>CM060888.1:76614217-77917967 GCA_030762935.1 Hymenopus coronatus | reverse complement strand
GTAGTAGTAGTAGTAGTAGTAGTAGCAGCAGTAGTAGTAGTAGTAGGAGTAGTAGTGGTTACGTTTCCCAATGTATTATTTAAGGGACCTCAAAATCTATTCGATAAATTTGTGTTTTGTTTTTAGTCAAAGGTTTTGTTCCTTTATTATTTATATATGACGAAAAAGCTAAAATAAAATGGGTACTTATATAAATTAAATATTTGCGGGAGAAATGAACAGAGTGAAAGTATAGAACAAATATTTTATGATTGGTTAAGACAAAAGAAAGTAATTTTTAGTCCGTTCTAGCCATAATCTAAGGTAAAGAGTATTTGCATCTTGCATTTGTATTTTTAACGAAGAGATAATGCTAGTAGGTTTATTAGCTGTAAAGTTCATGACAAGACTTATCTCAGCTCGTGATAGTCAGAACATTTACGAGGTCGTTTCGTTTATAAAATAATCACGCGTTACCTCTGCAAGGTTTTAAAAGATTTTTAAGAAAATGAAGACATAGTCATTACGAAATGGCTGTCTTAGTGAATCTAGCACTCTGTATTATTCTTGGCATCTTACAGGTGAACATTTTATATGTATTTTCTTTTGTTTTTGTTCTTATGTGAGAAAATTCAGACGCTACCCGCTTATAAAGAGATATTTTTACCCTAGTGAAAATCTTGCAAGAAGTGTTTGGTAAGTTGGCAGAACATTTCATTTGTGTGAGAGCTCAGATGGCCAGTGGTCACATGGACAGTACAAATTCAATCAAACTTAACCTTGAGAATTTCAAACTAAATTTGTTTTCTAGAAATGTTTCTTGTCAAACTACTTTCTCACATTCCATTTGCTAATATTGCTGTATCTAAAAGCGTTTTATGTAACTGTAAAGAAGGAACACCATAGGTACCAAGTTCAACAAGATACGGACTTATGAATGAGAGATTCACAGTTCAAATCGCGACAGGTCAGTTCTCTCTGAGAGAGGCATTTCCAGGTTTTCCTCAGTTTTCACAAGTTGAAAATATGTTGTGGTTACCTAAAATACCTAGACCAAAATATATAATATCCATCCCATATTTCATGTATCATCTGTGTTCACCGCCTGTGGTGCGTATGGCGCTAGAAGTGTCTTTAAACCTACTGATGTGTGTTACATCCGTATTATTTTTATACCTATTCTGTAACAAAATATTTTAATGTATTCCTTGAAAGACACTGAACTTAATAACCAAGTTGGTTATTTAACGGACGTTCTCTTTTTGAGTTGCCCACAGACACACACTCATGCACACATACACACGTTTTCTAAAAATACTTTCTCTTGGATTAACAGGTCCTCAAAACATGTAATTTTGATGAAAACTCGGTATCAAACTTTTTGGTGAAATACAATACCTTCTCTACCTAGTATGTACATAGGTACATAGTAATTGGTATGGAACATAAGTACTTATTAGCTTATTTTAATTTGCATATGAAACCTTTAAATCTAGAGTAACTGCAGTGCTCATTAAAGTGGAATTTAATCCATAGTTTTTCTCTTTAGTGTCTTCCTTGTGCCCGTTTCACCAAATATTGCATCTTGTTTCTTGCAAATTAATATTTACTTGGAAATTACGTCGTTGCAACAGCGCGCTTCAGCGGCTGAAAAACTCTTCCTTCGTAGGCCTCGCTTAGCTATGGTATATTTCTTCCGCCGCATTTTATATGTATTAGTATTGTGCTTGCAAATGGACGTGAGCAAAATAATGCACAGTGGCTTGAACTAATACTGGTGTCCGCCGACAAGCTGCAAGAATGTAGGGAGCATCAGGCTTTCCAGCACCATGATAACACGAGTATCGCTCCTCGTGACGCAGAGCGGAGATAAAAATAGACTAAAAAATGCCACAATTACAGGGAAAGGTCTAAACACGAGAAGTGAGTGCTAATGTGTATCAACTTATGATGAGACAGACTGCAGAGGGGATACCTATTAAATTCAAGTCTGCACAGAAACGTTGCGGTATCCACCTTTTTGTCGTTTAGTTCGGTTCGTAGAATTAAATCTGAATTAGAAGGTATTCTCAGGCGAATGCGTGTCTTTCTCAACACTTTGTAAAGAAAACATCTTCTTACAAAAGATTATTCATTTATATACACCATCCTAATCGAGTTAAATAATAACAGAAATTGTCGTAGCATTACTTACTCCCTTGTAAGTAGAGGGGAAATAAGGGAGTACACTAGGCTAAAGCGATACACAAATCTTTTAAAAATTACCGCTCTGTGAAATAATTAAAATTCAGGTATCTTAGCGTGGCTAGCAGTAAAACAATAGAGGTGTACAACGAAAGATGAGTTCCTCTTTGTGAAAAGTTTAAGCAGTATTAAATTGAAATCAATAGCAAGGAATATTGTGGAAACGGTTAATTCTACAAACAAACAAATATATATATATATATATATATATATATATATATATATATATATATATATATGACAAACTGTGTGTTGTAACGAGATCTATATTTTTTATTTAGTAAGCTTTTGTTATCTCTTACGGTTTACCAATTATACAAAAGTCATCCTGAATGAAAAGGTTTTCAGAGGCTGTTCCCAAGAAATTAAACATATACATTTCATTTGTGATGAAAGTGTCTCAAAAATATGGCAATTTAATGAAAATTATTAGAGCCATTTTTGAGAAAAATCGAAATTTTAAAAAAAATTTACATCCAAGAGGTAGTTAAAGAGATGGGATTTTCTTGAAACCCTTCTTGTTGCATTCTTCAAGAATATTGAAAATAAATATTAACTTTACTATTTAACGGACTTTTCGTCTTTGAGGTATGCTACACCCGCCGCCCCCCCCCACACATCATACACCTCCGGACAATTTTCCGAAAATGATTTTTCTTGGATTTTTTGCATTTAGGGAGTCTCAAAACCAGTATTACCGGTAAAATCTCGGCTTCAACTTTTGGAGTGGAATACAACTATGTACATAGTACTAGTGGAAACAATTTGGAAGTATATTATACATATTTTGACAGTATAAATGCAGGTATATGTTGAATATTTTATGCGTACAAAACTATGCTTACTAATAAATAATATGGATGTGTTTGTTGTGTCATCCCAGTTCCCCTGTGCGAACTACATGGCTATCGTTTCAAGCCTCCGCCTTTATCCCCCAGTCCTTGTACTGCGCAACTTGACTGCTCTCATCTATTTGCAAGGATAATACCAACAATTGCGTCATTTCTACTTGTTCTATCAGATAATTAAATAAAAGTTAATGCATCAGTTGTACCTACTATTACTGAGTGTTGAATAAAAGAATTTACTTTGTTGTAATTGTTCTATTACATATTCATTTAAATGTGTAAGGAAAATAAGGAAAATGCACTTGGTTAAAGCGATAGACAAATCTTTTAAGAGCTGGTTGCTCTGTGACGGCTAAGTTCTCTTTTCTAGGATGAAAAAAAGGCGATTAAACGACTTCCCATTGAGAAAATTTTCAGCTTTGCAGAAGGTAAACCAATAAAAAGAATATCTTGGAAATGATTAACTCAAAAAAAAAAAAAAAAAAACATAGAGTGAATTTGATATAAAATGATGTGCTTTAGCGAGATCTACATTATTGTTTTATTAAAATTCTGTCTATCTCTTAGGATTTACTGGTTATGCAAAGATCCAAAAAGTAGACTTGAGAAGCTATTTCATCCCAAAAATTCAACATATGCATTTCATATGCCAGGAAAATGTCTTAAATACATATAATTTAAAAAAGAAACATATGAAAATTTTTAAGTAAATTATAATTTTTAAAAGTGAGAAATGTTTTCGAAGTGTTTGACGCGACTCAGTTTATGTTTAAATACTACTAAAATTTAACGTTAAAATGATAAAATTATCATAACATCGGTAGTAATTTTTAAAAAGAATATTTTTATATAAATATTGTTAATTTTAGGCACTAACATTTATATCTCCTTTAAAAATTATACTAATTCAGTAATAAAAGTAATTAAAATATCACCACTTAAACTCTTTGTGAGTGGTTCAAAGCTCCAACTCAGAAAATTTCAACCAGTTTTCTCAAATTTTGAGACGCTTTGAACATATTCACTATGCAATAGATTTACATAATATAAGTTCAATCTATCAACATGATCATATTAACATAAGAGCAGTTCAATCACAGTAAATTTTTCAGAAAAGTTTATACAGGAACATAGAAATTTGAAGTTTTACCCCCTAATATTCTTTGAATTAAACTTTTAATTTAAAACATTGTTTATTAAGTATGTCATGCAAGAGCAAGTAAGCATATTTCAGTTTTAGTTGCTTTAAACATTAAATATTTCTCTTAAAAGTTTTATCAGCGACAAAACCCTACTAGCAAAGTTGTACCATTCAATAAATGCATTAATCAATTTGCCACTGTCTCTGCCATATCAAGTGTGATTTTCCCATAACTTAAAAGATGAGGTTGCGCAATGACCCACAATTTCAAAATGTTTCCCAGAAATCTGTAAGAAATAGAGGAATATGTACCAGGTGGCCCACGCAAGCAGTCCTCTCTGAAGTTAGTTACTCCCGGATAATGAGGGCCCCCAAAGGTTTGCCTAAGCATTTCCGTTAAGGGGATGTGATACCACAGAGAGGAAACCTTGCTAAACGTAAGACCAGAGCTGGAAGACTAACACTTAACTACTATAACTTGTCCCATAGCTCGTCGCTAGATCATTTACTGTGGTGGGGTGCCGGGTTCGATTCTGGGTACGAAAAAGGCTCATAACTGTCCCTGGACAAACCAATACGCACATGTGCCAAATCATATTAACGATCTCTTTCAAGACATTTCAATATCTGAAACCTAATTTATCAACAACACAGAATGCAATAATTTGTGCTTCACATTCAGCAATATTAAGTAAATGTTATTATATCCTTGATTGCAATAAAGAATAATGAATATAATTAATATTCCTTTAAACTTGTGCTGTAGACTGACATATGAATCTTTATTATTGCATATTCACAACAAAAATATTCAAATGTATGTCCGCATTGTTGACTGCAATGATGTAAGCGCTGCTCAGTATTAGCAGTATTAACTTATCTGCAAGTACTGAAGCGCAAGCATGACACATTCGTTCTCTTATCACATCTGGATTTACCAGTTCCGCTTCGTAAACCTGACTTTGAGATATCCCCATAAGAAAAAACTCAAGGTAATTAAACCAGGCAATCTCGCTGACCATGGGGTTCAACCACTGTGACTATAAACCGTTCGAAGTACACATGATATTCTCTTACCCCTCTACAATAAAGGGCTGTGCACTTTCGTACTGAAACCGTGCGCCACAGCTAACTGAAATGCTCCATATTCAGCTCGTTCTGTAGGAGTTGCAAATACAACTGACAACTTAGTCTGGGAGCCAAATAAACTAGTCCAATAATGTGGTCCCCTAGAACGCCACACCATAGGTTAACATCATAGTACGCTTGAATGTGATGAGGTCGTAACCAGTGAGGATTTTATGGAGCCCAGTAATGTATATTATATCTATTTACATTAGAGTCATTAGTGAAACGCATTCATCTCCCATAAAATTTGCTACATGAAATCTGGATTTACGTCTACTTTATTTAAGACACTTTTGCAGACCGATTTTGGAAATATTTTCCATATAGTTGCTGGTGTAGATGCAATTTAAAGTGAAGCCATTTTCGTTCCTTCAAAATCCATTACATCGAACACCTCGATACCCCCAGGTTTGCTGCAATTTTTCTTTGTGCTAATTAGGATCAGAAATAGGTATTAATGGTTGAAACGTAATTGATTTCATAATAATAATAATAATAATAATAATAGTAATAATAATAATAATAATAATAATGCAAATTAAAATTAAATAACAAGATAACATTATTGTTTTTACTGCATTTGTACGCACGCATTATTTCAATTTAAGCTATGCTTGTCTTGCGTGGGATTTGCTCCAACATACCCCATAACGTTCCGGGAAACAGGTGCGTCGCACATTGGTGTTTCCAAGACACGTTATACCTGAAAAGATCCTTCGGTTCGTAAACCATCTCTGTATATCTAGGTAATTTTCTGGCAATACTATTAATTAATATTTCAAGACAAGGTGCAGTTTTATATATAAGTTGAACAATAAATGGTTGTAAAATACCTACAAATCCAACCTTATTAGAACTCTCACGAAGATGAATATAACCTAATAATTTCCGTTCTAAACACATGCGCAGAAGGTAGACGTCTCATTGGAAAATACTGAGAATGCAGCATTTGGGTCTCAGCTGAATTACGGTACGTTCCTCATATATCAGTATTATATATGTGTAGTCTTCGCTGGAAAATTGAAGTTGCTAAACGTTTCACTGAAAGACCTTACTCGAACTACAGACACCCACGCGACTTATCAGAGCGAAGCCAGGAGGAAAACGAACGCAGATAGCAGCACTGCTCAGAGAAGGTTAGCTGTTACGCGCACTTCCCTTTCGAACAGCAGTAACCGGCAACACTTTTTACACTAACGTATGCGGAAAATATAAAACTACAAAGGTCGGCTTGCGTGGGCTACCTGGTACAATATTCTTGAAGCATCATATATATACAGGATGTTAATGAACTGCACCGAAATAATTTGCGAGCTTGTACACGTGACAGATATAAGTAATTTGAGATTGGCGACGCATGGTCCCCGGATAAACATAACGCAGCTGCATAGCGTGAAACGTGTGGGTATCAGGTGATGATAAGTCGGCGTTAAAGCGAAATAGGTTGAAAAGTGGCTTAGAATGTCTTTAAAACTGCTGTCCGAGTATAGAAATATCGATTTTTAGCACCTCGTTAGTAGCGTTCTCATAACTTAATGTCGCAAAATTCTGTAAATCTAATCACTTGACAGTGCAACACTGAGCATTCACTCATTCTTGAGTTATGTAGCCTACTTTAGAGGCGTATTTTCAACTGATCTGGTGGCTTAATGCGTAACGCGGGAAACTGCTATCCCAAAGGCCATGAGTTCGATTTCTGTCATGGAATAAATGTTTTTTATTATTATTTTTTTCATTCCGGACGAAGTGCCGCGAAACGTGGCGTACTGGCACTACAGAAACTTATAGCCGTTACTTCGAAATTTCAATAAACAGACCATAAGTCTCCAATCTCAAATTAAAGTAATCTACATATTTTGTGAAAACATTTCGGTATAGTTCATTATCACCCTATATGTATACTAGGCATACGTGTTTGGAGAAATCATCCTCTGTATTTAGGAAGCACCGAAGAAGATGCCAGGCATGAATCAGATACTATTCCAAATCCTATGCCTCCTGACACTAAAAAAAAACCTAGAGGAATAAGATCAACTGACTATACCGATCCATCTGTCAAAAAAGTTGTGGACCAAACAGCATTTTGCAGAAAATTGGATTTGACCGAATTTCCTGCAACATATATTCATCTTGCATGCCAAGCTTTGCTCCAGTCTTTCTTCTGTTTTCTGAGCAATATGTATATAATATAAAAGATAAGTTGACATTGCTGTACATACACGAAACCTGCAGCTTATAAAATAAAAAGCAAAAATATGATGTATTACATTCACACTCTGCCCATTCGTCAAAAAATTACTCCTAAAAAGTTTTTTCTTATATCTACTTCATGTTAATCGTGATAAACCTTTGTAGGTATGCTTCTCTTGTATATTTCCTTGGCCATATAAGATAAATTTGTAGATATATTAGGCTTAGGAATAGCCAAATCTTTATAGAGCTGGTTGCTCTGTGATGATTTTAAGATGCCGATCTCTTTGCCCGCTTTTACTACATAGACAATGCCATGATACCTGGAATGAAGACGGAGCACCGGTGGAATACAATGGCAGGGGAATCCGGAGGAACCGCCCTTGCGCCGCTTTGTCCACCACAAAAGCCACATGTGATCGCCAAGGATCGAAGCAGGGCCACCTTTGTGAGTGGCCTCTCTTTGGTCTTGATGAGGAGAAGTAAACGAATAATGGCTTATTATTTGAGAAATGTTCAAGCATTGCAAAATTGAAATCAATAGCAACAAATATCCTAGAAATGGTCAACTCTACAAATCAATTGACACAAATTGCATATTTTAAAAAGATCTGCATTTTTTGCGTCGCAACGTGATGTACCTCTTACGGTTTAAAAAATATGCAAAATTCATCCAGAATGAAGAGGATTTCAGAGGCTATCTCTAGAAAATTTAAAATACACATTTTATTTGTCATGAAAATGCCTTAATCATATGGCATTTCGATTAAAACCGCCATTTTTGAGAATATCAACAATATTCAGATTTTCTATGTAAAGGGTAGCATAATTTCTTTTAAGAGTTCAAATTGAAAAAGAAAATTGTGTCCTTGATATTGGATTAAGCTTGCCGGGATTTGAACCACGCATCTCCTAGTTTCCGTTCAGCTGCTCTGACCACTGGCTTACCATGAAGGCACGGCACTAAATTCTCCCGGCTATGACGTTGAAATTTTCAGTATGACTCTATGTCATCAACTTCCCAACGTTTATCTCCTTTATGTTCCTTTGTTCAACATAAGTTATAAATAATTAGAATGTTATAAGTACTTGTCCCAGCACTTCTAACTGACAATGATTTTACAGGTCTCTTCCAAGGAATACAAATATATACAGACTGAAAATACAGTATATGAAACTAAATGTTCTGAGAACATTAATGCTTTCCGCGAAGATTATGAAAAACGCGTGAAGATTTTGAGGCAGGATTTACTGACCAGGATGAAGACGGTTGAGATGTGTGAAGAGCTTGTAGAAGCAGTTAATAAATGTTGTGGTGAGTACGACATGCATGCTTTAATTTTGATTATAAGCATTCTAAGCCAAATATATAAATATATTCATAGTCTGCCTTCTTATAAGCTGCGTTGTAATACCAATTTTTAGAACAAGTAGTCTCTTTAAATTCAGTTTTTTCAAAACAACATTTTCTATGCTTATGTACCTTTTTCTCATAAAGTATAAAAAGTAGAAACCTGAAATTTTCAGTACATATATAAACTCTGTGAACTACAATCATAACTTTATAACATATTAGGTGAAATCACAGCAACGTGAAAGTATCCCGAAAACAGACAAATTCGGGATTCCACGAGGTCGCAAAAAAAAATGTATCTGAGGAAAAGGAAGGGGTACAGGACAAGAAGGTTAAGTTACTGCAAACAACCAATCGCCGGCTCCAAATTGAATTTATATCAAAAACAGTATCTGAATTATTACAGTTTCTTAATCCGTATGGAAGAGCAATAATGACTCCCTAAAACAATCCCAATATAAAACAGTAATGCCAAATAGAATAAACCCAAATGCAAAGCCAAGAACCAATTACATTTAAAGAAAGTATTTTCCGTATATAAATAACATTTATCGCAATTACCACAAAAGGATCAAGCAAATGTGATATGAAGCCTGAAAACAACTTATTTTATCTTTTGAATGAATAGCTGAAATTATGGAAAATACATCCTTAAAAGGAGAGCAACGGCTCTATACAAAATTCGCAAGATTAATTTAATACCTGGATTTACCTTTTCTTATGCTGAAACTAAAGGTTCATTAATTAAACAATAATTAACAGTAAAAAGAGCCATAACAATTTCTAGCTCAATTTCCTTTATAAAAATCACACAATCATGAAAGGAAACAAAAGCATACAATAAACACGTAATATGTAAATATCTGTAGATATCTTATTCGTTAGATAAAAGTACCCCATCTCCCAAGGTAGAAAATTAAATAAATGTAATATATCAATGTAATTGATCTAAAAAACTACAAACAAACAAAAAAGCAGAAACAAAGAAAGAAAAATTAACTTGAAGAATAACGGATCCCATCCTGAATACAAGAGAAAATAATTCGCAAATCAAACTATCAGGAAGCGCTAAATCACATCCAGTAAAATAGCACAATCCACAAAAAAAAAATTATTACAGAAAACAAACACCAATTAAATCCTATCAAGTAGAACTAAACCCCAGACAATAGTCTAGAAAAACTCTCCGCAGATAAATTCTCAAAAACGAGCAGTGTTAGATCAGTGTTAGATCACGTAAAGCAGCACTAAATTATACCCAGTAATTTAGTACGACTATGAGTCGATAAAATGTGAAAAAAAAAACCAAGTTAAATCACATCAAATGGCTCTAAATCACACCAGTAATTTAGAACAGCTATCCGTAGAAAACTTATCAATGAACACAAAAACTTCCATTTCCATTACAAAAACTCTGTAACTCGGTAGATGGACCATTTTTGTATAAAAGATTTATATTGCTCAAAAATATTCACATATGTTAATTAAGAGAGTTGCAAGCAATGTATTCTTATTAATTTAAGAAATTCAAATTTCAGCTACAGAAATATTCACAAAGAAGGAAACACTTACCCCGTAACCTTATTATTTAATTTTTAAATCATTAATTTTTACTATTTCTGGCTTTGCTAATTAAAGTACAGTAAGCTTAACCCTCAGTATGCAATATTGGAGTACATATACTTAATTTTCCGAGCAAGGTACAAATCAATATCTATGCATGCACATGTTTCACACGAAATAATGCTTTTTACTTTGCAATATATAAATATTTTAACCTTAATTACATTTCCCACATATTTAACAATTGCCAAGAACAAACACCCATAAACTGAATTCTCTGAGCAAAGTGCTTTCCTATTAATATACAAAATTTCATTGAAATCAGAGGGCCTTTGAATCACAAAGATAATGAGCCGAAGCTAAATGTCCCTATCTCCACCTTTCTTCGCACAAGAAAAATTACACAAATAAAAAGGCTTGAATGGAACAAAATGTATAATAATTGCCCCTTAACTTTCCAAAGAATAATTCACCCCGTTAATCTTTGCAATTTGAGAAATAATAAAGGAACAAAAATGTAGCTTTTTGTTGTTATAATAGAACAGGCGAATTGGACTTATTAAAGTACTTCCAATACATTTAGAAAGTTACCAGGTAATATTACACAAGGTATTCTAAGACTAACCTCCATCAGTCACATAGATCGGACACATTACATTCCCCATTAAAACCCATAAAAATCATCCAACACACCACTTTTGTTATTAATTGCCCGATTAAAATCAGTATATGTAGATATATATCTTTATTTATATCCCACTTCATTCCGAATTCATTACATTTATATTAAATATTTTATCAGAAAGAAGGAAACACCGCAACACGAAAACCCCATTCTAATTCCAATTCAAAATAATATACTTTAAGTCCCAAAGTAATGCTCACCTTTCGCTACACAAAATTCAGCTAATCCATCCCGGTAGTGGGTCCCGTTGCCCACAGCGCAAAAGCAATCTTTCATGTCTACTAGTCAATAGTCAACTGACTACCACTAAGCATCAACTCAACGTCGAACACAAAGCTCAGACCCAGTACCAATCAGAACCGAGGAAACCAAACCGCTCTAATAAAGAAAGTTCGCATCGAAACCCAGGATTATTCTCGAAAAGGAGAAGCGAAATACAAACAATAAAATATATACTTTTCTAATTTCGAATAAACCGATATATATGACTAAATAATTGAGGTTTAGAAGATAGTGAATTACACTAAAACAAGCATGCAAAAGTCGGTCAAAACGAGATTTAAAAATCAAAACACCCTTCATAAAAAAAAAAAAAAAAAAAAAAAATACGGCGGAATATTCTCTCCAGCCTCTAATCTCCGGATCACATCTCCTTACTCAAGATCTTCACGTTGATAGTGGTCCAAGCTGGCAAGGTGTTAAAGGAAAATACTGTCTCTCCCTCCGGGAGAGGAGAAGGTTGTTCTCTATTGGTGTAAAACAAACTAGTCAAACCATCAGCAATGAGTCTCTCAGTGTCTTTGATATGAATGGGGGTAAACATAAAGTTTAATAAACTTACCCGCCCCCTTTCTCTCGCTAAACACCCAGTTTTTCGAGGGGTAACTAAGGCCCTAGTGAGCACCTGATTATTACGTTCACGGCGGAAAGGAACATGTTCAATATATGGCCTGAATTTCTCAAGGGCAACAAAACTGCCAACTTTCGAGTTCATACACCAAATATTTCCTCTCCTGAGCAGAAAGCCCGGCAACAGCATTTTTGAGAGCCTAAAAAGCGTGCTACTGAGCTTTTACCCAAACAAACGGAACTGCTTCCCGACGTAAAATATATAAACGCCCAGCCGGAGACGCAAGAGGCTAATCATATCAATAAAACGGGACCACAATTTCTTATTCGAGGGAGGTTCCATCCCCTGTAACGCCACCGTCCGTTCCAAATCAACAGTTATTCCCCCAGAAGAAACAACATGACCCAAAAACCGAAGGTTACTCTCAGCACACCTCACTTCAAAATCTCCACAGTAACACCAGTACTGTGCAATCGACTAAAACCCTCACGAAGATGTTTAACCTGAGATTGAAAATCCGAAGAATACAAAACTACGTCATCCAAATATTGGTATAGATACTGGAATTTAATGTCAGTAAAAAAAAAGTCTAATAATCTTAAAAGAATCTGAGCACTTGTCGCCAAACCGAAATGGATTCAATTAAACTCACCACGGCGTAGCAGAAGCTGTAATATGCTGAAGACATTTGATGATAGCCATTATTACGATTTAAGGTCGTATAAAATTTAGCCCGGAAAATGATTAGCACTCGTATGTAGATATGGCAAAGGAATGGACTCCATAAATACGTTCTTATTAAGCTGCATATAATCCACCATAGGGCGAAAATCGTTCTCCCCTTTAGACACAAGAAAAATAGGACTACTAAAGCGAGAATATCTAATAGTACCCTGATCCTACATTACACTAATCTTGAATTTCAGGACATTTATCATTGGTAGTGTTAACCTATACGGAGATTACTTTATTGGTGACTGATCAGTGAGCCTCATATTCAACCAAATTAGTAAGGCCAACACTAACGGCAAACAACTTTGGAAATTCACTAAGAATTTCTTTCACCAACTCCGCCTGATCAGGAGAGAAATGGTCCAAGGATAATGATTTTAGTGTCTTTTCAGAATGTATCACTCGCTCAGCTTAAGCTACTCCGGAAAGGGACTCCACTTAGCGGAAACTTCTTCGGCAAAAAGAAAAATGTAATCATTCCTTCAGAAAAATCTAACACTAACCACGTCCGGGACATAAGATCATACCTAACACTACCGAACGGTTAATTTTCCAACAACACGAAGGAGTGTTTCCACGTAAATTCAGGAAACTGCACACAGCAGGTAACTTGACTCTTGGCCTCACATATTTTCCCACCAGTACCCAACCACTTCACCTTCAAAAGGTTTGGCACAAAACCGCTTAATATGAAGATCAAAATAAGTTGACTCGATTAATGGTGCTAAACTTCCGGAGTCATAACAAAGTTCATGCCGGAGTGCTCAATCTGTATATAGGTCGAAGATAAATTAGACACTACCGCAACTTTTGATTCTCGTCTGGAACGAATGAGAGGCTCTATATGAGCTCCCCGTCATAACTCACGCTCGGGGCGACGTCGAGTCACTGCAGGGGATTCCGAGCAGAACGATGTAGAACTCTTAAAGGACAGTCCCGAACTAGATGATCTTGGCTGATACAATTATAACAACGTATACCAACAAAAATTTAAAAAAAATATATTTTTTATGGTTTCTATCCTCGTTATTGTCATTGTTTTTTCATAATTGCAATACCCTCCCCCCAAAGAAACATAACATAGCATAAAGGCGTTCTACATCTGAACTAATACAAATAATATTATTTTGAGCACATTAAAATAAAATCTTAAGGCTATATTTAATATGTGAACATGCTCTGCATGTGAACTTTGATAAGTGAGGTGTAACAATTACTTCCATGTCACTATGTATATGGCGTTTTATAGAGATTGGTGCTAAAGATATATGTTGTCATGGAACAGTTTTGTTGTTGTTGAAGAAACCGATAGGGTTGCTAGTTGGAAATGATGGACTTTCAAAATACATTATCTTTGAAATTTCTTTTTTAAAGCTATGAAAATATTTGATCTGTTGTTCATAAAGAAAAATATCTAGGTATAACTAAATCCAATTTTGCCTAAAGTGAAGTAAATTTTCAGTTCTATATATCTTAATCAGGTTTATTTTTCCAGTATGAAGTCACAGAAGTCAACCACACAAATTGGTAGGATTGTAAAGGGATCTTACATAAACAGTTTGAGGCCGGAAACCTATTGCGCCTTTTGCCGAATGGGAAAGTTATGGCACATTTTCTGGATCGTACACCAGTGGCCATAAATGAGAATAACGTAAACGTGTGTGTCCCACTTTCATTCAGAACGCCTCATTTGTACACCAACAGTTGAAGGGATGCAGTACAGGTGCACAACAAATACGGTATTTAAAATTAGTGGATTTGCAATTGTGGCAAAATGGCCTGTTCTTTTAGGGTGTGCACACCACTGGCAACCATTTGGTTGATTTCAGATTATATCATTAGCTAGACGACTCTGCTAGGACATAGTGATTGGTGAGTCGGTAAAGCGCTGGCCATCAAATCGCATGATACTAAGACCGCACTACTCTCTAAAGGTACCATTTTTTAATTTTAATGTTTTGTTTATCCCAAAAAGATATACAATTTGAGCAGCATTAAAACGCTTAGTTTACATTTATTAAGTCAGTACAATTAGCACTCCAACACAAATTACTTTCAAAAGCTATGAATGAAATCGACGTAGTGATCAGTATTAAATGCACTAACGAAATGTCAATGAACATCATAGAGTAATGTAATAAAGCAATTAGATTTGTTGAAAACATTGAATACATACATACCTATATTCCATAGGTTCCCTAACTGAAACTGTTTATGTCGAGCCTCTCTACAATGCTGCCAATTTGTATGGTGGAATTCTGGGACACTCTGTGTGTATAAAAGACTAGCTGCTGAACATTTTGACAACTGTATTCGAATGGCAGACACGACGTACTCTCCCACAAACAAGAGATCGATCCATCTTAGCAAGGTTAATAAGTTCTGGTTAAAAATCTTTTCCTGCCTTTCTAATAATATAATTAATTGGATTCATTGCTTTTTTTCACACAATCCGTGTGTGGGACCTATCCAACAGAATTAATGTCTGATGCATAACTCTACTTTAATATTATTTTGCTATAGACAGATTCAAACACTTGATTTCAAGTGGTTGTGTATCACGGACAGATGTATGGTATGTATGCGGATATAAATGTATAATCATATGTTACATGCCCGATTAACTATTCTGGTTACTGGAATCCGAACTTTGTTTGTAAAGATGAGACCATTTAAGCTTCTTTTATAGTCCTGAATGAAATTTTGTCGCATGATATTTCATTAATGGAGGTTTTGAAAGACTGATTTACTTTTGCAATGACCTTGAACACAGAATATATTTTGAAGTTTCGTGCTGGAGAAAGGAACGGATAAAAGTTACTACATCGACTGTCGACACACTCTTTCAATGGATTATCACAATACATGTGCTCGATTTCAATTTAAAATGCCCAATATCAGAAAGAGATAGGCATTAGAAAATTTATTTTATTGTACTTTAACATACTACAAAATCTCATTTACTCCTTACATAGATACATATGTTTACAGGAAAGGAATCCGAAGAAATGAAGTGCATAGAAGAATCAGTCCTTCCCCCAGTTCAGAAGCTCATAGGTATGATTAATGAAATTCAAATGGTTTTGCGTGGTGAAGCTTCAGGGACTTTCGCAAATATATCTTATGATGCAACGAATTTGCAAAACAAGCTAGCTTGCTGCTATAAGGTTAATTCTTGTGTACAGGTAAGACATCTTAAAAATGCCGCATATGATACTTTCAAATGACTGTAATTAGTACTTAAGGCTACTCTTAAAGTTTTGAGAATACAGTAATGTGTTGTGGTAGGCGAAATTACGTTTTCATAGCTTTGGATTCTAGTTCAAATTGTGTGTAACCCTGGGTGTGCTCCAATAATATGTATACATCCTCAGCATTTTTGTGTATATGTGTGCAGGTGTTGCTAAGCCGTATAGTAGAATGGAGCTCTTTCAAGAGCACCAATGTGTTGATTTTCTTTGACTTTAAAGTCAGTTTAGGGAGAGAGAATGTCTAGAAAGCTTCTACAGGGTATTTGCAGATCATTGTTCTAAGTAAACGCAATATATTCATAGTTTACACAGTGTAGAAGAGGAAGAGATTTTTTCTGAAATGAAAGCTACGCAAAATAGTTGGCAACAACGGATGAAAGTGTGATGAATGAGAGTACATCTTAAGGGAATATCATAATTACTCATATTACCAGATTCGCGAAGTCCCAAATATTGGATTGGAAGCAGTGAGCATAGTATTATTTATTTTGTGAATCTGCAAATATTCTAAATGTTTGATTCTTACTCTCCTAGCTACTTAATAATGTTTCTTGCTTGAATACTTGCGAATACTTAAGGTTTTTCACTTATAATAAGTTTTATATGTAAAGAAACAGCATTTACATTGCATTTATGCCGCGATTAAATTTTAACTGGTACAGTGACGATAGAACTCCTCAAACTGAATGACCACATTATGAGTATTTTTTAAATGAAAGAGGTGTGAATATCTATATTAATCGCTCGAATCTAGACATACAGAGAAAACAATATTCTAGAGAAGTATAAGGACGTCCAAAACAGGAACAATGATATAAGTAACAACAAAATTGACGAAAATGAACCACAATTTAGTAAATGAATATAATACACCAGATTCTCTGGTAAATACAAGGTAAAGCTTTCTAAATGGTAAATTATGCTTTCAGACAGCATTAAAGAACATTATATTTGACTAAGCTGTACAAATTTTGTCATTTTAGTACCTGGCATGAACTGCCTACTTGTACTAAACACCCAGTCACAAAATATTATGAAATGGATAGCCAAAAGGAATAAAATCTAACTATGAACTAACCGAATGCTATTTTATAATCAACGAAGGAAAGCTATTGGACGGGTTATAGAAACATAAAACGAAATACACAAAATTGCAAAAGATGACATTCACAATTTTTATAACCTTTCAGCTGAACCTTCTCCAGAAGGTTCAGCTGAAAGGACATACTATCTACCGAAAATGACTGATGTAGGACGATGTGAAATAGATGACACTTTTAATAACGAAATGTCTAAAATTAAATAATCACAGCTACTCCATGCATTGCCACAGTTATTGGCCCCAATCGCGAGGACAATGTTCTTAATGAAGTAATATCAAAGATTGCAGCAAAAATATTTAAGAATTGAGCAATAGCAATATGCTTATAGAAAGCCAGATTGATATTGTTTTTAAAAATGGTGACACCAATAATCTTTCGCATTACTATTTGCTGCGGCATAAGGTGGGTAACTGAACGAGCCTTAGATTATCACCTTCTTAGCTCTGATGAATTTAAGTGGACCGGAGTGCGTTTTCGGCTAACAAAATCAACTTTTAAATTTGTTGTCTTTTATGTTTAATTCTTCATTATGTAGTTTGAATTGCCTAATAACCTTTCTAGAAGAACCTAGGTTAATTATTGCAGTATGGGAAAGGCTGCACACAATTTTGTCTGCTTGGCTTGAACAATGGTCATCTGCCAGCAGAAATGCTGTGATTAAGTTCTTGCATTTGATGCTTTTCGATTGCTTTTCAAAAATGCAAAAAAAAAAAAAAAAAAAAAAAAAAAAAGCTTTATAAGCCGTTCAAAAGAGGTGCCATAAGGAAGATAAGAGATGAAACATGAATAGGATTCAGATAAACCAAGCTGTGGTGTAGGTCTGCTAATGTTTCAGTTTTGGAGCTCACTTCCTGTAAGTTCAAAATTTCCTCACATAAGGAAAATTTACTCAATTGTTAATATTCTGATTTGAAATTTTAGGAGTTCTTTGTGTTGGTGTTTTTCACACTGAAATAAAGGTTTTGAAAATGGTTAACATTTGGAAAAATTCTAAACAAATGTTTACTCTAAACTGGGCGATAAAACTGTTATTATATTATTATATAATATGTATATTATTTCAAAATATTAAAATTTTAGAAAAACTTATTTCTGCTATTATACGGCATTACACCTACAGGCTATAAAATCTCCAGTTTTACAAGTTATATAGTTATTAAGAAATGTTCTTTACATTTGACACATTTTAACATTGCCAAGATAGGGCTATCCGTACCCCATTAACTTATTGGATACATTAATGAATACACCAATAATCGGAGCAATCTTAAACAATGTTAAAGGTGACGTTATATGACATTTCTAGATGTTGCAAAACCCTTTGATAACATTGGCCCCTAATGTTTTAAATAAGACACACAGGTCCAAAGAAACTCCTTCTAAGTAGACAGATGTAATAATAGCTTTGCAAGGAATAATACACAAATAGAAACATAAGAGCATAAGGAGACCAATTTCTCTTTCAAGAGTCGCCATGCAGGGTGCCCTCTTTCGCCATGTTTATATAGTCCTCCTGCTAACCATATTGTCGATGAGCTATTAGAAGGGACTGTAAGTGATAATTATGGCTTTAAACTCACTCCAAATATGCCACCTCAAACTAATTTGGGATTTGACACTGACACAGTCATAATCGGGAAAGATAAGAAAGCGCTTTTGAGCTAAAACGCATTGTAGTACAGCAGTTTGAAGAGAAAGGATTACAAGTCAACTTAAGGAAATGCACAGGACTTTACGTCATAAATTGAAATATGGAAGACACAACTCTAATAGTAGACCAGGCCCACAAGATTGAAATTATCGCGTCAACAGATTAAAAAAAAATCATCCATGTGATAAGAATGACTTAATTAAAAAGCATCACAACAAATTACAATAACAGTGGTATCATTTTCTTAAAGCTTAACTCTTCCATTTGTACATAATTTACCCTTTCCAACCCTCTGATTTGGTAAATTAGCAAATAAATTTCTTAATGACTCTGACAATATTAACAAAGGTTTCTTAAAAGAAATTTTAACGTTATCCATGGCCAAATTACATTATTATGCTCTACATTGGACCGCTTTGTTGTTTATTGTTATCTCGTATTATTCAAACGTCCGCAAAGCTTGTAGGTGAAACATTGGTATCCAATTTTTGGTTGGAATGCAACATCTAGATTCTCTATTTACTATGTATATTATACATGCATGATGGAAAGAAAGTAAAAATGATAAGATAATCAAATGTAGCAATAGCTTTACAGCGAAGAACCAGCAAAGGTTTTAAGTTATTCGTATGTTAAAGGTTTCACTATCGCATTTCATATATACGATGCATATGGTACCTTTCAGGAGAAATGGGAAAGCCAACAACAAATTACATCTGTCTTGGTGCTTTTGTAATAAACACAATGCAAAATTACAACAGAATACAGATATGCTTTAACTATTTTGATATGAAGCACAAAAGAGTGAAATAATTGTTAACACATGAAAACCTTGAAAGACTTTATTAGTGAACACATCAAAACAGCAACAAATGAAATTAAAGCTCAAAATTTAATAATGCCATATTTAACATTAAATGGAAGTTGTCTGAAGCAATGTGTAAATTGATATAGAATTACAAATTATTACATTCCTCTTCTATATCTAAAGAGAGTTACAGAAGTGCAAGTCAAAGTGAACAGCGAAAAAGTAGACAAACATAATTTGCTTTCAGTATTATTTCTCTGAATAATTTACATTATAGGATAGATACTTATTGTACTACAGTTAATCCACATAGCTGAAGGGCTGGAAGGGAGGTCCTTTAGATCAACAAACCTCCATTATTCACCGGTTCGCTCACCAAAACAAACTGGAGAGGCAGAGGCACTGGGGACGCTCATATAGAATTTTCTTAACTTGTGCGCGAATTTAAAGCGTCACAAAAATCAGTACAGTATTAAACAAAAATACATTTTGGGTACTCCTGTCAATGTAGCAATACTATTATTTGTGGTAGTAGTAACCGTTGTAGTAGTAGTAGTAGTAGTAGTAGTAGTAGTAGTAGTAGTAGTAGTAGTAGTAGTAGTAGTAGTAGTAGTAGTAGTAGTAGTAGTAGTAGCAGTAGTAGAGCTATTGAAGTAGATAATAGACTCTTTTTATCTTTGTGTACCTTATTGTTTTGATTATTACCTCTGGACGTCTATTGCAGTGGAAAATATTATATGTAAGCATAATTAATATATGTTGGAAAATGTATTAATTAGTAATGTATAAAATAATCAATATCCATGTTTTCCCATAGACGTATTTTAAGCTTCATCGGTTAGCAATACGGCTACACACTCTAAGAGCATACATCACAAGAGTAGGGTTGAGAAATAACATGCAGAAAGTACAAGTCATTTAACAGCGTCGCTTTGCTTAGTTTAGTTGAAAATGCAGAAGGCAGAATGCGAAATGGAAAATCTAATTTTGTAAGAATAAAAAATAAGTAAGAAGTTCAAAACAAAGCATAATTCATCTTTGAAAAGCGAGACAGGTTGCATGTAGGAGTGGATTGATTGATTGATGAATTGATTGACACCTGGAAGATAAAACAAGATGGACCGACTCAAATTGCCTGCATCGAGCCCAGAGGCGTATTGTGCGATATCTTTCCCCATTGTGCTAGTTTAATACGAAACCTAATTTTTCTCCGAAAGGCGGGTCAGGTTGCATGTAAGAGTGGATTGATTATTTATTAAAGAACAGATTGACATCTGCGAGATAAAACAAAATGGACCGACCCAACTTGCCCGCATTGAACCCAGAGGGTTATTGTGCGGTATCTCTCTCAATTGTGCTAGTTCAGTCATGGTGTGCCCATAAAAAGGTTTAGAAATCCCTGAATTAGGTGCTTTTGGAAAACAATTACTTCGGAGTCCAAGCTCCCAAATGGTTTTTCATTGGATCACGTTGGAAAGTCAGGCGCAGGGTAGTTTTATCTTCCCTGTTACACAGCCTTCAATCGGTATTGTGTGCTGATGTTTTTTTTTTTTAAATTCTCATAGCCAGTCATAAGACTAATCTTTAGTCTCAGCTGCTTTCTGTTAAGCCTCAGGATGGCAATTCTTCGTCTTGAACTTGGCCTAGGCAACATAAGTTTGCCATATCGCTGTCTTGGGACTGAAGCCTAAGCAGTAGCTCAGCAACCTAGTTTCAACAACCCTTTTGGATGTGCAAATGAAAGTCCTACAAACGAGAACGAAGGGTGCCTTGGGTAGTCAGTCTGCATTTTGATTGCCAATTATGCCCGAGCGGCTGGGAACCCATTCCAAGGTAACCTTGTTGCACTTCCCCAGCCGCGACAAGTCCTGCTGACAATCTTTAACAAAGATCTCTTCACAGTCACAGACAATGCTATCAGAGCCGTCTTGCTGTCTGAATAGATGCAGATTTTACAATTCCTATATTCTCTGCAAAAACTCTCGTCCAAGCAAGCCCTAATGGCGTAAATGGAGGCCAGCTTCCCTAGAGAAAACGATTTCCTCAGTCTTGGCTGAAGCAAGTATTTTCTAGCATCAGTGCATTTGCTAATTTTCGACCCAACGGTGAGCCACATAATGTTCCACGATTGATATTGATGATTTCCTTCCCATACATCCTTTCTTTTGATTATAACTTCTAAAGGCTTACTAGATACTGAGAAGTCAAAGTGTGGTCTATGAATATACGTATAAGAAATCGCACCAGTATCTACTTTACACACAATACTAGTCTAGCTTCTGGGAGATCAAAAGATGAACAGTAATATCCAGGTTGGAGTCCTTCCGCCTTTACATATCTGCCGTGGATGTGCCATTAATGCCGTCAGGGATAGCTAGACAGGCTAATCTCTGCATTTTCTCTAGCTCCTTAACAGTTGTAACTAATCTGTATTAGGCTACCTAACGACAGACCCATGACAAATGATAATGCTGACCAAGGTGACGTAAATCAGTGCATAAACTTGAGGCTTAGTACGCAATTCTGGCCGCAGATTTTTCTTCAATTAATAAGGTATTTCTTTGCCCTGAAGCAAATATATTAATATATCCAAGTTAATTTTGAGTCTAAAACTACGCCCAAATATTTGATTTTCCCTTTAACTGTTAAAATCGGACACAGTTACATAAAATTTCCAGTTTTCGTCCTAGATGTGCTTACTTGTGAACGGAATTACCATAGTATTCTTGGGATAGACCACAAGATGCTGATTTTGGCACCATCTTTTTTTTGTAGTGTTTAACGCCCGCCTTAATTACTTATGGCACCACAAGCGGTGACACTGATGATACACGAATAATGATGGAGCACTGGTGGAATGCGATGGCGGGGAAAACCGGAGTACCAGGAGAAAACCCACCCCAGCGCCGCTTGGTCCACCACAAATCTCACATGAGATCGCTTGGGATCGAACCCCGGCCGTCTAGGTGAGAGGCCAGTGGTCTAACCACTCGGCCACGGCGCGGCCTTGGCACCATCTCTGAACAATAACCGCTCTATACAAGTGTTCTAACGATATTCGTAAACCTTCTAAGTTCTGCGGTGATTAAGTAAGCCGTTAACTTTAGCCGTAGAGTAGTGACCCTTAGCGTTTAACAAATCAATTAGTTCATTCACATCTAGGCTCCAAATAAGGGGGACTGAATAACCCCTTGCGGGCAGCCTCTAATAGTTTAAATAACAATCTTTTCGCCTAAGATGGTAGCTTTAACCTTCCTGGTTGGCAGAATGGAGTTTATCCATCGACATAAGGTGGCTCTATACTATATCGTTGCGCAGCACAAAACAGCGAATCAAATATCGTATTCTGAACACCTCTTTAGTATCCAAGAAGATGCCCATATCCTATTTCCTTAAAGCGCAGTGCTTACCAGCGAGCTGTGTGGTAAATATGAATGCTGTTTAGGATGTACGTGCTGCGTGTTGTACGAGAGCAGAAAAAATACCACCTGGACTAGCTGACATAAGGTTTCATGTTCGATACGGGACATTGGATTTTGGAGTCATGCACACACCATTTTGCCACATCCCAGTCATTCCGAAGAGATGCGAGAGCATCCATACCTTCTGGGACGCGAGTATGATCCGGGATGGCAATCGCAGGGTATTAGTAAAAATGAGTATCCAGAGTTCTCTCCAGCGTTTCTCTCGCTGTCCTTCTATATTCCTCTGTCCTATTCCTTAAAGTGCCATCCATATTGGTGAGCATTTTAGTAGGTAATTTGTGGAGTCTGGCACAGTGGCTTATGATTCCAACGGGGTACAACCCTACTGCTGGCTTTCGTGAGAACTAACAGTTTTTGAAATATGAGGCCGTTATAGCTAATGTTAATTGATCAGCTACCTTCTCAATGTAGTTCGTTTTATAACTGGCTGCATCATCTCAGATACGTACAGCTTGAGGTTTTTCTGATATAATTCCCAATCTATTTTCCCAAAATGTCTATATTTTTATAGTGTTTGATGCCCGATTTTACTACTTGTGACACAGCAGGTGATGACACTAGTGATACATGAATGAAGATGGAGCAGTGGTGGAATGCGATAGCGGGCGAAACTGGAGAACCTATAGAAAACCCGCCGCTGCGCGTTTTGTCCACCACAAATCCCACATGCCGTCGCTTGGGGTCGAATCCGGGTAGTCTAAGTGAGAGGTGAATGGTCTAACCACTCGGCCACGGCCCTAAAATTTCTATAAGTAGTGGGGTCCATAGCACCCACTTCTACTTTAAATTTCATGTACATGTGATCAAAATCCGAAGGTTCATTTGGTGCATGCCATCTTTTGACATTTTGTTGCAAATGCTTTGTACTTATGTAATACCAGTAGCTACATTCCAAGTTGCGGAAGGTAGGCTCCTGACCTCTTTTCAAGATTTCCAAGTTATTCTCCACTAGGAATTCAACTAGGTACTCATCTTTACTGTTGGTATCTGCGCTGCGCTGTATCTCAAACAATCAGTAGTTGCTCCTTCAGCTGCGCGCAGCTGTAAACAAATTTCCTAATCTTCTGAGGAGGAAGCTTTGTCTTTATAGAATAGGTATGTTAAAACCAGGAAAGGTTCCTATTGTGTCCTTCTATGTGCTGCTTTGTTCTAATGTCCCATAAGTTCCTAGAGCAAAATCTATTATAACAGGTATGAGACACCATTTCTTACACAAATGCAAGATCTGGGCTTTTTCTCATGCCTGGAATACGTTAACTTTCCTCCAGTCCCGCCGAGGCCTGATACATCTTTATATAAAGTTTCTCCATCAGTACATATATCGTCTGAGTTTTAGAAGCCGACTCAGATCCCTTGCTTTCCTGAAAATAAAAGTTCTCCGCCATGTCCTTTGTGATGTCTTTAATGAGCCTAATATGCACTTAGGAGAACTCCCAAAAACAAGTTAAGGTCTGGTTTTCGCCATTCTTGCAGAGACCTATCATCAACCTCCAACTCCACGGTTCGACCGTTCTCCTTTGCCTTTCGGTTGATTACACGACAGTGTTCAGTTGATATTTCCTGATTTTGTACCCGGATTTTCTCAAACAGAGCATTTGCAGTCACATCTTTCAGGAGCTTTGGCATCGCCTGCGGTGCCTTAGTAGTAAAACCGGACGTTAAGCACTATAAAAAAGGTGCTTTGGCACTCAAAGCGACATGGAAAAGCTTTGCGGTCTTGAAAAGCTCCGCTGCTGACTTAACCAGTAGCTTAGCTTCCTTCCACGGTGCTATCCCGGGTACCGTCTCTTTGAATTAAGCGTTGGTCTCTGACCCGTCGCATAAGAAGATCAGAGATCCTTTGCCTAGATAAACCTTCTGAATTTGGGACTTAAAGTAGAATCTACGTCTATTTTCTCAAAGAGATCCATCTGTATAGTAGCTTCCCATGGAGGAGTGATATCAACAAGGGGATACCCCTGCTCAATGACAATCGACGAAAGATCGACTGCAGAACTGAAAATCTTAGTTCCGTTTCTTCGAAACGGGCACGTCACCAGTGCTAAGGAATCCTGTTGCCCCTTAGCCTTGTACTCCCTTGTGACGTGGAAGGGGTCACTTTATCCGCTTCCTTCACCTTTCTTTTTTCTTTTCTCATGGAGGTGTTAGATATCAGACCCTTAGTTTCCCTCTATTTTAGTCAGGGAGCCATTCATTACCTTTCCTATTTTTCTGCTCTCTAAGAAGCTTCCTTCTCTGAACCCTTTAAATAGACTTGATTTTCAGCAAATCTAACTGCTAGCTACTGTTACCACCACCGTGGCGCCCGGAGACTTAACCTCCCTGTCCTCCGAACTGGGTCTAACTTCCATCAGGCAGTCGCTTGAGGATAGCTTAATATATATTGAGGTCTCATTCCTATTAGGTCCCTCTTGTTTAAAAATAGTATTTCTTGTCATAAAGTACAGGGGAATGAAATGTCTAGTGGAGCCCAATCGCTGATGCAAGGTTACAATACTCAGGGAAATTACCTGGAATTCCCGAGACTCCAATTGCGACACCTCTAATTCTATACTATACACCCCTCAGCACGGTTAGCAGAATATCTTGGGGCCGGGTAAGTGCTTTAGTTTCCTACTTTCTTTATAATCAGGCAGATTATTAATCCATTTGACGCTCCAAGGGAGACGTACCTATCCCCTTCAACACGAAAAGAATTTACCATGATTGGGAGTCAAGATTCTCCAATCACAGAGCATTGTTGAGTGTAAAATGAGATACATGTTGGAATTATGAAACCACATAACATCATAACATGATGATTATATATGAAACAACTCCTTCGTAACCAAATACTAATGTATGTTGGACAGGAGCATATGACATGAAGGTAGACAGGCAGGGTTAGAACCGATTTTCGTAAAACCAGCCCAGGTAGAGAAAAGGCCAGTTGCTATCTAACTTTTTATAGTGTTAGCGCCCGCTTTTACTATTTATGGCACCGCAGGCAATGACATTGATGATGCATAGATTGAGAAAAGTGCACCGGTAGAATGTGACGACGCGGGAAACAATCTGGAGAAACCCCGTCCCTGCTCCGCTTTGTCCAAGCGGTCACTTGGTATCGAGTCCCGGCCGTATCTAAGTGAGAAGCGCGTAAGCGAAGCACTCGGCCACGACGTTACTTTGATGGTCGCCTAGGTGAGAGGCGAGTGGCCAAACCACTCGGCCACGGCACGGCTGTGTTATCTAACATGCAGTCACTACACACTACGTACAATCATGCTTCGCTACCTTGTGTTCTTGGAAAGAAGGCTTTTATTGCTAGCAAGGATAACCAAACCGAGTACAAACTAAATTATGAATCAGAATTTGCTCTGTTTTACCGAGAAAGACTTACGGAATGACTTGGCATATAATCCTACTGAGATATGTTAGGCAGAAAATAACTGTTGATAAACATGGTGAACATTTCTTAAACATAATATATACATATATTATGTTATACATGTATATATATTTTGAATTGTTTCTTAATTCACTCATTATAATTCGTGTTTCTAATGTATAACGATGCTCTTAATTTTTTTTTCTCAGAAGATTCAATATCCTACTGCCACCTTCAAGGAAAACATCAAAGAATGTAAGTAAACGTTTATTTGACTCAAGAACAGGCACCATCAACCGGTTGCTCTTGAAGTAAAGCAGAGATAGAGAGAGAGAGAGAGAGAGAGAGAGAGAGAGAGAGAGAGAGAGATATGAAAGCTCCTCGTTGCTCGGCTGAATAACCTACTCTGTACTTTATGACCTTTAACTACACGGAAATTTGTTTTGTGCAGTGGCGATATTCCATTTTGTGTTTGAAATACCTAACGCATATTCATAGTCTAAAATACACATTATAATTTCATGATTGATAAAAAACATGCTGCATTATGTCTCTTATGTCCTGTAATTATTCAAGGTTGACTAGTCCGTTTAGTCGTAAACATTGCAGTAATTTATTTATAGGTTACAACATTATCCTAAAACTGTATTATACTCAAGTAATGTTTCCACCTTTTCTTAATAGTGAACATAAGGAATCTAAACAATTTATTGTATTATTCCACCCAGATTAACAGTAAAACAGTATTTTGCTTTCATGCCACCAAATAAATATTATATTAAATATAATTTTAATTTATATTATACATTTATTTACATTTATTATTTTGCGTAGAACAGATTGAAAATGTAAATGAAATAAAAGATGACGTCAGCAAAGATGGAGCATAGCGTTACATATAAATAGGTTAAGATTTCACGTACTGTAAACAAAATTTTGAACACTTACAGGATGAAATACTTATGTTATGTACATTTATCTACATTACATTGTGGTAAAATTGTTTGAAATGCAAGTAGAGTATTCAAAAGTACACAATGAGATGTTAACAGAAAGAGAGAAACACATGAACACAGATTGACTATCAGTTTTTGTGCAAAACTTTAAACCTGCTACACCCGAAAGAAAATACAAATTACAATTTGTAATGATAATTGAATTTATAAAACATTATACATGTTAAGAAATAGTAATTTAACTTGTAACTTTTTATGAAAAATATGTCAAATTATGAGTTATGATTTATGTTAAAATTCTGTGGTTGCTATAGAAACAAACAGATTACACAGAAAATCAAGAATATGTTCATCTTATTGATTCAAGAAACATTGTAAAGACTTCCGAATGTTTAGAAGGTCTGGTAATACCAGAGAATACAATAAAATTTGTGCAGATATATGGCAGTCTAGTAAAATTAGATACACATAACTATAAGTGCTGAACCTAACTGTTTTATAACTTATATCAGTTTAAAAATGAAATAGAGAAATCGCGTCACCGAAGAGGGAAGTAATTTAATAATGCCTTAAAATAACTGTTTTTTTTCATTGAATCGATTGCTATGTCTTTAAAAATTTTTACCTAAAATCATGCTTTAAAACATTTCTTTGAAACAAAAGAATTTTCAAAGTTCCGTTTGTTACTGCAGTATTATTAGAATCAATTAGGACACATAGTTTAATAATCAAATCACAAGAAGTGGAACAGCGGTTGGTTTCCAATTAACAATGAGTATCACAAGCCTGACATAATAGTCAGTTCCACCACATTAGCGTTCAGACTGATAGGGAAGTTAGTACAAAACTAAGTCGTATAAATCGTATGTGTATAGTAACAGCCTTCGAGACAACCTTCCGGAAAATCCAAATTATATTCCTGGCAGAACGAGGGAGCACAAAATAATAAGTAACAAACTACTACATTCTTCCTGCTTTATTGTCATAATCATCTCCACTCTGTCTAAAATATAATGCTATGTTAAATGGATACATTCAGCAATTTTGTGAACAGCTTCCACATAAACACTCAGTTTATTTGAAGCCAACATTCATTTAAAGAACTATACAAGGAAACATGCAAAAAGCATCACATCTCTAAACAGCACACATCTCTGTCACACTAACCAAATCAAGAATCACAAATCTCTCATCATATTTTCAAAGAATATCCAAAATATAACTGTCAATTTATAACGTGAAATAATTACGTCAGTTCATTACGTCCACAGTATTTCCATGATATAACACAATCGAATATGGAAGCAGTGTGTCCGAAATCTTAACCTAACCTATCCAATTACTGCTTGAAATTTTAGTTAGAACAATACATTACACGTGCATTTATTTTCACAGCCGCTTTGAGGAAGATTTTGATTTTAGAAATATAAGGAAAATACAAATTTGCTTTGAAAATCTTAATATACCAATTAACTTGTCAAAAATTTCACTCATTTGTAGAACTTTTATTTACTCTGTCATACCAGAATTATTTATCTCTTATATGTTCAGTCAATTTCTTTTGAGTAGGCTCATTTTATACTTCTTAATTAATTATCAAGCGAACTTACATCCTCAAAAGAGACAATCTGAGTGATTTTTCTCACGGCTACCATTACTCAGATAGCATAATTCAAAAAGCCCACATTGTTTTTATTACATCGAGATATACGATTCAAGCACTTCCATTATCTATACATTTGTTTTCGCTCGAATCCTGGTTATCAATGAGCAAGGATTTTCCGAATCATCGGTCTCATCCTGAAGAGCTATAATAATATATCGAGTATTCGGAAATATCAATCTCATTATCTTTTAATATGCTACTATGGAAACCCACGATGAGTTAAAGCTCATGAAGTGAAATGGAAGAATTTCTGATAGATTCTTGTGTACTCCACAAACAATTCGTATCTTCTTTCCGTTCATAGCTCTGGAAAAATTAAGAATATGGTATCAATGCCGAGGTTCCTCCGACAGATTTCATACCTTTAGAGGTGTCAAATACTTACTTTGAAATTACTTATATTATTTTATTCTCAAACGGAACTCATGACCGTTAGCAGATATCAGAGGTTCAATATACAGAGTATCCTATACAAAATCATGGTAGTTTATAATCAGTATAAACATCTATTAATACAAGACAAATCTGACTTAAGCTAACTCAGAATTTATAACATGAAATGCTGTAGATCTAGCCTCAGAATAAAGATAAAACTCTTCAGATTACCTATTTAACATTTCAACATTTTGAGCATTTGCAAATACTGAATATTAAATGAGGAGCTCAAATGAACCTAACTTAATCTATCCTAATCTTATACTAACTATATGTTGTTTGCGAACAACTTAATTAGAACATCGAAATTAAAAAAGATTGAATACTAAGTAACCTTTCTTATTTTAGCCATCATGAAAAGGCCTTATTATTCGATTTTCTTTCATGTTGTGATAATCTTCATATCTTCAGGAATACATGAAAATTCTGGCTCGATTTCAAGGTTTTGCCACACTAAACATTATTTGTCAACACTATTTCTCGAGGAGTACATCATGGACGCATACTTTTGGATTATATTTTTCAATGTGTGTGTGTACGTATACTCAGGTATGGTTTGAAAAATTGAGAAAATAATGGATTTAAGTGTATCTTTTACACCGTATAAACAAAATGTTAGAATGTTTAAAATGGAAACGTATATGAGAATTGTCTTCAAGGATTAGTCTTAGTAATTTTATTTTTGTAAAAAAGGGCCTTTTTTAGATTTACTTAATTTACCATATATTCTAATCTCGGTTGTTGGTATTAGTAGAGGATCATTTTCAACCTCGCATGGTAAAAAGGGGTTGGAATGTTTCGATTCTCTAGAAATTTGTATCTTTTTTTATTTTTAAGAATTCTTGATACTGTATATCTAAAAGCTATCTGTCAGAGTTTTAGAATTTCTGAGATTTCCCTTAAAATCATTCAGGAACTCTGGAAACAAAGATTGTTGTTTTGCTTGCTATATGTTAATGACATAGGTTTATGTAAAATGTATTGAATGCCGTTTTACGTACTCTTTCTCGTACTCTAAGCGTGTCTGTCTGGTATGTGTTTTTGATAGGTGTGTGTCTTTTTTGTTTTTGCAGGCAAATGTGAAAATTGCAAAGGTCCCCTCAAAAAAGTGGCGCTACAAATCCCCCCAGTAGTAGTGAAACTTGTCTCTACCAGTTTATTAGAGGCCGAACTTATCAAAGCTCTTCCAAAGTTTAAAGAAAACTATCTTAAAGGTAAGCAAACAAATTATTCTTTTGCGGCAATACTATTAGGTAAGCGGTTGTAAGTTACGACATTTACAGCATGGAACCATTGAACATTCCACAAAAAGGTATGTAACCAGAGAAACATAATTAATCTAATGTTTTAATGCAATTCGGTACTATTGACTAGCTTTGCTGTAATAAAAACCATCATCATTATCATCATCACATGCAAGGATTATAGGCATGTACACCATTCTTGATCAGGGTTTTATCACGGTCATTTCGACATTTGATCACGTTCAAAACAATTTTTTTGACAATGACAAAAGTTGGTCAACTTTGACCGTGGGTGCAGAATCGGTCAATCCCGCTGATTGTCAAAATGGTTGCCCGTTTGGATTTTCTTGAGGATATTAAATACAAGACAATGTGCATTGATTACTTAAATTGGAAAAGACGCCAAAAGCAAATCATTTTAGAAAAAGGCGGCCCTTTTGAAGAGTATGGAACAGAAAATCTGAAGAACCATTCTGGATGCCTATCAAAGTATACCGTGTGGTGGCTAGTAAATGAAATGGCTGGAGAGTTTCGAGTTTCTTGCAAACCATCTTCACCGGAAAAAATTAACCCTGAGATGATAATATGTGATGGAGCTTTTAATACTGTGGTTTTGGTATTTATAGTATCTACCGATTAACAGCATTGCGTGATATATCAGCGACATATCAAAATAAATGCCGCTTTTTATTCATGGTTGCAAGGTTTTCGTCGAAGTCAGAATTAAGATCAGTAGTGAACCGATTTCATTAACTTGAGGGAGGTTTGGATATCAAGGGAATTATGTACATTTATTTGTTATTGCATTAGATAGGTTGTAAAAGACAATTAAATGTAAAGGATAAAATAGAGTTCAACTGAGCCGGGGTCCACAGATCTTAAAGTTACTCGACATTGAGCTTATAAGTGAAATTAACGGAAAAATGCTTATCCGTAAACGAGTTTCAAACTCTGAATTCTTGAATGTGCTGCATATGCGTTTCCCGTCACGGGTTTAGCTCAAGGAAATTCAAACAAATACAGTTTAAATGATATGATTGTTAATTTACGTGACATAATAATATGTATTATGAGATAGCAAACTCTTCTGTAATATTAAAATGTTAGATATAATGCAATTTATAAACGTTTATTTTATTTTCCGAACATTTTCATATCATAGCTCACGCTATTTTAACAAATAGCTTTTTATTATTTATTTGGTTATCCGAATCTGCCTGATGTCATGGCTAAATACATTCATCCCTCCTGCTTATTTTTACAGTTTATGGGAATATGAGAGAGCTAGTTCCAATAGAGAGCCTGCGTTATCTGAAAAAAAAAATGGATACGTTTTTTACCTTCTCTACTTAGTACATAGTATATAGGTAGATAAATTATTGCATTTAATTTTCTGTTTTCTCTTACCATCAAAATAATGTCTAACGTTTCAAAACAAATCAAAACCGAAGCGGTGTAGACAAGGGGATTGTAATTAAACTTAAACCTCTTTGGTTATCGAGTTGGATGTTTTTCTGAGTACTACTTTTGTAGAACTATGAACGAGGCTCACATTCAGTTGATGGGTTAGTTGAACGACAATTACAGAGATGCTCCGCAACTGTAGTTAAACCGGGGTCAAAGTTTGATCAGTTTTCAGTGTCCTTGGTCACTAAGGATTTGATCAAGAATGGTGCACATGGTCATTAAACTTTTCAGATTGCTCCGAATTTTAGAAATTTCGCATTCCATCTAACTGGTCGTTTTCCCAGGTTCTATCTTTCTTTTAGCTTGTTGTTAAAATGATATAGTAACTATTCCCAGGGACGATCTTAATATACTATTCATCTTTCTGTACATTATTTTATCATTTAATTTATACTTGAATAATAATATTTATATTATTTCTTAATTTATCCATTTCTACTGTGTGTATCCAGCTACACTTCTGATAAATTATTATTACAGTTTTCCCTTCATTATTCCAATTTAATCTTTGATTAATGTCCAACATCCATTTCCGCAAAGCAAGGAAGGTTAAACTATTGTTTTGTGCAATTTAATAAGAAGAAGGAGGAGCCCATAGACCACGGCCTACAAGTTTGTCCTAAATTTATTTTTCAGTACACATACATTATATCTGCTTATTTTTACTTCGTTTTTGTGTGTGTTCGTTATTTTATAACTTAGCTAACTGAAAAGTGAATGCATTAACCTTTGTATTATCTGATTTTCAAGGATTATTGAACTTGTTGATGAAAATCCACTTATGAAATTTGGTTCACATCCTTTGAATGCCATATCTTTGTTTCCTCAATGGATATTGTCGTATATTGTTTACTAATACACTAAATTTAGAGTAGGGTGAACGTGCTGGAGTGGATTCCACATTTAAACTAGTTATAGGCTTTTTGTAGTCAGATCCCAGAAGGATATGATGAGATAAATAACGACGATTAGCCGGAACCAGATGGTAGGAGGAAGCCACCGCGGAGGGTCCTCAACAGTTTCCAAGCACGTCTTCATCTAGACGAAGGAAGCGTTAGGAGCCTGAGCCTCAAGTCGGACAAACGTCTCTGAGACTAAAGACAACTTCCAACGCCATTTCGCTGCCGAGAGTAAATTTCCAAAGCGCAGTCACCTCAATGAGAAGGTATTTCCCACCGTAGTCCTCGCCGACACTTACAACCATGAAAGAGACCGGTTGGATGAAATACAGATGCAATGAAGGGACTGGAAAGTCGGGGGAATGAGGAAACTTTCCCAGCATTTGCATAGTGACCCGGGGAAACCCCAAATAGCCCCGTAGGTGAAAAAAGTCAACAAATCCCATAATCTCCTGAATGCCAAACCAGAAGAAACGCCTGAACCACCTGGTCAATAAGCTCTAAATTTAATAGCATTAGCATTTTAGCATGCGGTAAATTACTTATGCTTCTCCAACAAAAGTAAGAAAATGTTTGGAGAGCATTCTCCGAAAGTTTGAATGTAAATTTCTTCATTAATATTTCATTGGTACGAGGCTTACCCAAATGCTAAAATACATAATTTCAGACGCATTTTGTAATTGAAATTAGATTTTAATAAGTTTTTTATTTTCCCATTAAACAGGAGAAATATTGTATTTATAGTATTTATATGCGATTGTCCTTTTCAACTAAACAATTTGAGATTCCTGCCGGCGCTTGTGTCTTGCAATGTATACCGTGTTTATTTGTGTAGTTGGTAAATTTAGATCCTGCTCTGTTCAGGTTCAAACCTGGCGGACGGCGTTGGATGTTTTCAGGCCCAAAATACTTTAGCATGGCTTCCTACATAGATGTAGATATAGTACGTAAAAGAACTCCAAGGTTAATAAAGAGGCCTCTGGGCTTAATTAAACAAACTTTCACAATATTGAATGACAGTCACGGCAATTATAGAACGTCCATAGATAAAAACTCAATTTCATTTTTCTGCTGTAATGACTAAGCACGTCCCGTTTGTTATTACTGTTTCACCTTCACTGCAAGTTAACTAAAATGAAACATATTTTTCTTATCACTTGGCTCAAGGTGTTTGTTTCCAACAGTAAAGAAAACCCCTGGGAAATGACGCGCAGAGGATATTTTGGTCGGTTGGACCGCTTGCCTCTAACCAAGGCGGCCCGAGTTTCTTCCCAGGTGGTCATATGTGAGATTATGGCACACACAGTGGCGCAGGTGCGAGTTTTCTCCGGGTTCTCCGGTTTCCCCCACCATCGTATTCCACCAGTACTCCATCTTCATTCCATGTAGTGTCATTGTCTACAGTGTTATAGTAGTAAAAGAGAGTGTTAAGCAATATAAAAAAAAAAGATATTGCTGATATGATAGCTGTGTTTAATGCTCTCTGTCGTCACGTTCTCCTTTTCGCACTGTTTACAAACACATAGATAAAACACGCTCCTTTCAGGGGTTTTCTCTCCGTTGGCGAACAGTATGCACTGTGCTTTACATCATAAGGCAGAATAAACAAGAGAAGTACAGAGAATGACAGGGAACGTGAAAGTATCTGTTTATTGCATCAGCGCTTGCTGATAAATGAGTTCATATACGCATTTCTCCTCAAAGAGTAACACAGGCAGCTAATTCTTGGAGTTCAAACTTCAATAGAAAAAGCTCTTCATAATGAGACCGTTAATTAGCCTCGAAATAATAATAATAACAACAATCATTTTTATTAATTATCTAAATATATATGTAAAGAAAGTTAATATTTAATAAGTTGTATGCATAGGAACCAAGAAGCCAGTTGCTTACTTAAAAGTTACTCAGAATCATGACGCCAGACTGGATAGAGGGGTGAGAAGTTGCTTCTTTTGTGAAAGTCACGTTCGAGTTTAGTATAAGGGGAAACCACAGTTTAAAGTGGACTTCTTCTTTATATTCGTGGTATCACGTGATTATTATGACACATTCTGGGAGATTTGCAATGGTTTTGGGTAATGATGGTGTCATTTTGGCGGACCTTCCAACCAATCAGAAAGAAGCCACCATGATACCGTTTTTTGTATATAAGAAGTAAGATTTGGCACATCGAGGTCGTTTTGTTAAGAATTCGCCCGTGAGAGAGGCAACGACGTTTTGATAAGAATTCACCCGTGAGAGAGGCAACGTCGTCGCATGTTAAGAATTCGCCCGTGTGTGAGGCAAGGTCGTTTGTTAAGAAGTTCGCGAAGTAAGTTTATTATAATAAGAAACTGTATGTGAAGTAAAGTAACGTCGCTCACCTATTTAACAGTCGGCTCTTGATTAGGTGAAAGTGAATTGTGCCATATACTCAACTAAAACAGTGTAATTGAAAATACTTGTGAGTAAGTGTTAAAGAACATCAGTCAGCAGTATAAAAGTGAATAACCAGGTGTTTGTCTTCAAAACTCCTTTAGAATAAACAGCAGTAAAAGGTTACAAGTGTTTTCTTAACAATTACAATAGCACTCCTACAACTCCTCCCACTAGCCAAATCCACGCCTGGGAGAGTCAATGTTCATGCAAGACTGAGCAACGCGGTGGCAACACATCCCAAAAGAGCTTCAGTAGCAGGTACGTGAGTGTAGTGGAGTTGACTGGAAGTGACAGTTGCGCTGCACATAAGCACCCAAAGGGAGGCGTAAAATCAACAAACTAAAATACTCCCGCATATGCCACATAACGTGCACCACTAACAACACATCGAAATCTCCACTGCAATAAACAGGGAATTTCCTTTCCTGGAAATCCAGTAGATTATGTGTTCAAATAATACTTATATTACCGTCTCACACCGCATAGAAATTGAAACTGAATTTTAGTTATGGACGTTCTTCACTGATATGGTTCTCAGCGTCCCATTCTAAACTGGGCGTGAAAACCGCTTAATTTTGCTGCAAGATCTCTTGAGGTTCTTTTCCGTGCGTGAATCTGCGACATGTACCAACGGCTTTGCTTTCCTTTCGAAGGACGTCAAGCTAAAGATCTTTTATGTCGAAAAAATCCCACCACCTTGGGAACACCTTGTTACGCCTAGACCATGGAAGAAATAATACGTCGCAAAGCTGGTTTTGCACTCACATGCTCCACCGGAAATGACGTTTTGTGTTTGCCTTACTTTACGATCGGTGTGTCCAATAAAGGCTCATCATTATTTATATAAATTTACTATTTGATATGCAGATACATACTGTTTTTGTGCCTTCGTTTAGGTTTCCCCCGAAAGCGCACTAGTTGTTCTGGAGCACCCAGCGTAATTGCCGAGAAAAAGAAGTTGTGTCTTTTTCCAAATCTTTAAAACATGCTTGCATATTTTAATAATACTGAAATGTTGCTTTAAAGCTTAATATTTGTTTAATATTTTGGGTGGTAAGGTAGAAATCCAAGTTAAACATACAGAGAAGGTAAGGTGTCTTCATTGAATTAACCACAATTTCTAGAAGATGCAAATTTATTACAATTTAAGGTAAGTTTTACATCGAAGTTATATTGAACAGGAAATAATTAAGGATAAAAAGAATCCACTAGCCAAGGAGGAATAGAAGAGGAACAATTAGGTTTAAGTAAGCCAGCGTTGCTGTGGACTAACGAATGCAGACTCTTGAGCATTCGCAGAGAGATGTGGGGGTCCAGCGCATGGCACAGACCGTCGACTAATAATATAAACAGTGTGCATTTATGTTGACGTTAAATGTATCTCGTTACCACTGGATATTAGGTAATAGTTATCGAATTTATTATAACTCGCCTACTGTAATGTCCGCAGTGCTGTAATGGGGCATTGTACATAATGATTGAACACGTTCGTTTAACACTATACTCGAACTTTCGTATAATGCACACTAATTTTTCACAGCACCTGTCCAGTATATGACGCAACAATTAGTTCGAACGCTCGCCACCGGGAACATGATGTGGGACGGATAGTATCATCTGAATCCTGCCGTGCGCTGCTTTGTTAGTTACGTATGTAAAGAACCACATGATCGATTCTCATTCTGGAAAGAGGGAAGCTGACCATTCCTCTTATTTGTTACAATGACTATGCTGTTTTTGGTACAGTAATGTTAACTACAGAGCTAAATAACAATTTACTTAAGAGAGGCTTAATATTCTGTGATAACAAACTTGTTTGTTTCTGAACCTTATGTACTTTTCAACATTAATATAGTATTATAATTTACAAATAATATTCTTACATTCAAAAACTGTATTTAGCGGGCCGTTGTGACGCGGACGTAGGTTAAAATGCGACACCGGTCGTGAAAACAGCTAAGATTCTCAATAATATTCTTTCACTCGCTCATTTCATGTTATTTTACTTTCTTATCATAATGGGTAGTCAACAAATTAAAATATTATGGTTAGAATAACAAATATAGAATTAGCGGGCTCACCCTCCATGGTGTAATGGTTACCATGCTAACTACATATACCCACGTCGCGGGTTCAAACCCGACGGTGGACGTGGAGCTTTTCGGGAGTAAGATCCTTAGCATGACTTCCTTCGGAAGGGAAGTAAAGCCGATGGTCCCGTGTCGTAGATTTACTGAACGTAGAAGAACCTCAAGCCTGATTAAGAGGCCTCTGAGCAAAATTAAACGGTCTGTCACGCCTAGTATAGAATGGGTCGCTGAGAACCACAGCAATTAAAGAGCGCCCATAAATAAAACTCCATTTATTTATTTATTTATTTATTTATATTTAGGATTAACAGAGCAAGAAATTGTTCCTCTTATATTTATAAGAGTAAGTTAAAAGTTCTAATACTATTGTTTCGGTCCTATGCTGAGTTTAGTTTATGAGGTATTTTTATAAGACTTTTGTTTTAATAATAGCTCATGGTTTATGAACTGTTTTTTGACAATTATTACTTTAGGTTTTATTCTATTATTTTCAGCAGGAGGATCAACTGATATAATTCTAATTTGAATATGTTTAGGTTTATATATGTAAACATAACTATATTTAAACATGATATCTAATTTTTCTTTCTCTCATTTTTTTCCCAATTCAGACGGAAAATGCAAGGAGGACAAGGGATTGGATGATATGAGCAAAGACCTAAATACACTGAATTTGAAACTCCAATGCTTACTCAAAGATGATTCAATATTAAGCGAGCTAATTAAGAACCTGCTTACGAAGCTCGTTGCTCTTGCAATACAAATTCTGGAATGCTCTAGCAAGAAAGAGTGCAGGCAATCGTTCTGAAAAATGTAAACTTTTATAATAAATCAGTCTATTGTTTCCAGTCTTTGTTTTACTTTCCTGACCTTAAGTTTGTCACATACTTTGATAATAGCAGCATTTAAAATCATACTTGAGTTACGAAGATTAAGCAACTTTAATACTACAAATGCCACGTAAGTTTACTGAAATTGTAGCTCAAAACCTAATCCCTTGCTTTTGGGGCACGTCTTATTTGGATGATTAAATATCAGTAAATTAGATTATACAGTCTTTCCTTAAAATATATACTACGCCACAAAACCGTCTTTAACAAGGGTCAGTCGTCACTGCGACGTTACAAAAGCGAGCTGGTACTTTTTAGGGAGAGGAGATCGAAATAAAATACCCCTGCTTCGGCTTTCTTTTCCATAGACCCAAGTTTGACAAGAACAAATCATTTCCAAATTAGAGTGATTCCGTTAGAATATCTCATTTGTTTCTTATATCAGCGTTTAAAACTTATCAATAGCGAGAATTTACAAATGAGGGCTATTTTTACTTTCTCTACACATACTATCTACATAGTGTATAGGGAAGATATTACAGCCCATCCAAAAATTCTATACAGAGATTTCATCGGAAATACACCTTTTAGGGTTCCCTGTATAAAAAAAATATTTTTAGAAGAAAAAGGTCCTTCTGCGCGTGTCCGTGAATACGATAACTCAAAAACGAAAACTTAGTAAAATACCAAACTCGGTATTTAAGATTATATCTTACAAGGAAGCGACACGAAGATTTTGAGAAACTCCCCCCATCCCAAGCTACCCTTTACATGGAAAAAATTTCAAAAATTTTGATTTTCTCATAAATAGCTGTAAGCATATTGATTAAAATACCGCGTATTAAAGCTATTTACACATCTGTCTTATATATGGCTGTAGAAGCTTCAAATTTCGGAAACTCTGTTAAGAAATATTACCCCTGAAGATGACCAATTCCTAGAAGTAAATGTAACTACAAATGTTAAAATATCCAATGTAAACCTATTACATTTACACTAAACTAATTTCCTTCTAACGTAGCACTATGCCAAGTCACTGCCTCTGTGTGTCTATACACACAAACTTACAATGACTTCATAAAATATGTGCTTATATTGTGATGAAGGGCCGTGTTTTCATGGAACCGCAATCGTAGCGAAACATAGGGAAACGCTAGCAGCTTGCCAATGCATAGGATGCCTTGTGTTAAATTACGAGAAGGAAATGGAGATGATTTCAATTTATTGAACTGTACAGAATTCCTATTGGACGCGGGTAGGAAGCTATAGAATCCCCCAGACGCCCCTCTGACTTCGAGAGAACCATTTGGGCTAAAAAGGCTGATTGATGACTCACGAAGATTCAAAAATACACTGATTCTTTCTAACAATCACTCACATGCATCTGCCTACAAACAACAGCATTTACAACATGCAATAACTGATAAAACAACTTCAAGGACCTGCGTGACGATATTGTGACTGAGTTAATAGCTGTCCTTCCATGTGCAGTAATAGATGCAATTAGAGGTGTAACATTTTCAAAAATAGAATATATACTTAGATATTTCTGTAATAATGGTAGTAGCAGTAATATTTACCTTCTCCTCTTAATACTGGGTAGAGAAGATATTGCATTCCACCAAAAAAGTCGATATCTACCGAGATTTTACTGGAAATGCACGTTTTAGGGTCCCCTGAGTCCAAAATAATGTATAAAAAGCTTAGAGTGTATGTGTGTGAACAACCTAATTCAAAATCGAAACCCGGTTAAGTACCAAAGTTGATATTTAAGTTCAGCATCTTCTAAGGATGCAATACGAAGATTTTCTGAAAAATTTCCCCAATTTAATCTACTCTTTATAGGAAAACATTTTCGAAAACTTCAATTATCTCAAAAATGGTTGTAACGATTTTGATTAAAATACCTACCGTATATTAAAGAAATTACATATCAAATAGAATATTCCAGGTGAGTCAGCCACCCCTTAGGTTTTTGGAAGGTAGGCCACCCATCAAACGGCATGTGCGCCGTAGTCCAGTTTTTCGCATACTTAAACGTATTGCTTGACGTTCTTAGAGAGACGAATGCAGCCGGCCCCCATGGCCGCGCTCGCCAAAGCGTCTCGCTTTGGTGTTTCGCAGCGCAGGGGATCGTGGGTTCGAGTCCCGCCTTGGGCATGGGTGTTATATGTTTGTGTATGTGTGTGTAAAAAGTAAAACAGAAATTCAGTAATCATACAGTAATCAAATTCGGTAAATAAAAAGTAGGGTATACAGTGTCGGAGTTCCGATCAGACTCCGGAACTGTATTTAAAAAAAAAAAAAAAAAGCGCAAAATTCAGAGTAACAGCGGTTTAGGGATGGAAATGATAAAGACAGCAGATGTACATTGGGTGAAAGGAAAGTGAAGCTCGCCTTCAGTAATAATAGGATGAAATGATAAAGACAGCAGATGTGCATTGCTTAAAAAGAAAGCTAAGTTTGCCTGCAGCAATAGTAGGATTTGATCTCAATCTTAAGAGATTTCACTAGTTGTTTTCATGCAAACTCACTTATTATCTAAATAGCTATCATATGTATATTTCATTTGTATTTTTCAGAAGAAATACATTTATACCTTGCTTTATTATTACTTCTGCAAATCACTTTATTCAGTGAACAAATCAATATTTAACAATATACTGCCTGGGTAAGGCTAACCACGCCCATTGTCTTTTCTAGGGATGGAACTTTATTGACCTTAATGCACCATGTCCATTATAACGAAGGAAATATTTTGAAAAGGGAAAAATATGAAATATTAACCGCTACTGCAAAATACTCTTGTATGTATTAAAATATTAAAACTTCAAATGCTAAAACAAATTTTGAAACTCTCTTTATGCATTAATGGACTAAAGGAAACACCCGATGTTTGCTAACACATATGGTTGTGTAATTAATAAGGGAGGACATTTTAGAAACCATTTGAAATATCAAAGTAACATTTTTATAGCATATAAGTTCTTATCTAATAGGCTGACTGAAATAGAATCATGGCATAATTTATTTATTAAAGGAGATAAAATTTTTTCTTGATAATTTGAGAGGGGGATCTTATTAAAGCATCAAGGTGTTATTTTTATCGATTCCAAATGTGACTGAGCTATCCTTAGTGAGCTAACCTGAGAGAGCCAGACGTCTCTACCAGGAAATGTTCATATGAGGACATTTTCTTTAAAAATAGAATAAACTAAATGTCACACATTGAAGAACCAAAGAAACCACATGCCTTGTAAATGTGGAAGCTATTATAATCAGCGTCGATATCAATAATTTATTAGAGAGCAATTTTCTGTAAAATATGAGCTAACATTTTTGTATTTATTGCAGGGATTATAGGAGTTATGAATACTTCTCTGAAGTACAGAAGAAGTACAGAATACAGAAAGGTAGATATACACTAATCTCTGAAAAGATGTAACATTTACAAGAACGATCATTTATATAGCAGCTGGAAGGGGAATTTTAAAAAAATTATTTTGCTTATTACGACGCTGTCAATTGCCAGAATCCTATCAGCACCGCCGGCGGGCCGGCATTTCATCCCGCAGGGGCCTTTAATATGCCAGTAAATCTACTGACATGGGACTGTCGCTTTTAAGCACACTTAAAAACTAGCATGGAATTGAACCCGTGACCTTGAGTTCAGAAGGCCAGCTGAGCTACTAAGGCTGACACCTAGAAAATCACAAAACGACACCATAAAAAAAACTTACTATAATTTTCTTTATAGTGATACCTATTATAATTGGAGGATTTGGTAATTGATTAGTACTTTTAATATTAGGAGCACCAGATATAGCATTTCCTCGAATAAATAGTAATTTTATTTTTGGTTATACCAACAGCATTTATAGGTTATGTATTACCTTGAGGACAAATATCTTTTTGTCCATTCACATGACTTTCCCTACCAGTTCTCAAACAAACTATTCTTAAGAAAGATTATTCTGTTTTCTACATCATGCTACATTGGCAGAAAGTATTTCATTAATTGCTTCCTTCTAGGCAGAAGGGGAATAAGAAGGTACACTAGGCTAAAGCGATAGTCGCTATTGAACAACAATTTGAAGTTCGGTTCACTTTGCATGACCAGCAGAAAAAGAAAATAGAGATGAAATGAAAGCTGACTTCATAGGTTAATATGAAACGAATAATAAGGAGTATTCTGAAAACGGTCAATTCTACAAAATAAAATGTATCTGCCATAAAGTGTTTGCTTTAACGGAACCTACATTTTTTGTGTAGTAAGTTTTGGCTAGCTCTTGCGGTTTACCGGTATGTAAAGTTCATTCAGAATGAAGAGGTTTTCAGAGGCTACTGCTGAAAATTTAACATAATTTGTTTATTATAACTATACAATCGACCTAAAACAAAAAATAAACTCTTTTTAAAGTTTAATATTATAATTATATACATTTTATCTCTAATGAAAATATCTTGAATATATGGTTTTATAATGAAACTTTTTAGAGCCATTTTGTAGAAAAACAACATTTTCAAAGCGTTTTCCATATAAAGGGTAATTTGGGGTGGGGGATTTTCTTGAAAATTTTCGTATCGCATCTCTAGAAGATACTAAATTTAAATACGAATATACATACACATACACACACCACCCCACACACACACACACACCACAAACACAGACGTGCTGCTAAAATTATTTTTTGGATTCAGGGTTCTCAGAACATGTATTTTCTATGAAATATTGGCATAAAATTTTTGGGTGGAATACAATCCCTCTACCTGCTATGTTGCTAGAGAAAGTAAAAAGTAACTTTTATGTATTTCATAATTTAGTCTTTACTAACTCTTGAAACCACTTTATGCTTGGAGACTTTGTTTAGATAATGCGTTCCACAAACAAATAACTTTTACAAAAGATGAATATTTTTTCTACATCATGCTAATCGAGACAAACATTAGCATAAATTGTCTTATCACTTGCTTCTTTTAAGTAGAAGGGAAATAAGGAAATACACTAGGCTAAAGCGATAGTCAAATCTTTTAATAAGCTGGTCTCTACATGAAACAATTGAAATTTGGTGTTTTTGAAAGCCCAGCAGTAAAACATAAGAGAGATGAAAGGAAAGATAACTTTCCGTTTGAGAAACATTGAAACTAATAGCTAAGAACCCTATCTTGGAAATGCTCAAAAAAAATCTATGACATAAATTGTGTGCTTTAACGAGATCTATGTCTTTTGTCTATTTTGTGGTTTACCAGTTATGGAAATCTCATATTTTTTTTAAATTTGTTATATAAAGCGTTGTTTGTGGCGGGTGATTTTCTTGAAAATCTTCGTTCCGCATCCTTAGAGATACTAAACTTAAATGCAAAAATGTTGTATTTAACGGCTTTTTTCTTTTTGAGCTATGCTATCCACAGAGAGACAGACACAGACCTACACACACACATACACACAGACATACACACACATGCACGGACGCACAAGGACGGATTCCGGTAAAATTTCAACATCGTATTTTTGCGTGGAATACAATACCTTCAGTGTCTACTATATGCATAGTAGTGTAGAGAAAGTAAGAGTGTCCAGAAACATTGCTTCTGCTGTAGAATCTTTTCGATTTAAAAGCATTAGACGGTCAGTTTATTCTTATCGTCAGATAGGATTATTAAAGGTATCCTGAACTTCATTACTGTAGTTATTCATACAAGTTACTTGTGGGTTACTTACATAGCTTGGCAGAACTCAAATAATGAAAACAGCTGAACTTAAACAGCATTTGTGTGCATTAACCACTTTAGCCTTGCTGCGGTTACAGATTACGGTGTCAGAGTTGAAACTAAAAGCACCAGCAAAGAGCGGGCGTTCGAGCCCACGGCACATTTTAGATTGACATATACAAGGTGGTTCGACTGTTCCTTATTATTTTTGGAGATAGGCAACACTTCATACTCTGAAAGTAATAAGGTCGAAATTAACGTGCTTGACGGCCATTTGGCAACCATGCAGATCTAGCCTGCTCTTCATCTGAAAGTTGACCTTAGTATCAATAGTTACGTCCATTCCAAAAACATGCGGTTATTAAATCCTGTTACAGTACATGTTATATCAATAGGATCGCTGTCATAAGTTCTGCAACGTAAATGAAGGTTAAACGATCGGCTTAAGCTACAAAAAGGAGTCACACAGCAGTTATAAAGAGATCAGAAGCGGAGAGGGAGACATGTGTGACACTATACACACAAGTTTTAACGCATAAAACAGGCGTCACCTCCGGAATATCAGCGGTTCGAGTCCCACGGTTCTGCGTGCACTTCTTTTTCTTCTTTATGTATTATCCATCGAGGTGCAAAGTTAGTTTAGGTGTAAACAAAAAGGCATACGAATGAAGAACAAACAACAGTTCATTTTACTGTTCTTTAGTCTTCGATCCTTAATTTTCTTTTATTTTGAATAAGAACCTTCAACAAGCCTCTAAACAATAAAGGACATTTCCAAGACGTATAAAGTTAATAAAAACAATTTCAAAATACTAGAACCGCTAACATTTTATCGGTTGTTCTTCGTAGTTAGAGAATGTTTCATCACTAAGTTTCATGTCGGAAACACTTTATCTAGTGGATAGTGAGAAGTTTCTTAAGTTATGGATATTAAACCTATTTTTTTTTCAACTGAAAGTATTGGTGAGGATCTATGTATTTTGCACAGTTTGTGATTGTCAGCCTAGGTATTTTTTATATTTTTCGTTTTAGAGATACCCTGAAAATGGGTCTGGTTCTGTAGTATTATCTAAAATACCAATGTTAGTTTTAATACATTGAATTGTACCTGCATATTTAGAAGAAACTGGATGAATATGCCTCAGAATGTCATTTTCATTTGTGTTTCCCGTAACTGGACTGATTAAGCTAGAATAAACATAAATAAAGAGAACAATAAAATAAACAAATAAGCAAGTTAAAAATGTTCCGATATCCCATCTAACTTTGTGCTAAATCAGGAAGAAAGAAGCAGGGGAAAAAGATTGTCATCGGTTTCTTAAGATTCGAGCCTGAAACGAGTATCTTGGAACTCATACTAACACTGCACGTTAATCGAAAACGCTACTGTTTTTTTTTTCTTTTTTTAAAACAGTACCGGAGTCTGATCAGGACTCCGGCGCTGTATCCCCATTTACATTTTCCCCCGTAGGTTTTACTGATTACTGGTTTTACTGTTCCTTTACAAACATAGACACATTGCACAAACATATAACACCCATGCCCAAGGCGGGACTCGAACCCACGATCCCATGCCCAGCTAAGACCTTCTGTAATCTGCGGGTTGTATAAAACCAGAGAATAAGGGACAGGTGAACCACCTTGTATAGTACATGTTGTAAATTATATATTTACATATTTTCCTATTGATCATCTTCATTTTTATAGTAAAATATTTAAAACATGTTTAGTACCTCTACGACTGAAATGTAAAAGACAACGGGGTTATTAATATAGATAGAAAACAACTAAGTGTTTAAAAAACGCATAGAAACAAAACGAGACGAGAGTAATAGACAGAACGATAAAAAAGTCATTTCTGGAGCGGAAGTATAGGAAAACAATTCTCGTGAGTTCAGGTCATAATATCTCTGAAAGAAGACATTTTTGGATCTTACATGCACATTTTAGCAAATGCGATAATATTAGGTGACTTTATTAGTGTTGCTTTACCACCTGCATGACTTAGACTTATCTAAAGTCGTGATAGTGCGAACATTTACGACAACATTTTCCTGATATATAATCAAACATTACCTCTACAAAGTTTTAGTAACAGAACAGAGTTTGTCCACAAAATGGCTGCCCTAGTGAATGTTGCACTTTTCCTCATTCTTGGAGTCTTGCAGGTGAACTTTATATAAATTATTTATTCTTTGGTTTTAGGTAGGAAATTCTATACATCAGCAGCTTATACGGCAATTTAATCAAAATGAAATTGGTGCCAGAAAGACATATTCCAGAGATCGTAGAAACATATTAATAGTGAAAGAGTTGAAAAGGTCACATGCCCGGCATGGGCGGAGGAAATTCAATCAATCATAGTTCATCCTGCATATTTCAAAATAATGTTTATTTTCTAAAGTGTGGTTTCTTGAGAAGGAATAGTTTTACATACAAGCTGCGGATATTGCAATGACTAAAACCTTTTCTGAATTGAAAAGAAGTATAATAAATAAAGGATAATTCTCGGAGGTTGGTGCTGACGTCACTAGTAGTTAAGAGAGAGCTGGCGCAGGGGCCAATGAGCATATATGGGAAAGAGGGAGGGAGGAGGGAGTTCCCAGCGAGAGAGCAGGGCTAGTGCTAGTAAGCATACATGGGAAAGAGAGGGAATCCAAAGAGCATGTTAGGAAGAGGGGAGAACCTATCTTAGGCTCAGAGTATTAGGTGATCGTTTGATGTTCTTTACAATGTCGTTTGGTTTGTGTTGACAGGTATTTTTTATTGTTTTCCCAATGTTCTAATATATTTTAACCATTTTTTGCGTTGCGGGCGATGTTTGAAATTTTTTATTATCATGATTATTATTATTATTATTATTATCATCATTATTATTACTATTATTGTTGCTGTGCTTATTTTGCATGTTTTGCTCTCCTTTTGAGTGCTTATAGATACTTTATAAAACATTTGAAGGTTTTTGACTGCTAGGCTAGTTGTTTCAAATGATTTTAATGGCATTTCATGTGTGACACTATACACACAAGTTTTAATGCATAAAACAGGCGTCACCTCCGGAATATCAGCGGTTTGAGTCCCACGGTTCTGCGTGCACTTCTTTTTCTTCTTTATGTACTATCCATCGAGGTGCAAAGTTAGTTTAGGTGTAAACAAAAAGGCATACGAATGAAGAACAAACAACAGTTCATTTTACTGTTCTTTAGTCTTCGATCCTTAATTTTCTTTTATTTTGAATAAGAACCTTCAACAAGCCTCTAAACAATAAAGGACATTTTCAAGACGTATAAAGTTAATAAAAACAATTTCAAAATACTAGAACTGCTAACATGCATTAGGCATTTTAACTCTTTTTCAACTCATTTCACGGTATTTTTAGAGTATTGGGGTTCTAAAACAAGTATTTTAAGCTCTTTCAGACCTTTTGCTCATATATTGCATTATTTTACAGTGTTTTCTAATGCTTTTTTAGTTCTTCTATAGACATTTTTGTACATTTAGGGACTACTTTTCAGTATTGTACTGCTTTCATATACATTTTTCAGGATTTTAAAGGTGGTTTTAGCTTTACCGCTATTGTTTAAAATGCTTTTAACGTCATGCCATGTCATTGGGGGAAGGTGTTTAGCTCTCTGCGCTAGATAGTTTCAGTGTATTGATTGTTCAGGAACATATGAAATGCTATAAAACGTTACATATGCCGCAGAAAACACCAGAAACACTGGAATGATGACAGAAATTACTGTAGAAATGTATAAAACTGTTGCAGAAACGATATAAATTAGCATAAAATGTCACATTAATTTTAAACATAAGAAAAGGACTACGAGGCATCATGAAAATAACTTCACCTCAAATACGCCAAAAGCAGTTCGTAAACGTGCTTAAAAATAACGTCAGTACACCTTCGTTCACTGTGAGAAAGCCCTTAAAGAGTTTCCAAAGAAAGTAGGTTGAAACATCTATTGTCAGAGATGCTTAACCTACATTAAAGTTCTGAATACCTTAAAAGTATAAGTTCTCTGTAAGAAGATAGAAAGCACAACAAAACATTCAAAGTGGACTCAAAATATGCTGAAATGCCTATAAAAGTGTCAAAACTATTATAAAACACTGCAAACTACTGTAAAATATTAGTAAAAAGGCCTGAAAATGGCTAAAATGTCTGTTTTAGAGTCCCATATACCTTCAAAATGGTTAGAATTATCTGGGAAAAATATATCTGATTAATACACTGAAACTATTAGCCCAGAATCCTAAATACTCTCCCCAATACGCCGCGGTGCCATAAGTAGTAAAAGCGGGCGTTAAACACCACCAAAAAAAAAAGAAGAAAAAAAAAACTCCCCAAATATTATGGCATGACAATGAAAGCGTACTAAACGCTAAAATCACTTTAAAGACCTAAAAATATGCATGAAAGCAGTGCAGTCACTGAAAAATATATCCAAATAGTACAAAAATGTCTGTAAAAGTGCTAAAAAGCATTATAAAATATTGAAAAATAAAGTAAAACACGATCATGCATGCTTTAAAACTAGCTGATCTAAAGACCTAAACAACCACCAAATGACATAAAATGCCATTAAAAGCATTATAAATAATTTTTCATAACACTCAAAAACCCTCAAAAGGTTTATAAATGATTTATACCTACTCAAAAGCATAGCAAAACACTGTAAAATAGTAATAATAATAAAAATAATAATAATATTAATAATAAAAACAATAATAATAATTATAATAATAATAATAATAATAATAATAATAATAATAATAATAATAATAATCTGTCAAAACAAAGCAAACGACTGAAAAAACACTTAATACTCTGAGGCTAAATAGGTTTTCCTCTCCTCCTAGCATGTTCTTTGAATTTCCTATGTTTCCCATGTATACTCACCAGCACTAGCCCTGCTCTCTCGCTAGAGACTCCTTACTCCTTGAATTGCCATCTTTCCCATTTATACTCACTTGCCCTTGCGCCAGCTCTCTCTTATCTTAACTACTGTCACTAATAAAAAGGTATTATATTACATAAAACCGTTCAGCGGAAAATGAATGTAACTTAAGAAAATTAGTGTTTGATATTCACACAACTCCCTTTGCATGTGATCATATTTTTTTTACACGTGATTTACGCACAAATGTTCATAATATTCTCCAAAAGTGGTGTAAAGAATAGTGGAATACAGGCTCCACATATTTCAAGCCCTAGATGGTAATAAGAAATTAACTAGTTAGTGCACAAGCAAGAAAGAACGCGTAAAATGACGAAATTCACAGCTAAAACTGGGGGAAAGTAACTCAACTCTAAAGGAGATAAAAGAAAGGCCTAATGGAGAAAGCCTCCCTCCAACATGACAAGATGTCTAACAACACAAAAGGCTTCTCGCAATATTGTGTTCGTCGATAGAGAGAGGGGGGAGAGAGAGGGGGGAGAGAGAGGGGGAGAGAGAGTGAGAGAGATTGGGAGGGAGAGGGAGAAAGAGAGAGACAGAGAGAGAGGGAGAGAGAGTGGGAGGGAGAGGGAGAGGGAGAAAGAGAGAGAGAGACAGACAGAGAGAGAGGGAGAGAGAGTGGGAGGGAGAGGGAGAGGGAGAAAGAGAGAGACAGAGAGAGAGAGAGAGAGAGAGAGAGAGAGAGGCTTTTCGAAGTGTGCTTTGGGCGGCTCAGTTGGTTAACCGCTGGCTTCCGATCCCAAGGTCGGGGTTCATACAGGCCCAGAGCAGGTTTTTAAGTGTGCTTAAAAGCGACAGCCTCACAGTAGTAGATTCTCTGGCATGTGTGCTGCTTTTACAATCCTAGCGATTATCACCGTTGTTAAAGTGTGTTTTAAAAAATACTCATTAATTTTTAAAACGTTACTGCAGTTCGAGTAAACACATACTGAACTATTTAATACTTTATAACATATATGATTATATACACTACATAAGTATATATGTACATGTATATAGTTTATATGAATATTCTTGCTCTTTAACCAACTCGAAAAGTTAAATACATAAATTATTATTATTATTATTATTATTATTATTATTATTATTATTATTATTATTATTATTATTGGAGCCAAATACAAGCGGCAGAAATGAAATATCTCCGAGCAGTAAAAGGTTGCACCAGACAAGATCATATTAGAAATGAAGACATAAGGAAAGAATTAGACATTTTTTGCTTAAAAGAAAGGATACAAATAAATAGAGAAAAATGGGAAAGCCATTTACAAAGAATGGATAACTCTCGCATTCCATTTCAATCATACAAATACAAACCTCTAGGCTACAGAACGATAGGAAGACCAGTTAAAAGATGGGAAGAAATATGAGGCCGGAACAGGAGAATCCTCCTAATCCATGAAGAGTTGATGATGATGATGATTATTATTCGCACAATACTTTGAGAGCATTGAAAATGTATTTGGAAATTAATATATCAGTATTTTAAAGACAAGGTATTTCTAACGACTAAAAGTTTATGGGCTTGTTTGTTTATGTTTTCTTTTTTCCGCATAATGTTGAAATTAATTATCTAGTAGAATCTTAAACTCTGGCAAGATTCCCTGTTTCTGGCCAGCATTATTGGTAGTTGAAAATTACTACAATGAACAGGTTCAACGCTGTTTATTAGAGGAAGAAGAGCATTAAAAAATTGTTTGGGCCCTTAAAAGTTAATAAACTAAAACTTAATGTATTTGAATTAGAGTTTTAATTGTGCATATATTGCTTGAAGACATCGATTGCATTATAATATTAGGAGGTGATTGTGTTGAAATAAGAATGAGAGAGATTTCGTTTTATTATATAAACTCTTATTTAAGCATAAAACATCGTTTTTCCGCATCTAATAATTCACAAATGAATGTAAGGCAAAAGTTTTTAGTCTCATGTTATACAACAGGCATGAACCTTGCGTATCAATAACTTCCTTATGTCTCCTGTAATATTTTGTTTTGTGCAAAAATGCAATAATTTTCGCTGAAGTTACGACGCTGTAATAGCGTACGTTACAGCGGTTGAAAAACTGGCCACTTTTACATTATGGAATCTCTCATTTGTCATTAGTTTATGTCTTCATTTACGGCATCAATAGTATGCTTGGTGTTTATTTTGTTATCGGATATTTAAATCAAAACAAATAGATTCGATTTTACAGTCTTTTTTGTTTACATAAGATAATTTATCATCTCATTTACATTTGGTTAAACTACAACATAACCATATAGGATTCATTTATGTTCAATAAGGACTTCCATAAGCAACAACTTTTTTGTAACTGATACTTATACAAACGCTGGCTCGAATCGGTGCCGCCAATTTTTACTTTCATTTGCAGAATAGAAAAAAATCACATGATGCTAGATCTGGGCTAAGGGAGGGTGAGACAAATATCTGACTCCTGCAGAAACTGAATTGTTACCTGTGAAGTGTCATGGGTAAGAATATCCCATGTGAACCAGACACTTCTGACAGACATTTTTGATGTACCATCTGGCAGTAACGTATTTTGTCCCTGAAGCGGAATCGTCACAATATGAGTTCTTGCCGAGAAAAAGGGACAGGTCGTCTTCTTGCTAACATTTCTAGTTCACTTTAATTTTGTTGGGGTATCTTCCCCTGGGAAGACTAAGACCAATAACCGTCGTTTATTCTCTGGATTATACTGGTAATCGTAGTTATCATCGCCGACTAGAATCTTAGGTATGTTTTTTGGATCTTCCTTTATTGAATTGTTCAATCATTCCTTAACACCATTACACACATTCATGTCTCAGCTCATTTGTGAGGTGGTGGGTGATCTAGAGAATGCAAAGCTCCTGGCGTCGAGTGTCTCTTTCTGGATTGCTTTCCTACTGCCGATCCAATATTTAGTATTGAATCTGACGATATCTGCAACATGCGCTCTGCTTTCCCCACACTTTCATCCACTGTTGCTGTAGCCGGTCGTCCTGCTCGATCTATTCTAAATGCATGCCATCAATAAATGGTGGATTGAGAAGTGCAAACATCTCCAAATATACGATGCAATCTTTCAAGATATTCCCTCTCCCCTAAACCGACTTGGAACTGTTCATGCTGGACATCCATTATGGCCGTCTCTAGTAATGGCAGCATCGTGCACTGATTCTTTGAATTCTTGTTACACAACTATTAAATATTAGAACATCTCTTCATGCTTTTCGCATTTTCACTAAACTGATGTATTACTTTTGATACAATACGGTATTGACTTTTCTTCACATAATGGATATTTTCTTTTAATGCTGCTTTTGTGTTGTGTTATTTGATGGCATGGGATAGATTAATGGAATAAAATCTTAAATATAGTCATTAAATACATATGGCTGTATTTAATAGGTTTGGTTTACATGAGCAGTCCGGACAATATTTTCAAGTTCCCTCTATTATTCATGTTATTTGACAACTCTTTCTTTGCCCTTGAGTAATTATTATTGAACAGTATGTTGCTGATAGTGAATATTGTATTTTAAATTGAGGTGTGATTAAAATGCACGCAGACAGACGTCTTTCTTTTCATTTTAGTTCTCGTCAAATCATGATCTTAATATTAGTTCAAACTTATACATAAATAAACTAAATATTTAAGCTACTTTCATCATTTACCAGCAAATCCAAACTTACAAGGAGGCTGTAATTTGAGTGAATTTGTTTAGAAATTTTCTGAAAAATAACACTCGCAGCTGTCTTATTTGAGATGAAAGTTGAATCCTTAATGCATTTCTACCTCTTAACATTTAAGAAGCTATACTCATTTTATGAATATCTATTTATATTCACTTCTACACTAAGATCCCAGTTCACTCTAATGCTGGAAGCTATTTTAGGAGCAAAATTAAATTAAGTTTTATTTATGGACACTTTAACTACTGTGGTTCTCAGCGTCCCATTCTATACTGGGCGTGCAAGACCACTTAATTTTGCTCAGAGGCCTCTCTATCAGGCTTCAGGTTCTTTTACGTGCCGTAAATATACGAAACGGAACCAACGACTTTACTTCCCTTCATATTAAGGATTTTTACGCCCAAAAACCATTTCACCACGTAGGGTGACTTTTAGGAGCAGTTGCTTTATACATAAACTTGTATTTGATTTTACATGCGTTCTAGTCATTCTTATTAGGCAGTTATGGGATACACTATCTTCAAAATTAGAAAAATCCTGTACAAGTTTTCCTTCTCTGTATGGCTATTTCACCCTCCTTTAGCCTTTTCCTTTTCTCTGTTGTGGATTTTTTCGGTTTTTTTTTTTTTTCACTTGCATAACTGTGATTTGAAGGTAAATTTGAAAACAACAGGATAATCACGTTTACGAAAACACGCATTTCCATCCTTGTTTGAGTATTCCTCGACAAAACTCACGTAACATTACTGAGATGTTTCACAATATCACTGATCTGCTAAGTGGTGACCAGTGTACCCTTGAGTTAGAGCGAATCCATTTATGGCAAAATGAATTCATTTGGTAACCGAAAACAACCTATGTATTCTCCAGTTTTAATTATACTACCACAATTTCTTACGCACCTTAACACAGACATAGATCTGGAACGTTTATGCAATATTTATGTTGCTACAGACTCCACAACAAAGGAACTATTGGCAAAAATCACAGATATAGAGAGAATATATAGGAAATGCCCTATGCTTATGCTTTGCGGCTGGTGAAGCATGCTTTTGTCAAGCTGCCATCTTGCGTTGCTACACTTTTGAGATCAGTACGCATTTTGTGGGTTAAATGTGCACCCAAAAATAACATTTTGTGGTGTTAAATGGCAATTAAACAGTATATTTGGACTAGGTTTTAAAGCAGTATCATGGTGAATACGCGTGTGGTGTTTGGTTGTGGTTTCTGCTTATAGCAGAAGAGAAAATAAGTAAAAGGAAATGTTTCAGTATATAGTTAGGATACTTATTTAAGTGATTTTATGGTGTTAAATGTTCAATTAAGCAGTAAATTTAATGTAAGTTTTAAACCAGTATAATGGTTAATATGTGTGTAAAAATGTAAATGGCGTGTTATTTATGGACGCTCTTTAACTACTGTGCTTCTAAGCGTCCCATTCTAAGTTGGGAGTTAAAGAAGACTTAATTTTGCTCGGAGGCCTCCCTATCAGGCTTGAGGTTCGTTTACGTGCCGTAAATCTACTACACGAGACCAATGGCTTTACTAAGGATTTTTACACCCGAAAAAAAATCCATCGTCCTCCACCGGATTTAAACCCGTGACCTTGGGTATATGAAGTTAGCATGGTAACCATTACACCACGGAGGGCGACTAATAATATGTGTGTGGTGTTTGGTTGTTTCTCGAATAGCAGAAGCAAAACCTAGGAAAGAGACATTCGCAGAAAAATTAGCAACCTACGCCGGTTTATAAGAAACCGCTTGCTAATTCTCCCATTTAGCCGCTATTGCGAGAAATAATTACTGTTAAATTATGTTCTTATGATATCAGAACCGTGAGAACAGGGGAAATGTTCCTCGGACTCGGAATGCAATATGTGCAGTCCACAAAGAAAGTCATTATAATCTACGAGATAACTCTGATACTTGTCACGTTTTTTTTTTTTTTTTTTTTTTTTTTTTTGTGCACTTAAAAATGATTCCAAGTCTTTCCCAAACATACATGCCTCTTACATATATTCAGTTTTAAACCAAGAAATTAGAACAAAATTAATTTATGATGTTTACTGCATTAATATCAATTTATTAATAATAACTTCTGATAGGCCAAAATTGTGACTGTATGAAATATTCCTTCAAATAGAGATCTCTCTCCTTCCATTGGACTTTGTTCTTTACTTCAAAAACTTGGCAAAACAATTAATTTGACAGAAGCTGCGTATAGTGTACATGGCATTGTGTGGTAACGCAAGATCTGGTCTCAAAATGTGCTTCAGCAAAACGCTAGGCATTTCCACCCTGTAGCAAAAATACAAAGCGCCTAAATCATTTAGCACCGAAACATAGGTAACGTTGCTCAGCTGATAGGATGCGCTGCGACGTTGCCACATTTACCATGGCCGGGCCATGACTAATAGATCCATCCTAACAACCTGTTATGCATGCTCTCAATAACTCAATTACAATTTTTGGCAAGATCCTCGTACTGGTCAGGCCCAAATTACTCTTACAAGTATCACTTCTAAATTGTTCCTGCTTTGGAATCTCGGGAATATCTTTGGTTCCGTATATTATGTTAACAAATTCTATCTTTGTACACATTACAATAATTGTAAAACCGTCACAGCCTCGATCTAAATTGGTTCTTAGTCAAAAAGTAAACATTTAAATTAAAATGTTATTATTTACCATTTCATTCTAAACATAGCGTAGTCGCTCTCCGTGGTGTAATGGTTACCATGCTAACTTCATATACCCAAGGTCGCGGGTACAAACCCAGCGGAGGACGATGGATTTTTTCGGGAGTAAAAATCCTCCGCATGGCTTCCTTTGGAAGGGAAGTAAAGCCGTTGGTCTCGTGTCGCAGATTTACGGCACGTAAAAGAACCTCAAGCCTGATAGAGAGGCCTCTGAGCAAAATTAACCGGTCTTTCACACCTAATTTAGAATGGGACACTGAGAACCACAGTAGTTTAAGAGCGTCCATAAATAAAACGCCATTTTTATATTTAAACATAGCGTATTTCGTTTTTAGTTATTTTCAGAGAAAGTTAACATGTCTTGGCAATTAAGCACGAATAAAGAAATGGAATAATTTGCAGCAGTATTGCAGGCACAGCGCGGCTCTACTGTACGCGAAACTGACCGTATCCATCCATCCACCCCTCCCATAACTCACCACATCTTTAAGTCCATGTGTGCCAAGATTTTTTTTTATCTAGAAATATATGAACATAGACCTAATGTGCTCATAACAGTTTTAGAATCCTTTTGGAGATCTGATTCAAAGCATGACATACACACACGTTATATATTTATATCCAATGTTTGCAGCAATCGCTATTAGTATAAATAGAAAACTGTGATAATACCAACTCAAATGCAGAATATATTCTAAATGCAGCACGAATTAAGGACATTGAATGCTAGGGTAGGAGAAAAGTGTGTTAGGCTGATGCAGCTGTTGTCCCAATTCCTGACTTTCTGTTGTTCAAGTCTAGAGCAGTCATGGGCAGGGAATACTTCTTACCCACTCCATTTAGCAGATAGTATTCATCTAGTTCCAAACGCGATTATGAGCGCAATTCTGACTAAATTCCCCAGAGGCGTATAACTGTAACATCTACTGCCTAAAATCATCCTTTAGCACTGACAACATTTGTCTTATAACATTTAGACATTAATACCTAAGGAAATGATAACGTGAAGATCGTATTCATTAATCTTAGTCTTAAATCTCTTGAAATGCCCAACAGCATAATTACTAGTGCTGAAAATATTGAAATATTAAAAAGCGCACGCGACTCACAGAAAGTCATTCACACTTTTAATGGCTGTAAGAATGTGCACACTAAATATCAATGTATGTATATACATATATGTGCTAGAAGCACATGGAAACATCCAATACACAAAATCTTACGCGTTAATAATAACAATAATAATTATAATAATAACAATAATAATAAATAAAAACTTGTTTTGTAATACAAAATTACATTGAAATTTAAAAACCTTATAATTTACTTATATATTGAGTTGACTCATACAGTTCCTTGAAATTAAATAGACCTAGATGAATTCGACTTTTTGAAGTAGATACTCTAATAACTTTACCAACAAAGTAATACGAATCCTATTTAGATCAGAAGACCTAGGAGTCCCAGAAAACAATTGAAACGGTACATATTAATAATAAAAACTTTCAAATATGGATATTCTCAATGACTTTTTACTTCTCTATACGTACTATGTACACAGTGTATAGAGAAGGTATTGCACTCCACCCAAAAATTCGATACCGAGATTTCACCGGAAATATATGTTTTAGGGTCCGCTGTATCCAAAAAACGTATTTTCAGAAAAAGGCCCATGTGTCAGTGTGTCCGTGTGTTTGTGAACACGATAACTCAAAAACGAAAAGTCGGTAAAATACCAAACTTGTATTTAAGTTTAGTATCTTCCAGGGATGCGACATGAAGATTTTGAGGAAAATCCCTCCACCCAAAACTACCCTTTTCATGGAACTTTTTTCGAAAATTTTGATTTTCTCAAAAATGGCTCTAACATTTTGATTAAAATATCATATATTAAAGGTATTTACCTGACAAATAAAATGTATATTTTGAATTTTCTGAGAACAGCTTGTGAAGACTACTTTATTCTGGATGAATTTTGCATAACTACTAAACCGCAAGAGATGGGCAAAAATTTAACACACAAAAAATGTAGAGTACGTTAAAACACACAATTTATGTTATATACATTTTTTTCGCGGAGTTGATCGTTTTTGAGATATTCCTTTTTCTTGGTTTCAGCTTTGAAAAACATACTTTTCTCATACAGGAAGTTGTGAACTCCTGTCCATACAAACAAAGGAACATCAGTCACATAGCAACCAGCTTTCGGCTTTCACTTTAACTTATGGTACTCCCTTATTTCGCTTCTATTTACAATAAACCAAGAAATAAGACTATTTCTGCTAATTTTTCTCGATTAGCATGAAATAAATAAAAGATAAGCTTATTAGCAATAATTTGTTACAGAAATATAGAGAAAGTCATGTGATTGGAACACATCATATTTTTTATACTGGCGACTAATAAAACTGTAACATCTCCTACGTCCAACTAAATGTTCTATGTTTGCTCTATCTGATCTTACCAAAACGCAATATAGGGAGCAAATTATTATCGTTTAAATTAGACAGCCGAATGTTTTTACTTTGGTCCATTATTGAAAATAACTGTTACCATATGCATATGAAACGCACATGGAATTATGCGTGCTGCAAATTGTTTCAAGTTAGAATATGTGTCCATAGACTGGAACAGACAAAGTTTAGTGTGTATCAGGCATGTATATCCAGCACTGGCCTTTAGAAATTCTTATGTACCTTCAATATATAGTCAAGTATATCATATAATATATCATTGTCTAGTACCAGATGCAAACAAAGTGCAGAATAGGGTGAGTAAAAGAGGGTTAGATTATACTGCCTCTAAAATGTAGGACCTCCCTAAGTCTGCTCTAGGGGAACCAGGTCATGCGACCCTATCGAACTATTTGTCAAGAAATTTGCAGTTCAGATATCATGTGCAGAAAATTGAAGCACACTGAAGCTCCATCATGCATTCTTCCTGCATAAAAACCATGCTTTCAGTCCTTCTTGTGTTTCTGAACAATAAGCAGATAACATCTGTAATACATAGAATGAAACCTGAAGATATCATAAAACGATGAAAACAAAGGAAAGAATCAAAGGTATATAAAAAAAAAATTGACGTGCTGCGTTTATAATTTTGCAACGTTTGCCGCCATATTTTAACATAATAACGGTTATAGGATAGCATATAATTAGGATGTTATAAGCCCTCAGACTCAACGTTTTCAACCTGTCATGATTTTACAGGTCTCTTCGGGAGAATACAAAGACATACAGATTGGTAAAGTAGAATATGAAGCAAACTGTTGTGACGAAAACTTTGCTATATGTGGTAAGATAGGTGTAAGGATTTTAAGACTGGATGGAGATCACAAAATTAAGGGGATCAAGAAACTCCAAGATGTGTTGGAAGCAATACAACAGTGCTGTTGTGGTGAGTACGACCTCAGTATTTTAATTTTGATTCTATGTATTCAAGGTAAAATGTGCATACCCATGTATCAACATCTATTCCCACACATCAGTTACTTTTTAGTACCTGCAGAGACCATTAAAGCAATGTTTCCACAATCCTTACTTTAGTAATTTCACCCTTCCTAGGTTTTAAAGCTTATCCGTTTACACTTAAGGGATGAAAATCAACAAAAATTTAGCGTGTTCACAATAAAACACCTAAATATATAATCTGAAATCCATATTAAGAAAGCAGGATTGAATATTAGTATAAAAATATTGTTCTCTGTGCTGAATAATGTATCAATAAGAGCTACCTGGTTCCCGAAACAATTACCCTATACATAAGACACATACACAGCACACTTTTGTACCTTACAATATTAGCATAGATATTGTAGGATACCCAGTGTGGGGCAAGAACCATCCCTGTCACTGTGTATCGCTGTAGTAAGTTCAAGTAGAGGGAAGCAGGTTACCTCAAGGTTTAAGGTTGGAGGAAAATTGGGGAGCTATAAATAACTACACCAAGTGTGAGAGGAGACACAGTCCTTTTACTTTCAGGTAGACAAAATTAATGAGAATACCTAGTTATATGGTTTTGGGAGCTAAAGGGAAATACAAAGCTAATTCCATGCAATCTATATGGTACATTCTGATGTTCTTGAAGTTAAACAATCTTAGTAACATTTTGCCTTTCTCTCAACGTCGATCCAGAGTGCGCCCGGCAGTGTCTGTAGCTCTGATGTAAGGGCTCTTCGTGACAAGTTATCGGTCCCTTTATCGTCAAAACGATGCTTATGCCAGCGTTGTACATATGAGGCACTGTTATCAGCAGTCGCCCTCCGTGGTGTATGGTTATCATGCTAACTTGATATACCCAAGGTCGCGGGTTCAAACCCGGCGAAGGACGAATGATTTTTTCGGGTGTAATAATCCATAGCATGGCTTCCCTCGAAGCCGTTGGTCCCGTCTCGTAGATTTACTGCACGTAAAAGAACCTCCAGTCTGAGAGAAAAGCCTCTGAGCAAAATTAAGCGGTCTTTCACCCCAATTTATAATGGGACGCTGAGAACCACAGTAATTAAAGAGCGTCCATAAATAACACTCCATTTATTTCTACCGTCAGCATTTACGACATTTTGTATCCATATTGATTGCTCAAACTGATGCAGCCCTAACTGTTGCTGAATTACATATAATATATTAAAAATGACCATTGGGTAACCTAAAATACTCCTGTTGGGCGAAACAGATCACCATTTGAGAAAAAAAAAAAAAAAAATATATTGCCGGTTAAATAAAAATGAGAAAATGCAAACGTCATATATGGAAGTTTGAAAGAATGCCCAGTATAACACTTGTCGCGGAGTAAGTGGAAAAGGAAAAATCGTAGTGCAGGGGAAGTGTATGTGTACAACCGAGGAATGCAGGTAGGACATATAGAAGTCTCATGGTGTGTATGGGCAACGTGAAAGCCACTGGACGTAGCTTCTTAACTGAGGGGTCCTTGGCGTTTTCATCAAATGCAGAACACCGTGACATGCTTTTCTCATTGTTTTCGTTTTTCTTCATTTTCTCCTGCCTTTTTTTTCTTTTTAATTTTTGCTTATCCCTTATTCCTGTTTATACCTTTTTCTTTCCTACTCTTTTCTCTTCTCTTTTTGTTGTCTTTCCTTGTGGCCGGTTAAGGTGATAGGCTCTTGAAGGCTCACCATCATTTCCGGTCCCATGGAGGAGATGATGTGGGTCATAAGAATGCTTGAGAGGGGCATAGTGTATATTCGGAAAAGGACGATCCTTGGATCTACAATAGGATTGCGACGCTTTGTCATTCCAAAGGAGTTTAAACTTAATTGGAGTATCAAAGAAATCATATATTTGCTAGCATATCAGTGAGCTGTGAAATTTAAGGCTTACAATATTATGTGGTACCTAATCACACATATTGTAGTTTTTAACCTTTCTTTACATATTAGTGCGTATGTTTTGTTTTTTGTTTTTTGTTTGCTTTGCGCTTGTTCCCTTATTATAGTCTGTTATAGAAAGTTGCAATTATGACAGTAAAAGAAATTATTAGTACACAAGTAGATATAAAAACTAGAATTTGAATTATTTATTCCAGCTTATTATTAGATATTTGATTGGAAATCGAGTTCCACTTCATAGGAGAGGATGGGAGTCATTACAGCTGACAGGTGTGGCAGGTCATCTCCTTGGAAACTATGGACTGTGTTTACTTGTTTCATGGCTGTTTTTGCCCTGAAAATGGACCAGAACATATTTTATTACCCTAAAATAGTGATGTCAGTGAGTTTTCTCTAGGGTTCACCTTCCTTGGTTAAAACAAGAGGCCAAAAATGCTACTTTTACTTTACCTCTAAGTATTTTTATCTCTAGAGATTGTTTAGGATAAGCTGGTAAACAGTTTTTAAAATTGAATTTTGGTAGTATAGTTCTAATATTTGGTTACATTTGAAGGTTCAGACACAACTTGAACAATTGTGTGTACTTAGCCTAAAGAATGTTGCTGAGTGCGAATCTCTATATTTGATAACATACTCTAAGTCAACGATTTCCATCCGAATATCAATGCTTTTTCTTTCTCAGCACACGTTGATGACTCAAAATCGCAGGAAATTATGTACTGTTTGCGGGTCACCTGAAACCCACTCAAGATTTTTCGTATTATTAATAACAATTTCGTAAATACCACGAAAACTTACTGTGTACTAGTGCGTGATATGTCTTCTTTAGAACTTAATAACTGTGGCACCCACTCTCTGAATTTGGTAAGTGAAGTCAATGTTGCTAATTATTGTACTTCTTATTTTCCTTATTAAATCTTTGCTTGGTCTCTTCGCTACTATTTTTACTTTCTCTATACGCACTATGTACATAGTGTATAAAGAATGTATTGCACTCCACCAAAAAATTCGATACCGAGATTTCACCGGAAATATATGTTTTAGGGTCCCCTGTATCCAAAAAAAAAGTATTTTCAGAAAAAGGTCCGTGTGTGTGTCCGTGTGTCCGTGTGTCTGTGAACACGATAACTCAAAAACGAAAAGTTGGTAAAATACCAAACTGGGTATTTACGTTTAGTACGATTCTGACAGCTTCTCAACTTTAATTGGCATTTATAAAACTTCCTTATTTCCTAGAGGTTAAATGCATTTTTTTCCTTTTTGCCCCATTGTGACTTAAATTCTATTTGTCAGTGCTGAAGACGGACAGTTTCTGGCAGGGCATATTGTTCTATTTCCAGAGTTAAGCATTTTTAGGTGCAAATTTCATATGAAAGATTGAAGGGAAACGGTGGTGACATGATAAATAACGGACAAAAAGGCGCCATTTTACTGAAGTATTTCAAAAAGCTTAGCTTGTTACCTTCTATTCTATGTTATACAGATCTAATCATCACTCACAAAAATAAGAGAATACAGGAAGCTGTTGCATTTGAAGATAGTGAGTATCTCTACATGTTTAAAAATAAGCTTGCAACGAAGGATCCACATAGGCATGAATTCTAAATATTATCATTTCGAAATAATTAAAATTGGATATTATTGAAAGTTTAAAAATACCCTATATAAGACAGAAAAATTACTATGCAAAAATTTGTTACATATTTCACTTATGCATGGAAAATATCTGAATTAGAATGTTTAGTTCTTTATGTAATCTTCATAAAGCAAAAACAATTATGGCAAAACCTACATTAAATCAGAAACTGTATGAAGCAGAGTTATTTTCATGTATAAAAAGCTCAAAATTAAGCATAATTATGTTCTAAATTAAAGTCAAAACAAATGTATGTATACATTTGTAAGTGAACCGGCATTCATACGCCAAAAAGGATTCATAAGATCAGAGAAAAGAAATCAGCTTGCATTAAATGGAGGATGAAATTTTGTTTTTTTCCAATGGTAACAAAACAAGTTAGTCAGATTTATGGAGCTTATGAAAAAAAAAAAAAAAAAAAACTCACGCTAAGAGTAAGGTACCGTTGGATAGTGTGCTTTAAAACTGACGCTACATTGCTTTACGTCACAAAAGGATAATTATATAAAAACATTTGTATATGATTAATATTTGCATATTGTAATTCTACAACATATGGAATGATCTTCACGTGAGTAATGCAGGAAGTGTAGATTTCAACAAAAATTAAGCTTGCTTTAAACTGTGTTAAAACCACTTTGTGTTCGCATCAAACTGAAACGAAATAAATATATATGAAAAGAAATCTTACCTTATAACTTCAGTAGACTGACTATCCCTTCACGTCACATCTTTTTGTGAAAGCTCTTGCGGTACAAACGAAACAAAGAAAATGAATAATCTTCATACAGCTAGGTGAGGCATTACCACAACGAACCCAACTATAAAATCTACTGAAATAAACTTACTGCAAATGACAGGTAAGCCAAAAGTGGAAAGAACCTATAGTCAAACCAATCGCTGCATATGCGTACCAACGCAACGGGCTGGACGGTCACACCGAGGTCATCCTGGAAAAACAAGGAGAGGGTAGGAGCGCAAGTAAGATGGTGGCTTACAATCGCCAAAGTGCATGATTTTGCGTAGTGGTAGGAAAATTCAGAAAATCAACGTGGACCCTATCCCAGAAATAGCATACTTAGCAAGGTGAGGGTACGCATATGTCCCACAGGATATAAACCAAGAAGTTGCAAATACAAGCTTACTTGACAGCATCACAAAGATGTTCGAGAACTTAGAAACTAAAATAGGAAGGCAAGTAGAGGGCTTGGAAATCAAGATAACAGGAGTGGAAACTAAAATAAGAAGTGTAGAAACTAAAATAGATAATGTAATAGCAAAATACAACTAAAGATAGGAAATGTAAAAAGCCAAATGGTAGAAATAGAAAGCCAACTGGGAAATAAAACAATTAATGTCAGGCTGGAATAAGGAAAGAATTAGCAACCAAAATACTTGAAATCAGGACTCAAGTAGTCACTGGCTTGATTTAGTGAAAGTTGCAATTAACCAATTTATAGCAGAGTAGAGCAAATCTATAAATGAAAGCAAAATTAGGATAGAAAATCTTGGTTAGAATGGAGAAAACATTAACATTAATGAAGGAGAAGTTAGATACTCAAAGTACAGACATAGAAAAAGTAGGAAAATGCCAAGGTACTTTATAAGTTTTTCAGACTGCTAATACCTTATAGATAAGAGAGTTGGTATATTCGGAAATTTGTTGCCTGAATAGTAACTTTTCTGAAACTGAAGAAAAAGAATTAGCTTTGCTAAAAGAAGACAATAAGGAGGCAATGGAAAATTTTTCGACGAAGTCCAAACCCAAAGCCAACAAATAAATAAAATAAATGTACAGCAAACAAGTTGAAAGTTGAAATGATACTAATACAACAGAATCTTGGTAAAGAGAAAAATCATATGAAAGATCTCCACAGGGCTGTGGTTGCGCTTCAGTCGAAGTCAAAAGCTAGGACGTTTCCAAAGGATTTGGAAATATATTTTAAGATTTAAAAAATTCCTGGTGGACTCGGGATGCTAATAATAAAGAAAACGTTAAAAAGGAAGAGTTTAAAACGATTCCAAGTCTACGGGTGCAGGTGACCAGAGCTACGCTGTTTGCAGTGATCTTTTCCTCGCCAGATATTGGAGCCCATCTAAGGAAAATTCTATTCGCATAGAGTTAGCTACAGGCAAATATAATTCGACAACCGACCATAGTTTAACTGACACTTTCATGGGGTTTGTGAACCGATCAAGATTAATAGATCCACCATTATTGGAACAAGATATTATGACTGCAGTTATCAGGCAGTTCACTGATTACGTCAGGCAGAGTCTAATTGTCGCATAGACGTAAATGACGTCATAAAATTATTATCAGAATTCGAGTCACAGTCTGCACCCGAAGAGGCCAGACCGAATAACCGCCTTGGAAGGGAACCAAGGAACGAAGGTCACCAAGCTGAATGAGGGCATGACAGTAACCAGGAGGGAAGAGGAGAGAAACAGGAACCCCAACCCTATCTCAACCGTCATCTTAACAATGGATCATGTCCAGATGCTAGAACACCACGAACTCCGAAGTTTCGCGGGGATGAGCACAAGAGAACTACAATCCCCAAATTCCCAGGGGATATGGTAACTATAGGGACGGCAGACGTAGGTTTGAGGGCAGCCCGATGCCGAACCAAAGTCTACGAGGAGGCGGTTGCCGAAAGTAGCATATTAACGTGCGTGGAAGGAACAGATACCGACCTTGGTATCAAGGGGCCCACTATCCTTACATCCGAGAACAGACACTCGAAAATTGAAGAGGATACAAAACCTAACCTACACGATGAGTCTGACACCAACACTGACACTACCCACACTAACAACGGACCTCGGTCCTCTATGGGCCAGCATCCGGAAAACTGCTGAAGGATCGCGATGACTCCAATCATCGGTCCTGTGACATAGCCGCAAATCGCGCCAAATGGAAACTCACTAAACACAGTTATTAAACAAGGCATTTAGTCACAATGAACCACAAGAAGAATGCGGGAGAGCTTATAAGTCCCCCACACATAAGGTTAGAGTTATGGGTAAGGGCATATGAAGCTATAGGGGATACCGGGTCTACAACAACAGTCGTTGGAGAAATCCTATTAATTAAGCAGAACAAATAAAATGTGTGTGGAGTATATTGCCATTGGCAAGAAACGAGAAAGAGAAAATTATCAGGTGATGCTAAAAATCAAGCTAAGGAACCAAACAAGCGAGGTGATTGCCCTGGTAATCCCTAAGCTTATTGCAGATGTTATTATAGGTAATGACATCCTATATTATTCGAAGGGTATAATTGATTTTAAGAGGCCCGTAGTAATTGTTGAAATTGAAGAAGTAACTTTTCCCCCATTGTTGGAAGAAGAAAGTAACGATTTAATAAATAAAAGCTACGACAAGATAAAATTGCAAGAAGAAAGTTTCTTTGTTGAGTATATAAACATTAATAAGTCATGGTATAATTAAACTAAGCATGAAAGATACCGAAGGTATTTACAACGAAAATAAAAAAATCGCGTCTGCAATAACATCGCACGTATAGAATACGAAGAAAATAATTGTTATGGCACTTCCCTAAACAACCTCAAAAAAGATGAGCAAAATGAGATAGAAAATCATTACCCTTAAATCCTAGAGAGTAAATAGATGAATGTCGTAGCATTAACACTTCACAAAAAGATGACTTATTTCGAATTTTGCAACGTTACCAAAAGTTTTTCTCAGAAAAACCAGGTTTATGTAATAAATATGTTCACACTTTAACAGTAAAGGGAGTGACACCATATACATATAAATGTAGACCTATCCCTAACTCCATTCGTAAACTATCTGACGAAATAATCCAAAAAATGTTGGAAAATAAAATTAATGGCATTTCAGATTCAGTCTTGGTTAATGCTTTGCGTTGGCTACATGGATCCGAGGACCTCCACATGACCATAGACGCAAGGCATATAAATTCCCACATCTTACCCGATCACTTCAAGACGCCGGGAATTAACACCATAATAACAAGGCTTAGTAATGGCAAATATTCTTCAATTCTTGACCTTAACAAGTCATATTGGCAAATCTTGTTGGATCCGAAAGTAAGGAAACATACGGCCTTATTCTATGATAATAAGGTATACCATGTGAATAGGAGCGGTTTTGGTTTCAATATCTGTAATGACCCCCTTCTTAGAGGTCTTCATGCCATTTTTGGTGAAGAAATAAAGGGTTTTACAGCTATGTCGATGACCTTCTTGTTTATGACATGTCAGTAGGAAACCACCTTAAGCCCTTAGACTACGTAATAAAGAAATTAAGTGAAAGTGACTGTAAACTTGGAAAAGTCAAATTTTTTGTCAAAGAAGCTAATTTTAGGCTATGAAATATCAGGAGAGGGTATAGAAGCTAACCTTGAGCGAGTCACTGCTATCGATAGTATACCACCAACCAGAAATTTAAAACAACTTTGCTGATGTCTACGCATACTACATTTTCAATTTAAATTTGTATATAGCTTTGCTTCAGTAATTGCTCCTTTGAGAGAACTTTTGAAGAAGGATGCAAAATAGAGGTGGGAGAAACACCATCAGCAGGCTTTTGAAAATTCCAAGGAATTATTTAAGGAATCCATATTGTTAAAAATACCTAACCCGCATCTGACATATGCATTTACCGATGCCTCTATTTTGGGTTATGGTAGTGTGTTCTCTCAAATTTGGAATGACGAAATGCACATTATTTAGCATCTAGATCTTTAACCAAAACAAAAGCTAACGCATACATCACCGCGTTAGAAATCGGAGCTGCCTACTTTGCTGTAACAAAGTTCTGAGACTGTATTTATAATTGCCAAATAATTCTGCATACCGATCATATTAGTCTATCTTTCTTTAAGAAATGTAAATATAAATGAACCAGCATCTAGATATAAAGCTTCATTAAAGAACTGACTTCTTATGATATAGACATTCAGCACATATCTGGTAAAGACAATATATTCAGCCACACACTATCCAGGTTAAAAGGTCTCGGGTTGAAACCCGGCGGAGAACGATGGAGTTTTTCGGGTGTAAAAATCCTTAGTATAGCTTCCCTCGGAAGGGAAATAAAGCCGTTGGTCCCGTGTCGTAGCTTTACGGCACGTAGAAGAACCTCAAGCCTGATAGAGAGGCATCTGAGCAAAATTAAATGGTCTTTCACGCCCAATTTAGAACGGGACGCTGAGAACCACAGCAGTTAAAGAGCGTCCATATATAACAAGTCATTTCCATTTCCTGGTTAAAAGCAAACCAACATTTACCAGAAACCATAGCAAACCCACACCACGAAATTAAAATTCTATAGTTTAACTTACAAACTAATAGCGCTTTTACAAAGAAATCTCAAAGCTATTAAAAATTACAGAGAGAAGATTCTGAATTATCAAAATTATTCCTCGCTGCTGCTGAAACCAGGGAAAGATGGAGGGAACGTGACCATTTAGCACCAGTGTCACTCAGTGAAATTACCATGGTTGTCTGAGTTCAAGTTTATATCCTTGTTTTTATACTAAAAATGTTGTCATTTTATCTATAAATGGAAATAAAATATAAAAAAAAAAGTCGAGAGGCCAGAAATTTTTTTTCCGAAACTACAGGAAATATTGGAGTTATGGCATATAAAATTTATAAACTGCATGGTAAGGACGTAAAAAAGTGGAAAATTATTATTCCAAAATCAATGGAAAAGGAAACTTTTCTTACATTACACAATGCCCTGTTGCTTGCAGGTCCCGGAAAAACTGCTCTCACAATAGAGGAAAACATCAAACACATAAACAAAACTGTTAGGAAATATTTATTTTCATGTGAACGTTGCCAAAAGCTAAACCTTAAAACGTCAAGTATGACATAGAGCCTGTAACTATAATTAGTTATAGAAACAATGCTCTATTACCATGGATAGCCATGGCAAGCTTCCTCAGGGTTTAAATAATTTTAAGTATATATTTATAATTTTTGAAGTTTTCGCCAGATTCATTAAGATCTACCTAGTTATAAATATCAAGAGCAAAACCTGTTTGAGAAAAATTATGGATGACTATATATCTAAATACCGCAAGATGGACGATATTCTATCAGATAATGCCACTGTGCATACTAGTTAATTGTTTACAAATATCTTTTGGGAAAACAACATTAAACTATACTATTCCTCTATTTACTTCCAAATGGGAACCCTACGAGCGTGCCTTAGAAAATGTGCCTCTTTACTTCCAATTATGTATCATAGGAACCACCGAGGATGGGTAAAATATGTCAGAAAATAGAAGACTTACTCAACTATACAAAAGTAACACAACAGGATTCACCTCAGTCGAACTCATCCTTGGGACAACACCAACACCCGTTTTTAAAGAGTTGCCGCCACTAATCCTAAAGACCGCGAATTAACAGAGGATGAAAAATGTGAAATGGCCTGTCAACGCATTTTCGTCAGCTAAAAAAGGAAAAAATGCAAATGGAACCCCTAGTTACGTGAAAAGTTTTGGTAAGGAAAATAAATTTGTCTGATGCAGCGAGAAAAAAATAACCTCATTAAAAATTGCTAATTCTTTTCTAGTAAACAAGATTCTTGTACCGCAATTTATTTACATTATTATTATTATTATTATTATTATTAGCTCTACCTTTTCTGAAGCCATGGCCTACCTCACTGAACCTGCTATTAGCAAATGAAATATATAATTGCATCCATCTCCAACATAACATGCTCTACAACATTTAATCAACATTAAGATAATTCCACCTAGCATGAAACAAAATATTCTACGGAACTGAAATATTTTTGTATACTTTCTCTACCATATACATACAATTTAAACACTAGGCAGAGAAGGTGGCATTCTTAAAAGTATTGATTTTCTCAAAAGTATTCCTACTGATTTGCATTAAAACGCCACATGTTTAAAAAAAGTTATGATAAATAAACTGTATACTTACATTGCCGATTTCGGGAATAGTCTCTGAAGTCTTGTTCATTCTCGATTACTTTTGCATAATTGTTAAACAAAGGAGAAGGATTAAATCGTAATACATAAAAAAACTGGAAATCTTTTAAAACACACAATTTATGTCAACATATTTTTTGTACAGTTAACCCTTTCCAAGCTATTCCTAGTTATTGGTTTAAAATTTAACATACTTATAAATGTCTAAAATAAATATCTGAAGTGTTCCATTATCGTGGCTATCTCCATCTCTGCAACAAATTATTGTTAAAAAGCTTATGCTTCTATGTACTCCATTCTAATCGAGAACAAATTAGTGGAAACAGTCTTATTACTTGCTTCCTTGTAAATAGAAGCGAAATAATGAAGTACCATAGGTTAAAGTGATAGTCAAAAGCTGGTTACTATGTGACTGAAGTTCCTTTGTTTGTATGCACATGAGTTGACAAACTCCTGTATGAGAAAAGTATAAGTTTCCAGAAAATTCAAAATATACATATTATTTGTCAGGTAATATCTTTAATATACAATATTTTAATCAAAATTGTTAGAGCCATTTTTGAGAAAATAAAAGTTTTCGAAAAAAGTCCCATGTTGGGCAGTTGGGGGTGAGGGGATTTTCTTGAAAGTCTTCATGTCACATCCTTGGAGAAAATCAAACTTAAATACCAAGTTTGATATTCAACGGTCTTTTCGTTTTTGAACTATGCTGTCCACAGACACAGACATACACAGAAACATAGCACACACAGACCTTTTTGTAAAAATGCTTTTTTTGGATTCAGGGAGACCCAAAACATGTATTGTCGGTGAAATCTTGGTATCTAATTTTCGGGTAGAATGCAATACCTTCTTTATACACTATGTACATAGTACGTGTAGAAAAGGTAAAAAAGGTATTATTCATTTTTCTTTCTTCTGGTGAAGCAAGCGAAGTGAATTTCTAGGCATTACATAGGGATTAGCTCTTAAAAGATTTGAGTATCCCTTTACCCTAGTGCTTTCCCTTAGTCTTAGGTATTTACAAGGACGTATGTAATGAAAGTATTTCTACAAATGTTTATACCGATGTACGCGAAGAAAATAAACAATTATTTTAAGAACAGTTTGATGCAGAATAGGTAGCAAAAGTCATGTAAATGTAACACAATGGGCTTCTTTCAGGACTTTTACTTCAGCCATAAACATCTTTCTCGCCTTGAAAAAAGTATCTTTCCACTACATTTACGAAAATAACTATTACTTAATTACAATAGCATAATTACAACTGGAGGTTTTGATATTTTGTGTTTTTTTTTTAATTTTATTTTATTTCGTGTCGCTTTAACAACATGGTCAAATCGCGACTACAATACATTTTACACTTCTTTACATAAATGTGTTTCATTAAGAAAGTTCAGTACATTCTTCGAGAAGGCTGGATCACTAAGAGTGGTTAACATAGTTGCTGGAATACTGCATCTAGTTCTTGCATCATCGTAGAAACGGCAGCTGGTGAGAATGTGAGTGGCTGTAAGAGGAGAGTAACAATAGTTGACTTGGGGGGAAGATCGCCGGACAGAAGATAAGAATGAGTGAGAGCAGTGTGTCCGAGACGTAGGTGAGATAGAAGAACTTGATGACCACGTTTGTAATGTGTGAGAGGATAAACAGAAGTGGAAAGAGGACAGACATCATAGTTTGTCTCTAGTTGAGTTGAACCACTGTTTCTTCCATTGCCGGAGAATGGTGCCACGCATAAAGCGGTTGAAGTCTTGGTGAGGAATCCTGAGGTCCAATAAGTTGGGAGGGTGTCGCGTTGTTTCCTTAGCTGCAGCATCAGCGTTCTCATTCCCGGGTATGTCAGCGTGAGAAGGTACCCACACAAGTAGGACCTGCTTACCCGAGGTAGATAATCTATGATAGAGTAACTGAATGTAAAGCACTAGTCTATTGGTTGGAGTTCGCTGTTGAAGACTGAGAAGAGCATTCATCGAATCTGTGAAGATGGTGAAAGAGAGAGCAGTGGCTTCAAGGACGTACTCCAAAGCGAGACGAATAGCTATCAGTTCACAAGTGAAGATAGATAGAAATTGAGGTAAGCCGTAGAGCAAGGTCTTATGTGGTAAAATCACAGCTCAACCGCAACGATTTTCACATTTGGAGCCATCTGTGTAAATTTGTTGTGATGCGGAGTGTGAGATACAAAGAGCTCTGAATAAAGGGAGATAGACTGAAGCATCTGTACTGTCTTTGTTGTAGCGCGCCATGGAAATATCTATGGTAGGTAGTTGTAGCTTCCAAGGAATAGCGTCAAGGGTGAAGGAGCAGGTGACCATTGGCAGAATATCCAATTGGAATTCTTGCAGAAAAAGTAGAATTCTCTGGGAGAAGGGTACAAAGCGACATTGACTATGAGCACATACGCTTTGGGACTTGGCAGGAAAAACATGGTTGAAAACTGTTGATGGATTCCTGGAGGCAGTTCGTGTAGCGTACATGAGACTTAAGGCCTTCCTCCTCGTATTCAGCGGAGGTTCGTTTGCTTCGATTTGGAGACTCCTTACGGAACTGGTGGGAAAAGCACCCAAGCAGATCCTCAGCGCCGAATATTGAATACTATCGAGCATTTTCAGGCTTGTTGTATTGGGTGAATGATATATAATGCAGCCGTAATCCAACTTGGGACGTATAACTGTTTTATATGATCGAAGTAGTACTGTGAAGTCAGCTCCCCAAGTTTTGGCTGCCATTGTTGTCATGACATTTAAACGCAGAAAATATTCTGCTCTCAAAAGCTTTAAGTGTGTGATCCAGTTTAGGCGGTGATCAAAATGCAGCCCTAAAATGCGGACAGTGGATACTGTAGGAATTGTCTGGTTCCCTAGTAAAAGAAGAGGCGGCGATGATTGCCCACGAGAACGACTAAACAGAATGCATCGGTTCTTAGTGGCAGAGAATTTGAATCCGGTACTATTGCTCCATTGCTGTAATTTGTAGAGTGTATTTTGCACTAGTTCCTGAGTAGTCTGTACATTCTTTCCACTGCAAAATATAGTTAGGTCATCCGCAAAGAGACTAGCTTCTACTGGTGGCTGGAGGCAGGAATACACATCATTGATGGCTACTAAGAAGAGTGTCACACTAAGAACAGATCCTTGTGGTATACCGTTGTCAATGTTGACGCTTTGGGAGAGAACACCGTTAGCACTAACGCTGATTTTCCGGTTTTGGAGAAAATTGTAAATGAATGCAATCATGTTTCCTGTGACGTCATGTTTCATTAATGTGCGAATGATGTGATCGCGCCAGACAGTATCGTAAGCCTTTTCGATATCCAAGCTGACAAGAATGGCATGTTGTCTGCTCAAGAAGGCTTCGGCAATGTAGGATTCTAGCAGCAGGAATGCATCAGTTGTGGAACGGTATTTTCTAAAACCATATTGGATGTCACCAAAAAATGTTTTGCATTCTAAATACCAACGTAAACGGCGATTGATAATCTTCTCCAGAAGTTTACATAGGGTACAGGTAAGTGAAATTGGACGGTAATTGTAGGGAAGAGAGTGGTCTTTATTGGGTTAGAAATATGTACCACGATGGAGCTACGCCATTGATTAGGAAAAAGCTGATTTACCCATAGGTAGTTAGTTATAAATATCTAATATGTAGGAAAGACCAGTTGTTGGCAGATGCTGTAGGAATGCGTATGGGATACTGTCTGGTCCTGGACTTTTGCTGGTTCAACACTTTAATTCATACAGTAGTTCTTTCATCGTGAGTTATTCGTTGAACATTTGATTGCTGTTTGTAAATATCGTCTGCAGATCTAATGTTGGACACTTATTTTTAGTGTGGAGAAATTCAGGATCATAATGGGAGTCACTGGAAGCATCAGAAAATGTGCTTGCCAAGGTATTAGCTATTACCAGAGAGTCGGTAATAGGCGCACCTGAAGTAGGTGTTCGAAGATGAGATATCACCTGAGAGGAGCGATTGCCAAGGTATTAGCTGTTACCAGAGAGTCGGTAATGGGCGTACTTGAAGTAGGTGTTCGAAGATGAGATATCACCTGAGAGGAGCGGTTGCTACAGAGAGTGTGTAGTTTATGCCACAGGGCCACACCGTGGCCGAGTGGTTAGACCACTAGCCTCTCACCTAGACGGCCGGGGTTCGATCCCAAGCGACCGCATGTGAGATTTGTGGTGGACAAAGCGGCGCTGGGGCGGGTTTTTTCCGGGTACTCCGGTTTCCCCCGCCATCACATTCCACCGATGCTCCATCATCATTCATGTATCATCAGTGCCACCGCCTGCGGTGCCATTAGTAGTTAAAGCGGGCGTTAAACACTACCAAAAAAAAAAGGTTATGCCACAATTGGAATTGAGGAGCATTAGCGTTTAGAGTAGATAGAAACTGAAGCCAAGAACGCTGTTTGCTTTCTTTCACCTCCCGACGAGCCGCAGCTCGGGGACGCTTGAAGGCGCACTTGTTTTCGAGTGTAGGTTGACGTTTGTATTTGTAATATGAATGGTTTTTGTTCCGGATAGCTTCGGCGCACTGAAAAAATGAAATGGCCTGTTATTTATGGACTCTCTTTAACTACTTTGGTTCTCAGCGTCCCATTCTATATTGGGCCTGAAAGATCGCTTAATTTTGCTCAGAGGCCTCTCTTATCAGGCTTGAGGTTCTTTTACGTGCCGTAAATCTACGACACGGGACCCACAGCTTTACTTCCCTTCCGAAGGAAGCCATGCTAAGGATTTTTACGCCCGAAAAAATCCATCGTCCTCCGCCGGGTTTGAACCCGCGATCTTGGGTATATGAAGTTAGCATGGTAACCATTACACCATGGAGGGCGACTTTCGGCGCACTGAGTATTCCACCATGGTACACGGCGTTTACCTGAAACATTTTCCGTTAAAGGAATGCTGAGACGTCCTTGCTGAAGTATGGTTGTAGAGAACATATTAATAAGGTCATCTACGTCCATTTGTGGGAAAATATCTGGTTGAGGAAGATCTGCAAGAACCTTGAACAGGGGCCAGTTAGCTTTGTGGAGTTGCCAAGTAGGATGTCGAGCATATTTGGATGCATTGAAGGTAGACTTCAGGATTATAGCATAATGGTCACTACCATAGAGAGTATGCTCAATGGACTAATGGTACAGAGGAACAATGTTCGAGGACCACATGGTGACGTCAATACTGCTTGTAGAGTTATGGGCTACATCATAACGGGTAGGTAATGGGGAATTGAATACCACTAAGGAAAATGTATTCACAATTGAACCAATTACTTTCCCACGCCGCTGGCTTCCCCACAGAATATTATGACTATTAGGGTCTCCCAGTAAAATGAATGGTGTTAATAATTGTTGAATAAGATGTGTAAGCATTTGTAGGTCAATGTTGGCACTGTGTAGTAGATAGAGGTTGCAAATGCATATTTTAATAGTGAGAAAAATAGAGACAGCCACAGCTTCCAGACAGGTTTCAAGGACAATTTCTTTCTGTGGAATGTTCTCAAGTACGTATGTTGCAACATCACCACTAGCATGGTGAGCGTTGAGACGATTTTTATGGTATCCAGTATACCGGCGTATTGGTGCTATGTAGTCAGTATGAAAATTAGTTTCCTGTAGGCAAATAATAGCGGGACTATGAGTAGAGAGAAATAGTTGCAAGTATTCTAGTTGAGATCTATAACTATTGATGTTCCATTGTAGTAGCAACGTATTAGAGTTCATGGCTGAGAGTCATGAGCTCTAACTCCGGAATCATCTGTGGAGACGGTGCCAAAGTTGTTCTCTGGTTTAGTAGTGCCCAACATTAATTTCTTTTCAAGCCGTGTGGTTCTGTTTTTTATTTTATTGTTTGTTAACATAAGATATATCTTTCTAAGCAATTGTGCTAACGCATGATAATTGCTGGTGTATGATGTATGATGTGGCCAAATGGGCGACATCAGAGGACCCCACTGAATTTTCATAGAAACTGACAAGTTGTGTAAAATTCGAACGGTATTCGTCCGGGTTAGCCTCCATGTGGTTTTGAAGTGGTAGCAGCAGTTCACGTAGTGGTTGTGTTGCCGTTGATGATTTTGGTTTTTTAGGCATTGGTTTAGTACTGGTCTTTAAGATGTTGTCATTGTCAGATGACTCATCCTGTGATTTGGGTAACCGTTCAGAGTTATCCTGCTCAAGTTTTGAATCATTTGGATGTTCTGAATCACTACTGGTTGAAGAAATAGGACGTTTCATGCGGTGTGGTACACTGTCAACAGGAGTGGCTACTTCACCTAAGTGTACAGTAGTAGTATCGTGAGAAGCAGTGACAAGCATGGTATTGTTTACTGTATGAGAAGAAGAATTTCCCCCCATTTCAGTGTTTAAGGACTTTACTTGGTCGTCATTGACATGATGAGTGTATTTCTTTGAGGTAGATGGACCAGAAGTTACCGTTGTGGTAGGCAAGGAGGGAAATTCCCCTGAATTGGAGGTAGAGGGCGTTGTGGTGGTCTGTTGCACTTCTGATGCTTTGCATTGGCTAGCCAAGTGACCTTCTTGTTTACAAAATGAAACAAGTAGGTGCGTCAGTTGACACATAGACTCAGTAGTTTGTGTCATCGTGATATATTTGAAAACTGTCGGGAAGTTGATCGATATCTTCAGGCTTAACGTAGAACTGTCGGCGAAGGCTTAAAATATGAGAGAAACCTGGAGCGCTCATTCCGGTCCTGACATGTGAAATTGCAGAGGTCGGATATATACCTTGTGATGCCAAGTAATTTCCTAGGGTACTATTGGGGATGACTGGACAGACGTTTGACAGAATGACTCTTGTGTTTAGTCAATAGGGGTCGCAGATCTAGTACAACATCATTGATAGTAATCCCGGGATGGTTTGCTGCTATTTCTTCCGCTATTCGCTTGTTAGAGAGGTACATGCATACACGGTTATTTGAGATTCGTGAGACGAACCGTATATTAGTTGGTTCGGTAAGTTTTGCTATGGCGTAAACATAATCTTTGATAGGAATACCTTCATGAGCTGCAATAACGATTGCCTGATCCTTACTAGGTCCACTTTGTGCGATCGCTGAATAACTTAATACATTAGATTTAGTATTCATTGTTGTTACCTGAGGTTAGGAGTTGAACTTGAGGTTTTCAATTTGCCCAAGTCAGCTTGGACTGGGCACAAAACACACTTCACACACGTTAGACGTGCTCCCTATAAACAAACACACTTTCTCGTGTTACAGAAAGAACTGTTTTATGTAATAAACACACTAGTTTTGTGTAAAAAAAGCAGAAAAAACTTTCATAGCCTATCCATTGGATGAGGCATGGTCTACTCGTTTTGTGTTATTGTTGGAATAATTTTTTACACATATTAATAATTTTTAAAACCAGCTGAGAAAATCAATGCTGCAGCTGGAATTTGAACACGTTTTCGCGCTCTCGTCATCGTACGTACTCAATTTCAATTTGAAATACACAATTTTGTGCAATAATGAACACAATAATGAATGCATTTTAAATGTTTGTATATGAACACACACACACACACACACACACACACACACATATACATACATATATAATATCATTTACTGACTGAATTTCAGTAACATTGTACAATATACTTTTGCAGGAAAGGAACACGAAGAGAAAAAGTGCCTACTAGAAAATGTTTTCCCGAAATTGCAGGATCTCGAAGGTGCTCTTAGCGAATTCTTTACTATTTATGGCGCCTCCGCTTTAGAAGCCATGGCAAATATTACATTAAGGGCAATGCAGGCTGAGAATGAATTGAGGTGCTACTGTAAGTCTGAATGCTGTGCACAGGTAAGATGTTTTTAAAATACCTCATATGGTACTTTAAAATTACTATGATCTTCTTCTAGGTCGTTTCTCAAGACTATGCTCATAAGCATTTTATTTTTCGACTTATTTAGTATTAATAGAGATAAAATTTTACAAAAATGGCACAATTACAAATTTCGCTGCTGTAAATATGCACAAGCCTGAAGATTACTGAAGATAATAAAAGGGGTTGCATATTGGGCTTTGTCTGACATTGTGAGAAGCAAACATATGCGGAGTAAGCACTTAAAAGGTTTAAAGTTTTGGAAACTCAAAACAAATACAAAGAATGTCCAGAAAATGATAAATATCCGTATATTACTTGTTTTGCAACTGATGGAAATGCATTAGGGACTTCGTGGGCTTGTTCACCGTGGCTGATCTATCTGACCCAGGGGCTTTCCTGGTTTCCGGGGGAATGCTGGTTAAATGGAAATGGAAAGAGTTATATTTATGGACGCTCTTTAATTACTATTGTTCTTAGCGTCCCATTCTATATTGGGCGTCAAAGATCGTTAAATTTTACTCAGAAGCCTCTTTTTCAGGCTTGAGGTTCTTTTACGTGCCGTAAAACTACGACACGGGACCAGCGGCTTTACTTCCCTTCCGAAGGAAGTCTTGCTAAGGATTTTTACGCCCGAAAAAAATCCATGGTCCTCCGCCGGGTTTGAACCTGCGACCCTGGATATATTAGGTAGCATGGTAACCTTTACACCGCGGAGGGCGAGGTTCACTGCATCCCACGAATTTTGCACCATATCCTATTAGCAACAGTTATATCAGGGTTCAAGGACCAAGGAACGGTGTTTGGCGGATTGCGGCTATCTGGTAGCTTGTACATTGCAAAAAGGATATCCTGGCGTCGTTTTCAGGGCCGCTCGATTGGGCCCCGCCTTCTGGTTTGGGTCTCCCTCTGGGGGTCGGAGTTTGAGAACAAGGCCGCTGATTTAACTCCCGATCTTGTAACTACCCTCGTTCGTTCCTCCATATGATCACGTAAGAGGCAAAAAGTCACAAGTTCTACATTCGGTGCTCTACCCAAGCTTCCTAGGCTTCTTGTTTAATCCTAATCCTATGTTTTATTATTATTTGCATGATAAGCATTTGTATTGCACTTATGGTTTATAAGTAATAAAATATTATATTAACTTCATTCAGAATTAAGTGGACTTATATGGTTAAACATTCAATATTCTGATAAAATTGTTAGAGAGAATTAAAAAAGAAAAGAAAAGAAGAATTAGACGCGTTCCATTCACCAGATTTTCTCTACGTCACTGTAACACGTTATTGTTAAAAATCATATGCTTGTATCTAATATATGATAATCGAGATAAACATTAGCAGAAAGTGTCTTAATTACTTGCTTCCTTGTAAGAGGAGGAAAATAAGGGTATACATTAGGCTAAAGTGATAATCAAATATTTTAAATGCTGGTTGCCATGTGGTTGAATTCCGCTTGCATGGCTAGGAGCTTACAACTTTCCATGAGAGAAAGTTTAAGTATTTTAAATCTGAAATAAATAACTTGAAATATCTCAGAAATGCAAATTCTATACATATCCGACATGAACTGTGCGTTTTGAGGAGACATGCAATTTTATGTAGTACGTTTTTGTTTATCTTTTATGGTTTACCAGTCATGCAAAATTCATCAAAAATAAAGAGGTCTTTAGAGACTATTCCCAGAAAATTCAAGATTTACATTTCTTACTATGTAAGTATCTTTAACATACACTATTTTAACCAAAATCGTTAGAACCATTTTTGAGAAAATCTAAATTTTGAAATTTTTGGCACATAAATGGTAGTTTGAGGTGGGTAGATTTTTCTCAAAATGTTTGTAACGCTGGAAAATACATAACTTACGTATCAAACATACACACGGATTTTTAAAAAAAAAAATGGATACAGTGGACCCTAAAACGTGCATTTCCGGTGAAATCTCGGCATGGAAGTTTTAGGTGGAAAGCAATATCTTCTCTATACACTATGTACATAGAAAATGTGGAGAAAATAAAAATAAAAGAGATAAATATACTTCAGTAGAGAGAAGTTTGTTGTTCGGAGATTTTTTAAAAATCTTCCTGTCTTATTTTACTGCCTGTAGTGCATAAAAGTAGTACATGAAAAAGGTATTGTAATCCACCCAAAAATTCCATACTGAAATTTGACCGGAAATGGATGTTTTGAGACCCCTGCATCCAAGGGGTCCGTGTGTGTGTGTGTGTGTGCCACAAGAATATTTTTTTCAAAGGATACCACAAGAAAACCCCTATTACAAACCGCCCTTTGCGTGGAATACTTCGAAATATTCTCAAAATTGCCTCTCAAATGCTGTAAGTAAATTAAAGATATTTACAAGGCAAATAAAATTTGTATCTTTTGGGAATAGTCTCTGGTGCTCTTCATTCTGGATGATTTTTGCATAGTTGGTACACCTTAAGAGATAGACAAAAATTAATACACAAAACATTCAGATATTGTTAAAACACACAATTTGGTAGCGTTAACCATTTCAGAAATATTCCCTGTTATTGGTTTTTATTGGTTTAAATTACTACATGAAGGTATTGGTAAAGCACACAGATATACATACAGTTACAGTTACAGTTTTATATATATATATATATATATATATATATATATATATATATCCTGGTCATGTAAAATGAACCGAAATTCAATTGCATCACAACCTGCTTTAAGATGATCTAGTATTCTCCTACTTATTTCCTTTCTGCTGACAGGCAGCAAGTAATAAAAACTCCTGGCAATGTTTATCTAGATTAGCATGATGTTGATAAAATGATCATCTTTTATAAGAATAGTGTGTTTGTAGAACAGGTAGCGAAAGTTATGTGACTGTAACACATCAGACCTTTTTGCCCGAGCGGTATCTTTCTGATAGTTAACAGAAGCCAAAAGGGGGCAAGTATTCGGATTCTGGAAGTTTCCACCTGCATCCGATAGGAACTCTGGACAGCTAAATAAGCTGAGAGCATCTCTCCCTCCTCACAATTTAACACAAAATATCCTATGCCTGCTAATGGTTTGTTACCGCTGGGTTCCCTGAAATAACGGCTCTTCATCACGATATAAGCACGCAAGTAGATAAATAGAGTCAAGCTAATTGAAGTATGCTTTTTTGTGTGTATGTGCACATAGATCCACACAGGCAATGACTTAACATTTATAGCTATTGTGCTATGTTGAGAGGACATTAGTATTATGTAAATGTAATATATACATAAAATATATTTTAATATATTTGTATTTACTCATTACGTATTCATCTTTAGGTGTTGTATTTAATTGTTTTTCAGAAATATGAAGTTCCTAAAGCCTGCTACAAGATAGATGTTAAGGAATGTAAGTATACAAATATTCATCTTCCTTTGAAATAGTTTAAAGAAGCAAATTACTTGTCTAGTTTTCTCATACCAAAACAGAAACATCATCCGTTAAACACGTTTAAATGAACATTTTAAGACAAAAAACTCTTTGAAATTAGTGGCGTTATACTTTGAGTAAGTACTTTTCTCGATGCCAATGAAATTTAATTTACCTTAACAAGAGACAGACTGGAAAAACAGAGTCAAGCTCAAAAATCCCATGTCATAGTTGTAATTTGAACCATGGATCTCCCATTGAACGTCCGGTTGCACTTACCACTGAGCATGGCAGCATGCCGACACGGCATTAAATTCGACAACTGACTCACAGGTTTCCCAGTAAACACAAGGGGAAAATAATGTTTTGTGGAAGCAAAGATTAATACTAACTGACCTAACAGTTGATTAAACTATAAACCTCGGCCTTTAGAGTACTACGACATTGTAAGTCGCCATTGGGGTATGTGATCTTAAAATAATTTGAGATTTCCTGGTAGTTTACCGGAAAATAGACGAGTCATTTGGAGAATTTAATGTCGTGATGTTAAGTTGACATAGTAGCTCAGTGATTAGAGCAACCGAAACGGAGACCCGGGTGATCCGTGATTCAAATCCCGGTTATGGCATTGAATTTTTCAGTGTGACACTACCTTTCCAACACGGCTTATGTGAAGAAAGAAAGACAGAAAGAAAGAAAGAAAGAAAGAAAAACAACCGTTAATTAATACTAGATAGATTCACTGCTGCAACAGAATAAATAAAAGATGGTCCAATTCCCAAAGTAGCAATAGCATTTTTGTCTACGTAAAGCTTCCACCTTCATTTAACCAAACTTTGATTCCTCCAGGCAGTATCAGTCCTCTGTGTGTCGGTCTGAGAAACAAACAGGGACATAAGATTCAACAAATGAACGATGTTATAATTGTTGTGAAACGGAAGGTTGCGTTGTACATGAAATTTCGCCTTGATTCGTACATAAGAAAAAAGCTAAACCAATTGAAAAATTATTCTGTTTTCTAGATGGTTCGTAGAAGGAATAATTTCATGTGTCGTTACACTGGATAGCAGATTGTTGCAGAACTCATCCGCACAAATTGGGAGGGTTGTAAAGGGTTCCTAGATAAATACTTTGAGATTTGAAGCCTATTGTCCCTTTTGCCATTCTCGAGTCCTCTGGTATAAAAGGGTGACAATCAGCAGAATACGGCGGTGTGTAGCCCTGAAGATGGTCTCAACAAGAGGACGAAACGTTAGCAAAAGATGACGATGACGCGGCAGCAACCTCAAGCCATGCGCGACACTGGCCGCGGAAGCCTATGAGAACAATGCTATATATAGATTTCGCGTAGAATCGGAAATTGACTATTTTCCGTTCAGATTGGTAAAAATTCCGAATGTTTATTGTAATCTAAGCAGTTGTGCTACGTGAAGAATTATAGCATCAGACGATATTTTATTTCTGCAAATGCTAAACAGCATGGAAAGTCTACAATTTTAGAAATTATTATAACAAACTAAGATCTTAAACGAAGATACCCTTCTATCCGTGTCTATCATTAAACCGGGATTAATAAATTTGTGTTAAAAAAAGTTTCACCATTCTACTATACGCCCGTAAAAAGGTTTGCAAAGCTGTATTTGACGAAGAAACGCTGAACACATTTTGATATTCGGCCAGTCGCCTTTAAAATTGGCTAGCCCCGCCACTGCAGTACTTTACATGCCGATCAACACTCTTAATAATAAATGCAAGTGAAATGGGGAGACATCATTCTTCCCCTCCATATCACAGGCGACAGATTTGCTTAAAACAGAGACGAGTACAACAACACGTAGCAATATTTTAAGTTCTCTGTGAAACCGCATGTGGAAATGTTACAAGCTCTAATGATGTTGTGGATAAGGCTCATTTGGAAATGTAGATTGCAGGCGTATTTTCTATTAGTGAAAACTTTCCAGCTAGACTTGTTAGTAATATTTTGCACTAAAGATGAAACAAGCAATAGATTTAATATATACAATGACTAAAATTATATTTCGATTAATAAACCCAATAAAATGTATAGGATAACAAAAATCAAATAGTCCATAGGTATTGAATAATTGTTCTTATACAATTTTGCGAAGCTAATGTTTCCATATTGTAATTTTAAATACATTTAACGCCCATAATGGAAAAGGACCAGCAGATATTATTTTAAACATATATTTAGTTCGCTTTTATGTTCCTAAAGGTATAGATATTCTAGAAGTATTTAGTACGATTTGTCTATAATGGTAATCATTATCAGAGAAGGTGCCCTGATAGTTTCTAAATTCCAATAAAAGTGGACCACCTTAACATTTATTATGCAACTATTTGTCTACTCTGATAATGAGATATTGCTGTTTGCAAACAAACTGATGTCAGATTGCATATTCTGATTTAGCGGTATTTAGGACGAGGCATATATGTATAACTAGAATAAAACTCCAACTACTTGCGCTAGAAATGCTATGAATAGAAATTGTAAAATGTTTTGGAATAATACACCAAAGGACTCCTAGGCGACCTCATTAGGGATATGTGGTGGACAAATGGCGGACAGGCAGGTTTACTCCGGTTTTCCCAGCCATCACATTCCACCGGTGCTCCATCTTCATTTCCTGTATCATCAGTATTATCGCTTGCGATGTCGTATGTAGTAAAAGTGGTCATTAAGTACTCAATCATCAATCGTCATACACCAAGGGACCAAAAATGAATAATTTTCTTAAAGGGAAATCTGTTTGTCTAAAAAAAGCATGTAGTAGATAAAAGAATTACTTGGACACGATGGTGATATGCTTATTTTGAGTTATCTTTCAGAGATAAACGAGAAGGAAAGGGAAACATAATATAATATTCTGTTTGTTTCTTAAGCCTTAAAATCAATGTATAACCGCTATCGCTTACAAAATAACTAAAGTTCTATTTATTCTATTATAATCCTAAGAATGGCAACTTCAATGTCTGTTAAAACAAAAACTGTATAATGTCTATTTTTACATTACATTTCAATCTGTGGATTCTTTTTTTGAGATTAGTCACAAAGTCCAACTCTAGGATATAGATAAAATAAAAAATTACATTTATTGATCACTCTTGATCTTTATTAATACATTTAATGGTAAACTTTAACTCAAATATAGAGTGTTTCAGTGGTGTCAGTTTTACATAAGTTACTAGTCTGTTTCGAACAGTATGCTTTCTTAGCATATTCATGTATATTGTATTTACAACACTGCATAGGCTATTAATAAATATTTTGATTGCATGAAATCCTCCTCTGTATAAAATGTGTGAGTAATGAGGTAGCTTTTTAGTTCTGGCCTAAACTTGTTTTTATTCATGTGCAATTCGTTTATAAGAAATGGTAGTGAATTAAATAAAACTATACTGTTATAGAAAACATCTTTTTTTTTTGGAATTTTGACAAATTATTTGTTGGTCTATGTAAGTCCTGTCTGAAACTAGTTTTTTTGTTTTGTGTTTTTGTTATGTACATCTGCGTTTTTTGTAAATTTTCTGGGTTATTTATTACAAATAAAAGTACGGTAAAATGTATTTGCAGGCTAATGGATAAATTTCACACAGTGGTTTGCTGAGTGTTGATTGTCTTGCCTTTATCATTATTATTATTATTATTATTAATTTTATTATTATAGGTTTTTTTTTCTGCATTTACCGAATTTGCTCAGAATATTATTCCCAAGTCTAAGTCTAATGATTCAAAATAAGCATAATAAGCTGTTTTTAGAGTGCTCTTAATTATAAGCTGATTTAATGATTTGATGCAAAACACTTAGATCTCAGTTTGGGTAAGATATAATCAATATTCTGTTTCCATTTGATATTATGATCTATAATAAGACTGCACTGAAACAAAACAAATTTGCAAAATGAAATTTGAATCAGATTTAAGGGTCTTATTTTTCAAAAAATTACAGAGCAATAGTAACTCTTAACGCTTTCCCAATAAGCGTAAACATGTAATTTCAAAGTATATGCTACGTATCTTAGAAGGACGTGAAAGACTGATGTGTTAAAATATCTACACAAAATTTGTATCCTCCAGCTTAGATAGAATATGCTTGTGCCGAGGTGGCATACAAGGTTACTTTTCTTTAGAACAAACAGAATTTCTTTGTTAAACGTTTATGTTTGGTACTATATAGTGACGAGATACCTATATATATATTTTGTATTGCAGGCAAAGCTGAAAACTGCGCATGCTCTGTCAACCTGTTGCCGAAAATGATACCCGAACAAGTGAGTGGACTTGTAGAAGCTTTGGAGGTACAGAAACAAATAATAGCCTCTTGCGAAAATTTGGAGAAGTTGAAGGAATACTATCCTAAAGGTACGAAATAAACTATTCTTTTACGTCAGAACTTGCTGTCAAATAATGATCCATTCCACAAACTTATGTGCTACTGAAGTATAAAGTAAACAGTTCTAAAGCTAAGCATTTAAAGAATGAAACCAGGGAACATTACATATACTGTATTGTATCAGGTGTACCACGTTTGATGTAATCTTTACTCTACTGTGTTGCGCGGACTGATCTGCATTAAATAAAACCATGACGTTATTAATCTGACATTTCTTTAATGCTGCTAACACCGCAGGTAGTGTATCTGCTTCACAAATCTAAACTGTGTGTTTGTAATAATACATTTGAGACGGTTTGAAACAAACTATTTATAAATAGTTTAGGATAATTTTTTGTAGTGTATTCTTCAAAAGCTTGAATGCAGAAATTTCTTCTGCACACAATAATATTTTCGAGTGCAAGGTTTATCTAAAAGCGGAATGTATAATTTTACACACATTTTGCAGTAAAATTAGATTCAATACATATTTTTGCCGCTTATTTTATATATTAAAGCAGATACATTAGGATCAGTTATATGGTATTGCACTTTTTAATCCGCAATTGGGAGTTGCAGGCAGGCCGCGTTTGTGACGTTAAAGTATTGAACACTCAAGAGTTTCATGGAGAAAACTGTGGTCACTGCTTAGCTTCATGATATTGCCTCATGCTATAAAGGTAGAAAGAAATTAAAAGCGGTAATGAGGAGGAAGAAGAAATGAAAAGAACAATTTGGAACAGAAGCGTGCAAGAACCGCTATATCCGCAATGAGCCGCCAGCCTCACTGGCAGTAGAATATTACGTCATACTGCGGAAATCTAACCAGAGCGGCGATCCTAAGCCATTGTTTTGCTCTCCGTTGTATCTCTTTGTGACTGGTTTGGTCAAGGAAAAAAGAGGAATTGTAGGAGCAAAGCCTGCACAGGCCTGATTTAGAGACTTAAACTGATTATGTAAGCAAACATATAGTTGGTATGCATTCCTAAATCAACAAGGAAGGTAGCCTGAAAAAATTCGGCGACACTGCGAGTGAAATTTAAAATGTCTGTAGGTTTGTATAGATTTCTCTGAAAAAGCTACTGTTGTTGTATAGGTGATATACTAATGTGAATTCCAATTTTATTTCATATATTTTACTCTATAAATATATTGCAATATCAAAATGTTCCACGCGCCTCAAAATTTTAGAAAATTGGAGTTTTCAATCCCACACAAAAGCTTTGTGCGTGGATACTTCAGTAACTTTCATTCTTGAAGAATTATATACTTTTAAAAAATCTTATCAGGTATAATCTACAATATAAATTATTTTTTAATAAAGCATTGGTGTTTGGATAATGTTGTATTTGGATAATTTTAATCACCTGTAATATTAAAAGCGATATTTCTTCAGTTTGTGGGAACTTTTTATTGTATTTAAACAAATATTGAGACGCATGGAGTACTTTGGAGGTGTGAAAATTTAGTTTTAAGAAAAATGCTACTTTATAAAATAGTATGCTAAGAAAGGTAAATCATAAGATCTTTAAATGGTTGTAAAGCCCGAAATAAGGGGAGGACACCTAAATAATGTTGAGGTTGCAACAAACGTTTGCTATAAAAAGTGATTTTTGATTTTTCACTGATAGATTTTTCACTCCCAAGGTCCGTTAAGCTAAATAAGGACATATTTTATCGTAAAAAAGGCTTTAAAACAGGAATGCACATTTTAAATTATATTCCTGCTACATTAACATTAACCTTCTCGTTTGTGTATTATTTTGTCACTACTGTACCAAGCTTTTTTTTTTTTCTGTAATTAAAGGTTGTTTTATTCTACATAATGTACAATACAATTGCACTGGTATGATATACATATGTATAACAACATAAGAAACGTTTTGAGGAAGCAGTCCAGGTGGCTTAGGTGTTTCGTTTAGGACTAGCATTCGGGAGGTTGTGGGATCGGTTCCCCACGGCTTTTTTGGGGGGATGGTGTTCCAGGTTTCTAGGCTAATGCTTGGGGAAATTCTTCATTCCCCCGAATTTCCCGTCCTTCGGTTTCATCTCAATTCCTTCCGTCTGGTCTTTCTGTCAGGGTAGTGACAGCGAGGACTGCGGGTATGGCGTCCTGTCAGAAACAATTGCGCTTTGGAAACCCAACTCTCGGCGGCAGGATGGCGCTGGGGTCGTCGTACTGCGAGCTCCTAGTGCTCACCGCCTCTCTGCTTGGAAACTGTTAGGGGTTATCCACGATGGCTCCCTGGCATAGTCTGGCTCCAGCTGCCCTCTGCAATTGCTCTCATCTCGTCCTTTCCTACCGGGATCTGACGTACAAAAAGCCACATCACTGGTTTTTTTGGCAGTGTTTAACGCCCGCTTTTACTACTTGTGGCACCGCAGGTGATGACACTGGTGATACATGAATGATGATGATGATGATTTCATATTTAAAGTATTCTTTCAATCAAACTAAAGCTATAAATTGCTCTGAGAGTATACAAAATGCAGTAGATAATATTTGTAAGCCCATATTATGATTGCTATGCACCAGTCTTTATAAGCGTGTTTCTAAATGAATGGAACAAAAAGAAAGAGCAGCTGTGTTTGTTATGGTGGATTTACTCAGAAAATGGATATACAACATGAAAGATCAACTCACCAAGTTTAGTTTAAAATTAGCATACGTAGAATGTGCTCGCCCCTTGTGACACGGCAGAATCAGCACGATAATCTAGTTCTTACCACCCTATGCCAGCATACTCTGATCAATAGTGTCAACTGCACCGCTTATCCGATGCTTTAACTGTTGTAAGTTGTGGAAGTGGAGATATGAACACCTTGTTCTGTACAAGAAGAAATCGCGGGGTGTTAGGTGGGTGAAGCGGAAGGTCAGAGCACAATGGGACATCATTCAATCCAGCACGACCAATCTAACGTTGTGGAAGGTGCTGCTGAGGTGATCTTATACTCATTCATACCATTCGATTCTAAAAAAAGTACAAAATATTAGTTCCATTAACAATACCTGTAGAATATTTTCATACTATACAAATTCCATTTTACTTTTAATTTTACAAAAAAGCATCTGTAATTTATACCGTCGGTATAACAAGTATTTAGTGGGGCACCATCTTGCTGCAATATGAAGCCTGTTTCTTACCTCTTCTGTCAGCTGGGGTAACAACCATTCACGGTATATGTAACCTTTAACTGCGGTCTCCATAAAGAAGAAAGACCCAAACGCCTTGTTGGTTAAGGCGCAGAAAACGTATACTTTCGGAGAATCCCGTTCGTGTTCCAGCGTGACGAGAGGGCTTCTGTACTCCAAAAGCTCTGTTGTGTCTATTGACTTTGCTGCAGACTTGAAATATAGCTACAACTACTGTAGACAGCAGTATTTCCTCGAAGCCATCTTCTTCCAGCTGTTCTTACAATTCCTCGCAGAACGGTACCGGTTTGGATAGATCAGCACATTTAAGTGCCTGTGCCATTAGAAATTTATGAGGCTTAAAGTAGAGGGCGTTGGAAACCATGCGCCACAATGTGCAAGCGACATATTAAGTTTCCTAGTGCCATGACCCAGAGATTTTCGCGGGCTTTCTTGATATGCCGCACGATCACTTTAGAGTTGATAGCGTCCAGTGCTTTTCCCTTTCACTAAGCTGCCTGTCTATAAACATTTTGTGGTATAATGGTGAGGTGTTTCTTTCGCAAGTTTGGGCCGGAAATTCCTTTGAACCAGAATTACCGACGTGCATATTCTGACACATAATAAATCTTTTCTCCTAGTTGTGCTTACATTTTGAGATCAGTGTCTACAGTGAGGATATTCATAAGTAACTAAATACCAGTGTTGCCAAAATAAACTTGAAGAGTTCCCCTTTCAGGTATATCTGTATTTGTGGAATATTTTCATCACAACACATCCTTTTTGTTCCATTCATTTAAAAACTGTACTTTAAGGCATTGTTTTAGAATATGTGTGTCCGTAACTTATTAAGAAGTTGTTTCAAAGCTAGGCAACGAAATAAAATGTTATGGAAGAATAACGATCTTAAAATAAAGAAGACAAAAACATGGCACTTGCTGCATATTCCTGCAAGAGTAAATTAAAGAGCTAATTGTTTTGCTCATAGATTAAAATGTTATAGGAAATTGTTGGACAAATAAAATGTATGTTTCTATTTATCTTTTCTTTCTTTCAGGCGGAAAATGCAATAATGAAAAAGGATTGGCAGCTCTGATTAATGAAATTACTACTGTACGTAAATATGCTGCATGGTTAACAAGTAGACAAGCTTACCTAACTAGAGTAGTTCAGTCAACATACAACAATGTAGTACTTGCTCTAGGAGAAATTTTGTTTTGTCCTGTTTCAACAAAATCGAAGTCATGTGGCTCTTGTTAAGTTCTGAAATATGTAGATAGTGCATAATAAATCTAATTTTAAACGTATATTTTGTGTGGTTTGTTATTATCTTCTGACCTTAGTATTTATACTTTCTCTACATAGTGTCTGGTACGTGGATAGAAAAGTATTTCATTCCACCCAAAAATACTATATAAAGATTTCACCGGAAATATAGTTTTAGGATCCATCCATCCCTCCATCCATCCATCCACCGTCCATCCGTCCACCCATCCATCCATCCACCCATCCACCCACCCACCCACCCATCCACCCACCCACCCACCCATCCACCCACACACCCACCCACACACACACCCATCCACCCAGCCATCCATCCATCCATCTATCCATCCATCCACCCACCCACCCATCCATCCACCCGTCCACCCATCCACACACCCACCAACCCATCCACCCACCCATCCATCCACCTATCCATCCATCCATCCACCCATCCATCCATCCATCCACACACCCACCATCCATCCATCCCCCATCCACCCATCCACCCGTCTATCCATCCATACATATAAAGCATTTTATAGAAGTGCATGTCCCTGAACACGATAACTCAAAAACGAAATAGATACGAAGTCTGGTACTTATTTAAGTTTAGTGTCTCCCAAAGATGCGACTGGAGAAAAAAACACCCCAAACTACCTTTTACATGGAAAAAAATCGAAAATTATATTTTCTTAAAAATGGCTCCAGCGATTTTGATTAAAATGCCGTATATTAGAATATTAACATGGAAAATATAATATATGGTTTAAATTATCTTAAAGTAGCCTCTGAAGAGGTCATTCTTGATGAATATTGCTGATTTTGCATAGCTGGTAAACTGTAAGAGATACACAAAAAGTTATTCCTCCAAAATTGTAGATCTAATTAAAACACCGAATCTTAGTCATATAAACTTTTTACGTGCAGTTGACACAATTCATTAGTTATTCCTTGGTTTTGGTTTCTGTTTTAAAATATTTAAACTTTACTTCATACGGGAATTGTTCAACTTCTGGCAATGCAAAGAACGGATTGCAGCCACTCGGCAACCAGCTTTTAAAAGTTTTAGCTATCGCTTTAGCCTAGTGTATTCCCTTATTTGCCTTCTACTTACAAGAAGCAAGTAATAAAACCATTTCTGGAATGTTTATCTTGATTAGCATGAAGTAGACAAAAGAATAGGTTTATAACGCTTAAAACCTCGATTTTGGAACGAGAGCAAAGTTATTTGGCGGACTAACCTTCATTAGTGCTCTGAAATACTATATATCATTACAGAAACGTGTATATCTAAGGAACTACATATGCCACACTGGGTTTTTTCAACTTGGGAAATCCAGGAAAAATAACCACAATATTATTTAATTTTAGAGTTATTAATGATTATATTAATAAATTAAGAAGGTGTATTCCTAGCTTGAAGGAATTATATTTTTTCCGACAGTTAGTAGTCGATTATGGTGACACAAAATAAAAAACACAAAAGACATACATACACTGGAAACATGTTTCAAAGGAGTCCAATCACACAATATAATAATAATAATAATAATAATAATAATAATAATATAAGCTAATATGATTTTACAGCATTTTTTCCTTCCAAAATATCATTACACTATTTCATTCATGATATACCTGTGATGTCATAATTCTGAAATGACAAACTTCATCACTATCGAATTACAAATGCGATTAGCGTTTCTTTTATCATTCTTCTCTCATTTTAAATCCGTATATTCACATTAAGTGCCTACATAAGCATTGTATTGTGGTAGTCTAAGCAACGATTTTGACGATGTCTTTTTATATAACTGTACGTAAAACCCAGCGGCAAAATAATTTGGATAGTATCTGATGTGTTGCATTCACATGACCTTCTCTATCTATTCTGCAACAATTCTTACGAAAGCGTATTCTTTTATGTATGTCAAAATAAACATTAGCAGAAATGGTTTTATTACGTAGTTGCTTGAAAGTAAAAGGAAATATAGGTTTCCACTAGGCTAAAGCTTTAGTTAAGTATTTTAAAAGCTGGTCGCTCTGTGATGATATTGAAATTTGGTCTTCTTTGCATGTCTGGATGTAAAACAATTAGAAAAACCAATTATGCTTTTCCGTTTGAGAGAAGTTTAAAAATGAAATATTTACTTCAATAACAAGAAATATCTGTGAAATGGTAAACGCCACATATAATAATATCAGTAATAATAATAATAATAAACATTAATCTAATATAGTGAATGAACTAAGGTTCTTATTTATTAAAATGTATCCATCTCTTACGGTTTACCAGTGAAGCAAACGCCAAACAGAATGAAGAGGGCTGCAGATGTTAGTTTGGTACTTAACCAACTTTTCGATTTTCAGCAATGCTGTTCACAAGCACAAACACACACATACACATACACACACAAACACACGGGCCCTTTCTAAAATATTTGTATGCATTTAGGTGTCTTCAAAATATACACTGCCGGTGAAATCTCAGTATCTAATTTTTGGGTTGAATCCAATATTTTTCTATATCTACACTGTACATTGTGCGTGGTACAGAAAGTAAAATATCATCTACTACATTCACTTAACTTTCTTTACCTATGCTGCAGCAAACCATTCTATCAAAGGCTTATTTTTCTACTTATGCATACCAAAATAAACATTAGTAGAAGTGAGTGGTTTTGTTACCATATATTTCCTCGTACAAGGAGAAAAGGAACGACAATAAGCTAAAGCGATTCAAATATTTTAGACGCTATGTGATGGCATTGAAATTGCGCTCTCATGAATTGGCAAGGATGAAAAAGTATGAGTATTGCAAAAAGTATTACTTGAAAAAAGCATGCATATTTCAAAATGTAGTCTTATAACAAGCAATATATCGCAAATGGTTAGCTCCAAAAGAAAAATATATATGACATAAATTATGTGTTTTCACAAGATCTATATTTCCACATTTTTGGGTTTACAAGTGATGCAAAAGTAATTCAGAATGAGGAGGATTTCTGAGGCATTCCCAGAAAATTAAAGATATACATTTTATCAAGTAAATATCATTAATATATGACATTCTTATAAAATAGCCCTCCTGGGTAGTGTGGGGGTAACGTACCTACCTCAGATTCAACAGGTAGTGAGTTCTAATCCCACTTAGGGTGAGTGAATAGGATAAGGTTTTTCCGGGGTTTCCCCTTATTCTGAGAGGACACATGTCGAGTAGCTTTGAGCTCCATTGACTCTGAGATCATTTCAGCATATGGCCAACTAGGATAAAGGAGGTTAAGTTACAAGAAAGAAAAGAAGGGGGGAAAATCGTTGTAAGCATTTTCGAGAATTTTTCCACCTACAGTACGTATATACAAGGTATTGTGTTCGGCCCAAAAATTCGATACCGAGATTTCACCGGAAATACCTGTTATCAGAGCCTCTGAATCTAAAGAAAACATTTTTAGAAAAATGCGCGCACGTGTGTGTGTGAGTGAGCATCTTAGCTCAAAAACAAAAAGTAGGTACATACCAAACTTGGTATTTAAGGATGCGACATGAAGATGCTCAACAAAATTCCTCCACCGGCAAACTACCCTTTATATGGAATTTTTTTTAATTTCTGAGTTCCTCAACAATGACGTACAATTTTGATTAATATACAATGTGCTTAAGATATTTTTTATAAAGTGTATGCCTTGAATTTTCTGGGAACAGCCTCAGAAGACTTCGTTCATTCTAAATGGGTGTTGCATAACTTTTGTAATATTGGTAAACCGAAGATAGGTAGGTAGGTGAGTGGTTGGGTAGGTGGTTAGGCAGGTAGGTAGGTAGGTAGGTGGATAAAGTTTATTTGCCATAACAAAATACATTGCATAGCAACGTCAATTATAAGTAATATCAAAAACAATTGGTAGTATCATAAAATTCACCCTGACAATAAAATGGATTTAAAATCAAAGTGCGCTTCCCTCTCTTTTTAAAAGATTCAATGGAGGGAGTTTTAATGCTATTACTAAGACTCTTAAATAGATTTAATATATTTCCTCAAAGAAATTTTGAATCTTACTATATTTACATCTATTTATGAAAATATTGGAACTCGTTCTGGTGTGATGAAGATGAATTTCGGAACATAGATTGTATTTATGACTATTTTTCTTAGTAAGTAAGAGACAGTGGAACACAATGAAGTCAAAGTTAAAGCACCCAACTTAACAAATAAAGGTTTACAATGAGTTCTCGAGGATGCACCACATAAAATTTGAATTGCTTTTTTCTGTGATAAAGTTAACTTTTAGCTAAAGCACGGTTGCCCCAAAATAAAATACCATAACTCATGGTTATGGATTTGTCCATAATAAATAGATGATAAAACATTGGAACACATGTAGCATAAATACACCTCTACTCACTTTGTTATATAAGTAATATGTGAACGCCAACTTAGATCAGGTTCAAATTGAATGTCTAGAAATGTGCTATTTTCAGTTGTAAAAGCAGGACAACTAATACTAAAGGTGAGATCAATTGTTTTGTCCTCATTGAGAACAAGACTATTGTATTTCCACCAATTATCATTTTTTTCAGTAAGTGCATCAAGTGTATCGCGTAGACTGGCATCAGAATTGATAGAGATACTTACTGCCAAATCGTCCGCATAAAATGTGTTTCTAGACAATCATCTCGGATATTAACAGGGAGGTTGCTAATATAAATCATAAAAATATAGGGCCCAGCACAGAACCCTGTGAGACACCATGCTTAATTAATTTTAAATCAGTAACTATCATTTATATGAACAGACTGATATCTATTACAAAAGTAAGATTCAATAAAATTCAAGCTGTTCTTGTTAGAACTATAAAATTTCAATTTTTTAAACGATATTTCATGAAGTAAAGTGACAAAAGCTTTTGTTAAATCAAAAAGTCTACTATGAACCAAGGCACCTTTATCATAACATTTAAAACATTTAATCATAAATGCAATTAGAGCATCAATTGTGCTGCGAGAAGATCTGAAACCAAAATGACAATTAGTAAAAAACGAATTTTCACCAAAATAGTGTGTGATTTGTTTATTTAAAATAATTTAAAACATCTTTAATATAATTGGCAATATATAAATAGGCATACAGTTCAAGCAATAAGATGTAACTCCTTTTTTATAAATAGGAATTACTTTGGCAATTTTAAAAATGTCTGGAAATTCACTTGAATCAATACAATAGTTAAATAGATCAGTTAAATGTTCAGAAAATAAATTGCGCTGCCAATCAATATTTTTTAATCCAAACCATAAACATACAGGCATACACTGTTGTTAAGTTTTAAAATGGTAAGGTAGACATACTCAACACTAACATGACTGAATCTCCTATGTTCCACTGGTTTGGGTATGTCTGCTTCTAAAAGTAGTGTTTGCCAAACGTAAAGTGGAAACCAACCGGTTTGATTAAGCGAGGTTGTACAAGGGTAATGAAAGGTGCCGGTCACTTTCGCTTTGGTGCTTCGTGGCACAGGGGATCGTGGGTTCGAGTTCCGCCTCGGACATAGGTGTTTATATTTTTATTTGTGTGTGTTGGTAGAAAATAGCAAAACGGTGCTCAGACAGAAAATAAAAGTAAATGTTAGGAAAATGCAAAAAAGAGGGAAAAGGGTATACAGCGACCAGACTCCGTTACTGTATTGTGGGGGAGGGGGGAGCACTCCCTGCGTTCTCACAATGAGTACAAACTTCCGACCCATACCCATCTATCCTTTACATGGAGCAGTTTTCGTTAGGTTTACTTTCTCAAAATGGCTGAAACGGTGGGTTTTTTTTTTCTATGAAAGAATAGCTTCAAATAGTAGAACAACATTTAATGATGCGTTATGTTTTAACTTATAATCCGTGTTGTGTGCATTTATTTATGATGTTCATTAAGATATACCTATTCTAACAAGTAACAACTTGTATTTTAATGAAATTCACTTAGGCAGTTAAATTAATTTAGTGAAACGACACTTTCAGGTCAAACTATTACTTCTCGCTAAATTAACTAAACATTAAACACCTTCAAGTGGCAGTATTTGAAACAGTGTCCATCAGCGAAGGCCAACGCGCACACTCTTGCGCTACGAGAGCAAGTCACTTCACATACACACACAGCGGTACAAAGACTGTCATTTCGGCCGAAATTCATACAACATGATGTAATGGACAGCTTTATAGTTTATAAAACGTCGAGACTGCATAACTTCATAATCCGCAAGCTGAGAAGACTCACCGGTATATTTAATTCGTAAACAAATGTATTAAATCACAATTCTATAAATACAGATTAGCATGATGTAGATAGAACAATAATATTTTGTAATATTAGTGTGTGGAACAAGTAGAGAAAGTAAGTTCTTTTTTGTGTTACGTAACACGCGAACAGTATTTTTGTTATTGTTCTTAAATAGGCTGTTCCATCTATAAGAACACCAACTTACACGCTCACGGGCAAATGCCTATAATATACAAAGGCTGGCCGCGTAAGTCAATTGGTATGGCACCTGCTTATCGTGCGAGGAGTCCCAGCTTCGGTTTGTGGTGGTGGATTTTTCTCTAGTTCGAAATATCCCTTATCTTCCCAGAGTCTGTAAATATGATTGTGAATGTGAAATAGTGTAATGTAATGATTAAAATTAAAGATAAAAGAAACCCAACGAGATCATTGCCAATAGGCAACATGTTCCAAAGAGAAATGCCGCCGAAAGAAAACGAATGTTTTCTATACAAAATCGTTATTTTGGGACATGAACTCTTTTGAATAACTGGTAAACCGCAACACATAGAAAAATCTTTCTACATAAACAATTTATTCGTTCTAATTACATGCCTTTCTCTATCTGTTCTGTAAACAAACTATTCTTACAAAGGATTATTCTTTTATCTATACGATACTAATTAAAAGAATACACTAGGCTAAAGCGATAGCAATTCACTTGAAAACTGTTGCTCTGTGGTCATTCGATTTTTTTTTCCATGGCCAGGAGTAAATCGACAAACATTTTAACGGAAAGGACATCCCGTTTGAGAAAACCTTAACTATTTTAAAATTAAACTCAATAATAGGAAGTACCTTGGTAACTGTATATGACACAAATTGTTTTAACAGAATTCTATGTACATTTTTGTATTGCTTACTGTTTATCAGTTACGTAAAAGCCTTCCAAAATGAGATCATTTTCAGAGACTATTCCCATAAAGTTCATATATATACATCTTCTTGTATAATAGGCCTTATTTTAATTAGAGCCATTTTGGAGAAAAACTAAATTTTCCAAAAACTTGGCCCAATAAATGGTAGTTTGCGGGGGGGGGGATTTTCTTAAAAAGCTTCGTGTTGCATGCTTTGAAGATGCTGAAGTTTGGTATTCAATTGACTTTTCGTTTTTGAGTTATCATGTTCTTAGAAATACTGACACACAGCTCAAGGACCTTTTTCTATAAATGATTGTTTGTTTTTTACACAGGGAGCCTAAAACATGTATTTCCAGTGAATTCTCGGTATCGAAATTGGGGTGGAATGCAATACCTTCTCTACCTATGTACTAAATACGATATAGAGAAAATAATAAGCAACGGCAGATGGAGAAATCATGTTTAACAGCTTTTTGTTTCATTTTTGTTTCAGAGGTTCTACAAAGACCTTTGTTTTGAAATCTCCATTTTTAATTTCTCTAACCCTCATGTACATAGTAGACAAAGAAAGTATTGTATTCCACCCAAAAATCCAATGTCAAGATTTCACCGAGAATGTATGTTTTGGGATCTCCTGAGTCCGAATAAAAGGTATTTTTAGAAAAAGGTCCGTGTGTGTCTGTGGACAGCATAGTCATAAACGAAAAGACCGTTAAATACCAAACTTGGCATTTATGTTTAGTATTTTCTAAGGATGCGACACGTATCAGCCGAGCAGTAAAAGTCAAAATCAAGAGCTCCAAACGAGCCAATCAGACACCAGCAGAGCACAGCACTCCGCCGACAGAAGTCCAGCCCACCGCCAACCCGAACCAATCACCACACACCTCCCCACCGGCCGCTGATATAACGTCCACTAGAGCACTTCGACCTCGCCACTGACACCGAAGATGTCTGCCGTAGTCGCAGACGAAACGTCTGGGAAGAAGAAGGAGGAGCCCAGTAGACCATGGCCCACAAGCCCGGATTATACTCCAGCCAGTATTGACACCGGCCTAGAAAGTCTAAGAATTTCGATGATCTTAAAATTACTCAGATAATTTATGTGTGCCTTGGCATCTTCTCTTCTGCTATCCCAAACAGAAAAGCATGTCAATATTACAACAATTTATAATAACGTTACACAACCTTATTGAAAGTGCTCAATAAACATCATCTGGAGTTCTCTCTGGGACTTTGGGGATGTTTAACCCCGAACACTGCGCCACAGGATCAACCCTCAACTAATATGTTTATGTTTATTACTAATAACGGTACCTAACTAATATAAATTCTAATTCATCAAAATTAATTTTACATATTGGAATGTGAATCATATAGAATAAAATCTATAACAGATAAAACAACTGAATTTCATAATTATGTTTATTAAATTTAATATACAAACACTCCAACACTTTTTGGTAGTATTTATCCCCTGAATAGAAACGACAATTGAAGTACTGTGATTCAATATAACAAATATGTTTTCCACCAGTACAGTTCATCAACATAAATCAAGGTTTCAGCCAAAAATAAAACATGTCACAATGAATTACAACACGAATCACTACGGCACCGTCCCTTTCGCCCCTTGATATGCACTATTTGTGATTTTTCCTCACACGTCTGGTTAATAAGTGTAAGGATTGTTAAATCCAAGAAGGAAAAACAAAATGTTCAAGCAGAGGAAAAATGACATAATTGGTGCATAATTCTTAAGCTCTCCAAAGAAGTGTCGAAGGGGTGTAGTACATCAAATGGGAGCTCATATAGCTACTCAAGTTTAAAACTGAAATCTACACGGCGACTGTTGTTTGCGAATTACAATCTCAGGATAACGGAGAATGCTAGGAATATGTCAGTACAGATAGACACCACATACAACACAACTTAATAACAAAGTTATAGACATACTACTATCACTCGTATATAACACGGTAACTCTAGAACGCAATTCGCCACACTACAGTGAAATAGACAGCGCGCGGAGCACATAGGCGTAATCCATGGCACGACAATATTAGAAATGCACTGTACTATTGAAATATCCAGTGACGTCTTAAAGCATAAGTTAATTGCTTATGTGTCCTGTAGCATAACTATCTCGTACTTAATAGACAGCATTTCATGGCACAATAAACCCAAATTGGCAATAGCATTTGTAAACATCACTTGGAAATTACTTCTCATATAATCTTAATTTGTTAAGTAACAGGGACATTATAACGAAGTTATTTAAAGGTGTGTGTTGCAGCCATAACTTTTACTTCATATATAGTTTGCATGTGTGTATGTGTATGTATCTGTTAACAAGTATATGAATGATTAATTAATTCTTAATTCCTTGCCACCCACGATTTCAAGTTTCATATTACAAAATAGTATAAAACTAAATGTTTTTATTTTCTCTAAACATACTATGTACATGCTGTATAGAGAAGATATTGTATTTCGACACCTAGATTTCACCGGCAATATATGTTTTGGGTCCCACTGAACCAAAAAAAAAAGCATTTTTGGAAAAAGGTCCTTGTATATATGTGTGCGTGTGTGTGTGTATGTGTCTGTGGACAGCAGAGCTCAAAAATGGAAACACCCTTAAATACTAAACTTGGTATTTAAGTTTGTTATCTTCCAAGGATGCGTAAGGAAGATATTCATAAAAATCTCACCTCAAACTACCCTTTACGTGCAAAAAATTTCGAAAATTTTGATTTTCTCAAAAATGTTTCTAACGATTTTGATTAAAATCTCTTATATTAAGGTATTTACATTACAAATAAAATGCATATCTTGAATTTTCTGGGAATAGCCTCTAAAGATCTCTATATTCCCGATGATTTTTATTGAATTTTGCATATCTGGCAAACCGTAAGAGATAGACAAAAACCTACTACAAAAAAAAGTATATCACGATAAAACACAAAATTTATGTTATGTACATTTTTTTCGTGGGGTTGATCGTTTTTAAGATATTCCTTGTTATTGGTTTCAGCTTTAAAAAATTATAATTTTCTCATACGGAATTTGTCAACTCCTGTCCATACAAACAAAGGATCTTTAGTCACATAGCAACCAGCTTTTGACTATCACTTTAACCTATGGTACTCTCTTATTTCACTTCTACTTAGAAGGAAGCAAGTAATAAGACTATTTCTGTTAATTTTTCTCAATTAACATGAAGTAAATAGAAAAAAATGTAAATGGTGCGTTAACTATTGTGGTTCTCAGCGTCCCATTTTAAATTGGGCGTGAAAGACCGCTTAATGTTGCTCAGAGGCCTCTCTATCAGGCTTGAAGTTCTTTTACGTGCCGTAAATCTACGACACGGGACCCACGGCTTTACTTCCCTTCCGAAGGAAGCCATGCTAAGGATTTTTACACCCGAAAAGTTCCATCGTCCTCCGTCGGGTTTGAACTCGCGACCTTGGGTATGTGAAGTTAACATGGTAACCATTACACCACGGAGGGCGACAATAATTTGTTGCAGAGATATAGAGAAAATCATGTGAATGGAACTCATAAGATTTTATTTGTTCTCGTACATTTCCCTTTTGATAGGAATACATATTTTGACTCCTTTTAGCGCAAAACATGTAAGGGAAACCGTGGAAATCCATAGAAACGTACGCTCCATTCTGGTTTGGGAAAGAAAAGTTTCAAAAGCCTGAGAATTGAAATTTAATTTTCAAAGGGAGAACATCATAAATGTAAGGTCATCTATGTAAAGCAGATCGTACTTCCTTAAAAATAACCCTTTTAATGGATATTACAGAGCACGAAACATTAAAGTTGATGATGCTGATAATAACAACAGCAATAATAATAATAATAATAATAACAATCACAGATATAAGTAATGTATTATTCTTCCATTTAAAAGTCGTAGCACGCTGTGAGGATTTTTGTTTCTAACATACCTAAGCTGGCTTATCAGTAAAGTGTGTTTTGTTTTTTTCCTCCAAAAAACGTGTGTCACGCTTTGATGACAGAACACGAATAGAAGTCGTGGGTAACTTTTTGTGGGCTAATCCAATTTTGTAGTGAGCTCTATTCGTCTTAAATATATAGGTATAAAAGTCAACATAATATTACACTTTACTATAAGTATAAACAACTTCAAGGTAGTCACAACATGCGTATTGCGATAAAACTCGCACTGTTATTCTCCATCTTGGGAGCCGCACAGGTGAAGTATGTAATTAGTTAACATTTGAAACACCTTAGTACAAATGTTGATCAAATCCGGATCGTAAAAATAATATATTCAGCCAATAAATTATATAAAGAAATTTTCCTTTTTCATACAATCTCGTGGTTTCGAAACTACTGGAAAGATATTCCAATGCTATCATTTTAATTTCCTTTAGAACTACAATTTGTGCTTCTGTATTCTAATATTGAAATCATATTCAACATTGGTTGCCGGTACCAGCTGTTGCTATAAGTAGTCCTTAGCCTCGCCCAGAACAGCGGTAGGAGGCCACATGAGCAAATTCCAGCATGAAATGTCTTTGAAGCTCAAGGAAATAATACGAAGAAAACAACTATTTTACACAGCCTTTCATTTAGACAAAACTTTTTTGGGTTGTTTATGCATTGGATATTATAAAGCGCCTATTCCCCCAAAATGTAGCAGTGGCCATCTCAAGATTTGGGTAGCTTTACGTCTTTTTTGACGAAACACTTCACTACTCAGCTTTTGTGGATACCTTTTGCCGTACCTGATACCAGATAGAATGTTTGTATGTTACCAAAAAGCGCAATGAAAAAAAACAAAGAAACAAGTTATTTTCTGGAGTGGCGCTATTTTATACATCGTTTCATTTAGGCAAAACTTTTTTGGTTGTTCATGCATTGGTTATTGTAAAGTGCCTATTCCCCCAAAATGTGGCAGTGACCACCTGAGAATTTGGGTAGCTTTACGACTTCTTTGAAGAAATATTTCAACAAGCTCCAAGCATCACCACTATTCCGATTCAGTTCAGCTACTAAAAAGTTCACTACTTATCTGAACCACCCTCATTGACAGAAAATGCGCTTGCTGAAGCTTAGTAATTCAAAATATACAGTTATTTAAATAACCAATGACTTGTAGACTCAAAGAGAGCTCCTCGTGCTGAATACGCGCAATTTTCTGCCCAGATGTATTCTCGCAGAATGTATACGTGAAAAGTAATTAATTTCTTGCAACATGAAAGTATATTACAAGTTATTTCCTTCTTCCTTGTAGGTGTAGAATTATAGAATAAAAGGCTATAAAAAGGTTAACATATTTTTCGTAGTGAAGAAAAGGAATCTACATAAGTCTTCCTCTCCCTCGGACGTTTACATTCCTTTATGTCTATGAATCAAATACTAATTTACACATTGCACCCTCCATGGGCGTGTCTGGTAGGAAGTTGGGCGAGTGGACCTGCCTCCCCAATACTATGGGAGAGAAAAGCAAAACACGGCTACTTTTATCTTCGATGTATTTTCACAGTAAATATCGCAGCGACATCAGTGTGACAATAGAACCAACAAGTTTGTCATAATACGCGCCTTTTCGATAGAGGTGCAGAATTCGAAATATAAGTTAAAAGTAATAATTTGTAACTGTGGTGGACAAAGGCTTCAAGCTAAGTCCCTAATCAGCAGAAAAAATAATAATAAAAGTTTAAATTATTGTGGCTAACATTAGCTCTGACTTCCGCCGAAAGATCAGCTGCCTGGTAGTATGCGAGGCACTGATGATGAACTTCGCCCTCATCGAGACTACAAGCACTTGTGTGCAAAACCGCACTATAGATAACATGCAATCAAGATTTTATATCGTTAAGACAAAATCGACCATATTTACGTTTCATCTCCCCCCCCCCCAGAAGTGAGTGCTCCCAAAAGACTCACTAAGACATATTAATTAAACTGTACGTAAGTTATTTCCTTTAATAATTAGTAGCATGTGTTAATCATTATTATGCCAAATATGAATAGATATATTTTATTGGTGGGTCATTCTAATGTGTAAATACATTTTTTTTTTTTTTTGTCGAGCTTGGACCTATAGCAGAGAAATCCCAGACCCAGGTATTCTTATTTTGGATCTAATTTCACTAAAAATCCCAGATCGATCTGTAACAACAATGCGATAATGGCCCCTTGAAAGCCACGCCTTTTTACTTTCTCTACGCGTACTGTGTATAGAGAAGGTATTGCACTCCACCCAAAAATTCGATACCGAGTTTTCACCGGAAATATATGTTTTAGGGTCCTCTGTATCCAAAAAAAGCATTTTTAGAAAATGGTCCGTGTGTCAGTGTGTCTCTGAACACGATAATCCAAAAACCTAAAGTCGCTAAAATACCAAACTTGGTATTTAAGTTTAGTATCTTCCAGGGATGCGACACGAAGATTTTGAGAAAATTCCCTTCCAACTACCCTTTACATGGAACTTTTTTCGAAAATTTTGATTTTCTCAAAAATGGCTTTAACGATTTTGATTAAACTATCGTCTATTTAACCTATTTATCAGACAAATAAAATGTAATTATTGAGTTTTCTGGGAATAGCCTCTGAAGAGTACTTTATTCTGGAAGAATTTTACGGACTTTTGAATAACTGCTAAACCGTAAGAGATGGACAAAAAATTACTGCACGAAAAATGCAGAGCACCTTAAAACACACAATTTATGTTATATACATTTTTTCGTGGAGTTCATTGTTTTTGAGACATTTCTTGTTTTTTGTTTCTGCTTTGAAAAAATAATACTTTTCTCATACAGAAATTCGTCGACTACTGTCCATACAAACAAAGGAACCTCAGTGACATAGCAACTAGCTTTTGACTATCACTTTAACCTATGGTACTCCCTTATTTCGCTTCTACTTACAAGGAAGAAATTAATAAGACTGTTTGAGCTATTTTTTCTGATTAGCATGAACAGAATAGAAATCTAAGCTTTTTAAGAATAATTTGTTGCAGAGATGTAGGGAAAGTCATGTGAATGGTACACATCAGATTTTTTTTTTCTTCTTTATGGTGAGAGTACTTTGTAATGCTTCTTTTTCTATTAAAATAAAGTATAATATTTTAATTTATCTACAGCAAGACGTATGTAAATTATGAACATAAATTTTCCCCCAAACTAATATTTTTAAGCCGGGTATTCCCATGATTCTCTCTTCAGCGTATATCACTGTAAGGGACATGGTGATACTACAAGTCATCTGTTTTTCCCTTCGGGTTTATACTATGCTTCCTTTTTTCAGAACGCAGTTGAATCTCCCTTCACCCAAGCAACGTGATGTATGATCGTACAAGATTCCTATCGCTGCACTTGTAGAAGTAACTAAAGGGGGGAAAGGAGAAAAACATGGCAGAAAATCCTAGAGCTCTAGTTGGCAAGTGAATGGAATCTTACCTGAAGTTTTGAATTTTATGCGGTCTTTTTAAAATAGATCCTCCACTGTATAAATCACCTATCTGCATTTAAAGAGAATATCAGACTAATCAAAGGCTTAGAAAATAAGCATTAATTTTCAATCATCGGGAATAATTCCTTTGGCTTGGGAATAGATGTTAAATCACGCGAAACCTCATTTATTTTAAGGTAAAATTCCCAGGATACATACAATGAAGCTAAATGCTTATTTTTTTCTAGTTAAGGAAAGATATAAAAACATGAATGAACTTTGAATTGTCTTACTGGAAAGCCTTAAAGAGTAATTTTATCTGTCCTAACAAAATACGAATGGAATAAACTTTCCTCCATTATCTTTTATAATACTAGCTCTTGCGGTATAATTCTGATTTACCTTCTGTAATATATCTAATATTACCATGGTTATATCAGCACTGCCGATGTGTCGATTTCGTCCTATAGGAATTCTTTTACATAACCAATAACTACTCTCATGGGGCTGTCGCTTTTTAGAAATCATCTTTAGGCTGGGTTTGAACCCGCAACCTTTGGATTACATTTGGTGTAAATAAATTATGTATACAACACTCTGAGTTTCAAAACAGCTACTCTTTAAACTATTTGTTTTTTTCTAGTGATTTTAAATAATAATCATCATCATCATTATCATAACTATATATATTTGCAGCGAGACATGCACCTTCTTTAAAGTGCACATTTGTAATATTTGTTCCTTATGACAGATGAAAGAATTTTTTAGACTCCATTTTAAAGCGTTGCGCTGGTTAAATGATTGTCTATATCAAACTTAAAAGCAATATTTCTCAGATTCATTCCTTTTTTTTCTTTCTCTACACAACTAAGTGCATAGTGTATAGAGAAGGTATTGTATTCCACCCAAAAATTTCATACCAAGACATCACCGAAAATACAAGTTTTGAAACCCCTGAATCCAGAAGCATTTTAAGAAAATGTCCGTGTGTGTCTGTGGACGGTATAGCTCAAAAAAGAAAAGGCAGTTGTACCAAACTTGGGATTTAAGCTCAGTATCTCTCAAGGATGCGACATGCAGATTTTTAAGAAAATCCCTTATCCCAAAATATTCTTAAATGCAAAAATTTTAGAAAATTTTGAGTTTTACAAAATGGATGTCACGATTTTGATTAAAATACCAAGTATTGAAAATATTTGGATTACAAATAAAATGTATATCTTGAATGGCCTCTGCAGACCCCTTCTCTCTGGATCACTTTTGCACAACTTGTAAACTGTAATAGACAGACAAAAACTTGCTTCACAAAAAATGTAGATCTCGTTAAAACACACAATTTATGCAATATAATTTTTGTTCGTGGAGTTCACCGTTTCCAAGATATGCCTTGTTACTGGTTTCAGTTTTAAAATTCTTAAAATTTTCTCATACTGGAACTTGTCAACTCCTGCCCATGCAAAGAAGCGGCTTTGAAACACAAAGCAACCAGCTTTTTAAAAGATTTGACTATCGCTTTAGCCTAAAGTATTCCCTTGGTTCACTTCCACTCACAAGAAAGCAAGTAATAAGACCATTTCTGTTAATGTATATCTCGATCAGCATGAAGAATAAAGCTTATAAAGAATTTGTTACAGAGATAATAAGAAAGTCATGTGAGTTGAACACATGGGACTTTTTTAACTTGTCCCACAAAAATATAGCTAGAGGTCAGAAATGTCCAATGCAGAACATGTATAATAAAATGTCTGGTTATATTTTTGATATGGTCATAATTGTTTTTAAACAATTAATTAGCATAATTATGCGCTGGTTTTATTTATTTATTTATTTATTTTTTGCACTTTAATTTACTTTTTTAGAAAACACCCTCACCAAAGGGACATTTCACCCAGACAATATCTTGCACACAGGTATTAAGATATGTAATTTTAAAAAAGGTGAATGTAGTTCAATATTTGTAGGAAAACATAGATTTTGGTTTTAGCTAGTAACATCTCCGAAATTCAAGTGAACAGTGGCGTTATCTAAAACTATAGCTTCTGTTTGTCCATACTTTGGGATATAGAGGTCTGAAATGTTGTTAATGCAAGTTTTGTTAGTAATTTTTCTAACTGCATATATTTTTGTAAATCTTGCGAAAATATCATACATAACAAAAATATATTTTAAATTATATTTGCCCGCTGAGAGCTCACCAGCGCATCGACCGCCACTAATGACTTTTTTGTCTCTTATGATGACTGCTGTTTCAATGACCTACTTTACGTTTACAGATTTTGCCTTCTGGCACAATTCACAAGTTGAAATATATTCCCTTACTTTCCTATTTACATGTATAATATACAGATGTATAGGATGGTTTACTTAGTTCCAGAATGAGCTAATACATGATGAAACAATAATATTATATCCCTTTCCAGATTGACTTTCCATTTCCTTACAGGATTTCCATCTTGTTTTCCTATGGTTTTCGGAATGTTAAGGTTCATATCAGGTGCTGTTTCCATGGGTTTAGCTAATTCCGGTTCTACTAATTGTAGACTTTTTAGGTTCTTTATTTCTTGTGTAATCTAGCTGTTTGCCTTGAGATTGAGGTTAAGAATCTTTATCTCATGGTGTGGGCTGTGTATTGTTTCCGGTAAATTTATTTTTGATTTTAGCCTAAATCGTGTCCCATAACATGTACATGTTTCAGAGGACGAAAATAATAATAAAAAAACTGTCGCCGAAAATGCTGTCCTTGACAGAATTGTGCCGAACTTCTAAATCATAGGGTGTTATCTCGTGAATAAACCTTGATATGTTTCAGCTGGTTAGCTTGCATTTTTAAATGAATGATAGACTTATGTGGTCTGGATGTACAATTATTTTACAGTTATATATATATGTATATATATAGGTTGTTTGAATTTTGTCAGAGCGAAATACATGGCCGCAATTTCCTGTTGGGTGTTACATGCATTCGCTTCAGTTTTTGATAAGGTCCGGGATGCTGTGGAGATGATATATTTGTCCCCATCTTCCCAAATCTGAATCAATATAGCGCCATATCCAACAGATGAGGCATCTGTCAAAATGTTTTTAGACTGGGCGTTCTAGTAAAATGGAATCCTTGAAAAGGTTTTTCAATTTCTCGAAAGCTTTTTGGTGTTTTGGCAACCATCTCCAACTCACATATTTCTTTAAGGGTTCTCTCAGCGGTGCAATTTCTAAAGCATAGTTGTGAAATAATTACTCTGGTACTACAAAATTCCTAAATATCTCCTTAGCTGCTTGATATTTTTGGGTGCTGGTATCTCATCTATTGCAGCTACTCGGTTAGGGTTAGGTTTTATGCCCTCTGCAGAAATTACATAACCTAAAAGTTCTGCCTCTATGATCAGAAATGTTGATTTTTGTAGGTTAATAGTCATGACGCTTTGTCCTAATCTTTGTACTATAAATCTTAAATGTGGCAAATGTTCGTCAAACTCCCTATCATATATTAAAAAATCGTCCACTTATTGCGCAACTTATATCTTAATTTGGTCCTGTACAGAGCTTTAACTAGGGCGATATTGTTTGTATATAAACCAAAGGCACATCCCTTGAAGACGTAATTTACATCTTCATGTAAAAATCTAGTATACTCTCTTACATTTTTGTGAAGTGGTATTTGCCAAAAAGAATAATTTAAGCCATCGTACTAAAATGTTTCCCTTTTTGCAGGCAGTTCAAAATTTCGTCTTTGCCAGGTGAACGAAAGTGATCTGGCTTAGTGAATGTATTAATTTTTCTTGCATCTAACGTCATGCGTAGCTTATTTTGTGCTTTGTGAACCCAAAATAAGGCATTTACATACGGTGTAGTAGCTACTTCGATTATGTCATTCTGAAGCATTTCTTTTATAACCATGTCCGCTTCTTTTTAATCGAATTCGGGATAGCACGGCATTTATGTGTGTAGGGTCTAACACTTTCCACTGCCTCAAAATTGTGAGTGTATGCAATACACTTTCCACGCTTTTCACTGAAAACATCTCCATATTCTTGCAGAATCTCTAACAGTTGCTGGACAATTTCCTTGATTATGTTGTGACATTGCTTAACTTTATCTAAAAATCTTGTTGAATTAGATAATTCAGAATAGTCCATTGTTTCTTCTTCCTTTGGGACAGCAAAATAATTCTCGTTATCTTCTTGACAATCAGTATAGCTGATGTTATTACACGCGCTGACTCTATATTTATTTTCCTCTATATCACGTGGATTCACAATATTTACTTTAATTATCTCCATATCTTCTATAACAATATTCTCTATGATAAATCTTTCTTTTTCTATTTCCTCTGCGTCGATACTTATATTATTTACACAACTGTATTCTTCTTGAACCAGAGGAATAGTTTTACTGATATCAATTTCTTGGACAGAAAATAAGCTCTTCTTAAATTTTATTTTTGATTACCAGTAAATCATTATGTCACTGCCCAAGATTAGATTTGTAATCAGCTTAGAAGCAACAGTCTTGAATATGCCTATGCTGATCTCCAACATAACGTGATTCCTAATTCGTTCTCTTTTCTTGCTTATGGCAACACTATACTCCGCAAACAGGTAAATGGTTGATTTTGTGTCGGCTTATTATTTCTTGGAAAAATGCCTCTGAACATACCGTAGTTGTTCAACCTTTATCTAACATTACCTCATATGTTTCTGACATAATCTTTATTTCGGCGTGTGGTGGGTTCCTAAGTTCATTTGTTTTCTTAGCACCAAACGCACTTGCTTCATGTTTGTGTAACAGAATTTGTATGTGACCCCTGTAGGATCATCACTTGGAATAGTAGCATGTTCTTAGCTTTGTTTTCCGCCTGATTCCGCTTGGTCTCTCCTATGTGTCATTTCTGTTATTCTCCCCATGCTTATTGTATCGTAGTCTGTTTTCCAGGTATTCTTGTTATCATCTCTTTCCGTATGTGCCATGAATTTCGAAGGGGTTGGTGGCTTTGGTAGGGTCGGTACCATTGGCGAGGGTGGTTGTGTTGTCAGCTCTAATGTAGTTAACGTGTGTGTCACCTCTACACCTATTTCCTCTTTGTCTGTCATTCCTCGGTTCCTATTCAGGTACTCCGGTGGATTTAGTTCCTGACCTTGTGTTCTGATGTTCGGATGGGTCAGTGCCCTCTCCCCACGAAACTGAATTTCATTTTCGTTCCTATTTCACTGCGTTTGTATTTCTGCGTTCTGGCGACCATTTTGCCTATTTGTGGGTGTATGTGTGTGGTGAGTAAACGTATTTCTCCAATTGCGGTTTTCGCTCCGGTAGGCATTGTTTTCGGGCGACTGGTAGTTCTCAAAAGGTGTTGACAGTTCCAGAATGTCAGTCGTGTCAAAGGGTTTAGCGACAATTAAATTTTGTCTCACAGAATCGGGGAAGTGTCATGTAACTGCCGTTATAACTTCTTGCTCGGTCAGTGGCGGTTCTATGAGCTTGCACTTATTTGCAATGTTAAGAAAATAATCCGTGAAACTTTTGTCATGTACCGGATTAAACTTTCCCGTAGCCAATTCTACCCTTATCTGATTTTGCCTAGCTGGTCCCCAATATCTAGCCAAAAATAGATTTCTGCAAATTCGGTACGTTTCATCGTCTCCGAAGGTTGATTTAAACCATAGTTGACTCTTTTTCTTTAAGCACTTCTTAATTATAATTCGCAGCTCATTCGGAATTTTCTTTATCTTGAAGTACAAATCTAGTTCTTTCAAGAAGGCTTTAGGAGAATCCCCTAGTTCTTCCTCAAAGATTGGAGCATTTATCTCACTTAATATATGGGCTGTATACTGACAATGATCATGTGTGTGGTTGTTTCTCAGTGTATTATCACAATCTGTGGATGTGAGTACCTTGAAAGGTTGTGTAGCTGTCCTAGTTGGTGTGATTATCCTCAAAACATGTGTTAAATACATCATATAAACATAACTATTTATACTTACACTTTCAAAATTATTGAGATGCTCAGGCATTTATTTTTCCTCGTTTTGAAATTCTATCACAAGTCCATTAACATTGTTTAAATTTTCCCTATCTGTATTGATATTTTCTTGGATTTCAAGTATTTCTTTCTTAAGTTCCTCTTGGTAGGAATTCATTACATCTACATATCTCTTTGTGCCAGTATTTCTTTGTTTACATTTTCAATAGCAGCATTTAAGTCGGTACACTCCAGATTTATTTTATTTATCTCAGTATTTACATCTTCTACCTGTTGTCTAAGACTAGCTTTACATGTTTTTCTTTTTTTATTTCATTTACAGTAGCTCTTCTTCATTTTGAGATTCTAACTTTTTATTTAGGTTATCAATTCTACTTAGCAGTTATCAGTTCTACTATCTTGTCATTTACAGATATTATCTCACCTTTAATTTCTATTTAGTTTTCTTCTAACCTAGAATGCATTTCCTGTTAACTACTCATCTTGAGTGTCTTTACACTTCTTTAAAACATGTTTATATAATTAGCTTACTTGTTCCTTCCTCTCCTAATGTGGATGCTGGGATCAGATGCTGCATCCAATGGTGTTCTCGCCCCACATTGAGACGCTATTTGGTGTAGAAATTTTAGCTTTCTCCTGCGCAGTCGGTAGGACTTGTAGACTCGGAGTTGGCTGGGCTGCTATACGTCTCTGGAGCTCCACCGTTTCTTGTCCTGAACCCTCGGTATGGTAGCTTAGTTGAAACGTGTTTTATATGTTTGAATTTGGCGCTGAATTTATTAAGTTGGTCACGCTTACCGTTGACGGAATTGGAAAATTCTGTTTAGCGCCGAACCAATTGTTGAGACGGTTTTAAGCTTTCTTCTCTACTGTAAAATCTTTTAATAACCCGGATTTACTTCAGGTAAATACTGGTTGCATTGTCGGTGAGTAAAAGAATCTTAGTTGGTAGGATCTTATGGGTGAGAGTGAAGTTAAAAGTAATTTGGTAGGTTTAGCAACGTTAAAACTTTTATTCGTGGATATTTTTATAACTTCTTGGCGTACTAAGAGACGCAACTTGAACTGATTTCCTTTAAGAAATTGTGCTTAGCATCTGTCTTATGGTAGGTACTTACATAAATTATTGATGGGGATTATTATAGTACACTATGATATTAACCTCGATTTCTGAGATGATCTCATAGCGTCTGTGACTACGTCTTCACTAATCAGAGGCTGTAAACCGGAACTTTATAACATTTTCACTCCTATCATAAAGTTGAAGATCATTATTTTTAAGCATTGTAATCTGCACATCACCATGGGGACGACATATTTCCTTGTTCCCACTTTTCGTGAAAGACATATACAATATACGTTTTTATATGCTTCTAGTAATTAAAATTAATGATAATAATGTTCGTACAACCATGAACTTTTGTAAATTAAGTATTTGTTCAGTTTTGTACGGCTCCTTTGTTACATATTTAAACAAATTACAGCATCCACTATATCGTAATCCCTTTTGTTTTCCTTCTTCCACACCTCCCATATTATATGTTTATTTAAGTTTTATTTGCTTAGTAGACTTTCATAAACAACAAATATTTTTATTACATATCCTTGGCTATGTCAGTTTCCTTAAACACGCCATTTTAAAGAAGTTTTCTTGCGTATCGTGGAGCGATGACGTTACGTTGTAATTTCTCCACATGCATTTTCTTGGCTTTCACCTGCCAGAAAATATTATTTTACGATTTCTAGTACTGTTTTCGGGCGGTATAATTTTGTTTTTAGTTGCCTAGATTGCTTCAAGCTTAAATTCTGCTTCAGTATAGATGTGATGATATATGAATGTGTGTACGAGAGAATGTATTTATTCCGTTTGTGTGTCTGAATAGCATAATTTAGAAACAAAAGATCCAATAAATTCCATAAGTAGCCTTACAGGAACTCAACATATCACAAAGCAGTGTGAGAAAATGACAATCAACAACGATTTCTAGCTACACAAGGATGCATAGAATAAATAAATATAAATGTTATAATATGAGTAGAATAATCAACAGCGTGATTCAACATAAACCATAAAATTGCAGTATACGGTTCCTGTGGATTAAGGCTTACATAGGCATACAAGACAGAATAACTTCAATCTTCTACAAGAAATAAATGAAAAAAAAAAAAAAAAAAATAACACTTTCACTATCTGATTTATGATTTCTGCTTATATTACATCCATTACATCATCCACAGCATAAAATTAATTGGTGCGGTATTACCCTTAAGAGCTACATACTGGAAATTTTAAAAGAAAAGATAGGTATTACTCCTTTAGTATGACCTAATGTGTTTGTATTAATGATAACCACCTTTTTGCCTTATTAAAAATGTTTAACTAATATTGTTACAAAAATATTTCTTTTGCCGTTTCATTTATACCTCGTCTTAATTAAAACGCCATTTCAGCTGCCTTTGGAATTTGTTGCTTAACAGTAATGATGGTGCTTGGTCTATCTTTTCATTGGAGTTTTATACTCTCTACTTGATACGTAGTATATGGGTAGTGCATACAACCCAAAACTTCAATACCGACATTTCACTGGAAATACAGGTCCTCTGAATCAAAAAAATAGTCCATGTATGCATGTGTGTGTGCGTGTGTGCATGTGTGAATACGATAACTAAAACACGAAAAGTCGGTTAAATAAACTAACTGGATATTTAAGTTCAAAATCCTCTAAGGATGCGACACGAAGATTTTCAAGAAAATACCCCACCCGAATCTTCCCTTTAGTTGGAAACATTTTCTAAATTTTTAATTTTCTCAAAATTACTAACAATTAAAATACCATGTGTTAAAAATACTTATAGCACTAATAAAATGTTTATCTCCTATTTTCGGAAAATAGTCTCTAAAGTCTTCTTCATTTTGAATGACTTTTGCCTCGCTTGTAAACCAGAAGAAAGACACAAAAAGTTACTGTACAAAAAAATAAAGAGCACATTAAAACACACAATATATATTATATAAGATTATTTTATGGAGTTAACAATTCCCGATATATTTCTTGTTATTGGTGTCAACTTTAAAATACTTAAAATTTTTCTCATACGGGAATTTGTTAACTTCTGCCAAAGAGAACGAATTACAATCACATAGCAACCAGCTTTTAAAAGATTTGACTGTCTTTAAACCTAGTGTGTTCCCTTATTTCCGTTCTACTTATAAGGAAATAAGATAATAAGACAATTTCTGTCATGTTTTTTTCGATTAGCACGAAGAAGATAGAAGAATAATCTGTTTAAAATGCGTAGTTTGTTACAGAGATGTAGAGAAAGTCATGTAATGGACACATCAGAATTTTATTATTTCTATGGATTTTTGTACGTTAGAACACACAGATATATGTACATATATGTGTATGTATATATACAGGGTGTTAATGAATTATACCGAAATATGTTCACAGACTATTAGAATACTTAAATAAGTAATTTGAGATAGGAGACTTATGGCCAGTTTATTGAAATTTCGGCTATAAGTTTCTGAAGTGCCAGTACGCCACATATCGCAGCACTTCGTCTGGAATGGAAAAAATAATAATAAAAAACATTTACTGATGACCTTTGTGATAGCTGCTTCCCATATTACGCATTAACAGAGCAGTTCAAAAAATGCCTCCAGAGTAGGCTATATAACTAAAGAACGTAGTTAATGAATGCTCAGTGTCGTACTGTTAAGTGATTAGTTCGAGATTTTAGAGATTTTTGCGACATTAAATCTTGAGAACCTTAATAACGAGCTGCTAAAAATCGATATTTCTATATTCGGGCAGCAGTTTTAAAGACATTCTAAGCCATTTTTTCAACCTGCTTTGCTTTAACACTGACTTATCAGCACCTGATACCCACACGTTTAACGCTATGTAGCTGCGTTATGTTTATCTGAGGACCATGCATCGACGATCTCAAATTACTTATATCAGTCACGTGCACAATCTCACAAATTATTTCGGTGTAGTTCATCAACACCTTGTGTGTGTGTGTGTATGTGTGTGTGTATATATATATATATATATATATATATATATATATATATATATATATATAATCTCATTCACACTTCCAGACTCTGGAGAGGATAGCGAAAAATCATGAATTGAGGAAAAGTCCCACTCTCGTTCCCGGGATTCAAATTCAGGACCTCCCACTGACTGAGCTACAGGCCAGCCCTTAAAACAAATTAAAAAAAATTGTGTTGCACTCACATGACTTTATCTCTTGTAAAAACTACTCTTACTAATGTTATCATTCTACTTACTTTAATTAAATCGAAATAAGCATTTCCAAAAATTGTCTTATTGTCTTATTGCATATGAGTACTTGAAGAGTCAAGGGATTAAGGGAACACAGTAGACTTTAAGTAGTATACAGATGTTTTAAGAGCGGGTGGCTATGTGATAATTTTGAAATTCCGTTCCCTATGCATGGCACAAGAGAGAGAGAGAGTGAGAGAATAAGTATTAGAAAATTCAAAGCAATAACAAGGAATATCTCAGAAATGGTTAATGCTTCAATAAAATATATTTGCAAATATTTTAACGAGTAATGCATTTGTTGTGTAGTAAAATGTCTAATGTTTAAAAAAAATTAAATTACGCAAAAATCACTCAGAATGAAAATGACAGCAGAGGCTATTCTCAGAAAATGTAAGGTTAATTTTTCATTTGTTTTGTAAATATGTTATTATGGTAACTTTCGAAAAGCTTTCTACGCAAAAGGCTAGTTTGGTGTAGGTTGATTTTTTGTTTGAACTTTGTGTGGTTTCCTTATTTATGCTAAGCTTACTATCCATATTGATATTTTAGTTATGCTTTAAAAATACACAGAGACACGGACCTTTTGATAAAAATGCTTATTGTGAGTTAAGTGAAATTTGAACATCAAATTTGGGTGCATTACAATAATTTCCTACTTGCTACCCATAGTAAAATTTAAAATAAAGTTACAAGCAAAAATATTCGCATTATATGAACAAACTAATGTGTCATGCAATAATCAGATTTTCACTTTCAGGTGTACTCATATAAATCCAAAAGTGAAGTGGTAAAATTATGTAATTAAGAAGTGAAATGCTACAATGAATTTGAGATGCTAATGCAAGATATGAACAGAAAGTTATTGCTGTTTGAAAATATAGCACAGCTGAAAAGGCTTGGTCTAGGAATGATCCAACAAGCGGCAGAACTAATCGAAAAGTGTAGTTGTGGTAAGTTATTGTTGTTATTATTATTTGATTGATGTTATTATTGATATTATTATTATATTATTATGTATTATTACTCTAACAGCCCTGTATTTGTTTAGTTAAGTACCAATACAAATCTGTTCAAAGTAAAGTTTTTATTCGATGTTTTAGTAACAATTCTGCGGTAAATTTTACCCTAGAACTCGCTGCGGCGGCTGCTACTACACACTAGGAATTCCCTGTCGAAACTTGCTCAACTGCTGCACACTATGCATTCCCAGTAGAAATCGTAACACTCCGCAGCGCTCATTTTCCTTTTTAAGCTGTCGACGTGGTGGCATCGTGCGTGCAAAGCATCACAGGTGTCACAAACTAACTCGGATGTAACAATACGAAGTTTTGATGTCAAAGAACTTCCCGACAGCATATGTCCGCTCACCCAGGTGTAACAATCACAGCTTCGATGTCAAAAGAACTATCGTAGTGCTGGTCGGGATCCAAGTACACTCCAGCCTCTTCCCTTCGGGGCAGACGACATCATTTATCCTGTTCACCACAATGTACGACCCTAGCCATGTTTGTTAAAGTTTTGGACAGCGTTTCGTCCGGTAGGTCGATATAGCCGTACAAAATCACCTTAATAAACCTCGTCTGTCGACCTGCTAGTCGTAATGGGTCTGCATCCGGTCACTCATTATCTGAATGTGTTGACCCGCCATCTCGTGCATGTCATGAAACCGGTCAAATGAGGTAGTTAACTGTAGTAGTTAACTGCTGGCTGTCTGCTCTAAGAGGACTTCCAAACATCAGGTCGCATGGTAGACGCAGCTCCCTGTTAAATACCAAACTGGCTGGTGTCAATCTGGTGGTATTGTGGCTTAAGGGGTGGTAGGCCAGAAAGAAAAGTGGCACCCCGCACAACCCAGTCACTCTGGTAGTTGGCCACAACCTTCCTCCAATGTTCTTCTAGAGACCTGATGTACCGCTCAGCCATCAGGTGACAGTGAATGGATAGGTAATGTGCGCGTCTTGTGCACTTCAGGTTGCTCTCTTCAAGTTAGACCAAATATAGTGTCTTGGTCACTGTGCAGCTCCAACGGTAGCCCATAGCGACAAAACAGTTCTTCTTCTAAGAGGCAAATCGCGATGGTTTTGGTCACCTGTTTAAGGGATGGTGTACATCTCCGGCCACTTGGTGAAGTAATCCATGAACACCAACATATACTTGGCTATCCCTGTCTGACACAGAGAATGGCCCAACTACAACAATGGCTATCGTTCGAAAAGTGCTCCGACGTTATACTGCTATAAACGACCCTGGTTCCTGGTCTGAGTCCGCAACTTGTCGCACACATATGGAATTGGCTGCACCTCCTCTCAGCGGCTGCCATAGTCTCAGCCAGTAGAATCGTTGACGAAGCTTGTCGATGATCCAGCTGGGTCCAAAATGTTATGCTTAAGATTCTGCATCTACTTCCTCTAGGGCTTCCAAGACCTGTCCCGATTGAGGATCAGCTGCTTTCTTTTCTCTCTCTCTCTCTCTCTCTCTCTCTCTCTCTCTCTCTCTCTCTCTCTCTCTCTCTCTCTCTCTCTTTCTCTCTCTCTCTCTCTCTCTCTCTTGACCTTAAAGTTATAGATTTATAATCTGGGTCTTTCCATTTGGTGACTCTCATACTCTGTGCAGTATTTCTTCCTTGGTCTTTAATGAGTCCCTTTGGGCCCAGGAAGAGTACTTTACACATTACTCCTAGATGTAATGTCCTTCCAGTTTGTTTATCCCTTTCTCCTACTCTCTCAGAAATGGCCCCTAATCATCGCCCGCCAGCTATTCCATCCTCAGACCTAAGCGATCCCAATGAGCTGCAAGCACCTCCAAAATAAAAGACAGCTGCACACGGTCTTTCTTTTCAACCTTAATGCAGTGGCCACATTCCTCTGGAAGCGTCCTCTGGACATTGCATCTGCATCTGCTCCTTCTCTTCCTGATGTGCAATTGTATCTACTCTTGGAGCTTCTGGAACCAAGGGCTATATGACCCTCCAGATTCTTGAACCTCAACAGCCAGGTGGAATGGCTGACTGTCCAGATATTTGTGGAAGTGCTAGTTATTACTACTGCCAGGGACTCTCAACTGGTTATGCAGTAAGGCGCTCTCAGCCTCTTCTGACGAAGAGTAAGATAGTCTTCCGTCATACAAGTAAAGAGTTTCGCGATGCTGGGAAATTTTCTTAGGAACTTGCGGAAACAGCTGCATACACCTTGGGCACATCGCAGCTCTCGTTTGTGTTTCGGGCGGGACCTATCTCTCAGAGCTTGAGCCATTTATTTTCCAGCTTTATCCAACATTATTCACAAATGAATATGCTCTTTTTTGTTGTTTTTTTTTTTTTTGCATAATTTATTCCAATAGTTTTAGTTACTTTATTTAACGCCTCTTTCTTTAGCCAAAATTCGGCAATTTTTACTTTCTCTATACGTACTATGTACATGGTGTATAGAGAAGGTATTGAATGGCAACAAAAATACATGTTTTGGGTACCCTGAAACGAAAATAAAATAAACATAATTTTTAGAAAAATGTCCGTGTGTGTCTGTGAAAGTGAAAAATCTATTAAATATCAAACTTGACATTTAAGTTTAGTATCTTCCAAGGTTAAAACACGAAGATTTTTAAACAAATTCCCCACCCCCAACTATCTTATACATGGAAAAAAATTCGAAAATATCGGTATTCTCAAAAATGGCTCTCTAAAGATTTTGATTAAAATCTCCTATATTTAAGATATTGACATGCCAAATAAAATGTATAATTTGATTTTTCTGGGAATAGCTTCTGAAAACTGTTTTATTTTGGTTGAATTTTTCTGAACGTTGCATAACTCCTAAACCGTAAGAGATAGGCAAAAATTACTACACAAAAATGTAGATCACGTTAAAATACATAATTTACTCATATAAGGATTTTCTGTGGAGCTGACCGTTTTCGAGATATTCCTTGTTATTTGTTTCACTTTTATAATACTTGAATACGGGAACTTGTCAAGTTCTGGTCACAATCCCATAGCAATCACATTTTGAAAGATTTGACAGTCAGTTGCTTAGTGTATTCCCTTATTTCCCTCCTACTTATATAAGGAATTATGTAATAAGCCCATTTCTCCTAATGTTTATGTCGATTAGCATGAAGTAGATTAAACAATAAGCATTTTAACAATAATTTGTTAGAGATGTAGAGAAGGCAATGTGAATGGAATACATCAGATTTTTAATAGTAAGTCCACTGACTAAATTCCTGTGGCGTTAGGTACAGGCAAAATTGTTCTCATCGCACCAGTAAATCTAAGTAAAATCTTTGACTACTTCTTAGCTATATTTTAATTTCCCAGGGACACATCAGAATGTTGAGCGGTTTAACGAGACTGTTGGTTTATAATCTGTAGCTTTTATATTGGTTATCATTTTGAGGATTTATTTATGTATTCAAGTTTCCGTGGTACATGCTAGTTTTATTTCATATCTGTTCATCAACCACTGAAAGCACTTTGTAAAAAAAACTGAATGTGCTCCATTCATATGACTTTCTGGACCTATTCTGTAATAAACAACTGTTAAAAAAGCTTATTTTTCTATCTACTTTATTCCAATCAAGGTAAGCATTAGCAGAAACGATCTTACTACTTAGGTCCTTATATGTAGAAGGGAAACAAGGGAATGCGCTAGGTTAAAGCGATAGTAAAATCTTTTAAAAGCTGGTTTCTAAGATTGAACTTCAGTTCTATTTGCATGACGAGGAGTAAAATAAATGAAAAGAGAATAAAAATTGCCCGTTTCAGAAAGGTTATAAATATATTAAAATTGTTGCCAATAATGGAATATCTCGGTAGTAGTTAACCCCACCAAAAATTGTACATAATAAATTAAATATTGTTTTAGCGATATATATATATATATATATATTTTAAGGCTACTAAATTTTTGGCGATCTATTACGGTGTACAGTTATGTGAAAGTTATCCAGAATAAAGAGATCTCCAGAGACTTTGCCATAAAATTAAGATATAAATTTGATTTATCTTGCAAGTGGTTTTAATATTGAGTACTTTAATCAAAATCTTTGGAGCCATTTCTCAGAAAAATTCACATTTTAGGATTTTTTTTTATGTAAAAGGAAGTTTGGGATAGGAGAATGTTCTTGAAAATCTTTTTGGCACACATTGACAGATGCGAACTGAATTATCAAGTTAACTAAATTTTCGTTTCTGAGTTATGTTCTTCATACACACACAAACAAACACACACAAATGTATCTCTTGTGGACACAGAGGATACTAAAACGTGTATTTCCACTGAAATGCAGATATTGAATTTTTGGGTGGAATGCAATATATTTGCTCCTATATTCTAAGTATATAAAATAAAAATAAGTTTAGCAAGAGAACAAAGTTTTATACATTTTCTTCCTCTAAATATAAAGACAATACTACCTATAAATCTTATATATATTTTTCGAAATTTTGGGAGAAATCCAATATATTTTCCACCTATATACTAAGTAGAGGAAGCAAATAACTTTAACAATATAACAAAGCTTCATACATTTTCTCCCTTTAAATATGAAGGCAATATTACCTGTAAAACTTATATACATTTTTGTTTCTATCTGTGAATTTCTGCATTTTTCAGAAAAGGAATCCGCAGACAAGAAAGATGTAGAGAAACTGATTGCTCTGCTGCAAACCGGCAAGAACATTATGTAGAAATATCTACAAGAAACGTCCCTCAAATATTATGCAGATTTGGAAAATATTGCCTTATATTCCACATGGGCTTTGCATGAATTTCACTGTTGCTGCAGCAAAATTAATTTCTGATTAAAGGTAAGAGAAAAAATATTCCCCCTTCTTATTTTTATTTTTATATCTATCGTCCTTGTAATGTAACACATGACCAAGTACAAATTGGGGAACAATTTTAATTTTGTTTGTTTGTTTTACTTCAAAATTTTAATTCGAATTTTATGCTGATTTTTAATAAACCAGATATGCTGATTTTGAAGCTACAGTCAGCTGTCTTCTATCACGTTATTAGTTTATCCATACGTACTATGTACATAGTGTATAGAGAAAGTATTGCACTCCACCAAAAATTCGATACCGAGATTTCACCGGAAATATATGTTTTAGGGTCCCCAATATCCAAAAAAAAATTTTCACAAAAAGGTCCGTGTGTGTGTGTGTGTGTGTCCGTGTGTCCGTGTGTCAGTGTGTCCGTGTGTCAGTGTGCCCGTGAGTCTGTGAACACGATAACTCAAAAACGAAAAGCCGGTAAAATACCAAACTTGGTATTTAAGTTTAGTATCTTCCAGAGATGCGACACGAAGATTTTGAGAAAAATCTTCCCACACCCAACTACCCTTTACGTGGTACTGTTTTCGAAAATGTCGATTTTCTCAAAAATGTCTCTAACGATTTTGATTAAAATATCGTATATTAAAGACATTTACCTCACAAATAAAATGTATATCTTGGATTTTCTGAGAACAGCCTCTGAAGAGTAGTTTATTCTGGATGGATTTTACGGAATTTTGAATAACTGCTAAAACCTAAGAGATGGACAAAAACTTACTCCACAAAAAATGTAGAGAACGTTAAAACACACAATTTATGTTATATGCATTTTTTCGTGGAGTTCGTCGTTTTTGAGACATTCCTTGTTTTCGGTTTCTGCTATGAAAAACATACTTTTCTCATACAGGAATTTGTCAACTGCTGTCCATAGAAACAAAGGAACTTCAGTGACATAGCAACCAACTTTTGATTATCACTTTAACCTATGGTACTCTCTTATTTCGCTTCTACTTACAAGGAATCAAGTAATATGCTATTTCTGCTAACTTTTTACTGATTAGCAGAATAATTTAAGAATAATTTGTTGCAGAGATTTAGAGAAAGTCATGTGAATGGTATACATCAGATTTTTTTCTCTACCTTTTTAGTACTTCTTGGGCAGCAGCGCGGATATACAAAGTATCCCTTACATCTCTGTATGTGAGACGACAGACAAGGAAGAGTATTGCATGGATGGATCGATCCATCCATTTATCCACCCACCCATCCATCCACCTACCCATCCATCCATCCATCCATCCATCCATCTATCCACCCATCCATCCATTAATCTCTCAAGACATCTTTTTATCTCTCTCTATCTCTCAAAATGGTATATGGGTTGCATTATCAAACAATGCACCTCAGCTAATAAATGGATCCACAACCTGATCAGCAATCTTTGTTCCCTTCGTGCTATAACAGAAAGGTCGCGAGACGTTAACCACTGCTGGCATTGCGACAGTGGGCTAGTAGCCCTTGGCAACGTTTGGGCGCCAGTTTTTTTGGAGAGACACTGCGGAACTATCGACATTGTAAAGAAAGCTCCGCTGTTGCTGAAGCCTTAAAAGTAAAATGCCATTTAGTATTTGAAGAAGTACACGGACTTTCCCAAGACAACTTCTTTCATTGGAAAGGCAAACATTCCATCACAAACGGCTCTCATCTCGACAAATCATCGATCAGACAGTGGCAATAAAGCAGAGTGAACAACCCGTTGAAGTATATGCTAAAAAAATCTGATATGTTCCATTCATATGACTTTATGTACCCGTTCTACTAACAAACTATTCTTACAAAATATTCTTTTATCTATAATCGAGACAAACATTACAAGAAATGGTATGTAGAAGGGAAATAAATGAATACACTATGTGGTTCAATTAAAATTCGGTTATCTTTGCATGATCAGGAGTAAAACAAGAAAGAGTTTAAATGAATGAGGAATTCCCGTTTGAGAAATGTATTATGTAATTTAAAATTGAAACCAACAACAAGGAATATATCGGTTAATACAAAAGTAGAGTGCGTTCCCTGAGCGACCGAAGCGCCCCGCGGTTGCACCGTAATGGGTGAGGGCCTGCCGCCGCGAAACGGTCCGGTCGCTCAGGGAACGCACTGTATAATTGACATAAATTCTGTGCTTTTGAGAGAATTTTGCTTAGTAAGTTTTTGCCAGCTATACAAAACTCATCTAGAGTGAAGAGGTCTTCGGAAGCCGCTTCCAGAAAATACCAGATACACATATTTCTTGTCATGAAAATATCTTAAACATGTGCTATTTTAATAAAGGCCGTTTTCGAAAAATCTTCCATGTAAATGGTAGTTTGGAATGGGAAAATGTTCTTAAAAACATCTGTGCCTTAACCTTAGAAAATGCAGATCTTAAATATCATATTTGGGCTTTAACCAATTGTTTCGTTTTTGAGCTATACTTTCAAGACATAGGCAAATGCACCTTTTTCTAATAATGCTTTTTATTCAAAACATACCTTTCCAGTAAAACCTTGACATTAAACTTTTGGGTGGAATACAATGCCCTCTCCACCTATTTACACAGCAGAGAATGTAAAAATGTCGATTATAGTAACTTAATATCCCCTAATATCTTGAGAAATACAATTTATCTTCAATTGAAGTTATGGACTGAAGATTGGGGTAAGAGGAACCATTCCTAGCATGTTTACTAAGTTTCGCAAATAGTTCAATTGGAAGGTTAATGTAGTACAATATTCAGTTTTTGTCCTTAAAAGTTGAATAAAGATTTACCAATCTCACCTTTATTCCAATTAAAATATATTTGGTATATGTGATCGAGTTTGTATACCTATCTGCACACGTTATAAATTTGAAGTTATTTACAAATGTTCATATGTGCTCGAGGAATATTATTAAGCTGCTAATCTAAAAATCCGATACGTTCCATTCACATGACTTTCTTTACATCGCTGTAACAAATTTTTGTTAAAAAGCATAGACTTCTATCTGCTTTATTGAGATAAACATTAGCATAAATTGCCATAATTACTTGCTTCCTTGTAAGTAGAAGGAAAATAAGAGAATACACCAGGCTAAAACGATAGTCAAATCTTTTAAAAGCCGCTTGCCATGTGGATGAAATCCGTTTATATCAGAGCTTAATAAGGATTATCTCAACTATGGTCAATGCAACGAAAAAAACGTATATGACATAAATATTGATCTACGTCTTTTGTATTGTAAGACTTTGTCTATCTCTTACGGTTTACCAGTAAGGCAAAATTCAGCAAAATTTATACATCTCTAAAGAGGCTTTTAGAGAATATTCCAATATAATTCACAATATAGATTTTATTTACCATATAAATATCTTTAATATACGTCAGTTTAATCAAAATCATTAGAGCCATTTTTTGAGAAAATAAACATTTTCGAAATGTTTTTTCATATAAATTGTAGTTTGGGCTGGGGAGATTTTTCTCAAAAATCTTCGCGTTGCATCCCTGGAAGACACTAACTAAACTTAAATACCAAGTTTGGTATTTTATTGATTTTTTTTAGTTATCGTGCTCACAGACACAGATACACACACACACACACGGACCTTTTTTGACCCTAAAACGTCTATTTCCAGTAAAGTCTAGGTTTCGAATTTTGGGGAGAATGTAATACCTTCTCTATAGGTACACTATATACATGGCACGTGTAGAAAAAGTAAAAATGTATGCATGAGGTAAGAAGGATAGAGAAATAATAATACTGAAGAACTTCCAAACGTTTAATGTAAACATTTTCTTTAGCGGTTCCAAATACAAAATATTCTTACAAAAGATTATCATTTTATCTACATCATGCTAGTCGAGATAAACTTTAGCAGAATTGGTCTTATTACTTGCTGCATTGTAAATAGAAGGGAAATAAGGAAATATATTACGTTGAAGCGATAGTGAATTCTTTTAAAAGCTAATCGCTAGGTAAAACAATTGAAGTTTGATTCGCTTTGCATGGACCTGATTGAGAAGAGTTAGACAGTTTAGAACTGAAACCAATAACAAGGAATATCTTAACAAGGGTCATATCTACAATAAAAATGTATAAGACAGAACTTATGTGTTTCAACGGGATCTACATTTTTATGTGTTACGTTTATGTCTATCTCTTACTGTTTAACCGTTATACAAAATTCCTCAAATCTCATCCAGAATTAACAGATCTTCAGAGACAATTCCCAGAAAGTTCAAAACACACATTTTATTTGTGATGTAAATAAATTTAATATACGGTATTTTAATAAAAAGCGTTAGAGCCAGTTTTCAAGCAAACATATTAATATTATAAATTTAGCTGCTAAATATCGTGGGGTTTTAGGAGACTATTCGCTCTGTATTTACATTAGTTTAAGTGAAGAAAAGCTTGGCAGAACTTATAATATGGTAACATTAGTGGTGTATAATCAAGTATTAATTGTAATACATTTCTTAAGGGGGAGCCTCAAATGCTCATAATCATAACATACTTAGGCTAATTAATATGCTGTCATTATGATCACATAGAATAGAGCAAACTTATTGCTTTCTCTATATGTACTATGTATGTACATATAGTATAGAGAAGGTTTTGTAATACACCTGTAAATTCGATACCGAGATTTCAGCGGAAATACATGTTTTAGGTCCCCCTGAATCCAAAAGAAAGCATTTTTAGAAAAAGGTCTGTGTGTGTCTGTGGAGCATAGCTCAAAGACGAAAAGACCGTTAAATACCAAACTTGGCATTTAAGTTTAGTATCTTCTAGGGATGCGACACGAAAATTTTGAGAAAATCCCCCCTCCCAAACTACCCTTTACATGAAACTTTTTTCGAAAATTTTGATTTTCTCAAAATTGCCAGTAACAATGTTGATTAAAATGCCATATATTAAAGGTTTTTATATGGTAAATAAAGTATATATCTTGAATATTCTGGGAATAGCCTATAAAAACATCTTTATTTTGAATGAATATTGCAGAATTTTGCGTAACTGGTAAACCGTAAAAAATAGACCAAAACTTACGTCACAAAAAATTTAGAGCTCGTTAAAACACACAATTTATGTTACAATAATTTTTTCCTTGAGTCGACCGTTTTTAAGATATTCTTTGTTATTGATTTCAGTTTTAAAATACTTAATACTTTTCTCATATGGGAACTTTTCAACACCTGACCTCGCAAAGAATCGGATTTCTATAGCACAGCGATCACATTTTAAAGCATTTGACTGTCGGTTTAGCCTAGTGAATTTCTCTTCTACCTATAAGGAACTAAGTAATAAAACCGCTTCTGCTAATGTTTATCTCAATTAGCATGAAGTAGATAGACGAATAAGATTATTAACAATAATTTGTTACAGAGATGTAGCGAAAGTCATGTGAATGGAACACATCAGATATTTTTTAAGTCTTTAAGTAACAGGATTTTCTGGTTGTATATGTTGACAACATGAAATTGCCATAGTCCAATTAAAATTGTTTGTTATTGACACGTATGTCACATATAGTAAAAACTAACTTCAAGGCAAGCCTAAAAATTTGCGTATTGCACTCTACTGTTTTTTTTTCAGACTAACACAGTATTATATAACCAAGAATTGAATATGCAATCTATGCACATGACCTATCTACATCCTAGTGTTATATGTAATTAATTTTTGCGTTATTGTTTCCAGAAATATGAATACCCCGTGAGCAGGTTCACCCTGAGGATAAAAGAATGTAAGTATACAACGAAAGCATAATTTAAAATGCAAAAACGTGCTTCCAAGTTTAACTTCATTTCATTGAATGTCGTTTTGAGTGATATGATGTAGGATTAAGCAATTTTTCACAAGTAAATCCATTTTGCCTTTTAATTATAGAAATAGTTCTGTGACGAATTCTGTGAATAATTCTTTAAAATAATGTACTTCATTTTGTAAATAAAACAATTCCTTTAAAAGTATTCTTTAATTCTCGATATTTTATATTATTATTATTATGATCATCATCAAAATGAGTGTAGTGGTAGCACTAGCAGTAGCAGCTGTAGCAGTACTATGATGTTGAATTTCAATGTGGTTTTCTGTTTGTTACCATAATATTAAAAATCTGATGTGTTCCATTCAAATATTGTTGTAAATCTTATATTTACTTCATGTTGATAGAGAAAAAATTAGCAGAAATAGTCTTATTACTTGCTTTCTTGCAAGTAGAAGCGAAATAAGCGAGTACCATAGGTTAAAGTGACTCTCAAAAGCTGGTTGCTGAGTGACTGAAGTTCCTTTGTTTGCATGGACAGGTGTTCACAAATTCCTGTTTGAGGAAAGTATAAGTTTTTCAAAGCTGAAACCAATAACAAGGAATATCTAAAAAATGCTTTTTCTTTAGCGTCATACCACTTGGTCCATTCCACTTTCAGTAACGTGACAAGAAATCAAGAAAAAACTGCCAACTTCTAAATGTTAGGTGTTCCCAGAGTATCCCTTAAATATGTCACTTTTTCCCTATTCTCTGTTACTTATGTAGGCCACGTAAACAAAATACAATGGAAATAAAACCATGTTTTTCACTTTCTTCCCTCAACTGCATAATGTTCTGATAGAAAGACTGATCACATAAGCTATAGTCAACAAATTATTTTCTCTCGCTGGTATGAATTAATTACCAAGAGATAAATATAGATTAAGTAATATTATATGCTCATAATTACTAACATAAATACAATGAATAAAATTGGTATTGGGAATGATAGAGATATCATAAAAATAACATCTCAAATGTTTTGTTACTTAATCACCAATGTGTAGCGGTCGTAATTAAACAAAAATGAGGGAATGTTTGTTCCTTTGAATTGATAAAGAGGTTAGTCTGTTTTAAGAAAATTTCTAGCGAGATCGAGCATTTACGAGCATAAAATCTTAATAGTGTTTCTCCCTCCACAATGTTTTCAGTTTCTGGTAACTAACGTTTGACTCTATCCATTTGGTATAGGTTCTCTGTGTTACTAGCTTGAAAAAGAACCCAGGGACACAAAACGAACCAATAAAAACTTTTATCAGTGACATGGAGAGGAAGGTTAAAGTCATTACCGCTGCGGAACACAAAATCCAAACGTAGAATAAAAATGTAATGTGTACCATTCACATGACTTTCTCTAGCTATTTTATAAACTTTCCGTACAAAAGATTAATATTTTATCTGCGATATACAGAGCTTTTGTAGTTAATCCTCCCCCTTACCCTTATAATTGCAGTTAAATATAATCCCAATGTTCCAAATAATGAATTAAAGATCCCCCGTTATTCACATAGAATGGTAGATGCGAGTGGAATAACTTGACTTCCTCCTTAGTCTCCTCAAGACAAGTTTCCAAGTACTAAGAATGTTCGATAATCTATTATAGATATCCTTTGGCATAGAACAACTGCCAGCCGAAATTTTCACTTTCTCTACCGAGTACTATGTACATACATAGTGGATATAGATGGTATTGTATTACACACAAAAATTTGATACCAAGATTTCCCCGGAATGTATGTGTTGAAGTCTCCTGAAAAACATCTGATGTGTTCCATTCACAAGGCTGTCTCTAGCTGTTTCACATATAAACTATTCTTCAAAAGTTTATTCTTTTACCTACATTATGATAATCAGATAAATATTAGCAGAATTGATCTTAATATTCCCTGTTTTGTAAGTAGACGGGAAATGGGGAATACACTAGGCTAAAGCGATAGCCAGATAGTATTGTAAAAGCTGGTTGCGTTGTGAAACAATTTAAGTTCGGTTCCTGTGCATGCCCAGCAGTAAAAAAAGGAGACGAAACGAAAGGAGATTTCTTGTTTGAGAAGAGTTGACGTAGTTTAAAATTGAAACAAATAACAAGGAATCTACATTTTTGTGTAATAAACCTTTTTCTATTTCTTATAGTTTATTTGTTATGAAAAATTCCCCAAAATTCATCCAGATATGTTTACTTTCTCTACAAGTACTATATACATAGTGTATATAGAAGGTATTGTATTCCAATCAAAAATTCAATACCGAGATTTCACTGGATACAGACGATTTAGGGTGCCCTGAATTAAAAAAAAAAAAAAAAACATTTCTAGAAAAATGTCGGTGTGTGTGTCCGTATGTTCGTGTGTCCGTGTGTCAGTGTGTCTGTGAACACGATAACTGAAAAACGAACAGTGGGTATTTTACCAAAGGGTAGTTTGGGGTGGGGGGATCTTTCTGAAAATCTTCATGTCGCATCCCTGGAAGATACTTACCTTAAATACTATGTTTTAAGTTTAGTATCTTCCAGAAAAAACCCATCCCAAACTACCCTTTGCATGGAAAAAGTTTCGAAACTTTTGATTTTCTCAAAAATGACTCCGATTTTGATTAAAATACCTAATATTCAAGATATATACTCGGAAAATAAAATGTGAATTTGAATTTTCTGGGAATAACCCCTGAAGACCTCTTTATTTTGGATGAATTTTGCTTAACTGTTAAACTGTAAGAGCTGGACAAAAACTAACTACACAAAAAATGTAAATCTCGTCAAAATACACTTTTTGTTGTGAAGGTAACCGTTTCTGAGATATTCCTTGTTATTGGTTTAATTGTGAGGTACCTACTTATACTTTCCTCAGACCGGAAGATTCAGACAGTTGTTCTACTCCTGGCCAAGCAAAGAAGCGATTTGCAATGACAATCGCATAACGATAGCTTTTAAAACATTTGACTATCACTTTGGCCTAGTGCATTCTCTTAGTTGATTTCTACTTATAAGGAACCAAGTAATAAGAGCATTCTGATAATGATTATCTTGATTATCATTATGAAGAAAGAAGAAGAATTGTTTGTAAGAAGTTTGCAGAGCAGTTAGAGAAAAGCATGTGAGTGTAACATCAGATTTTTACGCTTAGGTGGCTACGTCATCCACACACAATCCCCGAAATGAATGGAGGACCTCACCTGTCTTTGGTCCGCGGGTCCATCGGATCTACCCGGGAGAAATAATGTTATACTTCACCGACCTTCCCCTATCCGCCACCCAGGGGGATGCTCTTCTACGCCATGACAGGCCAGCATGAGGATTTAAATTTTAAAAAAAAATTAAAAAACATCTTACTTTTTAAGGTTTTGGAGCAGATTCATTGCATTAGGTAAAAAGAATAAGCTTAGTAATTTTGACCTGAGATAAGGCCAAAATATGACATAAAATGAAATAAAAAAAATCTGATGTGTTCCATTCACATGACTTTCTCTACTTCTCTATAACAAACTATTGCTATGCGGTTGAAGTTCCTTTGCTTGTATGGATAAGAGTTGACAAATTCCCGTATGAGAAAAGTGTAAGTATTTTAAAGCTGTAAACAATAACAAGGAATATCTAAAAAACGATCACCTCCAGGAAAAAATGTGTATACAGTTGAACCTGTTTTATACGTAACCCAGTTGTAAGTAATTCGCATTTATACGTACATTTTCGTAGGTCTCAGCAAAATGTAATTTACAAATCTGTTAACAGAACCTTATTTTTACGTAATGTATTTATACGTAATTCGCTGTTAAACGTATTAAATTTCAGTGAAATACGACTAGTTTTACGTAATTATAAAGAGTATACAGCATACACTAACTTAACAGAAACTCGAGGGTATTTTCCTTATCTCAGTCGACAAAGACGCAAGCTGAGCGGGTGACTTTCGGCCTCGCAAACAAAAGACAATACATAATATAAAGTGTGTGTTTAAATGAGCTCTACGTTCTCTATTAAGTAAGGTTTTGTCTATCTCTTACCGTTTACCAGTTATGTAAAATTCCGTAAAACTCATTCAGAATAACATAGTCTTCAAAGGCTATTCCCATAAAATTCAAGATATACATTTTATTTGTCAGGTAAACATCTTTAATATACGATATTTTTATCAAAATTGTTAGAGCCATTTTTTCCATGTAATGGGTAGTTTGTGGTGGGTGGATTTTCTTGAAAATCTTCATGGCGCATCCTTGAAAGATACCAAACTTAAATACCAAGTTTGGTATTTAACGGTCTTTTCGTTTTTGAGCTATGCTGTCCACAGACACACACACACACATACACGGACCTTTTTATAGAAATGCTTTTTACTTTCTCTACAAGTACTATGTACATAGTGTATAGAGAAGGTATTGTATTGCATCCAAAAATTCAATACCGAGATATCACCGGAAATACATGTTTTGGTCCCCCTGAATTCAAAAGAAGCATTTTTGGAAAAAGGTCCGTGTGTGTGTCTGTGTGTCTGTGGACAGCATAGCTCAAAAACGAAAAAGGTCGTTAAAAACGAAACTTGGTATTAAAGTTTGATATCTTCCAAAGATGCGGCACGAAGATTTTCAAGAAATCCCCCCCCAAACTACCCTTTGCATGGAATTTTTCTCGAAAATTTTGATTCTCTCAAAAATGGCTCTAACGATTTTGATTAAAATATCGTATATTAAAGATATTTACCTGACAAATAATATGTATATCTTAAATTTTCTGGGAATAGCCTCTGAATACTACTTTATTCTGGATGAATTTTACGAAATTTTGCACAACTGCTAAACCGTAAGTAATGGACAAAAACTTACCACACAAAAAATATAGAGCACATTAAAACACGCAATTTATGTTAAATAACTTTTTTCGATGAGTTGGCCGTTTTTGAGATATTCCTTGTTTTTGGTTTCAGCTTGGAAAAACTTGTACTTTTCTCATAGAGGAATTTGTCAACTCGTGTCCATACAAACAAAGGAACTTCAGTCACCTAGTAACTACTTTTGACTTCACTTTAACCTATGATACTACCATATTTCGCTTCTACTTAAAAGGAAGCAAGTAATAAGACTATTTCTGCTAATTTTTTCTCGATTAGCATGAAGTAAATAGAAGAATAAGCTTATTAACAATAACATGTATTTCTGGTGAAATATCGGTATTGACTTTTTGTGTGGAATACAATAATTCCTCTATACACTGTGTACATAGTAGTATAGAGAAAGTAAAAATGGAGTTGACACATTTTAATCATTATGAAATCCTTAAGCTCAGAAAAAAGGCGTTTCTGGTTGTTTTGTCTTTGCTTAGTAGAAATCAAAATATGTCGCGAAAAAGAAACTTCAATAATATAGGTATAGAAGAGTTCAATTCCACACAAGACATCTCATGGAGGAAATATTATCTTTTCTTAAGTGTAATTGACTTGTTGGAAAGAATGACTTGCGCTTTCTAAATCTGTTTTGCATAAAACACCCCGAATAACATAAATGGTAAGCTCATTTTATTGTTAAGTGAATAAAAATTAAAGCAAAAGCTTGTACGTCATATGAAAAAATATGAAGGCTTTACCAAAATATTATCAAATATGATTTCTTGTCTAGTACAATGAATTGTACACACTGCAATGGGTGTAAGTCCCACAATCATAGGAAGCATATTTAAATCTGCTGCATGAATATGCTTAATATGGTAATAAAAAAGAGAATAAGGTCCTTTTCGATTAATGCTTAAATGTTGTTTCTTATAGGTAAGCCTAACAAACGTAACAAGACTCTTAGTGCTCTGTTAACTCTTCTACGTGAATATTATGCGAAGCTAGATACAACTGACTGGGAGCTAAGTAATATAATAATGCTGATAAAGAAACTGTTGAAACATAATGAAGATTACGTTAAAGGTAGGTGTATATACATAAAAGTAGGTGTATAGGTGTATATACATACATAAACATATACATATATACCTAAGCCTATTTATTACAATTATACGCATATATGCAGGATGGCGGGTAATGTATCTATCAATTTTGCTTCAAAAATGGAACTACTAACTAAAAGTGAAACGATTTTATTGGAGAAAAGGTGGAACAATGTACATGTGCATTTATGAATGTTGCATTTTTACCAGCACTTCTTAAATATGACGTTAGCTAAGTGGCCTCCATCTGCATTTATGCATTCTTAAAGACGGCGTGGAAATGCCTCTATGGTATGCCGAAATCTCCCGTGGAATGGGGCTGGTTTTATGGTGAATGAATGACCTCTTTTAACTCCTCGATGATCCGCAAACGGTGCAAGAATACTTTTTACATCAAGTATCCCCATAGAAAGTAGCTAAATATATATAAGACGGCTAAGTTAAATCTCCAAAGCGGGAAATCAGTTGATTGGGGAACACTGGTTGGAGAATTGCCCTGCTTTGAATTACAGTGATGGCGTAGCACCGTCCTGCTGAAACCAATGTTCAACTGTCGTGATTGTGGCTTGACGAAAGTTTGCAAATTTCAACAGAGTGGTCAGAATGTACAGTTAGGGCGTGACCAGCAGAATCCTTGAGAAAATATGTACCAATAATCCCATTGTGTATCATGACTTTAAGACTTGCGAGGATTTTGGCTTGTCCAGTATTGGTAATTTTCTTTATTCACAAACTCACTGAGGAAGAAGCTCGCTTCATCTGACATGACCATAGTGCCACTTGTGCCAAAGTGTTGACACAGGCGGAGCTCCGTTTCAGTCAAGGAATCCCTAACAATGAAGGCTTCCACAGCTGCAATCCTTGTATGGGCCAACAATCCATAGCAAACCGATTTCTTTCCTTCCGATTAATAGTAGTGAATTTTGGAATCATTGATCACTAATACTTTTTAAACCAAATTATTGAGGAACCATTGATTGGTCCTTAAATACCATTGAGCCTTTTTAACCTTTTTTAAATACTATAATGCTCATAGCTGGTGTACTCTTACGTCACTATAACCGCAAGAGATAGTCACTCTGCTCGGACTTCACAGAACCAAACTGCAATCAGCAGAGAACAATGAGATGTAGGCTTCCACATGAGCACAGAGAAAACTATTATATTCAATTTCATGAATCCGTTAGTCAACTAAAACGTAATTCCTCTTCTTTTTCTCAACTTACTCTCCTTTTTGTATGAATTACACCCGGTATTCTATCAAGGAACAAGGAAATTCTGGATTATACTTGATCCAGGATGGGAAACTAGCCGAACCATTGTATTTGCAACAATGGTGGTCATTCAGTTTTCATTTTTAGGTATTAACTCTGTAAGAAGTTTATGCCACTGCAGACAATCCCACTAACAAAGTGAAGCATTTGAAGACGCAACCGGAAGACTGATAATTCAAATATTTTTATGTAAATCAAAGGAAATATTTTACTACAACATTTACAGTAAAAGGATTTTGGCATTATTTATTTTTGTATTGTTAGACTTACTCTATTAAGCATTAGACTACTCGCCTTTCACCCAGGCGACCGCATGTGGGATTTGTGGTGTACAAAGCGGCGAAGGGGCGGGTTTTTCCGGTTTCCCCCGCCACCACATTCATGTGCTACCGCAAAGTAGAAATATTTTCTTGCAAATAGAAAGAAATGTGATGGTTCCAATCACATAACTTTCCCTAACTATTCCATATAAAAACTATTCCTACAAAAGATTATTCTTTAATCGACATAATGCTAATCGAGATAAACATTAGCAGAATTCGTTTTCTTACTTGCTTCATTGTAAGTAGAAGAGAAATAAGTGAATACATTAGGCTAAAGTGACAAATCTTTTAAAAGTTCATCGCTATGTGAAACAATTGAAGTTCGGTTCGCTTTGCATGGTCCCGTTTGAGAAAAATTAGGTAGTTTAAAATATAAACCAAATAATAAGGAATATCTCGATAACGATCAACTCTCAAGAAAAACGTATGACATAAATTGTGTTTTAGCGAGATCTACATTTTTTGTGCAGTAAGTTTTTGTCTATCTCTTCCGGTTGAACCGTTATTCAAAAATTCTGCAAAACTCATAAAGAATAAAGAGCTCTTCAGAGGCTATGCCCATAAAACTCAAAATGTAAATCTTATTTATTATGTAAATATCTTTAATATACGATATTTTAATAAAAATCGTTAGAGCCATTTTTGAGAAAATATCTTCGTGTCTTGAAAATATTCGTGTCGCATCTTTGGCAGTTTCGTATTTAACGGTGTTTTCGTTTATAAGCTATTTTTGTAGTGTTTAACACCCGCTTTTACTACCTGTGGCATCGCAGGCGAGTTTGAGCTATGCTGTCCGTAGACACACACATCTAAAATTCTTTTTGAACTCAGGGTACCTCAAAACATATATTTCCGGTGAAATTTCGACATCGAATTATTGGGTGGAATAGCTCTCTAGCTACTAAGTACATTGTATGTACATACGTGCTAGAAAAAGTAATAAAAATAAAATTGTATTTCAATAATTTAAAATATTACCATTAACTAGTGCCACCTCCTTCACGGATGAAGAAGGTTCAGATCTCATGCATCAATTCTTTTCTCTGCCTATATTTTCTTCGGCCTGCTAATGTTTTCTGTATATTATACAATTTAGTAGTAATTGTGGGATGCATTCATTTCCATTCAATCCATATATTCTTTTCAGTTAGTTATATTGGCGTGTCTTTTCAATTAACTTGAAATGCCGAGTTACTTCTTGATCTTGTCGTTTCTCTTTTTGTCTTACAAAGAATGGCGATGCTCCTTAGAAATCTAATGTATGCGGCTTCTATGTTTTTTCTTTCATTTTTTACGAAGCGTCCCATATTCTGGACCAAACCACAGGAACACTGTCATTTCTTTATGATACATTAGTTTCATTCCTTGCAGACTTAAGATGTATTTTTATTGCACGACATATATAACTGTAGTTGCAGATATTGTCTGTTACACCTTCAGTTTAAATTAAGAAACATTCCAGGATATATATTTGAAATAATTTACTTAATCTAAATATTTAGTTCTAAAATTATTTTTGGTCTAACTGTATAGACCCTCGTAGTCCACTTTTTTGTTTTAGTAGGATAAACATTTATATTGTGTTTTTACTTAAACGGTACATATCCTTTTGCAAGTTGTCCTCCGATTTAAATATTAGAACTAGGTCACATGGAAATAAAAACATCTATAAACACATGTTTAACTTTAAAATAACTTTGAAATATATCTGTCATTTGCCATTAACTTCAAAGTATATATTAAAACAATGGCAAAAAGGAACAACTTTGTCTTACGTCTTTATTAACTGGATACCCACCCAAAACTAGGCGGTAACTCTTAATTTTTTCAAAGCAGAATTTTGCATGAAAGAATATTGTTAATAGTATTGATAAAACACACACAGTGTTTTATCAATACCCTCTGAAATTTCTAGTTTCTTGAAGTGTTCCAAGCACGAAATACAACTTGGAAAAAGTGTAAGTAACAATCTTATTCCCAACACATTTCAATTATTTCTTTATTCTTGCTTCTATCATTATACTTTCCAAGTATAAACAGCTTATATCTTAATTAAAAGTTTCGGTATAGCCTTTGCTCCATAGTATGCATAAATTATTTCAGCTAGCCTTACGGCAGTATTTTTCAAAATCTAGTTCATAGAATAACTACGAAATATTGATAATGGCAGAGAAACCGTTACATTAGATTTATTGAGAAATTGAGTGTTGTTCTCCACGACAATGATGGAAGCTTCTTTTCTCTGGCTGCATATATTTTATTATGTGTGTGTTTTCATTTCAGACGTAAAATGCGGGAATGAAAAAGTTGCAGCAGCCATAGTAGAGGCTCTCGTGAATTTGCAGCTACGTACCATGGACATGAAATGTTGTCAGCATGATTTGCTGAGCTTGGAGAGCACATTATTGCAGACCGTCACTGAAGCTTTGAAGGAATTGACGGAATGTAGAAAAGCAAAGTAGGGTGCAAATAGGGGTCATTTTGAAAGAATTTATGTAACAACCAGATATTTACTTCAATAAAGCCAATGGATTAAATGAAATGATTTTCTTTTCATTTGAACACAATTAAGTCAATGTAAACTAGTGGCCCGGGTATCGAGAGGATGGAAATAGCAAATAAATGATTTCATGTTGAAATGAAGTGTGACGAGGACATATGCCACCCTTGATTGCTACGGCAACCACGAAATCATAAAAAGCAGCGAAAAGACAATGTTCTTTTTTCACTCCAGACTTAAACAATCTAAAATAATTTTTGCTAAAACTTAAGTATAAAATGATTCATATTATACATCATCTGACTGCCAAATTAACCAAATTGTCAGTATCAAATTTAGATAGGCCCAAATGGAACTATTTTATCTGAAATGTCTTCTACGCCATCATTTGAGTCTTCTTCTCTTCTACCTTTCTGCTGATATCGAAGCTCTGTTAGTCTTTCCTGAATTATAATTTATATTGCGTTTTGTAATTTTATTTATTGTTTCTTTTGTTGTATTTTCTGTTTGTATTAAAAAAACATTTAGAATTTGTCTTACTGCATAGTTCCTAATCTGCGGTTACCTCATTAGTCTCATTTCAGTCGTTTTCCGGTTTCCCTTGTCACTTTTTATAGCCTAATTCTTAAATCTATATATTTAAACATGAACATACAAATACTTTAGAAACACTCTGGCGCTGTGATTTCATTGAAAATCTGAAAGTTTTGCGGGTTATAAGGTCTTATGATGATTGTCATTGGTAGCAATATAATACAACATACCACGCGAGTACGAAAAGACAAACATGATTGTTCAATCCACTCCTTTATCCTTCAATCCTGCTCAGTCGACTTCCATGATTTTAGAGGTGCCATGCTGTAGGTAGTTCCCAAGGTCGCGGGTTCAAATCTGAGAAGGGCGATGAATTATCGTACGTAAAAGTCCATAGCTTAGCTACCTTCGGAAGGGAAGTATGGCCAATTGTTCCTTGTCTTGATTTACAGCACGTAATAGAACCTTAAGTCTAATAGAGGCATCTGAACAATATTAAGTAGTCTTTTGTGCATAACATAGAATGGGGGGCGAGGAGCTGAGAACCACAGTATTTAAAAGCGTCCATCAATTAAAAGAAAACATATACTCAATTCAACTGCCTTGGACGCTCTCTCAAAACAGAGACACTTGTATAAGAAGTATCTTAGTTGCTCTAAGTGTGCAAAGTGTCTTGGAATTATAGCTCCAGTGTGAGGGCAGAGAAAAGATTAATGTAATTTTGTGGCACCTGGTGAGAGAGATTTTTGGCAATTTGGAGATTGCCAATTCTTATATCCCCGCCGCTGAATCTTTCCACTTGACAATCGGCTTCACGTAATGTTGGGTACATTGTGGTTGCAATGTTGCCAGAGTTGCTAGTGAATTACAGCTGATTATGAATTTTCTTTTTACATTAAGAGAAATTAACAGATATAAGCAAAGTGAATTTCATTTCCGGTTTACAATTGTAAATGCTCCATTCCGTCTAAATCTTAGTCGCCACCATTCCGGAAGCATAATCATAATCGCCATCATGTTTCATTCCCTTGTTAATAGCAGTTCTGCTTAGTGCAAGAGCTACTGCAGTTTACTGCACGATTTTGTCAGTAAAAAGAATAGGAATAATCTTCGTGTAGGTGCATCTTTTCTCCTTCCAAAAATGCCCCACCCTTACCAATGATTCAAATGCCTCTCTGTGAAGTAGCACCCCTTTACGCAACGGATTTACACTTCGTGAACATCACTTGGATAGCGGCGTCATTTTTAGGCATTGTTGCACTTTAAATCTTGTATAAATAATGTAATTCAACTATATAAATAAATAGGTAATTAAATATAAATAAATACAGATAAATAAACACTAGTGCCACCATCAACAATAGCAACAAGCATAAATAACTAATAATTTGTAACTTGCAAGAACAACTTGAGCATGAGATCACAAATTGATGTACACGGTTGGTGAGAGCGAGTTCTGACCATATAATCGCTATTAGTTCCGTTTCCATCACAGTTTCATGTCAATAGCTTGTTTAGTTTTCACGAAAATGGAGAATTTGGAAAAAACGAGCAGTGATTAAATACTTCTATTTGAAAGGCGTAACGCCTAAAGAAATCAAGGAGGAAATGGACAGTACATTGAAAGACTCTGCTCCTTCATATTTAATGATTAAAAGGTGGGTTGCAGAGTTTAAAATGGGACGTACGAGCACTAGTGATGAGTCTCGCTCTGGACGCCCTGTAGAAGTGACAACTCTAGAGATCATTGAAAAAGTCATCGTTTAGTAATGGAAGACCGCAGATTAAAGTTATTTAAGATAGCAGAAACTGTAAAAGAACGTGCAGGTAATATTTTAAGCAATGTTTTGGGCTTTCACAAGGTCTGTGCAAGATGGGTGCAGCGTTTGTTGACACCTGATTAAAAGTTAAAAAGAAAAGCTGTTTCTACTAAGAATGTGGCACTCTACCGTAAAAACCCCAGTAATTTTTTGAGACGGCTTATTACCATGGATGAAACTTGAATACATCACTACACTCCAGTAAGTAAATCACAGTCAAAACAGTGGATTGCACCAGGTGAACCAACTCCAAAAAAGGTGAAGTCAATTGTCAGTTAACAAAGTTAGGCGAATGTTTCTGGGATGCGCAGGAAATTACTTTTATTGATTACTTGGAAAAGTGTAAAAGTATCACTGTTGACTACTACGCAAGCTTACTGCAACGTTTGAGTGATGAGGTGAACATTTGGCAAAAAGAAAAGTCCTCTTTCAACACGACAATGCTCCGGCCCATCGTTCAGTCATTGCAATAGGTAAAATGTGCGAATTAAAGTTCGAATTGCTTGATCATCCCCCCTATTCGCTAGATATAGCACCACCTGTTCCCAAACCTCAAAAAATGTTCTTGGAGGACGAAGATTTCACAACAACGAGGAGATCATTGATGCGGTAAACAGCTATTTTGAATACCTTGATAAATCGCACTACAGAAATGGTTTGATTAATGTAGAACATCGATATGACATATGTACTAGCCTTTCTGGAGCTTATGTTGAGAAATAAAGCAAGTAAATGTTTTTTTTAAATGCTGTTTTCATCGAGAGGCCCGGCACTTATCAGCCGAACCTAGTATAGACATGGCCAGCAAATGCAACAACCAAAATTCTCCATTTCTTTAATATAGGTAAATATATGCCCCTTGGTACCTTTAAAACCTCCCCACAACTAGCAATCGGACAGCAAGAAGATATGACCGGGGACAGCGAAAGATCCCCGTCTTAGGGTATATATTTTCAAGCGTATTTTAAAACCCGTTGTGTGTATCACAACGTCTTTTCCACTGCATGTTGTCATATCGTACACCATGAAAACCTTTTATATCGAATTTTTCCAGAAATAGGCGCTTTGAGACCCCATGAGTTTAAAAGGATTTGACCTCTAGAATATCCATGCATATTTTGAAGAAAGCGTAACACGAAAACAAAGTGTTGGATAAATACCAAACTTGGTATGCAAATTCTCACCCCAAGATACACTAAATGAAAAAGGTTTCATCAACGTGTTATTATACGAAAAACCTGATATTTTCCATTCACATGACTTTCCCTATCTTTTCTGAACAAAAGTGTTCTCTTGTATCTATATAATGATAATCGCGATAAACATTAGATAAATGACCTTATTACTTGCTTCCTTGTGAGTAGAAGGGAAAGTACTAAACCACTAGCTAAAGCAATAGTCAGTCCTTTAAAAGATGGTCGCCATGTGATAAATTTAAATTAAGTTCTCTTTGCATTGCCAGAAATATAGTACCCACATTTGTTACAAAACTTGGCCGCGAGGAGTACAGCCCGTATTTACCTACATTGCACTTCCCTGCGCTTGCGTCCTACATCTGCTCTGACGTCACACTACGTCAGTCTTACTTCTGTTCTAGTCCAGTCCATATGTGAATATCATGAGGAATGCTTAGAAGTGTTTAGTAATGCCTGAAGTGCTTTGAAATGCAGTATACAGCGAGCGCCACAAAGAGTATGTATGATACGTAAGTGCTTACATCACATTGTAGGGAAGTTGTAAGGCAATTTGAAACTAAATGTCCTGGCGTAGGTGCTCTAGTTTTTTAATAAACGAATATAATTCGGGAGATATGAATTATTTTTATTTAATTATGAAAATATTAAGTATTTCTAATTTTAAAAGGGATTAGCTTTTTAAAAAATAAAATTATAATGTGACTTATTGAATTTTAGGATATATGAATTTAGAATTTGTTATTAGTTTAAGGATGTTAAAATTTAATTCTTGTAGAGAGGCCATTTGTTTGCCTATAAATAAATTCAGGGAGGCGGTATCAATTTGTGATAAGAAAAGAAAGGTAAACAGGTGTATGCTTACGGAGCAAAAGCTACCTAAACGAAATCGGAGAAAGGTTAAAATGGTCACCTTGAAATCTCTTAGGCGCCTTGCACAAGAAACTGACATTTCAAAAATTTCAGCAACAAAATTTTTAAAAACCAAAACTTACAAGGTTACTGTTGTCCAGGAATTGCTACCACATGATCACCAGAGTCGGGTAAATTTCTGTAACTGGATTTTGAGGAATGTAGGATATATATATATATATATATATATATATATATATATATATATATATAAGCACGATAAGTGTTAACTACGAATTAAATTGCAGAGAGAAAATCAAATCACTTATACACAACGAAAGTTCAAGAAATAATAATAATATTGCACCCAGTGATTTCAACCTCGAAATACAACATATGTTCACTCACATGACTTTCTCTTTCTGCTCTACAAACAAACGTCTTACAAAATATTATTCTTCTTTTTACATAATGCTAAACGAGATAAACTTTAGCAGAAAGTTCTTATTACTTAGCTCTTTATAAGTAGAAGGGTACTAAGGGAATGCACTAGGCTAAAGTGAGCGTCAAATGTTTTAAAAGCTATCGCTATACGATTGTCGTTGCAAATCGTTTCTTTGCTGGCCAGGAGTAGAGCAAAAGAAAAACGGGCATGTTGTCCGAGAAAAGTATAAGTACTCCACAATTGAAACCAATAACAAGGAATATCTCGGAAACGGCTACCTCCACAACAAAAACATGTAGAACATAAATTGTGTTTTAACGAGATTTACATTTTTTGTGTAGTAAGTTATAGTACGATCGTATAACTCTTACGGTTTAGCAGTTAAACAAAATTCGGCAAAAGTCATCCAGAATAAAGAGGTCTTTAGAGGCTATTCCAAGAAAATTTAAGATGACATTTCATTTTGGATGTAAATAGCTTTAATATACAGGATTTTATTCAAAATCCTTAGAGCCATTTTTAACAAAATAAAAATTTTCCATGTGAAGAGTAGTTTGTGATGGGGGGATTTTCTTGAAAGTCTTCGTATCGCATTCTTGGAAGATGGTAAACCTAAATATCAAGTTTGGTATTTAAGGTATTTTCGTTTTTGAGCTATGCTGTCCACAGACACACACGGACCTTTTTCTAAAAATCTGATGTGTTACACTTATATGACTTTCTATAGCTGTTCTACAAACTTCTTATATAAGATTAATCCTCTTTCTACACCATACTACTCGAGATAATCATTAGCAGAATGTTCTTCTTACTTAGTTCCTTGTGAGTAGAAATGAACTAAGGGAATACACAGGGCTAAGCCTATAGTCAAATGTTTTAAAAACTGTCGTTATGTGATTGTCATTGCAAACTCGTTTTTCGCTGGCCAGGAGTACAACAAAATAAAAGCGAACGCTTCCTATCTGAGAAAAATTTAAATACTTTACAACTGAAAGCAATAACAAAGAGCCCACCTGGATAGTGTGGTGGTAGCGTGTCTGTTTCACGTTCAAAAGGTCGTGAGTTCGGATCTCACTTAGGGTGAGTTGCCCGGACAAGGTTTTTTCGGGGTTTTCCCTTATCCTGAGAAGAGAATGTCCAGTAATTTTAAGCTCCATGGACCCCGAGATCATTTCACCAATTTCATTCATCGTCCGATATGACCAACCAGGTTGAAGGACGTTAAGCTACAAAAATAAAACAAGGAATATCTCGAAAAGGTTACCTCCATACCAAAATTCTAAAGGATATAATTTGGAGTTTTGATGAGATCTTCATTTTTGTGCAATAAGTTTTTGTCTATTGCTTGCGGTTTAGCAGTTAAACAAAATTCGGCAAAATTCAGTCAGAATAAAGAGGTCTTCAGAGGCTATTCTCAGAAAATTCAAGATATGCATTTCATTTGGGATGCTAATATCTTTAATATACGGTATTTTAATCAAAATCGTTATAGCCATTTTCGAAAAATAAAAATTTTAAAAATTTTTTCATGTAAAGGGTAGTTTGTGGTGGGGGGATTTTCTTGAAAATCTTTGTATCGCATCCTTGGAAGACACTAAACTTAAATAACAAGCTTGGTATTTAAAGATCTTTTAGTTTTTGAACTATGCTGTACACACATATATACACACGGACCTTTTTCTAAAAATTCTTTTTTCGGAATCAGGGGTCCCCAAAACATATATTTCCAGTGAAATCTCGGAATCGAATTTTTGGCTGCATTACAATACGTTCTCTATCCACTATGTACATTGTAAATCTGTGGCTAGAGAAAGTAAAAAGTGCAGGGACAGAAAGCAGTGAACCAGCTGGTTCCTACCAGTTGTTTATGGAACTCGTAATAAAAATGAGAGAGGCTATAAAGGATGCAAATAGCAAGATAAATGCTACTAGTAGCAAAGTAGAGTAGCAAACAACAAAGTAGAAGCCACTAATAATAAATAGCTGCTAATCACTCTGAACTCAGATAGAGCAGCAACCAACGAAAAAATAGAATTAGTCAGTTCAAAGTTAAGAGCTGAATTTAAAAGCAGCAATGCAGAGCTGACAATGAACTCAAGCCTGGAGAAAACAGACATGGCAGTGAAAACTCTATAATCCAAAGTAGAGAAAAATACACAGAAACAGATAAAAAATAAATGTTTTGGATTCGTCTGTAAAGAAAGAAGTGGAAGGAGTTGAAAAGAAAGTAAAAGAAACAATTGCAAATTGGGGGAAAGAAATAGTAAAATTAGAAACTAGAATTAGTGAAGCAGATTCTGGTATAAAAACGTTGAACCACAAATAGAAGTCAGATCGTCAAAGGTCATTATTATTAAGTAAACAAATGGAAGAAATTAGTTTAGAAATAGGTGAGAAAATTAAGGATTCTAACAACAAACTGAAAGCTTTTTAGATAAAAGTAGATAAGAAAATAAATTAGCCTGAATAGCACATTTGTACAAAGAAAATGAACAGGTAATAGATTTAGAAAGAAACAATGGATGCAGAGAAAATATTCTTGAAACAAGTAGAAATAGAAAATGCAATAGAAATTTGTATGAGAAGGAAATAGAAAATTTTCAATCAGGAGAAGATGTGGGTCAGGGTAGCATGGCTAGTTACCATGGTAACCATCTCTGCTATGGACAGATATGGAGTGTTGAGAAAGTTCCAATTCTCTATGAGCATTTAGGAGATAACTCAATACAATTCTTGAAAGAACTAGATCATTATTTCAGTATTAAAAAAGTCCCTATAGAATTCAGAATGGGCAGTGTGCGAAATTCTTTGCGAAGTTGTGCCCGAGAATGCATGAGGTTGGTGTTATCCAACAATGAAAGTTACAGCAAATTTAAAGACTTGTTCTTGTCAAATTTTTAGGGCAAGCTGCATAAAATCAAATGAGCTTAGAATTTTCAATTGGAAGATTTGATCCCAACAAGGAAACGAGGATGTCTGATTATTTTTTAAGAATTGCCAATAAGTGTAAATTCCTACATCCAAGACCGACAGAAAATGTAATTATATAGTCAGTAATAAGGCATTTTCCAAAGGATATTTACAACAAAAGATTTTACTACAGTTGGTGATGTTAAAAACTAAGGATAATGGTGTATAAAGTGAAAGGTATCCAAGTTTTTCGCAGGAAAATTAACCGCAAAAATCAATGATTTCCTGGGGAAGCGACACAGTCAGAACTAAAAGATGCTCAAAAGTAGGGTTAAGAAACGGTAATAAGGAGCTAAAGGAGCTAAATTATTTAAAAAATAATGGAGCATTCAAAAATGTAAGTAATTTTAGGGTTCACAATAATAATTGTAGAAGTGATTGCCCAGGTCAAAGAAACGGTAGGAATAGCCGTTTTGACAAAATTCTTAGCAATGAAAATTCATCGGACCACAAGTTAAATTCCATTCAAACTAACTCAAGGTTTATGAGTTTACAAAATTTTCACAACAGAAGGAAATTTCCTTTCCATGCAGGAACGAAAACAGATTCAAAAATGTGAATCAACATTTTGGAAAAGAGGGAGAAAATTCTCGAGAACCAAGGGTCAACTGGGAATCAAACCCAGGACAAAATACTGAAAGTTTTAAAAGTAAAGTTGCAGAAAATAAAATTTGTGCAATATACCTTCCGGAAAACTAGGAGAGGGTTGCGTTTATACTCCGATTGACAACCATAACAAATTCCCTAACATCGCACACAATGGAGTAATTTAAGTATTTTAAGCAAGGTAAGTGAGGCAAAGAATTCGTCGAAGCAAGGTAAGCTTATGAGTCCTCTGAAAATTAAAATAAATGTCATGGAAAAGATGATGAATGCATTGGTGGATATTGGACCTAGCACTTGCGTATGTGGTGAATCAATTAGTATTAGAAAGATATATTGTGTATTTACCAGTATATAATGTATATTGTACAATATCTATCGGTAAGAAATGGGAAGGATTAAGTTCCAAGCACTTCTAAAGTTTGAATATCGAGAATGGTGCTGTGATGTATTACTTTCTCTACACGTACTATGTACATAGTATATAGAGAAGGTATTGTATGAAAAATTCGATACCGAGAACTCATCAGAAATACACATTTTGGGTCACCCTTAATCCAAAAATAAGGTTATTTGGAAAAAGGTCCGTGTGTCTGTCTGTCAGTCTCTCTGTTAGTCTGTATGTCTGTCTGTCTGTCTGTCTGTCTGTGTGTCTGTGGCCAGCATAGCTAAAAAACGAAAAAAAAACGTTGAATACCAAACTTGGTATTTAAGGATGCGACATGAAGATTTTCAAGAAAATCCTCCACCCCCAACTACCCTTTACATGAACATCTTTTGATTTTCTCAAAAATTGCTCTAACGATTTGATTAAAATATCGTATATTAAAGATATTGCCTGACAAAATGATATCTTGAATTTTCTGGGAACAGCCTCTGAAGACTACTTTATTCTGGATGAATTTTACGGAAATTTGCATAACTGCTAAACCGTAAGAGGTGGACAAAAACTTACCCCACAAAAAATGTAGAGCACGTTAAAGTACACAACTTATGTTACATACATTTTTTCGTGGAGTTGATCGTTTTTTAGATATTCTTTGTTTTAGGTTTCAGCTTTGAAAAACAAACTTTTCTCATACAGGAATTTGTCAACTCCTGTCCATACAAACAAGGAACTTCATTCACATAGCAACCAGCTTTTGACTATCACTTTAACCTATGATATTCCCTTATTTCACTTCTACTTACAAAGAAGCAAGTAATAAGACTATTTCTGCTAATTTTTTCTCGATAGCATGAAGTAAATAGAAGCATAAGCTTTTTAACAATAATTTGTTGCAGAGATGTAGAGAAAGTCACGTGAATGGAACACATCAGATTTTTTTTCTTGTAGTGCCTAGATTGTCTGCAAATATTATTTTAGGAAGTGATTTCTTGCTAGCTCGGCGTACCATAATTAATTTTGAAGGAAAATGTATAAAGATGAATGATGAGATGAATAATGAGAAAGTCATGAATGTAATGATGAAATGGTTGGAAGTATGGTTTCCATGGAGACAAATGAAATTTTTCAGACAGCAACCATGATAGATATGGTAATGCGTATAGAGAAATACAAAATAAATTAACAAGATGCCATGGGTTGAATACTATACAGTTAATTAAGTTAAGAGACAGGCTTATTGAAAATATTCGTGCTTTAAGTGATAAACCTGGTAAATGCAACAAATACGTACATCGATTTCAGTTGAAAGATATTATTCCGTGCTCACACAAGTGCAGATTCATACCAATAGCAATTAGAAGGCAAGCCGACGAAGTATCTAATTGAACAAATGCTAAAAGATGACATTATTGAGGTAGCGTATGAGTCAGAGTACTTAAATCCGATATGTTGGATTCCTAGACGAAATAATAAGCTGATATGACTATAGATGCTTGACGACTTAATTCTTTTACTATCTCAGATAATTTTAGACCAGAAAGTGTGAACTCGTTATTAAATGTTTTCTAAAAAGATTTTTCATGGACTCCGGGGACCTCAAAACATGTATTTCCGGTAAAATCTTGGTATCTAATTTCTGGTAGAATAGTTTTCTGTCTACTATGTACATTGTATACACGCGATAGAGAAAGTAAAAGAGAATAAGTCGCAACAAATTATTTATTCCGGTTTCGGTGAGAAAAATTGAAACGCTTGAGGAATGCAATTTATATTCGACAGCAGAACTAGATTATAAATTTAACCCATCTATGTAAAGGTACATTATGTTTTTTTCAAAATCACATGCTCTTTTTAATGAACGTCACAGAGCACGAACAATCCATAATATTTTTCATACGATACCATATAAAGCTGTAGTAGTCAAGATACGATTTTATGACTTCCTAATGCACTTAAGAAAAGACTTACTAAAATTAGCATATCAGTAAATAGCTTATTTTCTCTGTCAAACGTCTGTTATATCGTGATGGCAGAGCACGAAGAGCCGTGAGAAAATTTAGCAATCGAACTGAGTTTGGCAATAAGTTCTACTCGTGCTAAAAGAAACGGAGCAGTAAGATTCTGGCCTTAGAGAAGAGTTAACACTATCAAAGTAGTCGCAAGATGAGTATTTTGTTGAAGCTCGCATTGGTTCTCTCCATCTTGGGAGCCTTACAGGTGAAGTTGTCAGTTTAAAATGAAGCGCCTTAGTACAAATTCGGATAAAATACTAAACGGAATAGACATAATGATAGTAATAATATTGAGCCAGTAAATTATATATCTTGATTTCAAGATAAATAATCCAATGAATTGTCAACTGTTTTATACTTTATCTTAAAATCATTTGCTCACAAACTGCTCCATCTCTCTATACTGAATTCCTGCAATTGCAAACAAGCTATATTAGAAAGGGATTATTAAAATACTATCCACTGAATTTCCTTCGTTTATAATATACTCTAACTGAGATGTATGTTGCTGTGTTTTCATACAGAAATCACTTCCCAGATTGCTTGTTGGCACTATCTGTTCCAATAATCAGTCTTTAATAAACCAGAAGTCCATTCATGAAGAAAAGTCAGTATAAAAACGTGCTGGAAGAACCTCCTAGAAAGCATTTTTCTTGTGGGTCTCCTTTTTCAGAGCATCTCGTCTCGCAAAGCATTTCAAAGTATTTACACAATTGGGTTGTTTTTACGATTTCTTTGACGATATATCGCAATGTGCAAGTGTTTGTATTCCTTGCTTGCTCAAACACTGTGCACTTTATGAGACGCGAGCTTCACATATGGACTAAAAGGAGAGTAAACACTTGGTTCATCATTATTTGATATCACAAGCTACTTCGGCTACCAAAAGTAAAGTTCAGTTTGTATTTGATGCATTATTATTTTAGTGACATAAAATATACATCATTAAATAATCCAATAGGGGCAATTCTTTGGAAATCAATGATCGCTAAATACTTTTCGTACTCATTACATTAAGTTTTATGTACAGATATACCCTTGCAGGGATAATGCATTTACGTTAAAGTAAAAGTAAAGTTCAGTTTGTATTTGATACATTCTTATTTTAGTAATAGAAAATATACCTCTTTAAACTTAATAATCCAATATGCAAAGTTCTTTGTAAAGTAATGATCACTAAATACTTTTCATACTCACTATATGAACTTTCCTGTACAGATATACTCTTACAGGGATAATGCATTTACGTGAAAGTGTTAGAAAATAATATGTGATTCTCTTGTGATATGGAATTAAACACAAAAATATGTTCTTTGCACAAAATAAGATGATCTCTTTTTTGTAGTGAAGAAAATATATTTAAAGAAACTGCAATGAGCAAATATTCCTAGTCTGCAAAGTTACATACACTTCAGGCATTTTAGTTCCTGTATTTTTATGAATTAATGCTAGAAAAACATTAATTTGCATCTTATTCTCTCTGCAGCATGCAATGTAAGATTCATGGCCATACTACAGGCTACCTTCTTACGCAGTGTTACATCATCTTCTAATTAAGATGTATCTAAACCCTAACAATATAATCCCCTTACAGGTTCCTGCGTAGAAGGAAATGTTTAAGTAAAGAGAGACAGAGAGAGAGAGAGAGAGAGAGAGAGAGAGAGCGAGAGAGAGCGAGAGAAAGCATATTTAAAACAGGCAGTCTGAACCTTAGTTGGTTTTCAATGAATTATCCCTCAGAAAAGGAAATCTAATGAATGAGATTTCGAATCTCATGTGGCCTTTTTAATATGTTTTCCTTTATTATACACTACTTTATTATAGAATGTAAAATTAAAGCACTATTTATACTTTTCTATTTAGTACATAGTACATAGGTAGAGAAGATATTGCACTCCACCTAAAACTATATCCCGCGTTCACCGGAATAAACCTGTATAAAAAAAGCATTTTTAGAAAAAGGTCCGTGTGCCTGTGAACACGATAATTGAAAAACGAAAAGTCGTTAAAATACCGAACTTGATATTTAAGTTAAGTCTCTTCTAGGAATGCGACACGAAGATTTTGATAAAAATCCCCCCACCCCAAATACCCTTCACATGGAAAAAAAGGTATTTTCTCAACAACGACTTTGATTAAAATTCCGTATATTAATATGACAAACAAAATGTATATCTTGAATTTTCTGGGAATAGCATCTAAAGAACTCTTTATTCTGAACTTAATTTTCTGGATTTTTCCTAACTATTAAACCAAAAGAGATAGACAAAAACTTACTACATAAAAATGTAGATCTCGTTAAAACACACAATTCATGTCATATACGTTTTTTTTCGTGGAATTGGCCATTTCTGAGAATTTCAAGTTGTCTGTTTCAGGTTTAAAATACTTAAAACTTTTCTCACAAGGAAAGTTGTAATCTCCTGAATATGCACAGAAACGTATTTCAATCTTATGGCAACCAGCTTTTAAAAGATGTGACTACCACTTTAGCTTAATGTATTCTCTTGTTTTCCTTCTACTTACAAAGAGGCAAGTAATTAAGACAATTTCTGCTAGTGTTTATCTAGAACATCATATACCAGAATATGCTTTTAACAATGTGTTACAGTGATGTAGACAAAGTTATGTGAGTAGAATATGTCAGATATTTTAAGTTTAGTATCTTCTAAGAATGCGACACAAAGATTTGGAGAAAAAGCCGCACCCCTAACCAAATTAAACTACAATTACATGGAAAAAATTGTGAGTATTTTGATTTTCTCAAAATGATTTGATTGTTTTTTTCTCTTTGTTCATTCTTTTCTTGCGTTTCTATTGTTCTTCTGTTTTACTTACAGATACATACACACTCATTTATGAGCACACAAACATCCATGCCCAAGGTGGGACTCGAACTCGGGATTCCCTACGCCACGAATCATCAAAGCTAGGCATTTTTTTTTTTTTTTTTTTTTTTTTTTTTGCTTAACGTCCTTTAACCTGGTTGGTCATTCCGGACGATGAATGAAATTGGTGAAATGAAGCTCAAATGATCTCGGGGTCCATGGAGCTTAAAGTTATTCAATATTCGTCTTCTCAGGATAAGGGAAAACCCCGAAAAAAACTTTATCCGGGTAACTCATCCTAAGCGATATTCGAACTCACGACCTGTTGAATATGAGGCAGACACGCTACCACCACACTACTCAGGCGGGCTAGGCATTTTTAATCAGCTGGCCATGGGGACTGGCTGATTAAATTTCCGTATATTAAATATATTTACACGACAAATAAAAGTTGTAGCTATCTTGAATTTTCTGGGAAGAGCCTCTGAAGACATCTTTATTCTGGATGACTTTTGCATAACTGATAAACCGTGAGATAGACAAAAACTTATTACACACAAAAAAAAAAAAAAAAAAGGATCTAAAACACAGTAAAATTTTTGGTGAAGTTCACCATTTCAGAGATATTCCTTGTTACTGGTTTCAGTTTTAAAATATTTTCTCATTACGAAAACTTGTCATTTCGTGGCCATACAAAGAAAGGCATTTCTACTAGCAACCAGCTTTTAAAATATTTGACTGTTAGTCTGGTGTATTCTCTTAATCCCCTTCATAAATAGTAAGACAATTTCTGCTACTGTTTATCTCGATTAGATAAAGTTTTTTAATCATAGTTGGTTAAAGAAATGTAGAGATTATTATGTGAATGAAACACATAAAATGTTTCAATTTGTGCAGACTATTTTCACTCAATACAGAAATAAATTTTTCTGTATATATTGAAAAACGTTTATTTCAACTCAAAATTGTTTAGGATAAAGCTACTAAAAGCCTAAATGCTTTTTGCTTTTTACTCTCTATGACAAGTATTATGTATAAACATATTAGGTAGAGATGTTATTGTATTTCATCGGAAAATTCGATACCGAGATTTCACCGGAAATACACGTTTTGGGGATACCTGAATCTAAAAATTTTATGTGTTACAATCACATGACTTTCTCTACATCTATGAAACAAATGAGTGTTATAAAGCTTATTCTTCTCTCTACATCATGATAATCGAGATAAATATTAGCGGAAATTGTCTTAAACACTTACTTCCTTGTAAGCAGAAGGTAAATAAGGGAATCCATAGGCCAAAACGATAGTCAAATTCTTTGAAAGCTGAGGGCCAGAAGTTAACAACTTTCCATGTGAGAAAACATTAAGTATTTTAGATCCAAAGCAAATAATAGGGAATGTCTCAGAAATGATCAATTGCATGAAAAAAGCGTAAATGACGCGTGTTTTAACGTAATCTATATTTTTGAGTAGTTTTTGCCTATTACTGTTTACCAGTTATGCATAATTCAGGAAAATTTATTCAGAATACAGATATCTTTAGAGGCTTTCCCAGAGAATTCAACTTTTACATTTTATTTGCCATATAAATATCTTTCATATACGCCATTTTCATCAAAATCGTTTGAGCCATTTTTTGATAAAATCAATATTTTCTAAATTTTTTCCATGTAAAGAGTAGTTTGGGGTGGGGGGATTTTTCTCAAAATCTTCGTGCTGCATCCTGGAAGATACTAAATTTAAATACCAAGTACTTTATCGACTTTTCGTTTTTGAGTTTTCATGTTTATAGACATACGGGCGCGCGCGCACACACACACACACACACACACACACACACACACTCGCTCACACTGAACTTTTTCTGAAAATACAATTTTTGGATACAGGGGACCCTAAATCCTCTATTTCCGGTGAAATATCGGTATCGAATTTTTGGGTGGAATGCAATAGCTTCTCTATACACTATATACATACTGAAAGGGGGGGGGGAGCAAGATCGGGTATCTAACAATAAATTATAACTGATCATAATATATAATGTTTTAAGAAATGCACTTTGTTGTAAATTACTGTATTATGAATTGTGAACATTTTAAAACATGTACTTTGTTGCCATCTTTTGTCACATACGTAATATAAATTAAAAAGTTTTTGTTTGCAAAATACGGTTTTGCCTCTAGGGTAGGGGCAGAACCGTTAAAACAGCGGGGCACAACCGGGTACTACAGTATTTTGTGCTTAACAGTTATTGCATTCAAAATATTTCAATGCCTTTTAGGGCCAACCTGTGCAAAGTTCATAGGCCCATCTGTTGCACTTCACACACTGAATCCAGTCGTCATTTCGTTTTGTCTCACTGTATTTCTCCTTGCAATAAGAGCACTGGCTATCGCTAGAATTTTCTTCGCTATATTTGACTTTCTTTGCTCTTGTTGTTTCACCAAACTTAGACTGAAGCTACTTTCTGCAAATTTCTGGTGACTTAGGTTGAGTTTTTGTATTTTTTTTAAGCTCAACCTTATATGGTGACTCTGTAAGGACAGCTGTTTTCCCGCGGTGTCTACCTGACGATGACACAGGGAATTGGCAACACATCTTTTGGTGAAACTGCAAATGTTGTGTGTGGTTCAGCCGATATTGCTATTTTCTCTGCAATTTTGGATGGAAGAAGAAAGACTGGCTCACTATGCTGGGTATGTAGTGTAACATTTATTGACCCCTCAGACGTTGATGCTGATGGCTGAGGAGTGTTTCAGCTGGCATGAAGTCAACATCGCTAAACTTGTTAGGACACAGGATTGGTGGGACCCGTTTCTGCCCCCACACGCCATTTTGTCCTCCTTAAGGCATACCACAATAACGACTTGCTTCCCGAATTGTAACGACATTGAAAACAATACTTAAATCTTTGCAATTTAATGTAGTAAAAGTAAAATATGTTACTGTAGATACTTAGCTCTTAAACTCCGACTTCAAATTTCAGTTAAATTACTTCAAAACGCGGAAATTTCTAATCATAAAGATTACAGACACAATAATGAGACTATATTCTTCGAGCTCCTGCTTCTGAGTGCTGCCGATATGAGAATGCAGTTCAGTCAAGAAGTGGTAGATGGTAGCACTTTCCAGTTTAAAAAACCCATCTACCCGGTTGTACCTCACTACCCGATTCTGTCCACCCTTCCCCTAGAACGTGTAGAGAAAGTAAAAAAAGCATGTGCAGTAATTACTATACGATTGAAAGCAAGACGTTCACACACTTGTGCCGACCGTAAGGCACTTTAGCAGAAGCTGGGTACAAAAACAAAATAAACAACTTATGAAAATAAAGATGTGTAATACTTTTTCTACCCCTCAGCTAGAATAAATATAACAAATATATTCATTGAAATCAACATTTCTCAGCTCGGGGAATTCAGAAATGGTCGCAGTCTAAGTTAAATTTAGTAATATACACCTATATAAGGTAGTGGAGGTTCAATAGCTCCGATCTGCTGACTGCTGAGAGGCTTTTGTGAAAGGCACCTAGAGCTAAAGACTGTACGATATCAAATATTTTGAGAGCAGATGAACTGGCCGAGTTAGTTTTGTTAGAAAGTTACAGAATATCAAATAGTGGTAACAACTATTTAGCAGCTTTAACAATTTGTTAAGCCGTAACAAACCGTTGTCTTATTGAACATTTCCTTGTACGTAAATGGGATTAGGAGAATACAATAGGATTTAGAAGTAGTCAATTCTTTTAAGAGCCAATTGTTATGTGATGAGTTTGAAGGGTTGTTCTTTGTATGGGCAAGAAAAAAGAAGGAAAGAAAGAGAGTAAGCTAATATGACATCCCGTTTGATAAAATCTGAATTCATATGACTTTCTCTCATTTCTGCAACACAAAAATTATAGTTAAAAAGCTTATGCTTCAATTTATTTCATGCTAATTGAGAACAATTAGCAGAAATAGTCTTATTATTTGCTTCCTTGTAAGTAGGAGCGAAATAAGGGAGTACCATAGGTTAAAGTGGTAGTCAAAGACTGGTTGCTACTGACTGAAGTTCCTTTGTTTGTATGGATAAGAGTTGACAAATATCTGTATGAGAAAAATATAAGATTTTTAATGCTGAAACCTAAAACAACAATTGTCTCAGAAACGATCAACTCAAAAAAATGAGTAGGACATAAATTGTTTGTTTTATCATGATCTACAATTTTTGTGTAGTAATTTTTGTCTATCTCTTACGTTTATCAGCTATGCAAAACTCAATAAAAATCCAGAATAAAGTGGTCTTTAGAGACTATTCCCGGAAAGTTCATGATATACATTTTGTCAGGTAAATATCTTAAATGTAAGAGATTTTAATCAAAGTACTTAGAGCCATTTTTGAGAAAATCAAAATTTTCGAAAAAAGTGCCATGTAAAAGATAGTTTGGGATCGGGGGATTTTCTTGAAAATCTTCGTGTCACATCCTTGGAAGATACCAAACTTAAATACCATGTTTGGTATTAAAAGGTCTTTTCGTTTTTACTTTCTCCATACGCACTCCACAAGAAAGTATTGCAGTCCACCCAAAAATTCGATACCGAGATTTTACCGGAAATATATGTTTTAGGGTCCCTAATATCCAAAAAAAAAAAGCATTTTCACAAAAAGGTCCGTGTGTGTGTGTCCGTGTGTCCGTGTGTCTGTGAACACGATAACTCAAAAACGAAAAGTCGGTAAAATACCAAACTTGGCATTTAAGTTTAGTATCTTCCAGGGATGCGAAACGAAGATTTTGAGAAAAATCCCCCCACCACAAACTACCCTTTACATGGAACTTTTTTCGAAAATTTTGATTTTCTCAAAAATAGCTCTAATGATTTTGATTAAAACTACGTATATTAAACATATTTACCTGACAAATAAAATGAATATCTTGAATTTTCTGGGAATAGTCTCTGAAGAGTAGTTTATTCTGGATGAATTTTACTAAATTTTGAATAACTGCTAAACTGTAAGAGATGGACAAGAACTTACTACACAAAATATGTAGAGGACATTAAGACACACACTTTATGTTATATACATTTTTTTCGTGGAGTTCGTCGTTTTTGTGACATTCCTTATTTTTGGTTTCTGCTATGAAAAACGTATACTTTTCTCATACAGGAACTTGTCAACTCCTATCCATATAAACAAAGGAACTTCATTGACATAGCAACTACCTTTTCACTATCACTTTAACCTACGGTTGTCCCTTATTTCGCTTTTACTTACAAGGAAGCGAGTAATTAGACTATTTCTGATAATTTTTTCTGATTAGCATAAAGTAAATAGAAATATAAGTTTCTTAAGAATTATTTGTTGCAGGGATATGGAGAAAGTCATGTGAATGGTACACATCAGATTTTTGAGCTATGCTGTCCACAGACACACACACTCACATACACACAAACGCGCGCGGATTTTTTTCCAAAAATGCTTCTTTTGGATTTAGCGGGACCCTAAACATGTATTGCCGGTGAAATCTCGGTATCGAATTTTTGGGTGCAATACAATACCTCCTCTATACACGATGTACATAGTACATGTAGAGAAAGTAAAAAATCTGATGTGTTACACTCACATGACTTTCTCTAGCTACTCTACAAATAAACTTCTTACAAAAGATAATTCTACTTTCAACACCACGCTAATCGAGATAAGCATCAGCAGAATTTTATTACTTAGTTCCTTATAAGTAGACTGGAACTAAGGGAATACACTAGATAGTCAAATGTTTTAAAAACAGTCGTTATGCGATTGTCTCTGCAAATCGCTTCTTTGCTTGGCCAGGAGTAGAAGAAAAGGAAAAACGGGCACTCCCGTCTGAGAAAAGTATAGGTACTTCATAACTGAAACTAATAACAAGGAATACCTTGAAAACGGTAAGCTCCATGAACAAAATATATATGACATTACTTTAGTATTCTAGCAAGGTCTACATTTCTTGTATAGTAAGTTTTTGTGTACCTCTTACGGTTTACTAGTTATACCAAATTAAGCAAAATTCATCCAGAATAAATAAGTCTTTAGAAGCTATTCCCAGAAAATTCAAGATATACATTTTATTTGTGATTGATATGACCTTACTATGTGGTATTTTAATCAAACTCGTTAGAGCCATTTTAACAGAAACAAAATTTTCGAAAAATGTTTCAATATAAAGGGTAGCTAAGAGTGAGAGGATTTCTTCATGTTGCATCCTTGGAAGATACCAAACTTAAATACCAAAACCGTAAGAGATGGACAAAAACTTACCACACAAAAAACGTAGAGCACATTAAAACACACAATTACATAAAATTTTTCGTGGAGTTAATCGTTTTTGAGATACCGCTTGTTTTTCTCCTACTTATAAGGAACTAAGTAATAAGAACATTGTGCTAAATACCTCAATTAACAAGGTGCAGAAAGAATAATAATCTTATGTAAGAAGTTTGTAGAATGGCTAGAGAAAGTCATGTGAGTGTAACACATCAATTTTTTTTTTTTTTTGTTTCAACTTTGAAAAACTTATACTTTTCTCATACAGGAATTTGTCAACCCCTATCCAACAAACAAAGGAACTTCAGTCACATAACAAACAACTTTTGACTACCACCTTAACCTATGATATTCCCTTGTTTCACTTCTACTTACGAGGAAGTGAGCAATTTTTTACTTTCTCTATAAGAACTATGTATATAGTGTATAGAGAAGGTATTGCACTCCAACAAAAAAGTCGATACCGAGATGTCACCGGAAATATATGTTTTAGAGTCACCTTTATCTAAAAAAAATATTTTCAGAAAAAGGTCCGTGTGTGTGTGTCCGTGTGTCTGTGAACACGATAACTCAAAAACAAAAAGTCAGTAAAATACCAAACTTGGTATTTAAGTTTAGAATCCTCCAGGGGTGCGACACGAAGATTTTGAGAAAAATCCTCCCACCCCAAACTACCCATTACATGGAACTTTTTTCGAAAATTTTGATTTTCTAAAAAATGGCTCAAACGATTTTGATTAAAATATCGTATATTAAAGATATTTACCTGACAAATAAAATGAATATTTTGAATTTTCTGGGAATAGCCTCTGAAGACTACTTTATTCTGAGTGAATTTTCTGGAATTTTGTATAACTGCTAAACCGTAAGAGATAGACAACAACTTACCACACAAAAAATATAGAGCACATTAAAACATGCAATTTATGTTGTATACATTTTTTTCTTGGAGTTGATCGTTTTTGAGATATTCCTTGTTTTTGTTTTCAGGGTCGAAAATCTTAACTTTTCTCTTACAGGAATTTGTCAACTCATGTCCATACAAACAAAGGAACTTCAGTCACATAGTAGCCAGCTTTTGACTATGGCTTTAACCTATGCCACTCCCTTATTTCCTTTCTACTTACAACGAAGAAAGTAATAAGACTATTTATGCTAATTTTTCTAGATTAGCATGAAGTAAATAGAAGCATAAGCTTTTAAAGAATAATGTGTTGCAGGGATATAGAGAAAGTCATGTGAATGGTACACATTAGATTTTTTATCAATTAGCGTGTAGTAAATAGAAGCATAAATTTTTAACAATAATTTGTTGCAGAGATGTAGAGAAAGTCATGTGAATGGAACATATCAGATATTGTTTTAATGTGACATACACTTACTATACTAGTAGAGAAAGTAAAATGTTACGGCTAAACCCCTAAGCATTTTAGTAATTACAAATGTGTCATGCACTAATTATGGTTTAACTTTTCAGGTCTACTCAGTTGAAACCAAATGTGAAGAAGAGACGCGTTGTTCCGAAGGGAAAGGCGGCCGTCAAGTTGGGGTGCTATATGAAGCATATCACAACAGCTGCAATGATGTTAATGAAGCAATGAAGACAAAAGAGAAGGGTATTAAATATCTCCAAAATATGTTAGAATTGACCTACAAATATAATTGTGGTGAGTTTATTATTATTATTATAATTATTATTATTATTATGATCATCATCATAATATAGGTATCACGTGATTATTTAGTAAGGATATGTTTCACGTGAAGGTAATTTAGTCAAAATATAAAACTGCAAACTAAAGCTCACAAAATGACTTACACTCAGAAAACATGTTCAGCTGTCTGTGAAATTTTAATATATCAAGTTAATGTGCTTACAATTAGAGGCCATTACCCAAATTTTACCACTTGAACTCTGCGGGATACAATATGTGTCAATTAAGAACAATATAAAATTCTTCAACAAATATTAATTCATTTAGCCTTTCGTTGTGCTAGCACTGACAAGTAAAACAGTTAACTAGAATGTCCAGAAGCGAACTAAAACAGGTTTAAAATACAAGATGTATTTGTAGTCGTGCCAAAAATTTCGAGGATGCCCTCTCAACATCAAAACAGGCGTTCAACAAGTCCTTAGAAAAATATATAAAAACAAATTGTTTTTCAACGTAGTATCCTTTTAGCCCGATATATTTTTCCCAGCGTTTCTCCAACTGCTTTAAACCTTCCAAAAAGTAGGATTTCAGAAGGTCCTCAAAATAGGCATCTGTTTGGGAGATGACCTCTTCGTCAGACGTGAATCGTTTTCTGCCGAGCCACTTTTTCAAGTTTGGGGAACAAAATACACTGAGGGCCAAATCTGGCGAGTACGATGGATGACGTAGTAAACTAAACCTTAATTCTACAATTTTCACCATCATAACTTCACAGTTGTGCACCCTTGTATGATCTCGATGGAAGAGAATCTCTTTCTTTGACAGATGAGGGCGTTTTTCCTTGATTTCTCCATTCAGCCGGTGCAATAACGATGCATACATAATGCTCTCCATTTATCGTCTTCCTCTCTGCTAGTAATCCATATTGGGGATTCCGCGTGCATCGCAAAAAACCAACGCCATCACCATGTCTGCAGATTTCACCCTTTTTGTCTCCTTCGGAGCCGGATCGCCATTAAAACCCCACTGCTTTGCTGTACTTTGTCTCTGGTGGATTTTTTTTTTTTTTTTTTTTTTGGTAGTGTTTAACGCCCGCTTTAACTACTAATGGCACCGCAGGCGGTGACACTGATGATACATGAATGACGATGGAGCACCGGTGGAATGCAATGGCGGGGGAAACCGGAGTACCCGGAGAAAACCCGCCCCAGCGCCGTTTTGTCCACCACAAATCTCACATGCGGTCGCTTGGGATCGAACCCCGGCCGTCTAGGTGAGAGTCGAGTGGTCTAACCACTCGGCCACGGCGCGGCCTTCTCTGGTGGATGATAGTGTATCCAGGTTTCATTCACACGCAGAAACTGGCCAGAATTGCGACGGAAAAGTGCCAATCCAGCTTCCGAATCGATCACATAATTGTGTTTATTCTACATTGAGAGCAAACGCGGCATCCATCTTGCCGAAACTTTTGTCAGACCTAATACTTGGTGCATAATTGAGAACACTGTACCTTGAAATATGTTTGCGGCCTCTATTATTTCGCGAACTTTAATTCGTAGATCACTCAAAACCAATCCTGGATTTTGTCAATTATTTCGGAGGAAGTCACTTCTAGTGATTTTTCGGAACGACGTTCATCCTTTGTGTATGTACGCTGCGTTTAAAACCATTTATCCATTTTTAAATGTTTGTAAACGCAGGAGCAGATGTGCCATGAACTTCATCCAACTCGTCTTTTATTTCTTTCGGTGTTAAGCCGTTTAAAAAGAAGTGTTTAATCACCACATGAAACTCTCTTTTCTTTTATCTTTCTAAATAAGCACAAGATTGTTGATTCCATCGCCTATGGCAACGAAACCATGTGATGGATATAGCTGAAACTTTTAATTGTCATTTAGTAAGAGACGACGCTTACTAGATACAAACTTTTTGATGCTATGAGGGTAATTGTTTGGATTCTCTCAGAACTTATTAAATGCCTTTCGAATAAACATGAATCTGAAAATCGTTTGTTAATTATTCGTTGACACCAATACTAATGAATTTATCCACTTATTTATTGCGTTTTTGTGTGGTTGGTTGTTGTAGAGCAAAGAATTAACAATTAGTTGAATTAAAACTGTTGTCCACTGATTGGTTACTTGTTGTAGAGCTTGAAAGGCAGAAAAAATGTATTCTGTGAGTGAATGGACGGATGTACATGGATGGTCTTGCAAATGTGAATGCAGCACTAGCATGTGATCTTTATGTAGAAAGGATACCGGCAATTACCTTGTTCACGAACATTCTCACGAATTCCCCAACCTTGAGGGAATGGTCTTTTGAGCGAAATAGTTCGGATCCGAGGAGTACAAGAGAGATGCGAAGCATTGACTGTGAAGAACGAGTTCTTCGTGATATGGATGCAACCCCATAAGCTGCACACTGCAGTAAGGGGAGCCGTTAATCACTTGACTATCCAGAGAATGTTGCAGAAAAGCAACTGTAGGCGTGTCAACTTCAGCGAGTACAAGGATTAAATGTGGCGGATTTGTGTCAAGAAAAACTTTCTGTCATCCCATATTAGAGAACTGAACTTTGTTTTTGAAACTCTTAACATACGCCTTATTCACTGAGGCTAGATTTTTTTTGTTCAATTTTCATAATTAGCATAACTGAGCCTATGAAAACCCGCGTGAAGTTCAGTTCTGCCTAAACGTCTGGGTGTACTCATTCATGAGCATCTTATTGAACTATATTTCTTTCCTCCGTACCTGAATGCAGACACTTCCTCAGTTTCTCGGAAATAAGTTGCGCCATTTAATTGATGATGTGCCTCTGGCAAAAGAACTTCAATCCAAAGAATGTGGTTGCTTTACAGCTCATTTTATTCGCATAGCAAGAATTTATTTGATGATGAATCTCCACATAGAACGGTCGAGGGAAATTCGTCGCATACATGCTTGAACTCCTGATTTGAATGTAATGGATTTCTACGTCTGGAGGTATTTAAAGTCCCTGATTTATGCGACTAATGTACCGGATATTGACACTTTCAGAGAGTGTATCCAAACTGAGTTTTATCAAACATAAAACATTCCACGAATTTGCAACAGAGTACGTGAAAGTATGGAACGCAGGCTTAACGTATGCATTGAACAAGGGAGAAGCCACTGCAAGCAATTTCTGAAGGCTTCAATTTTGACTTGGAACTCAGTTTAAGAATGGTAATAATCCAAAAACAGTGCAAAAGTAAAAATTGTTAAGAAACCAACTATATAAAGATATTAAAAAAGTTATAGAGCAATATTAAAAAAGAAAAGAGAAATAATAGATGAAACATTTAAGAAAGAATAGCTGGAAATGATATACAAGGAATAAAGAATCTTTCATCGAGTAGTGGAATAAAACACTGAGATGTTTAAGGAAATTAAATTAATAAAAATCTGGAGCTCCATTCACATAACTTTCTCTAGCTGTTCAGCAAAAGACGTTTCTTACAAAAGATTATTATTTTATTTACATCATTTTAATTGAGATAAACATTAGCAGAATTAGTTTGAGTACTTGTTTCCTTGTAAGTAGTAGGGAAATAAAGGAGCGCATTAGGCTAAAACGATAGTCAAATCTTTTAAAAACCGGTCGATATATCAAACAATTGAAATTCGGTTCTCTTTGCTTGCTAGGAGTAAACAAAGAAAAGACGAAGAGAAAGATAGATGACTTCCCGTTTCAGAAAAGTTTAAGTAGCTTAAAACTAAAACAAATAACACAGAATATATCGGAACGGATTAACTGTACAACAAAAATGTATATGACATAAATTTTGTGATTTAACGAGAACTATAGTTTTAGTGTAGTACGTTTCTATCTCCTGCGGTTTACCTGTCATTTCCAAAGAGCCAGTTGATTCGAATCTACGAATCATGTTCTTCAACTAAACGTGTTCCCAGAACCATGTCGACTGTCTGAACTGTAATGCACACTAATGCTTCTGTTTCATTTCCGACGTGTCTTTATCAGTATCAGCGCTTAACGGCAAGCCATGACACTTGACACTAATAACAACGTAAATCCTGCAGCACACAGTCATTCCTATAAAGTTTGGTATTCATACGGTAAATACGTTTCCTTCTACACTGGCTCAAATAGTGAAAGTTTAATTATAAAATCCGATACATTATCACCAAATCGGTCCAAAGTATACATACAAAGAGCACTAAGAAAAGTTATTGAAGAAGTACACATGGGTATAAAAATACAGAGATATTTAAAATGAAATGTTTCGGTTTGCAGATGACACTGCAATTTTAGCGAAAGATAAAATAGAATTATAAGTTTTCATTAATAAATTAAAAAAAAAAAAACACAAAGAAAGAATTATCATGTAAATATTCATAATTCTCAAAACACAGTAGTGTGACTGTTTTCCATGATGAACGCTGCGTTTTACCTTAAGTAGCATTTGGATGCTTCATTAGATTTCTAACAGCATTTTTGCACCGCATAAAAAACAAAACAAAAAAACAAAAAACAAAAAAGGAGTAGTGTGTAGAATTTTACTCGTGATTATACTTCACCAATAACAATATTAAATCAGGTATTTAAAGCAATTACAGCAACTGAATACTCATTTTCCTAATGACCTAATTGTGCAACTATGCAGTCTTTGAAGTGTAATTATGGATTAAACTGACTTTTTATTTATGGGAGCTCTTTTAATTGCTGCTGTTCGTAGGTCCCATCCATTCTATATTGGGCGTGAAAGACCGCTTAATGTTGCTCGGAGGCCTCTTTATCAGATTTGAGTTTCTTTTACGTGACGAAAATTTATGACACGCGATAAGGGTTTTACTTCCCTTCCGAAGGAAGCCATGTTAAGGATTTCTACGTCCGAAAAAATCCATCGCCCTCCGCCAGGTTTGAACCCGCGACCTTGGTAACCCGAGGCTAGCATGTTACTCCTAGACCGTGGATGGCAGTGTAATTATGGGATTTCAATAAAATGATGAGCAATACAGAATAGCATCACGTTTGAGAAAAGTAGAAATAGTTTAAAAATGAAATCAATAACAAGTAATATCTAGGAAACGGTTAACTCTACTCTCACTCCAAAATGAATATGACATAATTTGAGTGTATTAATGAGATCTATATTTTTTGTGTAGTCAGTTTTTGTGTATCTTTTCGGTTAACCAGTTATTTAAAAAAGTCTAGAATAAAAAGATCTTGAGAGGCTATTCCCAGAAAATTCAAGAAAGACATTTCCATTGTCATGAAAATGTCTAAAACATATGATATTTTAATAAAATATCATTTTTGAGAACATCAAATTTTAGAAACATTTTCCATGTAAAGGGTAGTTGGATATGGGATGACTTTCCTGGGAATCTTTGTGTCGCATTCTTGGAAGATACTGAAATTAAATACTAAGTTTAGTATTTAATAAAATTTCCGTTTTTCAAAATAAAAATTAAATAGCGTGTTATTTATGGACGCTCTTTAACTGCTGTGGTTCTCAGCGTCCCATTTTAAATTGGGCGTGAAAGACCGCTTAATTTTGCTCAAAGGCCTCTCTATCAGACTTGAGGTTCTTTTACGTGCCGTAAATCTACGACATGGGACCAACGGCTTTACTTCTCTTCCGAAGGAAGCCATGCTAAGGATTTTTACACCTGAAAAAATCCATCGTCCTCCGCCGGGCTTGAACCCGTGACCTTGGGTACATGAAGTTAGCATGGTTAGCATGGTAACCATTACACCACGGAGGACGACTTTCCGTTTTTGAGATATGCTGTCAACAGACACACATACAAATACGAACCCTTTTACTTTCTCTACAAATACTATGTGCATAGTGTATAGAGAAGGTATTGGTATTTAAGTTTGGTATCTTCCAAGGATACGACACGAAGATTTTCAAGAAAATCCCCCGATCCCAAACTTCTTTTGGATAATGTATGTATCTTTACTATTACAGACAACTTTAAGGCTTTGTGCAAGACAAGTTTTCATGTTATATACTAAGCTTTATTTCAAAATGTACTCCATCATTTACTGAAGGCACGTTTGTAAACAAAATAACCTTATCGAGACAACAAAACTCCATATACAGTGTATTACGGGATAGACAGATATTTTGATAAATGCATCTTAATGTGTGTTCCCTTCCGTGTGCTAGTAGTTTTTTTTTTCTCTTTTTCTAGCAAACCTCCCAGAAACTTATTTACATTATTTACTACCTGATGTATTTTGGATGGTCTAACTGCGTGACGAAATGCTCAATGCCTACCAATATACATTAACCGTTTTGCTTCTACGTTTTAACATCTAAGTTTGTAATCTGCTGGCCTTAGCACTGTGTGGTGTTGGCCTTGCAGAATGCATTTAAACTCAGTTCCGATACAACATTCGTTTTAGCGAAGCCCACTCATTCAAGGTTACATCTTCGAGTCGCGGTCTCAGGGAAACTAAACACGTATAAGATTTTATGTGCCAACTTTAAAGCATATCATTCTTAATAAATAAATTATAAGTCCGAAAATGAAGAGAATATTTATGGAATGTGTATTACAATGTTGTCAATAACCAATACTGCACTTATGCTCCTAACAAACTGTTTTCGTACTTTCATCCTCTAAATGAGAGGACAACATTACTTGTAAATGCTTTTTATAATGCTCTACATACTATATAAACCTGATTTATTGTATTTTTCAGATTGCAATGATAAGAAATGTCTAGAAAGACTTTATGTTATGATGAAAAGTGCGAAGATCCTCCTAGCGGAATATTTACAACAGATTAGCTACAAATATCTTGAAAGTGTGACCAATTTGGTCATAAATTCAGCGTATGCTCTGGATGAAATTAGTTCTTGTTACTGTAACATTAACATCTGCGTAAAGGTAAGGAATAAAATATTTTCTCATCTTACACTTAGTTTTATATCAATCTTTGAGACGCTTCCTTGGACACATAAAGTTTGGCTGGGTGAAATCATCCCCAACTCACACCTTTCCAGAATGTTTTCACTTTCGCTGCCGTCGATACCTCAGGAAGATTGGAAGGTTACGAGTAGAAAGCTATTACAGATAACAACCAGTCACCGGTTTCGTATCAATTTTATTAACATCACCAAGCTCTCATAAAAATCCTCATATAACCTTTCAGTTGCATACTTGAAGCTGGCTATACCAAGCGTAACACAATTTCAATAAATTGTAAAACGAGGTACGTCCAAAAAGTAAGTTCCGTTTCAATTTATCTCCGATGGAGCGCTGCGATCGCAGTTCCGCACATGCGCGGTAGACGCTCTGTATCAAGGAGAAGAAACGTGCGCCATTTTGAGATCGCTGTTAGCCACATACGTTTGTTGTGCTTGTTTACAATGTCGGTGTTGATTGAAGATCCCGCCGCTTGTGAAATCAGATCTGTGATTCGTTTTCTGAATGCTAGGAAAGTGAAACCAATTGAAATGTATCGGCAAATTTGCGAAGTTTACGGACAAAATGCGATGAGTGATTCAATGGTGAGAAGATGGTCCGACAGTTCAATGAAGGACGTAGTGAAGTGCACGATGAAGAACGAAGTGGGCGTCCATCTTTGGTTACAGAAGAACTGGTTCACGTGATTGATGACAAGATCCAGGAAAACCGCAAGTTTACAAAAAGTGCTCTCGCTATGGAATTTCTCCCAAAGCTCAGGATCACTAATTCATGAAATTGTTACCGAAAAACTGAAATTTCGTAAACGTTGCTCACGTTGGGTACCAAAGATTCTTACTGAGCAACACAAAATAAAACGGATGGGTAGTGCACTTCAGTTTTTAACCCGTTTAGATGAAGACGGCGAAGAATTTCTGACACAGATAGTCACAGGAGATGAGACTTGGGTTTCTTACGACACCCCTGAAAGTAAGCGGCAATCAATGGAATGGAGGCACACTTCATCCCCAGCAAAGGTTAAGCCGAAACAAATCTTGACACCTCGAAAAATGATTCTGGGACTATAAAGGCATCTTACTCATTGATTTCTTACCGCGTGGTCAAACAATCAAAGCAGATGTTTATTGCGAGACACTTAGGAAATTGCGTCGCGCAATACAGAATAAGCGCCGAGGATTGCTGTCAAAAGGAATTGTTTTTCTTCACAACAACGCACTGCAAATGTGACGAAAAACCTCCTACAGGGATTTGGCTGGGACGTGTTTGACCATCCTCTGTACAGCCCTGACCTCGCTCCTAGCGACTTTCATCTGTTCTTACATCTCAAGTCTTTCCTTCAACAATGACAAAGAACTGAAAGAAAATGTCTCCAACTTTTTGAAGACACAGGCGGAAAATTTCTATGAAGAATGTATACAAAAACTTGAATTTTGTGCAATTAATAATTATTCTGTATCTGTACACAATTTAATTTTATTACCATACGGAACTTACTTTCTGGACGTACCTCGTAAATGTTCATCTACAAATTTTAAATCACCCGTAAATAGGCTCTTAATTAAATCCCTGAATAAAACAGTTTACTATAAACAGATCCTTTAATAAGCATTAAAATTATTTCTTTATAGAAGCCAAATATTACAAAAACAGGTTTAAACAATATTGGCCCTATATTTACCAGAAAATAATCACCAATTAATTATTTTAAATACCAAGCTTTAAAATCTAGCTCCAAACTAATATTCATTCTCCAAGATAAGAAATTACTTACAACATTGAGCGTGTACCAGTAGTTATTAACTGCAATTGCTCTCTAATAATTTCAATATCTGGTATAAAATTAAGAAGAACTGAACTAGTAAAAATCTTATTCAAAATTAAGGACTCTCAGGTAGTTACTCAGGAACATTGAGCAAGTATTTATTCTGAGAGTATTGGTAAACAACAATTTTCGTTTAATGTAAGCTCAAAGACCTGCATTTAAGTTATAAACTCTGAATTATGTATCAGCAATACTTTTATTCAAGAAAACAAAATTCCTCAACCAGTTCCTAACACTGAGCATGTATTTGCACTGAAAATTATCATAAGCTGTAACTACTCTTTGATAGCTTTAAGATCTGGTTTTAAAACAATAAAAACTGAATCCTACATAAGTAATATTCTTACTCAAAATCATATATCCTCAAGTAATTACTGAGTAACATTGCCCATGTACTTACTCTGAAAACAGTGATAAAAGTGTAATTTCTCTTTAATAGAAAATTCGACCATACAGCAATATGGCTAACAAACCTGAAGCATGCATCCCATATTTAAAAAAATCCTCAGGCAGTTACTAACCAGCACTGGGTATGTATTTGCATTGAAAATCGCCATAAAATACAGACCTCTCAAAACATTAAATATATCTTTCAACCTAAATGGTCACAGAGCCTTCAAACTAAGTTAATGTGATCCAGACAACTCATACTAAAAAGTATAGTAGAAAATTTTAACACTAACTTCTAATACACAAAATTTGTAATTCTCATTGCAGAATCTTACAATTCTTAAGTTACAAAACCTTTCCTGCATAAAATTTTAAATTCTTTAAACGGCGTATTATAACTTTCGATTACAAAATTTTAATCACATCGAAACTTGGATTCGTATAACATAGTCTTGAGAAGGAAAGGAATTACCACATAGCTCGAAACAAAACTCGATATCTTCCCGCCGAAAACCAGCCCGATAGAAAGGAGCAACACTTAAAATCCAACGCAAGGTACCGGAGAAACACCAGGAATCTCAATTTTAAACTGTGACGAGGAAAACACTCTTCTCTACATTTTTGTTCAGCAAAGCCACATAGAAAAGACCAGAACCCTTCATTTATAGCTATAATGAATTGCCTATTTAATCTTGCGCAGAGCAGGAAAACGCCTGCCCTTTGTATCAGTTTCTGAGATATTGGGGTATCTGTAAAGAAAATGTTACCTCTTCAGTAATTGCTTTCAAACATAATATTAAAAAAAAAAAAAAAAAAAAAGTAACCTAACTTTCCAAACACAGCTTTGCAGAACTTAAAAATTCTCACATGAAGGAAATATGAGTGGAATGCCAATGCTGCCAATAGCTAAAGTAAAACTTTCCAATCAAAAAAAAGTATTTTCTCTAACACAAAGCTATTGATGTTTTAAAAGCTGCTAATGTACATTTATTTACAACAATAGTTTAAACTATTTATAATTTGCGTACTTCTGTGAAAGTTACACCAAATGAGCGGGAGACTCAAAATATTCATAGGTAATTAAAACATTAACATGAAAAAAATTACGAAAACCGCATTTCGACTCCCCTTAATCAAGAAATCTGGAATCATATAGCAGTTAAAGTCATAGGGACACACCCAGTCCATGCTACATGGCACGCCATACCACTCTTTCCCTTGTACCTAGAGCTTTCTCCTCGTCTCTCTCTCTCTCTCTCTCTCTCTCTCTCTCTCTCTCTCTCTCTCTCTCTCTCTCTCTCTCTCTCTCTCTCACTTTTAAGATTACGAGCAAGCTCGCTTTCCTCAACGCCGCCTATCTCAGCCAATCAGGGTACAGCTAGCCCTGCACCCCGAGCACGTCAAGTTTAACCAGTCATGGCAACAGAAGACACTAGAAAATTTCAGATTTATTAAACTTACTGAACCCCCCCCCCCTCCCAAAAAGAAGCATATTTCCAAAACTGTTCCACCGTTTTCGTATGTAACATTTATAAAATACAATGTATAGGTACAATTTATAAAATACGTCTTAGAGAAATGAACCATAATCATATTTGCTTTGTATCTTTTCTTCTATTTGGAAGAGGGTAGTCTTAAGCCTTTGATCTTACAAAATTCACCAGAAAGCTAAAATCAAATAAAACAGCAGTGTCATAAGTGGTATTTGAACCACGAATGTTCAGTTTTCCGTGGGATGCTGTAACCAAGTGAGCTACCGTTGCAACATGTGTCGGCACAATATTAAACTTCCGGTAAATTAGAATTATGAAATGACAAACCCCACTGGCAATTTACGTATAATACTTTTAAATCCCGGGTTTTCTTAGTTTAATCAGTCGATAGTAATTACTTGTTCTTTCACGCAAGCCATATATAAGAGAAGGTTGGAAAGGTAGAACGTTTGATATGTTCCATTCACACGACTTTCTCTAGGACTCCACAAACTGTCCCTACAAAACATTATATATTCTGTTATCGTCAAGCATTAGATCCTTTCCGCGTTCGCGGTAAATTTGGAATAAAAATCTACTCACGCTTATGCTTAGTTTGGAGTAGCAATCGACTCTTATCTCAGGGCGTTTTAATGGGCTTGTTGGGCTTCACAGATCCAGGCTATCTGGCAATTTCTTAAATAATAAATGACTAGGATTTTCTTTGTAGAGTTGTAGTTTATTCACAATTATTTCGTACAATTCTTACATGAAACTGCAATCGCTCGATGCAATTATGTGCTTTGTTGAATGCTGCAAATATTTTTACGCATATAATTCCTCGCGAATTCATTAATGTACCCGTAATTTTCAAGTGGCCTTTTCCATGCTTGTGGAAAAGCCTCCTTTTTATAATAACTGGCTTCACAACCAAAAAAACCAACATGTAACTATTATACTTATTGTTGGAAAACAAAAGCCATAGAGAAAATCCAAACGCGACAAAAGCATAATAAACATTTGCACCTAGCGGTTTCAACTTCGGAATACAACAGCGCAAAAACATTTGAACATCATATATTAAAAAAATGACATGAAATTCACAAAATACTGGCAGATTTTGTGGTTAGGATATAAATATTGCCTCAATCTACGTCATGCTAATCGAGATAAACATTAGCAGAAATGACCTTATTACTTGCTTCCTTGTAAGTAGAAGAGAAATAAGGTAATACATCAGACTAAATCAATTCTAAAGAACAGTCAAATCTTTTAAAAGTTATCGCTCTGTGGAACAATTGAAATTCGATTCTCTTTAGTATTTCTGGGATCGAAACAAAAGAGATGGAGAGAAAGTTGTCTTCCCGCTTGAGAAAAACTTAAACGTTTTAAAATTTAAACCAACAACAAGGAATATTTCGGAAACATCAACTCTATAAAAGAAATGTATATGATATAAAGTGTGTTTTAATGAGGTCTGTGTGTTTTGTATACTAAGTTTTTGTCTATTTCTTCAAGTTTACGAGTTTTACAAAAATTATTCGGAATGACAAGTTTTTCAGAGACTATTCCAGAAACCTCAAAATATACATTTCGTTTGCCATGAAAATATCGTAAACATATAGATTTTTAATAAATATCGTTAGAGCTATGTTTCAGAAAAACAAAATTTTCGCATCCTTGGAAGATAGTGAACTTTAATACTAAGCTTGGTATTTACCACCTTTTCGTTTTTAATTTATGCTGCCCAAAGGCACACACGCACACATACACACACATGATATTTTTCTAAAATGTTTTTCTTGGATTCTGGGGGTCTCAAAAATGTATCTCCAATGAAAATTCCGTATCGAAATTTTGGGTAGCGTATACTTTACTTTTTTAAAACATTCTCTAGCTGCTGTGTACATTGTACATACATGCTAGAGAAATTAAAAATTCAACGTCGAGGCTAATTTGAATCATAATGTTCCGTTTTTCGTGCGATTGTTCTAACCAACACAAGTAGGTACTATGGCAAGATGCCAGTGTAACAAATTCCCCATGCTTGATTAAACTGTGAAGCCATACCCACGACATTTTAAATAGTCATTGAGGTACGTCTTTTCAAAATTAATTTTAGATCTCCTTCTGGTTTTGAGAGAAACGGTGGGTCAGTGGGAGATGAAGAGGAAAAACGATTTTCAGTGTACCGGCCTCTATCTAACACATAGATGTTGCCATTAGCTTCCTTTCTACCCTCGCGTTGTCGCCAGATTGCTTATAAATAACATAGTGTAAACATTTATTTGTTATTATTTTCAGCTCTGAACATGTCACAGGCAGAATATTTTTTCTGTTATCATTTTAAAGCTATTATAGTTTTCTGTGGGTCCAAATTCTTAAAAAAAGAAAGTGTTTTTCAGTAAAAGTCTGATATAAGCTGTTTCTTATCACGCAGTAACTAATAGGTTAAAGAGTAAGTACGCAACAATATTCTTTTTCTTAGCTAAGGTACTAACGAGTGAATACCTACGTAATTTGAATTTTCTAACTTTAAAAAGATGAGCGTTATAAGTTTTTAAGTAAAGGATTTTCGGCAAATTCTGTATCTAAACAATGAAAGAGTTAGGCAGCGAGAAACTTTTCTATTATTGGACTTACAACGGTAACTAATTAAGAGAAGGAATTGACAAAGAGTTAGTAAGGCCGCGATGTCACCGAATGGTTAGACCACTCACCTAGGCGACCCATTTTCGATCCCAAGCGACCGTATGTGGGATTTGTGGTGGACAAAACGCTGCAGGTTTTCTTCGGGTTCTCGGGTATTCCCCGTCATCGCATTCCACCAGCGTTCCATCTTCATAGCTTGTAATTATCAGTGCCATCGTCTGCGGTGCCATATGTAGTAAAAATGGGCGTTAAACACAATAAAAAGGTTTAAAAATAAAAAAGGGTTGGTAACAATTTTTTAAAATAAGCCTGAATCCTGTAATTTCCTGCGTTCGTAGCTATGACAAACAAATATTTGTAATTAATAAATAATAATAATAATATATTAACAATATAATAATAAATTAATAATAATATTAATCGTCAGATGCGCAAACCTCACTCGTGTTTGCTTCCCACACAAAAATTCCCAAGATCGATTCTCAGTAACATTCTATCTCGCTGTAACAAATTATTCTTAAACAGTTATTCTTCTATTTCATGCATATCGGGATAAAAATTAGCAGTAACGGTCTTTTGCTGAGTTCTTTTTAAGTAGAAGAGAAATAAAGGAGTACTTTGGGCTAAAGCGATAGTCATATATCTTAAAAGCTGGTGGCTACGTTATTGAAATTCGTGCTCTTTGCATGGCCCAGAGTTGATATGTTCTTGTATTGAGTTTAAGTATTTTAAAATAGAAACCATAAGAGGGAATATCTTGACTATGATCAACTATGCAAAAAATGGTATAAACTGTGTACTTTGGCGATCTCTGCGTTGTTGTTGTTGTTGTTTATATATATTATCTTTAAAATACAACATTTTAATCAATCTCTTTAGAGGCATTTTTGAGAAAATCTCAATGTTCGAAGTTTTTTCCATGTAAAGGGCAGATTTGTGGGGCGGGGGGAAAGTTGTTAGTACGTTAGTATACAGTAGTGTAATCAAAGTCGTTAGAGGTAAATTGGACGCGGGGGGGGGGGGATTCTCGAAAATCTTCGTGTCGCATCCTTGGAAGATGTTGAATTTAAATATAAAGTCTGGTATTTAACCAACCTACACACACACACCACACCACACACACACATACACACACGACAGTGACCGTATAGTTGGGAACGAATTCATTTATCTAATAATCCTATCCTCATTAACTAGAAAAAAATGTGATCTTCTTTTACTTTCAATTAAATCTTTTAAATTTATTGACAATACTGCATCAGTGGTGACAGGTTTATAGAGTTTACCAACACTTGGGAGAAACACGAATGACTTTTATGCGACTCTCAAGATTTTGTTGCACTTAAACGTTCCATAAGCACACTATTATTTATTTTTATCGTTTAGTTGGGAAACTAGTACATAAATTGCAACATATTTCACATTGAGTATAATTTTTACATTTTGTTGTATTTCCAAAACACATTCAACAGTGGTTTATAGGCCGGAAACTGAAAATATAAGAAAATACCTTTATAATTCTTTTTTTTTTTTTTAAGTATTTAGCAATGACACTAGGTCTGTAAAGCCTGATGCTTTGATATTTTACACTCTAGTACATAATTGTAAATTTGTGCATTTTTACATTGTAAATTCTATAACATATTTGTAAATATGTATTGTAATTTGTTGGCATTTATGGAGAGTACATAATACAATAATCATATTTTAGTTTTATATAATTACTAGTAGTAACTATTATGTCAATAATTAGAAAACTAGCATTACATCAGTGTTGCATAATGAAATTATATTTATTTATACATTTAACACTAACTTTTATATTCTTTGTTATATGTGCATGCAAAAAAGGAAGTGTATATGTTTTTATGGATGACATTAAGTATAGTGCAGTGGCGTACAGACCTCAAAAGCAAATGATTGATTATATGTCTATTCTGCTGTTTTTGTAACTCGTACTTTTAGCACTAGGGCTTTGTGCATTCTTTTTTTTTTTTTTCGTAGTATATAAACATATGTACACATGTATTATCTCTTGTCAAGTTCTATGTTCAGTGGCTTCCTGGCCTAAACGAATCTACAGAATGCTTTCTAATCTAATCTAATCTTTGGTTTACGAGAAATATCAGGCAAGGTTATAAAGCCCTAATAAGGAAAGTGGCAAAAATATTAGATGGTAGGTGGTGAAGGCAAAGAAATAAAAGATGAGTATGAAATAGTGAGTTGGAAAACCGAAAATGAACAAAGTGCATAATGGAAGAAGATAATGAAGTACTTCCCTCACATTCAATGACAAAGCGTAATAGGGAAAAAAAGAAATCTCAACCAATTTGGCATCAATTAGGGACTCATCTAGAGTTAAGAGCATTTCATGCCATCAAGCAGTTACACATAATCGCCATGGTTACGTCATGACTCGAGGCAGGGAGGAGAAGAAAAGGGTTTTTACGAGGCGCAAAATCATGACAACCTTTAATAAATAATTACTTTGTTAATTGTTTTTCCACACTAGCCGGGTGTAAGAGTTAGAAAGGCGAGTCAGACTTAAAAATTCAATGCCTTAGCCAGGATTTGAACCAGAAAATCCGTGGTTCAAATCCCTTTCAAGTCATTATTTTGTTATGATATATGAAAAACCAAACAATTTATGGACTATAGAGCACACCATAATTAAGCTATGACAAGAACAGCTTCCGTTATGTAAACATTATTAGCTTAATAATGATGATGTGCTGTTATTGAACTTCTTTTTAAAGAAGAATAAATTCCCCAGCGACTTCAACCTGCATATAGGTGCAGGGTGCATGAGTGCCAACAGTTTAAGAAGATAGATAAAGTTGGTAGATAGACATTAGGATTACTCACGTGCGGGTTCTCAGTAACTGGGGCAGAGAAGAGCGCCGTACATAGACATTTGGTGCCCTTTGCGACTTATGTGACCCCCGGGAGGATGATAATGATGATGATTGTGATTTAAGGGAGCACAAATGCTGAGGTCATTAGCTCACCAAGAAGTAAAACGTGCCTATAGCAGAGCTAAAACGTATATAAAGTCAATCATCAATAAAAGTAGAGCTAAAACCAGATATAAAATCCATTGGTTTGGTTGGTGAGGAGTGAATTGGTTTGATTGATCTGGAGTGAATTGAGTAAAATTAAACAAAGGCTAAATGTATTATCTATGAGGGGTGTTCAAATAAAAAGGTACGAAACGTCTTAACAACCAAACCAGTTGATATTTGAATATGGCGCTTTGGAATAACGTAGTGCAACGTCTAGGGACGCGAATGTAGTGTCCGGCCTGGTTGTGCGCATGCGCGGGCGCCCGCACATGACGCAGGAGAGAGGCAGGCAGTTGTGTGTTCCGTCCAATTGTCGCGGCAGTACGTGTGAGGATATCATGTTGTTCAGATTGCAAAATTCGACGGTTGAGGAACAGCGAGGTGTTATCAGATTTCTGACTGCGGAAGGTGTTAAACCGGCCGATATTCATCGTCGGATGATAGCCGTATACAGGGGAGACTGTATGTCCGACAAGTCAGTGAGAAAGTGGGGTGCCTGTTTTCGTGAAGGATAGGCAAACACGGTAATCACGGCCGAACTCATCGACAAGGTGAACGGCCTGAAGAGAGGTGATCGGCGTGTCACAATGTCAATGTTGGCAGTGATGGTGGGGGCCAGCGAGGGAACATTGTGGACAATTGTGTACGACAGGTTGGTATATGGTCATCATCCGGCGATGAATATCGGCCGGTTTAACACCTTCCGCAGTCAGAAATCTGATAACACCTCGCTGTAACTCAACATTCAAATTTTGCGATCTGAACAACAAGATGTCCTCACACGTTCTGCCGCGTCAATTGGACGGAACACACAACTGCCTCCTCTCTCCTGCATCATGTGCGGGTGCCCGCGCATGCGCACAAACAGGCCGGACACTACATTCGCCTCCCTAGACATCACATTACGCTATCCCAACGCGGCATATTCAAATTTCAACCGGTTTGGTTGTTAAGACGTTTCGTACCTTTTCATTTGAACACCCCTCGTATTATTATTGACAGCAATTAAACACTCGTAGTACCCGCTCAATTGACACAGGTAGTAAAACGAACTATATCCTGAGGCTAAAAGGATCCTGTGATAAAACATTTAAAATCATATCCACCGCTCTAGGATCATCAACCAGGGCCTTTGCAAGAGAGACTGGTATGGATAAAGATAAGCGAATGTGTGCTAGATGAACACACTCTAGCAACAAATGACGGTTTGAAAGTTCTTCCTTGAAGAGCGGATAGTTAGGAGCTGGTTCACTCTTAAAAAGGTAACTAACTGTGCGCAAAATTAAAGTGGCCAATTCGTAAGCGAGCCAATATCATCACCTCTCGGTGAGATGGACGACCTCTCTGTATGCCAACTGTCCGCACAACAAGCCTGTTTCACAATGAACTACAGTACTGGGCTTCGCGGTTGCCATCTTTGCCACCGAATCAGCCAGTTCGTTCCCCGGCCAACCAACGTGACCAGAAATCCAAACGCAGTCCACATTCACCTCGGACGCGTGCAAAATCTGAAACGTATCCTGAATACGCTGTACGATAGAGTTGTCGATGTACAGATCACGAAGGATTTGAAAGACACGGAGGGCATCACTCAGAATAAGGCAGTCGCCGAGTTTTTGACGACGAAAATACAGAACTGCTCGTTAAATAGCATATAACTCTGCAGTATAAATGGATGTGCTACTAGGAGAAACGAAAGTAGAAGGTTCAGTCTCGGTAATAAAGGCATACCCAACACCGTCAGCGCAAGCAACTACGGATACTAGACACAGGCGTATTAGATTTGTCATAAGCCTTCATCCCGAGATCGACGTGATATGTAGCACGTAACCAAGGTGAGTACACCCCCTCCCGATTGGGAAATATGCTAAGAAGTTCAAGCTCGTACTTCCGAAGCAGCTCTCAGAAACGAAAACCTGCAGGCCTGGGACACTGTAATAGGTTTGAATTTGTAAGAGGTTCGTCTAGTTCAGTACTAAAAAGGAAGTAAACGATGGATGCACAGGTAAGCTCTTCTTAAGTCCACAGCCTAATTTGCTAACAGGACATCGCGCCTGCAGCGCCAGGGGAGCTCCGTTAATTTGGCGAAGAGGCTCAAAACTGGACTGGTTGGAAAAACTCCAATAGCCACACGGATGCCCTGATGGTGGATCTTTTCAGCACTGATGGTCACGCTGAAGAATATACAATGCATCCATAGTCTAACTTGGATGAAGTTACTGCAGCAAAAGTGTCCTATCTTTTCCCCAAGATTGGTCACGTAATATCCGTAAAATATTAAGAGAACGGTCACATCGTTCAGCTGTGATGACCAGCAAAATTCATCATCGAAGAATCAACCAAGTAATCTCATTTCATCTGCGAACGGAAGTAAATCTGGACCGAGGCGAAGACAAGGCAGCTATCGCCTACTATGGCGCCAGAAGTTAATATAGAGTGATTTCTCAGTTGAGAAGCAAAAGCCTTTTTGCAACTGCAATCAGAGAGCTTTTCTAAACATTACTGTAGATCTCGTACGCAGATAAGTCCAAAAGATGGCAAATCATCTACAAATAATTAAGACGAGACACCTGGAGGAACACATTGCGATATGGAATTAATCGTTATAGCAAACATCATGAGGCTTAGCAGCACGCCCTGCGGCACTCCGTTCTCTTGAATAAATCCTATCCTCTTACATAGGGATTCCAAAAACACCGAGCCAACCCGTACTCGGAAAATGCGGTCGCTCGAAAGCTCCTGGATGAGCAATGGAAGGCGTCCACAGATATTCCAGTTGGAGAGGGAGCGTAATATCCATGTTCACCAACACGCATAGTAAGGTCGAAGGTATCGACGCACCCCCTACCCCCGACGAGCATGGTTGGAGGAGTCTACGTCCTGGGAGTCATCTCATGGCCTAGTACTCCTTTCGAGATAATCAGCGAAAACAACTGGGGATCATAAGCCAGGCCTTGAGTGCCTTGGGGTGAGGAGGTAATTTGACCTCCGCGGTGCCGGAGAGTTTTGGCAATCCTCTACACATCGCCATCCTCGAGTCTCGTGTGGGCCATCGTCTCCTCCCACTCTCGCACTCTATGCTCACGTGGGCAAGTTTGGACCTCTCAGCGAAAACGCCTTATGAGTGCTCGATTATGTAGCGTGCGATGACGCTGGTATAGTCTGCGGGCTACCCAGGAACGACGGATGAGAAGGTGAAGTTCCAAGGGAAGGATGTCCGGGCGAAGAGGAGCTAGGATGTGAACAGTTAGGTTGTTGACAATTCGCACCACGATAGATGATTCTTGGGTCCCCTGAAACCAAAAAGAAAAACTGTTTTAGAAAACGCTCTATGTATGTGACTGTGTCCGTGTGTCATGGAACGCGATAACTACAAAATGAAAAGTCGGTAAAATACTAAACTTGGTGATTTCGTTTAGAATCTTCCAAGGATGCGACAGATTTTGAGAAAAATCGCCCTCCCCCCCCCCCCAACCTAAACTACCTTTACATGGAAACATTTTCGAAAATTTTTATTTACTCAAAAATGGTTATACGATTTTAATTACAATACCGTATATTAAATACCGCCTGCGGTGCCATAAGTAGTTAAAGCGGGAGTTAAACACTACCCCCGTATATTAAAGACATTTGTATGAAAAATAAAATGTATATGTTGAAGACCTCTTCATTTTGGATGAATTTTGGATAACTGGTACATAGTAAGAAATAGACAAAGTACTTCACAAAAATGTAGATCTCGTTAAAACATACAATTTATGACAGACTTTTTTTTTCTTCTTCTTGGAGTTGGCATTTCCGAGCTGTTTGTTTTAATTGGTTTGTTTTAAAATGCTTTAACTTTTTATACGGGAATTAGTCAACTCCTGCCATGCAAAGAAAAGAATTTTAATCGCATGATTTTAAAAAGATTTTACTACGCTTTATCCTGGTACACTCTCTCCTACGTACAAGGAAGCAAGTAATAAGACAACGTCTACTATGTTTATCTCGATTAGCATGAAGTGAAAAGAAGAAAAAGCTTGTTAACAATAATTTATTACAGAGATGCAGAGAGAGTCATGTAAATGGAGCACATCAAAGTTTTTCCGATGTTGTTTGCTGACAAAAGAACAGAGGATTACTTTACCTGTTTAGTGCAATATCTATAATTCATTTGTGCGTTATTTTTTTTTCAGAAAATAGAGTACCCTGTGGTCAAGTACATCGGAGAGAAAAAAGAATGTAAGTATACAACGAAAGCTTAACTAAAAATGCAACAACGTGCTTTCAAGTATCACTTTGTTTCATCAAAATGTTTTTGTTCTAGTTGAATAAGGATATTGCCTAACTTCTCAGAAAATTGAAATGCTCACTCCCTTCTTTAATCGCGTAAATATTTTTGTGACATATACTATTGGATTCTTTAAAAAGTGAGGGAAAAGAACATCTTACTTGGTGTTTTGCGATGCAATTATAAGTCAAACTCCTAAAAAAATGGAATTTCCATTGGGAGTTCTGTATGTGCTGTAACATGTATAAAGTCGCTGGGTAATACCATAACTAATAACGTTCCTCTAAATTTCATTGCGTCACTTTGTTCAATAGCGCATGTCATTAACAGTAACTAAGATACGCGGAATCGCTTTGGATTAAACCCTAGGAAGCTATATTCGACACTGTACCATCGATAAAATGCATCATCGCTCTCCAAGAAAGGGATGAAAATTGTCTGACTTGACCTGTACGATAAAAATCCTCCTCACACACATTAAAAAAAATTATACTTTTGAGAAAAGTACATTCTGAATAGTCTGTAAAGTCCTCTTCATTTCTGTTTCTTAGAAGGCATAGAAACTCTTCCAAAACTTGTTTCCAAATATATGAATTTATTGCAATTTGTTTTTCACAAATCTCGACGCCGGAGATATTATAAGAACCTCATGCTAATATCATGAGAAATAATAGTTTTTTGTGAATAGTTTTAAATGTAATGCACTCCGCGACATTATATGTTGAAAGTTCATTATTGGACCTGGCTAATAAACCGTTGAATACAAATTATCATCCATGTTCATAAACACAAGACTAAACGATAGGAGATCGAACCTACGTCGCTGCTATAAGAACTCTTATAACGTACAAAATCCCATCCTATTATCCCACAGCGAATAGGGCTGAATAAATCCCTATTTCAAATTGTTGCCTCAACGTTCAATTTGTAATATATACCATAGCAAATTGGCGCCCAATATTAAGGCTGTATTTATATATGTTCCTTTTCACAACATACATTACAACAATTTCTCGAACTTTGATGCATCCTCTGACCCTAAGTTTCGTGTTTTTTCTAACACCGTAGAAAACGTCTGAGTGCATCGACTTGGTCAAATCCATTTTGGATACGCTACCTTATAACTTCGACGTTAAGCATAATTGTGTGTTCCGAAAGATGAAAATCCGTTGGTTTCAAATCTGAAGATCGCTCAGTCTAGTAATGAATCTCTCTCGTTAAATCTTTCTGTTCGGAAGCTGGTTATCCAGATACTGGCAGATTTTCGGAGAAAAGTGAGGTGGAGAACCGTCGTGCATAAACAAATTCCTGGATGACATTTAGAGGAAAATAATAATAAAGCAAATAAGATATGCGGTATGCTAATTCAGTAAATAGTTACGCGAAGAAATTGTGGCCAATAAAATGATCTTGAATGATTTCACTTCACTGAGGCTAAATCTCTATTATGGTTTGTCCTGTCGTATTTACTTAGGCCTTTCTTACATCGGAAGTGATTGTTGTGATAATTTAAAATACTATCACTGGAAGACCATTTATCTTAATAGCTTGAGATATACGGAAGAATAATCTTTTGTAAGAATAGTTTGTTGAAGCATAATTAGAGAAAGTAATATGAATGTGTCATATTAGATATTTACTTTCTTTACCATGTACGTACAAATTACGAAGTTAGACAAGACATTGCACTCCACCCAAAATTCGAAAACACTAGTTTTACCATAAATACATGTTTTGAATCAAATAAAAAATGTGAAAGAACTTCCATGTGTGTAGGCACCTGTGTTTGTGTATGTGTGTGTTTGAACAGCATAGTTAAAATGAAAAGCCCATTAAGTACTTGGTATTTAAATTCAGCATCTTCCAAGGATGCAACAATTTTCAATGAAATCCCACACCCCAGCTGCCCTTTACATAACACATGTTTTCCAAAATGTTTGTTTTCTGAAAAATAGCTTTAACCATTTTGATTAAAATACTACATGTTTAAGATATTATAATGAAAATGTAAGGTATTTCATGAATTTTCTCTTCATCTTGATTTACGTGAATTGATACAAAATTGAGCTTTTGCAAAAACAGCTTTTTGAAAAATAGGTAGTGAAAGCCAAATTTGTGTAACACATTAGATTTTTATAGTAATATAATTTCACAATTAGTCTTGACAAAAACATTCACTAATCTGGTTAAATATGTTTAACAGGTCCACCGACGGAAATCCAAATCGACCAACATCAAAGCTTAAATTATTTACTCTCGAACCTTCCGTCTTCTAAACAATTACAATTCGTATTAAACGTGTGAAATGCGGAATATATCCAAATAAAATGCGACTCAAATCGATTTCAATTCACCATGGGGCCTAGTGATGATAGATAGTAAGCATGGTTTAAAACTGAAGTTTCACATTTTGTCTATCTCTATGACTCACTATATTAATAAGGAAATCAGGTTGAATATATTTCTCTCTCTCTCTGACTGATATGCTTAATTTCAGAATAAGAAAGAACGAAATATAGTTATGTTCGATTAATACTGAAATGTTGTTTCTTCTAGATAAATGCACCGACAAGAATGTTCTCACATTCTTATTAGATATACCTAAATATTTGGAGAGGTTAGAAACAAGCTTGAGTTACATGAGAAACATTATACGCTGTTTGGAGGAAATTAAAAAATTAAAAGAAGAACTTGTTAAAGGTATGTTAATTAATTTTTTTTCCTGATTAATGTGATTGAATGTAATTTTGAAACATTAATCACAAATAGATTTACAAACTAAACATTATTGAAGATACATTGACTGAATCCTTAAATATATGGGTATTGTTTGTTTACTATTCAGGAGCTTTTAACCTAAATTTTATATACCAATTAACATTTGGCTTCGTTAACACCTTAACCACTGTAAGCTTATGTTGCTATAGCATGGCACTCGGCAAAACTACTCCATGTTCTATCAATTGCTAATTATCGGTTATGGGTGCCGACGGCGGCGAACTGTCGGTGGAAGACTTCGAAGGCTTACGCCCCGTCGTACTTGGATGGCTTGATGCCTGTAAGGGATGTGTCACATTCCAAGGCTTCTAATTTAAAGTCGCTTTTCCTATGTTTATCGCATTGCAGCTTCTAATTACTGCCGCCGCGCATACTAAGGCTTCTGCAAACATGATAATAGCGGCAATCACGTGGTGTTATCAAGGTCTGCAAGGCGTAGTAATACTAATCTCACTCCTGACACCAGTGTAGCAAAACTATTTACCTCAAAATTGTTTACAAAACAAAATATTTATTTCACTGCATTATAACAATTCAGCAGTACAATTTGTCCTGCGCTTCCGTGTGTAGAAGTTGACTGCTCTCTCACGCCACTGAACTATCACGCCGCTGCGCGCTAATACTCTAAATAAAATACTGATGCAAGACTTGCTTTCTTGGCTTGCAACTCTTCCTTATATAGCCGTGAATGACGTCAACAGAAGTTATCAGAAAGCGAAGCTTCTAACACGTGTCTACTGCGCCGATGTGTTTCATTCTAAGGCTTCTAGTTAGTGTCGCCGCGCCTACAATGGCTTCTGTCATGTGCGGCGATCAAGCTCGGCAAGTTACATTCACAATATATTATTACTGTCATCTCCAACTGCATCTTCCTCATATAGAGAGCTTACACCCGCAGGACTTACAAGCTAATGCCTAGGAGATGGCTGTTGAGGAGCAGCGGACTTTGGATCTAGAGAGTACCTACGTATTTCTTATCAGTCTAATGTCTGCTATGAAAGTGGAGCAGTAGATGATATGAAATGAAGGCAAAATGGATGACAGGAAGGATGAGGCAGTTGGTGAAATGAATGGCGGGGGAAAGCGAAGGACCTGGAGAAAACCGGCCCAAACATCGCTTCTACAGCCACAAATTCCTCATGCGGTTAGATGGTCGGCCGATCTCTTCAAGCGGGGAGGCGGGTTTGCGGCGATGACGGTCCTGCAGCACCTGACTGTTCGAATCAGTCGCACGGCAATACATTTTAAGTTGGCTCGCACTTTCCTCCGTCCCAGCCTGGAAAAGAGCACACTATAAAATAAGCATGTATAGGCACTACTTACTCTGTTGTTCTCCAATAAGCATATTTGAGTATATACAATCTACGGTTGTACGGAGGAATGGAATAGGTAAATGCGGAACTCTGCAGGTTTGCCAATTCAAGACTTTCAAAGTCACGTATTGCTTTAAAGCATCATAAATGTATGAGAAACTATGTTGCTATGTTAGGCGTGTAAGGCACGTTTTACTCTGCTACAAAATATGCATTCTTGTGCTACTTCCAATGTTTTCTTGCTAGCATTTATCTTTATATATAAAAATAGTTTTTTACTTGAAAGTTGATCTAATCATCATTATCAACATCCGGATTAGGGAGGAAGCCACGACAGGCTTGTTCAGTAATTAATTGTTGCTGTAATCATTGTTTCTTCGTTCTGACAATGTTTCTCTTGCCTGTAATCTAGTCATTAAAGATTTATAATTTAGAAGAAGGTGTTTTGGAATGCGCTAATCTCTCATTCTCTCTATAGGTTCTTTTCATTTATTGGTGCCCTATCTAAATTAACTTAAACATGTCGAGTTCCTTTCTGATCTCATTATTTCTTTTGTTTTTCTGTCGTAGTGTAGCCTGCGACACTCCTGAACTTAATTTCAGCTTCTTCAGTTTTTCGTTCTTCATGTTTACCAACTGTACAAAATTTAAACCATACAACATATCCTTTGTCATTACTTTATAAAATATTAGTTTAGTTTCTTTCCTAGTTGTTTTAACGCTTCTTTTATTGCACCACATATGTAACTGAATTGGTAGATTTCGGTTGTTTCCCTATATTTTAGTAAAGAAAAACAACAGCCTAATTAGCCAAATGTATTTACTTGTTTTATTTCTAAAACTATTTTGATCTTACTTGTAGACTCCTGATATCTTATTATTTTAAATTCTAAAAGTAGATATAAATATTTGGTGTGTATTTTTACATAAATAATTTTTTAAGGTATATGACTTTTTTTAATGTCCTTTCTTTTGCTATTAAATCCTGGTCTTCTGTAAATAAAATTGTGTTTAAAAATACATTCTTAATTTTTATAAGAGTTGTTAAATTTAACTGTCATTTATAATCGACATCGTCAATGTACATTCTAGTGCACGGAAATGTAAAGATGCAGTTAAGTGTCTTTTGGTATGTTTCTTTATTTAATGTTGGTCGTTTGGTATGTTTCTTCATTTAATGTTGGCGGAGCTTGTTCACCATTTGTGTTCCTTAGCAGTCCTAAAGTTTCCAATATTCTATTGGTTTGTGTTCAAGTTCGACACATGCAAATGACCTATGAACAAGGCTTGGCCAAGGTGAGGGGAGGGTTAAGAAATAATTTAAACCGAGTGGAACGATTGTTTCCACTACCTCTTGGCAGAAAGATGCTATTATAAGAACGGGGTGTCGCGGAGTAATTATTAGAATATTAGCTTACTTTAGTTCTATAACTGTATTTGTTTCTCCTTATGTTTGTCTTTTTAACTGCAAATGCCTTAAGAATGCTTTTGAATGCTCAGTATGTTTTGTGTATATTGAGCTTTAATTTACAGCGACTTATTTTATAATAAATGTTCATGATTCTAAATAAATGTGTGTAATATGGTGTTTAAGTTAATACACATATAATAAGCACATAAATTTGTTTCATCCCTCATCCCCTTTCCTCGTAAAATACGCAAATGTTAGCATTTTTCATTATTCGAAAAGGATTATCAATCTGGCTTTTGCTCCTTTCCTCACCGCTGATAATTTAATCAAATTAAGATAAAACTCATTCTGAATAATATTTTTCATTGCATCTTAAACTATCCGGTTCACCTCCACCAAACAAATAGCAAGCGCATGTTACTAATCACACCTTGCTATAGTTAACGGGTTTGAACTTGTGGCGTGACAGGGGAGTGGTGCCATTTAGCTACCAACCTAAACAGCTGTTCCTCATATCGGCACGTTTCATGCATTGGACTGGATGCATCAAAAAGAAGTGGCGAAAACAGACAACCTTGATTTACATCTATATTAATTAAATAGTCATCCACAGCAAGATTGTAACCCTCTTTTTTTTTTCTCTCTCTTTCAAATTTGAAGTTTACATGAGGAGTAAGTTTTCAATAGTGCTTGAAGACGTATTGTACATGTTTTATCAATGCCCTCTGAAATTTCCAGCACCTCTGTCTTCTTTTCTTTTTTTGTTTGTTGTTGTTGTTGTTTTTTTTTTTTTTTTTTTTTTTTTTTTTTTTTTTTTTTTATATAATTCTGCTTTATATTACGTCGCTTTAACAACTCGGTTACGTCGTGACGGAAGAGTTCGTCAAAGTACCTCGTTTAGGGTATGTGATGGGTATTAGCCGTTTAAGGACTTATTTCCGTTCGATACGACCTTCGCTTAGCGCCAACCAGATGGTGTTAGAGGGCCATTCAGTCCAGCCACACTAACACTTTATTCAGATATTGACATCTGTAGTCAGATAGCAAAGTGCAACTAGCCTTTTAAGACATCATCTCCTCAAACCGTTCTTAACACTTAGCTCCGCAACAGGCATATGGAGTTAAGGGTGCCGTCCAGTCTACTGCTTTCATTATTTGAAGGTAGATGGCACCGCAATCACATTTGCCATATATTTCCGTTTTGCTATTGTTTAGAGTGAAGGTGGAACAAAAAAACAGCCAGATTGTTCGGCAAAGGAGAAATGAACCCAGGACCTCCTGAAAGGTATCAGGCGTTACCGATAAACAACTCTGTTTTATCCCAAACTCCATTAACTTTTCCATGCAAAATGCAATTTTGGCAGATACCCAACTTTTCCTACCAAGGCCAGAGGATAGAGTGGGGAAATTCCATCAAATACCTAGGCGTCACTCTTGTTAAGGGCAACTTTTCGTGAACACATGCGGGGAACGTCGGACAGAGCTCTTTACCCTGTTCTGGCCTCCCAAATGCACTTAAAGTGCACTTTTCAAGGCGCTCATAGATCCCTTATGCTCTACGCCTGCGAAGTGCGGGGTATGGCAGCAGACTCCTGGCTTCTCTGGTTACAATGGATACAGAATAGAGGACTCCGGTCCATATATTCTGTATGTCGATGTTTCCCTTTGAGAATACTACATGAAGCTTCGGCCCTCCCATATGTGGAAGATGTTATTAGACGCCGGCCTCAGAGATTTTACGCCAGATTGGACGAACATGAGAACGCACTTGTCAGATCGCTGGGGGAGTACTTACCCACTGAGCGTCGGTGCAGGCGGTATCGGTTTCCCCGAATGGTTTGTGGGCATCCCCGGTAACAACGCCTTCAAACCAGTCAACAGCAAATTAGCTGAACCAAGTACTCCCCCCTCCCGCAATCGGGAGTGGTCAATCAAAATTCTCCAACAAAAACAATGTTTCACAAATTAAACAGCAGCGGAGCAGAGGAAAAGGATGCTGCTCCTGAAAAATGCAACCGTTCGAGGAGCCTATCTAGCGCTACCTCCTTAACATCATCACCCGAAACCTCCAAATACAAAATCTTAACCTTCACCTCATTCCGGTGGTTTAACCCTTACCAGGGTAGGTACACAGCAGCTACAGCTAGGCTCACCAAGAATCTACCAGATCTTGCACACACGCACGCACGCATTTTTGGAGAAATGCAACTTTGAAAGTTACAACTTGTTCTAATGGACTATTCAATCGACTATTATCATTATTCTTTGTTCCTGTTTCTATCATTTTATTTTCCAATATGTCTTCTAATTATTGTCATTAAATGTTTATCTGTAAAGTTATATTATATAGCTTAACTGAATTATTTGGCTTACAAAAATCTAGCTTATAGAATAACTATAAATAATTAGTAGCAGAAAACTATTGTTTGTTACACTAAGATTATTAAAAATAGCGTTGCACTCTAGGGGTCTTTTCCCTAGCTAGGTATTTTATTTGGTGAATGTTTCTGATTTCAGGCTCAAAATGCGGGGAAAAGGATGTTGCCACTTTGGAAGAGTACTTGGTGAAATTGAATATATATAGCTCAAAATTGACCTACTTGGAAATTGAGTTACAGCAATTCGACCATGTGGTTTTGGCGCTCTTGAATCAAATACTGTCAACAAAAGAATGCAAAAAATAAAAGTAAAGAGAATTATTAAAATATTTTCTTAAAGTCAAAACAGTTCTACAATAAAGCCAATACCCTAAGTTTATGTGGTTATTTTTTGCTAATTTGAGAACCTTTCAAAGAATCCAAACAATGTGGTCCAATCCCTTGGAGGGCGGGCAAGAGTAAGTAAAGACATGCATTTTGGGGTGAAGTATGATGTAGACTATGCGGCCCGAGATTGTCACGGCAAATACGAAGACCTACATCCAGAAAACTGACAAGGTAGATAATAGTTTTGGTTACTTCCTATAGAAGGTTTTTGCATCAGACAGCTCCTTAACCATCTAAAAGTACTTATATGCTACAGTAAATTGGTTCTTTCTAAAGCGTTAAAGTTAAATTAATGTTTTAATATATAAATAATTACAAATTAAAAAAATCTTTTGTTCCATTCACATGACTTTCTCTACATCTATGCAACAAATTATTGTTAAAAAGCTTATGCTTCTATTTACTTCATGCTAATCGAGAAAAATTAGCAGAAATAGTCCTATTACTTGTTACCTTTAAGTAGGAGCGGAATAAGAGAGTACCATAGGTTAAAGTGATAGTCAACAGCTGATTGCTATGTGATTAAAGTTCCTTTGTTTGTATGGACAGGAGTTCACAAAGTCCTGTGTGAGAAAAGTAAGTTTTTCAAAGCTGAAACCAAAAACAAAGAATATCTTAAAAACGATCAACTCCACGAAAAAAATGTATACAACATAAATTGTGAGTTTTAATGTGCTCTACATTTTTTGTGTAGAAAGTTTTTGTCCATTTCTTACGGTTTAGCAGTTATGCAAAATTCCGTAAAATTCACCCAGAACAAAGTAGTCTTCAGAGCATATTCCCAGAAAATTCAAAATATACATTTCATTTGTCAGGTAAATATCTTTAATATACGATATTTTAATCAAAATCGTTAGAGCCATTTCTTAGAAAATCAAAATTTTAGCAAAACGTTCCATGTAAAGGGTAGTTTGGGGTGGGGGATTTTTCTCAAAATCTTCGTGTCGAATCCCTGGAAGATACTAAACTTAAATACCAAGTTTGGTATTTTACCGACTTTTTGTTTTGAGTTATCGTGTTCACAGACACGCGAACACACGGACACAAACACACACACACGGACCTTTTTTTGAAAATACTTTTTTTTGATATAGGGGACCCTAAAACATATATTTCCGGTGAAATCTCGGTATCGAATTTTTTGGTGGAGTGCAATACCTTTCTCTACATGTACATAGCACGTGTAGAGAAAGTAAAAACAATAATTATATATTAACATCCTAATAAAATTCCAGTTAAACTGTGAACTAATAATTTAAAAAAATACTGATGATACAAATAAAGTTGCAAGAGTAACTTTTCAAACTCCAATGGTCGATTCATACCTCCTTCTTTTTTATGAAATTATTCAGCTGAAATGTGAAAACCCCTAAAGGAATATTGAATAACAAACAACATTTGGAACTTAATTAAAGCTGTATATAATGTATTTAGGTACAAAATTTGCATGAAGGAAGTCGTCCTCTCTTGTCAAGTGGTAACATGCTAACATCTAGTTACCAAAATTGCGGGTTCAAACCCAGTGGAGGGCGATGGATTTTTTCGGGGGTAAAAATCCTTAGCTTGGCATCCTTCAGAAGAGGAGTACAGCTGTTGGTCCGTGTCGTAGAACCTCAAGCCTAATAAAAAGGCTCCAGAGGAAAATTAAGCGGTCTTTAACCCCCATTACAGAATGGGACGCTGAGGAGCATAGCAGTTAAGTAGCGTTCATAAATAACACTCAATTTAATTTAATTTTGCAAGAGGGAAAGTTCTTAGAATATAAATGTTAGAAATGGTGCATGACAAGGATGTATTCTTTCACAAACAACATTTCTCCTACTACTTGATGATGTAGTAAAAAAAGATGCTAAGAAGACGGAAAATGGCCATGCAGTGGAAATCTAAGAGAGAGGGTAGCAGACCTAAATATTGCAGATGCCTACTCGATAAAGATGTGGTGATATGAAAGGGAAGTTAATGGATTTACAGAAAAGCGAAAAGTTCTCACTTAAGGTAAGTTTATACTCAGTGATTTTTTTTATCAAAATGTTGATATTTTATTTTGGTGTCATATAATAATATACAGTTTCTAGTTTTTTAAAAATATATGGTCTTACCAGAAGTAGGTTTGACTTAGGATTTTGTACCACCTTACTCTGCTATTCTAAGCAAATTGTTAAAATTGATTTCAATTATTTCTCCAAAATAACATTTTCAACATTTTTACCGTTTTAAATCTCAAAGTAGTACTCTTAAAATTAAGTTCCAGACCTCATTCATGTATCATTTTGAAGTTTATTAAACAGAAAAGTATGTGAATAAATATTTGTTACCTTAAGTTAGAACATTTCTGTAGTTATGTTAAACCAAAACCCAATATTGATAAAATTTTTATTTTGAATTAAAATATCACAACTTTTTTAAACAGCTGGTTTGCTTGATATTTAAGGCCACATTGTAAACACTCAGAAAAGAAATTGTTGTCTTATTTATATATATAATATATATAGAAGCTTTTAATTTGCTATGACAACTTGGATTAAAAATATAGATTCTTAATCACAAGGTGTGTAATTTATCTCTACATAAATGAATAAAATGATAAATAAATAAGAATGAATACAAAAATAACGAAAAGTTTTATTACAGAAGATAAAGAAATTGAACCTTTTGTGTATTTTGGTAAAGTTTAATGATGATGATGATGATAATAATAATAATAAATAATAATAATAATAATAATAATAATAGGTAATAATAATTAATAAATATTATGTGTTCCATTCATATGACTTTCTTTCTATCTCAATTATTGTTTATTCTACTATGTACTTCATGCTAATCGAAATAAATATTAGCAGACTTGCTTCCTTATGAGCAGTAGGGAAATAAGAAAATACGGTCTTGATACTTGCTTTCTTGTGAGTAGAAGGGAAATAAGGAAATATACTAGGCTAAAGCGATAGTCAAATATTTAAAAAGCTGGTTGCCATGTGGTCGAAATCCAATTCTTTGCATTGCCAGGAATTGACAAATGTTTGTGTGTGAAAAGTGTTTTAAAAGCGAAATCAATAACAAGGAATATCTCACAATTGTCAACTTCACCAAAAACAAAACAAAACAAAAAGAAAATAAATGACAAATTGTGTGTTTTAACAAGATCAACATTTATTGTGTAGTGAGTTTTTTCTATCTCTTACGGTTTACCAGTCATGCAAAATTCAGCAACATTTATCCAGAATAAATAGATCTTCAAAGGATATTCCCAAAAAATTCAAGACACACATTTTATTTTCCGCATAAATATCTTTAATATACGGTATTTGAATCAAAATCGCTAGAGATATGAGAAAATGAAAATTAAAAAAAACAAAAAAAACAAACAAGCAAAGGGCATTTTGGGGTGGGGGGATTTTCCTCACACTCTTTTAGTCATATCCTTGGAAGGTAATAAACTTAAATACTAAGTTTGGTATTTTTTCATTTTTGAGATATTGTGATCATGAACACACGTACACACACAGACAGTTTTCTAAACATCTGATGTGCTACATTCACTTAACTTTATCTAGCTGCCCTATATACAAACTATTCTAACAAAAGATTATTCTTTCATATACGTTATACTAATCGAGATAAACATAGCAGAATTGGCCTTCAATACTTGCGTCCTTACAAGTAGAAGGGAGATAAGGGAATACATTAGGTTAAAGCGATAGGCAAATATTTTAAACCTGGTTGCTATGTGGAGCAGTTGAGGTTCGGTTTGCTTTGCATGGTCCCGTTTGAGAAACGTTAGGTACTTTTAAACTGAAACCAACAACAAGGAATACCTCGAAAACGGTCAACTCTACAAGAAAAATGCATATGACATATTTTACGTGTTTTAACGAGATCTATATTTTTAAGTTTTTACCTGTTACGCAAAAACTCATCCAGAATAAAGAGTTCTTCAGAGGGTGTTCTAGAAGATAGAAGATACAAAATACAAAATACACATTTATTTGTGATGAAAACATATTTAATATACAGTATTTTAATCAAAACCGTTAGAGCCACTTTTGAGAAAATCGAAACTTTCAAAAAATTTTTCCATGTAAATGTTAGTTTGTGATGGGGGAATTTTTTTGAAAATCTTCGTGTCGTATGCTTGAAAGAAATTAAAGAAAATATCAATTTTGGTATTTGGTGTTTTTGTTTTTGAGCTATGCTGTGCACATCATACATATGGACCTTTTTCTATCTCTTTTTCTTTTTCAAACTCAGGGTACCTCAAAACATATTAGATACATTTTCGGTGAAATCTTTACATCGAATTTTTAGGCGGAATACAATATCTTCTCTAGCTATTATGTGCATTAAATATATATATATATACGTGCTAGAGAAAGTAAAACTATTTAACACAACAAAATTCAGCACTCGCACGATGCATATGAAGCTTGGAGATTCACAACTGTTAAAGTTCACTATAAACCGACACCAACCGTTAATCGAAGTCTTAAAAGCTGCGCTATGCGATTGTGTTTAAAATCCGCTTCTTTGCATGACCAGGAGTAAAACAAGAGAAACAAGGACGATCCCTGTCTGAGAGAAGTATACGTGTTTTAAAACTAAAACCAATAACGAGGAATATCTTCGGATATATTTCCACAACAAAGATGTAAAGGACATAAATTATGTGTTTTGAGGAGATCTACATCTTTTGTGTAGTAAGCTATGTCTATCTCTTACGGTTTACCAGTGCACAATGAAGAGGTTTCCAAGATTATTCCTAGGTCATTCAAAATACGCATTTTATTTGTCATGTAAACAATTTAATATACCGTATTTTATAAAAATTGCCAGAGCCATTTTTGAGAAAAACAAAAATTTCGAATAGTTTTCTATGTAAAGGATAGTTTGGGGTGCGGGATTTTCTTGAAAAGCTTCTTGTCACATCCTTTAGATATACTAAACATAAATGCCAAGTTGGTATTCAATGGAACTTCGCTTTTGAGTTACTTATACTGTACATACATACACACACACCCGCGCGCACAAATATTGATATTTTTCTAAAATATCTGATGTGTTCCATTCACGTGTCTTTCTTTAGCTGTTCCACAAACAAACTTTCCTTACAACAGATTATTCCTTCATCTAAGCCATGCTAATCGAGATAAACATTAGCAGAAATGGTCGTATTACTTGCTTCCTTCTAAGGAGAAGGGATACAGATAGGCTAAAGCAATAGTTGCAGTTTTTAAAGCTGGTTCTTCAACCTCATTTATACCCGTCATCCTGCAAACCTTATATTCCCGTCAGCAAGAATGGGTTACCTCCGGGCTGCCCTCGGCCCGCCAACTGCTTGCCACCGTAAAAGCTGGTCGATTTGTGAAAAATTGAAGCTTGGTTCGGTTTGCGTTGCCACAAAAACAAAAGAGAAATGAAAACATAAGTGACCTCGTTTGAAAAAAGTTACATAAGTAGTTTAAAATTGAAACCAATAACAAGAACTATCTTGGAAACTGTCAACTCTACAACAAAAATGTATGACATAAATTGTATGCTTTAACAAAATCTACATTTTTTAATGTTGTAATTTTGTTTATTTCTAACGGTTTAACAGTTAAACAAAAGTTACACAAAAGTTATTCAGAGTGATGAGGTCTTCAGAGACTACTCCTAGAAAATTCAAGATACACATTTTATTTGTCTCGTAAATATTGTTAATATGCAGTATTTTAATCAAAATCGTTGAGTCAATTTTGAGAAAAAACATTTTCAGACATTTTTCCATGTAAAGGACTAGGGAGATTTTCTTTATTTTCAAAACCGGTAGAGAATGATGGATTTTTTCGGGCGTAAAAATCCTTACTATGGCTTCCTTCGGAGGGAAGTAAACCCGTTGGTCCCGTCTCGTAGATTTACGGCACGTAAAAGAACCTCAAGCCCGATAAAGAGGCCTCTGAGCAAACTTAAGCGGTCTTTCACGCCCAACATTGAATGGAACGCTGAGAAACACAGTAGGTAAAGAGCGTCCATAAATAAAACTCCATTTCCATTTCATTTTTCTTGAAAATCTTTGTGTCACATCCTTGGAACTTAAATACTAAATATATTAATTATCAAAAGCTAAACTTAAATATCAAAATTGCTATTTAACAATCTTTTCGTTTTTGAGCTATGTTCACACATGCACGCGTATACACATCCCAGGGGCGGCAAATGGGATTCGTGGTGGACAAAGCGTCACAGGGACGAGTTTTCTCCGAGTTCCCCGGGTTCCCATCGCATTCCACTGCTGCTCCATCTTCTTTCCATGTGTCATCCCTGCAGTGACATCTGTAATAAAAGCGAGCGTTAAACATTATCAACAAAAGAAACACACACATGACTTTTCTCTAAAAATATTTGTAGGAGTTAATTAACATTTTCCCCTCAACACTTCTTAGGATTAGCTGGTGTACCTCGACGATATTCCGATTATCTAGATGCTTATACCTCAAGATATTTTTGTATTCAGTGTGCCTCAAAACATGTATTTATCCTAAAAACTCGATTTCGAATTGTTGGATGGAATATGTTACCTTCTCTATATACTATGCACATAGTGCGTGCAGAGAAAGTAAAAATATAGGTTTACTGATTTTTAATTTTAGGTAGCAATTTTCTCTCCTTTTATTTTATTTATTTATTTATTAGTCTGACTCATAAATGAGTTTGCCAAGTGACACAGAACAATATACATTTAGAGGTTTTTAACAAAAAATGTTATAAGTGAGTATTACAAAAAAATATTTTATCATACGTTATAATAGTTATATAAAATTAAGCTATGAGAACAAATTGTAGCAGATTATAAAAGATGTGCAACGTAAAAGTTATAACAATAAAAGAGAAAAAAACTACAAAAATAAAGTGATTTATAAACCATAATACATTTTAGGTTCTATTCAAACCATATAAATGATTTCGAAAAATGGCTACGGAATGTTTTATTATTTAAATGACCAACTAAGGAATGATGCTCAAATGATCTCGGGACTCATGGAGCTTTTAAGTTACTTAACATTCGTCTTATTAGGATAAAGAAAAATCCCGAGAAAAAAACTTATCCGGGTAACTCACTCTAAGCAAGATTTGAACTCGCAACCTGTTGAATGTGAGGCAGACATGTCACCCACACGCTACTCAGGCGGGCTGATTATCTTTTATTTGCTGCGTCGTAACTGCTAAATCGTGACCATCTACTGCATACTGTTCAGAATTAAATGTCTGCGAGATTTTTTCTTACTTTACTAGAATATTCTGTGGAATTACAACTATAATTATGTTCTACTCCAGAATATTCTCAATTAAAAGTCAAGACCTTCTTTATAAGCATCTGTACTTTATAAGTACAATGTGTTCTTATTCAGCACAAGATTTTTTTAAAATCCTTATTAACCCTTTAGTAATTTAAGAGGTTGCGAACTGGCCGAATGGTTAAATCGCTTGCCTCTCACGCAGGGAAACCACATGTGGGATTTGTGGTGGACGAAGCGGCATCTGGGCGGGTTTTCTTCAGCTTCTCCGGTTTTCTCCGTCATTCATTCAACCAAATACTCTATAATCCTACTCATTTTTATCCCTTTCGCCGTCATTTCATTTCATCTACTTCCTCATTTCATATCAGCATCGGGCTGATCACCTATCCGGATCCAGAGCCTCTGCTCCTCAACAGGCCTGGATTTGTTTTCGGGAATAAAAATCCTTAACATAGTTTCCTTCGGAAGGTAAGTAAAGCCGTTGGTCCAGTGTCCTACATTTACGGCACTGATCTATCAAAACTGATAGAGGCCTCTGAGCGGTCTTTCACGCCCATTTAAACCATTTTCCTCACATTTTTATTTACTGTTTGGGTCAATAAAAGAATAATAGAGCAGCCGAAAGGTGTTTGTATAAAATTTGCCGATAAGGTTACTAACTTTCTGGATGGTGTTTTGGTAGAGGGAAAATCGGGAAATGCGGTGTTAAGATATTAATTATAACAACAAAAGTTCGTATACATGCACATTAGCCGTCAGTCCGACTTCGATCTAAACCTAGAAACCAACAGGGGCCCGTGTTTCGCTGTAGTTCGCTAACTGCTTCGCAGTCTACGCCCATCACCTAACTGTTCTACTCTGAGTTTGTTTAAACTCTATTATTGCATTAACATAATATTATACATTGACAAAATATCTCTAAACTAGTTTTCCTCTTGACTAAAATGTAGGCCAAAAGCCTGACAAAAGACTGACGAAATGTTCATAGTCATATTTATTGTTCGTACCAACAGACTTGGATTTTTAAACCTTTGGAACCGAACATAAGATTGCAAACATTAAAGATTAAGAGAATTGTGGAAGTGCAAAAACAGATGATATCCTGGGTGAAATGGAGATTATCACAATTCCTAACCTATAATGTGGTTTTTACGATAAGAAGGTTATGAAATAAAGATGTAAGAGAAATTATGGAAATTAACAAACATATGGTAAATGTGAGAAAAATATCTGATGCGTTCCATGCGCATACCTTCCTCTAGTTGTTCCTTATACAAACTATTCTTACAAAATGTCATTCTTCCATCTGCATCATGTTAATCGAGATTAACATTAGTAGAATTAGTCTTTATTACTTGCTTCCGTGTAAGTAGAAGGGAAATAAGGGAATACATTGGAGTAAAGCGATAGTCAAATCTTTTAAAAGCTGGTCGCTATTTGAAACAATTGAAGTTCGGTTCGCTTTGCATGGTTCCATTTGAGAAACGCAAAGTAGTTTAAAATTAAAACGAATAACAAGGTCAATTCGAACATGGTCAACTCTACAAGAAAAATCTACATAATATAAATTATGTGTTTTAACGAGATCTACATTTTTTCTGTAGTAGCTTTTAGTCTACCTCTTAGGTTTAATAGCCATGCAAAATTCTACAAAACTGATCCAGAATAATGAGGTCTTCAGAGGCTATTCCCAGAAAATTCGAAATATACATTTTATTTGTAATGTAAATATCTTTAATATATGGTATTTTAATCAAATTCGTTAGCCATTTTTTAGAAAAATAAAAATGTAATCATTTTTTTCGTGTAAAAGGTAGTTTATGGTAGGGGGGTTCTTGAAAATGTTCGTATCGCATCCACTAAACATACATACCAAGTTTTGTATTTAATGGTATTTTGTTTTTGAGCTATGCTGTCCACACACACACACACACACACACACACACACACACACACACACATACACACACACACGCTTACACGCACGCTTACATGCACGCACGCACACACATAAAACACGGATATTTTTTTTTTTTTAGACTTCAAAACATATATTTCCGGTGAAATATAGACATCGAATTTTTTGCTGAATACAACACTTTCTCTATCCACCATGCACATTGTACATACAAAACTGTATGCTTTGGATATCTACGAAGGAAATTAGATGAATAGATATCTTAGAGGTCGATCCTACGGCGACCCACGCACAATTGGTGCACAACACTCAAGTAACGCAAGATGGCGTACTTTATAATAGGGAATACCATGTTATACAAATTATCTGAGCGGTTGAGATCAAAAGGAGGATCCTTCCTGGAATGGCTAACCAGGACTACTAAACCAAGCCACCTCTCCAAGGAGAGAGATCTGTGCCCCCAGAGGACACTACTAATACTAATATAAGAGATATGCGGAAATGATGATGATGACGACGACGTCGACCATTATTCACCCCGAAGGCCGATCAAAGGGGAGACTGAGCCGTGAAAAAGATCACAGTTCGATCTCGGCGTTCAAACTTATTGAGAAACCACAGTGCTGACCTCTCGACTATATATGTGGATACTTTGATATTGAAATTAAACATAAAATACACAATTTGCAGTTTCTGTGAATAGCTGTGAAGCTTAGTAGGAAAAAAATCTTAAGTCTGACTTCGCCTTTAAACACCCTAATAGGTAAATTTATATGACTTTCTCTACCATTCTTCAGCGAACTTGGCTTGAAAAAGCTTGTTCTTTTGTCTATTTTGTGTTAATTGAAATGGTCAACTGCAGAAATCCTTTTATTACATATTTTCTGTAGATACAACGAAATTAAGCGAATATAACTGATAGTCAATCTTTAACGGACTAGTCGATATGAGGGGGCTTTAAAGTTACATACTCTTTGCTTGAGCAGCATAAAGAAAAACTAATAACGACTCTCCATTTTAGAAAAGTATTGCGGATAAATTGCAACCAATAACACGGAATATCTTGGAAAGAAAATTTATTTGAGAAAGTGTGTGTTTTGACGAGATCCCAATTTTTGTGTAGTAACGTTTTGTCTATCTCTTATAGTCGCCCGCCGAGGTGTAATGGTTACCATGCTGACTTCATATACCCAAGGTCGCGGGTTCAAACCCGGCGGAGGACGATGGATGTTTTCGGGTGTAAAAATTCTTAGCGTGGCTTCCTTCGGAAGGGAAGTAAAGCCGTTGGTCCCGTGTCGTAGATTTACGGCACGTAAAAGAACCTCAAGCCTGATAGAGAGGCCTCTGAGCAAATTTAAGCGGTCTTTCACGCCCAATTTAGAAAAGGAAGCTGAGAACCACACGCCATTTTTTATTTATCTCTTATGGTTTGCCAGTTATGCAAACGTCCCGAGTCTATTCTCAGAAAATTAAAGATATAGTGTGTCATAAAAATATCTTAATCTAATGGTGTTTTAATCATAACCATTACAACCATTTTTGAGAAAATCAAAATGTTCGAAAAATGCTCCATGTTAAGGGTATTTGAGTGGGGAATTTCTTTGAAAGTTTTGTGTCACATCTTAAGGAGATGCAGTAAGTACTTAAATGCCAATTTTGGTATTTAACGGAATTTTCGTTTTTTGGTATTACTGTTTAGACACATACATACACATACACAGGACATTTTTCTGAAAATGCTGGTTTTTTGATTCAGGGGACTTCAAAACATTTCCGGTGAAATCGACACAGAATTTTTATGTGGAATATGTACAGTATTTCCCTACTGTACCTAGTACGTACACTTAGAACTGCTACAGTAGGCAACTAAATAAATTGCACTAAAGTCACAATGATGATCCTCTAGATTACAAAAATACAGACATGCTGCTTGAAACCGTGTACGATCCCCACAAACAGCAATACAGGTTCTGTATCGTGCTTCCATGCTGACCACAACGTTGATAAGGAGTTCTTGTGATAGTGTGTTCCATTCCTTCACCAGCGGTGTTTTTTATTTATTTATGTATTTAAAATACAATTCCGGAGTCTGGTCGGGACTTCGGCGCTGTATACCCTACGTTTGTTTACCTAATGTTTTTACTTTTTTGTTTACTGTATGATTAGATATGGATGGTACTACTATAAACAGGACCAGGAATCCAGGCATTTCTTCGACTTTGCGTAACTATGCTTCTCTCAACATTTTAGACTCCAATCGGTTACAGAACGCAGGTTGGACCTATCCGAGAGAAGATGTAGACATTGTGAATGCATCGAATGGAGTATTCCACGCTATCGTTCCTCTCTCGATGCTTCTGGGCTTCGCAGATGATCACAAGGAACTCATGCTGAATAGCAAGTTCGAACTCGTTCTCATTAGATCTAACAATTCTAATAACTGTATAAATAGGCAACGATCTATCCATTCTTAAACTAACCAGGATTGAATGGAGAATACCCGTACTTCGACTTTCCGATGCTGAGGGTGGAGAAACTTAAAACTTGTCAAGTCAGATCAGCCTCTACGTTGCTTTTCGAACCCTAGACCCGCTGTACCGCAGACGAAAGCATTCACATGGAACGTTGCGACGACATCGAAGCTTGAGAAACCGCATTTTGTTATTGTAGGTGCACAAGCTGATAGATTGAATTATCTTGCTAAAGACAGCTAGCTCTCTCTTTGATCATTGCAATATTACTAACTTGAAGCTTTATCTAAACAGTGAATGTTACCCTTATCATGACATGAATTTAGATTTCGGAAATTCTAAAATTGCATCTCTCTACGATCAGTATTCTTATTATGGTAAGGTGAACTACCCTCTGTTGAAGAGAAATGATTTTTGAAATATGCACCTCTATTTGTCATTGACTGCTCTCGTCAGCTTGAGGAGACTGTGACTGGTGCTGTTAGCATCCGATTAGAGGTTCAGGCATCAGCAAACTTTCTTCTACATACATCATTGTTTTGTTTGATTATTCATCATAAATTGTTTACTTATACACCTCTAACTCATGCTGTTCAATCTATTATATCAATAAAGAATGAATGGAACATTGCTAATTTATTTCATATGTTTATTGATTTTAAGATACATTCCCTAACCCTTGTCCTGACACTCCTACCTCCCACTTTGTATGAACACATTGACTTTTGTACATCATGCAATTGAAATAAATGTCTTTCAATATAGGTATAAGTCTCTTCAGTCCTATTAGAGAATCACTATTCAGAATTATGCTTTTTTTTCGTTTAAATATGTATTCACAAAAGCTATTTCGTTAACATTATTCATATACAATATTAAATTGTATGCGTAGATTATATTCTCACTGTAAGATACACAGAGAAGCCTACCGTCTTTCAGATATAGTTCCATCACTAATATGTTTTGAACTATTATCAACCAGCCCTCTTCTGTTATGTATACGAATGTTTCGTCGTTTGCTATGACGTAAAGGGATGGGAGTTCGTAATGCAGTCCTATATTCACACGATGATTACTATAACATCTTCAATCTTCTTCTTCTTCTTGATGATCTCTTTTATTGCACTTACCTTTCTTCTTCAACTACGTCTGCTTTCTCGCCCAAGGTCTGGATACTCCTCTCGGACACTGGCATCGAACGATCCACATCCCGGTATGCCGGCACATCTCCTTCGAACGTTCTGTAATTACACAATTGTATTTTTCTGTTTGTTACCTATGTAATTTTTTTTAATCACAAGTAAAATAAGATATGTTTCGTCCTTTTAGCCTGCGGTACACGTTGCAGTAATCTCCGCAATAAAAAGATATGGTCATTTCATCGTGATGCGATGGATCCTTGCAGATGATAGAATGCGTATCACCGCTGTATGTTTCCTCATGCTTTTCGTCACAATGTTGCTCCATGATGGATTTCACACGAATTATTGGAGATGCAAAAATTGTCTGCGATATGAAGCTGCTCGCACACACTTGGAGCATTATGAAAGGAAAGGAGAGCATTTTATACGACTATCATCATCACTGATGAGACCTGGATGAAATGCTATGAATAACATGTCAATCGTTCGAATGGCATCATGGGTAATTGCGAAAAACAACAGTTCGGCAGACCGCTACCAAAGTGAAAAAAAAAAATGGTGATCCTAGCCTTCAATTGGGATGGTGTTATCTTAAAGCATGTTGTTCCTCCAAGGCAGACCGTCAATGCAGAGTACTATTGTTCCTTTCTGCGAAATAATTTGCAAACAGCGTTAAAAAGAACCTGACAACACTTTATGGATGATCCACCCATCATTCTACATGACCATGCGAGGGCGCATGCATGTAGGAAGAGCGGTGTCTGATTTGTTCCATCGTTGGGGTTGGGAGGTGCTCTACCCTCCATACTCTCCAGACATAAGTCCCTGCGACTTCAACCTCATTCCTAAGCTAAAGAAACCACTGCGTGGGAAGAAATTCAGAACAGTGAATGACAAACTGAGATGGATATCTACATACAATCCCGAGATTAGGCAGTGCTGGTGGCATTTGACATCTACCACATTGTTGGGAACATATTATATGCAATGCTGGTGACTACATCAAAGGCCTGTAAAACTTACAAACTTGTATATATGCTATATGACCAGAAAATAAATAGTTGCCAAAACTAAAGAAACAACCCTTATATTTTTACACACACCTGTGGAACTCTGCTTTAAATAATGTGGTAGCTAATCTGATGTTTCTGAACAAATTTTACTTATGTCTTCAGATGAGTTGTACCAGAAGAGAGTGATAACTCAGTTAGACATTGTTTGCAAGAAATATAATTTACCTTTTTATTATTCTGTGCAGTCACAATTAAGAATTGTTTAAGATATGACTCTTCATGCTATCTTTGGCATTTAACCTATAGTCACTCTTAAATAGGTTAACTTCACTGTAGCTTTTGGCTCAAGCTCATTTCTGATCAGAGTACACAATAATGAACATCCAACACTCAGACTATACTATCACTTAAGAGATAAGGTAAATTTAAATTATGACACCCTGGATTATTTGAGATTGTCTTGGAGGGTCACCAAAAGAGAGAAAGAAGTTCAATACATTAATTCAAAATCTTCTCGGGCTTCTAGCCAGGTAAAAACTTGGCTTGACACCAACGTTTCGAAGAAGTGCATCTTCTTCGTCTTCAGGGTGAACTGATGGTTTGAGCTTGCGGAGACTGGTATTTATAAGAGCTGGGATGAAGCTAACATCTGATTGGTTCGCCTGATATTATGGCCTGGTATTTAAGATGACTGAGACATGGGCACGGACTTCGTAGAAAACTATTTATAGCAGTTATTCGGCTAATGTTTTGTGTTTGAGCATGCACATGCTAGAAAATAAGTCTTGGAAGATTGCAGGTAGAGGATTAGGTATTAAGGCTCTTTAACATTGGTGTCCATGCTGAACTTAATTGTAGGCCAGAATCGCGATTTAGATTATTTGTTTCAGATGAGATGGCTAAAGCTCCTTTTACTCTCCTTTCCCAGTAGTTCGAACACTTTGCCGCTATCTTGGTGTTGGTAAAGTTAGCTCTGTGGCTTTGTTCTATACAGTGTTCAGCCAGTCCAGATTTTTCGGGTTGCATAAGCCTTATTGATCTTTGGTGTTCAGAAATGCGTGTGGCAATAGTGCGTCCTGTTTGGCCAATGTACGCTGCACTGCATTCGCAAGGAATGTGGTAGACACCAGGTACTCTGAGAGCTAAATTATCTTTAACTGGCCTGACCAAATTTTTGATTTTAGGTGGTGGCTTATGGATGGTTTTGACATTATATTTGTAGAGTAGTCTACTAACCTTTTAATCTTTTAATCTTATTTTAAGTTCAATACATGTTACAGTATCTATCACGGTAACTCAATGGTAGAGATCAGATGTGAAAGTTTGATACTCGAGTGCTGAAATCTTCACATACCATGCCTTCTTTTATGTCAAGGCAGTATATCATGTGAATGTGTGCATTGATCGAGATGGCAGTAACCTTGGTATTATGCCACTGTGCAGAATGTATCAAAATAGTAAGTGCTAATCCTTAAATGGCTTGATTGTTATTATTTTCTTGTAGTCCATGATGACTTCATATAATGATTAAAAGATTAAATTACCTTAGGGATAACAGCATAATTTTTTTAAGAATTTTTATTGAAAAGAAAGACTGTGACCTCGATGTTGGATTAAGATTAGTTTTGGGTGTAGGTATGTTAATCAGCAGTGAGCTATCTCAGTCACTGCTTCATCTTTGTATTGTTAAGTATTTTGACAATGTGTATGTTACGTGTGACTTCCTTAGGAATGTTATTCTCTTATTAGCCCAGGGAAATGACTGGCCAACAAATTCACATTTATTACTTTCTCTACACGCACTATGTGCATAGAGTATAGAGAAGGTATTGCACTCCACCCAAAAATTTGATACCGAGATTTCACCAGAAATATATGTTTTAGGGTCACTTATATTCAAAAAAGCATTTTCACAAAAAGGTCTGTGTGTGTGTGTGTGTGTGTGTGTGTGGGTGTGTGTGTGTGTGTGTGTGTGTGTGTGTGTGTGTGTGTGTGTGTGTGTACGTGTGTCTGTGAACACAATAACTCAAAAACGAAAAGTCTGTAACATACCAAACTTGGTATTTAAGTTTAGTATCTTCCAGGAGTGCGACACGAAGATTTTGAGAAAAATCCCCCCACCCCCAACTACCCTTTACATGGAATTTTTTTTCAAAAATTTTGATTTTCTCAAAAATGGCTCTAACGATTTTATTAAAATATCATATGCTAAAGACATTTACCTGACAAATAAAATGTATATCTTGAATTTTCTGGGAATAGCCTCTGAAGACTACTTTATTCTGGATGAATTTTGCATAACTACTAAACCGTAAGAGATGGACAAAAACTTAACACACAAAAAATGTAGAGCACATTAAAACACACAATTTATGTTATATACATTTTTTTCATGGAGTTGATCGTTTTTGAGATATTCCTTTTTCTTGGTTTCAGCTTTGAAAAACATACTTTCCTCATACAGGAATTTGTCAACTCCTGTCCATACAAAGAAAGGAACATCAGTCACATAGCAACCAGCTTTTGGCTTTCCCTTTAACCTATGGTACTCCCTTATTTCGCTTCTACTTACAATAAAGGAAGAAATAAGACTATTTCGGCTAATTTTTCTTGATTAGCATGAAATAAATAAAAGATAAGCTTATTAACAATAATTTGTTACAGAGATATAGAGAAAGTCATGTGAATGCTACACATCAGATTTTTTTTTAAGTAAGATACATAGTGAAAATCATGAAGACAAGTGCGCAGATAATTTCCTGGTTATCCTGTTCCAGGTAGAGACACTGAGATATTTGGTCAAATTTAGAACAGGATTGCAAAACTTATACATCTGAAAGATAACAATGTCAGTTGGATCATATCAATGCCGCCGGTATACTGGAATTTTGTTTCACAGTTCTTTAACATGCCAGTAAATCTACTGACATGGAACTGTCGCTTTAAGCACACTTAAAAACCATTGGATAGGCCAGGTTTGAGCTTGCAACCTTGAGATCAAAAGGCCAGCACCTAATCGGCTGAATTACCGAGACCGACTCTTATAACAAGGTTAGTACTCACTACATGTGTCACTGACTCATAAGTAGTGACAGGAATTATAGAATGGAAAATACTGAAGTATAGTACATTGTGTTTGGAAATGTATTTGCATAATCCACAGCCTTGGCATAAAACGAAGGCACTGTATACTGTATTTATGCAAATCTAATATGCACCCCATATTTAAAACTTAACATTATTAAAAAAAAGGTTTTTATCAAATGTAAAGCACATCAATAACAGAAAATAAGTAATATATATTTTACTTAATTTGTTTAATGGATTTACTGTATATAAAAATCATCAGCTTATAGAATTGAAAGTGCCCTTTTGTTAGGAAAGTCATTCCACAGCACATCATCCTTGCTGTCATCCAAAGCATTCAAAATGCAGCCTTTCTTGAATGACTTTACAATCAATGGTGCTTCAATGGTGCTTCAATGCTTTCCCAGGCAGCAGAAATCCAGTGTGATAATATGTGGTCTGCATGCTTAACTTTTCCTGTAGGGTTCAATTCATGGTTTGGTTCACAAAACCATTTTTCATACTCTTCTGCATAGAAACCCTCAAAGGTTTATTTATATTAACATCCATGGGCTGTAATACAGATGTCATCCCTCCAGAAATAACAAGATCACTGCCTAGGCTATGTACCTTCTTTGTTACATTTATGTATGTTGTATTCACCAATTGGAAATTAATTACAATTTCAAGGCTTCGTCAAGTAGAAGTTAAATTATCTGAAATTTATCTAATTCTATACACTGTAATCATGATTATTATTAACAATTATATACAACATAATGACCATATTTACATCATTTATGAACTGTGGCTAAAGAACTCATAAAACTCTTATACCTTGTACAAACATTGTTCAATTAAAAACTTATCATGCTTCCTGAACTTCAGTGGATGCTTGTCATTTATCTTTTTTGAGATTAAATTATACATTAGGATTCCTGTATGCAGTATGGAGTTAATCTTTTTTGCTGTTCTGGCAGCTTGCAAATGAAGATTATTCTCATATCTAGTGGCATGCTCATGTATGGTGTTGTTTGAATTAAAGAAATGGATGTTATTTATGAAGCAAACTGTTTCTAACATAAAAAAACAAGGTAGGGTAAGTATATTGTTTTGTACGAAATGTGTTTTGCAGTGTTCGGTTTTCTTTAAGTTATACATGTTTCTAATTATGAGTTAGAAACAGCTAATTTACATCAGTTGAATTTCCCCAAAGGATCATGCCATAAGCAAGTACTGACTCCTCATAGGAAAAGTCTATCATTCTTATTGTATGAGGAGTGCACAGACATTTTAGCATTGATATTATATAGTGTGCTCTATGAATTTTAGATGTAATACATTGTATGTGTGGCTTCCAATTCAGGTGTTTATCAATAGCTATTCCTAAAAATGTTATGTTAGGTACATGCCAAATTATTTTACAATTATAGTTGATTACTGGTTCAATGCTGACATTACCTCTACTAGATAATGCAAAGCTCATGCATTGGGATTTGTCACTGTTTAAGGCCAGTTTGTTTGAGGATAGCCATTACATCAAGTTTGCCATAACACAATTAGCCTGCTGTTGCAATTGTGCACAGATATCACCCCTATGTATACCTTGTATCATCGGCATATAGTATGGTTTCCCCATGAGGTATATTAATTGGCAAATCATTTATGTACACTAAAAACAATAGAGGTCCAAAATTACAGCCCTGGGGAACCCCACCTTTTATCATTTTAGAATTAGAATTAACATATTGACTGTTAACATTTTGTATGATTGTAACTTGTTTATGATTACTGAGATAAGACATCATCCACTTATGAGCTACTCCATGAATACCATAAGCTTCTAATTTAGACAACAAGATAGTATGATCCACTAGGTCAAATGCCTTATTAGGTCCATGAAGAGACCAAGAATGGATTTACCTGCATCAATTCCTTCAACTGTTTCTTTAAGGAAGGAGTAGAGAGCATTAGATATGCTCTTGTTTTTGCGAAAACCATTTTGCTGGTCACTAAACACAAATTTTTGCACAAAAGGAACCTATCTATTTAAGATGACCACCAAATGCATCCAAACAAAGCATTAATGGTGGATTGATGATGTTCCCACACATTCCAGATCCAATCATCCATCCCTTCACCTGGTTTTGAATGTCATCAGAAACAGTTGTTCATTCTTAAGAGGTTTTGGGACATGTTTTTCTCTTAAAGATTAAGAGAGGGGTAAGTTTGAAGTTTGCATCCATCCAATGACTGCTAAACTTACTGTTACATGCTGTTTTTCGCACCCTGTTGTTTTGATGAAAATGTCCTTTGTCCCCTTCTCAGTAATAATGCAATTCAGTGGCATATCAAACCAAATTGGCATCTCAACAGTATTGCTTATTTGTCCCTTGAAAAATGTTTCTTCCAAAGTGAAATGACATAATATTGACACATTAGTAGTTTGTCCTCAAAATCTGCAGGAAGCTTCTGGCATATTGTTGTGTGGTGTCTTTGAGATAAACCCATCCGCAGATGAAATGATCCACCCAACCACGGTAGCCCTAAACTCTGTTTTGCAATACAAAGAGCTTCAGCCTCCTCCTCAGCGTTCTTTCAGCCTCCTCCTCAGCAAACAATGCTAATTTCTGTTTTTGCCACAAGCAAATGTTGCTCTTTGATACATTGAACTCCTTTCCTGCCTTTCTATTACCATTTTTTTTTCAACATAAAGGATTACTTTACACTTTAAAGAAGCATCATAAGATGTTCTTCTCTGTTTGCCTTTCCCTCCATATCATAACTAAAATGCTTAACAAGAGACCAATGATAAATGAGTGACTAGCTTGTCACAAGTTCCTGGATGCATGTTAACTCCAGCAATCCATTGTGATACAATAAACTAAAAAATTGAATGAAGTTAATGGTGTTCTACAGCACAGATTTGCATTCAAATCTAATGCACCAGCAAATTTAAAGTGTACTACATTCAGTACATTTGGTAAAAAAAAAAAAAAAAAGGTATGCAGAAGATTTGCGTAAATACAGTAATTCAACTTATCCTATCAGTTGATACTGTCCATGATTCAGTGACACTAAACAAGTATGCTTTAAGAGTTTAGTACACTCTTTTATATATTTTCTTAGACTGAAAAATACAATTTTTTTGTTGTTAAATGGGAATTTACAAAACATACATTAACAAGATCAGACTATTGTTTACCTACATCCATCTGTTTATTTGCCATATATATTTTATTTTATGTAATACATTATTTGATTATAAATGAGGTATCTATTTTGTATTTTCTTTGCAAGAAAAATACAGTATTTGATGTGTCATTTTTAAATAAATATTTCTTAAAATGCCAAGTGTGAAATGTGAAACTCTCACCCACATATTTTCATGAGGAAAAGAGAAACTAAATGGTAAATATGGGAATAACAGTGATAATCATGCTACAATTCATTTCATCAATCATATGAATGTCTAAAAGTAAAGAACTACAAGAATGAAACTGCTCATATTATCATTTACCCTCATTCACAAGGATTATAAGAACAGCTGATAATTGCCAACCAAGATTTCTTATAAAACAGAGATAAGAAACAATTCAAAATTCAATTTATTTAACCTGTCAAAACTTAAGGTGAGAATTTGTAAATTGCACAGTTCAAGAAGACCTAATTACTTCTGTAGTAAGTTTCTATCATTTATGGTTTTCTAATTATATAGGTAAATGAAATTAAGAAACTTTACTTGGCTATTTACAGAACATTTAATGATGCATATTTAATTTAACTTAAATGTTAGTTAAAATCATTATAGATCTGTTTTGAGAAAATAGAAAAATTATCTAAATTTTTGCATCTAAACCACTGTCAGGTGTGAAAGTAAATCCATGAAAATTTCCAATTTATATTCTTAAAATATAGTTAATTTAAATATAAGTTCAGATATTTTTTAAGTTCTAGCAACTTCTTAGAATACATAGAGAAATTTCTACCATAAAATGTGTTATTAAAATTTCACAAAAAATACATAAATGTTTTCAGCTTCCCAGAAGTTCCCCCCCCCCCCAAAGGAATCTTTTACAAAAACATGTGATGTGTGTACCATAGCTCATGAAAAATGTATGATAAATATCAACATTGGAAGTTCAGCATCTTCCAAGGATACAAAATGAAAAAATCCTCCCCACATCAAAACATGTTTTATGTGGAATTACTTGATCTTATTTTGTTTTTCTCAAAACTGACCCAAATGATTTTTATTAAATTATTACATGTTTATAAAACTGCATATCTTGAAATTTCTGTGAATTTTCTCTCAGTCCGCTTCCTTAACAATGAATTTTGTGTAGTTTTGAATAACTAGTAAATTACAAAAAACTAGATTTCTTTAAAAACAATTTTTTTTTTAAATAACCTTTTCTTGCAGCATTAGCCATTCTAAAATATTTGCTGTTTGAACTTTTCAATACTTTAGCCAAATTTCATGAAATGCTGTCATTCGGTTGTTTCAGGAATGTCAGAGTATGGTATTTCAACACCATATTATAGAGATCTGCTTTTTAAACTTTATTACTTTCTCTATACACACTATGTACATAGTAAATAGAGAAAGTATTGCACTCCACCAAAAAATTTGATACTGAGATTTCACCGGAAATATATGTTTTAGGGTCCCCTTTATCTAAAATAAGCATTTTCACAAAAAGGTCTGTGTGTGTGTCCGTGTGTCTGTGAACACGATAACTCAAAAACGAAAAGTCGGTAAAATACCAAACTTGGTATTTAAGTTTAGTATCTTCCAGGGATGCGACACGAAGATTTTGAGAAAAATACCCCCACCCCAAACTACCCTTTACTTGGAACATTTTTCGAAAATTTTGATTTTATAAAAAATAGCTTTAATGATTTTGATTAAAATATCATGTATTAAAGATATTTACCTGACAAATAAAATGTATATTTTGAATTTTCTGGGAATAGCCTCTGAAGACTACTTTATTCTGGATGAATTTTGCATAACTACTAAACCGTAAGAGATGGACAAAAACTTAACACACAAAAAATGTAGAGCACATTAAAATACACAATTTATGTTATATACATTTTTTCATGGAGTTGATCGTTTTTGAGATATTCCTTTTTCTTGGTTTCAGCTTTGAAAAACATACTTTTCTCATACAGGAATTTGTCAACTCCTGTTCCACATAAACAAAGGAACATCAGTCTTATAGCAACTAGCTTTTGGCTTTCACTTTAACCTATGGTACTCCCTTATTTCGCTTCTACTTACAATAAAGCAAGAAATAAGACTATTTCTGCTAATTTTCCTCGATTAACATGAAATAAGTAAAAGATAAGTTTATTAACAATAATTTGTTACAGAGAGATAGAGAAAGTCATGTGAATGGAACAGATCAGATTTTCTACCACCTCAGCCTCCTGTTCCTTTTGTACCTGCAATAGTTAACAATATAATGAAAACTATTTCTCTAAATGCTCACCTAAATTAAAATAGAGCAATATGCTTTTACAAAAACAATTTGTAGAAACTATGCAAAGAGCATCATACCAGGCTTTTTACACAAACTTCCATTAGTGAACTATGCTACTCTTGCATGGACACTAACACACAAAAAGAATCAAGAGGATGATTCCAGTGATAAATGTGAAAAAAAACATTAAAAATGTATCAAGGATTTGCTATATGTGCTTATTTAATTATTGAACAATTAAAAATTGACCACTTAAAACTACATAAATTAATCCATCTAACATGAGTAGATAATCACATTGGTTTCTTGAACTTCTGATAAACCTGAGTTTATTGCTTACAGCTTTAAACCTTCTATGGACAGAATTATGAAATATTGAAGAGAAAAGGAGCTTTTGTAATACTAATAGTTAAGCAATGAAACAAAAGAATTTAATCTTTTGCACTTTATCATTCTGCAAAGTTTCTGTTGCAAAAAAATATCTCTGCATATATTATCGGATACCAACTTTATGCTAGGTGCTTCTCTGTATTCTTTTTTTGCTTTCCTGTATTCAATGGTTTTTTTCTTCAACAGCTTTCTATTTGATAGACATTCCATGTTCACCATACTTTCAGAACATAGTGCATTCAAGTGTTTAATCTAAAATTTTTTAAAGTTTATCTTGAAATGATAGGCCTAAACATAGCAATTTGAGTTGATTTTTGTAACACAAAACATCACTTGATGTTACTTAATGGGACCTGATTTAGGAACATTCGTACCCATTTCAACTCCTAATCTGCAGATTTATGAAAATTTTCAAAAATCATTACCTGACCTAAGCTCCAAAAAACAGCTACAGCATTTGGAAAAGCAACTAAAAAATTAAACGATCCTATTCCAACAAACAATTACAAATTTTATTTAATTTGTCAATGCCTTATATGATAATTTTTTTTCTTTTTTTTTCTTATATAATGCATTAACCAGAATCCATTGCAACAGCAAACTAAATATGCTGATGACAGAAGTCTGCATAGAGGGCTTTGCCTATATTTGTGTATGTAAATAAAAGTGTAATTAAAATATAATGCAATGTCATCACTAAGATAGAAGTTGTGTAATTTAAGATTAAAGCAAGAATATACAAATCGGGAGGAAAACAAAACATGGTCATGGAAGAGGCTGCAAAACTCTCCAGAGTGCTCCTACTCTGCCATAGTAGCAATATTGGTGATTCAATTTTCAACATGAGAATATTCAGATTGCACTTACAGAGAATAATTTGGCTATAAATCCCAAGTGACCAGAATTAGAATTTTGGACAGAAGAACAAAACAGGCAAAAATTGCTGAATGCTAAGAAGAAACCTGTTTTTGTATGTGCAGCTGTACAGCTAAGTAGGATTACCACATTCAAATAATGCATCAACCTACTGCAGACTCAAAACTGTTTTAATTACAAAAATTTACTGAAACTTGTAAGGATTTATAACATGTAGATACATATGTTTGTTATGTCAAATTTAAACATTCAATACACATTTCTGGAAGAATTATTCCCATAATCAGTCGTTGAATACTCGCACAAATGCGTCTTATGATTTTTAAATTCAGTCTAGCTGAAGTGTATGTATTTACAAGTTATAAAACACTTGTCAAATTTGTAATGCTTCACTGTATTTATAATTCATTTTAACATACATGACTTATTGAAATGTTACAATTTATTGCATTATCAATTCTAGAAAATTGGCATTTACAAGTAAATATGCAATTACCAAGTGTCTTCACTCCGTAATAAGAAAAATTTGTGATGGTCATCCATAAAACCACACCTGCTCAAAATCTGATTATTAATGGACAATCAAGTCCTTACTTATGATGTCTCATTTGCACTAACATGTTACACATCACTTTTTTGCTTCAGTTCAGGAATTTCTAGCAGAATAGCTCTGAAGCTAAATTGATGCATATTTTGTTTGGCTTTCTGAATACTGGTCGTTTCCCTATTTGTAACTAGAAATAAAATAGATATTAAGAGAAATACTTTTCAGCATGACCCTGTGGTTTGTTGTTCATGAAGTCTGAGTGCTAATTAAAATGGAATGAAAATTCCAATAAGATAAAAACAAAGTCTATAAATTAGGATGCAATATGCAACTCTGGAATTTTACATTCTATACCTGCTTCTGTTTGAAGCCAATGAATATATTTTTTGCAAAATGAACCAATAAATATCTTCTTAGAGACTTTTCTCCTCTTTTTTTTATTCACTGCTCCCTTCAAACTGTAGATTTACTACTGTTTGTAAGCATTTGTCGCACAGCATCAGCCACATTTTCACGTTTAACTTCTGATTCATCACGACTTGTCACAACCCTCATCTTCACCACTCCTTGTTTAAGTTCAGATTCACCCAGGATGGCTGCTAGAGGAATACCCATCTCTTCACAGTATTGCAATTGAGCTAAAAGCTTTGGATTTCGTTTGTAACACAGCTCAGCCTGAAAAAGGAAAAATATCAGTATATCACATTAGCATCTGAGAGAGAGTTCTATTTTCTCTGCTAAATAGAAAAATGTTATTACATTCCGAGAGAATATGTAGCTTTGCTCTCATTCTCTCATTAAGCGACAAGAATGATGAGGCCTCTCATGTTTTGTCTGTTCATGAAATGTTTAAAACATATATACCTACATTGCCTTTTCTGGCCTATTGATAAAAACTGAATTGGTTCAATACTACATTTAATACCCCTTAAATGTGTATAATGGGGATGGTTCACATGGTTTTCTCTACTAGTTAGATATTTGCAAAATGCATTCTTTTATCCACACATAGTGATTCTTCAACAAAAATTATATAGGGTCCAGCAGAGGAATGGGCTATTTTAAATTATGTTTATTCTATGTAAGAAAATGTTTTTTCATAAGTAAAATACATGGTTCTTAAACAACATATACAATTTTTTTTCTTGAAAATTTCAAGTGAAGACCATTCACTCGCAGAGACTCTTCAAATCTCGGCTGCAAGCTGTGCATAAGCAATGCAAAGCGTGCAATGAAACATTGGTGATTTCATATAAGTAATTGGCCTTTAATTTGTCAATATTTTGTGGGCAAGTTTAAGGGCAACCCTTTTCAAGAATCCCCATAAGAAGAAATTGCACTCTGTGAAGTATGGGGATTTTGCTGGCCAGGTGATGTCACCTTTACTGGAGATATTTGCTTGGGAAAAGTCTCCTTATGACATTCACATCAGTAAACATATTTTCACGAAATGTTATTCACGAGAGAAAAATATGTGATGCACTACCTAAAGCTTGTAGAGATGAAAACAAAGATATAAAAGCAATATTCTTCTTACAGCCCTTTCCGATAAGTTCATCGCAGAAGAATGCTTCACCATCAATTACTGTTCACGACAGCTTTAGGCATAGCAACATTCTCTAATGTACACTTGGTCCTTTTGCTACTTCGAGACTTTTTTCATCAGTGCTGCGCCAGTTTGAGGAGGGAACTGGAGACATATGTACCTTTGGTGCTGGGCTGTGCAGCGACAACTGATCCTCTCCCCCCCTCCCACTCACCGGCGTCACAGCTGGTGGTCGATTCTCGACGCTTCTTGACTATTTGCGGACTTCAGCAGCAAGCAATTAAGAGCTATTTGTTTAGCTCAGGTATTGAGCAGCGGTGATCTCAAGTCAGGGAACGGAAATTTGGCTCAAAATAAATGCTGGCACTTTCATTTAATCAAAGGTTTATTTCCCTTCACAAGCATTCTCGAGAGTTACTGGCGTAATTCCATTTCCGTAATTTCTCCTGCAATAGAGCGTAATGTGCATAAAGGAAACTTGAACTTACGCAGCGATAATTGCAGGTTTCGATTGAAGTTACATTTCTTAGTGCCTGAAATTTAGGGTGAATACTCTACATTTACAGTAAACTCTACCCACGTGCAAAATTCTCAACTTGCAATCTCATTGGTCCATTTTGGTGCTGAAAATAGCTTGGGGTGCACTTCTAACGTGATATAATTAATACCAATTGGTCAATATGTCTTTCACGTGATTCTTGACCCTAATTTTCTCGTGATTCCCCTCACTTTCTCTTTCTGAGATGTGACTACATAATAGCATCTTTCCCCTCTCATAATACACAAAGCAACCGTCGTAAACAACTGGAATTGCCGCTTGAGAACTCTCGGGTTAAAGTTAGAAAATACTTTCCAGGAATCTCTCTGAACTTTCAATATACATTATGACAGTAAATATAGGATATTATATTTAGCAATTAACTTAATCTAATTAATTAAAAATATGCTGATGTGCTCACTTAGCTTGGCAACATACCGTTTTGAGTTTCCTCAAAGTTCTTAACCCATATTTTTATGGAATGAGCAGATGGCACAGGATCATAGCATTCTATTAAAATGAAAACAAAATTTAATTCCAGCATCCTCATAACTCAAGTATTTATAACAAAAAATTCACTAGAAAATTGCATTGTTGACTTGTCCACTGATCCATGTTTATTAAATAGCATTGTCTAGTAACAATGTGCATGCATTTTCATACATATTATTCATTAAATTATAAGCAAAAACACATAATGTAATATTGCCTGTTCCTCTGCCAGACCCAGTATTATTTAGGATAAATGTTTGCTTAGAAATTATTGGAAACTCAACAATATGGCCTCGGCTATGGAAACAACATTTACCCTTTGTATACTAAGCTGTAATAACAAGCACAAGCTGAGGATACGGGCAACGGTCCATGAAACAATTGTCCTGCACAATAACAGTAAGTGAAGTTTCTGTTAACACTTACTACATTAATTACACAATTAATTAATTAATTAATTCAATTTGATTATGCCTTCACTGTAAGCAGCTTCAAAATTATACAACTTAGAAATTGTCTTATTACTTGCTTACTTGTAAGTAGATACACTAGGCTAAGCGAGTCAAATCTTTTAAAAGCTGTTGTTTTGCGATCGACATTGTAATTCATTCTCTTTCCATGGCCAGAAGTACCAGAGGAGATAAACAGAAGAGGACTTCCCATTTAAGAACAGTTTTAAGTATTTTAAAATTGAAACCAATAATAGGGACTATCTTGATAATGGTTAGCTCTATAAAAAAGCTGTATATGACATACTGTGTGTTTAGATGAGATCTGCCTTTCTTGTGTATTAATTTTTGTCTATCTCTTATGGTTTACCAGTTATGCAATATTCATTCTGAATAAAGGGGACTTCAGGGGTTATCCAAGAAACTCAGAATATACACATTTAAATATCTTTAATATATAGCATTATAATCAAAACTATTAGTCATTTTTGAGAAAATCTAAAATGTTTATGTTATGGGATGTGAATGTAGACTACCTTGAAAAGCGCAAAATCATCAATGGAGGTGTGGGGGAATATGCAGTTTTACTGGAGTAGTTGATGATGCCCAAATGCCAAACATCTACATTTGTTAAAGAAGTTTTTTTCCAAGACAATGCACAGTGGATAATTCAGTGCAAATTTTCAAAACTAATGCTTTGATTACTGCCTTACACACCATATTCATCAGATTTGAAGACTAGTTACTATCTAAATGTGAAGAAATAACTCAACAGAAATTTACCTTGAATTTAGAAGTCATAAGAAACACTTTTATTTTGCAGGTGTAGATACTGTAAAAATTTGTTTATGCACTTTCAGGGGCTTTAGGAAAAGAATTACACATAAGTGAAAAAAGCATAATAGAAAGCATGCACTAGGCAAGGAGCAGGTGGAGAAGAAACAAAATTATGCAAACATTGTATCAGAAAAAGTATTATAATGCATTGTGTAAGAAATCCAACAAATTCTAGATTCTGCGCAACTACTATCATGGCAACTGTGTGTAGTGCAAATTGAACTAAATCAGAACAGTGTCTTTGATGGATGCTGATGGCGCTATATACCTACATCGGTAATGTTAATGAGACGTGAATTCTCTATACAGGGAACTAAAAGTTAAATGCGCATAAACTTGGTTTATGATGCATATAAATGTACGGAACTGTATGCAAAAACACAGAAAAGCAACAATACATCATTTGAAGTGATATGACACATTAGAAATTGTATGGCAGTCTACAGCATTCACAGCATCATTAAAACAAAGGCAAATATTCATTTATTGCCTGATGGTTGGGAGGTAAACAAAAAAATCCAAAGCATTATGCTGTAAAGATGGCACATTAAAGACTACATACTATTGAAGGTTTGCTAAACATGTAATAAATGCAGAGTCTATCATTAACATATTATTTGCTTCCATTGCCTGAAGTGATATATTCAATAGTGCAATGTAAAAAAGCATTAAGTATTTGTTACAAGAATAAAGAATGAAATGTGGCATCTGTTAACTTTCTAGAATTAAAGACAAACTATCTTTCAAAGTCTTCAGTTGTGAGATTTTATTGATCAAGATAAGAGGCAATGTAGAATGAAACCTGTCACTTTAGGCCAATGTCACAGTTGGCCATTTGTCAAAGATGAAAATTGCCTTAATGCTACACCTTTTAAGAGCTTTGATAATCCCTCTACTTTTTTACACCTGCAATTTTATTGGGATATTACCGCAAACTTATGTCTGCTGAGTATGCTATTCTGTCTTCCTCATGAGACTGCTTCATGAGGCCTTGTACTTTCCATAGGTGCCAAGCTGAATATTTCTACTCCAGTTTACCATACCATTGGAGCACATTTATTTGGTCTCTTGGGATTACAACCCCAGAAAATGCCACTTCAGTTGGCACCATGCAGATGCCCCCAGTAACAAAGGAGCTAATCCTAGCAGCAGCTATAGCTGAGCTGCTCCACAATCCTCTCAAGAGTTTCTTGGACTCAAAATTAATAAAAACAGAACCCCCAATATAAAATTCTTGGAAATACATTATTACATCAGCAGTATGTAACAGCAATTTTCCTAACTTCTTTCACTCCAAATTTAATCTTATCCATCATCCTGCAACCACCATCCTATCTACAAATTGTTAACACCAACAGGGTACATACAATGATAACACTCTTCAAGCTATCCTAAACCTGCCGACACTCTGCAGCAGCACCAGTACCATCCAAACCATTCTCATGTATGGAATGATGAATTCTATATTGGATTTCAATTGAGTAAACAGTGATACAAGAAATTGATACAATCAAACATAAAACCGACTGGAGCAAAACTTAATATTGAATACATTGATGTACTCATACTGCCACATGCGAGATTGACAAGTGCTGTAACTTATACTATTTTGAGAATGTTTTATTCGGGATGCTCAAGATTTAATTGGAATTTCATTTTACAGTTTCTTAAAGTACAGAAGCTTTGTTAGATTGTGTAAATAACAGGAAGACTGCGGTCTCTTCTTTCCAATGGCAAATCCCATAGAAATTACAATGACATCAGCTTCCCCTGGTCTATGTGCAGACTTGCACAGAACAACATGGAGGTTTGCTCCTGCTCACTCATATGGGATGTTCTGCAACAATGCAAATGCACCATGCTGATTGGCTGCTTCAATTCTAAAATAGGACAAGATAGGCTATATTGGTATTACTGTTACCATGTTGCAAAGCACTTCCGGAAATGCCTCAAACTATATAACTGGATGCGAGGGCTGACTCGGGGGCTCTCTCTCTCTCTTTCTGGCTGGCACCTATGGCATGGCATCCCTGGACTCGAACACTCCCTCACTCATTGTCGACACATCTCTTGAGATAAGATCTACGACTTACTAACCAACTCAGGCATAATAATGTTGTCAGTATTTAACTTACGAGACCCCTCTGTTTGTAAACCAAACAACCGTAAATTGAAAATATGCACAAATTCTTCATTATATTGTTATTGTTAAGCCAAGCTTTGTTATTGCTCTATCATCCTAAACTCCAACTTAGCTAATCCCCCAGTCACAACCTTAGTTGTGACATTATTGGTGGAGTGCTGGCTTTTCAAACCTATTTTATTGAAAAGTATGGTTTGATCCTGTACCTATACATTTTAATAGTGACATTGGTAGAGGCACCGATCTTTGTAACTTTTAATGCCGGAGATATGCTTTCGTTCTTGTTCCACTCATATATTTTTAGACGTAGTCACGCATTGGTAGATGCACCGATCTCTGCAACTTTTAATGCCAGAGATATGGTTTCGTTCTCATTCCTCTCATATATTACTAGTCATATGGTGGAGCTGTAGATCTCTAATTTTTTTAGTAAGATTTGGTAAAATTCCCGAACTTCTCCTTTTTATTTTATTTACAGTATGTAAATGTATTATGCATTTCCCCTCCAACCGCTCATCAGCTTCCCCATTCAGTGCATATGAATATGGGATAGGTCTTTGTGGAAATATGCATTTTGTCCTTTTTTGAGAATCAACCTGTTCCATCATGTGCAGCAATATTGTTATAGCTAGCCTTTTGTTCATTTGCTTCATCCCTCCACAATATGTAACGTTTGTATTTATTGTCATCGGAGATGAAAACATTCCAACCACATCGACTAAGGCTAAGCCCAAATGTGTTTCTAATTGTACACAAATTTATGAAAATCAGGATAGAAATTACATGGTTGATCTGCATTTGAATAGGAATCTCATGCTTGCTGTTTTCCAAGAAGCATCTGAAAGATAGTAATTCTGTAAATGAGGAAAAACCTGTAATCTGTCAGTATGTCGGTGAAGTACGCGATATAAGTAACTCATGCACTGCAATATCCACCGATAACGCGTATCAAAGTATTACGTTACCATACTTTATTTCCATATTTGTTCAAACAACTTATACACATCTCGGTCGAGTCCGGGGCGTCTACAACTGTAAGGGACTGATTCCCACAAAACAACAACACAAGTTTTTTTTTAAAGAACACCTGAGACAGCAGCAACTGCCATGAGCAGTTACGAAACCAGTGAAGACAGACTATATGGTTTAAGTACATATTGGTCTTAGTTACTTCTTATAATATTAGATATGTTTCACTTATAGCTAAATGATAAGCTAAGAATTGTTATTATCCTGCTTTTCTATTTCTACTGCTCTGTGTGCTTGTTTAGTACATGTCATATTGATAATTTTGACTCGTCAACATGCCTGAGTGATTAACCTAATTATATTCAGATGGAAGACAAGTTAGCCCATAGATAAGCTTATTAACGTAACAGTACAATGAAATGAATTTATTGATGTTCTATTCCAAATCTAGTAATCAGTATAGTCACTTTGTCATTCTAAGTTCAGGTAGTCAGGGATGTGTTTCAATATAACAATGCTAGCCACTATTACAGTAATCATATTTATTATAGTTTTCATAACAAGGTATAAATGTTTAATTCTTACTAAAAAAAAAAAAGAGATGATCAAGTACTGATCATAAATACGTAGCACAGTAAGTGATTCAATATGATATGCATGAATAAAATAATATTGCTTAAGGAATGACTACCTGTCAAGCAGTATGTAACATAAATAATCCTTATTAATAGAGATGTATACTCTGGATGAATGGTTATGTTGAAATGAAACATATTACCAATTTTGATAACTCCAATATAAAACTCTGATAATAAATTACAGGAAGGAAATGTTATTTTTACCTTAACAAAATCTTCTGGCTTATTTCTTGGATAACCAGTTAGAGCACAGGTTTGAAACAAAAGATAAAACTAAGATGATGATGATGATCACAAAATAAAATTTACTTGTTAGGTAATGTTTTTATAAAATATCATTACTCAGTCGGAGAATAAAGACATTAAAGCAAATGTCCCTTTATCACCAATAATGACTTTTGTCTCCCGCCGGACTTCCAGTGATGATCGCATATTCTGAACATTGAGAGATGACGAATCACAAAGGTGCACTTTTCTCACCTTGGTGGTTGACATTTCACCAAGTTCTTTGCTTGGGTTAACTATGATATTTGTATATTTACGGACTTGGCATATTCATCAAAATATTACTAAATATTTCTACTTTCTCTATACATACTATGTACTGGTGTATAGAGAAAGTATTACATTCCACCCATAAATTCGATACCAAGATTTCACCATCTTTTGGGTACCCCTGAATCAAAAAAGAGCATTTTTATAAAAAGGTCTGTGTGTGGGGGGCAGGGACACCATAGCTCAAAAACAAAAAGACCATAAAATACCAAACTTAAATGACAAATTTGGTAACTTCCAAGGATGAGACACAAAGATTTTCAAGAAAATCAACCTACCCCCAACTACCCTTTACATGGAACTTTTTTCTAAAATTTTGATTTTCTCAAAAATGGCTCAAACGATTTTGATTAAAATATTGTATATTAAAGATATTTACCTGACAAATAAAATGTATATCTTGAATTTTTTGGGAATAGCCTCTGAAGACTACTTTATTCTAGATGAATTTTACAGAATTTTGCACAACTGCTAAACCTTAAGAGATGGACAATAACTTACCATACAAAAAATGTAGAGAACGTTAAAGCACATGATTTATGTTATTTACATTTCTTTTGTGGAGTTGTTCGTTTTTGAGATATTCTTTGTTATTGGTTTCAGCTTTAAAAAACATACTTTTCTCATATAGGAATTGTCAACTCCTGTCCATACAAATAAAGGAACTTCAGTCACATAGCAACTAGCTTTTGATTTACTTTAGCCTATTGTAATCCCTTATTTCGCTTCTACTTAAAAGGAAGCAAGTAATAAGACTATTTCTACGAATTTTTTCTCAATTAGATGAAGTCAATAGAAGCATAAGCTTTCTAACAATAATTTGTTGCAGAGATGTAGAGAAAGTCATGTGAATGGAAAACACTTCAGATTTTATTATAATTCTACATCCTCAAATCTGTTTCACACTGATTTTCAGAAATTGATTTCTCTTCTTCTACAAGTTATTTTGAAGACAATTTACCTAACCATTGTTTTTTAAGCTTTTCACATGATACTCTAAAAGTTTAACAAATTTCTTTCTTCTAAGAGTGGTTACCCAAGGTTGAGGGTTCAAACCATATGGATTTTTTCGGCGTAAAAAGGGAAATAAAGTCTTTGGTCCTGTGCCGTAATTTATGGCATGTTAAAGAACCTCAAGCCTGATAAAGAGGCCTCTGAGTAAAAATTAATTTTATTTGTTTCTTCCAAGTTCAAGATTCTATACCAAAATCTCAATGCCCTTTCCATTTTCTTTCCCTTGCTTGCCACTCTGCCCAACTCTGTGCTATTTGCCTAATAGTAGCCATTGGTAACCCAAGCATTTCTATAGAGAATATATTTATTAATTATGATTGATTACAGGAATTTTACAATGTATCACAAAAAGTAATGGATATGAAGCTAACATATTTTTAACAAAAACAAAGTGCATTCTTATTAATCACATATGATTTTAATGAATCAAAATCATATAAAATATTTAATGTTAACATAAATACCAGAAAAGTTACATACCTTGATGCCTGCATCCCAGAGTTCCTTACATAGTTTCATTCTTTCCTCTAGTAAATTCTTTTGTGCTGAAGCTACATACACTTCAACTTCTGTTGTTCGAACCTTTGTGCTATTATTTGCTAAACGTGCCTCCATTACTGAAAACACACGCTCCACCCCAATGCTCATGCCAACACATGGAACATTTTTGTGTTTGGAATCAAACATTCCAACTAAATTATCATACCGTCCACCGCCTGCTATACTACCAACTTCTATATTTTCCCCTTGACAATTCTTCTTATCACCTGCAAAGAAAACAAAAACCAGTAAGCGTAATATGCCTTCCTATGATGACCAAGGTTTTAGCAGATTGGGTAATGTACTAAGCTCCCAGATATGGAAAATTGTTATACATACTGTCCTTAAATTCTTTAATATTTACAGCAAAATTTCTCTAGTTTACTGAAAAATTTGGGAATAAAAATGACAGTTTAAAGGTGGTTTGATAAAACAAAAGGCTCCAAATCTGAAAAGAAATATATTATTTTATATGTTAAAATCAGTGAAACTACTTATGCATTACCTTATTTTCTTGCATAATGGTGTATGAGAAAAAACAGAAAGCTTAACATAAACAATGTTTGATCTTAACCTCCAGCTGATAGGATTTTAAAGTGGGAAATTTTTCCTGGAAATCTAATTATTTAATGTTTAAATTTTTGCAATGTTAATTATGTATGTTTATTTTAATTATAACACTTTAGTAAAATTTTAGATATTTCATTTGTGAACTCATAGAGTATGTATAACAATTGTATCTGTGGAACTGGGATGTCCTTATGAGGAAAGATAAGTAGAAAAGTCTGTCTTCTTGCCAACTATTTTGGAGGATAGTGAAGTTGTCTTTGATAGGTAAAAACATACTGTTAGGGGTTGACCACTGTGCTCCTAAAGTTTCGAACAGTGGGAGTACAAGGAGAAATTCAGAGTACTTGCTATGTCAATGGGGTGCATAAACTTCAGCCAATAGGAAGCCGACAACTTGCAAATTATCAGAAAATTGAGATTTACACACCAAAAGTTCAGCCAATAACAAGGTAATTTTAAGGTTCAAAACTAACTTTAAAACAGTAAAAATAGGATGTCTGGAAGGCATAGCCCACTTCTATTTATCTTGCGACATGCTCTCGTGATTCAGCGATGCAAGGACCGAAAAATGCATGCCATAAAAGGAGAATGTAATTGTGTAAACAGAAAGTAGTATTCGTGTATAAGCAAGCACAGAATAGACATGAATTGAGCATCCATGAGATCACACATTATGGTTGGTGCTGTTCTTTAAAATATACGCTTGGAATTGAACTAGTATCCTCCAAAACACACCCAGGTTGATATACTTTGTAGCACAATAACAAGTGTTAACAATATATCTTGTGTAATTTCTGTACTCCACACTCTGAGTAAGGCCCAAGTTTCATACAAGTTTAGCCATAGACCAGGAGAAGAGAAGAGAGAGATAATGTTGGCAGGGGTACAATGAGCTCAGCTTCAAGGCCTGAGCAGGTACGTGACACCAGTAGAAGGACTGCCACAAGCATTTAAAATCCACAAACTGCCAATAATGCTTTAAGGACACTTGGTAGTGTCAGAGTAGCAATTTCCATGTAGTTCAATGCAATATATGTCAGTGTTTCTTGAAAGCTATGCAATCTATCATAATGAAACTTTTACCACTTAATTATCAGTCTCTTCTGATTCAGAAACCATAATCAAATCATAAATAAAGTTAATAATTTTTGCTCTATTGATATTCCAATAAACACAAGAATTTCAAAAATGTTCATGCATTTTCTACTTTAGGTACATTTTTCTAGAAAACTATAACAGATAGAGATTTGAATTTTTTAGTACATATGCAGAATATACTGCTCTAAACAGTCGGTAAAAACTTTATATGTTACACTTTCATAAAATTCCTCAAAGAAATATTTTCATATATAAAAAATTAAAAAATAAACAGTACATTATTTACTTTTTAAATTGTTATTATTGATTAAAATGTCTTAATGGTTCACCAACTATGTTGAATAGCATGATTGTACAGTGATTACAAAGTTTAAAATGTGTCACTTTAACTGTTTAGCAGAAAAGTGTATCTAAAGCAGAAAATGTGTGATCATTTTTGAAAATTTTGTGTTTATTGGAATATTAATAGAGCAAAAATTATTAACTTTATTTATGATTTGATTATGGTTTCTGAATCAGAAGAGGCTGATATATAAGTGGTAAAAGTTATATTATGGTAGATGGCACAGCTTTCAAGAAACACTAACATATATTGCATTGAAATTCTACATGGAAATTGCTACTCTGACACTACCAAGTGTCCTTAACAGCAGTAATTCTACAGATATCACAAGTTTATTATGAGAATGTGAGACCATTAATTAGCTTCTCTATAAAAACTATTGTTAGTTATTAATTATTTAGCACTGTATGATTAAATTACAAATGCTTATTAACGTATGTATTTAACAGAGTGAATTCAACTTGGAGAAGAAATAGAAAGCTGACACCAAGAGAGTAGAAGGGTGTGAGAAGAGCTTTAATAGAAAGGTTTCTTTTGTCCAGTCATGTACAACCGGGTTACAATGGGGGTAAACCTTAAAATTCGGAAGACAGTAATTTTCCATTGCACAAGACGTGTCACGTGAGGGTTGCAGTGCACTTTTGGGTAATATTTACGTCAATTGCACGGCCTTTCTGTCCAATCAGAAAGAAGTATAGTATTTTTAGTATATAAAGAGCCCAAGAAGGCACATTGGGGTTGTCTATCTGCTGTCTGTTGCCATCTATTAATTGTAATACAGTCATGCTGTCGATTGTCGGGCTGAACATCACTTCTTCGCACAAAGTTAGGCACGGTAACTTGTAATGAAAACTTAGTAATTCCTAGCACTTTAAGTGCATTTAAAGTCAGTGACGTGTGTTAAATTATATTGTATAAAGCAGAATCAAGGAAGAAGAAGTAAATATAATTACGTGTGATCAGCCAAGTATTAAAGTTCCTAACAAGTGTTTAAGTTAGCAGAATTGTAAAGCAAAGTGTTTGTCTTGCATCTCCTAGTAAGAAATAAACTCCAGGAAAGTTACACAAGTCTTCATTATTATAAGATCACTCCCTGAACTACCCCCATTAGCTGCACCACCCCGAGAGAGTCAATCATCATGCAGCTTGGGTAACGTTGAGGCAAATTCACTGGTAGTAGATTCACATCACCAAGTATGTGGGTCTACTCATAGGTAGTGGAGTGAGTCTTGCCAACATCATCAATCTGGGCTCGAAGCTGAGAACTCAGCATCTGGTGTTTTGAATGTGGGTATAAGGCCACCACACAGGGCACCCATCTGCACTCACCACATATGACGCACAATGTATGAGTCCACCGCAAGTGACAATACATGTTTTTTCATGTTCTGGAAATGTTGTATAACCTATAAGTTCTCTTTAGTGCTGGAATAAACATGGTTAGAATAGTCAAGTAATTTTTAGAGAATTATAGTAGGTGAAATTTTAATATTAGTATTTGGTCTCAAAATTATTAAATAACTTAAAATCTACATCGTTTTTACATAATACCGAAATCCTTAACATATGCAATGAAAGGTGAATATGAAAATTATTACGTTAACCACTTTGGAAAACACATATTATGCCACCATCAGTGTCATGCTCTCTGAGCTAGTTAGGCTAACTACAAAGCTCAGTTAACTTATGAAGACATTTATAAATAAAGAATTTATTCCTGATCCAATTGCATTCTAGCCTATTGATACAACAAAAAAGTTTGCAATGTATTGTAGCTTGTCTTCTCAGGCAGAGTAGTATGATTGACCGACATGTTATAATGGGCACATTAGAAGGATAAGACAAAAAGGGATAAATTACTATAATAAACCTCTCAGGTCTTCTCTCTAGCTAAGTCAATGAGTCTCAAAGACTCACATGTGTCACAATATAGCCAGTCTGGTGATTTTTATTACTGAATTTTTAATTTGTTTAATGGACACAAAATCAAAGGATATCCACTACACAAATAGAGAGAAGGGGTTACTACTTTCTCTACATGTATTATGTACATAGCGTATAGACAAGGTATTGACATTCAAATTATAATTATCCTTTCTGCATTTATTGGGGCAACTGGAGGATTTAATCAAATTTCCATCCGAAAAATCTTATCCTTTTCATCAATTAATCATATTGGTTGAATATTAACATTGTATTGCACCCAAAAATTCAAAACCAAGATTTCACCAGAAATACATGTTTTGAAACCCCTGATCCAATGAAAAAAAAAACCTTTTTAGAAAAATGTCCATGTGTATGTGTCTGTCTGTATGTGTTGTGGGCAGTATAGCTCAAAAACAAAAAGGCTGTTAAATACCAAACTTGGTATTTATTTAAGTTTGATATCTTCCAAGGATGAGACAGAAAGATTTTCAAGAAAATCCCCCACCCCAAACTACCCTTTACATGGAAAATTTTTCGGAAGTTTTAATTTTCTCAAAAATGGTCTAACGATTTTTTTTATTAAAATACTGTATGTTGATATTTTTATGACAAACAAAATATATTATCTTGGATTTTCTGGGAATAGCATCTGAAGACCTCTACATTATGGATGACTGTTGTATAACTGGCAAACCATAAGAGATATTCAAAAATCTATCACACAAAAAATGTAGATCTCATTAAAACACGCAATTTATGTTATACACATTTTTTTGGAGAGCTTTTGAGATACTTTGGATTATTGGTTTTATTTTAGCCACTTAAAGTTTCTCAAACAGAAAGACATCTTTCTTCTTGTTTCTTTACTCCTGGAAAGCAAAGAGATTGGAATTTCAATTGTTTCACAAAGCGACCGGCTTTTAAAGGATAAGACTATCACTTTAGCCTGTGCATTTTCTTATTTCCCTTCTATTTAAAAGGAGTTAGTTATAAGACTAATTCTGCTTATGTCTATCTTGATTAGCATGATGTAAATAACAGATTTATCTTTTGAACAAAAGGTTTGTTTGCCGAACAGCTATAGGACACCATGTAAATGGAGCATATTAGATATTTTCCCTTCTACTTACAAGGGATCAGTCATAAGGACAATTTCTACTAATGTTTATCTTGATTAACATGAAGTAGATAGAAGAATAAGCTTTTAAAAAAAATTGTTACAGAGATGTAGAGAAAATCATTTTTTTTTTCATTTGTGATTATTTAAAGGTGTAGTTTATAATTACAATTGTTATACTCTATTATTATTGTTATTATTATTATTATTATTATTATTATTATTATCATTATTACTATTATTAGGATGTATTACATTTCATTGAAACTATTGTTAAGGTTGACTTTCATTAATTCAGAACAAAAATGCATATATAATTTGCCCACTGAAAAAGAACAGGTAGCCCAGAACTTGGTTAGCATATGCCTCAGACCACCAAAAGGAAAATAACCATTACTCATTATACAGCATCAGTACATGGATTTTCTAATGTTAGCTGGACACACATATTTATGTGCACACGTACACACAAATTCCTCTATAACTCTTTGGCTTGTTTACTCCTCCCTTCCTTTATAAATTGGCACCACCATGGTAATTTTCCAGCACTGAAATATATTGCCTCTATCTTTGATTTTATTGAATAATTCTGTCAGTATCCTTAATCCCTTCCTCTCATTCACTTTGTGTTTCCCCAGCTTTTGCAGAATTCCCTACAATTCCATCTATTCCTAAAGCTTTACCTTTCTTATATATTTTAAAAAACCTTCATCCTTGTTATTTTGTTATATAATTTTTCATTTGTTCTTATTCCCAGCTCTAGCTGCTTGGTTCTAATCTTAATGCTCTTCCTTCTCTGAAATATTTTAGCTATTCAGCTGGCATGACTGTTTATTTATTTTTTTGTGCAATCTTATCACTATTTTCCATTTATCATCTTTTATCTTTCATTGTTTCTTTTAATGTATTTCCCAATTTTTTTCATTTTTTCCATTTTTGTCTATTAGATATTTGTACATTATCCAATCCCTTTTAAGATCCCCCTCCACCTGACATTTTCTTTGAAACCTCATTTTTGCTGTTCTGCATTCTTCATCAAATCTCTCCTTTTTAACTTTACAATTAAAATTCCATCCCCATTGTCATTCTTTTTACCAGTTGTTTTAGTAGCTCTGCTTAGTTTCCATTATTCTGTATTCTACCTTTGACTTTAAATCTTTCCCAAACTTTTTTTTTAATTCTTCCTTCAATTAAAATGATTTATTTTCTTTTTCTATATTACACTATCCTCCTTTTCTTTTGATCTCCTATCTTTATTTATATAATAATGGGAAGTGACTATTGCTTACCACCTCATTTTTTTATCTTAAAATCAATGATTTTCTCCTCCATTTTCCTGCTACAAATTGTAATAGGCAATATATTGCCTAACATAACATGGATTACATTACAATCTTTTACGCTCTACCCAATAGTATTCACAAAAGTATATTACCCTCCCTTGTCCTCTCCTCTAGTCATTACATATGATTAAATTGAATTATATCACAGAATTCTCATAGTTGTTTTTCCCTTCTATCTCTGTTTTTCTTTACTCTTCTTTAACTTTCTCTTCCCCATCTTCAAAGTCGTTGCTTAGCAATCTTCCACTTTTCTCTCCTATTCTAGCATCAAAGTCTCCCATCAAAATAAACTCTATATTGTGTAATTTAATTTTAAAATACTTATCAGTTGATGTTCACACTTCACTTATGTCAAGTTGTAAAATTCTGGCTTTTCAGATACATTCTCCATCCATACGATGGTAGTCACAAGTGCCTGTTATTAATTCATTTATGAGGTAACTTATTTTTAATTTCGCCGATGTACTCTAAATTTGTGTATACATTATTGTCATAAAAAAACTGATGATTCTAGCAGATTCCAAACTACCTCTAATCCTATTCTTAAATTAACTTTATTTATTTGCTTAACTATCCCCTATAACACTCTCCTGTTGCTATTTTCTGATAATTCTGTAAGCACATCTTATAAATAGGCCTATCCCTCCTCATGCTCTTCATAACATATCATTTACTTGCATTTTTCATTACAAATTTCAAATAATTTTTTATTATGGATTTCTTTTATACTAACCACAACTCTGCCATATTTTACAATTAGTTCTGCATTTCACCATATATATCTTGCTTTTTAGCTCTTTTAAACTCCACGTCACTTTCAGCTCCGTTCCTTGTTTATTTTTGGTTTATTTTGAAATTTGAATTGCTCAACCACTTTCCTGAGCCTTGTGTCCCTAAGTGCTATTTCCTCTTCTTCATGTTCCACCCTGTGCCTATAATTTGAATTGGGAACTTGTGCGAGTGCTAAAATATTTTTAAAGAAAAGGTCATCCTCAAATTAACATAAAATATTGTATTGTAATGTTTCATTCTTTTAAAGGCAAGGAAAAGCTTATTAAGTCCCATTTTTCAAGTGTCTCAAAAATGCTTCGGATGGAAGTAACCAAGTTGTGATACCATGAACCTAAGTAAAAACATGTTTAGTATGAACTATTTTATTTATGGACACTCTTTAACTGCTGTGGTTCTCAGCGTCCCATTCTATACTGGGCGTGAAAGACCACTTAATTTTGCTCAGAGGCCTCTCTATTACACTCGATGTACTTTTACATACCGTAAATCTACGACATGGGACCCACAGCTTTACTTCCCTTCCAAAGGAAGCCATGCTGAGGATTTTTACACCTGAAAAAATCCATTGTCTTCTGCCAAGTTTGAATCTGCGACCACTTGCATTGATGGTGGGTATGTATTGTTTGTCACACTTTTTTAATCAAAATGACAGATGAAGATTTAAAAAAAAGCACGCTCAGATAATCTGTTGGATGCAATAATGACAGCAAAGATTTTCAGAAATAACTGCAAAAATTCATGGATCAAAAGCATTAAGCAGCATAGCCACTTATTATAACATGATTATTTAAGTTGGAACAAATATAAAGCTTATTTTGAGAAAATTAAGATGAGTAATTGATAAGTTTTCAGATGATAACAGTGAAGCATAGTAATAGTATTTCTCGTTCACAATGAAAAAATTCTGATGTGCTCCATTCACACCATCTTTCTCTAGCTGTTCCACAAACAAATTTTTCTTACAAATGATTATTCTTTTATCATACTAATCTAGATAAACATTAGTAGAATAGGTCTTATTACTTGCTTCCTTGTAAGCAGAAGGGAAATAGGGGAATGCATTAGGCTAAAGTGATTGTCAAATCTTTTAAATCAATATGTGAAACAATTGAGGTTTGCTTCAATTTGCATGGTCCCATTTGATAAAAGTTAATTAGTTTAAAATTTAAACCAATAACAATGAATATTTTGAAAACATTTACCTCTACAAGAAAAACAAATATGACATAAATTATGTGTTTTAATGAAACCCACATTTTTTGTGGGAGACATTATTCATATACGAGCAGATTTCAACTGTTTCTTCAGGAACTACTTTTTAAGAGTTGGCAGTTGAATAATCCTATTCAATCCCCATAGTGTCTGGAGAACCACACCTGTAGTTGGTTAACACTCTCAGACTGGCTGATCATCAACCTCTCCTCCTTTTGCCAGTTGAGGACGACATTGTGCCATTGCAGGTCAGCACATAGAGTAAGGATTAGAATATAAGTATATGATATGAACCCTTAGGTCTTGAATGCTCTAAGACCATAAGGGTCAAAGAAAACAAGAATTGAGAAGGAAGACTGGATAGAAAAGGAGAAAGAGGGATTCTGAAAGGAAGGAGAGGAATACCAGAATCGGTCATTATACTCATCAGACTAACCACTTCCATTTGATGAGCAGCCCCTCCCTTTAGTTCAACATGCATAAACATGTGTACTAACAACTGCACAAGGGAAGGTGAGGGATGGGACATTAGGTAATTGTCCAGATTGGTTCCTGTAAAGCCTCTATTGTAGAGGAACTGAAGATAGAAGAATTAAAGGCTCTCCCATCTGTTATAAACAATTACCTTTTGCAACCTTTTGTGTGTAGGACATGAGTTTTGAATAAACACCTTTTAAGAATTGGAATAGTGTCATTTCCAAATTGTTTATAGTGCTTCAAAGAAGAAGAAATGGACATTGAATATTTACAAAATTGTGAATCCCTTATGGCTTTCGAAACTCTAACTTCAAAATATTGGGAAGCAAGAAGCAGAATGATTGAATTAATAGCTCCAGAGCATATACGCACATATTATGCACACACGTGCACACATTTTTTGTGTGCTAAGTTTTTATCTATCTCTTACGGTTTAACTGTTATGCAAAATTCTGCAATACTTGACCAGAATAAAAGACCTCTTTAGAGGCCATTCCTAGAAAATTCAAAACATGATTTTATTTGTCTTGTGAATATCTTTAATATACAGTATTTTAATCCAAACATTTAGAGCCAGTTTCGTGAAAATCAAAATTTTTGAAAAATATTTCATGTAAAGGGTTGTTCAGGGTGGAAGGTTTTGGTTTTAAATTTTTGTGTTGCATCCTTGGAAGATACTGAACTTAAAATACCAAGTTTGGTACTTAACCAAAAACTTCATTTTTAAGCTATGCCATGCACACACCCACACACCTTTTTTAAAAATGCTTTTTTCAGACTCAGGGATCCTCAAAACATATTTTTCTGGTGAAATCTGGGTATCGAATTCTTGGGTGGAGTACAATACCTTCTCTCCACTATGTAAATTGTACACCCTTTGCCAAAACAAAATAAGTCATGTCTGGAACGTAAAATTCGTCTAAGTCCCTCACGGCATAGCGCCTTGTATACACCATCTGTGATACAGTTGTGTAGCAGCAGCAATGAGTTGTCAGTAGTTCCAAATCTTAATATTATTAACCCATTTGATAAATGATCATAATCAGATACATAACTAAGCTTCAACAACAAAACTATCAATATTAACTAAAAATATTGACACAAAACACGATACAGTTTGGGTACTTAAACTTGCCACTTTCCATGTGTGTTCACTGGAGCGCTGTGACAAAACATAGGTTACTTCTGTGCTCAGGGTCGCAGCTTGCTTCCACCTCCTCCCCTTCTCTTAAAGATCTTGAATTGACACATAGCAGTTATTTATTTTTTGACATACTTATTTCACACACGACATTCAGTACAGTTAATATGATAGTTATTATGATGCTTCTTTAAGGGTTTATTCTACCAAACATCAATATGCTGCACACGTATACTAAAAGTATTGTTAAGAAAACCAATGTTTTAAAAACATTTTTAAGGTCTAGGTGTGCTATGGCAGCTTGACAATTCAATGAAAGGTACACAATACATGGCAATACTCAATAATATTTTGATTCCCTCTGTGAGAATGTGTTCTCTATTAAGAATGTGTGGGCTGAGGTAATAATGGAGTTGCACTCCAATTACCTGTAAACGGGCGAAGGACAAAAGATGGCTTTTGCGCACAAATTTAAGAAATCTGGGCTCTTGTAGCTTCTTGTCCACATTACTGTAGGCATTTATTTTGACTAAGCCCCGAAAATTGAGTGCCATTATATGGGCTCAATATAATACACCTGATATTAATTTTGTTTTTATTTTTTATGTTATAGTTTTAGAAGATAACAGTTTATTTACACATATTTTTGCTTTCTCTACATGTACTATGCACTTCCGGAGAAGGTACGATATTCCATCCAAAAATTCCATACCGACATTTCACTGGAAATACACTTTTAGGGTCCACTGTATCTAAAAACTTGGTATTTAAGTTAGGTATCTTCCAGTGATGCGACATGAAGACTTTAAGAAAAATCCCCCCCATCCCAAACTACCCTTTACCCCTTTTTATCCCAAATTTTCAAAAATTTTGATTTTCTCAAACGATTTTGAATAAAATACTGTATATTAAAGATATTCACAAGTCAAATAAAATGTGTATCTTAAATTTTCTGAGAAGAGTCTCTCAAGACCTCTTTATTCAGGATGAAGTTTGCTGGACTTTGTATAACCAGAAAACCGTAAGAGATAGACAAAAGCCATTTTTAAGATATTCTTGTTATTCGTTTCAGCTTTAAAGTACTTAAAACTTTTCACATACAGGAATTTGTCAACTTCTGGCAAAGCAAAGAAACAGATTTCATCCACATGGCAACCAGTTTTTAAAAGATTTGACTATCATTTTAGCTTAGTGTATTCCTTTATTTTACTTCCACCTACAAGAAGCCATTTCAGCTAATGTTTATCTGGATTAGCATGAAGTAGATAGATGCATAAGCTTTTTAATAATAATTTGTTACAGAGATATAGAGAAAGTCATGTGAATGGAACACATAAGATTCTTTTTAGTTAACACAAGTGTTAGTACAATTATGTTTTTATGTGCATAGATAGGTCCATAACTTCAAATGCCAAAGTTATATTAATGCAACATTATGTTTTACATATCCAGGCATAAAATTAATAAACATAAAAAATTGACAAGCAATGCGAGATTTGAACTTTTGAGTGGAAGCAAGGCCTTTTTGACCTCTCGGTCACCGTAACTTTGTTCCATGATCTGTTTTCAGTACTCATAAGTTAACTATTGTGCTGTCAGTCACAGACCATTGTACAGTTATTTCGTGTGTGTTGTGAACACAGCTTTTACGAAGATACCCAAAGCTCTTTGATCGACATGTGGAATCTGGGGATGACTCATTTTTTGTGGCACTTTTGTGTTTTGACACTGAGACAAATTTATGCTAAAAAGCTCACTCCAAAGCATTTTGATTTTTACCTGATCTGAATATGGCTCAAGATAGTTCACCTTTTATAAATGAGTAATCTAGTACAGTATCATCCTAAAGGTTAAATGCGGTTATTGAGAGGCTGAAAGTGGCAACTTTGTAATTACGATGACTTGGCATTAGAAAGAAATTAAACATAAACAATAGAAAAATATTACAATATGTTCAAACCTACATCACAATGAACCTCACAATGATATATTATAGATATCTCTGATAAATTAATAGTAGACATTAATTAGAATTGGCAAAATCACTTTTTTTTTATTTCAGGTTCTCTGGAACGTGAATAAACAATTTGTTGAAGGTCTGCAATGTAATGATGCACAGATGAACTATATACAATTTATTGCCTTTTTGTTTCAACATCTGGTCAGAATTCATGTTGCTCAGAAATCAAAAATGATCTGTCATGTGCTACTCAAAAACTGCACTTAAATACACTATGCATAAAATAAAAGGGAAATAACTGTGTTACATAGCAAAACATGCTAATTTTTCAGCTTGAAACCGCCTACTTTGCATTTTCTTCTCATGTGACCTCTTCGCAGATTAAACTGTAATTAATGATATTTGGAGTTGTTAATTTTTGTTTTCTGGGATTATTTTCGAATCTACACCAAATTTTCAATCAGAAGAGCTCATATTTGAGGTAATTACATTCTCTGCATGTTCCCAATTATGGTACATGAAGAATTAAAATTCAGAAGAAATTGATACACCTATATTTATGTGTAAACTAGTGAAGGTGTGTATAAATTTTTATTAAAAACAATATGGGCATACATATCAAACAGTGTAAGAAGGCAGAAATATGCTGAGGTAGCACCCGCATTTGAGAGGAAGAAGGTACTAAGTAGCATGGCAACGAATATAGCACTTTCAGAACTGAAAGGAGTGGAAGAAAGAATGAAACAGAGTATAGGAATGGAAAAGGAACAGTTAGGAGAGGAATAAATAGAAAATTGGAGGAAATCAAGGGGGAGATGGTGAATATCAGACAAAGAGTGGAAGACAAGGGCAGAAGGCATAACTTGGTAATTTTGAGGTTAAAAGAAAGAACTGGAAGATGCAAGAAGAGCAGTAAGTGAACTTTTGAGAAAGAGATTAGAAATGGAAGTCAATAATTATGAAATTTGTGAAGCTTTTACATTCAAGAAGAGAAGAGGGAAAACGTAAAAAAGAGAAGGTATAAAATGTCTAAATGCACAAATGGCTAGACATAATAAATCAGGCAAAAAATTGAATGGTATAATAGACATCTATATTAACAGGGATTTGGCAGCTAATAAGAATATTAATACAACAAAACAGGTGCACATAGTCAAAGAAAAGCAACATATATTCAAGATTTTAAATTATGGATCGATGGTTGAATGGCAGAAGAGATACATAAAATAACAAAAGCAGCAAACCGGAATTAGAAAAAAATGATGACAGGGCAAAGCTATGTATGACATGTGAGGGAATGGCTAAAAGATACATGTTCAGCAGTAGGTGGCCAGGGCAGCAATATAGAGGAGAGAAATTGGCAGAGAAGAAGAAGTTAGGGGAAGTGAAGCAAAAAGAGGCAAAATGAGGAAGAGAAGAGGAGAGCTGAAGCGGACAGGATAAGGATGCAATTGCTTAAGAGTAAGAAGTAAAAGAGTAAAATTGAGCAAAATAGTCAGAATACAGGGCAGTAAAAACATATGCAGAAAAACGGGGAATAAAAGGAAGTTTACAACAAGGTAACAAACACAAAGGAAAGGAGGGCACACAAAGTCTACAAAATGTTTAATGGTTTGTAAAACGTGTAAAGAGTGGTCCAATGATGAGAAGAACTGGGTCCCAATTTGGAAGGCAGCACTAGTTATATATGAGTTTTACAAATTAAATTCATTTATTCGCAATTAATATACAGGAATAATTTAAGCTTCAAATTTTTTTCCAAAATGGAACAAAATGGCTTTGGCCACTTCTTTGTGCCTTCGTTCATACGAGGGTCGCTAGGTAAGTATTGAGATATGGAATATAGCCTCTCTTGGGGGAAAGCATTGTTGCAGTGTCAAAATAGTTCACTCATTGGTAATGCAATGGTAGCAAACAGAGCATCATTAATTTTCCCTCATTTTATGCTTGAAATCTGGAAAATGTGAACATTTTTGGAAGTGCAATGGAAATTTTAAGAGAACATTTTCAAACTATGATGGCTTAAATGAAACCCAGTCACTTGAGTGTTTAAGGTGGGTTTTTGGGGGCTATTCTCAATCATGTATCACCGTGTTCCACAGGTTTGTAAAATTCAAGAGGGGGTGACAATATCTTAAAGATGAAGAGAAGATTGGCACACCACAGCAGTAGTAATTGAGAAAAACAGCAGCAATGTGGTAACAATGATTAGGAAAATCCAACATTAACCTAAAGGACATTGAGCTCCCATTAGCAATTAGTTCAGAATATTTCAACCATTCTTCATGATTAACCTTCATTAAAAATAAATTTCAAGATGGGTGCCCTATAATTTATCTGAACCACAGAAGCTTCATATGGTGAATGGTGTTAAGAAATGCTATAAAGATCTAATTAAAGAAACTCTCACCATGTTTCAGATATTGTTATGGGGGACAAAACATGGATATATCAGCTTGACCCAGAAACAAAAGGTTTCTCACCCCATTTGGGTCAGCCCAGATGACCAATCCTTGACAAGGTCAACAGAGCAAGAAATGGTTGCTTCTTTTTCCCCACAAGGAGTCACTTAGCAACAGTAGTGCACGAAATTCACAAAACCATTTCTGCATAATGGTATACAGAAGTTTGCCTTCTTCTGAAAGTGTTGCAAAACATCCAAGAAAAGCATCCAAAGACAGGACTATGGGGCATTTTGTTGCATTAGCCACGTTTACATGATGCCAGTTGATGAGACAGTTGACTGGCATAAAATTATTGGCTGTGTGTGAACACTTCGGTCCAATTGCCTAGCCAATTGTGGAACCAGCAAGAATAAAAATACTCTGAGAGATTACCTCTCAGATTTTCTGGTCCACTAGAACTATGCATGACTCGACAAATTTCCAGCAAAGATTACACTGGGAACAATTCCTCATGGGACACAACAGGTGCTGCACATACCAGCAGGTTCTTGTTCAACTGGACATTGGCCAGTGACTGTCTTGCAATCATTAAAGGACAACTGTCCCAGACAATTAGCTCATCAACTGGCATCGTGTAAATGCAGACAATGCAACAGCTTGCACTGCTAATGCAATACTTGAGTTTCTGCAAGGAACTGTAGCAAATCCATTGACTCATCTACAGTGCTGGACAATGAGTGAGTGGATTTTCTAGAAGTGGCCAAGGAGAATACCTTAGAAAAACTGGATAACCAAAACCTTTCTATGAGTATTCATTATTTGTTGTCTCAATACTTATATAGTGACCCTTGTAAATAAGCTGATAAAGAAAATTATAACTATAAATATGGGTACTTACTGAGTAAAACAGCTTCATATATCACCCCGGTGTAATAGTCTAGACCTCTAGCCAGACTAAGATCAAAGCTAACTTTGTCTTCCAGGCCATATATCTTGCAATATTTCAGAAAAAGAGCTATGGCTTCTAAACCTTCCTTTGCTGCTTTGGAAGCAACAATAAGCATTTTATCTTCAAGCAGCTGCTCTACCAATTCCATTTTACCACTACGGCGGACATATTCGCCAATGTGATCTGCTGCATCTGGAGACAATCCTTTCTCATGCACCATTTCTTTGCGAACATCTTCCCACGGTGACTGCAAGTGTTAACAAACAGAGAAGCAAAAACCAACCCAATTACTTTAATGTATATGAATCATTTAATAAAGCTAATGACTTATTACAAATTTAGGCTTTCTTACCTTCTGAAACCCTTTCAATTTCGTGTTCTTAAAAGAATTTGTCTCTTACACATTTTAAGTTCCAGCAAAAGAATCATAAAAGAAAAGTAGTGCTAATTAGGTTTGTTTTCTTTATTTATTAAATTTTCTTTTTTTTTTTTTGTTTCCCAAATCTACTTTAATAAAATTATTAAAATCAGAAGCATTAGTCACAGCGAAGAGATTTTCATATTAAAACTGTAGTTAATCACTTATTTAAAAACTTAATATCACTCATTGTTTGAAATTAAAATAGGAATATCTCGAAAAACATTTAAAGGATAATGCACATAATGTTTGTGAATATGCATTAAGTATTAATAAAAAGTAATAGGCATGATCTACACTACACTAATATTCATTCTATAGCTGATAATTCTTCGGACAGATCCACCTTAAGCAGTTATAATACTCATGATTTTTATGTGTATGATTTATATCTCTGAGTGTGTTTGTCATGCTTTTTTTTTAAATTAATGTTGTTTCTTAAATTTTCTTGTTCAATGCTGATGGTGTATACTTTAATTTGCATTTGTGAGATGAAAATGAAAAAGGATAAATTAGTTAGGCATTGGAAATGTACACAATTAACTGTAATATGTCCATAAAAATTTTTACAGAAGAAACCTATCTTTTGTTATTAGTCATGGGGAATAATAACTAAGATGATTCACCACAAGGATAATTCAAAAAGTGTTCATCTTGGTAACCATTCATCTTGCAAACATGGTAGTCATCCTCCATGGTTTAGAGGAACATGCTAGCCTGTGGTCTCCAAGGTCATTGATTCAAACCCAACAGAAATGGATTTTTTTTCAGGCATAAAAATCAAGCTTCAGAAGGGAAGTACAGCCGTTGGTCTTATGTCATAGATGCACAGTACATAAAAGAACCTCAAGCCTGATAAAGATCCCTCTGAGCAAAATTAAACAGTCTTTCAACCACACCCAGGATGCTGAAAACCACAGTATTAAAGAGAATACATAAATAAAACAATTTCATTTCACAGTATGGTAACAGGTAAATGTAAGACCCTGTATCATGAAAATAAGTCTACATGGTTTAGATACAATTGGTAGTATGAATAAAAGTGAGACACGTCCCCAGAATAGAAAAGAAGACTAGTCTTGAGGTGCATCTTGATAATTTTGTATGAATAAAAATTTCCCCTCCAAGCTGCAATGTGCCATGTACGTCCTACCAAGGCAGACTATTTTATTATTAAATTCTAAGCACTGGGCACGCACGCACATAACACATGCACACACCACACACACACTTGTTATACATACAGGGAGAAAACATCCATTTACTCTGGATTTAAACTGTTTTTGCATATCCTTCTGGCAAACAATAAATGCACTACGTTTTCCAAAGGGAAATTTGAAGCCACTATTTCCCAAGGAATGCTACCAGTGTCTTTTCAACACTGGTTAATTTACTGTTTAATAAGGACATTACTTGAATTGCTTAGTCTTTCATTGTTCTCAAAAATTTGATTTGGGCATAACAATGTCGTTTCTTTCTAATAGATTTTTTTCCATCATTAGTTCTATACTGAAATCTCATTATTTTTTAGTTGATGTGGAACTGTTATCTATTTTTCCCTTGTCAAATAAGTTTTTAATGATTGGATATTCACCAATATAATAGATTTCAAAAATGGTACAATGGAGAACATCTTTTTGGCAGTCCAGATTCAAAAGATGCTTTCTATCTTGTATTTTTCAGGGGATTTAAATAAAGCTCCCTGACTCAGAAGAGGTGGTTTTACCCCATTTCACTACACACAACACTGAATGTTGTTCACTGTTCTTGATTGCCAATTGTTTAAATGTAATTTTAGCATGTACACTTGAGAACAAAAAAGTGTTGATATAATAGCCTTGTGCTAAATCATAAGGATTTAGTAAAGCAGCTTCCCCTATATTCATGTCTCCACTTGCTTTTAGCAAGCAATTTAATTAGTTTATTCTTTTCTCACGATAGCTGATGTGCATTACAGGCTAGGGTCCAAGATAGTTTTGAAATCACTGAGAAAATATAATCAATTCAGTTTTATTAAATGTTTATACATTTGCTGGAAAGATAGAATTAGAGTGGAAAATTATGTAAATTGACTTTGGGGTATATTAGCTCAAGAGAGTTTGAGAACACCTTGCATTTTATAGGGAAAATTTAATGGAATCACAGTATTATTCCATACGAGCTCAAATGGAAGAGCAGATGCATACAAAACTAAAGTCGGGGAGATCCATGGTGATCTTTGACAGCCAGTCTCAGCTGGTAAGATGTGTGTCCGCCTCTCTGCCAATAGATTCATGCAGCATAAGCAATTACGTCATCTTTGTTGCAAAATGTAACAAATATGCCTCAATGCAGATTCAGTTGGTACCGAGTAAGCCTAGTTTAATTGTAAATATAAGCAATGATGACAGTGACTTTAGTGGAACCCTTGCCCAGAGACTGAGAGGTTTGGTGCTACAACTGCGAATGGGACAAAGTGGCAACAGCATGATGGAGTGGCCATGAGGGAAAGCAACTGTCAAGGATCACTATGGATCTCTCCCACTTTAAATATGGTGGTTCGGATATGGACTGTAACATTGAATGTTTTTATTTTGCCTCTACTTTTCTAAAATTACTTTAAAATTATAATAAAATAGTTTATTATTGGAGTTTTGAAAGAACACTAGTATAAAGAAAGCCACTAATCCTCTCATCCCGTATCCTTAATATAATAAAATAAATAAATAAATAAATACAAAGTCAGGCAGTGCAAAACTTTTACATTTTTGTAATGGTTCTTCATTTTACATTTAATTAATGTACATTTACATTTATTTAATGTATAACTCGGGTAATTGCCATGATTTAGATAATAAATTAACTAATAATACTATGATTTTTTTATTTTGTTTATTCAGTAACATTGTTTGTGGTATTTACCAGTTTGGGTCTGTTCTTGGAGATATCCCATAAGTCTTGACCAATAAGGGCAATCATTTTGGTTTATTGTTCACACCCTTTGTTTCTTTCAAATGATATAATAATGAGGACAATATTTAATAGGCAATTTCATGTAATCATCTCACATATTATTAGTCTTACACCTCTCTTTCCTTCATTGCTTACCCGGAGCCCTCTTATTGATTAGGGTTTGAGTGCCAGACTTCTGATATTAAACCAATAGAATATGGAGAAGTCTGGTGAGCGACCTCCAGCCACTCAGGTAAAATTATTCCATTTCCCACCCCTTTTGCCACTAGCATTGCTCAATCTGGTAAGATGCCAAGCAGGCATGGAACATAACTGATAAACATTAAATAAAAAAGAATGCTATAGGTGCTATGCATGTGTTTGTAGTGGGGTAAAGCATCCTTCTGTAGCCTGATATCTCCTCTTATGCTGGAAGGTCTCCAATGCAGTGATGTTATCTCTGGCGTAGTCGGCTCAGCGGCTGATGAATAATTCAATTGTATATTGCCTAGCTAACTATCTAAGGGTACTTTGTGGGTGAGGTAAAATTACAAAACACTGCATTTCCCTTAATATTTGAATGTATTCTTTTGTTTAAAATATGTTAAAACCTTAATCAGCAGTTACCTTTCTTCCTTACAATATTTACATTATTATTATTATTTCCAACACATTAACAAATTAATAAGGAGCCTAACCTATTTGCACATCGTTCCCCCAATTTGCAGAAAGATCCTGTAATTAGGTGCACATTTTGTGAGTGGACTCTCAATGATGCACACAATGGCAAAATTGACCTACATTTAATATTTTTCATCATGGACGAGGCTTGGTTCCACCTTCATGGATTTGTGTGTACACATAATAATTATTGGAGCTCTGAGAAACCTAATGTTGTACATAAAATACAGGGGGTAGACAAAATAATGGAAACACTCCAGTTTCAGACATATTATTAGAAGAGATTGCCTACCCTGAAGTTCTAATTAGATCTGCATTCTTTTGTTTGTGAGTACAAAGTGGATATAGTAGAACTGTTTTCCAGCATTATTATTATTTCAGGTGTGCTGCAAGTGTAAACCATTGGACAATGAAAGGCCTTTCTGATTTTCAAAGAGGGCAAATTGTTGGTGCCCGGCTAGCAGGAGCTACAGTGACTCAAACTGCCAATCTATTAAATATTGCAAGAAGTACAGTTTCTAAGGTTATGTCAGCATACTTGTCAAAAGGTAAAACATCTTCTGCAAAAAGTAACAGTGGCCGCAAACAGAAGTTAAACGACAGAGACAGGAGAGCCTTAAAGAAGATTGTATTAAGAAATCGTAAAACTACTGCAGATAAAGTGACAGCAGAACTGAATACATGTGTCAGTCAACCTGTTTCTACCAGAACTGTGAGGAGAGAGCTTCACAAGTTCGGATTACATGGCAGAGCAGCAATTGCCAAACCACTAATCACACAGACTAATGCAACAAAGCGAAAACAATGGTGCCATGAACATAAGACCTGGACAGTTGATGAATGGAAACATGTGATATGGTCTGATGAATCCTCATTCACACTTTTCCCTACCACTGGCAGAGTATATGTTTGGAGAACACCTAAAGAAGCTTATGATCCTGACTGTTTAATGCCTACTGTTAAGCATGGTGGTGGGTCAGTCATGGTTTGGGCTGCAATATCTTGGTTTTCTGTAGGTCCTATCATAACACTGACTGGTAAAGTGACTGCTAATGTCTATAAGGGAATTCTTGGGGACCATGTGCACTCTATGGTGCAAACATTGTTTCCTGCAAGCAATGCAATATTCCAAGATGACAATGCACCTGTTCATACTGCTGGATGTGCAGCAGAGTGGTTTGAAGAGCATGAAGATGAAGTTAAACATCTTCCATGGCCAGCTCAATCCCCAGATCTGAACATTATTGAGCCCATGTGGGATGAATTGGAAAGAAGAGTGAGGGCGAGATTTCCTCCTCCTTCATCCCTTAAGGAGCTTGAAACTATTATTCATGATGAGTGGTATAAAATACCTCTAGTAACAATTCATGCACTGTATGGATCAATTCCACGAAGGATTGAAGCTGTTTTGAAATCAAATGGTGGACCAACACCATATTAATAAAGTGTTTGTTCATTTCAAGAGGTGTTTCCATTATTTTGTCTACCCCCTGTATCCCTTCATGATGAAAAAATTGGTGTATGGTGCAGAGAAAGAGTTATTGGCCTAATTTTTTTCGAGCCAAACAGTTGACACCTGTACATATGTGAATAAATTCCCCCCCCCCTTTTTTTTAGAGAATTAACATACAGGGAGCATGATTTTGTCTTTATTCAACAAGACTCTGCAACAGCTCATACAGCCAATCTTTTGATGAGAACAATTGAAAGTGTGTTTCAATACAGAATTACTAGTAGAGATCTGTGGTCCCCTCAATCCACAGACCTAACCCCCTTCAATTTCTACATCTGGGGTAACTTAAAGCATAATGTACAAGACAAACACACACACCCTGGAAGGATTAAAACAAAATATCTGCCAGGAAATTGCCAGCATTTCTCAACGTGAACTACAGCAATGATGGATAGTTTCCTAAAGAGGTGTGAAAAATTTATAGACTTCAGCAGTGGCCAGTTTCAGCATCTCCTTTAATAACACTGATAAGTAAAGCCTTTAAATGTAGTTTTAAAAATGTTACATAGTTTCACTCATGCCTTTCTATGATAGCAGCAGACAGCAACGAGCACTGAGGGCATGGATAATAGGCAAAACACAGTTCAGATGTTTTTTAATCACTCAGTAGCAGTGTTTGGATTTGATAAGTATATCAACTATTGAACTAAACAGCATGATACCAAATTAGATAGGATAGCCTACTTACACTTACCCACTCTATTTAGCTCAGGCTTAATATTTTGTATGCATTTGACGTTTTTAAGGCATCTAGTCTGTTTACAATCTCTCAAACTTCAATTATAGGAAAACACTTTTAACTTAGAAGTCAAACCTGTACAATTCAGAGGTCCATAGAACATCTTTTAACCATTAAAATCATGGATATATTAACATTCTACTCTCAATAGAAATAAGTACACCTGAAATAAGAGCTGAAGGTTTCCTAGGTGTTCTGGAGCTTCAAGCCAGATGAGGTGATGTGGAGCCATTGATGTTTCAGGAGCATCAATAGCTCCACATTACCTCACCTGGCTTGAAGACCAAGAACATCTATAGCATAAGCATGTGCTAGTTTCCTATTTCAGAAAATGTTATTCAAAGGCTTTGTAATCATTAAGCATTAGATAACACACAATTTAGAGTGTTGGCCAACATTTTATACACATTAAACCTTATGACTGTGTTATGAGTAAGTGTAACTGTGCATGTGCGTATATGTATATAAACCATTACTTTTTTACTTAATCTATTTTAAAGATATCATATAGAAATAAATACAATGTCCTTCTACACTACTCTGTAGTGGGTTTACTGTAATTGCCTTGTATATGCCGAAATTTAAATCCTGGGTAACTTTTTTTCCTGGGATGTTTAGACTGAGAAATCAGTAGTAGCAGAGCATATTTTGTCCATAAAGCAATAGCTGAAACAGAGACTAAGCCTTTAAAAGCAATTCAAAACCAATGGGACACTGTTAGGAAAAATTATTTAGATATACAGTAGAGCCCCAGTAATTCAAGTTAATTGGGGCTGAGGCTACCTCCAATTGCAAAAAACTTGGATTATATAGAAATATCACTAAATCAATGGCTTAAACCATGAATACATGTTTAATAAGCACAATATTGGTTTGAAAAAACAAAACAATATAGTAAATACCTATGTTATAATGTCGCCCTCTGTGGGCTAACTTTATATACCAAAGGTCATGGGTTTGAACCCAGTGGAGGACAATGGATTTTTTCGGGCATAAAAATCTGTAGTATGGCTTCCTTCGGAAGGGAAGTAAAGCCGTTGATCCCGTGCTGTAGGTTTACGGCACGTAAAAGAACCTCAAGCCTGAAAGAGAGACCTCTGAGCAAAATTAAGCAGTCTTTTGCGCCCAATTTAGAATGGGATGCTGAGAACCACAGTAGTTAAAGAGCGTCCATAAATAACATGCCCTTTCCATTTCCTATGTTATAAGGTGGGCTCACTACAATGCAGTGTGTACATTACATAACATCTACTACAACGGTCAGTCTGTTACTGCTGTAAAATGTGTATTTTTACTTAAACATATTTTAATGACCACTGTTGCTGATTAGGGATTACTGCACAATACAGCATTTTTCTGAAAGAATAGTGTGTACTATACAACTGATTGACACATTCGGAAATGCGTAAAATATATACGTGGACAATGTATAAAAACAGAATTTTACTCTAGTTTTATGTAAAATTTTAATTTTCTTAAGCTCGAAGTACATGGAACCTTGAAATACTGGGTCTCTACTGCACATAAAAATAAACACAATTAAATCCTATTGACCGATATGAAAATAGTCTCATCACAAGTAATCTAGCTAGGAAAATATCATCTAAAACCTATTGGAGGAAGCGTGGTAGTGAGTATAGATGGATAATGGCGACATGTTCCAATTTGCTCCCTACTTCACAGTCTCAAGCATCTTTAAATTATGCTCCAGCAAGTTTTGGTGTAGAAACTGAAGGTACAGCAATTAAAGATTCAAATTGTGTGTTACTTCAAAAATCTTTACTGTGATTTCCACAAAGAGAAAGATTACCTTATCTAGCTTATCTACAGCTGAACATATGGACCGAAATTTATCTGCAGGTACTCCACATGCTTCAAAGATGCCATCTAAGAGAAGTCTGTGGTTCACTTTCACTAAATACTCTCCTAGCTCCAGAGAAGATAATATTTCCGAAACCACTCGAACACACTCAACATCAGGAATCATGGGATCATATTGGCCAGCAATATCAAAATCCTGAAAGAAGTATAAAGTTTCAAAAACAAGCATCAAGTTTAAGAATTTCCAAAAATGCTTCAATATTCTGCTTTGCCAATCTTTTTTTCTCCTTCCTGAATGTAATTGAGAAGTACATTGCACTAGGGAGTTATGGTATTCTAGCCTGCAGCAAGGAGGATATTTTTCTGTCTGTGACTATTTTCTCTAAGGTATTTGATCAGCAAAATTTATTTAAATTGTCCACAAACACTTAAAGATAATACAGAATTTGAATCACTTAATGTACAAGCTTGCGTTTGTTGAATCACCTGTATGTGCTATTCAGGAATGTGAAGCATATGTAGCATTTACAAGTAATGATGAGACTTAAAGATTACTTACACACTGATAGAATTCCCGATATCGCCCTCTTGTCATTGCAGGATTGTCTCGTCGATACACTTTCGCTATGTGGTATCTCTTGATGTTGGTGATTTTGTTCATGGCGAGGTATCGAGCAAAAGGTACTGTAAGGTCATACCTTAGAGCAAGAATCTCTCCTCCTTGATCTGCAAGATCATAAATCAACTTTGAGTCTTCACCATACTTTCCAGTAAGAACTTCCTGTGAAAAAAAAAAAAAAAAATTCTACTTTAATGGCTTGTCTGAGCATAAAATTCCACATGCAATGCTTAAACCACATATACGTGTAATGCATGATAAACTTCAGTTTCGACTGAAGAGAGCCAAGATTTTGTTTTACCACACATTTAGCTTTCAACAATTTTTCCCCATTTCAATATGTAAAAATAACGTACAACTGTTACAATACTACTTAATGGATCATTTGCTTGTTAACTTAACCACTTTTATTTGTTTACCTTTAATGTAAGCTACTTTTTTTTGGCAACTTACCTTATTTTCTTTCAAAATAATTCTTTAAGTTAATGCATGCATACACATTAAAATCATAATTCTTTAGGTTAATGCACACATATCTAGAAATATTATGAAAGTTGTTACAAAGTATGAACATTTAAAATGTCATAAGCACAAGACATGCTCAAATGAAGTTGACAACTGCGGTCAAGCTGAAGTGATATGAAAGTTACTAATAATGTGCAATGTTTGAGGTATGTGAAGGAAAAACTAATCTGTTACCGATTGATCCAGACAAAATCTAAAAAGACAGATAACTTAAACTTTGATGAATTAAAACATTAAGTTAAATAAACCAGATACATGCAAATTAGAACAACTTACGGCTTTTAAGAACTAATTGGCTTGACAATATTATTTAAACGTCTATTTCAATATTCTCAACATGACTTCCTAAGAATTTTTGTTCTCACCTACATATGCTTAAAACACTGCATATTCAAGTCTATGAAATCCAGAATCCAAAGAAATTACTGATTCTAAGATGAAGCATTACCTTAAGTTCAAAAACTGGTGTATCGATTGTTTCAGCGCCATGTCGCTTGAACACAGTTATGATCTTGTTCAATACTTCATTGCGTATTGCCATCTGCTGAGGTCCATAATCTCTTGTACCTTTAGGTGTCTTTAAAGTAAACTTCTGTGAACCTGGTTCTTCTAATGCTCCCAACTTAGACTTCAATTCCAGAAGCTTATTAACTTCCTCTGCAATCTACAATAAGAAAAATATTATTTAGAAAATGTTTACATTTATGAGAGGAATCAGACTTCATAAAATACATTATCAATAAATAAAAGCATATATTTATCACTAAGCCAGTAACCTTAGGAATGCAGAATTATGTACTCTTTACATTTATTATAAAGAAAAACAAATACAGGCCAATATGAACATGCACACACCCAACCACACCCACACCTTATCCTGTAAGCTTTTTGTTACTTTCCCTACATGTGCATGCATGTGTGCATGGGGGGGGGGGCATAGCTCAAAAACGAAAAGTTGGTTAAGTACTAAATTTAGTATTTAAGTTGAGTGTCTTCCAAGGACATGACAAAAAGATTTCTAAGAAAATCTCCCCATCACCAACTACCCTTTACATGAAACATTTTTAGAAAATTTTGAAAAATGGCTCTAACGATTTTGATTAAAATACCTTTTGTTTAAGATATTTTTATGTCAAATAAAATGTATATCTAGAATTTTCTGGGAATAGCCTCGGAAGACCTCTTCATTCTGGATGACACTTATACAACAGCAAACTGTATAAAAGATAAACAAAAACTTACTACACAAAAAATGTAGATCTCATTAAAATGCACAATTTGTCATACGCATTTTTGTTGTAGAGTTAACCGTTTGAGATATTCTGGGTCATTGGTTTCAATTTTAAGTCACTTAAACTTTTCTCAAACGGGAAGACATCTTCTCATTTCTTGTTTGTTTACTCCTGACAAACAAAGAGATTGGAATTTCAATTGTTTCACATAGCAACCGGCTTTTAAAGGACAAGACTATCGCTTTAGCCTGTGTATTTTCTTATTTCCCTGCTACTTACAAGGAAGCTAGTAATATGGCTAATTCTGCTTATGTTTATCTTGATTAGCATGATGTAGATAACACATTAATGTTTTGAATAAAATGTTTGTTTACCAAACAGCTAGAGGACATCATGTGAATGGAACACATTAGATTTTTGCCCTTCTACTTACAAGAAACCAAGTAAAAAGGACAATTTCTGCTAATATTCATCTCAATTATCATGAAGTAGATATAAGAAGAAGATGCTTTTTAACAATAATTTATTACACAAATGTAGAGAAAATCATGTGAATGGAACATACCAAATTTTAATGTTTATTTTTCTGTCATTTCAAGTTTTTCTCAACCTTTACCCTTGAATTTTAGAATTGGGAATCTACAAATTCAATCCTTATACAGTGAACCATAAATAAAGATTTGTAACAGCCATGAATATGAACCCAAGAGGAGTTCAGCTCCTGATTTGGGCCCCTTTTAACAAAGTACTTCATGAGCCAAAAGAAATTATGATAGTCTTAATGTTATGGGTATATGTGTGTATTCTTGTAAGTGTTTCTAAAATTCATTATAGTTTATAAATTCAGTTTTTCTTTCTTACGATGTTCAAGAGCTGATGTGAATCCATGCAGATCTCTAACTCTAAGGATTATACTGACAAATTTGATAGTGAATATTCCTTATACTATCATAAACAAGTAGTAAAAGTTGTGCACTGTTAATTTAAAATTTTGCATTAGCATTATTCACAATATTCAAGTTTTACCACTATCTTTGAAATTTCTTGGCAACCATCTAGAGACTTAAAAGGTTACAGAAGGGCTCAATCTTCTACTTTATTTAAGCAGTTTTAAAGCCTTTAACCCTATATACACCAATAGCCAAGTTCTCAAGTTAACATATCAGAGCTTAGTTTTTGGCTTATGAGACTATGTTATGAAACTGGAAATGCGTATAAACAACTATAATTATGAAGCTGTCCATGCTAACAATCAATCATTTTACACTAACCTGCATTCCAGCAAGATTGGAGAGCAGACGTCGTGCAGGTAATCGCATTAGAAGCATTGGTAGGAGTTGTGTCAAGCCACCACCAGGAACCATGTTGATCAGCATTTTTGAACAACCAGCAGAAATTCACCAGAGCCAGGATTTATGAAATAGGAGCAAAAAGTCTTCTCTCAGCACTACACCAGATCTTTACTATTCCCGACAAGAGAAAGCATTAAGAACCCAAGTCAATATACCTATATATAGCAGACCCCATTTGACATGCACAAAACAATAAGTTTACAATAGATATAATTTTCATACTTGGGTTTATCATAATGATTAGTTTCCTTATTATGCACATTGTAGTGCACAGAAGGTATTACATGCCCTAAAATACCATACTGAGATTTCACTGTAAATACAAGTTTTGCCTCCCCCCCCCAAAAAAAAAGAATAGCTTCTTCATTCTAGAAGACTTTTACATACCTGGTAAACTAAGAGAGATAGACAAAATCACACTACATATAAAATATAAATCTTGTTAAAGCACATAATTTATGTCAGATACTCTTTTTCTTTTTGAAGTCAACCATTTCAAAATATCCTTTGTTATTGGTTTAAATTTTATAATACTTACACTTTACTCAAATGGAAAGTCATCATTTGTTTTATTTTTTTCATCCTCATCATGCAAATAGAACATAATTTCAAACCATCACATGGCAACCTGCTATTAAAAAATTTGAACTACCATTTTACATAGTGTATGCCCTTATTTCTGTTGCACCTACAAGGAAATAAGTAATAAGACCATTTCTGCTTACATTTATCTCAATTAACGTGAAGTAGATAAAAAAATAAGCTTTTGTAAGAATTGTTTGTTGCATTATATTTCAAAATGTTTATCACTTTGCATTTCAATTTGGACTCATTATTGTTACTAACACCATGATATAAGCAAAAGGGGATGCTTAAAATGAATGTATGTTCCATATTCAATGGGAAGAAAAAGAAAATACAAAGGTAAACAAGGGAGTTGAAAAAGTGAGAAAAGGCAAAGTAAGCATAAGGAGAACCAGAAAATAAAATAGAAGAGGCACTAAAATGTAAGCTCTTTTGAAATATTTTTGGACTCATAACATAGCAAACTTGATTATACCAGAAAAGCAGAGTATCAGTATTGGGAAGAGATTGAGGAGATGGATAAATTTATCAAAAACGGTGGGCCAGGACCTCCCAAAAGGACAATGAACCAGCAAAGAAATGAGTCAAACCACAGCATGACCTTTATCATTTCATGGTCAGTTGCACTAAACCTTGATGGGTCATGCATCATCAAACACCTTTCCAACTGTAAAGGGGCAACTCATCCTTACTGTCTGCTACCTGTTCTTAGGAGCTCTAAGCTATTGGAAATTCCAAGTCACAGAGAAGAATGAGGTTTCTTATTTACAAACTACTTAATTCCTTTATTCTCAAAGTTGCTATATATTCCATCTAAATTAATAATTTTTATTTGAATACAAATTACTAAATGCACATACCTTGCATTAAGGGATACTAGCATATTCCACTGTTACTAACAAGCAAGATCATCTATCTATGTTTTCAAAGGTTTTTTTTTTTGTAATATGAAGGCCCTTTGAGGCTCCTCCTAAACAGCTAATGGAAAATAGATAATACAGTAATTTGCTAAATTCACACAAGTTTCTCTAGCCACTACTGTTTACTTTTGTATAGTCTCTAAAAACTGTTCTTGCAAAAGGTTATATGTCTCTGATTATGTTATCCAAGATAAACATTTGGAGAAATAATTAAATTGCCTCTCATGTGAAGGAAATGAGAGGCTGAAGTGATAATACCAAACCTTTAAAAGCAACATGGTCTTTAAAATTCCATATCGCCTTCAGTAATCTTGGGGTACCATTACCAGTGAAGGGTGATCTAGCATGCCTTCCTTCAGAAGAGAAATAAAGGCAGTGGTCCTGTGCCATAGATTTATGGCATGTAAAAGAATCTCAAGCTATGAGGAGCACCTAAATAAAATTTCCAGTCTCTCATACCCAATATAAAATGGAACTATAGCCATTGAAGAGCATCAATAAATAAAACTCAATTTCATTTTTTTTAAATTTAATATCCTTTGCATGACATCACAAGAGATCACTTAATGGTGAGAGCACTTCCAAACAATGAAATATTGAAAAGGTTTGTGTCAATAGTCACAAATAGCTGTTGATACAAAGTTTTTTTAAACACTTCCATATGATAATATTGAACAGATTCAAACTAATAGCCACAAATAGCTCAGAAATGGCTGTTTACACATAAAATAAATACACTTTTAAATGAACATATGTTTTAAAGAGATCTACAGTTTTTTGTTTCCGTTATGTAGATTTCTGCAGAATTTATGGAGAGGATGTATGCAATATTTACAAATGATTAAGACACACATTTTATTGATTATATAAATATATTAAACATGTGTTATATTAATTAAGAAAAATTGTTAGTTTTGAGAAAGAGAGTAATGAAAAATGTTCATTTTTACTTTCTCTATCCCTACTATGTACATAATAGACAAGGTATTGTATTGCACCCAAAAATTTGATACAGAGATTTCACTGGAAATACATGTTGTGGGTCCCCCTGAATAAAAAAAATAAAAGGTGTGTGTGTGTGTGAGTGGGTGCATGTGCACACTCAAAAACGAAAAGTTGGTATTTAAGTTTGGTTATCTTCCAAGGATGCGAAATGAAGATTATCAAGAAAATCCCCCCAACTAAGCTACCCTTTACATGGAACATTTTTCGAAAATTTTGATTTTCTCAAAAATGGCTCTAAGAATTTTGCTTAAAATACTGTATGTTGAAGATATTTTTATGACAAACAAAATGTATATCATGAATTTTTGTATAACTGGCAAACCATAAGAGATATACACTTACTACACAAAAAATGTAGATCTCATTAAAATACACAATTTATGTTAAAATAAGAACTGAAGCTTTCCTGGCGACGTGTTAATTCCAAATCTTCTCGGGCTTCTAGCCAGGTAAAAACTTGGCTTGACACCAACGTTTCGAAGAAGTGCATCTTCCCTGAAGACGAGGAAGATGCACTTCTTCGAAACGTTGGTGTCAAGCCAAGTTTTTACCTGGCTAGAAGCCCGAGAAGATTTGGAATTAACAATTTATGTTGTATACATTTTTTTGTAGAGTTAACCGTTTTTGAGATATTCCGGATTATTGGTTTCAATTTTAGCCACTTAAACTTTTCTCAAACGGGAAGACATCTTTCTTCTTGTTTCTAGCAGAGAGATTGGAATCTCAATTATTTCACATAGCTTTTAAAGGATGAGACTATCCTTTAGCCTGTGCATTTTCTTATTTCCCTTCTACTTACAAGGAAACTAGTAATAAGATTAATTCTGCTTATATTTATCTTTATTAGCATGATGTAGATAACAGATTAAGGTTTTGAATAAAAGGTTTGTTTACCGCACAGCTAGAGGACATCATGTGAATGAAACACATTAGATTTTTTTTTCCTTCTACTTACAAGGAAGAAGTAATAAGTACAATTTTTGTGATGTTTATCTTGATTAGCATGATGTAATTAGAAGAATAAGCATTTTAACAATAATTATTTACAAAAATGTAAAAGTTATGTGAATGGAAAACATCAGATTTTTCTATATAAAGAGCAGTCTGAGGAGGAGAACCTTAAAACTTTATTTTCCATAACATTTCAATGCTGAAGTTTGCCCTTGATATGACCATGGAAGTTTAAGGCGACCATACAAATGAAACAATTAAAAAGAAATTGAAGTTTTGGGCAGAATGCTATTTTTCTCCACCTACTACAAGTTGTTTGATTCTATGATCTTTTATAACCATCAGGAAAAATTTATCAAGCAATAGTTGTACCCATTGGAGGTAACTTCCAGGCATTGTCCTATACTTCACCTCTAATGGTATATAAGGCTGACTTCCAACTTAAAATCACCAACCCAGAGCCAGAAATCAAACCAAAAATCCCTAACATGGTAGATGTAAATGAAACCATTGATCTACCATTGCAACCACACCCTAGATGCTAGAAAAATAAAAAGATTGCATTTGAAGAGACAAGGGTTGAAAGGAACCAAATCACTTTTCAGAAGAAGTTGCCAGGATGATATCAGTACTGCCAATGAGGTGGAATTTTATCCCATTAGAGTTGTTTTAAAAGCCAGAAGACCTTCAGAAATGAGGCTAAAAAAACCTAATACCTTAAAAGTCATCTGACTTGAGGATTAACTCTGCAACTTTTGGCACAGAAAACCAGTGTTTAACCAAATGTCTGCACAAGCAATGCCTATGCCATTGCCTATGAAGTAATGTACTAATCTAGTTACCAGTTTGCTTGCAGGTTCCAACCCACACAAGCAATGGACAGTATGATTTTCTTTAGAAGGGAAGCAAAGTGATTGTTCCATAAGGTATTTAATCACATGCAAAAGAAATTCATAGGTTAAACGAAGTTGCCTGCCATTTGTGTACCCATAACTGCCTTATTCTTCTAGCACCTCTAGCAGGTATTGAACCAGTATTATAAACAGAAAAATATTAAAATAGGGGTTATAATATATAGTATCCATTTTTAAACAATTTGCATAATTTCAAATAACAAATACAAATTAACTCTGAGTTAAAAATGTTTTAAAAAAATGATTTTATACTCAGATTACAGTGCAGCAGCAGGAGTTATTTTAGATTTTGCTCTTACTTTTTACATTTCTTTTAGTAAGGTAGGGTTCCAAATCCCAACCCCCATACATTCCCCTATCTATGCATTTGCATTGAACTCATCACTGTAACTTATTCATAGCCACTCCCACTGCAAATTAAGTGATTATAGAAAACCTTACTAGAGAACCCTATATGAGAAGTATCGTTGCAAACAGTATTTTGTTCAGCATTGAACAAAATCAAGTTTTATATGAATTTGCATAGTTTCTTTCGTGCTCTTTCATGCTTTGAATTCTGTTTGCATAATTCCATATTTTGTCTGTGTAATTGGTGTGTGAAAAGTGGCTGTTGTTGCAAATCTATTATATCCACATTCATGATTGCTGCAAACCATATTATGTCCACAACCATTTTTCTCAGGAAAGCCATTAGCTGTTATCGTGGTTAAACTTATGTCTTGATCAGTGCTAAGTGTAAAAAGTATTCTTTCAGTTTTGTGTTGTGTATTCTGTTTGTTTGTGGTGCTTTTTGCAATGGGTGAAAGAGAAATTGTGGGGGCACATTTCAGAGGAAGCCAATGGAAACAAAAGCAGCCAATGTAGGCAAGGTAATAGCTTGCAATTTTTAAGTCGCCACTGGGGTGTGTCATCTCAAAATAGTTTGAGATCACCTTGTGGTTTACTGTGAAACATGCGAGTCAGTTGAGGAATTTAACACTATGCTGGCAAGTTGCCATGGCAGCTCAGTGCTTAGAGCGACTGGCTAGTGACAGAGTTCTGTGTTTCAAATCCCGCTATGGCACTGCATTTTTTAGACTGACTCTACCTATTCAATTTGTAGCTTACACTGGCTTGTGTGAAAAAACAATTAACTCCACTTAAATTGTTTGTAAATGGAGTAATTCTCAGAGATCCGTCACATCACATCCTTGTAAGGTGGACAGTTTAAACACAAAATCTGGTTTGATCACACTTTTTATTTAGAATCGTTACAATAATAATAATAATAATAATAGTGAATAAAGAGTCACAAACCCTAACATTCCTGCCATACATATTTTGACTCAGAATAGGGTGTTTTGACAAGTTTAGCTGCTTAGTTATGTTTGACTTACTTGATTTTTATTGAGTGTTGAAACAGGCCAAATAAGCCCATTTGTTTACGGGCTTGTTCATAATTAATTTCTAATAAGCACTAATGTAATAAATCTAAATTTAATGAGCAAGTTTCTTTCTTTTTTTAGTCCTTTAACCTGGTTTGTCATATCGGTCGATGAATGAAATTGGTGAAATGATGCTCAAATGATCTCGGAGTCCATGGAGCTTAAAGTTACTCAACATTCGTCTTCTAAGGATAAGGGAAAACCCCAAAAAAAATCCTTATCTGGGTAACTCACCCTGTTGAATGTGAAGCAGACAAGCTACCACCTCACTACCCAGGCGGGCGGTTTTTTTCTTTCTTAATCAAAAGTTATGTAGGCTAAGTTATTTTTCATTCAGAACAAGGAATATTAGTGTTATTATTTTTGTTATATTTTCTTTTATTACTACAGCAAAAATTAATTAAAATACCTTGAACTCTTCATAAAAAGTAAGTTTGAGGTCAGTGCTTTAACCCTAACTCTTACAAAATATACTACAGCTGCCTATTAATATATATATATTTTTTTTGGTATGTACAAAATTCTATTTTCTCACTTTTAAAAAATGAGAATTCAATCTTTTTAGGCATTTGTTGTAGTACAACCAATGGGTTTTATTAAGCTGAAGATAGAATGGAGTTTCTCAAGCAAAATAAAGAAAACCAAAAGAAGTCTGCACTAAATACCTTGGTCATTTTACTTTCTCTACTCTGCACATACTTACCAGGTGGATATATTAAATATATTAAAATGTCACCATAAATACATGTCTTGATGCCCTTGAATGCAAAAATCATTTTAGAAAAAGGTACATGTGTTGGGCATACACATATGTATGTACGAGAGAGAGTAGAATAATGTCAAATGAAATATAAATACCAAAATTGATTCTAAATCTTCTCAGGCTTCTAGCCAGAACTCCACAGATTGACTCTTTTAACATTTTGAAGCTGTACATCATCTTCATCCTCAGGAAAAACCAATGAATTGAAAGTTCAGAATTGTGTACTTATAGTGCTGGAATGAAGCTAGCGTCTGATTGACTATTGATATTTTTGGCTGTGAAACCACTGATATTTAATATGCTGAGGCATGGGCATGGACCTAGAAGAAAACTATATATAGCAGTTATGTTTTTAAATTGAGCGTGGACCTGTTAGAAAACATTTTATAGCACACACTTTTAAGCACAAAATAAATGCTGTAAAGCTTTCTAAAGGCTTGGGAGACGACAGGTTGGGAATTGGTGTCAAGGCTCTTTATCATCGGTGCCCATGCTGTACTTAGTTGTAGGCCTGAATCACAATTAGGATTATTTACTTCAGATGAGATGGCTAAGACTTATTTTACTCTTCTTTCTCAGTAGCTTGAACACTTTGCCACTGTTGCTAAAATTGGTCATATGGCTGTTTTCAATACAATGCTCAGTCAGTCCAGATTTTTCGGGTTGCATAAGCCTGATGGTTCTTTGGTGCTCAGTGACATGTATAGTAATAATGCATCCTGTTTGGCCAAAGTACACTGTGACGCATTTGAAAGGAATGTGGTAGACACCAAGTACTGTTAGAGCTAAACTATTTTTGACTGGCCTGCTTTTAGGTATACAGTTAATTTCTCTTTTCTAATGCCCAATAATTCAACAAAAATCTGTTTTTTAAAAACTTTAATTGGAGGTGTATTAATTTCATTATGTGCTAATTCATGAATAGCAGTATGATAGAATTAGAAATTAATTTATTCTCCTTCATGGGTTATGGATAGTTTTGAAGCCATATTTGTGTTGCAGTCTATTTATCTTTACAAAAAATTGCCTGTAAACGGTATGTAGGCTACAGTGGCTGGCTTATCTTTCCCTTGCCGGTTCCCTTTTTGTCCAGCTCTTTTTAAAGCAGCTGTAATATCCTAGGCAGAATATCCATTCTGTTGGAGTGTGAATTTTAGGTGTTGAAATTCAGTCTGAAGGTTATCTGGATCTAATACAGCAATTGCTCTATGCGCCAATATGTTAAGAATGCCCATTCATTGCGACTTATGGTGAAAACTGTGTTGAGGTACATATTGGTATGTGTAGGTTTGCAATACACGGCATGACTAAGAGTTCCATCCTCTTTTCTGGAAACCAGAATGTCGAGGAAAAGGAGGAAGGCATCCTTCTCAACTTTCATAGTGAATTGTATTTGTGTGAAAGAAAATCTGGAAGAGTATGAAGTCCATGCAGCCAAATCACAAATGTACCATCTACACATCTGAAAAACACTGTTAAGTTTTAATGGGGCTGTGTTGAGTATTTCATGTTCTAGAAGCTCCACATAGAAATTAGCAATAAATGGTGAAAGTGGAGAACCCATGGCAATACCATTTGTCTGTTCATAGTAGGTGTTATCATGCACAAAATAAGTAGAGGTAAGTGTGTGCTTAAACAGCTCAGTAACACCAAGAGGAAAGTGGTCCAAGAATAGCTGTAGTGTTTCCACATGGAGGATTCTGGTGAAGAGAGATATGATATTAAAGCTGACTAGCTCACTTTGATGCTGTCAGGAATTTCAACAAAATGTACAGAGTTTTTCACATGGCATACACACTTATCTACTAATGGTTGTAGCAGATTTGCCAGATGATAAGCAAGGCAATATGTAGGGTTGCCAATATGTCCACTATGGGCCTTAGAGGTACCCCATATTTATGGATCTTCAGACCATATAATCTGGGAGGTATAGAGGCAAATGGCGAGACCGTATTCTAAACATCAGGACGAAGCATGGATTTCTTAATTAATTGGATGGTGCATCATTCTACTGAGCTGGTGGTATCCTATTTAATGATTTTGTATGCTAGGTCATCCAGTAATTTATAAAACTTCTATTGGTACTGCATGGAAGATAGAAATACCATAGCGCTCCCGTTATCCACTGGTAAAACAACAAGTTGTCAATCTTTCAGAGGGAATACAAGGCTTTAAGTTCTTCTCAGTTGATGTTTGTAATAGGAAGGGTGGCCTTTTTAAATGCTCTTGCTACCTCGTGGCGCATTTCTTCTGGACTAGCTGATGTAAGTTGAAAAATGGCAGCTTCAATACCACTGATATTTGCCTAATGTAGGAGTAAAGTTGATTCCTTTAGTCAGGACAGAGGTAGTAGGTTCATCCAGCTGGAAGTCAGTAATATAGTAGACGATGCAATTGGTAAGCAATATTTTGCTTAGAGTAGCAAATTTCTTGATTTGCCATTTAGAGCATTGAAATAAGAGTGGCATTATCTTGTGCAAAGGAGGAGTGGTTCACTCTGTCCCAATCTAGAGGTGAAAGCTTGCTAGAAGGAATCCAAAATGATTCTGTAGCTTCCGAATAATGACGGACAGTTCATGATGGGTATGCTTGATTCGCTCCCTTACCAGAACTAAGTTGGCAATCTAAGGATCTTAGATGTAGAAGAATTTTTCACTGGAAAACGAAGTCTCACAAACTATAATGTGATTTCTTTATCTCGGCACCTGGATAAGAAAAACAAGGAGCTGAGTAACTTCCCTTTCTTTTCACGAAGGTCTTGGTGTTTTCTAATGGCCCAATGAATTTTTTTCCCATAGAGAAACAACATATTACCACAAAATTTTCTCAGGCTTTTTAGCCAGCTTCAGCTTTTACCAGACTTGATACTTAGTATCTTCCAAAGATACAACACAAAGAGTTTTAAGAAAATCCACAACTACCCTTTATGTGGTACAGTTTACGAAAAATTTTTTATTTTATGAAAAATGTTGATTAAAATACCATTTATGTTAAAGATATTAGCATGACAAAATGTATATCTTGAATGTTCTAGGAATAGTTTGTGCAGCCTTCTGGCTTAGTTCAGAAGGAAACTTACATAATCTTGCACAACTAGTAAATATTAAAAAATAAATGAAAATATATTGCACAAAAAATTTAGATCTCTTTAAAATACCCAGTTTATTTCACAACACAGTTTTTGCAGCATCAGACATTTTGATTATTAATTGTTTGCATTGTAAGATGCTTTATTATTATTTTAAAGTCGTATCAATTTTTATGTCACTGAAAAAGTATGGAATATTATGGCCAGCATGGTATGTCCAGTTCTTAAGCATTTTATTATCGCAATCTCCTTTGAATTCACAACGAAATGTATAATGCAACTATTTCAAGAAAGATTTACCTCAATTAAAATGAAGTAGACAGGAAAATAAACTTTGGTAAGAATAATTTGTATACCCACAGACTAATAAGCAATAGAGTAGGAATGTAATACATTAGTTTTTTAATCAAACTATATCTCAATTTACACTACTTTTTTCCTAATTGACATCGCCCTCCATGGTGTAATGTTACCATGCTAGCTTCATATACCCAAGGTCGCGGTTTCAAACCCGGCGGAGGACGATGAATTTTTTCGGGTGTAAAAATTCTTAGCATGGCTTCCTTCGGGAGGGAAGTAAAGCTGTTGGTCCCATGTCGTAGATTTACGACAAGTAAAAGAACCTCAAGCCTGATAAGAGAGGCCTCTGAGCAAAATTAAGCGGTCTTTCACGCCCAGTATAGAATAGGACGCTGAGAACCACAGTAGTTAAAGAGCGTCCATAAATAACACGCCATTTCCATTTCCTAATTGATTTATTGTTACAGAGCTATTGCTGCTCTGTAATATTCAATTTTGCTAATCCATGAGATTCCTCAATGTTTTACTTTTAGTGGTACGGCAGGGGTTATATGTTTTTTGAATCTGAGAAAACTAAATGAAGTGTCCAGTTTATACACAGAAATGTTGAAAGAAAGTTATCTTATCACAACATTAATCATTCAATGAAAGCACATTTATGATCTTCAGCCAAACTATAGATGGTTAAGAATATATTCAACACATTTAAGAGAACAAAAACTCTAGTCCACCAGACAATTGATTATCCATACCACTGGTCTACTATCTTCTACTAGTATTTCATTAAACAAATTTACACTCTAGTGGAATGAATTACCAAACTTCTGAATTATGGTTGTATTTTTCACATGGTAATAAAAGGAGTATTATAAATTTAGGAAATGCTGCTAAGGTGCAGTCAATTGTTATGATGGTACTCATAATTGGGGAGATTTTGACAAAGTAAGCAAATTTAAACATGGACAAAACTAAGGTCTTAAATTTGCAACATGCAATTAAAAATATCTTACTCTGCAGATAGGCATTGATAAATTAATACTGGACCAAACTTCACATATTAAATTCTTAGGTCTCCATGCTGATATGCCTTTAAATTGGAAAACTCATTTACAGTTAAGATTGGAAATATATGCACTTCGGTCAGTAAATTAATTTTCTTAGCCTATACTTTAAAGGGTATATTATGTTTACTTTTATTCAGTAATGAAATGCAGTCTTCTTATATTCTGGAGCAATTCATTTGAAAGTAAGCTAGCTTTTTATATTACAAAGGAGAGTATCATGTATGACATCAATAACACAGTTCCATGTAAGGGTCTGTTTCAAAGGCTGTGCATTTAGACACTTCCTTATGAATACATTCTCGTGTGTACGTGTTTTCATATCAAAAATCAAGATTACTTTGTTAAAAGTATAAATGTACATAGATAATATTAATACTGGACAAAGAATCCAGCACCGAAGTCACAATCTTCTCTTTCGAGGAGAACTCTCTGAAAAAATTATACTGTTATCCCTAAGGTAATTTAATTTTTAATCATTATTTATGGTAATAATAAATATTGAATGAACATGGAAATACATGTACAAACTATTTATGCAACAAGGCCTACTACTCGATACAACTAAAGGATGATCAGTAAGTTTGCAAAGCAACTAATATGCGGTCTTTCACGCACAGTATAGAATGGGACCTGAGAAACACAACAGTTAAAAAGCATCCATAAATAAAAATAACAAAAAAAAAATGAGAATACAATAATGATCATATCATGTATCATAACCAAAATGAAATAGGATTTATCTGAGCAATTCCTGGTGTAGTCTCCAATACTTGTAACAAACTTAAGCATCGTCCAAAGTTGAGGGTCTTAAAATGCAAAGTGTAGCTAGGAATGCTGTTTAGAAGGAGAGGAGTGGAGTAATTTCAGTCAACTGCAGAAAACAAAACATAATTGCGACAAATATAGGAAAAATTTCATTCCTCCACTGGTAAATCAAGTAAATTAACGAAAATTCATACACATTAGTACAGTAATAAACTAACTTTTCAATGAAAGGCTTTGATCACATAATATAACAGCAATGTTCCATACGTTCCTAGCGAAATATACTGTTACCTTCTCCTTAAGATTCCCTTGGTTATATGAAGTGGGTAAAACCAATGCTTCAGAAACTTCATTGCTTATTAACTTGATTGGAAATGTTGCCCGCTCAGCTGGAACAAAGCTTTCCATATGACACAGCCAACGAGCAAGGTGGGGCATAGTTCTCTGACAGGTGATACCTTTCAAAGCATCATACGCTAAGGCATCTGCATTTGAAGGTTCATAACCTCCCAAATAACTAGTGTTGGCAAGAAAAGTGTTCAATAAGGAAAGTTGCTTCTCGTCATTGATATCATTTTTCAAGACCGAGCATTTAACCGATACCTGTGAGGAAGGAAAATCACTAACTTAGGCGACACGTACTGAACCAATAGCTGCAATATCAAAGAAATGATGTGTGATATGGTACATTCTACACAACCCATTCAACCAAAATAAGATTCTATCTTTACTCGTAAGTTGAATTAAACTCACCTTGTCCTTGTCTCCCTGGGCTGCTTTTAATTTCCGTACAATCTCACCCTGCTCTTTAATCATCTCCTGTAATTTTGCTTTATCGTCATTAATTTTCGTTTCCATATCGTTCCTGTTTAGTTCCGTCTGTTCCTTTCACATTACACGTACTAACTTTCAACGTGCCTTTAAGAAAACAAAAGCATGTTGGTGATGTCATTGTTGCCAGCGCTAAAGCACAATTTCCCCTGTATCAAATCTGAAATCCTAAAAATCGGCCCAAAGCCCTTAAATAATTTTCCAATTCTTCTAAGTAAATGCAAGCTTTTAATATTTGGGTATGTTCTTTGAGGGGTGATCTCTAACCATTTTAGTAACTTCTAACATTTTTGTCAGCCTTGAGAAAGTGGCACGATCATTACTGTATAGAGAACTCACAGTTGCATGATGCCCACACAAGAATTGTTCTAATGTTTATGAACTGACACGATTCCATTCTCAGATTCAGTTTTGTTTATTTAGTCTCAGCTAAATGAAATGATGTGTTATTTATACACGCTCTTTAACTGATTTGGTTCTCAGCGTCCCATTCTATATTGGGCGTGAAAGATCGCTTAATTTTGCTCAGAGGCCTCTCTTATCAGGCTTGAGGTTATTTTACGTGCCGTAAATCTACGACACGGGACGCACGGCTTTACTTCCCTGCCGAAGGAAGCCATGCTAAGGATTTTTACGCCCGAAAAAATCCGACGTCCTCCGCCGGGTTTGAACCCGCGACCTTGGGTATATGAAGTTAGCATGGTAACCATTACACCACGGAGGGCGACTTTAGTCTCAGCTTGATAGTGAGTTTGTACATATTAATAAGATACATTATTTTTAACATTTAATGTGTATTGTAAGTATTCAATAATTTCTTTAAAATTCCTCAAAAGAAATAGCTTCTCCCTACATAACCCACTGAATAATTAGCCCCCCCCCTCCAAAAAAAACAGCCGATTCACCCTACATTTAGGGGGTATTTATTTAGGTTGGCAACATTAGCTGACGGTTGTCGTATGGCAGATTTTCATGAGCACGTGTTTGTCTCTTAAAAACGCCGTTAGGTGACAGCACAAACAAAACACCATAGAGCACCAAAAGATAGCAGACAGTCCAATTTACACACTAGAACCATAGATAACTGTCAACGACTAGATAGACGGTTAACTCAATGTTAAAATACCTTCCCTATAACTATGTACAAGTATGTGTAGAGAAAGTAAAAATTGGCATCACATTCCACTTTCGGCGATCGATGTGGAGACCTGTTCTCACACGGCCCGTATAGGAACTTACACCGACTCCGGTGGCTCAATCCCACAAATAGCATGTCACCTTATATCCATTCCTGGTTTCGGTTCCCTATATGCAACCCGACAGCTGTTCTCGTGTTTAGGGTTAAAATCGAAATGCTTTGAGCTGGGTAGTGTGGTGGTAGCGTGTCTGCCTCACATTCAAAAGGTCGTGAGTTCGAATCTCGCTTAGGGTGAGTTACCCTGATAAGGTTTTTTTGGGGGTTTCCCTTATCCTGAGAATACGAATGTCGAGTAACTTTAAGCTCCATGGACCCCGAGATCATTTGAGCAACATATCAATTTCATTCATCGTCTGATATGACCAAACCAGGTTAAAGGACGTTAAACTACAATAAATAAAATAAAAAAGAATAAAAAAAATTTTGTGAAGCCTGCCTGGGTAGTGTGATGGTAGCATGTATGTCTCACATTCAAAAGGTCGTAAGTTCAAATCTCGCTTATGGTGAGTTACCCGGAAAGGTTTTTCTTTGGAGTTTTCCGTCATCCTGAGAAGACGGATGTCGAATAACTGCACCAATTTCATTCATCGTCTAATATAACCAAAGGACCTTAAAAAAAAAAAAAAAATTATGTTGTGAGTGGTTCGGAGTTTTCCTTTTTCTTTTTCTGAACCACTCCCAGGATTCTGAGATGACTGTAGACATGAAAACAACTTTACTGCAGTGCTATTTCTGCTTTATTTAAAAGTTTCTACTTTTCATCTGATTACTTTTAGACTAGATAGCAGTGAGTGAATATTCTTAAATTAAAAATTAACATAAGCTTTGCTAAATTTGTTTCCTAGCAGGAAGCCCTAAATATTTTAGGTATTAACTTATTTTTAAAGTAATATGTTTGTAGCTTTAAGGTACCTTACTTTTAGCACTGTAGTGATGCATTACTGTGGAAAACATATGATTTTGTAATTTCAAAAATATATTGCTTTAATGCATAATTATTGATTGTAAAATTTAAATAAAGATGCATGTAAAGTGATAAAGATATACATATATATTTGTTTTTTCTGAAAAATCTTTGGATAATTGAACTGTGAGTAAAGATTTAATATTATCCCATTAAACTTGTGATAAAAAAGAATCACAAGAGCATTTTTTATGATTTTAGCACTAGAACTTCTGAAGCATTTTGATAAAGAAACCTAAAATTTAATAGATAATAACAGTACTCCCTATTGTTGCACTTTGTATGAAAAAAATTCAAGCTATTTTAAAACAATCAACATTATTAACTTTGGAATATTACTAAGAAAATTACTGCAAAATTATTATTTTGATTAGTGAAATGTAATACAAAGGGACACTGGAAATAGCATATATAATAACACACACACACACACACACACACACACACACATGGTTATCACAACTTTAGAAATAACCCTGTGAGAATTGCAAAAAATGAATTAGGTAATACACTTGGATTTGTTTACACTCATCTGCAACTGTATACCAGCACCCTAAGCCTATTGTCAAAAATAGGTCCTGTTAAATGTATATTTTCTTTCAATTTTGCATAACTCACAATGGGAAGAGTAATGGGATATGAAAGGAGGATTTAATGAAAAATAAGCAAAATAATGCTATATTAAATCTGTATATTTAAAACTTTAATTTGGAGACTAACAAGTTTTACTTTCCTTATTTCCATTTCATATACATGCACCTAACTAATTTTTCTTCACAGTTTTTGAAATATAATGGTGAATAAATAAGTTGGCACTATATTTCTTTAAATAGCATAACACAGATTATGCAAATACAGAAACTAAATAAAATCATTTTTAATACAGTACATATACTGAAAATATACACTGCAATCTTTACTAAATCATAACTGTTTGCAACAAAACAAGGGTTAAACAACAAGAAGCAGAATGAAATCATCAGCATGACCAATGCAATATCATTTTTATTACATATAATATTGCATATTAAGGAGATAAAAATTATGTTGTTCAACTTTATAATTGAAACACATTTCATTCGAGTGTGAAAGTTTGAAATGCTATTATTTGCTATTAAAATTTTTGTGTATCTGTATGCTGCTGTATTCTGCACTGAGAATTTTGTGTAAATAATGAGTATAGTGACAGGATTTCCTGAAAGTTCCAAAATAAAATCTTGTAATGTTAATATCACATCTGCATTTAAGATTATGTCCCCAAATCTAAGGCAGGAAAAATACTAATAGTTTCAGTGCTTGATTGTTGAATTGGAATTGGAATTTGCTCATTAGTTTGTTTCCTTTTAAATACATACTAGTTAACATAATAGGCAAATTACATGCAAATACAGTTATGGAAAGAATACTATATTACTACTACTTCAAACAACTACCTCCTATTTTTGTATAGGTAGCAGATGTGTACTTAGGGCAGATAGAGTATGACAAAAGGATGCTGATTGCTAAACTTCAATACTTTCCTGCTGCCTATGGTACTGAAACATGTAACCAAAGATGTGATTTAAATTTACTTATTTTTCCAAACTTAAGCATTTTAAGAATAATGTGGAAATAACTTCAGCCATATTGCTCAAGTAATTTTGTAAAAATGCTGAGACCTAAAGTAATTTTTGGATAAAGTGTGCAACATGGTACATATAATACCAAAATAACAATGATGTGATACAAATTTTAAGGGCTCATGCATATTCACTCACTTCTATACTTTTCTCTTGCTCTCTACAGACATAAGGAATAAAGCATTACAAATTCTACATACTAGTGTATACGGATAATTGAAACAAGTTTGTATAAAATAAATTATGCATGTTATGAAAAGGTGCGAACACAAACTCAACAAAAAAATTCCAAAAAAAGTTATATATATTGAATATACAAAGCTGATAATAACTACTACCTTGCTGTCCCAAAAACTTTTTCCAATAACCAAAGTTTCGTTTACAACAAGCTCTAGCTGCAAAGAACTGACTTCCATCCATAGAAGGCAATTTCTTTTACCTCTGCTTGTTATTATTCCTGAGATTAACTGCTAAAATTTTTTTGTTTTCCTCAAATATATCAGACCATCTTGTGTAGAGAAAAATGCAATATACTGACAATGGGAAACACTTCATATCAAAAAGGGATATCTTTTTTGTTGATTTTGCATGGATTCTCTTACTTGGTACTCGCATACATTGTCATCTATTACTCCAAGTGCTGATAGGCTAGTATATACTATGATTCTTCAGTGATTCATACATATGAATGATTTTGTTACACCAATATGTTAAAAGTGCTACAAAATGTGAAGTGTATACCTTGCACTCTGTATTCAGTTTTACGGTTACTTTAGCTTTACTGCTGACACTACTTCCTTATAAGGATTGCGATGAAAGGTTGGTGTTATTGGAATGTGGCTATTCCAGCATAACAATATACACATCTGCAGAGAATTTTTGTATAAGTTGCTGACTTAACCACCTAAGAATTATTTTAACCAATATAATGTAACTGTATAATTTTGTGTTCTTGATGCTTTGTGTACCTAGTATTCTTCTTTACCAATGAATGAAAAATGGTTGGCATATATATTCTTGGATGTAGTATACACACAAACCATATGCAGCATTTATCTCAGGCAAGGACATGACAAAGCCAGTACGTATGCCTGATCTTGAACTATATTTTCAAGCTGTTCCTTCACATGTACAATTTTCTGTAAATCTTGCAAATTGCAGATCATTCAATGAATTCTCTCGATCCACTCCTACTTTATGTTCACTTAGAATTATACAATAAGTAGTGACAAAAAATAAAATCTATATTAAGCATTAAAGTTATAGGAAAAAAGTAATTGAGATACCATGGCACTATTTCCATGTATATTACAGATCTCAATACATGTTAACTCCCTCCCTTTTCCACACATATTCAATTACAACTTAACACAATTAATTTCCTGATCTTCTGGTTCTCTTAGGCTGTGATTTTGCTGTTTACAACACCAAGGGATGGAGATAGCACATACTGCCTGTGCAATTTCATTGTCCCAGGGGACTATATGATCCAAACACTTTTTCCCAAGCAAACTGAAACCAACAGTTTTTAACACAGCATCTGTAATATGCTTTCCAACATCAGACAAGTTAGTGATATTCAGTAGCATACTTTCTGTAAAAGTAGCTCCTGCTCCAAAAGCTCTACCTCCTAAGTAGGATATGTGAGCTGAGGAGTATTAGAGTGCTCTTTCAGATACATTCCTAAATGAATATTGCTTACGCCATCTGATATGAGACACATTTTACAGTTGTTACAGCTGATATGTCGAAGGAGTCTTGCTATATATCTTGAGACATAAACTGTGGAAAATGATTTTCCCACCTCAACACCCACACTGTGAACAGGAGCTGTATCAATGTCAAAGCTGGGCTCTTGCACATCATGAACCTCTGGATCCCCAAAAATAAATTGCCAAAAATGATTTAGGACTTCTCCAGGTTCTTCTTCAGGTTGCTTTTATTGTTCTTATTATGGTTGTTTTCAGGGTTGCTTAGAACTGGCTCACTGTAGGATTATAATTAGAACCACAATGTGATGTAATATAACCAAACATGTGCTCTAGGGGGTCTTGGTTAAGTAGGTATTGAAAACCTTCAGCCTTCAAAATCTGACAGTGATGTTTTTCACCTCTCATCGAGATGATCCAGCCATCCTGTGATGGAGGTCAAAAAATATCTGAGACAAAATAAGCATCAGAGATTTCATTTCTTGTACCTGAACACTGCCTCAAAAACTGCCAATTGTTGACTGTGGCTATTGTGCTATGCCAAAATGAAAAGAAATTTTATGGCTGAGCTTACTCCTAGATGCTTTGGTCCTTTTGATTTGCTGCTGCTGCCATTGAAGCTGTCAAAAATGTTGTTCAGTGTGTCAATAAAATGTGCAGTAGCAACACTGCCCAAAGGTAGAGTACCCGCAAGATAATTAACAGCGTTATTTACAAGGCAGAATTGTGATACTTTAAAAGTTAGGTAGTTAACCTTAAAAGAAGAAAAAAAGTCAGATAAGTTACAATATTACATTGTAATTCTTTCCACAATCTTTGCAATTTTTAAATAAAAATTGGCTTTTGAAGTTTATTTATAAAGTTACAAAAACTATAGAGTTAAAGCTCAACAGTTTTCACTGTGGAATTTACATAAAATATGAATAATTCTGGCTTACAATTACATCTTCTAGGCTTATTAATGCAATTTTCTAATTGAAAGTTAAGTTTCTCACTTTAAAAATATATTATTTTCTATTAGATTGCTTATATTCAAGGATTTAAAGTTTCAGCTAGATGTAAAGAGACAAAATCCAACATGTTTCCAAGAAAATTTGGCATTGCTATCATTTTCTCTACTTGATTTTGGAATTCTTTCTTTGCCCCTTTTCTCTACTACGTGAAAAAAGCAGAACTCAGAACATAATTGGTAGTGTAATGCCACTGTTGCTAAATATTTGGTCTGCAAAAGGAACCTTCATTTTCTGGAAGGCATCTGGACTTTAGATGAGTGTCAATGATTTTATGTAAACAATGAAATGGCTGGTTCCTATCAAGTTTGACAGCTTCTTTGATGTGAGACCAGAAAGCTGTCAAAACTGTAGAGTTCTCTTTGCCAACCTTTACACTTAGTTGCACATCATTTTTCAGAAACATGTTTCTTGTGCACTTAAAGAGATGGGGAGGATCATAAATGGTCACCTGATCTCTAAATGTAAAGAAAGGTTTACTACTGGAAACATTAGTAGAGTTTTACATTGTTGGTCATCTCACAGACAGTAACCAACATGCGCAGCCCAGCAGCACTGTGAGCTTCAAGCACTTCCATTAATAATCTCTTCAGCTCAATTACCTTCACACCCCCTTGACTGAAGAAGCATGCCACAGACTGCTTCCACTTATGTCTAAACCCTTAGTCATGAACACAAGTACTTGGTTTGCCACTCTGCATGTTGGTCCCAGTACATCCTTTGCTTCAAAGCCAAGAATTTGATCTTTTTGGATCATACTGTATGTGCACTTTGATAGCTATCTCATCGAACATCAAAGAACATATGCATTCAATGTCCTTAAGTTTGGAAACAGATTTATGTGTCTGTTTATTCCAGTACTGAAAGGGGCTGATTAAGGAATTGGATAAGGTTACTCCTACAAGGTAGAGCAAAACTGGAATGAACAAGGCTGTAACACTTTGGAGAACATTTGTAGATGGAGAGAGCTTGCAATTTACCTGTTTCAGAACATCTTCATCCTCTAGGTGCCTTCTTAGCATTCCCTACTTGTGAAGCTAGAAAGTTTGCTGTCATTGAAGCCATGGACTTTGAGAGAGTTTGAACAATTTTGTGACTAGACCTTTCATTCCCTTTATCTACTTTTTCACAGCCAATATCTTCCTTCTGTATTTTTGCTGCAATTTCTTCAGTAGTATCCTCTGGTATTTTTAATATGCTGAAAAGCTTTTTTTCTTTATGACTTAACTCACTAACAGGAGAAACATTAATTTTGGAAAGAACTAAACTTCTTTTCTTACTTTCTGATTTCTGTATATTTACAGATATAACATTTTCATTATCATTTGCAAGAATATGTTCACCAAGTCAAAAAAATATTACTAAGTGACGGAGCTGGGGGACTTGAATCTGAAGCAAAAAAATTACAACATTGCTCATCAGAAAGGAAAAGAACAACTGGAAAGAAACATTTTGGTTCCCTAGAAATGAGAGAGCTGGTGAAAGATGGAGGAAGAACAGAAGTACCAGTTTTAACAGCCACATTATTCAAAACCTCACCACATCCACATTCACCTTCAGATCTGAGTGTGTTGGCTGTGAAGAGCAACTCTCGGATGGAATGGCACTGGGAGCAGTTGGACTTATTTTTGTCCCAGAACTGGTTGGGTGCAAAATGTCTTCTACACATATAAGGTGTGGGCATTGCTTCAATACTCAGGTCTGGATTCTGAGCTACTTCTGCCCAGATAATGTATCGGAAAAAGACAGGCTTCTATTATACCTTCATGGTTAACAGCAATAAATTACCCTTCCATTGCTATAATTATGTAAGACTAACAACAATAGACAGTAATAATAAATTATGATGATAATAAGTAACGATGTGAAGAAATATAAAAGTAGAATAAAATATGAGTGTATAAATCAAATTTTTAAAAATTAATACTGAGAATATTACTTCAATGAAAAACATTTTAGCACATAAAGTTTTGAATATAGCAGATTTTGTCTCCCAGAAAAACCTAAAATTGGCACCTGTCACTTAACAACCAAATATTGAACTATGGAGCTTAATATCTGAAATATAATTGCTAGAATAAGTAAACAAATGTAAAGAATAAACTCAAATTTGTGCATAGACTAAGTTCATTTCAATTTGAAGCCAAAGAAAGGTCCCTTTCTGTTTGCTGCAAATGAACTAATAAAACAAGCACCACATAGGTGCATACATTCTTTGCTTTTTTTAAACTTAACATCCTTTAACCTGGTTGGCCATATCAGACGATGAATGAAATTAGTGAAATGATGCTCAAATGATCTTGGGGTCCATGGAGCTTAAAGTTGCTCAATGTTCGTCTTCTCAGTATAAGAGAAAACCCTTAAAAAAAATAAAAAACCTCATCTGATTAACTCAATCTGAGCGAGATTCAAACTCGTGACGTGTTGAATGTGAGGCAGACACACTACCACCACACTACCCAGGCAGGCCATACATTCTTGAGTTATGTATTGCAACAGCAAAATCTAAGTTCACATTAGTAAATGCATATTTATATAAGTTGCAAATTAAAGATAATAAGCTGCTTCAATTTAATTTATTTATTTTGTAAACTAGGATCTGTAAGCAATTAAACCTAATCACTGTCACATTATTTTTCTTACCATTTAAATAATTATAGTTTACCTAAATAAAGGCACGGTATATGTTACTTCATTTAGAAGCAGTGAAATGTTTTGGCATGAAATGTGTGTTTGCTTTAGGTGTGCATTCTAGGCATTGCACTTAAAGCTTGTGTTGTACATTTTCATAAGATTTAACATAATATCTATATTGCATATAATTTGTTAAGCGTAACTTATAGTGTAGTTATTTTTACCAGAACATTGTATGTAAGTATAAAAGCATATACCATTAAGTAGTTATTGATACAAAAGAATGGAGCAAATATGGTTATTTATAAATGTGTTTAAATAAAATATGTGAATGTAATCTGCTCTATACTGCATTGCTTAAATCATATATACTAGGTATACTTAAATTTTAATGTGAGATATGGTCTGTGTTACAACCCCAATGATAAAAAAAAAAATCAAAACCTTGGTAATATAGTGGATTTCAAATGGACATGTTATTATTTTCAACACCCTCAAATCCAGATTGCTTGCAGAAGTTTTACCAAGTAAGTTTCATAAGCACGAACAAATTATACATCTTCATACATAAGCATAGGTGTGATTTCACCTTTTTTAAAAAAGTTTTGCGCTGTAGCACATATTTTACTGGCAGTTACATTATTTATCCTATCACGATAATCCTTTTAAATCAGGCATTTTACTATTTTTTAAATAAAACTTTCTTTCTTTTTAGGAAACTTTTAATTCATTGGTATATTTTTTATTATTATTTATATTTTTTTTTTTTTGAAGGTAGACTTCAGTAAAAATTGTACTCATAGTATAATAATAACTTAATAGTATGTATTTATTTCACATAATTTTAACCTATTCCTAATGTCAGCGCTCAAAATTCACGAACGTTAAGTGTATTTCTATTTATATTACTTCAAAACTTGTAGCTGCGTGGATGCTTGTATTGTTAGTCTTGCTTACACCTGCTAAATTAAATGATACATATACATTTACCTTTGGCACTGATCTTCAGTATCTTTCCGACCTTTCTTCGGGAATCTGAAAAATTTTATTTCTGTGCTTTTGCTATCAGTGTTATAGCTTAATTACTGCACATTTTCTGTATTTTAAATATTGTAACATTTCTAACCAGTTTAACAAAGAAATGTTTATAATACCTGTACCTAAATGAAACAAAACTGGTATAAGACAGAGAAACAATAATTCATTTTATTTAAATAACAATACACACAAAACTGCTCAAAAAATTTGAGCTATAAAATTGTATCAATTTAATAAAAAATAATAAGTTATAAAATCAATAATAACCAAATTGACCAAGGAAACGCTTCAGTAATTCAATGGCTCAGAAAATTAAATTTCTATTATGGCGCTTAGCTTGAAAACAAACATTGTCTGTCTATATCTGTGTTTGAATGTATGCACAGAATTATGGGATGTTCTCTTGGGCACATTAGCATCTCCAAATGTTCTCACACGGTAGGCAACGGAAACTTATATGAGTCCAATTCAGTCAATGGAGTTGGACAGCGATGCTGGAACATTCTAGTTCTTCTGGTTCATGCTGCTTTGCATTCTCCATCAATGATTTCTTGGTACACTTTTAAATTTTCCACATATGATTTTCTGACGCTCTCTTTATTTCATTAGCACTATCTCAACACGTCTCTTATGCTAGATCTTAAAGATTCGCCCAGTTTTCAATGTTAAGGTGATATAGTTCATACTCATCTATTGCTTTCTCAACTCTTTCATGCTTCCAAATGTTGTTTCAATTAACAATACTTAAAGGTTATTAAAATTAATCTTTATGTTCGAATTGAGAAAAATGAGAGAAAAGTGGCTTGAGATTTTAGCATTTCTTAAAAAAAAATTGCTAGTAGATAAGTAATTTACACAATTTCTTGTGTAGTATAGATATATTTTCACTAACATTTTAAGTTTTAATTTAGAAATTATGTATAACAGTATATTGGAAACCATCCGATCATATTCACAAGGCCTGAAAAGCTGTGTAAGATACTATGCGGAAGAATTAGAATGATGATAAAAGATAAAGCAAATTCAAATATGAATTATGAAAATACCTCAGGTGTATCATGGATAATTAACTCAAGACATATCTTTGCTAAATTTATTAATGGTCAATAACTGCAACATCAACACCATTATATGTTCAAAATGTGCTCCATTAGAATCTATGCAGGAATCGCATCTTCTCAGCCAATTTTGCCCTATTTTTATTAGAACTTCTACATTCTACCCAATCTCTAGGACTGCTTCAAACACATTCGAGCGGTGTTCAGATTGTGGAATCAGATTTCCCCACTCTCGAATTCGAGCTACTACAACAAATGATTTCAGGTTTGGAATTTTCCTTTTGGGAAACTTATCCCTTCACATGTATTAGATTCAGCTTTGCCTTAAGCAAGAACTATATCCAGATATTGTTGATTTGTGAAGACTGCCATAGTTCTGAAGGCATTTAATGCATCTAAAGCACTGATAGAACGAGTGTTGAGACAGGTAGTTTTACTGTCACATTCCTGACCTTCTGCTCTACATACACATCAATGTAGCAGGGTTGCCAAGCATATATCCACAACTTTATTCCAATATAGACATACTGGAATCCATCCTTTAATATTTTGTGGCTAATGACTCATTTTAGCAACAAATAGTAAAAACACAGGTAACTCATCTTTTGCAGCTCTACCTCAGTATTCTAATTGCAGAAGTAAATGATAAAGAACTGGTGACATATTTGCAATTTAACATTTGAACAATTTTATTTTTTATTTCTGCAACCATGCACTATAGAGGAAAATAGGTCAGGAGCTAATGCTTTGGTTTAACTTCAGGAAGTTGCTATTGAAGTCTGTGCACTCATACCCCTAACACCTTGTATATTAAGTCTTTTATCCCGAGACACATTGATTACTAATGTAGAGGGAAGTAGAAGCAACCACAATTTAAGGAATAACCTTGATATGTACAAAAGTATCGCAAGAGAAACAATGCAAGTCTTAAGAGGTATGACAACACAACTCCAGAAAAGTTTATGGGCTTTAAGGTGAATGATTACATTAAGAACAGAGATATATTTAGTGCACTCTTCGCTAGTATTTAGTATCAGGAGTACTATAAATTATGAAAAGTGAAGTGGAACTTCTCAGCTTTATTAAAATGACATGGATGCATGCATTTCTTTCCCTCAGGACCACACCTTTTAATTTGTATTTCTCATCAGGCTTTCAAGGATAGTTTACTAAGTCATATTTTATATTCTCATCCAAGCTATAGGATATCAAATTAATACTCAAGTATGTTCTATAGTTACTAGTACCTGCATAATTTTCAATTGTATAAATGTTATGAAGTCTCCTTACAATAAATTGCCAGTAAGTTACTGTGCATTTTGTGCTTTAGCATTAATGTTCCTACCTCATTTCTATTTTCTAACTATGCGGTTTGATAAGATTTTGGAATTTTGGATTTTTTTGTCATTCATATAAAACCTTTTGATATTCATGGCATACACATTTGCAAAGCCTGCATCATTTATAACACTGGCCATTGCACCAGTTCAGAATGCATGATGTAATTAATACATCTTCTTCTTCTGCTTCATCTTCTTCTTCTGCTTCATCTTCTTCTTCTTTTTCCTCCACTATTCATGCTCTTATATGGAGGACTAATTTGATTAATAAAATATAAGTTTGAAATATTGACATGTCAAACAAAGGTATATTTTGAATTTTCTGTAAATAGTCAGTGAGGCTCTTTTTATTCTCATTGAACTTGGGGTAAATACAGATCTATAAAATAAATAAAAAGAATTATTATATAAATAAACCTGGAACCCACTAAAAATACATTCTATTTCATGCGATGCTTTCCTTGGCATATTTATTTCTGGTGAGAAAGAGATTGAGAGCATAATGTTGTGTTTAATGTCCGCTTTTACTACTTGTGGCACCATGGTGATGACACTGGTGACACATGGAATGAAGATGGAGCACCGGTGGAATGCGATGGTGGGCGAAACCGGAGAACCCAGAGAAAACCCACCCCTGCACCACTTTGTCCACCACAAATCTCACATACAGTCACTTGGGATCGAACCTGGGCCATCTAGGTGAGAGGCAAGTGGTCTAACCACTCAGCCATGGCGTGGCCATAATGGGCATCCTTATTAAAAAATTTATTTTCATGATTGAAAATTGTACATACAGTAATATTTGCATTAAGAAAAACAAAGAATAAAGTGCTGAATCAGAAAGTGTATGAAAACAGGGGCATTATTTAGAGGAGGGCAAATTGCCCCCACCTAAGATACTAGAAACAATTAGACTACTGATTATTATTGCTTTACCAAAATAAAAGTTATAAACTATAATTTTTATGTAAATAGTTTACATTTAAGAAATAAAAGAGTCACTCAGGCTAAATATGTCATGAGAAATTTACATTAAAATTCGGAAAATTCCTTCAGGCAATCTTACCAGACCCTCAAGCAGATATTGAACAGATGATCCTGTATGAAAACAATCTTGTAATATTAGCTCTGAGGACTCAAGTACAGACTAAGCTTTAATGTAAGCCTTGAAAGCATTTTAGTCTTCATTAGAGTATATTAATCCTTGAGCCAGTGAGCTGACATATAAAGTATGCCATTGATAAACAAAATATCACTTTTATCCATTTTATTTTTGTTTTGGAGTTCTGGGTTCTAACTGTTCTTTCATCGTTGTTCCAACTAGCATTGTGTAGAATTGAATTATCATATCTAACAATTAGTAGTAATGAATAAAAATAAATGATAACCACATGCAATTTTGGAGTATGAAATATACTGCATGCCTACATTTGTACCCTTTCTTATCCATCAACTGCTCTGAAGCTCTTGAATGACCCAAGTTTGTTTTCATTACCCCATTTCTTTAAACAGTGACCTTCTCCCCACCTTATGGCACAAAAGTCTGGTACTCTTTATGTGACCTTCAGAGTTCCTTTCAATCAGTCAGCCATAGCATGTCTTCTTTTTTGTTACACATTTTTTTGCCAAGTCATTCATAAGTCTTCCACCAATGATATAAAAAATAAAGACTGAAACTAATTTAGTTCCTTCCATTGTACTTGCAAATAAGTCCATGTAGAATAGAGAACAATGATGATAATTCAGAATTGTAAGGAATATTTTCAGCATAATTAATAACTGACACTTCAAAACTCAGTGTTAATTAGACCATGTTATAAAGATGTGTACTCCTGGGATTCCACATCTGTATTTTTATTCAGCTTCACTTACTTTACCTCACAGAACATATTTTGTAGTTACTTGTCTTCATCATCAGCTATCCCTTTTCTCTTTTCCTTTCACCTTCCTTTGTCTTTCTGTCTCTGTCTCTATCCTCTCCCTCTTTCTTTCTCTCTCACCTTCTCTCTCTCTCTCTCTCTCTCTCTCTCTCTCTCTCTCTCTCTCTCTCCTGCTTACCTTTTTTCTTGTCTTCCTTCCTTCTTTCTTTCTTTCTTTTTGCACCAGAATAGTTGAAGAATGAGTAAAGAAAGAAGAGGAATGTAACACTACAGACTTCTTTTTTAACAGTCATAGGATTTAACTATACACAAAAATTAATTTGTTTAAACTTTAAACGTTTAGACATTTATCTTCAAGTTAAATATGGAAATTTATTACATTCTAATATAAGCAATTCTAATATTATGCCTATGAAAACTTATATTCATTTTTATTTTTTAGTCTCCCTTCCTTTAAGTAGCAGTATAATATATTTGTCTTACTTCATGCAAACACTTATCCCAAATAAGTGAAAAAATCTATTGTGTGGCATTCATATGACTTTTTCTTTCATTCTATAAACTATTATATGCAATTATTCTAGTTACTTTTTGTTAATCCAAATAAATGTTGAATACATATTTACACATTTCATTATATGATTCAGTAGATAAAGTATAGTCAACTTTTTAAAAAGCAAATTGCTTTTGTGATGAGTAAAATTCTGTGTTCTTTGCATAACCACAAGAAACAACCAACAGCAATTTCCCATTTGAGAAAAATATATGTTTTCTAAAATCTAAACTAATAAAATAAATATTCTGGAAATGGCTAATTCCATTTAAATTAATTTGACATTGTAAGTTGACTTTATGTAAAAATGTTTCTTTGTATTCAGGGGATGTCAGAATACATACTTCCAGTGAAATCTTGATATTAAATAGGACACAGAATGGAACAGACATTAATTTTTTGCTAACTTTTAGTGATGAGGAGGCAATTACAGTGGAACAACCTTATTAGAGCCTGGTTAGGTGTGAAACCTGTAGAATACAAAAAGAGAAGCTTAACACAATTCAATGCCTTCAGAAAATGAGAATGAGTCAGGAGAAAAACTTCACCATTGCAAATTGCATTAAATTCTGGTACATAAAAGAAAAAAAGAATGATTACAATGAACAGCACAAGGCCACTACTGACACAGAGGAGAAATAAGTGGCCAAAAAAAGGTTGGGGTATATATAGTAATCAGTCCTTTTGCCTGTATAGTGAGCTGCAGTGGTTATAAGAGTGCAAAACATTAGTGTCGTCTTAGGAAAGAACATGTTTAGGTTGAAAGGTGTTTTTATCCTGAGTTTTATAGTTTCATCTGTATTACATGGTTCAGTATCAGCTTTGAGACCTGCTGTAATGAACTTACTTCCAGATGAATTAAGTACTGTAAACAACTTTGCTTCAGCCAGCAGTGAACTTGGTCAGAGAAGATATGATTCTGTTGGAAGTGTGGATCAGGAATCGTCTGGTTCTGGATACTATACTGTTGCAGTTCCTTATTCTGGTGGGGGTGATTTTCATCAACTTAATTATGGAGAAGAAGAGAAGAAAGGGGCAGCATACTACAATGAAGGTGTAGGACGTAACAGAGGCGAAGTTGGTTTTTATGGTAACACAGATCACAGAGGTACAAGTGGCAGGGTAGCCACAGAAGCCTATGCTGGTAACCATAACAAAGCCAAGGGGGATGCAATCCAGTCTGGATATTATAAGGGTGATCATGGTGAACATAAGGGTCACGATACTGGGCACTCAGTGTATGGAGGTGGGCAGTATGACAAAAATGGGCAAGCTCAAGTTCAATATGGTGTAAAGGGTGGCCATAAGAAAGGCCATCATTCTTCTGGTTTCAGGAACTCCTATTACAAAGATGAGTCAGCCAATAATTCTCGGTTTTATGATGATGACAATGATGAGGGAGGTCATTATATTTATGATTCTAGAGGTGGTGCATACCAAAACAATGGTGGTGACAAATATCATGATAAACAGCATGACGGTCTTTATGACAGTAATGATAGACGTCAACAAGGGCACTTTGGGTCTTTAGCTGGATATGATAATGCCCAAAGACATATTGACCATCATGCCAAGGATAATTTTTATGATAATCTAGACTATGGACAAGTGAGGGGTGGGTCAAATGTAGGAGCAAATGTTGAAGGCAGGAATCAAAAACAACTTGGAGGGGTTTCTTACCACAAAACGAATAGTAGAATTCCTTCTGTATATCATGGTAAACGAGAATATTGGCACCCAGCTATGTTAGGAGCTTATGCTTCTCCACTGGAGCACTATAATTATAAAGAAGGAAGGAATTACTATCCTGTAGCTTCATACATTACAGAACAATTTGAACCATTTGGTGCTTATTACAAAGATGAATACCAGGATAACCCTTTAAGTGCCATTCATGGTACACAAATAAAAGGTAAAGGTTATGCATATTATGAAGACACTCCTTTGAATAATTATTATTATGATTAGTAAGTGCGACAGTATTAGTATGTAACATTTAAGATTGTATGTGCATGTAGGGGGAGTGAAGGAATACTGTTGCATCTCCATAAAAAGATAAGTGACTGCTCTTCCCAAATAAGAAAATACCTACTTTATCTTATTTGGGGTTCACTTTTCAAATGCTGTAGAATTATTTATTTTATAAACTTTGTATAAGAACTGCAAGAAGGAAATAAGCATTAAAATGTTCTTCTATTGTTATTTAAGGAAACAATTATACTGTATGGTTTAACAACCAACAATGAAGAGTAAGGAGCAAGCAAACAGTTGAAGTATTCTATCTCCTATTTCTGCAAATTCTATGCCATAGTGTAAGTTAATCTAAAGAACAAACAGGCAAAATGTTCATTAATTGTGAATAACTATACATTTTGAAATGGTAAGCATCTGACAACCACCTTGTTTAAACATTTATTATTTTGTCTTTTATTATAGGTACTGTGAATCCATAATTTACAACTCCTTTTAGAAATCCTATGTACACCTGAGCTTAGTGAAATGCATTTGTGAAAATCCAACATCTATAGCTTTCTTCTAATTGCTTTGACATTATATCATACACTAATAACTTAAAACAGCACAAACAAAATTTGAATGAGCTATGTCAGTTGTTAAGATGGTAATTTTTATTTGTAATTAATAATCTTTTACTTTCTTTACTATATATGTACATAGTACGTATAGACGATATTGCACTCCACCCAAAATTTGATACCAAGATTTTACTGTAAGTACATGTTTTGAGGACACCAGAATCCAAAAAAAGAATTTTTACCAAAATCCATCTGTGTGTCTAAAAAAAAAGATAAGTACCAAACTTGGCATTTTAGTTTAGTATCTTCTAAGGATGGCAAGTGAAGATTTTTAACAAAATCCCCCCCCCCCCAATCCTACATGCAACATTTTTCCAAATGTTTAATCTTACTTTACAAAAATGTAGATGTTCTTAAAGGACTCAATTTTGTTGTATAATATTTTTTGTTAACTATTCCTTGTTATTGGTTTTAATTTTAAAATACTTGGAACTCAACATTGCTGCCCCTTTCTTCTCAACATTCATTTTTCATTTGTTTTACTCCTGGTCATTTAAGAGAACTCAGTTTCATTGTCACTACATGGTGACATCTTTTGAAAATATGATTATTTCTTTAGTCTATTGTATCCCTTTATTTCCCATCTACTTACAAGGAACTAATAATAACACCAGTTCTGCTAATACTTATCTCGATTAGCATGTTAATCTTCTCTCTACTTCATGCTAATTGAAATAAATATTAGCAGAAAATGTTGTATTAATCTTTCTAAGTAAAAGGGAAATAAGAGAATACACTAGACTAAAGCGATTGTCAAATATTTTAAAAAGTCAGGTGCTATGTAATGGAATTGACATTCCTTTCTCTTAGCGTGTCCAGGAGTAAAACAAGAGAGTCATTAAATGAATGATGAATGATGACATCCCATTTGAGAAAAGTATTAAGTATTTTACAATTGAAACACTAGCAAGGAATATCTCAGAAATGGTTAACTCTACAAAAAAAAAAAAAAATAAAGAAAGAAAGATGTGATGTGATTTAACAAGATCTAGATGTGTAGTAAGTTTTGTTTATCTCTTATGGTTTATCAAAGGTCATTCAGAATGAAGGGGACTTCAGAAACTATTCCTAAGAAATTCAGGATATACATTTAATTTGCCTCATCAATGTCTTTAATATAGCGTATTTGAATCAAAATCATTAGAGCCATTTTTAAGAAAATCTAAAATTTTAAAAATTTTCCATGAAAAAGGTAGTTTAGAGTGGGGGAAATTTTCTGAAAATCTTTGTGTCACATCCTTGGAAGATTCTAAACTTAAATACCAAGTTTTTGGTCTTTTACCAACTTTTCATTTTTGAGTTATGCTGTCCACAGATACAAAGACACACACACACACACACACACACACACAAACACACGCACTCACACACATACACACATGGACATTTTCTAAAAATGCTTTTTTGGATTCAGGTGTCCTCAAAATATGTATTTCTGTTGAAATCTTAGTATCACATTTTTGTATGGCATACAATACCTTCTCTACTCTCTATAATACATGGTAGAGAAAGTAAAAAAGAATTGCGAAAAATGTCATTTAAATTCAATGCAGTGCTTTACTGAAATGATTCAGGACTTATTTATTGATGTTAAAAATGTGTCTAGCAAGAAAGTACATATAAAATAAATAAATAAAAAAAAAAAGAGCACACTTTTTGAAATGTTACTGATGCATTGCCTAAATATGAAAATCTATTTCATCAAGAGTTAAACACCATTTTTTTATCTTTAATTGCTTAATTTAAACTGTAGCCTTAGAACTGCAGTAAAGTATTTGTGGAATCTTTTTTGCAAGGTGTAGTTTGCATCTTTTGTGCAAATTTGTAAGCTAAGCTTTAAACAGTTCTTTTGATTTTTCATGATTCCATAACTTTTAACTTTTAATTTTGTTCAGAAAATATTAATCAAAACAAATGAAAAGATGTTATATATTTACTGACTCTAATAAATAAATGTGAGATATATGATACAGTTTTAAGAATTGTTTTGATTAAATTTAGGAAAAGTAATGATTACAATTAAAATTATATTTGTCAGATTTTAATGAATAACTACAACAGTATTATTAAACATTGTAAAAAAACACTTGCAAACTATCACTGAAAAAAAAGAAATATATATATATATAAATATATCTGTGTGTGTGTGTGTGTGTGTGTGTGTGTCCAAAATTCACAAATAAAATAGGCAAGACCCTGTCATCTTAGGCTCTGGTATCCATTAGTATGCTTATTGATAACTATGTGTACTCATTTAAGCAGGTGGTGTACGGCAATTGTGCAGAATGATGATTTTTGTCAAACTTCATTAACCTACATAAATTTAGGCCCAGTTGTATGGATTAAAAAAAGGCTGGAAATGAAATAATTAAAAATGAAAGAATGTTTACCATTCCAGCAATAATGCACAATATTTATTTAAAGCATATATGCATTGTTAATTTCACTTTGCATCTTCCAGCTTTTATTTTCTCAATGTTGCACTCAAATTATATAATATCCTTTCTAGTATCCTTAAAAATGAAAGTTTTGGCTCTTTGCTCTTATATATATATATATATATATATATATATATATATATATATATATTATTTAAAGTATGTTCATTCCAACTTTTATGCAAACAAATGCAGTGTTAACAACATATTTGAGTCTTGAAACATTCAACTCCAGAGTAAAAGAGACAGATTTATGCTTATATTTTCCTGGTTTCCTGAATGACTTTTACTACTTATCTTGCATTGCAGTAGAAGACAAAAAGAACAGAGTGAAAATATATATAGAATGTTGTAATTTATTTTGACTCATATTTCAGGGGTAGCAGCTTTAACGCACTATAAACTCCTAATTATTATATAAATTTTCTCATAGAATCCTTGTTTGGATTAAGCAATAGTTGGTTTAATTTTGTCCAGATTATCAAGGTTTTTCTGTATAGTAAATGCTTTTTTTATTTATGTGAACCTAATATTCTATAATACAGTAGAATAGCATTAAAATTTAATTTCTAAACCATTTCTTTTTTTCTCTCTAGAAAATGATGTAACATATTAATCACACTGTTTTGCAGAGATAGGTCAGGCATGTTGTAATGGTGAGTGAATAGCTGCCTGTATATTTAAATGTAATTTTTTTTTTAATTTTTGAAAAACCCTTCATCAAGTTTAAACAAACTGTATCTTGTAAATGTATGAAAGCAACTAAAGAAACCTATATTTTAAAAATTTGAATTATATTTGTATTGTATAATAAATGTTGCCATTTCCTTCTGCCAAATGTTGTGAGTGAGGATGATAAAGTTTAATAGTAGGAAAGCAAAATAATTGTGTGTTCATTATTTCAATAATAACTACACCTTACATTTTAAGACAAGTGCCTGGTTAATTAGTTTAGAAGCAAATGGAAAATAGTTGCAGATATTTATGAAAGATAAAAAATTAAGCCTATCAAATGCATTTTATAAAGTTCTAAAAGGAGAGTTAACACCTATTTTAGTGCTTTTTTTGCCTGAACTGCCTGATATATGTAATGTTTAAAAATTATTACTTATTTTTATAACTGCATCATACACCACTCACAAAAATATAAGATGTGCAGAGACCACAATATGGATTCAAAACATGAATGAAACACAACAAATTACCAGCTGCCAGCACATAACAAAACTGGTTAATTACTTACTGAATGTTCTAAGAATAAAGATTAATTTATATGAGACTGATTCAAATTTATATTATCTAGCTTCACTAACTTTTATTACAATAAAACATGTCTGGAAGCTATATAAGTATACATTTTATTGAAATAATATCCATTATATTACAGTTTTGCTTTAGTGTGCACTACTTCCACTTTTAATTTATATTTTAACAAAGAATATTGCCTATTTTAAATTTTGTTTCAAGTTTCTATATATGATTTGGTGCTCAGATCAGGTCAGCTGTATTGTGTAATACTGTGAAGAGAAAAGTGCTAAAATGTAAGGTTTTCTGAACTTCTTTAATTTGCTCTTGATTTTTGACTGGTATATTAAAAATACCTTATTTAAAAATGGTAAAGTCATATTTATTGTTTAAAAATAAAGTGATAAGAATAAAAAAATGTTAATTCATTAGCTAATAGCACCTAAATGTAAGGGTATTAAAATATACTTGAATTAGATGAATTAAATGGAAATAGATAAAGAAAGTAAACCAAAAGAATTGCCAAAAATCTATTTCTGATTTTGCTTTAAAATTAATTTCAGGTTCAAGCTTCTAAAAATTAGTGATGAAAGACCTTTGATTTTTTAACTAAATTTCTTTAAAATGTTTGACCTATTTTAGGTGCTTCTAACATTACTTTTTCTTTTATAAAATATTGAGTGCTTGTAATAACATAAATTAAGGCAATACATCTGTGAAATCAAAAAATCATACTTTTCTTCTGATTGCTTTGGCTTTTTTTTACCAAATAAGCAGGATATTCCTGTTAGTGCAATAGTAGGGTGCCTTCCTCTGGCATAGGTGACCTGATTCCTGAGGATTTTCTCCTGAGGACTGTGTATGCAGCCTTTCATCATCACCACTCCACAGACATGAAATAGCAACACCACTGCAGTATCATCCTTACTGAACACCAAAATCAGATTGTAGTCCCTCCCACTAATCTATATGGGCCATTGACCAACTTCAAGGGAATACTCGTCAACATGCAGAACATAAAAATATCTATATTAAATTTTAACAAGCTATTTCTAATGTTGTTAAGTATTCTTTTAATCATAACTAATCATGTTTTGTAATGGTAATAGCAAATGCTCCTTGGACCCTAAAGTTTTTAATTTGAGCTTAGTATACAAACATAAAGCAATTTTTGTGCAGAAATTTCTGACTTTTAATTGGTTTAAGAGAAAAATTTTTTTTGTATACTTGTTATTGATTCAAAATCTTCTCGGGCTTCTAGCCAGGTAAAAACTTAGCTTGACACCAAGTTCACCCTGAAGATGAGGAAGATGCACTTCTTCGAAAAGTTGGTGTCAAGCCAAGTTTTTACCTGGCTAGAAGCTCGAGAAGATTTTGAATTAATACGTCACTAGGAAAGCTTTAGTTCTTATCTTGTTATTGATGTTTTCAACTTTTTTAATGTGAGTATGGAAAATAATTCATTTCAACTGAGCCATTTTATATCTTTTAACTAGTGCACAGTAATTTTTAAATATATAACTCATGAAGCTCTCCTGAAAAATCAAACTTTTAACTGTGATCCAAGCAGTACTTTGAACAGTGAAAAATGCTGAAAAAAGGAACTGAGAAAAGTTGAGTTTAAAGTTTGTTGCAGCACTTTACCTAAATCAGGCATGCATATTTTCTGATTTACAAACCAGAAATAGTTCTTCACCTTCCCACATATGACAGAAAACGTTGTTGCATAAGTTCAGTGTACATGACAGGTATAAGTCAATGTATGAGGTAACTTATTAGAAGCAGTGTCAGATTGTGATAAAAATCCAAACTGTAAATGTATTATGTCAGGTTCTATGCCTATAGTTAAAAAGTTGTCCTTCCTTGATGGCAACTATTTTCTGTAATTTGGACTTACGCTCATCCTATTGAAAGGGAGCAAATAAATAATTAAATGAGCCAAGCTATCAAGGAAAACATCAAAATATAGTATACATGTGTGATGAATAAATAAAATCTTTGTCATGTAGTTGGAACTTTTTTTTTTCAGTAGCATTTATCGCCCACTTTTATGACACTGGTGATACATAGAATGAGAATGGAGCATTGGTGGAATGTGAAGACAGGGGAAACTGGAGAACCCAGAGCAAACCCACCCCTGTGCTGCTTTGTCCACCACAAATCTCACATGCGGTCACTTGGGATCGAACCCGTCTAGATGAAAGGTGAGTGGTCTAACCACTTGGCCACTGTTGGAACTGTGAGAGGGGTAGTTACAAGAAGCACAGCACTACCAATTTCCTTCTAATCCCTCCAAAATACAAACGACAACAAGGAATATTTTCTTACAACAAATTTGAGTAAATGATTTGCCAGGAAATGATTTGGGCCTTTTTGTAAATCCTATGTATGTCAAACCTACCAGGATAAGAATGGATTTGCAGCTACAATTAATATACATGAAAAATAATAGTTTTTGAAGTACATGGTGGGGCATAAACACCTGACTGTTTTAAACAATCGGAACACTATATACTCAGTCAAGTATATGGTTCTGTCATGTTTCAATGTGCACAATGGTATGGACTTTCAGTTGACACGATTGGTCTGTGAAGCTAAACCCCAATGATTTTAAGAATTTAAAACCTCCTGCCAATCTAATAGATTTCACTTCCTCCAATAAGTTGTTCAACAGGAATTTCAGGACATGTCTGAGTTTGTTCTGAAAAACTTTCTACTGAATGAATACGCTCCAGTATAGGCCAGCACTCCATTGCAACTGAACTAGAAGCAATATACTGTCAGACCATAACCACAACTGTCATCTGTACTACCAACCCAACAACAAAAATGAAATTAAATCATCAGTAAAGCATGTCATGTGAATCTCTATGGCATTGAAACATGATTAAAATATGTATTTGTACAAGCGTATAGTGCCCCAATTAATTTAAAAACTGTCAGGTGTTTATGTCCAATCCTGTATTGTGCCATGATAAACATGGTTTTAAAATATTTAAATATTTATCAGTTGCATTATACAGTTGCAACTATCATTTTGGTTATGTTTGTGTACACATATTTGTGTGGTCAAACTACATATAGATCTTCTTTGACTGATGAACATCTTTTGGTGCAGCTGAAAATAGTTCTACTGAAAGTAACCCAGATTTTAATGAAATAATTGTAAATTTAAAAGAATATAATGAAAAATATTATGTTATTTGTATTATTTAACTGTAGTCTAAACTGTATTCAGAAGAAATCAATATTGCTTATCTAAAAGTAGAACTGCCATTGTAGTCTTTGACTGCTTGTTTCTTCATCTGCAGGTTTGTCACAAGCTATGTAGTGTTACCAATTTTGGAGGTTGCACACACCTGACCTAAATGGTACAGAACAATTAAATATGTATTTGTGGCTTTAAAATTGTTGATATTAAACAACAAAATGTATAGCATGAAAGTATAAATGAAAATAATGAAAAAAAAAAAAAAAAAAAAAAAAAAATGAAAATGAAAATGAAAAAAAAAAAATCATATTTTAATCATATTTCACCAATGCATTGCCTTAACTGAGAAAAATGGAAAACATGAAAAGGCACAATACAGAAACGCACACAAAAGGCACCTTTCTTTTCATTATTTTTTGTGTATGCTGTGTACATTTTTAATGATTTTCTTATGATCTATTTTTAGTTGCATGTCCCTTCAGCATTTTCTTCCAGTAAGTATTGAATTTCAAATGTATATAAGATTTATAATATGCATAAAAGTATATAAAATGTTTATACAATATTGATTTTTTTCTTGAATTCAAGGTAATTGTAACAACACTTCTGTTATTTGTGCAGCATTTCGTGAATGGATATAATTGTTTAATATAATAATAAAGTCAAACTGGAAATAAAGATGAACCATTAATCAGCTTTATTTTGCATAGTTGTCAAGCCATATAAACCTCTAAAATAAATAATTATATCTTATTTATTATTATTATTATTATTATTATTATTATTATTATTATTATTTTACAATGACATAATACACTAAGCATACATGGAGTGCATTGCTGTTGACATAACAACACATCATCATCATTATCATCATCACCACCACCACTATCAACAACAATAATAAACAATTAAATCAACAATTATAGCAATTATTATTATTATTATTATTATTATTATTATTATTATTATTATCATCATCATCATCATCATCATCATCATTGTTGTTATTGGTGGTGATGATGATGATCATGATATGTGTTGTAATGTCAACAGAGCAATGCACTCCATATATGTTTAGTTATTATGTCATTGTAAACTGTGTTATTGTCCGTGCAAGTAACAAGAGCAGTGTAAACATGATGCGCAGTGGCATGATCTGATTGCTGCAGCTGATATCTTTGTGTGTTTACATACCCATGGCTATTGCTTCCTCCAGTCTCCACCTCTTTCCCCCACTCCTTGTATTGTGCAACTTGATTGCCTCATCTATTTGCAAGGATAACACTAGAGGATAGTTTTGTGGAGGAATGTAAAAAGTCAGTCATAAGAATTTTATAATAGTATGCCACCCAAGTATTTTGCTGCTAGTAAAGAAGATGAGTTAAATATTAATACTCGTAAAATAGAATGGTACTTTAAAATTATGTATTTAAAATGAAAAGTTAAATATAGCCTTCAATTGTCTACTATTATATGATTTATTTAATAAAGGAACTTCTATAAAAAAAAAATCCGATGTGTTCTATTCACATGACTTTCTCTACATCTCTATAACAAATTATTGTGAAAAAACTTATGCCTCTATTTACTTCATTTCAGGAGTTGACAAATTCCTCTATGAGAAAAGTATGTTTTTCATAGCTGAAACCAAAAACAAGGAACATGTCAAAAATAATCAACTACATGAAAAAAATGTATATGACATAAATTGTGTGTTTTTAATGTGCTCTACATTTTTTGAGTGTTAAGTTTTTGTCCATCTCTTATGGTTTAGCAGTTATACAAAATTCCATAAAATACATCCAGAATAAAGTAGTCTTCAGAGGCTATTCCCAAAAAATTCAAGATATACATTTTATTTGTGAGGTGAAGATCTTTAATATACGATATTTCAATCAAAATCGTTAGAGCCATTTTTAAGAAAATCAAATTTTTTAAAATTTTTCCCATGTAAATGGTAGTTTGTGGTGGGGGGATTTTTTTGAAAATCTTCGTGTCGCATCCTTGGAAGATACTAAACCTAAACACGAAGTTTGGTATTTAACGGTCTTTTTGTTTTGGTGCTATGCTGTCCACAGACACACACACACATACACACACACAGTCAGACAGACAGACACACACACACACACACACACACACACACATGGATCTTTTTTTAAAAATGCTTTTTTCAGACTCAGGGGACCCCAAAACATATATTTCCGGTGAAATCTCAGTATTGAATTTTTGGGTGCATTACAATACCTTCTCTATCCCTATGTTCAATGTACATATGGGGCTAGAAAAAGTAAAAATGTTGATAAAAAAGATGATCATATTTAGTAAATGAACTACAGAATAGTGTGCTAAAACCTTGGAAAACACTTTCCAGCCCCTCATTCACATGTCAACCATTAGCATTACATTAACAACCTTAACCAATGTTGAGTTAACATGTTTATTGTGATATATCATGGAGGGAAATATTAGTGAATGAACTAGACCATTACTAATCACTTTAATACATTAATTTATAAGAAAATATTTATATTTTGATCAAAAGTACTAGTGTAAAGTGAGTATACATATGAATGAGGTGAAGTCAAAATAATGTCTATATTGAGTGGGATATCTTATTGAGAGTGTCCTCTTATAGTAATAAAGGCAAATGTATTTCTATTTTTGCATTGGCAGGCCATAATGTTCTTGTTGTCAAGTGGTTCCACTTCAGCACTTTTCCCACCACAAACCTCTTGAATTCTTTCAGTTATTTTTTTTGGAAAAATTTTTGACAATGCCCTTTGCTGTACATGATCATACAGAATCACAAATGAAAGCTGCTTCAAGAACCATAATCTTGATTTCAGTCATTACATCTTCAATCAGATGCATAATGTCCCTTCTCTTGTGCCTCCTAAGAATATGCCTTGATGCACCTGTTCTAATACTTGCAAGCAGTAGGACACAAGGACACCCTAACTTTTGATATCCTGAAGGTTTATTTGGTTAGTTTTGAATCCTATTAAAGTAACATATATGCAGTAATTTAAAATCTACAGCATTTGAATCTACCTGGATATGACGTGGTAACATCAACCCTGGGATTGGCATGTTTTTAGGAGCTTTTGTGCATATATAACTGGTATGAGTAAATGCCTTATGGATGAAATACATACAATTTGTGCATAGCTTAAGATGTGCTCATCTATACCAATGCATCTCTCAACTACATGTTTACATCAATGCCTCTAGGTAGAGGCACACTGCAGCAGAAGTTTCATTCATGTGAGCTGCAAGAGTACAGAAAGTTAGAAAGCCCCGTTCAGTCTTCATTTTGACATAAATCCTATCAGATGGTAGCATACTGAGCATCTCACTCACAGTGAAATTCAGATCTGGCTTTAGTATACATTATAGTTATATACATAAGAAAACCTGATTTTATTTAATGTATATTGTAAGTTTCTGGTTATATTTTATATATTAATATATTATTTTATGCATATTATTGTGTAGTGTTTAGGTTTCTATTTTTGACAGTAATTCTGTTCAGATCTGTTTAGTAGATTATACTTTTGTCACCTAAAGTCAAATGCCATGTGCATTGTTATGCTGCTATTTGATATCCAGTTCCATAAACAGCAGTTTGATGGTAATTGTTTATGTTTGCAGATGATACTGCAGTACGAAACAGTGATCAATTGTTATTCAGGTATGATATCAATATGAATTCCATTGAATTATTTTAAGTGCCAACAGAAGACTGAATTATCAGTATTAATTACCTGCAAAGGAGCTAGGGCCTTCGAGAACAGATCTGTTGATTGAAACAGTGACAACACCTAGTAAGCATGGCTATAAGTGAGGATTCAACATCATCATCATCATCATCATCATCATCGTCATCGTCATTGTTGTTATTGTTATTTATTGTTTATTATTGTTTCTTATTATTTACTGTGGCTTGTATCTAATGTTGAGCAGTTGGCAGGAAGCCATTTGCCCTCTTGTATTCCAGTATTTTTATGTTATGTTATCATGTTGACTAAAGGTTGGGCAGCAGAGTAGGTGGTTTCCATCCATATCTTCTTTAAGTGTACAGAAAAGGACACAGACGAGATCCCAATATACCAATCTTGAAAAAATGTTTATTGAGACAGTCATGGCTTGCTAGGAGTCTAAAAATTGCTACAGAGGATTTTCTGGGTAATGTAGTGATTCGGGTCGTGTTATTGCATAAATTTTCCCATGGTTTTCCTTTTGTTTGTAACATATTGTCTTCCTTAATTTTTTTATTATATGTTGACATAATGATTCTTTTGATAGAGTGATAACTTATTGGATCAGATGAATTTGATATAATTTTACTATGATTCTTGGCTAGAAAGTCAGATGTTTCATTATTCTGTATTCCACAATGTGCTGGTATCCATTGAAGCATTAATCTTTTATTTAAATTAATTAGTTGTTTTATGTTTATGCCTATATTTTATTATTCTTATTCTTCTTATTATTATTTATCATTTTTATCATTATTGTTATTACTATCATTTTTATCATTATTGTTATTATTATCATTTGTATCATTATTGTTGTTATAATTATTATTATTATTATTATTATTATTATTATTGGTAACAACAATAACGATGATGATAATAATACTAATAATAATAACAACAATAACAATAATAATAGTAATAATAATAATAATGATAAAAATGATAATAATAACAATAATCATAAAATGATAATAATAACAATAATGATTAAAATGATAAAAATAATAATAAATATAATAATAATAATAATAATAATAATAATAATAATAATAATAATAATAATAATAATAATAATAAAATTGTGTTGTTGAGAGCAACTGTAACTGTGCCAATTCTTCATAATCATAACTGTTATGCAGTAGATCAATTTCACATTTTCAGGGCTATTAGAAATTAACATTTTGTGAACACATAAAATGTGTCACAGCTGTCACTGCTTACAAGAATATACTAGAATAAGGTACCAAGCAAGAAAATGTCAGTTCAAACAAAGCTAATACTGCACGGAAGGGAATAACGAACAGAGCTGGCAATAAACTGATACCACCACATGTGGCTTGTTTGTGGTACCCTGGAATTGTTCATTATAAGCTGACCAAAAGTGCTGTTGTTGAAATATAAGATATACCACACCAAATTACTTCTATTATATACTTTAAAGTTACTGAGGAGATGGTTTCTTGGTAACAATTGTCAGCTATTGAATAAATGCAAAAATATTATCCTTGATCTGACAAAGCACAGGTTAAAACCAAGACATTTAATATTGATTTCCTACAGTATTGGGCGCATTTGTTCAATAATTATCAACAATTATAAAAGCCAAATGTTTTAAGTGAGAGTTAAAATAACTTATGTGAAAATCTGGAGTATTTACACATACAGTCTTGAATAATTAAAATTAATGTGCATTTCTAATTTATTTTTAAATGGTTTGTACATTGATGTCAGAAAACTTGTATAAAAGCTGTTATTTACAAATATAATGTATTGTTATTACTAGTATTACTATTCATTTTTTAGTTTATCAGATCTGAAATTTAATTTTTAATTTTTATTATTATTTTTTTTTATCTTTCTTGTTAATTTCTCATTTGGAAACAACTGCTCAGATCAAATAATGCAGAAATTTTTTTTTCTTGTTCCTATTTGGCTTAGGGAAGTAAGCAATAAAACCATCAGGCCAACTCATCAAAGTAAGTTGAAAATTTCTAAATTAATGAAATCCATATTTCCTAGAAAAACTCTTAAAGGGAATAAGAATATATTTATTATAAACAGATTTTAATATGAGGAAACAGAGAAGCAATTTTATCACATCTATTATTAATTATTTTATTTTGCTACATGTACAAGACATTTCTTACAATACTTATATGCAAAGAATTTTTTGTACAAAATCTGTATGAAAGAAACTGGAAGTATACAGAAAATATGTATTATGTTTTATAAAAAGTAAAAAAGAATGTGAAATTGAAAGCTTTTTTTTAAAGTTTATTTTGACGTATTAACAGAATGAGCACCTAATATTTTGAATAAAAGAAAGATTCCACTTCTGTATTCAAATATTGTGACCAGGAATGGTAACTCTCCAGCTTCCAGTTCCTTGTGAATTCATATACACATATCTTTTTAGATTCACAAACAAGAAAACAACAAGTCACACATGCACACATTAATTTCTTCATCACATTGAAATACATTATTTTTAAGGAAGAAAAATACAATAATTTTAATCTGCCTCTGTTAATCTATGTTCTAACATTATTACAGAAATGGAGGGAAAGTACAAAATCACACAACCTGTCAGGAATTATGTACATTTTCTTTAAATTGAGACCAATGTACTGCATCATTTCATCACACTTCAAGATCACATTGTATATTCATTTAGATGAGAAAGTACTAAAAATTAAAATATCTATTTCAGTCAAATGTAATTGGTTCTTAAATTATATTTTTCATTTTGCAAAACTTATCCTCTTGTTGACTTTATTAGAGAAAGTATAACTATATATACATAAGGATTTTAATTTTTGAGCTGTTATGTTTAGGGATTTTCTGCATTCATTTTTTAGAATGTAATATGTCAATCTAATAATAAGCACTGTGTTTCCAGTAATGTTCTCATTTCATTGAAAAACAAGACTGAAATTAAAGATTATGTTAACTTTTAAGTATTAACTTTCCTTCTGTTTCTTCTTCCTCTATTTTAACATGCCTCATTACAATTAAAAAATTTTATTTCCAAATGGGTTGTGTCCATAGTGTTAAATGCAAATAAAGAGTTTTGAAGCAGGTAAAGTGCAACTGTGTTTCTATTTCATTGAAAAACAAGACTGAAATTAAAGACTATGTTAACTATTTAAGTATTAGCTTTTCTTCTGTTTCTTCTTCTCTAATTTTATATGCCTCATTACAACACAAAATTTCTATTTTCAAAACAGATCAAGTCCATAGTGTTAAATGAAAATAAGAGTTCTGAAGCAGTTAAATTGCTATGGTGTTTCTTTTGAGTTATAAAGGTTCTCATAATTTGAATACATTTTTTCTAAGATATAACTTATTTACATGATTATTTTTATTGTCAGCATGTTCATGATTTTTATACAAACAGAACAATACAGAAATGGTATAAATACAACTTCATATCAATAGCGAGGGAAAAATAATGTCTTACATTAGCTTGGAATGAATGCAAAGTGAAAAGTAATAAGCATTCTTGAAGAAAAACTTATAGAAATTGTCAGAAATATTCTAATTTTGCAAACCCTAAATATTTCAGTCATCACTGTTCCACAGTTTTGAAAGTAATTTGAAAGCAGCTGCTTTGGGATTATTTTACTCCTAAATATCAGAACAATGAAGAAAATTTAAAAAATTGCAACTGGGTATTTTTATTCAAATACACATACATTCATAAAAGCAACTAAAGAATATTTCATAAATTATATTCCTTAAAAGCTCCATTTGTAATAGAACAGAGTACAGAATTATATCCAGATAATATAGCAATCTGTAGTTGCCTTTTGTTTTCATATCACTGACTGTGTAGCTACTGCAGTTGTTTTTTCACAATGCTAACCACCAAACCACCAGTGTGACAGAATTTCGTCCCATAGAAACTTATAGTGGTTGTAGTATATAAGCATAACTGGGAACACAGCAGAAAACTTGGGCATGGAACCCAATAGCCAATAAACTGCACCATCCATGTTGTTACACAGCAATTTGACTTGTTTATATAAGAGAGCACATAGATAAATACTCAATTGGTTATAATACTGAACAGGAATCTTGCATAAAATGATAATTCAATTTCAAACTTCATGTTATCGTACATTCCATAGTATTTCTGTGTGAGGTTGTATTTAACTATATGAATTTTATATTGGCAACATTTTTAATTTATATCAGGTTGGTTATATTTTGTCAATTATTCTGTGACAAATAGTCTGAAAATGTAGGAAGTAGGAAAACTTATAACTACTAGAAATAAATTAAAGTAGCTCTAAATTTCAAATTGTAATAAAAGGTAGGTCAAAATTGAAGGTACATAAAAATAGAATAAGGAATGTGTATAGTGCTGCAATCTGATAGGAACTAGTGTAAATGACCAGTGCGAGCAAATCTATTTCTTTGGTTATCCTAGAAGAAGGATAAATCTCTTCATCACCTGTAGGTAAGCATAGCTTTTGCAAGAAACAGATTCTAAACATGATTTCAATGGTAAACATACTAGCTATATAAAATGGTAACTGTTCAGAACATGTACTGTAGCATGCTGATAAGTTTACAATAAACTTAATATTATGTATTTTTATCTGATTTATAATTAAATTTGGAATGATTAATATTTTTTTCTCTCTCTCTCTCTCTCTCTCTCTCTCTCTCTCTCTCTCTCTCTCTCTATCAACTAAATCGGAGATTTCCTCAGACAAGTTTCCTTTCATGTGTAAGTTTTGATTGTTAACTAACGTCACTCCTTTACTCAAAGTGGCAATCCTTCTGGAAATCTATGCCAATACCACAGCCTTATATATATCTGATTATGTAATTAGATAGAGACAAAAACTCTTTTCACTGACTGATTTTTCATACCAAATTAAGTTACAATAATGACAATCTTATAGCACCTATGAGCCATTATGGTATTTCTTTTGACTTCACCAGTGGCAATCTGGTAAAAATTAATGTTCATTCACATTATATTACAAATACAGCTGTTATATTTTTCAACATTAACTTTTTGTTAGAGAACTATGAAGTTCTATTTTTTTATTTTTTTTTCTGTAATGTACCACAGTATAAATTTTTATCTTTGCTTTTGCCAAGCACTGATTTCTACGAGTCAATATATAAAATGGGAGGGGAAAGGTTAGATAAATAGCAAATATTTGGCGTGGAATCCATTTCAAACTCTGGTTTAAAACCAAGTTCATGACCAAAGAGCTATGATTTATGTTTTTCCAGTAAAAAAATTATATATAGCAAATTTTTGAAATTGTATATCTGCTTAATCACACAAAAATCTATCATACATTTGGAAATTAAATATAAAACATAGCAAACAGTCTAACCAAGGCTTACAAATATTTTGCAACTTGCTAAAAACACACTGTAAACTGTCATATGTCATACTATAGCTCAAGCAAATCGTAGTCTTAAAATATCCTCATATATCCTTATCTTCACACTTTCTTTATTAAATTATTTATGATCACAAATTGGACTTTTATAAATGCAGTGCACATTTTCTAAGCATTTTCTAATAATTAAGTGCAGTACCTTCTGTGAATAATCCTCATAAAACAAATAGTGATATCAACATGTAATTCCTGCTGCATGTGGTCTTCAAATTGCGCTTCATATGTTACTATTTAGAGTTTCATCTCTACTATTTCAAATATAATAGCAAATTCTTAACCAATCTAAACAGATAATGTAGTTTTATTTGTACTTCTGTAATATTTAGTATTAAAGAAAGCAGTTATATATTCAATTGAACCCATATCTGTGGTGCAGCATAGTGTTTCTGCCTAATTTTGAAGAGGTCCTGAGTTTGAAATTTGGATAGGATGAGTAACCTGAATACAGTTCTATTCTGAGGTTTTCTCTTATCCTCCTGAGATAAATGTAAGGTGACTCTTTAAACTCTATGGACCCTGTGCTCATTTGAATATTGTTTCACTTATTTTAATTAATTCATTGTCCAATATGACCTATCAGGTTAAAGGACATTAAACTTCCCATCCCTCTAAAAATACTGAAAGAGTGCATTTGAGAGTAGGTTTGGCACCACTCCCCTGGATATCTTTATAATTTATAGTCCAATATTAAATGGAAGTATTTAAATAAACTGCCAAGTTGCAAGTTACCCTTCAGAGATAGCACATATTATTTTATGAGCAGCTCCCAACATACATTTCTAAGTATTTCATTGATTTTCTTCAAAAAGCTAGATGCATAATCATACATAAATTAAACCTTAATTTTATTTATAATATATAAGAATGTTATTTTAGTATGAATTAAAATGTGTTATGTTAATGCGTAATTCATTTGCTTTACCACAGTGCTATATAACACAATTAAATATATTTACGTTCACATGTTTTAATCCTGCAAATAAAAAATAATTATTGAAAAGTATTATTTACTTATAAAAACTTATTGAAGGAATGTTTAATTCCTCAAAGCTAAGATAAGAAGAGAACATGCAAGGGCCATCCAGAAAGTGACAGGTGATTTGGCATAACTAAACAATAACAAAAGCTATCAACACAAAACTTTATTTACAAAGTTACAGTTCCTTACTCTATTTTTCAATGTAATTGTCATTGCTATTAAGGTATTTATCATCACATGGTACTGATTTTTCAATGCAGATGTTATATTCTTCCACCACTAAAGATATGAGCCAAGATGTCATTGTCACTTTGAGGTCTTCATCTGTTGGGACATTTTTTTCCATCCAAAAAGTCATGTACAGTGTCCAAAGTGAATCAGTGGCTTTTCTTGATTTTTTTATCAACTTTCTTTGATTACTCATAAATTATGCACAAATCTTCCTCATGAAGATTCATTTATTGCATTATCACCAAACACTTGCATTACTTGCCTATAACATTTGATTGGCCAAAGATTTTGTGCATTCAAAAAAACGAATAAGTTTTTTGGTGGTAGAAAAGTATAACATTGGCATTGAAAACTGGTACCACAAGACAATAAATGTCTTGACAGAATTGAAATTATTTTGAGAAATAAGTAAAATACTGTAATTTTGTAAATAAAGTTTTGTGTTTATATCTTTTGTTATCAATTAGTCATGCCAAATCATGTGTCACTTTCTGGATGGTCTTCATGTTTTAGAGTGAATTTTAATACACAGTAAAGATAACAAATTTACAGTTCTGAGGCATTTAAATTAAAAGTTTGAAATATATTGTGATAATCATTCTTTTGATTATGTTTGAATCACATAAAATTTCTATAAAATATATGAGTTATTAAATCACATTATGAAGTAATATAATGAAAAGAAGAGCACAATTACATTGAAACCAAAATAACAAATAATTTTCAACATCATTGTAAGTGTGATCAGAAGTGTCTCATGAAATGGACATGACAAAGGTCAACTTTACAGTATGCAAGAACAAACTTTATTTGTTTACATGGTTTGAATTGATTACAAGTACCTACAGCAGTATGTGTAACTGTACATTAAAATTAAAATTACAGAAGTGGGTATTGTTTCCTAGACAATATTTGCATTTCTTTAGGTTTGTGCGTTTATGATTAACCAAGTTATTTCATTTATCTTTACAAAGAAAGGTTTCTTTGGATTATGTACATATTTCAAACCATGATAACAATTTCAACAATGACTTGCATGCTTTTCATTGGGAATAACTTACTGTAAATACATTTTTTGTGTTAAATTTACAAGTTATGTAACACGGCAGTGAAAAATTCAAATTAAGCGACGCTCTTTGGAAAGGGTGTGGGGAGACTTCTCTTGGTCTTTACTACTCATTTGTAAATATGCTTCATTGTTCATGAAGCAGTGTTCTCAAAAATACACAGAAAGTGAGCACACATAAATAGTATTTTGTTTATACTATGTAAGTTTACCAACTGCTGAACGTTCTGGAAATGTAAAGAGTCACTTTTTGGCAGTCAGTGTACAAGCAGAAAGTATTTAAACATACAGTTATTTTATATGATTAAAAAATACTACAGCAAATACCTATGTATATTCATTTTTGTACTATAGTTCCAAAAATATGTAGAAAATAAAAAAAGAATAAAAGAATATAAATTAAACATCCAGTGGAAGAAACCTCAGACATTTCATACATATAAACAAAATGGTCCTCATATTCAGTTCAGTATAATAATAATAATTGATTTATGAGTCTACTAAGTTGATAATTGAGGAACTTTTTAGTAATTCCCTTACACATTTCTTAAATGCACATTTCTATAACTGTGCTTTATATCATTATCTCTGAATATAGCAATACATTATTTCAGAAACATCTCTGTCAGCATATGATTGAGTATTTGCCTTCTATATGGATCTGTGACAGTCGATGCAGCATGGGCAGGTTTCTTCCAATTACTTCAAATTTTCCTGCCATTCATTCTTCCAGATACTCCATTGTCATCAATATCTGATCATAATCCTCTAGCTTTAAATCAAGGTTGCCTGCACAACTTCATTTTTATCTTTGACGCATGTTATAATTTGAATAAACTGACTTAAATGAAGAAAATTTGCAGGGTAGTTCTGAATTACTTAAATTAATTCTCCCATATTTTTATAATGATCACTCACAGAAGCAAAAGAGGGTGCTTTCTCAAAAGGTAAATTTATATTATATCATATCATATATAATATCAAAGAATCATTTAAAGAACACAAAGATTTTGTAAATTACAGAAAAAATATTCAACCTAAATATGACCCCTTCCTGTGAAATCATGTATGGCTGGAGGAGGAGGAGGTGGAGGAGGACATAGCAGTTGAGTAGTGGAGCTTGACCTGCTTTGGGCTGTTTTGTTGAGTTGTGTGTATACCTACTGAGTCATATTAACTGGACTTAAAAAAACATAATAGAATGTGGAAAGAATAGTAACTCATTGATTACTTTATTTCACTTTACCATTAAATTGATATTAATTGCCTGAAACAAGAAATACAGAGGAATAACAGGAAGTGATAGTCAAAAAAGACTCTGTGACTAAAGAGAAAAGTTTTAACATAATAAGTGTGAAAGAAATTACCTATATGGTTTTTGCATCCAATTCTGAGGTCAATACACTTAATGCAGTTGTTTTACCACACATATTTTTACAGAATTAGCCATGTAATCAAATCTTTATCTTCACACTATGCTACATCGGTAAACAGGGGCTGATTTCATTTGATTCAAAAAGCCTCAGTGGGTACTTGAGTTTTGACTAATACTTTGAATAGATGTTTGCAAATGTTTCCATTACATGCTTATAATTTGTACAGTTCCACCTAAGGAGATAAGAAACTGAATACTAGTTAAAGCAGATGAAAAATGAAAACAAGTATTGTACAAAAGTTTTAGAATCTACTTGCATAAAAGATGTAACAATGAAAGATATTTTAATAATTTATTAGTACAATAATTCTAATTTAACTAAGCATAAGAGTTGCTATATTATAATTTTATATTAAATAACATTCACAATGTTATATTATAGTAACATGCAAAACAAATTTCAGAACAAATATCTAGCATAAGTGTGAATATGCAGTCATTGGATAATAAGGACAATTGTGAAGTGTGTAAGCAGCCTTACTCCTACTTCTTTATTGCTGGAAAGGGAGCCCACAGAATTACTGAAAATTTATTCCTAATGCAGGAGAAATATACTGTGACATTATGTCTCTCCTGGAAGAAGGAGTTATGTAAGAAAAAGAGGTTATATGGTCATCATACATATTTTAAAAAAGCCAATTTACTCAAACTTTCTTTAGCATTTAGTCATAAAAGGTTTTCTAGGTAAATATACTACTGCAGTAGCATAACTATGGTAAAATTACTTCTGTAACTGTTTAGAAATAAGTTCATAATTCAAGATGCAGTGCTTATAAGTTCTCTTATTTGATGTTTTATAAACAAGATGAGCAATGAAAAAGACAAGATAAAGAAGAAGAACACAATAACAACAACAACTTAACCTTTTATGGAACTGACAACCAGTGTTGAGTTTGATTCTACCAGTCTAAACATAAATCATGTTCATTGATGGAATATTATCAGAAATGTTTCTGGCTACTATTATAAAATACAACATGGCATAAGTTGTATTTTTATAAATTTAAACTTACTGAATCATTTTAAAGCAGCTTTTATTTAATTTGTAAACTTTTCCCAGCATTTCCCAACATTTTTATCTGCATTTAAATCTACATTTATCAATTAAAGATAATGAATGAGTCCAGACAGTTTATTTATGTAAAGCCTTGGGCACTAAGAGAGTTAGCTATGAATAAGTAAATCATTATTGCACCATACAACTTCATTATGGATAGAAGTAACAGTGAACCAGCAGTCATAGTTGATACATTAGAAGATAAAATTAATCAACAGGGATTTCTATTACACAGATGTCACAGCCTGAATGGAAATGTATTTATAAAAGGTAGGTATATAAGTTATGACCATATGGTAAGCTATTTTTATTAGAGAAAGCAGAATGTAGGATATTTGTAACTTAAAGTGAGCTAGTGCTTGTTATATATTTATCTATGCTTCCCTTTCCTTTAACAAATACATAATAAGCAATGCTATTAGCTGAAGCAACTTGGAACAAATCACTAATTACAGGTATATCAGGAACAAATAGATAAAACTCACTTAAACATTGCTTGTTCTTAACTACAGGCATGGAGTTACTCAAAACAAGCACTAAACATTAGGAATTCAAAGAACTTAAAGAAATGCAATTTTACTATGCTATAATGCATATCATCAGCTGCTATTATGTAATATAGAATGTTATGTTACCTCACTGCAAGGTGTAGCTACTCTGACTTGTACACACAAATGCTTAAACTAAAAATGTAATTGTTTAATAATAATAATAATAATAATAATAATAATAATAATAATAATATAAATAATAATAATAACAATAATAATATTAATAATAATAATAATAATAATAATAATAATAATAATAATAATAATAATAATAATAATAATAATAATAATAATAATAACAACCACAGCAACTTAAGTTCATAACTAAATATACTTAAACATCTAGCACATCTAATATTAACTTTTAAGGGTGCCTTATGGAACTTTTCTATGCATATAAGTAAAATTAACTAGTTAAAGAATTGCCATCAATGTGCTATAAAATGAAATAATTGATAACAAAAGACAATATAATTAAACTCACCTGAAAAAAATTGCAGTGGTTTTACTTGTAGTGAGTTTAATCTCCTTTCTTGTTCAGCAACAAAGATGTCAGCAATGGTGTCATTTAACTTAGGTAATTTTTAGGTTCACCTAAGAATTATATTTCAATTGAAATCAATGCCAAGCTGTTGAGATGATCCTGATTCTTGGTATTTCTACTGTAATTCTCCATTCCTTTTAAGGCTGAAAATCTTTTTAGCAGTAACACCAGCTGGAATGGTTATAATCAATAAAACAAGCTTGAACATAACATTTCAATATGGTTGTTTGCTCTGTGATTGTGCATTCTTTGTGTAGGTTTCAGCTTAAAAGATGCTGAATTTAAAAGAACAGAAAAATTACCTGGCAATCAGAGTGTTGACCATAGAGAGAACAAATTAAATTTTGGGTGAATGAATAATGGAAATTTACTTGAGTGATCTGAAAATTTATTGAACTATAGAATAACCAAAAACTACATATGGTGAAGATTTGAATATTATTACCCACATTTGAATAATATTGTTAATTGCTTCCAAGTATAATGTATGATACTGTGTATACTGTACTTGGAAATAATTGTTGACTATTCCGTTCATGACATTCAGAAGCGCCCATTAAGATTGAAAATCATTATGCACTTATTACAAATATTTTAAAGTATTCCAATTTATTCTGGATGTAAATAGTATAACAAACCTTTTTCTGCAGAATTTTAAATCAAGTATCAGTCTTTGACAACACATTATTAAAATGCATGATATTAGTTCCATGCAGATTTTTGGGTAGAAAACAGCAAATGTATCTAGAAATATAAAGTGTTTAATACCTTGGATCTATACAACACAGGAATTTCAGAATATTTTGTATCCAAAAACTGTAGTTTCATAATTTCAGCTCCTATCTGTTGCAGTTGATGCAAATTTGGGAGATAAGGTAATACACGCCCTTTTAAAACACTACTTTTATTTCTACTGTAATTAAATCTGCTGGACGACATCTGCAAAATGTGTTCAGTAATGTAATCACTAATAGCTCTGTAACACTTAGCAGTATACTGACTGTAGGATAGTGTAAATTACTAATGTTAAACATGCACTCCATACCAAGAATGCCTTGACCTGAGATGATTGGAGGAAAACAGTAAGCTGAGGCACATAGTAAACCCAGATGGCAATTCACAGATCCCATTTCAAGATATGCTGTGGCAAGGTTTTCAAAACCCTTTGCTTGTGCTCTTTGTATGGAAAAGGCTGTAGAAAATATGACATATTTGAATGCAAAAACCATGTAGAGACGTTAACAAAATTCTGTATTGAGAACTGAACATGATAATTTGCACATTGTGCAATTTTTCTTCTTATTAAAATGCACTACATTACTGGCATGATAGTAAAACAAGTATAAGTACTTCCATAATTAATCTAATCCATACTAGTTTTTAACTGGATGCTTTTCATTGAAAATGATAGTAATTTCATGGGTTCAGTGGTTTTCAGTTCCATAAATACAGATGGTTTCTTCGCTAAAAAACTGTGCCATTCTAAATACTTAATACTAAACCATAACAATTACCTATTAAATGCTCAACAGTTTTTTTTTTAGTTTTATTTTCTTAAGTTCTAACACATAATTCAAAAATTAATGAAACTCTTTTACATATAAGTATACATGTCACTGTGAGGATGGTATTTGAAATGGCTAGGGAATATGGCAGAGACCTAAAACATACCTAACATTGATTTTGAAATTGAAATTGATTTTTTTATTTAAATTAGATACAAATAAATGGCTATTAAACTGGAGTGTTTTAAATGAAAGTCCACTAAGCACTTATATAAATGCCAATAAAATAAAACAAGCAGAAATGATGGTCTTAAGGCAAATAATGGATTTCTGCTATTCTCAGAAAAGTTCTTCCTGGTACTTGCAAATTACTCATTGCAATGAGGATGAGTTATTTTGTAATATTGTGCTTGATAAGTTAGATTAATTTATTTTTTCAGATGTAGGGGTGCTCTGTGTCACTGTGAAGAATGGTAGCCTATGAATTTTATAAGAAACATACTGCCTCATATTGCTTGCCACTGAATTTTCCTTTACTCTTTTCTTTGAAGAAAAATATATCTAAAGGGATGGGCTATTTAATCTTCCAATCTATATGGAAAAATAAAAAATATAAGAAAAAAATTAGCATACTATGAATGTACTTTTGCCTTTCAGAGATAACATCAAGTATTAACAATGCAAATATATTGAAGAAAAACTTATGCTTTACAAACTGCATAAGAACTGTACAGGAAAATTACATATATTCTTTTCAATACTTGAAGAATTTGAAAAATTTTAAATTAACAAAACATGATAAATAAATATTTCATATACATATATTCAAATATTATTAAACTATAAAGGTATTATATGCTTAATGTAATGCTATCTTAATAAGTATATCTAATTTCAAGTTACAGGGAGACATTATCAGGTAAAGTTCTGAGACGTTTTTGGTAAATTTTTAAATGAAAATGTACAAATGAATTATGTTTCTGGTGATTCTCTCCTATTTGACCTGGTTTGGCAGAAAAGGGATATTTACTAATAATTATCAAACTCAGTCTTTAGATTTCCCTTGGATTGAGTGATAAATGTGAAGCATTAATGACATAACCACAAGCATGCGTTAGTACGAAGACAAAATACAAATACAGAAACAATATCACTTCTGTAAGATTTTAACTATTCCCTAAGCTAAGTAGGCTGAAGCCCAGGACATCTTCCATAAGGTAGTTTTTAGGAGCTAATTTGCCATGCTGTATTTACAATATACATTCTGCAAATAAACCAGCACTTTTCTGTCCATGTTATCAGTATTTTCAAATAGATAAATGCCAAATAATAGATTATCACAGTTATATGTTTCACACTGCAAAATTAAAACCACAATAATTGTGCTACCAATCTAGCTATTCTATAAAATCTTCTCTGTATTTATCATTTTGGTGGTTCCTGAGATTTGACAGAAAATTCAGTGAAAAAAAAAATGATTACTAAAACTTACTAATAAGACTGTAAACATATGGGAAAGAATTGTTTAGGTAAGAACCTAGATTGAATTAAAAGCTGTGCAAAATATTATTCAAGGATTTAAATGGTACAATGAAATAAAAGTTTTGCCATCTTTTTTCTTTTCTTTCTTTTTTTGCTTTTAACTAATACAATTTGTTTCTTATAATAGCAAATTGGTTTTCTTATTAAAAATTGGTATTTTAACTACTCATGGATTCACAGCTGATCTCCCAGGAAGCCATGGTTAATTGCCATTGTAATTAAATGTTGCTTTTTTGAAAAATAGTTTTATTAATTCGAAACTATTAAGAAATTAATTGAAGCTGTGTTTACACAAATATAGTATCAAATACACATATGTTCAATGCAATAGTAATTTTTCTTTTTTATAGGCATTTTTAGTTCTTGTTTGTGTATATTCAAATGTAATTCATATGTTATTTATCATGTTGCTATTGAAAGGCCACGGAGATGTATATGCCATTGAAGATGCTTGCCGCAGATGCAGGCAAAACATCTGGGACACAAGGGGAGAAGCCCAGTGGACCACGGCCTACAAGCCCGGATTTGTTTTCTATAAGTGATCCTAACACCGGCCGTGAAAGCCTTCGAATTTTAATGAATATGTAGATTACTTAGAAAATTTATATTCTGGAAAGCAATAAGCTACCACTGTGAAAGTATATTTATGAATTTCATATAAGTAGAAATAATGGAAAATTTTTTCATACAAATTTTATTTTATAATGTATACTCAAATTTCTAGGCATGTGTTGTACATATTCCTTCTCTAAGGGTGCTTTATGGAATGCTATTGCACAAATACTTGGGTACAAAGAAAGCTTCCTGTCAGAAGTAGCATCAGGCGTGAGTATAGAGAAGTTTTGCATGGCGGTTCACCAGCAGAAGAGGTTTGCCACACACTATCTACTCTTAATAATATGCAGACATTCCAGATACCAGCAAGGAACTCACAAAAGTCACCAACATTCTCAAGGCACCACAGAGTGGCCCACTATGGAAGTTCATCACTCCGTGGGATTGTTGGGAAGATTGATAACAAAATAGTGCCTGAGGAAAAACCTGGGAAAAGCTCAAGTAGATGAGAAGGTTCAAAGGACACTGTTAATGAAAATAGAAGCCACCATAATTTCCAGGCCAATTGCACAAGTTGAGCCTAATAGTCACACATACATCCATTTTTTGAATGGCAAATGCCTAACAACAGTTCTATCAGCCCCTGAGCCAAGCCTTCATCAGGTTTTTAGCAAAGAAATGAGGCTTGGGAAGAAGATCCAAGATGACTTCAAAATATGGTGGAAGTAAGAATATTGTCTGAACCTAAGAAATTATCATAGGTTGTCCACAGTACAAAGGGAAAGATGGTGAACTGCCAGACTGGAGACATTGTCCTCCTTCAAGATGACTTTCACCTCAAACACATGTGGAAACATGCTCTCATCACTGAAGTGAAACCTGGGTGGAGTACAGACTCCATCCTCTGGACTTCCAACAGAGTATATATCACTCGACCTGTGCAGCTGGTCATCCTGCTGGAGATCAACCAGGGTGAGGAGGACATCGAGGACTAATACATCCAGTGATATGTTTCTATTTGTTCTTAGGGTCATAATCTGAAACATTAATTCTTCAGTTACTATCATAAATTAGATTACTCTCATAACACTATAAACATTGTTAAGGGAAAATAAAAGTTACCAACAGGTCAGTTTTTTTATCATTTTAAACCTTAAACACTCCAAAAATTGAATGTGCAATAAAATAAAATATGTACACATCTGAAAAGTTTGAAGTAGATGTGGCAGCTGATTCAATGACTTGTATATAGCATTTCCCCTTCATTCAGTGTGTTTTAAGTATGGGGGTTAATGTGCTATTGAAATATCAATTGAAAGGTTTGCACATTTGGATTTACATGTAGCACTATTTGTGAAAGCTGACTCATATGAGGTCTGTAGCCAGTTTTCACAGACTTTTCTGTTGCTGAAATGTCAGCTATGCAGTTAGATGACCTTTTCTTTAAAGGTTTGTTAAATCTTAGAATTCAATTTTAATGATAGCAAAACTGATAAAATTGGGGCATATTTAGAATGCTCGCCAAGAAAATTCCCATGTCTAAAGTGTGACTTTCAAAATAATCAGCCCATGCACAAACTCAGCTATTAAAGTTGAAATTTGTAAGAATTGGAAGAATAGTCATATTACAACAAAGTCATATAAATTTCTGCAATTGGATTAGTTCTCAATAGGCAATAAATTACATTGCTTACATAAAAGTAAAACCAAATGGGATGATATGAAGTGAAGCTTTTGAGAGCCAGCACTCTCCCAGCCAAAACATAATATGACTGCTCTGTATTTTGCCATTTAGAAGTACAATTGATAGTCAAAACCATTTCCTAGGTCCATGTAAGTACAAGTGGTCTGCATACTAATTGTATTGCACTGCAAGGACTTATGGGGAGTGGCTGATGAGTCACTTTTAAGCTCAGGTGGAAATGTCTCCCAATATAATTTTTTATTATTATTATTATTATTATTTATTTTTTTCCATCTTTCCTTATACTTCGTAACTTTCAATAGTCTCTCTTGTACATGTTCGAAAGTGGTATATTAATTTACTTCTGCCAAACCAACACTTATGGAAAGAAGTTCCAATATAATTGTTATTATTTATATGTATTTTCAGACAAAAATTTGTTACGATATCTCAAATATCATTCTGACAATATCTCCCCATTAGAGGAAATAAAAACCTTGCTATCATTAAATTTACATTAGTTACCCATTATTCTTTACATGCTTATTTTATATTCTTACAAAAAAAATACATTGAAATTACATGCTTACTATGTAACATTATCAGTCAAAAAAATAAAATTTTTCCCATAAATATAGCTTAAAGCGTTTTAACAATGCTCACCCCAGTAGGCTAATAGATGCAACTTCTCTTTTTAATTTTTATTGCTGCCCATTTTAAAAACATTTAGCTTTGTTGAGCCCAACTAATTAAAATTATTTTAGAAAGAAAAATTTAGTAATGATGAAAATGAGTTATACAAATTATCACTCAAATATTAAAATGCATTTATTAAAAGATCTAATTCTGCAAGTAAAAAATGTGATGAATTTTACTGTGTATTGTACAAAAATTTGTTCTTTATCTGGCTTCAAAATGAGGTAAGACTGCACCTAGAATATGTACTTTTTTGATTATTTCTATGTATGCAATGATCATAACTTGTAATGTTTTTAGCCTTGCTTACTCTCAGTGTAACTTCAGTTTAATTTTTTTATAGCAGACAATGCTTTACATGTAACATTTGAATGGTCATGTACTTTTAAGTAATGTTTTAATAAGTATTTTAATGATCAAAAGAATCAAAATACTGGAAGTGGTACACAGTGAAGCATAATTAATTACACATTGGTTATAAAATGAGTCGAATTTACACTTGAATTGCTTCACTAAGTATTTTAATATTTAGTACTCTACTAGACATATAACTATATTTATTTTCTTAAACTATAACTAACAACTATTGTTTTCTTTTAACAATTTGTAGTGATCAGACCCAATGACCAGAATTTGAAGCTACTGGCACTCCTATTTTCATTTTTTCCCCATCATCAGAGAAGTATGACCCAAGAACCCCTTCTTAGTTAGTTTAATCTGGAAAAAAAAAAAAACTCTGCACGTTGGAGAGTTATAAATATTTCCTGAGAAGACTGAAAATTAGGGGTCGGTTTCTCTTCTATTAAAACCATGCTTGGAACTTTGAATATTCAATTGGTTATATCATAAGTTGCATATTTTTCATTTAATTTACTGAGTTTTAATGGCATAAAAATGAAAATTGATAAACACAGCCCACTACTGAATTTAAAAACAATTATTAAACATCTTCAAACAAGCAAATCAAACTGAAAATGTAAAAGTCTGAAATTAATTTTGTTGCCATGAAGTTATTATTTAACAACTGCTGCTGCACTTGTTCAGAGAAGCCAAACAACAATGACAGCTACTGCATTAGAGCACAAAAGCATGTGAACACCCTGACTTTTGCACCATACATATTTATTGGTAAATTTAGCTTAATTTTCTACATTTAGGTGTAAGGTACACAGACATTTTTGATATTTTAGGTTTATAGTTTCATTATATTATATGTAATAAAATTGCATTATTTGTCATTTTTAATGCTGTTAAATGTGACATATATGCAATAATTTAAAACATATGGCATTTAAATCTACCCTGCCACTGCTCTAAACTTGATGAGACAGCAACAGCATTGCTAGCACATCTTGATTTGTGCATGTTAAGTAGTTTCTGTATATATACGACTGGTATGATGTACAAAATCAACTTATGAGTCAAAAAACTTAGGAGGACTGGCAACTTGAAATAGTGTACCAGTAGGCAAAGCTTTAACTGCACTCAGTTCTCATACTATCACTACCATTTAATTTAGACATTAATTTAAATCTACACAAAGTAAAGAAAACAAAATTAAACAAACAAGAAACCCTTTCTTTATATATACATATATATATAAAATTATTATTATTATTATTATTATTATTATTATTATTATTATTATTGTCGTTGTTGTTGCTGTTGTTATTTTTAGGGAAAGTTGCACTAGTATTGATTTGTTTATAGTCATAGCTATTATGCACTAGATGCTATTTCCCATTTTCAGGATTATCTGAATCAAATTTTGTGAACATCCAAAATGTATAACTTACGAGCCACTACTGCAAACAGTGTGGTAAAAAGTCATTGTGCACATACCTTTGTTTCAGTCATTACTATTAATAGTAAATGAGTAAATAACAATGCTATACTCACATAATATAGATACTTGGAGTGCCCTCCATTGTTACATATGCTTAAGAAAATATCTCTATATACAGCATTTCTTACTGCTGAATGTTTTAAACAGCTTTTTGGATATACAATTTCAGCACTCCAGTCACATGGATTGGCATACATCATATATTTTAATTTTTTAAACTGAATTTATTTTCACTAAAGATGCCTTGGGCTTATGCTTAATTTTCGAATTTGCTGAATCAACTCCTGGAAACTTATCATTAAATTGTCTCCTTCATAACAATCATGAATAAGCATTCTTTGTTCTAGAGTACATCCTTATCAATACTCTATAATACGTAGCAGAAATTCAACTGAAGTAGTTGATACAATAAATATAAAATTAATAAGTTCAACTCTTGTAAGAGAAAAAAATTATTTCTAGTCTCACTGCATACAAACTCTGATTGTGTAGTATTTATAAGTAATTCTTGAAAGCCAGATAAAGAACCTTTGTTCTTAATGTCTCATCTGATCACATTAAACGATGGCATTTTAGAACGACAATGCCAGTGCTTATTCCATGAACTCTGTCTTTGTTCATCAAACAGGAGTGGGAAACAATTATAGGCCTCTAACCTATAGCTAAATAAATGCATTTAAAGTCAATATTTTCTAATTGCACAATATTTTGAAATAGGGAATAAAAATATTGGTACAAATGACTGATTCCTTCACTTATATATTATCCCACAGTATGCTTTCTTTATGGTTGTGAATGACTTTAAGCATGTATGAAACTCGGAAATGTAAAAATATTTACAGAAAAATTACTGATGGATAAAAAACATAAAAAAGTTGGCTTTATTACCAAAATTCTAACTTCCTTTAATTAGATTAGAAAAGAGGTCACATAATCTATCCTTTATTTAACAGCTTGCACTCATTTTAATTCATAAATACAAGCATTTATACAGAAAAATTAATGTAAGAATGAGTATTATATCAATGTTACATCCACATGTTGTAAGTTTTAATAATATATGGAAGAATTGAACACTATTGACACCGTTAAGTTATGACTTCCTTATTTTTATAGTCAGCATAGTCTTCTGTACCTACTGAGCACAAATTTCCTCCCATTTCCAGAGCAAAATATAATGATGACAGATGTCAGTAACTGCTCCTTGATGTGCAGTGAAGTATTGTTTCTGAATGATGAATCAGAGCTGATTTAATCCAGGCGAGCTTTATAGCTTGTTTTCCAAATTTCAGCCAACGTAACAGCTGAATGAAAACGATGAAAAATACATAAAGGCAGCGTCACTCGCTGCACTATTGCCCATGCCAAGAATCCATAGAATTTCAGCTGTAAATAGAAACAACATAATTATATAGAACATTTATTTGGGCACCTTATGCTAGGTGAATCAGCTAGTATTCGTTATATATGCAATATCTTGATAAGGGGTCAATATTCTTTTATTACCTCTTTTACAGTAACATACTCTCTGTAAGCATACTTTCAAAGCGAAAAATTATCTATATGGATTTACATTCAATGGGCACAACACTGTTTTGAGAGCATTCTGTTAATTCAGGCAATTACAGCTAAATCTGTTTTTATACATCAAAAAGTTATGCATATCAGTAATAATGCAATATAATGTGACTGAAGCTTGAAATAATGACTAAGAGAATAACTCAATTGTGTGTTAGGAAAATAATTGTATATTTCATATTAATCAATCTTTTATACTCTGGTTTCTCACACAGAGGTCCCAGGTTTGATACCTGGGGCAGGGAATTTTTCTTTAACTAAAACCATTCCCTATTCCCACAGAGTCTGGAAGTATACATGTGAAAGTGAATGTATGTGTGTTTAATAGTATAATACTAAAAAAGCTAATGTTAATAAACTCTACAGTTCATGAGAAAATGCCAGCAGTTGTTTCTAAAGCAAAACCCCTGATATGATAGCAGAAGTTAAAGGGGCTGTCTATATGAATTTAAAAAATATATTTTATGAGGTTGTCCACCAGAGAGTTCTGTATGACCAGTGCCAGAATCTGCAAGTTCAAATCCTACTACAATACTGTAGCTTTTGTATGTGTTCAGAATCTCTACCTTTTAAAAAATAATTATTTTAATAGCTGAAGTAGATATTTTTAAAATAACACATTTAAAAGCTATTAAAATAACATTCAAGGTTGTGGTATGCTGCTTATGTTGGATTAAGTATGATAGAAAACCATTTTGTCAGGGCTAAGGGGGCAGCAAATTTCTTAATCTAATATGAAAATTTCAGTAAAACAATAGTGTTATTATGTATAGTTCTTAGCCCCTAACTTGGTAATTTTGTCATGTTGACTGAAGGTTGCCTGCCTCTTCATTCATAACATCACATAGATGTTTTTCAAGCTCTGGAAGTAGCATGTGTAATTTTTCTTTTAGTTCCCCATTCAGGAAAGCAGCTAATACAGCTAATTGATTTATTTACATTTCTTCTTCTATGGCTATATCAAGTATGAGTCTTATGGAACTCAACTTAGCAACTGGAGCAAAGGTTTCCTTATAATCTATTCCAGGATATTGTTTAAAATCCTTGCAACCAATCTAGCCTTTCTATGTAGGGTAGACCGGGGGAATACTGACACCATAACACATTTCTATTTTTGTATTTTCTGCTATGATAGTTACGTTCTGCATATTAGAGCACAAAATAATTTGGAATATAACCTATGCATTGCGTATATAATGCTGATATATTACTATAAAGTTAAGTGTGTTTCACACGTTTATTGTCATTGCTACTATGTGTCGGTATTGCCCCGCATATAGGGGCAACACCGACACCCTTGCCGGGCAATACCGACATTGCCTGAAGATTGAGAAATGAGCTGTTTAGAGTTGAACATAAAATTTGTTTTATTAACACATCAACTAATGCATTATGCAAAGCATAGGAACAATATGAATAACTGAGCTGATTTGTGGTTTAAAATGTAAACATCTCAAATTCTCAAAGAGGAAAAACCTAATAACCCATACAACAAAAGTCACATGTATAATTCTTAGCAGTATCAGATCCACTACATTCAGCATGGGCCCACCTGCCACAAACCATAGCTCTGTTGCACCAAACTCACCACAAACTAAGCACACCTCTGAATCGTTTGCAAACAGATCAACATTGTCATTTGAATCACTATCATCACATAACTCAGCTTCATCTACATCTTCTTCAGAAGTTTCTTCAAAAGATATTTGTCTGCGGAATGTTTTTTTCAATTTCTTAGGTTTTGAAGTTGAATTTTTTTCACCCCTGTTGATTTCTTCGTTTTTTCCAATCTCGACCTTTTTGGAGTTCTTTTCTTTTTTAACTCTCTTAAGTTTATTTGATGAGGCTATCTTTGGGTTTTCTAATAGTTTCTCTAGTCTCAACTTCGCTTTTGCATCTTTTTGCATCTTTTTCTTCTTTGTTTCTTCCAGTGCAGCTTTCATAGGAGTAGCAGTCAAAATTACTGAGTGTTGTTTTTTGTTACCATTTGATTTGTGTTGACTTTGCTTTTCTGTTGATTGTAGAGGGGATATAGATTGATGTTTTTCTTTAAACTTTTCAGCGCTAGGACCACTTTCATCTGTGACTGTTGACTTACAATTTCTAGAGTTGAGACTTTTCTCAGTAGTTTCTTTAGAACTGACGTGTCCAGAAGGCTGTGATGCTTCAACATTTAGGCCTACAGACTCCCGAATGTCAGCATTACTACTAATGTCACCAATTTCGTCAGTTATAATTTCCTGACCGATGATGATTGGAGGCTGAATCTGCCCTTCAGGAATAAAATCTTCTTTAGCAAATTTATCAGGGTTTAGTGGAAGAATTCCTACTTTTCTGAACCCAGAAACTCCTTTCTCCATTGTAGCTACTTTCATGTAAGCTACATTAAAAATTGACGCTATATCATAGACGGTTATCCTTTGGAACCGGTTAGCTTTTAAAAACCTGTCACACTCTGTGTTAAATGCCTTCTTAAGAGGCCCATAAAAAGTCAGATCCAGAGGTTGCAGCCTATGTGATGTGTGTGGTGGTATGGAAACGACATGTATGTGATTGACTCTACAGAACTCATAACTATCTAAGATGATATGGCTGCCATGATTGTCCTTAATCAATAACACTGGGTCCTCCTCGGTAGGTTTAGTATTGTCCTTAAAATTTTTCAGCCAATCATTGAATAATTCTTCATTGGACCAACCTTCATTGGACCAACCACTTATAGACTGCACCAGCTGGTCCACCTCTTTCTAATAGAGGAGACATTCTCTTTCTTGGATAAATGAACATTGGTGGAATGTATGTTCCAGAAGAACTAAAAGCACACACTACAGTAATATTTCTCCCTCTTTCCCAACTTGTTACAGAGCCACCTGTTTTTGACCTTTTGCAGCTAGTGTTTTGCCCGGCTTTTGCACCGTTAATATACCTCTTTCGTCCATGTTAAACACTCTTGTAGCCGGAAAGGTGTGTTTTTCATATACCTCTACCAAGTTGGAATAAAATAAATCTACTTCTGACTTATTGAACCCAATAACTCTATTCGCACTTGTTGCTGAGGGCTGCCTTAAGCTGATGGTAGGATTTCTTTTCTTGAATCCTGCAACCCAATCCTCTCCAGCCATTCGTTTTTCTTTATTAAAACTGTGTTTTAATTGTAGCTGCTCTGCGAGATCATAAGCAAGTCGACGTAGCTCAATCAAAGTGATGCCATAGAACATGTTGGCTAATTGTTTAACATGATTAGCCAATACAGCTACTTGGTCGATTGTGAACACAGATCTTTTCCCTAAGGCTGGTTTTTTTTAGCAGACTTGGATTTTACACAGTCATGAAGGGTGATTCTTGGGATATTTAATTCAGCTGCTACACTTTTTACGGATCTACCATTTTGCACTAACTCAATTGCTTTCTTAAGGGTTTCCTGGCTCCATTTACCCCTCTCCGTTGTCCTCTTTCTCGATCTAACCATCTGAAAGGAGTTAAAAGCCAACCTTTAGACTTTGGGAAACCCATTTGGAAATAAAAATGGGCTGGGGTAATACCGACACCCTGTCGACATTTCCCCGTAGTGAAATGTCGGTATTACCCCGGAAAGACAATATGGCAAAAACAAAAATCTGGCGGGTAAATAGTACGTTAAGCTCTAATAATATATATACTAAAACGTTCGCAATTATGAGTAGTTTGTGGTGATTTATTAGTTATACACATAAACAAGATGGTTAAAAGCTTACCTTTTTTTATCTGTAACCCTAAATTTACTTCAAAGTCAGTAGAAATTAACTTTTTTACACCACGTGAAAACTGATGTGCTTCAAGAATAGCAACGCAATGTGCACTAATTGTTGCGTTGTCCGCAACGTAGCAGCACTATCCAACTGCGACTAGAGTTGAAAACACGGCTACAACACGGGGTGTCGGTATTGTCAAGGGTATCGATTTTCCCCCAGTCTCCCCTACCAGAATTCCATCAGTATTATATTTAGATTTTACTGCTAGTTTGGATCCCATTATGTACCTATCCTTTTCCTTTTCAATGAGAGTCCTTGTGTTATTTCCCAGATGAGCTTTCATTTCTTCCTTTATGGCCTCATGTCAACATTGTGTAATTCATCTGACACAGATTTGTCTTCAAAGGCACAAGTCATTGTCATTTGCGATTTCATTTATAAATGTCTTTATTGCTGGTTCATCGGATGCTAATTTACTGGAAAAAATAAAATTGGAAAAAACAAAACCCTTTTGCTTTGTTGTGGCTTCAATCTTTCTTTGTTTCTGATTTGGAGTCATCTTCATCCACATCTTATGTTTGCTGGCCTTCATTTGATTCCAGTCTAAGAACATCCTGTTTCCTTTTGATTTTTCTTTTTGGTCATCTGACATTTCAATTCTATTTTGTAGACAAGATCACTTTTAATAGCATAAATTTTTGGATCTGAAAATTCTTGAAAATACATGAAAGCCAAATTCATTAAAGAATTCTGAACATAAAAATACAAGGTTAAAATATTTGTACTCCCTCAGATATTATTAATGAACATGAGTTAAAATACTAAAATATATCATTGTACTTTTAGGCATTCAAGAACAGAAATGCTTAGAATTAGGTTGCAATAGTTTTATGTAATACCTACATGCTGCCTTGGGAACAACTATTTATGATATTATTCTTGCATAAATATTATGCAATAGTCCTAAGAGTAAAATAAGGCCCTGTTTTCCTTTATCCTTTTATGCAGCTAATCACTGCCCTTTATATTGTAGGATATGTCTCTATTAAAGAATCATCCACAAACACTCCACCATTTTTAATCTATATGTACTTCATTCACTGAACCAGCAGTGGGCTGAAGCAGGCCTCCTGAATGCATCTTGTGTAAAGTGCTGCTGCAGTGTTTGGCCCACTGAATGCACCCAATATTCCATAATTCAACATGCTGTTCAATATTTTTAATTGATAATCATCCACACATAGTTTCGAAATTAGGCAAGCACATTGCTGATTCAATTCATACATTCATCACATGCTACATCTAAGAATCTGACATCACTTGATTTCTTATTGTATGTCTGTTTAATCTGTCGTTTTTTTTCTATTTTGTACTAAATGATAGTTTATGAAGCCTATTTTTTTAATGTTGAGATATATTTTAGTCACACAGAATTATTTTCTCATATTTTTTAATAAGATGTTACAATTAGGTTCCAAAGTATAGGGAATATTCCCAGAGATCATAACAGAAGTATCATCAGCATACATAATAACAGAACACTGTCTTAAACTCAAAGCAAAATTGATAACTTGCAAAAGAAATAAGAGGATAGAAAGATGAGATACTCCAAAATTTACACAAACCCTGGGTACCTAATTATAAATGGTAGCCAGGCTTGTAGGCCATGGTTCAAATGATTTAATTACCAACATTTTGCTAAAATCTATGTCTGGCATCTTCAGGGAACAAAGCTATTAATCTTGTGGACTCCGGAGCTGGACTAATAGCTTTGTTCCCTGAAGATGCCAGATGCAAATTTTGGCGAAACGTCAGTAATTAAATAATTTGTACCATGGCCTACAAGTCTGGCTACCATTTATAATCAAGTTGCCAATACTGGCTGTGAAAGTTTAAGTATTTATGAAACTCTGGGTAATTTATATGAATTTCTCCTATTTTCAGGTATATGAGAGATTTCAAATATTGTTTAGCTGCCTGCTTAAGAAGGATTCAAACCAATAGGCTGATGTTTTTTTCAATAGCAAATCATGATTTATATGGTCAAATGCTCAACTTAGGTCACAGAAATATATTCCAATGAAAGTTTTGTCAAGAATCAAGAATGGAAATGATTTCTTTGAACAAAGCATATATATCAGAAATAGTTGATTTGTTCAAAGTGAAATCAAGTTGACATCGATGTAAGATATGAAGATACAACATAAGTAGAGGGAGACTCACCTGAATTGCAGTAAATGCAAATACACCTTCTTAAATAAATATAATATTTAGAAAACTATCAATGTAGATAATGTTTTTTTCAATGCATAAAGGTATATTAATTTGATTCACCACTGGTTCACTTACCTGCACAGGATTAGCAACAACTTTTTGAGTTTCAAAGGTGTAAATGACCCACATTGTAACATTGCATATGAGGAGGAATGTTACAACCTGGCGCCCTGGTTTGCTTCGATCTTGCTCTGGAAGGTGAACACGACGACGGGCTACATCAGCAATGAAAAGCAGCTGCAGCACTACCTGTTTATATAGTTAAAACAAAAGGGTTAGCCAGATCATAAAAGATCTACAGCAGAAAGAGCATTACTTAGAGAAGGTACCCTTTAATAGGTACAATAAGAGTAAATGTAACATTTTTCTGAAGCTAGGAAATTCAGGAAACAGGCATTTATCATGTATCCTGGATATGTATTTGCAGGTAATTTGAGCATGTTATATATAAGCACATGACTTTAGTATTCCAAAAATTTTCAAGCAAAGTGAACTTTAAAAAAAATGCAACAAATATTTGTTACATTGTTTTACATGTAAGCAAGAATTGAATATAGAATGTACTTTAGTCAAGAGCTTGTTATGATGCCTTTAACTGTATATTACTTATGTTTTACCTTCAATTCACTAAGTGGCCATGCAAACACACCATAGCAGTGATTATAGTGGTATTGTTAGCTAGCAATATTTTACCCAGTAGTAGCTTGTGAGTGGGTTCTGGGTGTTCACAAAATGTTGAGGGTTAGATAGTCCTGGAAATGTGATTAGCATCTGCTCCATAATAGTTATGATTATGAACAAGAATTCAGGGTAGCTCCTCTTCAGCAATAGATAACATATTCATGAATATAGATAGAATTAAAACTTCAATAACCTTACCATTTGCAAATGGCCTTTCAGATCATGAGGCACAAATACTTCTCATTAAAGACATAAACTTAAAGTTAAAACCAATCTATAAATATTGTAGAACACGAAAAGTAGATGAAAGCTCCCTCACATTGTTTAAGTATGCCCTTCAACAAGAATCATGGACTGAAATCTATGAAATAAATGGAGTAAATGACAAGTTCAATAATTTCCTACAACATTTCAACTCTCATTTTGTAGCATGCTTTCCAGTCAAATATTGTAAAATATATAATCAGAAGGAAAATAGCACCTGGATTACAACAGGCATTAAAACTTCTTGCAAACATAAGCGAAAATTATACCAAGAATTGAAACATAATAAGACTCCACACTTAGAATGTCACTACAAAAGTACTGTAAAATTCTAAAAGAAACAATAAAAGCTGCTAAAATATTGCATTGTAATAAAGAGATATCCAGTTCTGATAATAAAATAAAAACTATCTGGAATATATTAAAAAGGGAAACAGGTAAGAGCTCTCAAGAAAGCCCCTCAATTGCACTGAATTCCGGTAATCAAAAAATTGATGATCCTCAAAAGGTCGCAGATATTTTCAACAATTTCTTTTTGAATGTAACAGTCAAATTAAAAATAAACTATGGATGTAAAGAATCAGCAATAAATTTTTTGAAAACTTCTTTTGTAAAAAAAGTCCCTGAATTTAAAGTAAAAATGACTACACCATTTGAAATAAAAAATATAATAAATTTGCTCAAGACCAAAAATTCTTCTGAATATGATGAAATATCAAGTAAAATCCTAAAAGCATGTTCTGACCTAATATGCATTCCCCTTAGCTATTTATGTAACGAATCACTAAAGAGTGGAATATTTCCTGACAGAATGAAGTACCCTATTGTCAAACAACTTTTTAAAAAAGGAAAACAAGATAATGTATCAAATTATAGACCTATATCTCTCTTGTTCTGTTTTCTCAAAGGTATTTGAGAAAGTAATGTTCAATAGGCTCTATAATTACTTGGAAAAGAACAACTTATTTGCCAAAGAACAGTTTGGCCTTAGAAAAGGAGTAGCGACAGATAATGCAACCTACAAGCTCACACACAAAGCGTTAACAGCGTTAAATGAAAAGGAACATGTTGCTGGAATCTTTTGTGACCTAGCGAAGGCTTTTGACTGTGTGAATCATGAGATTCTGATAGCTAAACTAAATTTCTATGGAATAAAGAATAACATATTAGATTAGTTCATTTCATACCTAGAGAAGAGAAAACAAAGGGTCGAAATTAATAACTCCAATGGGTATCAAAATAGTGCCTCAGAATGGAAATCAGTAAAACAAGGTGTTCCCCAGGGATCAATCTTAGGGCCTCTTTTGTTCTTGGTTTACATAAATGACCTCCCATTATACATTAACAGTTTTGCAAGTATTTATTTATTCGCAGATGACACTAGTGTTCTAGTAACAAGTAAAGATTTCAATGAATGTGTAGTTAAATTAAACTATGTTCTAAATTGTATGTCAAATTGGTTCAAAGCAAACACACTCTCAGTAAACCTTGAAAAAACAAAAACAATTAAATTTATAACTACTCGCTCACCACAAATGCACATAGAAATAGGAATTAATGATACATTGTTAGAACAGCTAAATGAAGTCAAATTGCTTGGCCTTCAGGTAGATAAGCATTTGGTCTGGAAGTCACATATTAGCTACATCACACCTAAACTTAGCTCAGCATGTTATGCTCTCCGTGCACTGGTTAAATTTCACTCAATTGATACACTTAAGTTGGTGTATTTTGCCTACTTTAACTCCATCATTGAGTATGGAATAATATTCTGGGGTAATTCAGTAGATAGTAAATACATATTACGGATGCAGAAGAAAGCTATACGAATAATCTGTAATGCTTATAGCAGACAGTCATGCAAAGAACTATTTCAAAAATTGGACATCCTCACCTTACCTTGTGTTTATATATTATCCATTTTAAAATTCTATGCAGTTAATCGACACAGTTTTATAACAAACATGGAAATTCATAACATTAATACTAGACAAAAGGGATTGATTCATCGTCCCAATGCCAATCTTCGTTGCTTTCAGAAAGGTGTATATTATGAAACAATCAAGATATTTAATGCTCTCCCCAGTAATCTCAAAGAAAATGTTAGGAATTTCAGGGCTTTTAAGGCCTCTCTTAAGGAGTACCTTTGCAATAAATCATTTTACTCTGTAGATGAATATCTAAGTGACAAATCTGTCTGACAATACCGTTAATAATCATTGTATTTATAAATATTACAATGTATTGCATTTTGTGTATATTGGTGTGTGTGTTTTACATTAAAATTAATTTGATTTATACTTTGACTTGCACGAATGTGTCAAATGAATTTTTTTTTTTTGAGTATTTAGCAATGACACAAGGTCTGTAAAGCCTGATGTTTTGATATTTTTACACTCTAGTACATAATTGTAAATTTTTGCATTGGAAATTCTATAACATATTTGTAAATATGTATTGTAATTTGTTGATATTTATGAAGAGTACATAATACAATAATCATGTTTTAGTTTATATAATTACTACTAGTAACTATTATATCGATAATTTGAAAACTATCATCTGACATAACATTAGTTTTACATATAATGAAATTATATTTATTTATTTATACATTTTAACACTATATTTTGATACTCTTTGTTTTTATGTGCATGAAAAAAAAAAAAGAATTCTGTTGTTTTTGTAACCTATGCTTTTAGCACTAGGGCTTTATACTTTTTTTTTTTTTTTTTTTTTTTCATATTATACATGTATGCCTTGACAAGTTCTATGTTCAGTGGCTTTCTGGCCTAAACGAACCTACAGAATGCTTTCTTATCTAATCTAAATCTAATCAAGTTGATACAACTGCTGCTGATGCCTACAAAATAATAAGAACAACAAAGATGATACTGATGCATTAGTTATCTTACGAAAGAAAGGGTAGTTTTGTGGAAGTGTGTTGCATAATTAAGTACACCATTCTAAGGTAAGAACAAAGTAGTGTATTAATTAAATTGCAGTTAAGAATATGGATAGTCTGATGCAGTTCCACATACATGTACTTACTACCTACTTTTGCCAAAGGTGCAAGATAGCAGGATTATTGCAGTATTACATCCATGTATTCAGAGGTACAGTGCTAAGAAGTATTAACGTTGCTGTCCTCTAGCAACCTTAATTTATACCACAGTGAGCTACCATGTAAGCTGCATTAATGTGAAACTGTACTGACTGGGCACAGGAAAAGAAGCTTAGGCATTCGAGAAGTGTGTATACTGCATTTGTATTTTGCCCATAAGGCAATTATATCACACCAATTGTATATGCACGAAAGCTACTTAAAACATGCTCAAGACAAGATTGGTGTCACATTTCATCCAGTTCAGAGGAGTAGCACAGTAGGTTTTAAGTTTTGTCAAATGGTATTCAAAGAAAAATTATCCAATGAATCCACAAGGTGTCAAAAGTTCAGGTGATATGTGCTCCTGTGCTATTATATAGCAGCAAACTGTTCTACCAACAAAGTTAATAAAACCGGATATGAGCTGAGTAAGTAAATATGCACACTTGTATTGATTTTATGAAGAGAAATTTGTTACCTCTTACAATGAGCATTGCCCTGTAGACAACAATAAACTTTATTGCCATTTTTCTAAATATACAATAAATATAATGCATGACTCATGATTTCAGTGAGTTTTTGTGTTATTGTATTTTAAACCTAGTGTGTATATTAAATAAGGATTATCCATCACATTCAGTTAACCATTAAACCCATCCCCCTTCATTAAATGATTAATTAGGGTTCTAATACTAAGTTTTAAAAGAAAACTTAAATATACAATTAATGCTTTGAGTCTGAAATATGAGGGTGGATTAATTGTCACTTTGCAATGTTACCCCCATCCTTTTCCACAGTTTTAGTTCACCTTTTAATGAGGGCATGTATTCCTGTGTGGTAAAATGCACAATCTTGCTTCCGAAGTCATTGACGAACAGATATTTTCATGGCCTCCACATCTGGAAAGTGAGCTTCCTTCAGCAGTCCAAACACATAGAAGTCTGATGGTGCTAGGTCAGGGTTGTATGGGGGGATATGCAAGACTTTCCATCCAGTTTTCACAATCTCTTCAGTGGTGTGATGACTGGTGTGGTTTTCCATTGTCATGCAAAAGCAGAACATCTGCCATGGTTTTTGTTGGGCAAACTTGCTGAAGTCGTATTTTCAGTGTTTTCAGGTGCCGACATATTGCATAGAATTTATTGTGCATTTCTGCTCACACCCTCTGCATCCCAAAAGATGGCCACCATCATTTTTCCCTGCTGATAGCATAGTTTTTAATTTTTTCTTCCTCGGTGAGGCTGTGCGATGCCATTCCATGGACTGTCTCTTTGATTTTGGTTCCACATTTTGAATCCAGTCACAATTTTGTCCAGGAACTTCTCTCCCTCCAAAGTGAAGTGCTGCAAATCTTCTGAGGCTATTGTTTTTCTTGTCTCCTTATTCTGCTGGATTAACATTTGGGGTGTCCACCAAACACACTTTTGAGTACCCTAATTCATGAATAATTATCACTACACTGCCTTTACTGAGAGACATAATGCGACACAATTCATCAATCTGTTGGTCAGCTCAAATGATCTCATCCACTTGTTCAGTGTTGCATGGAGTCACTGCAGTCGTGGGTCTGTCGCTCTACTGTTCATGAGCTATGGTCCTTCAGTTTTATTACAATGACAAACCTTTTAATTTCTAACATCTTCTAAACTGCTGACATCCACTGTTGCATAACCATACACCTTTGTGAGCCTTTCAAGAATGAGAATGGACTTTTCACCTACTGCATTCAAGAATTCAATGAACAGAACACTATCTAATACAAACATCAATGTTAGCCATTTTGCATCAAGAAGTGGTATGATGTATGAAGTTGTTATTGCAGTGGAGTAGAGCAGAAGGTTCAAGGCATTGCACCAAATTCAAATTGTTTCACATAACTTACTAAGTTCAGAAGAAAAAAAAGGATACTTATTAATCTACCCTATATTCTGGTGAGTAATGGATATTCTTTTAAAACTTATGCTACTGAAATATTTAATCTGATCAGTTAAATGATTCAAGAAAAATAGTTACAGAGTAGATAATGACTTTCAAGAGTAGAATTCAACAACTAATACAATATTAATAAAATAGTTTGATAATAAATATTATAACAATCATAAAAAACACTATTCCAGTTTAAAAATTATGCTAATTATTTAAAAAATCTAATGTGCTCCATTCACATGACTTTCTCTACCTCTCTGTAAAAAATTATTGTTAATAAGCTAATCCTTCTAGCTACTTCATGCTAATTGACATAAACATTAGCAGAAACGTTTTATTACTTAGTTCCTTATAGGTAGAAAGGAAATAAGGGGATATACTAGGCTAAAGCAACAGTCAAATGCTTTAAAACGTAGTTGCTGTGGTATAGAAATCTGATCCTTTGTATGTTGTATGGTCAGGTGGTGACAAGTTCCTGAATGAGAAAATTATAATCTTAAAAACTGTCAACTTCAGGAAAAAAATGCATATAACATAAATTGTGTGTTTTAATGAGTTCTTCATTTTTTGTGCAGTAAGTTTTTGTCTGTCTCTTACAGTTTACCAGTTATGCAAAATTCCACAAAATTAATTCAGAATAAACATTTCTTCAGTGGCTATTCCCAGAAAATTCAAGATATATATTATATTTGTTATGTAAATATCTTTAATATACAATATTTTAATAAAAATCGTTAGAGGCGTTTTTGAGAAAAACATTTCTGAAAATTTTTCCACGTAAGGGGTAGTTTGGGGTGGGGAATTTTCTTGAAAATCTTCGTGTCACATCCTTGAGAGATAGTAAACTTAAATACCAAGTTTGGTATTTAACGGCCTTTTCATTTTTGAGCTATGCAGGCACAGATCTTTTTCTGAAAATGCTTTTATTGGATTCACAAGGTCCTAAAACTTTATGTACATAGTACATGTAGAGAAAGTTAAAAAAAAAGCCATGGATTAATTTTTAATTTACAAGCTATTTTAAAAGCTGTATTAAATTACAATTAAATGGGGCAATTATTCTCAAAACTGAGTGTGCAATTTTTCTAGGAGCAATAATCAAAGTATCCACACATAAGGCATGTAATAAAAGATTCGAATAAAGTTATCTATATTGTGAGACAGTTTAGTAAAACAATGGACAATGATAGAGTAAAATAGGTTATGTGTTTATATGCTCCCATATAAAATAAGAGGTAACATTGTGCAAAAAAAAAAAAATAATAAAACTTTAAACTTCAAAAAGAGGCACTTAGAATAATGGATATTAAATGAAGATAGAAGATAGAGTTCAGGAATATTTTTAAAAGTTTAAGTGGTATCTTAACTGTCCCGTGCATATATATATTTACAAGAATAAAATAATACTTAATATACACAAATATATTTTGAGAAATAATGAAGACTATTGAAGTACAGATCTTAGAGGCACATTAAATAATAGGGACTTGGAAAATAGGGGCTATATAACAAATTACCAAAAGAAATAAAATTGGTAACACTAGAATTACTATAAACACAGCAAATAATGATGATGATGATGATGATGATGATGATGATGACGACAATGACATGATGATGATAATGATAATAATAATAATAGTAATAATAATGATATGAAATAATTAAGATTTATGACTTCATAAGAAATATGTTGTAGGCATCTGGGAACATTTTTAGTACTTTCTGTGAGCATGGTGAATGCCAACATTTAAACACTGCCTCTATACTCAAAGCATGGCACACTTGTTTATTGTGTCAGTATCTGCAAATAGCAGGGTGCATCAAGATAATTTCTGTGTATATCAAATTATCTTCTAAAAGCTTATGAAGCCCTCTTTATTTTTTAATGCCGTTTCTAAAATCTTATATTCCTAGAAATTAGAAGAAATATACAAAAATTAACTTCAGAAAAATGTTGAGCTCCTTAAAATGTACAATTTGAGTCAAAGAAGTTTTTTCATTTCATGATCCATTTTTGGGATAGTTGCTACTGTTAATTTGAGTATTCCAGAAACTATTTTAAGCAATGCTTATGTTTTTAAAGTATCCCTTATTGCTTTGCCTAAATTCATGTAAACAGTTTATAATAAGTATTTAAACATGCATTTACAAAATAGCTGTCTTATACTGATCTTCTGGAGGCTCTTAACCAAGTACTACAAAATATGCATTGTTCATTTCTATCAACATTCATCATAATTAACATGCATTAAATAGAGAGGAAGCTTTTGCGTAATAATTTGTAGAATAGGAATGACAATGTGAAGCTTTGTCTAGGGTTTTCTCTGGGTTCCCTGGTTTCCCTGCCATTCATTGCATACACTTGACTGTCATTTCATATTATCTACTTCCTCATTCATCCTCCTCATTACCATGCATCAGGTTGATCACTCATCCTGGCTTCTCTCTAATTCAGAGCCTATGTTCCTCAACAAGGTCTGACCCTAGGTACTAGCTTTTATGTCCTGGGGATATAAGTCCTTCATATAAGGAGAATACAGAGACAAAAGAAGAGGAAGAATAAGAAATGAAAATAAATTATAGAGAAAGTGCTGTGATTGTAATGGACTTAATTTTTATTAATGTAATACATAAAAGATATAATTCTCTATATTTCTTCTAAAACTTACCTGCAAAACAGAAAGAAGACCTGTTATCATGACAAGAAGATTTGGTTCATGTGTAAATGCCCCAAGTGAACCAGCAATGACACTGAACACTGCGTAGACAAATAATCCAAAAGCAGACACTCTTAACAAAATGTCATTCAGATCACTTTGCTCCTCTGCTCTGAATTTCAGGCTCTGCACCCTATTTTAAGCAGGAAATAAAGTAGTGATTTAATAACTTAATTTTTGTCATTATGTCTTTATGGACATTTGACATTAAGAATTTAATTTTCAATTTTCCTTGGACTCTATGCTGTTAGGATTTACAAATATCTTACCTTTGCATACTATCTTTCCTCTGATTACTGAGTCATACATCAGTATCAAGAAATTAATATAATTCAGTTGGTATGTAAAGAATCCAAATACAGAAGGCTAATTTAACCAAATATCCATTATGCTGGTTTTTCATCTAGCTGTCAAAGTATGTCACAGATTCATAATTATAAAAGTTCCACTTTTCAATGACAAGATACAGTTTTATATTGAAGAAAGACAATGACTGAATGTGATTTTTAAACAGTGATTCATAAAGTAAAAATTAAAATTATTTAAAGTTGTCAATAAGTTCATAATGTTTTTCAGTTTGCTTCTTATCACCATAGGTATATAGTAATGCAAAATAATGATTAATGAGATAGTGGATGTATGCACAGCATTATAGTTTGGATGCATTAGCTTTGTGGTAGAAATAAGTCAGCAGAATTAGCAAAGTTTAGTTTATTATAGAGTTTTTGGATACAAATCTAAAAATGTGCAATTTTTCAAGGATCTTAAAACACCATTTTCAAGCAAATTCAAGATGGTTAGAGCAACCGTATTCAAATTCCAGCTGTGGCATTGAACTTTTCACATGCCTTTCTAACAGTTCTAACCAGTACATGGTGATGATTGGATGAACCTCTGCATCATTAAAATGTCTGGCGAGATTTCAAAACTGAAAACATGGTTTCTGTTTTTCCATACGTAAATATTTTCCAAACTGTTAACTCTGTTTGTCTTGCAATGTTTTTTAGTATTTTCAGATTTCTATTTATGATGTTTTGGTCTTTTCAAAAATGCCAAATAAATGCTGGTTTGTCTTCTTGCTTTTGTTTTATATTTCTTGAGTGTTCTTGCTCCTGTTTTTATGCTGCTTTTAGTTTTCCAAATGTAGATTTTTTTACACTTGTTGCATCAATTGGTATATTTCTGGCTTGTTTTCCAGTGAAATGTTATCTTTTTAATTTTGGATTCAATATATTTTTTGTGGAATAACTTTATTTTGGGGCTCATTTAAAGATCTTCAGAAATTTTTAGAAAGATGTGGGTGGTATGTCAACAAATTTTGTTTTCTTTATCATTTGGAATGAGTGTGATGACCTCTTTTATTCTCTTTCTATTTTTGGCACTGCATATTTTCTTCTGTACTATTTCTACTCAGAATCCATTTTCAGTCCATTAAGTTGTTTAGTTTACGGTTATATTCTTCTTGGCACATTAAACCAATCTGTGCATAAGATTGTTGAGTACTGCATGCTGGTGGGGAACAGGATTGTAACTATTGTAACTATGTGTGGTTAGGTTTCCTGTAGATCCAAATGTTAGGTGGTTTTCTTTTTTGATGACATTAAGATCAAGGAATGTAATAAACAGCTACCATTCCCTGATCTCAAAATCACCACAGAAGAAAAGCTGCCACAGAAAAAGTTGCCGTCATTCGAGAAGTTGAAAAGGGTTTGAAGAAACAATCTGAAATCGTAAAAGAATACAGGATACCACCAAACACTTTGTCAATGTATATGAAGAACTTGGAGAACATTTTAAGCAGTGCCTCAAGGGAAAATGGAAAGAGTCAAAAAAGAATGAGACAACAGGAAAATCCTGATGTTGACAGGTGCATGTTAAAATGGATTAAGCAGGAAGGAGAACTTGAATTTGAAGAGCTGCCAATTCCCACATTATCAGAGATATGAGTACTTTGTCATCTGTGTAAATTTCGTTGGCACATCAAGGGATAGGCCAGTGAAAGTGGAGTTGTTTTAATCTGTATTGCTAAAATGTCAGTTTTAGTCATATACTTTGTAATTCAAATTTTTGGATATTTCAATTTCTTTTCTTGTCCCTTCAGCTTCAAATTATTTAATTTCCACTGTACCAGCAAAGACATGTTTTCCATTCAGGAATAATACACGGTACAAGTTACTAGAGAGAATGTTATGAACGTATGATATATTTGCAGCCATATACTCATCCAGCCATCTCTACTTTTCTCAAAAATAGACTTTTCCTGATGAGAAATTAAAACTGACATATGGTTAAAGTCATCAATTGAAGCATATTTATGTATTTGCTTTATTGATTACATAAAGCTTGTAAACAAAATGCAATATAGGATTTGAAAATAAACATATGGGAAATTTATTTTTCTGAGCTTTATGGAGTAGTTCTATTTGTTTTATACAAAATATCTTTTGCACCTCATAATATTTTGAAACTAAAATTAAAATAAGATCTAATAGCTACCTCAAATGTAAGTAAATCACAAAAATGATTTCTTGTATAATATGTTCTGGATGTAAAGCTGTATGCATGTCTTGCCTGTTTCATAAATTAATACTTTTTATCATCTTTATTATATGGTGGTGGAATACTATGGAGAAATTTAGTTCTCAGAAGTTCCTTTATAAGTACATATACAAATACATCAGAATTATATACAGAGTTATATTTTGAAATGAAAATATTGAAATAGACAAAAAATGCAACTTACCGAATGAAGCCAATAATAATGGCAACTATGCTGAGCGCCATGAGGACGCAGTGTGAAACATCTGCTAAGTAGATGGCTAGTCTTCCTAGTTCTTGATGCTGAACAAGTACAAAGAACAATATCAAACAGATGAGTGAGCCAACAAGAAGGAGGAGGCCAAAAAATAATCCTTTGCTTGCTCCAACACAATCCACACGGCCATGCTGGGCATGAGCCATGGCTACTGCTCGCCGTGATAACATCACTTCCAATCTATGCTCCAGATCCTCCTCTGCAGTGTACCTGCAATGAAAAACAAAATTTTCATATGTTCGTTTTTAGTTTTTCAAGAGACATTAATGGCTATTTGTCAAGTGCTGATTAAGAAAGCTGTAATTTCATTTTAAAAGCACCAAAATAAAAAAAAAACTTGGTTAAAGCTTATGCAAGTTGCTATGCTTATATAAGGGCAACTGAAAATTATTAGAAAATCAAGTAAAAATTAGTTTTAAAAGATTTAAAATATTTTATTGTTTTTCAAAACATTCCCCTTTAATATCAATACTTTTTGCACTCATTGAAAGCAGTGATGCCACTCTTTCTGAGACACTTTCAAAACCAGGTTTTTATAATGCTCCACTGCATCATCTAGTGATGAAAAAGTGATTCCAAACATTTTATCTTTGTTTTTAAGGTGCTAGGACATGGCTTCACTTATTTGGAGATTATAAATTCTTTCAATGTTTTTCTAAAAGTGTTGCCTGTAGCTATTTTAATTTCAAAGGGTAATTTATTAAACATTAATGAGCCAATGATATAGGGATCACTATCAATTTTGTTTCTATTGTTTGATATTCACAGTTGCTCTACCACTGAGATACCCTGGCAACATGCTGGCATAGCACTGAATTTCCTAACTGACTCACATGTTTCCTGATAAACCACAAGATGCTCTCAAATAATTTTGAGATGACAACCCCAATGGCAACTTACAATGTTGTAAGTACTTTAAGTCCCAGGATTCATAGTATGCCAACTACTATGATCAATTGGTATTGATTTAATTGTTTTTTCAACAAGCCATATGTATGACAGTAGTTGGATAGGTATAGTCAAACTGAAAAATTCATTGCCTTAGCTGGGATTTGAACCACGAAGCTCCCTGTCTTTAACTGGTTGCTCTACCACTGAGCTACCATGGCAACATTCCAGCATAGCACTGAATTTCTCAACTGACTCGCATGTTTCCCAATAAATCAAATGATCTCAAATTATTTTGAGATGACAACCCCAATGGCGACTTACATGTTGTAAGTACTTTAAGTCCCAGGATTCATGGTATAGCCAACTATTGTGGTCAATTGGTATTGATTTAATTGTTTTTTCACACAAGCCATGTGTAGGGCAGGAGTTGGATAGGTAGAGCCAGACTGAAAAATTCAATGCCATAGCTGGGATTTGAACCATGGATCTCCTAATCTTTAGGTGATTGCTCGGCATGTTGCCATGGTAGCTCAGTGGTAGAGCAATTGGCTAGAGACAGGGAGATCTGTGGTTCAAATCCCGGCTATGGCATTGAATTTTTCAGTGTGACTCCACCTATCCAACTCCTGTCCTATACACAGCTTGTGTGAAAAAATAATTAAATCATACATATAGGTATGTTGCTGAAATTGGCATCATATACAATTAACACCTTCGTTATTTATGTATATGTACCTTTCCCTCTATTTGTACATTTTTATACACTACCAATCTAATCTATTTACCTCTTCTATGAATTACATCTCATCAGTTCTATTATTAAGATCCTCTCTTTCTTTGGCAATTTTCCATCCCCATTTCGTACTTACTTTCCCTGTATAGTTACATTACCTAGTTGTTTTGAAATTTGTTCCTATTGTTTTCAAAAATTTTTAAGTACAATATCTCTGCCAGTAACTTTTCCCAGTTTATGTTCCAGATTATCTCTGTCCACATTATGGTTTCCTCACACTCAATTGTTATTGACATTGCCACATAATGGGCATAGATCTTTATCAAGTTTTAAACCTTTTAATAACATTGCTCCTGTTCTTGTCCATGCCAGATCCTCTCTTTCCATTTTTTCACAAACATCAAAGTATTTTTCTCTTCCCAATACTTTCTTAACATTATATAGAATTAAAGCACCCTTATCCCTTAAGCTACCTATTATTTCTTGTTCCTCTATGTCCTCTATCATAGCTTTCACTTTATTCCTAGTTTTTGTTCCCCTATTGTCTATTGATTGGTTAGCTCACCCAATCCAACTTTTCTTACAATTTCCTTTAATTGACATATTCAATTTCTTTCCCATTTTGCTGATTCTAGTCCCCTAAATCAGCCTTTGACAAAATTTCCTTACTCTAATACAACTATTTACTACAGTAAATAGTCAATACACTTTTCAATTGAAAGATTGATCTGTAAGAATTGGTAGGTTTCATATTATTCAATTGACTTTATTTTGTAAGATAAATGTTCTGTTTAGGTGTGTTTTGTGTGCGCTACCCCATATTTGAATGCCATAATTTAAATATGGGAAGATTAATCCAAAATACATCATTTCCATGATCTGTTCATCCACATAGTTTCTATTTATTTTGAATAAATAAACAGTTTTACTCAGTTTGTTGTGTAAGTTATTTATATGTTTGTCCCAGTAGAGTTTACTATCTACTTGAACAGCGAGCAAGGTATGTTCATCAGTAATCTTTGGTAATACGTTCCAGTTGTTACTGTTGTCCAGTTTACGTTTGTTGTTCAAGCTGAATATAATCATTTTAGTTTTATTTTTATTCATTGTTAAGTTATTAATGGAAAAATATTTTTCAAATAGAGTGACTGTTTTAGAAATAAGTTTGTTGTAAGCTGTTTAATATATTGTTCCAGCAGAAAATATTTGTATCATCCACATAGGTAGTGGTACTGAAGAAGTTTTGTTCAGGCAAATCATTTATATATAAAATAAACAAACAGAACCCAAAACTGTTCTTGGGGTACGCTGCATTATTTCTTGGCAATCTGATCTGAAATTTGTTACATTATTATTTGTTTTATATATGATTTCTGTACACTGAAATCTACCATTTAGAAAGGATATTTGTCTGTAAGCAACTCCTCTAATGCCATAGTCTTTTATATTATTTAAAAGTATTTGATGATTTATGCTCTCAAGTGCCTTACTTACATCTAATGAAAGAGATGTTTTTTGTTATCATTTAATTTTCCCATAACATCATGAATAAATAAGATAATTGCTGATGTGATGGACTATCCTTTTCTAAATCTATGCTGGACCTTTGTTAGGATTTTATGTTTATTTAGAAATTGTACAAATGAAGCTAGTAATGGTTAATGCTTTGACTTGAGCTGACTACAATAGGCTGCAGCCAAGTGATATTCTGAAACCCTTTTTGAGGGTCTCTCAGATATTTCCAGGCAACACAGATGTTGAAGCTACATTCAAAACTTCCACCGCCCATATCTGGAAGCTATCAGCTGTGCTGCTTCCTCCTCTGCTGACCAACAGTTGTGGGCAACAATGGCAGCAAACTGTTGGCAGAAGAATTCAAAGTCGACATGATACATGCTATTGTGTCTCCAGGCATCTCAAAATTCAGGTCCTTATGTCCTGTTGAGATTTCTTCTATCATGGCAGTACCTTGGCACTCCTATAGACTTTCTTTCAGGATGCTAAGTGCTAGGAAGTCCTCTAGGGTGTTAAGGCATTGAACCTTTCATCTTTCTGCCAAACTTCACATCTTTCTTCATGGCAGCCAGTTGTTTATCAGTTTTGGTATACTGCTTCACCTTAACCTTAGACATTTCTTTAATTTTCTCCTTTGGACTCATCATTTCTGTCTTCATTTATTCTCTCACATCCTTCATTTCTATTTGCACCTTCCTACAGAATTCACTGACGTTATTTCACTTACATCCAGATTCATTTTCACTTCCATCTGCTCCAACCTGTATTTGATTTTTGCTCCATTTTCTCCATGGTAGATTTCTCTATCCACACTTCACTTAATAATTTTTGAAGTAGGTAATGCTCTAATGCAGTGTTTATATCACACTTTTAATTCCAGTTGAGAAATGAGAAACACCAATTATTGCTAGACACACCTTATTTGCCACTCAGTGTAACACACCTTATACTTGATCACTAATGTCATACACTTGATGTGCAATACAGCTGATCTACCAAATTAAATCACAAGTGAGTCACTGAGTCACATCCCCTACAAATGACTAAAAATGTAATAAAAACATTATGAAGTTAATATTAATATTATTTTTCAACTTAATAATAATTTATTATCCAAATATAATGTTGCTATAAACATTATTGTATAACTCAGGAACAATATGCAGTGCAGACTTTTATGCCAAGCTTTTTAAAGAGGATTTCCTAATAGAAATTTCAGAATACTAAAAGCATTTGCTATAATATGTTCAAAATTAAGTGAAAATATGTGTAAAAAAAACACAAATAGTCTTTGTTTTCTAAATAATTGCATTTTCTAAAAAATGTAACATAGATGTTTCTTCATGCATACACCTCAAATAACATTAAATACCTATATTAATTAATTAAATAATTAAATAATTAATAATAATAAACATTAATATATATATATGTGAAACAAAATTTCTGGGAATTATAATTGACAAACCCTTGAACCTGAAGTGACATATTAAAAATATTTCAACAAAAATTAATAGGGCCTACTATATGATAGCCGTTTTAAAAAAAATCTGTAACTTGTATCCATTAAAACCGATACACTTCTATGTGCAATCAACATTCTAATATTTGTGGATCTGGCAGTGAAATATAGTCTCTTTATAGTTCAAAAGATTAAATAAACGTTAAATCTGAATAGTATCACTCTTTATAAACAGTACTTCAAGAACAATAATATTCTAATGAAAAGTAATGTCTCCACCTTCGTAACTCCTCAACAGATGGCAGCACTGATAGATAGGTGGCAGGTACTGGATTGTTCAGTAGACTCTCCTCTACAGTTTTGGTTGATGGAAAGTCTTAGCATTGAGTGGTTGTGTTGTTAAAGTGTAAAATTTGGAAATCTGCACAGATGGTTGGTCAATGCGATTTAAGCATCGTGCAGTCATTGAATTCTTGATAGCAGAAGGTGTCGCTCCAAAGGAATTCATCAGAGAATGCAAGCTGTTTATGATGATTATGTTGATGTGAGTACTGTGCATTGTTGGGCATATAAGTTCAAAGATGTTGAGATGGGAACATCTGACTTGCATGACAAACAAAAAGTTGGACATCCTGTGACAACAACCATTGAATTTCACAAGCACAAAATTGACAGACTGATTCAGGATGGTTGTCGTATCACTCAGAGAGAAATTGCAAGCATAATCTGCATTCCACAAGAACATGTGGGTCACATTATTGGTTTGCTTGGCTATCGGAAGATCTGTGCACAATGAGTACCCAGGATGCTGATGCCTGAAATGAAAGCGCACGGACTTGAAATTAGTAAGGAACTCTTCTCATGCTATGAGAATGAAGGTGACACCTTTCTCTATTTAATTGTTATAGGAGATAAAACAAGGGTAAATCGTTATGACTGGAGATAAGCCGTCAGTCTATGGAACATTGACTTGCCCCAGAAAAAGGAATTCAAGACTCAGGCCTCAGCTGGAAAAATCATGGCAAGAGTGTTGTGGAATGCAGATGGTGTTATCTATGTTGATTTCCTTGAATGTGAAACAACAACAAATTCAGAACGTTACATCATAATGCTGCAAACTTTGATATGACAGCTAACAAGGGTCCGAAAGGAAAAGGGAAATGTTTTCCTGCGGCATGATAATGCCAGACCACACACTTCACGTGCCAACATAGCAGAACTTCAGAGACTGGATCTCACCACTCTATGGCATCCCCTATACAGTCCAGATTTAGCATAGTCTAACTTGCATCTGTTCCCAATAATGAAAGAAGATCTGCAGGGACGTCATTATGCTTCTGATAAAGACATTGACAGAACTGTGAAAAACTGGTTGTGGGAACAGAGTGTTGAGTTCTTCCGTGATGGCTTAAAAAAAGTTGCATTGTCTGGTGATTATGTGGAAAAGTGAAAAGTGATGATTAAAGATCACATTCTAAGGATTATTTCTGCATTTGATTTGTTAAAATATTCTCATCCAAACCCAAGATGGAGGCATTACTCTTCATTTAACCCTTGTAGAAACAGAATGTTTCATAAGAAACATTCTCACCAATTTAACACAAGTAACACTGTGCATGAACATACTACAAGAAACAGTAATAAATGTCATCTACAGGCTACCAGATAAAGATGGTCAACTCAAGAGTATACACATTATAACTTGATTACAAATAAAATACATAACAGCAATAATACTAAGTTTAGAAAAGATACACATAAGTTTGTAATTAAGCAATGTTTTATTAGTGTCCAGGAAATATTTGAAGGCTGCATAGGGATCTGACCTAGCATATTGTTATCACTGTTGTTATTACAACTATTAATATTGTTACTGTTATTGTAAATATTATTATTTGAGCTCTTATATGTATCTTAGTTATTATGCTCATTACCATGTTACTGTCATTTAAATTGTATTGAAGCCATTAAATTAGATTAGAAAGCATTCTGTAGGTTCGTTTAGGCCAGGAAGCTACTGAACATGAACTTGTCAAGCCATATACATGTATACATATTCAAAATCTTCTCGGGCTTCTAGCCAAGTTTTTACCTGGCTAGAAGCCCGAGAAGATTTTGAATTAACACGTCGCCAGGAAAGCTTTAGTTCTTATTTTATGTATACATATGTTTATATACTATGGGAAAAAAAAAAAACAATGTATAAAGCTCTAGTGCTAAAAGCATGGGTTACAAAAGCAACAGAATAGACATATAATCACACCATTTCCTTCTGAGGCCTGTACACCACTGCACTATACTTAATGTGCTCTATAAAAGCATATGTACCTCCTTTTCTTTTCTTTTTTTTGCACATAAAACAAAGAGTATAAAAAATTAGTGTTAAAATGTATAAATAAATATAATTTCATTTTATGTAACACTGATGTAATGTCAAATGATAGTTTTCTAATCATTGACGTAATAGTTACTACTAGTAATTACATAAAACTAAAATATGATTATTGTATTATGTACTCTTCATAAATGTCAACAAATTACAATACATATTTACAAATATGTTATAGAATTTACAATGCAAAAATATACAATTATGTACTAGAGTGTAAAATATCAAAGCATCAGGCTTTACAGACCTTGTGTCATTGCTAAATACTAAAATGAATTTGTAACAAACTCTTAGGTGAATAAAAGCACACATATATAAATGATCTTACCTTGGGTTACGTCCTATATGCCGCCACATCACATAAATAACAGCTGCACCAATAAGGCTGTATTCAATGATGAATGGAAAGAGGTATGGTGCTGAATCTTGAACAATAGATCCCATTATATTCACTCGTTCACATGCTGGTGTTGTTGCTTCTGTTAGGTTACTGGTCAGGGCTTCAGGAAATAAAGCTGGGAAATGTTCCACGTTTGTAGGATTACTAGCTGCTGTAAACCACAATAATGATATGCATGAGCTAAGGTTTTAATTAACACATACTACCAATAGAGTAGTATTTTAACAATTTGAATCATAAATATGCATAGGCTCTAATGACCACTTTTATATTCACTATTTTGTTTCAGATTTTATTTTCTGAATTTTGTTTCAGTATTTTGTTTGTTCACCTGTTTACTATGTTAAAATTACAATTGTGGTCCCTTCTATTTGCTTTGTTTTTCTAGAGTGTTAAGTAAATAAAACAAACTTTTTACTTTGTAATAGTTTAATAAATTATAAGGGCTTGTCAAAAAGACAGTAAGAATGAATTTTTACTAATAATGTACATAGGCAGGACTAATGTCATTATGCTGTTTTTTCAGATTAGTTCCCACTAACACAAATGAAACTCCACCACAGAAAATGAACTGGAAACCATTCATTATATTATCCTTATACTTACTCCATACTTTTTCTGAGCAGCCATAAGTAAACTAAAATGTTTACTTTACAGCTCTATAATGGAGACTCTTTGGAATGTGTGACAAACATTTAATATTTGGATAGGCTTTTGCATCAAAGCATTAAACCACACATTATCAAATGCATATTTCAGTTTAAGTAAGATATTTAAACAGGCTCACATAATCATGATCAATAATTTTGGAGGAGTTTAAGTTTAGTTGATTATTCCATGTTGGCCAAAGGAATAAATACTTCTTGCTGATGGAACAAACTTTGCTATCTTTGGCAATTGCTGATTCATTTTCAAACTGCATTTGGTTATTTCCTTTCAAATCAGTATGAATCCCAATTTCATTACCAGTAATGACAAAAGTAAAGCAGACCTTGGCATGACTCTGAAACTCAAATGTGTGTGTTGTGTTGTTGTTGTTGTTGTTGTTGTTGTTGTTGTTTTTTTTTTTTTTTTTTTTTTTTTTTTTTTTTTTTTTTTTATGCAATGATTAATCATTCTGGTTTAGTTTGTGCCCCATTTTCCTATAACATTATCATCATAATTATCATCATTATTATCATCTTTATCACTATCTTCTCATTTAGGATTAGGTTTGAAGAATCTATGGCATATGAAATATTAAGAGTTGGAAAACTTTCCATTAATTATTATTATATGTTAAGATATTAGTGATGAGAATATGATGAATATGCTGTACAAAACAAATGTTTCAGTTCTGAGAATCCACAGTTCGATTCCTGGCTCTGGTGATTGTAAGTCTACCTATTCATGCCTCCGCCTTTGACCAGCTAATATGAAATATCCCCAAGGCCCAATGTGGTACCGTCCACAAGAAACTGAGGGTCCTCTCATTCCTTGGTCATACTTATCATTCTATCATTGGAGGTAATGGACACTGTCTGCTGGGTGGCTCCATCTCAGAAATAAGTCCAATCCTCACTTGGTGGAATGAGATAACCCCGAAGATCAATCAGACCATATAGGTAATGTGAACAACTTCTATAAACTGTGAACTAAACACTAATTTTTAATGAAATGATGGTTCAAGTAGCTTATGGGTTACATATATACCTTATATAATATCATACAAGTTTCATATAGATATATATAAAATGTTTTTTTCAAATAACTGTGTTTAGTTACTTTAGTTTAGTAAGTAACATTGCTATATCATATGGAACATGTCTATTTTCTTCAATTAGTTTTACAGAGTCTTCAAGATATTTTGCTGATGTAAATCAAATATGCAGGGATAATTTATGGTCTTAGAAATAGGGGAAAAATAACAGTGAAAACATTGCATTGTAGCAGCCATATGTTCTCAATTATAAGAAACAGTGCATCATTTACAATCTTTGCTAATTAACATATTAAATCAAATATACACTTATTTGATTCACTGTATATGTTATTTACTTCAGTGATATAAGTAAGTTTGTATCAACTTCACTTTTAAATTTTATAGCAGTTGTTAGATTTATTAATTTCTTAGATAACACTTATTATAGGGTGTTCTGTTGAACATCCACCAGTTAAAATGTTTTTCGCCATTTTTTTTATTGAAAAAAAATGGCACACAATATCTAATAGAATAAGTATCAATCAGGAACTTATCCTTGTGACATGTTCAGTGCTGAAAGCAGCAAGCAGTTAACTATCAAAGTAGCTTTTTTACATCTGAAGGTGTTAACTCTGTTCTAGGTTATAGAACTCATGCCAGTCCTGCCATGACATTAAAATTATAGCGATCCTTCTAACTGTGCTACTAGGTGCATATTTTGCAATTATAACAGAAAGCTCAGTTATAACACACTCAGTTACATCCCTGTTTTAAATGCAATAATTATTCTCCAACATGTACTATAAGAGGTTGCAGCATAAAACATATTTCCAATTATTATGTGTAGAATATTATAACAATCTACATTTGTATTCAAATTATGAGAATAAATATAAATGTATTAAAAATGTTGTGGTTGTGTACTAGGTTGCGTTACTTCAATTACATTACCTGAATGTCCATGAAGGCTTACAAAATAAATTCATTCTCACTCTTTTTTTTACTGAGTCTCTAAGTTAATATTGATTAAATTCTTAGACATCTTTCAGATTTACATTCATTTAATCTCTTTACATGCAGAATTTCTCACTTGGATTTAACTTCAAGATATTAGTAAAAGCCATCCCACAGCTTTAGAATTCAACAATATGAAATAATACGATGCTTAACTCCCAGTGAAGAACAACAGCATTATGATTAAGAGCTAGGGGATGAAAGGAGTGATTAGGGAGTGTTTTAAGTGCAAAATACAAATTTTGTGATATATATAATTAAAGTGCTAGTAGTAGAGATGTATATTATATTCATACTAAAATCATCAAAATTAATTGACTAAAAGTGGTGAAACCAAAACTATATTTGTTTACTTCTTAAGCACAATTTTGTAAAATATAATGCAGCTAAACCTATACTTGCTCCCTTCTTCCACTAAAGTAAAATGTATCAGTGATATTTTTTAATATATACTTATAGCAACGAGGCACGTGGTCCTTAAGAAGTGCTGGTACATAATCACACTCAGTCATATCAAGCCTTCGGCTCAGCAGGAAAATGTAATAGTATACTTTTCTGTAAACTACGTGCAAAATTTATACAAAGCGAATGACAATCTTAAACTAAGATATATTTAACAACTATTATGCATATTACAACCTAAAATGCGACATTAATACAGAAACCTAGCTGGATAGAAAAGTATTTATGGAATTACTCGTATTTGTTTGAAAAATCAAACTACATAATCCATACAACATTGCAAAAGAAATCCTATTAATCTTTAAAATTTACACAAAAATTTTAATATTGGGATATTCCTTCAATACTTTTCTCTCCTCTTAGTAGGATAATGGCTAGCAAAGTGAGGATATGAGACATGAATGAGCTCATTGAATACTAACAATATAAGACTCATGCTGTCTAATTCTAAGCTATCTAATTTTCATAAATGAGTATACTCAAAATGCAACAATGAGAATGGCTAACTCCAAAATCACTGTGCAAAGTTTACTTGTAGTTCAGGCACCATGCTACATTAATGTGATCATAACAACAAATAAAAACAAAATATTTGTATGAGCTAAGCTCTATTGGTCACAGGTACCAATGGGGAGGAGAGAAATACAAGGAAGAGTTATTTAACAAAGTTTATCCTTTGTTACTGTAAAATTTGCACTTGCTATATAAATTCATCCATGAAAATGATAATATCTGAGAATATCTGAGTTCATATCCTAAATTCCCAGAATCATATTCTACAGAAAACTGAAGTTAAAATGCCAGGGGAGGGGAATATTTTCTAAGTGTGGTTTTCATGTTTTAGTCATCAAGAGTTAACCAATAGGGAGGTAACAATATGAGATAGCATTAAAATGCACGCCATATTCACTGAATATCAATTTCTTTAACCCCACATTCAACTAGGCTTTTCATGTTATGGAAATTTTAGTATAAATGTGTCATTGTCATTATTTATTTAGAGTGTTTGATTATTTGAAGAAAGATTTCTTTCATTTTCAGCAGCATTGTATTCTGGTTAGGAATATTTAATGATGAAATAACAGATAATGCTAAAAGCTTAAAACTGTTAATTTTCACTTATTTCCAATGGCATTGAAAATTTACTTCAAGCAACACATTTTTTCTGGACTGTGTAGCAAATATCTTTAAATAGCTTCTTTTAAGTTTCTAACATAGATTTGATCATAGAATATGATTCAGGGGAGCTATTGTGATCACTCTGCTTATGTAAGAAAGTCATTTGGATGTAATCTATTTGACAGCTGGAAAAGAAAAGAGATGAATAATAAGGCAAAGTGAAAACAAAAGTGTTACTATTTCCTATGATTTCATGCACTATAACAATGGCACTGGAAGATGTTATTATCATTTCTCATTGTGCAATGTTGAAACTTCTAATAAGTATCTTATATTGTGGGAAATAATTTTGTCATTATTTCTAATCAGCAAGCATGGGCTCTTATTTAGCAGAGGAAAGAATAATCTGCTAGAAGCAAAACTTATACAACAGGAAATTCAGTCATGTGGCTTTAGGACCTATGCATTTGTGATTAATGCTGCATCAAGTTTTGTAATTATTATTAGTAATAGCAAATATGTGAATCCTTAAAACAATACTACTATTTTAAATTCAATAGTTGAGAAATAAAGTAAAGCATAAGAGCAATTCCAAAAATAATGTTTATTGACTTTTCCCAACCTCATAGAGATGTACCTGAATGTGTCTAGTATAAGTGATTCTGTGCAGGTTTAATCCAATTGTATTAAAACTTGTCTGTCTTAAAATTGTTAAAATTAATGAAAGAGATACAGATCAAAGACCTTTCATTAAAACTGAGAATGTATTGAATGCAGACAAACATTTATAGATTGTTTCATGTAGTATATAGAAATGCTAGTGAACTGTGGTACCATTATCTGACATGGCTGTATATATTTTTGTAAAGGTCCATGAAGACAGTATATATATGGCTTGCGCTTTAAAATGTCATTGTTATTATTCATGTTAGTCAAACATTCTACACTCAACTCCTGACTGTTATTCCGGCTTTTGTTGTGAAATTATTCTTTCTAGAGCTTACTTTCAAATGCTAGTGAGAGAAAGGATAATTAAAAACCAAATTCTTTGATCGCTATAAGTTTCTATTCATAGAACTTGCATGAAGTAATTGTTTTTGAAAGTTAATTCAGTGAATACATATGTGTGGTTTTTAATGGGGCTTTAGAACTGAACATTTTTAACAACACTAATCATAAATGCATAGTAATAGAGCAAAAAAAAAAAAAAGTCTTAAGGATTTATTGGTAATGCAAAGGCTTTTCCATTGCTGAATTTCCATTTTATTTGTGAAGATATAGACTTCTGGTAGTTCTCACCCATTGAAAGATCCTCAAAGTCAAGTAGATAAGAAACAGGTGTTGTAGATGTGAATGTAGCAGTGGAAGCTGTGGTAGAGGTAGTAGGAGGCATGGTGGTAGTACTTGTTGTAGTAGCAACAGTACTGGTTGTGGTTGGAGTTGTAGTAGGAGTCGTGGTGCTTGTGGTGGACAGGGTGGTAGAGAGAGTGGTTTGCAGTGCAGCCAGAGTGGTAGCCAAAGTGCTGGTTGTAAGCTGAGCCACTGCTGCTCTTGCTGTGGTGGTAGTGGTGGTGGTCGATGGAGTAGTGACTGCCGCAGCAGCCAGAGTGGGAGCAGCTGTATGTGCAACAGAGCCCAATTCGCGAAAATTTTCTGTACAAAAATAAAAAAAAAAATATATATGCATAATAAAAATCAGTCATACTGTAAGTCTTATCTCCATTTTGTACTGCTGCAATAATTTTCTTAGGAATCTAATGAGGGACATAAAGTTCCAATCAATCAGTATGTGTAGAAACTCACATTTAAAGTGTTACTTTCCAGGATATTTTTAGTTCTTTCGGCACTAATTGGATATTGGTTAGGCAGCAGAGAATAGTCAAACTGTTATCTCTATATGGTATATTGATATTATATATTCCAATAATAAGAGCACTAATGTTTAGATGAAACAGCAGACATTCTTAAGTTAATGTTAAAAGACATGATGTTTCATCCTTAGTTGTTATGGGCATCCTCAGAGACATGGTTCCATGACCAGCTCACAGCAGTTGTTTCAAGATAGCAAATGTTACAAAATCTCAGAGGGGAAGGTGACTCTTGAGTAGTCAGGTGGCAATGACATGTCAGACTGAATTGATACCCATATACAGTTCAATTTGGTTTTCAACATACTTTCTGTTAAAGTTATTATAATGTTTCTACATTTCAATCACTTTTCTATGAAGCATAGTAATATTTTTGATGACTTACCTTATAGTGTTGTCATAGTCTTCACAGAACATTCAATGTCTAAGACTTATTAGGCTGTGTCAAATGACATTTTCTTTTGTGATAAGTGGGCATTGATTCTAATTTTGTTGTCCAAATATTAACAGTATTGTGTGGGTATAATAGTTTACTTCACTTTATAGAAGCCAATCTCATGTAGGCACTGAGCAGATTTGTAGTAATTGTTGGCTTTTTTTTTTTTTTTATTAATATCCTTTAACCAGGTGGTTCATATCAGATGGTGAATGAAAGGGACGAAAAAATGTTCAAATGAGCTAGGGTCCATAGAGCTTAAAGCTACTAAACATATATCTTCTCAGAATAAAGGAAAATCCCCCCCCCCAAAAAAAAAATTATCTGGATAACTGACCCTAACTGAGATTCAAAATCAGAACTTGAATGTGAGGCCAACATGCTACCACCAACTTACAGAGAGGACATTTAGCAATAGTTGTTCAATACTTTCAGTAGTTTATTATCTCAATTTATTATTTGTTTAATATTTTTCCATTATGATCTGTGATATTTTTGTAGTATCAAGAAATTGATCATCAGTTGGATGCAGGTTTTAATATTGCCATGAGTTCCTTATAAAGAATGTTACTGTATTGAAGTTTTTGAGATTTTTTCAAGAAAATATACCACTCAGTAAGTATCCTAAAGTATTTAATTTCCTTGTGTAAATATTTGGTTTATTAACATTTAATACAGTACAACATTTTTATTATACTTTTTATTATTACTATTATTATTATTACTACTACTATTGTTATTATTATTATTATTATTATTATTATTATTATTATTATTATTATTATTATTATTATTATTATTATTATTATTAGTATTGTAAGGATTGACACTATAAATATTTGTATAAACTATTCCCATTGTTGGAAGAAGGCTTCCTGTAATCAGCATGTATAAATAATTCATCTGTTCAAAAGAATATAATAAAAATCTGATATGTTTCAATCTTTGAAAAGCTAGCTGCTATGTAATTGAAGTTTGGTCCTCTTTGCATAGCCAGGAGAAAAACAAAGGAAACAGGAATGACAAATTACCATTTGAGAATAGTTTTAAATACTTTAAAATTCCAACCAAAAACAAAGCATATCTCAGAATAAATTTTAAAAACATGTATATGACATAAAGTGTGTGTTTTAATGTGATATACATTTTCTGTGTACTAAGTTTTTGTCTATCTCTTATGGTTTATCAGTTATGCAAAAATCATCTTCAGAGTCTATTCCCAGAAAATTCAAGATAAACATTTTGTTTGTCATGTAAATAACTTCAAGATAGAGTATTTTGATCAAAAATGTTAGAGCCATTTTTGAGAAAATAAACATTTTTGAAAATGTTTCCATATGGGGGAATTTTCTTAAAAATCTTTGTGTCACATTCTTGGAAGATACTGAATTTAAATGTCAAGTTTGATATTTAACCAACTATTTATTTTTGAGTTGTCCTGCTCATGCACACACACATTTCCTAAACATATTTTTTTTTTTATTCAGGGGTCATCAAAACAGTATTTTCAGTAAATTCTCAGCATCAAATTTGGATGGAATACAATGCCTTCTCTGTCTACTATATACATTTTACACAGCATTAGAGAAAGTAAAAAGATCTCCGATTATTGCAACAGAAACTAGCCTAATGAATAGCATATCAGAACTCATATCAATATAGTGCACCAAAAAATTCTGAAGTACTTGTTTGCCACTTGAGCACTGGAGAAATATGTCATCAAAATAGCAATATCAGTAAATAGGTTTAAAGGGAGCAGTGTTTGTAACATCAGCCTAACATCATCTAAGATAGTAGACAGCAGTAACTAGACATCTTTTGGATCTCTTTGTAATAAGACTTAATATTTGAGGGAATAGATCCTTACGCATAAATTGATGATCATCTTTAACAAAAGTGAGGCATTTATTTTTAGGGTGTTGTAAAAAGTAACTTTGGGAAATTGTTTTTTCTATGAAGAATTTCATTGAAACAATAGGCCGCTAAAGAAACTCTACTAATTCACAATTTGCTTCTCTCTGGCAGAAAGTCTTTTAAAAAGCCTTAAAGCACCTTAAATCATTGGCATCTTATTTAAATACCCTCATCGCTACCTCAAAAAATTGATATTCAAATCCCTGCTAGTAAATAGCATAGTGATAGCATCATAAGTTAGTTTAAGAGATAATTATATAAAATTAATAAATATAATTTATTTTGAGAAATTTTGGGTGTTAATGCTGGGTTGACTCTTTTGATAGTCTAATATGATTGCTCAGAATCGTAAATCTCAAAACAGTACTCCAAATGAAGGATGATGCACCACCAATTGCACTGCCAAGCATTTTCACTATTTTTCCCACACTGTAGCATATAGCATATCCTTTTGTTTCTTTTTCTTTTCTTTTCTTTTCTTTTCTTGTCTGTGGGTATAATGTGCATTGTAAAATGGGTGCATGTTGCTTCTTGCATATATTTAAGATATTCTTATGACAAACGAAATGCATATCTTGAATTCTGGGAATAGCCTCTGAAGACTTCTGAAAACTAACTGGCAAACTATAAAAGATGGACAAAATATTACTGCACAAAAAATGTAGATCTCATTAAAACACACAGTTTATGTCATATACCTCTGAGATATTCATTGATTTTAATTTTAAACTCTTAAAAATTTTCTCAAATGTGAAGTCATCTTTCATTTCATATCTCTTTTGTTTTACTCCCTGCCATGCAAAGAGAATCATATTCAATTGTTTCATATGGCAATCAGCTTTTAAAAGATTTGACTATTGCTTTAGCCTAGTGTATTTCCTTATTTCCCTCCTACTATAAGGAAGCAAGTAAAAAGAACATTTTTGCTAATGTTAATGTTGATTAGCATGTTATGGATAAAAGAATAATCTTTTGCAAGAATAGTTTGTTTTTTAGAACAGGTGTAGAAAGTTATATGACTGAGACATATCACATATCTTTATTACATCTATTCTTATAAAGAGAAGCTTCTGTTATTTAAAAATCTGCTACATTCACTCCTATGTTGCCAAAAACTATTACTACAAGTTTATTCTTCTACTTACTTCACACTTAGCAAAATAAATATTAGCAGAAATGGTTTTATTACATATTGTTTTCTTGAACAAGGGGAATAGGGAGATACAATATTCTAAAGTGATAGTCAATCTTTTAAAAGTTGCTATGTGAAATTATTGAGTTCTGTTTTCTTTACTTGACCAGGATGAAAAATGTGAATAAGAACTTCCCATTTTTGGAAAGTATAAGTAGTGATAAGCTAAAACCAATAACAAGGAATATCCCAGAAATTGTTAACTCCACAACAAAAATATATTTGACATAAATTGATAACTTTGACGAGGTGTACATATTTTGTGTGGTCAGCTTTTGTCTTTCTCTTACAGTTTATCAATTATGCAAAAGTTATTCAGCATGAAGAGGACTTCAGAGCCAATTCTCAGAAAATTCAAGATATACATTCTATTTGTAATAGAAATATCTATAATATATGGTATCCTAGAAGTGTTATGAGAAGGTGACCTGCAATTATGTTAGCGGCTAACCGAATTGCTATTTATAAAAATTGTTACAGCCATTTTGAGAAAATTGAAAATTTCAAAAAACTTTCCATGTAATGGGTAGTTTGGGTTTGGGAGTTTTCCTGAAAATCTTCATATCACATCCTTGAAATATACTGAACTCTATTTAATGACTTTTTATTTATATAATACTGCTGACATGCACACACACACACACACACACACACACACAGGTAAGCATGCACACACGCGCACAAGCACGCAAGCACCCCCCCAACACACACACACCCACCCGTGTGCGCACACCTGCACATACACACACACACACACACACACACACACACCCACACATACATATGCAGGGAGTTTGTTCTGAAAATTATTTTTTTATTCAGGGGTCATCAAAGCATGTATTTCCAGTGAAATCTTGATGCAATACTTTCTCTACCTACTATGTACCTTGTACATACATGGCAGACAAACTAAAAATACATACATATGTGTTTTATTGACCAGCACAAACGTACGATCTGTGATCATCATGTGATTTAAATGTTATTACTAACTTATGTATGTTCAGATCATCATAAGACTTAAATGAAGGGAATGAATAACCTTAAAATATTCAATAAACAACAAATAAACATTGCAAACTGAGTAAAAATATCTCTGGCTAGTATTCAACAATTACTAAAATCTGCCAAGGACAAGAGATATTAAATATTTATAGCAATGGTCTTGTTCAAAAAACTCTTTTACATCATAAAAAAATGTATGAAGACATTTACCCAAACATACCTAAAAGGAATTGCCATCTTATATAGTCCAATACATCTGAATTCAAAGAACATTTTATTGTTTTCGATTTTCTAGGACAACACATAAGTGTAAACCACCAGACATTATTATCCCAGTTTTATAGAGAAGCTATTAAAATACATTAACATCCTAACATTACAACAAAGAAGATGAATAGGTCAAGTTCAGCTATACATAGGCACCAGCTTTGATGTGCCACTGCAAATCAAATACCTATATGCAAACTTCCTCTTTGAGCCAACTTATCTACAGTAATTAGCTGTGCAGATTTTGCTGGCATGAAGTACTTGCTGTTGTAGGCAAGGGACCTAAGCTTCTGAAGAAATCTGACGAAGAATTGTTAGATTTTGGCTTTATTTTACCTGTTTCATGTATTGACTCCAGTCATTCGGCAATATTAGATAGCAGTCCAACTCGTGATATACAAATAAGGTAATCTTATAAGCATTAAGTATCTACACTTGAATAGAATATTTAAAAATCAATATGAATTCTTCACATCAGGCCTTCATATAGGTACATTGTATTAACAGAGAAGACAGATTATGGGTATAAAAATGCCTTGTCATTATGGCTTAAATTATACATCTGTCCAAAAATGCTCCAGTTGGTAGTGTTTATTCAATATGTGTAATTGTTATTATTAATTAAGAATTTTAAATCCAACAGTAGATTTTTTTTAATACAGAGGAAAAACAAATCAAAAACATAATACCTCACAAAATCTATTTGTCATTTAACTACAATTGTTTTAATATTATACTATCATATTTAAACAATTAGGTATACATAATATGTTTAGTATATGCAATATACCTTTTTTTCTTACTTCATTTTAAAACATATCAAATAATGATCAAAACAATAATTTAAAGTATGAGGGTCGACTGATATTTCCAGGCCTCACACAGATATAGCGCCACTAGGCCAGTTAGACAGTAGCATCATACAGTTTAACTCTAGACTAGGTTGTATCCATAGTTACAGGTCAATAGCTTGTTTAGTGACAGCATTTTAAACAAGACAGCTTTAGAGTTTTCACAAAAATGGAGGATTTGGAAAAATGAGCTGTGATTAAATACTTCCATTTGAAAGGCTTAATGCCTAAAGAAATCAAGGAGGAAATGGACAGTACATTGAAAGACTCTGCCCCTTCATATTCAATGATTAAAAGGAGGGTTGCAGAGTTTAAAATGAGAAGTAAGAAGTACGAACACTAGTGATGAGCATTGCTCTGGATGCCCTGTAGAAGTGACAACTCCAAAGATCATTAAAGAAATTCATCATTTAGTACTGGAAGACTGCAGATCAAAGTTGTATGAGATAGCAGAGGCTGTAAACATATCAAAAGAATATTTATAAGGTAATATTTTAAGCAATGTTTTATGTTTTCACAAGGTTTGTACAAGATGGATACTGCGTTTGTTGACGCCTGATCAAAAGTTGCAAAGAAAAACTGTTTCAGTTAAGAATATGGAGCTCTCCCGTAAAACTCCCAGTGAATTTTTGAGACGGCTCATTACCATGGATAAAACTTGGCCACATCACTACACTCCAGAAAGTAAATCACAGTCAAAACAGTGGATTGCGCCAGGTGCACCAACTCTAAAAAAAGGCAAAGTCAATTTTATCAGCTAACAAGGTTATGGCAAGTGTTTTCTGGGATGAACAGGGAATTATTTTTATTGATTACTTGGAAAAGGGTAAAAGCATCACTGGTGTCTACTAAGCAAGCTTACTGCAATGTTTGAGTGATGAGGTGAAAAGAAAAAAGACCTTATTTGAAAAAAAAAAAAAAAATTGTTTCATCACGACAAGGCTCCAGCCTATTGTTCAGTCATTGCAATCGGAAAAATGTGCACTAGGTGACTACCACCTGTTCCCAAACCTCAAAAAATGTCTTGGAAGACAAAGATATCACAGCAACGAGGAGGTCATTGATGCGGTAAACAGCTATTTTGAGGATCTTGTTAAATCGCAGAACAGAGATGGTTTAATTAAATTAGAACACCGATATGACAAATATATTAGCCTTTCTGGAGATTATGTTTAGATGTAAAGCAAAAAATTTGTTTTTAAATGCTGTTTTCATTGAGAGGCCTGGGACTTATTAGCTGACCCTAGCATATACATATATTAATATTTATGCATTTGCAGCAAATACTTTATTTCAGTATATTAATATTTGAAATTGTTTTGAAATCCTGAATGCATGCAAATAAAGTAATAAATTTCCACAAAATACCTATTATTTTAAGCAGAAATGCTTCTTAATTTTAGTTACATGACACAGAAAACAGACATTAAAATGGAGGATTCTGGGATGGATATTCAAATACTGTGGTTCATAAGAGTGTTAATAAAATAAATAATACTTAAAAATTATGTATTTCAGTTTTCCAATTAAATTTTTATGGTTTAAATGTTTAACGAGCTTCTACAAAATAAATCACTTGTAATTTTTGTTGCATACCATCACAGTGATGTTATGAAGCACATGCTTATATATGCACCTATTTAAATACTTTACAGCATAATGTTGATGTAATGTATGTAAAATGCTAATAAATTTAAATCATTGCCTAATATGCATCGGGTCCTCCAGGGTAATAATAATCACTTTTGGTGGTATTTATCATAGACTGAACGGAAGTGAAATAATTCTACATTGAAAATATGTGTGGTGACAGTAATAGTCATTAATTATTAATATTGTTAATTATTAATATTAATTATTAACAATAATTATTAATAGTTTATTATTATTATTATTATTATTATTATTATTATTATTAAAACTGTGAACACATTAAACATAGGTACTGTGAGTTAGTGGGTGTTCTGATAGTAGGTTCCTTAAGCTTGGTTTGCAGGACTTTGAAACTTTTCTTTGCTTCATATGTTTTTGACTTCCTTTATTGGTATGTACAGGTATTCACATTAAAATTATGATTATTCCTTGATCCCATCCCTCCATAATGTTTTTCTTAAGTATTTTCTTTGATGTTCTGTTTGACAGGTTATTAGTTGGATTAGAATTCTGGAAGTGCTAGTTTTTGCTTACTAGTAGAATAAGAAAAAAATGCTTTAAATAATTCTGCTGTGAAGTTCAGAAAGATTTCTCACATAAAATAAGAATCCTACAGGAGCAAATATTAATATTTTTAAAGGAACTTAAATTGTACTCAGCTCCTGAGGAGCAAAATATCCTTTGGTGATTTTTTAATTATCCATAAAAGCACAATTCATTAAGTTGTAAATACATTTTGAGGCAGGAAAATAAATGTTTGAAGTCAAGATTTTGAGATGACAAAAAAGAAATTATAAACACAATTAATAAATAAATAATAAAAATCTCTACTGAAAAGGCACATTCAAAATCTATATGCTCTATCATCAATATGCTGCTTCTTCTTCTTTTTTAGTCATCCGTCCTTGGATTGGTTTGCAGCAATTCTCCCCTCTGATCTTCTCTCTGCCTTCCTTTTTAATTCATCTTTGATCTGCAGTTCACATCATTCTTAATTTGTTCCATGAATTACAGTCTTGTTCTTCCTTTACTATTCTTGCCTTAAATTGTACCTTCAATTATAAATTTCAAAATAATTTGGTATCTTAATAAGCATTATATGAACTATATTCTTCTTTTCCTTAATCAGTTCCAAAGTTTTATTTTGATTTTGCTCTCCCATAAATTTCTTCATTGGTAATTTTATCAGCCAACTAATTGTCACATTTTCCTGAAGCACCATGTTCCAAATGCTTCTATTCTTCTTCTCTCTGATTTTAGTATTGTCAAAGTTTCACATCCTTATAAGATTATACTCTGTGCATATGCATTCAATAAATTCTTCCTTATTTCTAAGCTGAAATCATTGGATATAAATAATTTACTTTTTTTACTGAAGGAAAATTTTGCTTAACCTATTCTATTAATAATTAATTAGAAAGGTAGAGCTCAGACTGAAAAATTCAATGCCATAGCTAGGAATTTTTCAGTCAGACTGCACTTTTCCAATACCTGTCCTACGTACAGTTAGTGTGGAAGAAACAGTTAATTAACAATAATTAATTAATCCATATGCTATGCATGCTTAAAATATGTTACTATGCCAATGTTTTTACATATATATATATATATATATATATATATTTCTTATTTTGAAATGTCTACCACAGTTCTTTTCCTTTGCAACTGTTGGGAAAACATAAATAATAAAAAATCCATTATCACGTTAGAAAGGAAAAGAACTGTGGTAAACTTTCAAAAGAAGAAAATTATACAGAATGATTTTAAAAAATTCATAATTTGGATCATGAAAATGATTATTTTAATTCATTTGGTTTGTTTATTATAATGTTAATGCATGTATTGCATATGCTTTTATCATCCCTTTATGTTTTATAAATAAGGTTGGTATATAATTCAGATTTTTTTTTTTTTTTGCCCTGTGTATACACTAGAATACACCTCTATACTAGAAATAATCTTAATTCATACTAGTAGCATTCAAAATGAAAGATATACAACAGGGGGCTATGAGAAAATGTAAGCTTGAATTTCTATTTGCATATGTCATAAACCGTCCTTTACAAGAAAAAGAAAATTCAGAAAAAACACTTCTAAAGTACTGCATCACCCTTTATGTTTTAGAGCTTATACAATATTTGGAAAAAAGATACTGGAACTCTCAAAGAAAATGCTATTCCAGCAATTTCCACAATTTTAACATTTATCCTCCAATGAACATTTATCATTACTAGGTAAATTTTTGGTTTTATATCAACTGCATGGCCATATTTGCTACGTTTGAATTGAATGAGAGAAGGCCATACTATCCTGATGAACAGCAGTGACTTATGCAAGTGAAGTAATTGCAAGATTCATTTGAGAGAAATCCTTTTCACATTTGCTGGAATATATTGCAATTGTGTCCAGAGTGTGTCTAGAGAATTTGGACATTTATTTTCTTGAAGATATTCACAGACACCACAAAATACTTCTCTTTCGTTTAAGTGAAATTTGTTTTGTTTACTTTGTAATTTTGGCTTCATAAAATGTCAGAAGCTTCCAAGGATTTTTCTGGCCAACACTTGGAATCTTTGCACATTCAAGCAAATCAACTTCTAATCCTTCATGCAGATGCTTTGTATCAGCTTCTTTCAATGTTTATTAAATCAGATGAATGATTGCAGGAATCTGTCTTTCATTTTTGAATTTCATTTTTGGTCTAGTGTAGTGTTAAAGATTTCTAATTCTTTCTTCAAAAGATCTAGTGTAAATCGATGCAATCACTCTCTCTCAAGAATTAGTGAGCTATGTCTAGGTCTACAAGAGGGAAATATTCCCCATATTGCATTGATTCACACAAGATTGACAGAAAATTGACGTGAATAGCTCCCAAATACTTGTCTCACTAAAAATTGATAAAGGAGATGAACTATAAGCTACCCTGTTTGTGGAATCAACATTGTAACAAATATCTTATGTAATTGCTTAAAACAAGTTTATTTCTAATTGCTCTCTTTAATCAATTGCACTATTAAAGGTCATTGTCATAAATATCCTCATGCAGACCTGTATGCTATCCCTTTTATAGCTCCCAGTTTTGCTTGCATTACACTTCCATAGGAGGGGATATTTATTTATCTGACAATCCATAATTCTATTTGAGCAAAACTTAATAAACACAAGCTGTTCTGTAAATATGACATGCAGCTTCAACTAAAGCTAATCCCACTATACACCAAGCCAAACTAGGTTAGACTGAACTGCAAATACTGTTATCCTTTAGAGCAATGTGTACTATCTAATTTGCAGACAAAATCATTTAACTCATACCTATTACAAGTCAGATCTAGTGTCTGCCATTTTCATTCAAGATAAACCCAGTATTTTTTATGACCAGTTATCCCTATATCTTATCAGGCCCAAATATAATGCACTGCAAAACTAGATACCTAGGTATAATTATATATTTGCTCACTGATAATGCAATAATAGAACATGTAATGGATAAGCTAGAATATGCATATTTATATTTAAATATTTGTTTCAGTTTTAAAAATCTGTTTAAATATGTTTCAGTTTAAATATATATAGGTATTTCATACTTTTCATGGTTGGTTTAGATGAACAAAATAGAACATAAAGTGAAGAATATCCATTAAAGTGTTAATTTATTATTAATAATGCAAGTCAGTGAATACTAGAGGCAGCCATTACATAATGAGTCCCTTTCACCCTCTTTTGTAATCAATGTTTATGTTTTGTCACATTTTACCTGAAATTATCCATAAATATATTAACAACCAGCTATTAAACATCTAGGCATTCCCATGTTGCCATTTTGAATTAACAAGAAGTGAACCTTTAACCTTATGTTTTCTTTTCCAAGAGAACCTGAAAAACTAAGAATGTCATAATGCCATTTTCAGTTTGGCTACCAAACAGTCATGCTTTCCAAGTCATTCTAATGCTATAATCAAAACCAGTGAGCTGGAAACTAATATACAGGCTAATTAATTTTTCTGCAAGATTACAGAAATGAATGGTATTGGTAATTCTTACTATGATATTTTTATACATCAGCGTTAAATGTTTGAGTGTTGGAGAAATGTTGAGTGATATCCATCTATTTTTTCATAATACAAATATAATTTATAATGATATTTCCCCTATTTTTCTAAGCAAATACAAAAATATGGAATATAAAATAAAATTTAGGATGTAGTACATCAAATGCTTTAATCCTCAATTAAGTTTTTTCTATTTTCTATTTATAGACAATTTTGAATACTCATACTTTGATACTAAATCAGGTGTCAAAAAGCTTAGTGCATTTATTAATTAGGGTGAAAAGCAGACAGAATTTGAAGGCTGTTTGGAAATATGCTACATAAATGTTGGACACTGTGGTGACATGCTTGAAATGGAAATAAAAGACTAAACAAGGGATGTGTCTATTATCTTTGGCCAATTATAGTATCTTTACAAAAGGAGGTAACACTTTTATTACTTTAAGTTCTAATTTATACAAGAAATCAATAATTACATATTACAAAATATGTACCACACAACACATGAAACACTCCTATCTACATTTAATATACATAAGCATTAAGTTTAGAAGTACCTGCAGATTTAATTTCCATAAGACTGTTTCTTTCATGCTGCACATGTATAACATAGGTGAAATAAACAATTCACATTATTTTGGCAGATATGTATTTTATTCTGCTAAGGGGTATATGGTAAGTTCTGAGTTTATGTAATTTATTAAGAGGTAGAGTGCCTTAGGTGCATACAAGAGCATCCATAAATAAAACTCAATTTAATGTTTATCCACTAACAATTAATTTAACATTTTCAGATAGATAAAGCTTCATATACTGGATGAAAAAGTAGCTTAAGGGATACAAGTAGTGTAAATTGAAGTTCATTTTGAAAGCATACTACCTTTCTATTCAGAGTTGCACTAGTTTTCTGACTGAGTTTAGAAACCTTGGCTGCAATCCTCTGGAAACTGCTCTATCATATTGATCCAATGTTAAAAATTAGCCAAAAAGAGTATATCAGAACTACATAATTGCAGATGTACCTAATGCAGACTGCAATCGGTAAATTGAAGTTATACCTATCTGTAGTCAAATATACCCTGTGCAGTTATATCATAAAGAAGAGTTATTTTTCAGTGTTCTTGTCAGATTTCACCACTAGCAGATTATGGTATTCTATTGCATCATAATGGGAATATTATGCTGTATGTACCATAATTTGGTACAATTTGGTCAACCTGGTTATCTTTAGTATATGCTTATGGATTTTGAGGCTTCAATATTTTTGAATTAAGATTTTTTGGTGTCAATACATTTTGGACATTTTGGGTATGCGAAAGCTTTTGTTCAAAGAGTGCCCTCTTATTTGAATGGACATTTCTCAAGAGTACCAAGATTTGTATAAACAGAATTCTAATGAGTTTTTCTAACATTTCATAATAATAGACGAAACATGGATTCACCATTATAAGCCAGAGATGAAGCAGTCAAAAGCATCAAAGAAAGCAAAAATGATCTATCTGCAGGAAAAGCCATAGCTACAGTTTCATGGGAATCTGCCAGTATGGTGTTCATCAACTACCTCCAGAAGGACAGATTCTTCACTAAGCAGATTGACAGTTTTAAAATTTTAAATTTTAAAACTATGGACACCGGCCGTGAAAGCTTGTGCATAGATTAACAGTTGATGATGTGAAAATAATTGAATGATGTGATAATAATTAAAATAGGACTTTTAGAAACTGAAAAAAACATTATTATCCACTGCAGAGTGAATAAAAGCCACAATGTTATATCCTCATGACTTGAAACCACTCACCACACCTGCCTATTAGTAAACTTTCTTAAATAGCAAAAAGTACAAAAATGTGTTTTGGGGGCATAATTTACAAGAGTTACTATATGGAAAGAAAATGTTTATGAGACAGAAGTAATGAAATTTGGGTGTTCTCATCACAGTTAATTTGAACACAACAGAGCTAACAGTGCACATGCTTTGGTGAAACCACTGGAAATTGCTAAAAACTAATTACACAAAAATCAGTTGAGGGCACTACCTATGAGGAAGCTAGGGAACCTCAGAATTTACCCCTTCATTGGTTACGATGCATTGGTGGGTGGGTGGATGGATGGATGTGTTTTTTATAGTGTTTAATGCCTGTTTTTACTACAAGTGGCACTGCATGTGATGACACTGGTGACACATGGAATGAAGATGGAGCACCAGTGGAATGTGATAGCAGGGGAAACTGGAGAAAACCTGCCCCTGTGCTGTTTTGTCCGTCTCATATCCCACATGCAGTTGCTTGGGATTGAACCCAGGCCGTCTAGGTGAGAGGTGACCATGGCACAGCCTGTGTGTGTGTGTGCATGCATGCATTCATGCATGAGAGAGAGAGAGAGAGAGAGAGAGAGAGAGAGAGAGAGAGAGAGAGAGAGAGAGAGAGAGAGAGAGAGAGAGAGTGTGTGTGTGTACTAATAGATCAATTGGATCTGCATGCTTATTCTCATTGCATATTATTGGCATCTGTTTTTGTAATATTTTTAGCATCTGCTGACTTTTTACTTGTTAATTCTAGGGTTATCAATCTTGAAAAAAATTTCCATAAGAGAAGGAGTTTCTGAAAATGATGAACTTAGCTTTTTTCTCAGAAAGTTACAAAGGAAAGCAATGGTATCAAAACTACCCAGGGATTTGAAAGGCCTTCTGATAAAATATAGACCTGAAGACCCCACAACAATTCATTTGGCAAATTGACCAATCCACATTACAAAGAAAATGGTGTGAATCCTGCAATATATCCTGAACTGTGAACTAATATGCAGGTGGTAAATGCAACATTCTGCTCTGTTAAAGCAAATGTGTCAAAATTATTTATGAACTGTATATTTGAAAATGTCAATGTATTTTCTTTGCATTTTTTAAAATACAAATTAAATTATACTGTGTTCATATTATAATTAAGCTGGTATCTTTTCTAACAAAATAATACCAACAAATATCAAAATAAAGTTAGATGTAGAAATTAGGGGGAAAAATAAATAAAAATAAATACAGATAACCATAAAAATATAGCACAGGTCTACTGGTGCTGCACAACCAATGGAGTTCTAACAGAGTATTACCAGAGTGCATGCCTAACAGAAGGTTAATGTACAGTGAAAAATTGCATTATATTATTGATAGTTCTAAATTTTGTAAAATGAATACAAGCCATGAATGATATGAAGATTTGAGGACTAACTTTCAGAAAGCGTGGAAACATTGAAAATTATTGTAATGTATCAAAGCAAACAAACTTTGATCCCAAACCTAAAGAAGTGGCTGGGTGGATGAAGATTCACTTCAAATGAAAAGAATGAAGTTGTATAGTTATACAAATCTTATTTTACTGAGGATATTAGAAAGTTAGAAAGTTGTTTGATTTACAAGGTTTCTAGGTAGAGAAAAACATTATCGTAAATCTTGTGCTTCCTTGGTCCAGCCAAGAAATTTTAGAATGTATCTTATATCCTAAACACTATTTTGTGTTACCAGCACAATTAATCATATTTAACTTCTTCTGCTGAAATTATGTACAGTTAAATATTTATGCAACAATTTGCTTTGGGATCTACATTAAAATATAATTTGATAGTTTTTTTTTTTTTGTGGCATTTAATAATTGGTGCTAGCTGAGCACAGGAATGAACACATGTGCTAGAGGAATAATTATAGCTATAGAATACTGCATATAATGGCAGAAGGAATGAACTCTTCATGTAGGCATACACTGATGTGAATATCTACTTCAATGCAGACAGGCTGTGAACAGATATGTCCAAAACCATTGTAATGATGAAATGAAAGCTCTCACAAATTAATTAGTGTTAAATTTAATCAGAGTATTTGAATTATACAGCAGTCCTCCAATAACTTATATTCCAGGAATTTTAAAAATAGGTGCCTACTTCTCTAGTCATAACATGTAGAATTTACTTCAGAAACCAGTTCATTTACTCTCAATGAATCATTACGATTGGATTGATTTACAGGTTCTGTTTGCTTATGCTTTGATATTATAAAGATAACAACATTAATATAAAATACATTTTTATAGAATTGCAACAAACGAGCCTCTGTCAATTTGGTTGGTTGGTTTCTAATGTTGGGCATTTGGCAAAGAAGGCAACTTAAAATGATAATGGTACTGATGCAGAATGCCCACTCTTTTCTTTTTATAGAAGATTAACTTAAATTCTATAAATTTTGATTGTACAATTTTAGCGATCCTTCTCAGATTACAAGATGTGCTATATAAAATAAACAAATTTCAGAACAAATATAACTCTGAAGCAGCTATAGTATCAATAGTGTCTGTTACAAGAGTCAAAAGCCTAAGCATCACAGAGTGCTACAGAGTAAAACAAAATTAATAAATTTAAATAAACACATAGTACTTCATTGGATGCCAGATTAATTTGAATAAATACATAGTACTTCAATAGATGCCAGCAGCACACAAGGAATATCAGGTAATGAAACAGGTGATTTTTGGCTAAGAAAGATGATGACATTAAATCATTTTGCCTACTTCTAATCACTCTATCAAAGAATAGTTACATCATGTACAATACAAAAATTAAAGAAGCACATGTGTCACAAACAAAAGGCAAACAATAGGAAAATCTCCAGAACAACATCAATTCAATATACCAGCCACATATTCATGAATTACTGTTGGACCCCAGGATGTGAGGTAAGAGAGCGTCTTACTGCTCACTTAGTGCATTTATTTGCTGAATTTTATATAAAAGTTTATACATTGGTTAGTTTATTTGTCATAAAGGACCTTTATAAATATTAATAATTTTAACAAATGGAAAATATTAGTTTCTTTGTAAAGGTCACCCATGCTACCACTAACTGCTGCAATAGGTAAATTATGTATTTTCAGGTTCTCATTGCTAGCGTGCAAGCTATATTGATAATGTTTTTTTTATTGTGCGAGCATGCATGAACTTTATCACCAGGGCAGAAAATGTTTATGCAGTACATTCCTCTTGCTCACTTTCTTCTTGTGCTCAAACAGTATTCACTATCAAGAAAATCGTCCATACTAGTTTTTAGACCCCAGACTGCCCTCAACAAACATTCACAAAGTATTGGCATGGCACAATCTCCTATATGCCCTTTCTGTGAATGAAGATAAAGAGAGAAACTATCTACCTCACTGCATAACTTTCAATCAACATACCAAACACTCATCAAAATTATGTAGCACAAAGGTGCAAAGAGTGGCTTCTAGCATATGATATTAATATACTTTTCTTTTATTTCTAATTTTGGAATATTTCCCAAGATGTGAAACTCAGTGGTACTACAGCTGTGATGACTATAAAAATAAAATAAAAAAAATTGATAATAGCAACATACTTGATTTTGCTTCATTTTTAATTCAGGTAATTTCTAGCACATATCTTAGTAAAGCAATCAATTTTTAAATTCTGCAGGTACTTCTGGTCATATAGATATATACAAAAGCTATAAATAAAGCACATTTAATCTGTAAACAGATAGTTCTTAATAGATATCATGTAACAAAAAATTACTAACCTAATTGCTGAATTGGTGTTGTGCCTTCTGAAGCAAATATTCCTTGAGCATACTTTCCATTTTGATAAGTGGTGATTTCTTTAAGACTCTCCAGCACCAATGTGCGAATCCAGACACATAGGTTGGTGGCTACAATATGCATAAGTCCGAACCTAGCCAGAACTTTGAACCGATGGATGTTCAGCTGAAACCAACACCCCCACTTCCCGTTCTGTCAAGTGACTACATTCAAGTTACACATAAAGCTAACAGTAACATGTAAAGACAAAGCATTGTGCAAGACCTGCAACCTTGAATCCATGAATTGTTGAGAACCTATTATAATGAATCCTGCACCCACTCAAATAATCCATTAGTTATAATAAGCTATTATTATAACTAAAATGTTTCCAATTAATACCAATCATATTTTCACGCACAGAATTTTTAAATTTCATGTCTGAAAATCACTTAATACTTAGGAAGCTGAGACTGAACATCAGTTTCATTGTTGCTTACAGCATTGTAATATTATTTTACATAACAACAATTTTACTGAAAGGGTGTTTTGGAACAGTGATACGTATGAATAGAATAATTTCTGGATTGGATTTGTAATACTTAAGTATCACTTGTGTATAGTTTTGCCAGACTGATTTCGAAACCATATGGGCTTCATTGTTGATGGTGGTCTGGAAAAACTAATACATAAGTGATACTTCAGTGTTGCAAATCCAACTCAGAAATTATTCTATTATTTTATCTAGTTTCAAAAAATATATTAATTTAATTGGAATGCTTATAAAAGTTCACCAAATTTTTTTTTGGAATGGTAACATACACAATAGGTAACATTATTTTGAGTTAGAATCATTTACACTAAATTCATAACACAAGCATTAACCACATCAACGCTAAATTTTTCCAAAATGCTAAATCAGTTGGATAATGTGACTATGAGGTGAAAATGTTCAAGCAAATTTGCCTTATAAGTTCCAATTCATAGTTTCTAACTTCTTTAAACAAAATACATAAATAGGTTAAATAGCAATTAATATTAAAAAATGGTAGATCATTCTCACATTAAAAGTGCAATCTTTTAACCCTTGGGTCCACTTTATGTACCTTTTCAGATGATAATAGCAGCATAGTTGCTGATCATGTTCATGGTACAACAGATCATATTCTTGATGCAGTCTCATCTGTTTGATGAAGTAGTATACCTTGTTCAAAATTGGGAATGTAGTACTTTTTGTGAACGTTTGCACTGGACCGTTTGTGAAGGCACATGTAAGTTTATTTCTAAAATATCGAAACCTTGGGAAAGACATATTTTTATTCTATTTCATCTTAGAACTGCATGAGAAATTGTATTGAAGGAGTAATTATTTGAAACTGTCTCTTTAATTCCAAAATGATACTGTAACAAAATATTTAAATAACAATATTACAAATTGTCTTTATTCCAAAGATGCAACACAACTTTATACGCTATCTCTCATTGCTAGAACATTCATTTCACTGCTTCAGCTATCTCTTTAATCCAAGTGCACTCTTTGAAGTTGTTGTCAAAACTGAACTCTTGTGGGCCTGCCAGCTCCATTTATATACCTCCTGAGCAAGAAATTTCCAGAAGCAGTGGTCATTATTGCACCATTACTCCCAAGCGTGACTTGTTACATGCAGGTATAACATTGCAGGTCTTTAATGTATTGAGACCACTATTCATTTATGCACACCTGCAACAATGCAGTGAGTGATGGAAAGTAGGCTGCTGCACATGTGCAGCAATTCACAGTGTCAAGATATAGGCATTTGCACGTGGGCATGTAGTCACACTGTTGTCCAAGTGTATTTTTCAAGATAAGTATATGAAGATTACAGATGATAAATTGGGTCAGTTAAACCTTATAGTATAAAGAAATTGTATTTAAAATACAAAATAACATAATTTAACTTAAATAGAGATGTATGAACATTATTTTGATTTTTCAAAATGTGGCCTGGTAGAAGTAGAAACATTTTAAATTCTTGCAATGCAGATAGTATTCACTTACCTTTAGCTTCAACATATCTAATACCATCTAGATGTACTGTGCAAACAAAAAAAAATATATATATATATATATATATATATATTCAACCATTTCATATTTGTTTTCATACTGGTTGTGTGCAGGAATTATGTTGGAAAGTTCAATGAACTTGAAAAATTCAATTCATGGTTGGAGCTTAAAGCATAATAGCACATAGAGCTGTAGATCATGGTTTGAGTCTCAGCTGTGATACTGAGTTTTTCAATCTGATTCAAATTTCCAATGTATTCAACCATGTCCTTTGGACATACTATGGCTGGTGAATGAGGCATACATTTGATAAGAGTAGAGGGACTAGCTGGCAACAACTGACTGCCATTTAGCAATGTTAACACCTATGTATTTTGTCCACCTGTTGCATTACTGCAAAGGTAAATCTGAGACTCCGACATAATTGCTCTAAACTAGCAGAAGATTTATAGACGAACTAAAATTGTTGTGTCTGTAGTTTGGAGACTGTATGTTAAAAATAGGTTCCTATTTAATATATTAGCTACATAGAGCTGTAAACATTTGTATATTATTTATTTATTAAAAAAATGTAATTTGTCTTGATCTACAAAACAGGTAGTTTGTCTTGTTGATATAATACCTTTTTAAAAATATCTCCAGGAACAATAAAACTGGTTGTCTATGTATGAGGTGCAATAAACTGGTTGTCTATGTATGAGGTGCCTCCAGAAAGTAAGTCCCAATTGCACCTGGAGATGGCACCACCAGTCAGATAGGAATACACATGTGCAGGAGTAGAGAGGAGGTGTGTGGGAATAATGGAGTAAACTTCCACTCTTGTGCTGGCAGTGGTTCCTGTGCTGTGCTAGGAGAAAATGGCTGCTATGTTATTGTCTCCAGCCAACTGCGAGGTTTGTACAGTCATCCAATTTTTACACGCTCAAAAGCAATCTTCAGCAGAGATCCATTGCCAATTATGTCATGTGTATGGACGCAACATTATGTATAGCAGTATGGTAAGACGACGGTGCAGGCAATTCACTGAAAGGATGAACCAATATTCATGACAAAGTCTCTAGTGGCCGATCATCTCTGGTGATGCCAGAACTGTTGTAAAGTGTGTTGCAAGCAATTGTGCAGAACTGGCACTTCATAATTTCAGATCTCTCTTGTCAATTCCTTCAGATGTCTCGCTCGCTTTTGCACAAAATTGTCTCCCAGTAATTCGGTTTTCACAAAGTGTGTGCAAGATAAGTGCCTAGTCAACTGACAGATGAACACAAGACTAAAGGTGTGGCCGCAATATTGACATTCTTATAGCAGTACACAGAGAAAGGTGACAAGTTTCTCGGCAATATTGTCACTGGGGATGAAACATGGGTCGCAGGCCACACCAGAAATAAAACAACAATCACTGCATTGGTGTCATAGGTTCAACTGTGAAGACCAAATTCAAGCAGACAATCTATCAAAAAAATCATGTACATTGCCTTCTGGGATCAACAAGGTGACCTCTCGTGCAAGTTTTTACCATGGGGGAAGTAAATGCTAATCAATATTGTCAGACATTGCATAAACTGAGAAGGGCAATCCAGAACAAGAGACATGGGAAGTTGACAAGAGGCATTACACTATTGCATGACTTGGCAAGACCCTATACAGCCAACGCACAAGAATTGTGTTGAATAGTTTGGATGGGAGACCTTTGACCATCTACCTTACAATTCCAACCCTGCCTCAAGAGATTTTCATCTCTTCCATTTCTTGAAGCATTTTCTGGTAGGAAAACATTTCCAGAATGATGCTGAGATGCAGAATGAATGACTTCATGGCTCTGGACATTGGCAGCAGACTCCTATGACTTGGGCATACAATTGATGGTGCACCATTAAGATAAATGCCTCAACATTGATAGTAACTATGTTGAAAAGTAGCCAGTGAATCTATGTAATTATTCCAATAAATATTTCTTAGTGATGTTTTTGTTTATTTATCGGTCATTGGGACCTACTTTCTGAATGCACCTTGCAGTTTTGTAGTAGGATTACTACCTGTGGTATGGGATATTTAATTGTTGGTATAAGCTTGGAGATTTTTCCTTAGTTGGTAGGTCCCTTATGTGTGCACTCAGCCATGTGAATTAAATGGGAACCACCAGAAGATACTTGGTAAAACACTGACTTATGGGAGCTGGGGAAATGTCATGCTTGCTCGTGCCAACCTCATTATTACACCCTATCCATAATACATATTCTGTATAGGCAGAGACAGAGGATACAGTGTTTCCTTTTGGTTTGTCTTGTTTTTATTTTTTTTTTGTTTTTGAGTCGTACAGTTCTCGGACACATGCCACATACAGACTTTTTTAAAAATGTCTTTTTTTTTTTCTTTTTTTTTTTTTGTATTCAGGAGTCCTCAAAACATTTCATTGAAATCTTGGTAACACATTTTTTGGTGGACTGCAATATCTTCTCTACCTACTATGTATATGGCAGAAAAAGTAAAAAACATAAAAATAAATTATTGTGGCCTTACATTTATTATTGTATTTAATAAGCTCTTCATTCTATATTTATAGTAATCAGTTTTCGTAAGTTAAAAAGAAAAGTAGGACTCATTCCAGTTTTCTTTGATAATTTCACTTCAACATTATTCTAAGTGTAATCAAATATAATTTGCTTATATTAACAAAAGTAAAATGAAAAATAAAAAAAGTTGGAGAAGGGAAGAAAAATGTGAATGTGCATTAATGGTACATCTATCGATATACATATATGGCACTTACCCGTGAGTTCATAAATATAAAGTACATCTGCATAAAGGTAAAGATCATCTGCAGCACTGGATTAATCCCACGTAGAATCTGATAGCATGGTGATGTGAAAGGTATCTCAAAAAATGCTCCACACTCAAGTCCATTGTAAATCATGGTGCCCAATCCAAATGCTGTATAACAGAAGAATTGCATTGACAGAAGAAGCCTAAGAACATAATGTGATAACATTATTTACAGGTTGTTTCTGATCTCTGTAAATGTTTTGTTTTATTATATATACTTTTACAGTTTTTCATAGACACGGAATATTTTTTTTATCAAGGCAATGAATCTGTGAGAAATAATAAATTTCAACTGCTTTCATTTGATCAATTTAAAATTTTGATCACAATGTGAGTGCATAAAATAAGGACAGTAAATCTATTTCTATGTTATATTCACTCATTTCTGAGATATTATTTTACAGGTAACATTATTATAAAAAAGAATCGCCAGCTCTTCTTTCAAAAATGTGCAAATTTTTCGAAGTCCAACATAGTGGAATATTCTTTCAATGTAGCTTTAGATTAATTTACTTAATATGTATTTAAAATCACTTATTGCTATGCTTTTTTTTTCAGAGAACATTTTCTTAACACAGCTTAAGGTTTATAATTCTTTATTTCTTTATTTATTTTCTGCTCATATACACTTACTGATGAATGCAGTGCAATCAAATTATCCATCTTGCATCACTTAAGTAATGTTGTTAACAGCCTTTTTCATCAATAAATTGTACTGTGTAACTATGTACACTGTCTGTCTCTAAATTATGGTGACAAGCCTAAACCTAATTGCTATACCACAATTACTATTATAATTATTATTCCATTTATACTGTGGCTTTAACTACATGATCTTATTGGTAGCATTTCCCTATGGAAATTGACAATGGTGTTAACTCATATACTGTTGTTATTAGGTTTCTATTTATCTTTAATTTTAATCATTAGGTTTCTCTTTCACATACATATAAGCATTTATACTTCCAGACTCAGAATGAGAGAAAATATTCTTGATTATAGAAAAATTACCAGTCAGAATTCAAAGATGAGGTCCCATACACAGTTCTACCAGCTGAGCTATGGGGCATTATGACAAAGAGTCATCCATCCCTGCGTGTTTGTAAAGCAATAAAATGAGAGAAAGTTTACTTTGGACTCAGGACTTTTAAAAATATCTGGCTGTTGATCGCTTCCATATTATTTGTTGTTTAAATGTCTGGGAATTATTTGCAGAGGTTAGCTATGATTTGACAAATAATGTGCATGTTAGCTGTTAGGCAGGAGTAAGGTTGTTTCTGTCATGCAACTTGGTGAACTTTTGGACTATGAAAAATTGCCTGCCTGCTTGTGTCACATGTTCGAAAGTATTCTCGTATTCCTATGATGCAGAGTCATTCCTCTTTTGTTTGAAGGAACCATTAATACCATGCAGTTAATATAGATATATAGGATTTCAGTGTAACTTACAATGAAGCCATAATTTATGAATTTAGAAAGGTGTCAGATGATAATGTAAGTAAACTTAACAGTGTATTAGAAATGGAAACTTGGAATAAGATTTATACAGTATAAAGTAGTAATGAAAAATGGGAAATATATATGTCAACTTTAATTTATTATTTTTATACTGTCTGTCCCATTTAAGAAAACCTATCAAAACAAAGCCCATAGAGAAATTAAAATTACCCGATGAAATATATGTACTTCCTAATAAAATGAAATAGCTTTTGAATTGCACAACATGACAAAAATTGAAGAACACAACAATAGATACAGGCAGCTAAAAAAAGGAGTATCATAGAGTATTAACTATTTAAAATCACTATATTATAAACATAAGATAAATAACTTTTCCAATATAAACAAAACAGTATGGAAATTAGTCAAGGATAGAAATAACACCAACAGTAATATCAATGAAAATATTAAATTACTCCATGAAGATGAAATTGTACACGACCCTGTTAAAATAAGTAACATTTTTAACTACCATTTTGGCAACTGTACGTACTAAGGATAATATGTTACCAGACTACAACATACAAATATGTAACAACATTACTAATACCATCTTCATGAATGCCACTAGTGTTGAGGAAGTTAGAAGTTATAGGTAGTTTTAAAGACTAGTTGTCTTCAGGTTGGGATGGCATATCTACCAAAATATTGAAAAATTGTAAAAACTCCCTTGCAATTATCTTAAATCATTTAATAAACTGCTCCACAAGTGAAGAAATATTTCCAAACTGTCTTAAACTAGGAATTATAAAACCTGTGTACAAAAACGGAGATAAAAGTGATATCAAAATTACAGGCCACTAACATTAATCTCTGTGATTGGAAAAGCATTTGAAATAATTGTATTAGTTAGAATGGTTGACTTCCTGAATAGGCATAACATATTAAATTGCCATCAGCTTGGTTTTAGAAAAGGACTGTAGATGATTACAGCTGTAACTGATTTTGTGCATAAAACATTGGAAACTCTTGACAGGAATATTTATTAATCTGTCAAAGGCTTGGCTGTGTCTCACATCAAACACTGATATGTAGGTAGGTACATTAGGATTTTATGGTATAAGAGGAAAAATGCTAAATATAATTAAATCTTATCTAATAACAGAACATTTTCAACTGAAATCAACCATAAAATAAGTATTGAAAACATAAATTTTAGATCAGACCACAAAGTTGATACAATTGGTGTACCACAGGGGTCTGTTCTGGGATCACTTCTATATTTAATGTCACTGCCGGTCAAAAGTTTTTGGACACTTGGTTCAGGATAATATATTTGTAGATATACTGTGATTACATCATCAAAGAACATGACTAAGTGTACTATAACAAGGAATTGTCACTCTATGTGTTATCTTGTTTATATAAAAAAACCCAGATGCTTCAGTGGCATCATAACCAGCCACAGATAAATATTAGGTGTAAGCTCGATAGAAGATTTGTCATTTACTCTCAGCCTTCTTCTGAGCTCACACAGCTTCTTGTTGAATTCTCACTTGATACAGTGCTTTATTATCATTGGAATAGTTTTACCAACATTACTATAACATCCTGTAACGGAAAGTGTTTGATAAATATTTATTATTATAGTTTTTATTGTGTTATTATGGTTTATTCTTTGAATTCTGAATCAATATTTTGAAATTAAATTTGTTTATAAATTATTTTATGAAATGGGCTGGGGATCATCTCTCAGTTTGGAACAGCGTGCAGTAATCAACACACTTCACAATGAGGGGTACAGCATTCCCACAAATTTCAGAAAGACTAAAAATATTACGATCTACTGTTAGCTATACAATTCTAAGACTAAAGAATTCTGGTACTAATAAGGACAGGAATCGAAGTGGAAGACCAAGGTGCACTTCTAGAGCAGAAGACCAGTCAATAGTTTTGCTGAGTAAAAGAGATAGAAAGCTGACAGCACCAGAAATTCAGTCAGTTTTTAATGCCAGCCATAGTCAGGAAATGTCTGTCAGCACTGTGAAGCGATAATTGATGTCAGCTGATTTGTGGGGTAGGGTGGCAGTGAGGAAACCATTTCTTAGGCCTATAAATAAAAAGAAGAGGTTGGCATGGGCAAAAGAACATAAAAACTAGACCATTGAAAACTGGAAATGTGTTCTTTGGACAGACGAATCCAAATTTGAGGTTCTTAGGCAACGACGCCATATATATGTTCGTCATTTTCCTGCTGAGAAGATGCATCCTGACTGCATAACACCAATAGTGAAACATGGTGGGGGCTCTGTAATGATCTGGGGATGTTTTTCATTTAGTGGAGTGGGACAGCTTTACAAAATTGAAGGAAATATGGATAAACATGGCTACCATGCAATTTTGAGCAGATATGCTGTTCCATCAGGAATGCATCTAATTGGTCCAGGGCTCATCATGCAGCAGGATAATGATCCAAAACACACTTCCAAATTGTGTAAGAACTCCTACAGAAGAAACATGTGCAAGGAATGTTGAAGGTGATGGATTGGCCTCCACAATCTCCGGATCTGAATCCAATTGAACTTCTATGGGAGGAACTTGACAGAGAAGTTCAATAAGAGTGTCTTACATCCATAAAAAGGTTATGGGAAATTCTTCAGACATCCTGGACTAATATGGAGAACAGTGTGTGTGAGAAACTTGTCAGCAGAATGCCCAGAATTGTGAAGAAAGTGATTGCAATAAAGGGTGGATTTTTTGACGAAAAAAACATTTAGGACAGGAATTTTTCATGGCAAAATTAATTTATTTCAGTATTTATTGCAATATATTGCATGCTCAATCATGTTAAATCATATATCTGATATAAAAATAAATGGTTCCTTATAATTTTGTTGATTGATTTTAATTATTCCTTAATTTCCTGAAAGACAGCTAAGTGTCCAAAAACTTTTGACCGGCAGTGAATGTAAATAACTTGCCCAAAATCACTACCAATACTGTTATATCTTATTAAGATGATACTTAAATGATTTGCATCAACAAATCCAACAGACAATTAGAGACAATTTCTCATTTTGTAAAGCAATTGGCAAACTCCCTAACTAACTTCAATTTAAAAGTAAATTCCAAGAAAAGTAAACTTATTTTATTTGAACATTGTCAGGGGAATAAAGATGATGATATAGTAGAATTGAATAAATAGTAGCAGAATTGAAAAAGTCGACAACCACAATTCCTTAGGCATACATATAGATAGTAAGTTAACTTGGGAATCTCATGTTGACTACATAAGTAAAAATATTAGCTCAAATACATATGCATTAAGACATTTAGCACTGTATTTAGACAAAACGATGCTGCAAACTTTATACTTTGATATCATTTTCCTCTATATTTCCTATGCAATAGAAGTACCAGTATTGCTAATATGAACAGGGTATTAATATTACAGAAAAAATGTTTATGAGGTTTATGTGGGTTAGCTAACACTGATTCATGTAGAAGCACATTAAGAGACTTCTTACAGTGGTAAGACTATATGTTTATAAGCTTATAATAGTTGCAACAGAGAAAGAAAATAATGAGTTAAGCAACAGTATGCTCTATAAGTATTATACCAGAAGTAAAGATAAGTGCAGTAGAATACAGATTAACCTTAAATCAACCTATAAATCCATTAATCAAAATACTAATACTATACACTGTTAAATTACACAACAGTAGGCAATTTAAAAACAAACTTAAACATACTTAAAAATGTATGTATATATGGCTTATATGAATATATAAATTAAATATGACCGATAAACAAATTTAAAAATTTTAAACAGATTGTATTGTGAAAACAGTAGCATAAATGACATTTGTAAATAACTTGCAATTTAGTGCATCTAAAAATGTACATATAAGTATTTTGAACTATGATGTATATATATATATATATATATATATATATATTGTAAAAATTTTAATTGGCAAATAGTAGCATTTATAAATATAACTTTGTAAATGTGGAATCCTAGACAATGGCCGAAACTTGTAATAAAGTATATAGACAATAAACATTATTATTATTATTTTGATTATGATTATTATCATTATTATTATGAATGTCGAGTAACTTTAAACTCCATGGACCTCAGGTCATTGGGTATCATTTGAATGATTTCATTCTTCATTCAATATGACCAAATAGGTTAAAGAGTGTTAAGCAACAGAAACAAAAGAAAATAATAATGATGATGATGATGATGATGATGATAAATAATAGTAATAAATAACAATGATGATGATAATAATAGCAATAATAATAACAATACTAATAATAATTTCTCAAACAAATATCAGAATTTTCTGTTGCTTCCAATGTTAAAATTATCTATATCTAAACCTCCCTCATTGAGCTTGGCTGTAAAAATTGCTGGTTCATAACCTATTTTACAATCTTAATGAATATTTACATTGACTTTTAATATTTTGTTTTTACTTTTTGTTCACATATAACTTTTAATTTTGAGAGCTGTGTATGGATAGCTTTAGATGTGCTCTTACAGATAATTAAAACGTAAATTTGAGACAATCTGTAACCTCTTGCTCAACATTTTAATTTAGCTTTAAAAGACTAGTCAAAAAAATCACAGTATACCATGTCCTCTGAAACATTGGTATGGAGTTAAGAATCTTCATTGGGCAAAACTTGCTCATTTAACAGGTCGCACAACAAAAGCACAGGCCAGTTCAGTATGGAAGGTGTTTAAAGTGTGTACCCTGAATATGATTATATTCATCTTAGCAGTGATTGTTGGACATGTTCAGACAACTCAGGCATGAATCAAATTTCCTCAAAAGCAGTGACAAATCGCACAACCAATTCCTCTTGACAAGCCCCCACAGAAACAATTCTAATTTGCTTAAGTCAGATGATCAAGCTGGCCATGCAACAGGTCCCCCACTTCCTATGTGCTGATCTCTGAGGGTGTTGTTCAAATATCTTTCTACAACCCAAATGAAGTGCTGTCATGTTGGACAATAAGAAGCAGACATCACATGGATAGGTAGAGTCAGACTAAAAAATTCAGTACTATAGCTGAGATTTAAACTATGAATTTTCCAGTCTCTAGCCAGTTGCTCTAACCACTGAACTACCATGACAACATGCTGGCACAGCATTAAATTCCTCAACTGGTTCACATGTTTCCTGGTAAACCATAAGGTGATCTCACATTATTTTGAGATGATCTTCCCCAATGGTGACCTACAATGTCATATGAACTTAAAGTCCCAGGCTTCAAGTTTAGCCAACTATTATGGCCAATTAGTGACACAAATATCAATGGTTCAACATTGGTTGTAAACAGACACTGAGTTAAATAGGGCTGTGCAATGCAAGGGCCAATGTCACTTTATTCAACAGTTATAAACAAATAGAGAGTCAAAGAGTACTGATTGTGCCACTCAAACCCATTCTACCAGATATGTTTCAAACATGGGTGAATAATTCTGTAACAATGCATTGGAAGATAGTGGCTGCATGATATAAAATGTTCCTCTCTGCAAAATTTATAATTCCTCAGAGTATGGCACAGAGCTCCTGAAACACAGTGTATTTCGCTTTATGCATTTTTGTGGAAAAAAGTGATTCTTCTAATTCCATTTACATTATTTCTGTAAAGATCTGTCACTGCTGCTTTTTTCAACAAATACAATTATATTTATACATTTAAACAATGCCCCATTTTTTTTCAACTGAATAATCAAATACTTCTTCACTCTGAGTTTTATTATAAAATGCATACTCTTCATGCACAACATTCAAAAAAGCCATAGCTCAGCCTCACATCTGCATTCACTCAAACCTTTCTGTTAAGAGTGCATTAATATCTTCCTTTGCTTCATTGACTGTTTCGGAGTGTTATATATGTGTTTTACATTTAAAAGAACTCCTTGTTTAAGTTGAGATATGAATGGTTTAGATGGATGGCAAATAGCTAATTTTATCACTGTATCTGAAGCATAATGCATGTAAAAGGGAACTTATTACCTTTCACTATTTTTTTTTTTGTTAAACTAGTGTGAAAGATTAAACAACAGAAAAAGTAATCTCAGTATTCTTTAGAGTTATTGCATTGGATTTATTTGCTTAAGAGTAATATAATAGGTACATTTTCATGACATGTTACAAGGTATTTACCTAGTATTATTCTTTATTTCTCTTCTTTTCTGGTCTCTTTCATTTTCTTTTAGTGTCTTGACTGTTACTACAACAATTATTTTATTTTCCAAACTGTAATACTTGAGCAAATCTACTATTTAGTGCCTCCTTGACTCAGCACCAACTCTCAGACCTTCTAGTAAAGTTTTTCATTCATTCACTCATTTAGGGTGATGTAATATTGCTAACAAGATCAAGTGGATCTGCTTCTGTGCTGTGGGGGTAGCATATCTGCCCAATATTCAAGAGGTCCTGAGAGATTCATATGATTTCATTTTGCCCATTTAATTCATGCAGCATCTGATATTTAGACTAAAAGGTTAAGAGAGGCTAAATTTCAAACCAGTCCTCCTCCAAAAAGCACATATGCACATAAATGTTACATAAGTAATTCTTCATTCATGCAAAATTGTATGTTTTGTTCTATTTGTCTTGGTGGACTAAGTGCATTCTGAATCAAATGCAGTGTTTGAAAGTCATTTTATGATAGGAAAAAGTGCTATTTGAGACAAATGGTTTACACGTATAAATTTTTGCAATTCAAATATAAATCTGTATCAAAAAGCATATTGTCTGCAGATGGACTTAGTGCACTTTGTTCCACTCCTTATTTGTACATTGCAATTAATGAACTTTTTACATTATCCTATGAGAACTTTTTAACTTAGAAGATAATACCTTTAACAATTGAGCTTGTATTCTTAGTAAGGCATTCTGCACTACTTTATTTGTAGCCTTTATTTAACCAAACATTCCCCAATGACATGTTTAAACCGTTTAAACATAAATGAAATAAAACTAGCTGCAAATAATAGTTCTAATGTAGTACAGCTCAACACTTACCAATGGCACCTACTCGGAGGAAGAAACTTCCATGGCTGTGGACATTCTGAGAAGTTTTACGTTTTCTCGGAGGCTGAGGTCGTGCAGCTTCCACATCAGAAACTTCAGATGCTGCCAGTTTTTCTTGGGAAGGACTCTCTCCTCCTCCACCATCATTCAAATTTACATCTTTACTGCTGCGAAGGTTTCGGAGCACACCCTATAAAACCATTACATTCTTGTCAGTAACTTAGCTACTCTTTTAAAATTTTAGTTTATAATAAAAAACTGAAGAAATGCATGGTTACCAACTCATTATAGCAAAATGTAACATATAAAAATGAACACCAGGTGTACACCATGTATACTATATGTACTCTGAGTCCAATATAAGAATCACATTTCTTGTTTTAAAACTGGCATTGTTAATAGCTCAAACCATTATATATGCTAGAGGCATATACTGCTACCAAGCTATGGGCTAGTTCAGTTGTTTTTTATTTTCCCATTTGGGAAATTTGTTTACTAACTGTTTTGTTCTGTATTTACATATAAATAATGTAAATATTTTCAATGAAAAAATATAATAATAATAATAATAATAATAATAATAATATAATTACTCATTAAATTTAAACAAAAGAGTGAAAAATAATGAACTCCATTTGTTTTTTAAATGGATAGCTTCGGATTTTATGCTTTAGGAAAATCCCATCTTCAATAATAAAAATCACAAGACTGGCTATAATGCATGTTGGGAACTGCTTTGGCTATCCGCAGGACTCATTGGCTATGTTTTGCAAGGCAAGAGAGAAGACCTAAGGTGTCTGTCGTAATCACCTCTTTACATCTTGTCCTGTGAATATGCTCATTATACCACGTCAGTCAATCATGCTTCTCCTGCCTAAGAAGGCAGGCTATATTACATTGAGAACAGAATCAAGTTTTATCACAAGGAGCAATTTTATGTCATAACAATAAGCTATAATACAAACAGACCACAAATTCTTCATTAGTTATAATTTTTGTAGAAGTTTTTTCTCCCAAATTTACTGGGCTTCTAAGCTAGCCTAGCTGGCCTCAGTATATACCCCTGATGTGTGCACAGGTACAGATCTAAAAGAGGTATAGTTGTTAAAGCAAATAGTTTATATATAGCTATGCTTCTAATCAAACAAAAAAAAAACATTTTGCTTTATCACACATTAAACTATTGCGGTTGATGAAAAGTTGGAAAATTTAGAAATGAATCCTTAAGATGTGGGAATTTTAAAACATGTCCCTGATATTTTGAGAATGTAAGCAGTTGTTACATTAGTTACATGCAACAAAGTACTTAAAATATCTCTAGCACCAATGACTAGTAATAATGAACCTAACTTAACAGCACCTTTAATTAAAGTTTAAGACCTATAATTATTTTGAAGTAGTTTCTACAATAGTATAACAATGTAATTTGGGATACTTAATTTAATGCACTGAATTGGGTATTGATCATCATCTCATTATGGGAAGTAAGAGGACACTAAGTACAAATTTGTTAATAAAATAATATACTTTTCAAACATAGTAGGTTAAGGGTATATGTGACACCACATGGAGAACACTGAAATAGAATCAGAGCAAAGATTTAAAGAATAACACTTTCAAACAATTAAACGCATGGCATATGCTATTCTGACTGAGAAAATTCATACTTGAAAGCATAATATGACAGATGTACCAGAGCAGAAACCAGAGTGAATTCCTTGGCCATGTTCTCCAAACAGATTCTCTGTCGGAATGATATTAAGTGTTGCTAGTGGTATTTATTCCTAGGACAGTTCTTTTCAGTTTTTACAATAGACTGTTTAATGATAGTAACTGAAAAGTGTAACATACTTCTTTTGTCTTTAAATTAAAAAATGAAAAAAATAAGTACAGGGTTACTACAAAAGAAATAAACAACTTCAACTGCCTGTAAAACAAAAACTATTAGAGATAGCAACCTAATTATTTTGGAGGTATGTTGAGAAACTGTCAAAGTTTTGTTTATTACTATTGGTAATGCTGTAGTGTTTTGTTTGCTGTTGCAGAAGCTGAAATGGCGGAAAATCCTGTGGAAAAGGCATATTGTGTGTTGGAATTTGCTAGAACATAATCAGCAACTGTTGTCCAACGACATTTTAGAACACGTTACCACAAAAATGAAATGATGCGCTCACAAAAACCAGCATCGTCTTCATCATGTCGCAACATGTCGATGCAAAAGTCACGCCGTATGACCTTATCTTCTTCACTCAGAAACTGCAACATCTGTAATCTGTAAGGCATCATGTGCAGTCGCTTCCGCAAGATTTTCCATACAGTTTGCTGTGGAATTTGTAGTTGCATGCTTGCCCTAGATGTCGATTTCTGTGCGCTTCTTATGTAGGCAGAACGAACACGTTCAACGTTTTCTTCTGAAACTCTTAGTCTTCCCGAGCTCTTCCCTTTGCACAAACATCCCGCTGTCTCAAATTTTCTATACCAGTCGTAGATTGACTGTCTAGTCGGTGGCGTTTTGTGGTAACGTGTTCTAAAATGTCGTTGGACAACAGTTGCTGATTGCGTTCTAGCAAATTCCAACACGCAATATGCCTTTTCCACAGGATTTTCCGCCATTTCAGCTTCTGCAGCAACAAACAAAACACTATAGCACTACCAATAGTAACAAACAAAACTTTGAGAGTTTCTCAACATACCTCCAAAATAATTAGGTTGCTATCTCTAATAGTTTTTGTTTTACAGGCAGTTGAAGTTGTCTATTTCTTTTGTAGTAACCCTGTATATAAACTTAAACATTTATAATACCAAGATACTTATAAATCAACAGTAGTTATAAGCAGGTACAGAGACTAAAAATTTAACTTATTTATCAAAGCATTTAGTAACAACATGCAAAGGTAAAATTGGTTCTTTTATTTAACAGATGGTTTTACTTCAAATTTTACAAAAAAATGTATGATATAAAAAGTACTATTTTGGTTAAATATTTAATAAAGGAGAATAAAAGTGACTTACAGAATAGGGAGCATTATACAATGGGGCCATAACTTGTGATTTATACTAAACAAAAATGCTACAGAGGAAGAGAGAGAGGGGGTGGGGGGGAAGGCAACAGGGGAAAAAATGAAAAAAATATGAGCAGCTGTTATCCTGTTTTCTTGAATAAGATTGACTTACCTTCACATTCTGACTTTTGAAATGGTATGACAAAACATTACAAAACTATTTTTGCTTCCGTTGAAATGTGTAACTTTTCATAGACTGAGAATTTTTATTCCTTCATGTTCACAGAATTATCTCCTATGCAGATGACATAATACCCCTTTGACCTAGTATAATTTCCTAACATAGGAGACAATTTAAGTATAACAAGCTTGCATAATCTATATTACATTCTTAAACTACAATGTAATCAAACAATTTTAAAATATGCAAAATGCTGCTTTACTTAAAAGTAGCTATAAAATTATTATATAAAATAACAGACAAAATAGAAATAAAAATGAAAGTGGATCCTTTATTAATTTTTTTTTTTCCAATTAAAAGTTTAAATTTTTCATGGAGTTCCTTGATAATTAAATTTCATAGTACTGTTCTTTGAGACGGAATAAGTCATATTGAGGTTGGAATTAATGAGTCCAATAAAAGTTCTTAATTAATACTGCAAAGGAAATTTAAAGGATTATGATATAATTAATTAAAGGTAATTTTATTAATTGTATTTTGTGTATCTAATGTCATTTAGATTTTGAATTTATTTTACTGAAATTTTCAGCCCACGGTATTCAGTTTTATTGTGATAAGAGCACAAAAACTTGGTGATTTAGATTTGGATATTCTATATGTAGGTACCATACATAGAATTCAATGCATGTGCATCATTTGAACATTCTAGTAATATAAATTAAAATTAAAATTCCTAATTTACAAGACAGTAAGATATTGATTGTATCCTACATTAGAATTAATTCTTATTAATTTTTTATTCTGTTTTACACTAGTCTACAACCACACCTTAACACAGTACAAAGAATATTTCAACAATGTACACAATATTAAAACCACTTCTTGAGAAATACTTGTATAACATCTAATAATGAATGAATTTAGCCAATAACATTCTGGCCTGCTAATGCAAGGATAGATAGAGAAACTACTTAGGAATGCTATTCCTAAGAAGGGTGCTAGGGAATCCTATAGTTTCTACCTTAAGACTGTTAATTAATATTGTTCAGGTTTGATCAGAGTTGTTCTTTAACATATTTTGTTATTGGTTTATAAATTACTAGGTTGGAATTGTAACTTATCAGGAAACAACACTAAAGGCATCGCACTTTGGAATTTGTGCACACTAATTAGATTGTTATTGGTTTGTTTGTATGTTCTTTCTTACAGTGGTCTGTAAATGTTTATATGATATAACATTAAACATGGGGAGAAGAATACACACAACCAAACATTTTAAAGAAGAAGCTCAAATGTGTATTTTCAGAAACTAAAGAAATAAACACCATGTATCTAATACCACAAATATTCTTCAACATCTATTGAACTATTTGGTGGATTCAGATTGATTCCTCGGTTCACCTGTTTATGTAAGGTCTTGTTAGTGTGGATAGGTAGAGTCAGACTGAAAAATGCAATGCTATAGCTAGGATTTGAACTACAGGTCTCCTGGTTTCTGACCAGTTGTTCAGACCATTGAGCTACCATTTTAAGTGCCTATGATTGTGGGCTCTTCTGCACTTCATTATCTCAATGCTTGTGGTTAATTACATATTAAAATATTATTATAGGAAGACAGAAACTTGCACAAAACCTCTTCTTTCTCAGAAATAGACTACAATGGCTACCAAGAGAACATAACAATTTTTCCATTAGAAAATAGAGAAAATTACAACATAAGGAATAATATGGTGTAATTACTTTTTTTTTTATTATTTACTGATTATTTAATATAAAACACTGCAAAATAGAAAAATTTAAAATTTAAACAAACAAATTGATAGGAATTGTTATAGGAATCTTTACTTGCATGCTTTGCATTAAATTCATATATTAACATTTTTAAAACAAATGCAAAATATTTAGAATACCAAAAACAAAATTCATATAACTCATGTAATTACTTTAATAAGATAATTATTATATTTGTTAGCCATTCGTGCCAGTAAGTTTGGTATAAGAAGACTTGCCACATACAAACTTTATCTCTGGCAGAAACCAATTCAATGAGAGGGAAATCACTGTTGAGCTTCTGTCAAATACTTATTGTTCACAATTTAATTCTAATAAGGTTACATTTTGCATCAAAGTAGATAGCTATCTAACCTAAAGATGTTAGGTAAGTATTTTAAAATTTTTGAATTGGTTTATAGTAAAGTATGATATTTTAGAACCAAAAGACCAATTATTCACTTATCTATTTTCACTATTCGCTATTTTTTCTGTTGTAGGTATTTAATTAATTTTGCTACACTGACAAAACTTAGGATTATACATGCAAATTTTCTTGGGGCTTGGCTTCGTATTCCTTAATTGACTGTTAGATTTATATGAACTAAAACTCTCCTCCTTTATGTCTTCTTAAGTGTCCAACAATTCTTTTGTATTTGGTAAGTACAATATAAGAAAGTCATATAATAAGATTTTAAAAAGTGAGCAAAACAGAATACGTATATACCTTCCTTTTATAAAATACTATTAAATTACTGCAAAAAGGAATTGTGTACAGCAATCAAATTATCACATTTAGACAATATTTAGAGCAGTTAAAAATATAAGGATTAAAATAAAAAATAAACAAAAATTAAAATGAAGAGTAATAAAATCAAAATCTGCATTAATTTTTGGCTTTGACAGGATGTGGGAAAAATTATGTTGTGCACAGAGGCAAAGGCCATTCAAATACTTTCATGTATTTTCTTTTTTTTAGTGTTTAATGCCCATTTTACTACATATATATGGTCCCACAGGTGATGACACTGATGATACATGGAATAAGTATGGTGAACCGGTGGAATGTATGGTGGGGGAAACCAGAGAATCTGAATAAAATCCACCCCTGCGCCACTTTGTCCATCACAAATCCCACATGCAGTTGCCTGTGGATTGAAACTGGGCCAGTTAGGTGAGTGGCGAGAGGTCTAACCGCTCAGCCATGGCACAGCCTCTTTCTTGTATTGAATGAGCCTCAGTGTCCATAGTAGATATAAATATAGTTATCTCCAAGCACCCATCTTTCAACTAAAAGAATTGTGAGCAACTAAAGATTATGAATAAAAAGTAATTGAATTGAAATGTGAATGTTCATGTCTTCAGCTCATTTCCACACTTGAATGAAATTTTCTGAGCTATGAAGTGAATGTCATTTTTGGAAGATTGAATCAGGCTCAGACTTAGAAATTCAATGTCACACCAGAGACTGGAGCTGTGGTTCTTTAGCTTCCCATGCTGATTCAATATTTTCGGTTGCCTCTAATCTCTAAGCATAAGGTTGAGACTATGGAGAGTATTTTCACATGAATGCAGTATTTGAGAACTGCTTCTAAGAAGCTATCTTCTCAGCACTTTTAAGTGAGCATAATAGAGTTGTTTGGTATAGTGTACCTGGTACTTCAACAATAATACTTTTGATCAGGTTATGACAAACAGTTCTAGAGTACAGATCAGCCATGTGTGCTGATGTCAGTTTATTGCTAGCTCTGCTTAGCCATCTTGTGCACATGTATTCATTATTGGCTTTGTTTATTGTTAGAACAAACTTTTTCTTGCTTTGTGCATTATTTCAGTATCTTGTAAGTATTGCAACTGCATCATGACATATTCTTATAAGGCAGAAGAGCTGAGAATTATGCAGCCAATAGAAGAAGTAATGTCTGATGTGAAACTGATGATTCTTGAGGTAGCTTTCTTTTGCACTTCTGCAAGACCATCTTCAGCAAAGAGCATTGTCAAAATCTTTTGGAAAATAGGTGGCTGAGAGAATTGGACAGCTTTGTGGTGTGAAAAGTTATGAAATGAAATCAACTGGATAGTGTGTGGACTGCAAAAGCAAAAACAGAAAAACCAGAATATGTTTGTAAACCTGCAAGAAAAAGGGATTGGTAAGGATACTACTAAATTTATTAACACTTTCCTCCATAATAGGTCGCAATAACCATTTTAAAAGCAATGGAAACTAAGGGTCTGTGAGACCAGTTGCATGTATTGGTGTCAGAATTCTAGGTGCTGCACCACAGGTTAAGTTATAACAAGTTTAGTAATTGAACTTACCTTGGAGGTTAGGATGGAAGAATTAGCTGCAATATGTTTAGGGTACATTCAGATAGCCTGTCATAATAATGAAATATTTGCGTTTTGGTGTAGAAAGCTGAAGATCCATGGTTCAAGATTTAACCAAGCACTGATTTAGCCTTTCACACATAGATTACATATGACCACTGCGAATGATCAATTATTTTATATATATATTGTTTTTCCATGATGGTATGAATATTTAAGATGTGCTATTTCAATTTCATATTTTTCCCATATGTTTTTATAAGGGATCTATGGACATTTCTGTCATTAAGAGGAAGATATCTATGTAATCTGTACTATTTTAATACATGTTTGAAATAATTTCATCAGTGTTACCTCTATATTGTGCAATACATTATATTCGAGATTATCACTAAATCATGCTAGTTATAAATTTGTAACAGCAAAAAATATAATTTTCAGATTGTCAGAGCTACATTGCATGCCATTTTGAACTGCAAGATTAACATTCTTATAAAGGTTACAAACTAAGAAAATAAAGGCTAGGATTCAAGGCTTTGCAATTTTCAGTAAATGGAAAGTTCTAACTATATTATTTAAAATAAAAAACAAAGTGCTAAGTTAATAAATGTCACTGTCAGACAGAAAATCCCCCTTCCTCCTCATAGCTTCCAATTATGTGGATAATAGGTGGGAAGCCAGAACTTAGGGACAACTTACCTGGGCCTGAACTAAAGGTAGGTCTGGATTTTGTTCCAATTGCTGTTTCAACTTGAGCAAGTCCTTCATCTTACGAGGATACACCTCCCGCTGCAGTGATGCCAACATCTTAACGTAACAACTCAAGCATAACAACATAAAGTAACATCAAAATAGCACCCAGAGTCCTGCTGTGGTAAGTTTAGTTGATTGGTTGCACAATCTTGAGGTTAATTTGCTTGAAGCTTTGGACTTTATTTAAGGAAAGTATACCAATACATAAGTTTTATTAAGGTAAACTGTACCTACTAAGGTCATTAAATACAGTGTCTAACCAAAATCCTAAATATTTATAAAGTGGCGTATGTTGCTAGGTTGTAAAGTAAAGGGGATTTGTAATGCAAACATCTGTGCTAGCACATTATTTAGTTCTATGTTTTATTCTGATTTAAATGTTTGCAGAAAGAGGAACTCTGTTATTTACATGAACTGATAATTTTATGATTATCAACATTACATGCTTTGTTGCTTCCAAAGCGTGTCTGGAATTTTGATTTTCAGGAGGAGAGAAATCCTCAAGTTATTTGCAGCTCTTTCCATAAGGGTGGTTGAGGATCACATGTTGAGGATACAGAGGCTTAATACATTAAATTTATAAACTTAATGGGAGATAGGCAATTGAAGTCTCAAAAAATCAATTTTTCTTTTATTTTAGGAAAAAAAGAATTATGCAATTCCAGCTTAATAGAATGATATATGGATTTACATGATTGGTTGTGATATTATTTAGTTCTTGAATACCTATTTAGTAGGTAGTGAGACCTTTATAAATTTGTCATGAGCCCACTTGAAACTGTTTTTTAAAACTACATTTTGTTTGCTTTATGTATCTGTTTCTCTGAAGTAGCATTCTAACCATAGTGAAACTTTGCAGGAACAAGTAAACATAATGCTTGTTTGTTTTGAATTACAATCATCTGTTTATCTTGAACAATATGGACATCATGAAAATTATTATTAAAAAAGGATGTGTTTTTTCTTCAAGCATTTTTGTCATTAATTATAATGTTTTGTGAACCTGTATTTAAGCTATTCTATTCATTCAAACTTTCTTTAAAGAAAAGACTGCTGAAATCTTGGTACTAAATTTCACAGCTAATTTATAAAATACACCTACTTATCAAATAATCAAATTCATATTGAGTATATAGGTGGCACTAACATAGATACATATGAAATTTGGTGTGCTAATCTGGACTAGTTTAAGAGATACTGACTGGTGTTTTATTAAAATGATACCTTTTAAAAATTTCAGCCACCTATCTCCCTTTAGGGAATAAGATATTAAAACATGGGAAAAGTTACTGATGCTGTCATGTTTCTAATGATGCTTACATGTGTCATTACTGTCTGTGTTTGACACATCATATGAGGTACTAGAGACAAATTTGGTAAGGCTGGCTTGCTAAGATTACTGATTCTATGTGAGGAGAAGAGCTTTAAAGAGAAAATCTTTGTGGCACCACTTATAACACAAAATGTCTGTGATAAATTACTTTAATTAAGTTCAGACAGAACATATTATATAATAAACTCCTATATTTTATTTTAAATAAGAGTATTCATTTAATAAAAACAAGTCCTTATATCCATTATACTTGTAAAGTATGCATTAAGCTGCAACAGCAGTCAATCATAAACAAACATTGATAAGGGATCAGGAGATCTCAGAAATTGTTATAGATTTTAAGACTGAAAAACAGAGTGGGATTACCCAGTAGGTTTCATCTGTGGCCCACATTTGGGAGGTCACAGGTTTGATTCCCATGTCAAACTACTTGACCCAGGGGGTTTTTCATGGATTTCCTATGGGTTGTCAAATGAATGCCGGGCAGGTTCATTAAATCCCTGAATTTTTTGGACCACCATTTCCTGTTCCCATCATTTCCCAGTCATCTTTTTTGGGGTTGAAGGACCAGGCAACATCATCTAAATCTGGTTGCCCTTTGAGTCTCTTTCCTCATCTGTGCCTCCTTGGGGTTTCTATCCTAGTGTCTGGGGACCTCATCCATACATAATCTTAATCCTAATCCTACAAATGAAGAATGAGTGAGTCAACTATTGTACTGATTTTTCCCTTCATTTACTACACTTTACATGGTGGATATGTTTTGCAGGGTCTCCTTTTCATATAAGTATGGAAAGTGGAGCAAAAAAATATAGGAGTTGAATTAATTGTCAAGAAATTTGTTTTCCTTATAGAAATGAACCACTGTTTTATTAATGTTTATAATGTTTATATTTGGATAATTTTCATACTAACCATGTGTATGTACTGAGTTGGAAAATTTTCACACTTGAAAAATGTATTGCTACAATGAGACTCGAACAGTAATGTAGCTAGAAACATATGAATGCGACGAGAGGGGTGTATGTATAGGGATCCATTTTTAAACAATGTTGAAATATTTTAAAAGAATGTTATATTCATAAATTAAGATGCAGTAATAGAATTAAGGCTAGATTTTCTTTTGTTTTACATTTTTAGCAAAGGGGGTATTCCAACCCTCAAACCCCAACCCTCCTGGCTATACTTCTGGACTCAAATTATGAATCTTTGGCTGTGCTGATGCTCTTATCACTGAGCTATCATGGCGAGATGCCTACAAGTTTAAACTGGCATGAGCCTTTTAGATATTTATTTTACTGCCTCACAATTATATGAATATCTTGAAGCACCATTTTCCATTGTAGACTCTGTGTTTAGCTCAAGTTGCTTTGTAGCTCAAGATCTTATGGTTTAAATGTAATTGTCAGAACTATATTTCTTATTAAATGCTTATTTTTAAATGTTATTTTAAAGTTTATGAGTACTAAGAGCAATACATAAAGGACCTGTAATTAGAGAGCAAGCTGTAACACTGAATTTGTAAATCTGATGCATCTTCAATATCCAATGTTTGTTCATTCTGTACATTATATTCCTTTTTACTTTCTCTACATGCACTATGTACATAGTGTATAGAGAAGGTATTATATTGCACCCAAAAATTTGATACTGAGATTTCACAAGCAATGCATGTTTTGGGTCTCCCTGAATCCAAAAAACGCATTTTTGGAAAAAGGTCTGTGTGTGCAAGCGTGCGTGGGTGCGTGTGCATGTGCATGTGTGTGTGTGTGTGTGTGTGTCTGTGTGTGTGTAGACAGCATAGCTCAAAAACGAAAAGACCGTTAAATACCAAACTTGGTATTTAAGTTTGGTATCTTCCAAGGATGCAACACGAAGATTTTCAAGAAACTCCCCCCACCCCCAACTACCCTTTACATGGAACTTTTGTGAAAATTTTGATTTTCTCAAAAATAGCTCTAACGATTTTGTTAAAACATTGTATATTAAATATATTTACCTGAAAAATACTATGTATATCTTGAATTATCTGGGAATAGCCTCTGAAGACTACTTTATTCTGGAGGAATTTTGCATAACTACTAAACCGTAAGAAATGGACAAAAACTTACCACACAAAAAATGTAGAGCACATTAAAAGACAGAATTTATGTTATGTATATTTTTTTGAGGAGTTGATCGTTTTTGAGATTTTCCTTGTTTTTGGTTTCAGCTTTGAAAAACTTGTACTTTTCTCATACAGGAATTTGTCAACTCATGTCCATACAAAAAAAGGAACTTCAGTCACCTAGTAACCAGCTTTTGACTTCACTTTAACCTATGATACTCCCATATTTCGCTTCTACTTACAAGGAAGCAAGTAAGAAGACTATCTCTGCTAATTTTTTCTCGATTAGCTTGAAGTAAATAGAAGAATAAGCTTATTAACAATAATTTGTTACACAGAAGTAGAGAAAGTCATGTGAATGGAACACATCAGATTTTTTTTTCTGTATTTTAATTTCAACAGCTTCATAGTATTTTGTTTCTCTCTAAATTGAAATTCACTTGTTTCCAAGATAAAGACAGCATGGAAAATGGGGGTTTATGTTGCAATAACTGTTTTTCACACTACATCTGTATCAATTTATCTAAAGAAGAATGTACTATTGGAGTATTTCAGATATAATATAGAAATACTTCAAATATCAAAGAATATAGATTATGCTAGGTTACAAATGAAAATTCTTTTTCTGTGGTAAGTTTTAAAACAGGTGACTTTTATTCATTTTGGTGCACAGAATTCAAAAAAACGTTCCATGTTACACATGTCTCGTTTTTACAATATCAAAATGTCCAATGAAAATATAATTGTAAAATTTGCAAAAAAATTACACACTCATATACGTGTTTTAAAGAAATTAAGGATAATAATATGAAGGTATATGTGAGTTGAGAATGTATGTTAGTTATCTTGTGTACACCTTTTTCTTTTCCCATGAAACTTCAGTGTGTGTGATTTTCTTGGTAGGTTTGTCATTGGAAGACACCAGCAGTAATTGGCCATCATATGTATGTCCCAACATCTCTGATAACATCATTCAACACCTTTCAAGTCCTGGTGGAACCTTTCACCTTGCTCTTCACTGATAGCTCCTAAATTTGATAGAGAAGTAGTCCAGATGTAACTTGAGTAAATAAAGCTTCACATTCAACAGCCAAGCAGTCTGAAAATTTTCAGCACATTTCTGACAATGCTTTTTAGGGTTTTTCACTCAACCTAGAAATTTCTTAATGATCTCTCTCTGAATCCATTTCATGCATCTTTTTTAATTTAGTTCACAGAGCTACTAAAATTAACATCTTTCATCCATTTTCTTTTTCTATTGTCCATCGAATACTCCCTCTCTGATTTTAGCCTTTGACAATGATGGAAACTTTGTGTATAAATAAATACTGGAAGCAAGGGCAAATTTTGTCAAGTGCCTTCATGAAGTGTTGCATCATGCCAAGTTTTATGTGTAATAGAAGGAGTAGAATTTTTGACCATCAACAAGAGGCATATTAGTAACATTTTTTTATCCAAATTTCAGTTGCTACCTCTCAGACCATTGGTCAGTTTCCTAATGTTTACCCCTTACCCTGCTATCGTGTTTGCAAAGAAAACAAGGGAATGTTGTGTAATTTCTCTGTGGTCATAGTTACAGACCAATGAACTTCAAGTCACCACATATTTGCCACTAATGGTCGCAGAGTTTCATAAGACTCATTTAGGTTACGAGAATATGCAAGTGATATTGAAGCTAACTTGTTCCCATTATGAAATGACATTGCCTTAAGACTTTTTTGAAAGAATAAATAAAAAGACACCAGTTACTTAGCTCATATACTTCTCTATTCAATTATTGAATGACATATACATTCATACAAAACACAAGTTGATTTCCTTCTGCATAGTACTTGTGGAACTGTATTTCACTAATCCTGTAACATGAAAATGTAATGTCAGATGGTAAATTCTTCTACTGTAGTCTTGAGTCCAGCGGTTCATTTTTTTTTCTTTCTTTCTTTTTGTTTTGTTGGGCCTAAATCCCTCACATTTATTGAACTGTTGTGCTGAATTGTCAAATATTTCTATATAAAAAACCAACTATTGTTGGAAATCATGGAGCTGCTTTCAGATTCACTAAAATTGAGGTATGGGTAGTTAGGATCTATGAGAAATAGGTTATGTAGCGAGTAAAGATTTGGATATTTAATTCCTGCCTTTTTTTTTTTTCTTCTTTTTTTTGTTGTTGTAGCCAGCATCTTTGCGCATGCAAAAGTAGTAATTGTTAAGTGATTCTGCTGCCCTCTGGTTTGGTAAATGACATTGCCTTCCATTTTCCTTCATACGAGTAATACAATCCATCAAGACAACTATTTCATGAAATATAAGGTGGGAATAATTTATCCTGATCACAAACTTTCTCTTTGAAATATGAGTACTATAGTTTCTTCATTTGTGAGTCTATTTTACATACCTTCCTGTTAAATACCTAACATCCACAAATTAACAAAACTTCTGAGGACTTTATAGACTTTGTCTCCTGCATGATCCTTATGTAGAAGTCTGACTTGAATTTTTATTTTTAGCACTACCCATATACTTGTATAAGATGAAAGTACATATTAACACAAGTTTCAGCTCATTTGAAGTTGATATCTCTGATAGCTGTAAATGTTAACACAAATACCTTACAAGAAGACAGATCTACCCCAATGAACAAAATTGACAAGTGCTGGAAATATAAACACAAACATCTGGGTGATAAGAAGGATGGAAGTGAGCCGATTAGAAAGAAAATCAACAACATATTTAGAACAGCACAAGTCACTGTTATGCTGTTCTAAATATACATAGGTTATTGTTACATAATGAAATGTCGTAATTTCATTTTTTAAATTAGGGCACTGATTTATATTAAGTCACATATTTTCCTTTATACTTACCACAGAATTAATGTTGACCAGTGTTACAGATTGTTACAGATTGTAGTACCAAAAATGTACATGTACCTGAGTATTTGTATAGTTTTACTGCACAACATAGAAATTAACCTTTAACATAAAAATCTGAGTATATTCAGGTTTTTATTTTGGGCAAAGTAGTAAAAGCTCGAGTATACTTGGGCATAGCATTTCTAAGTAATATATATTTTAAAAGTTGAATTTACCTGTTCTATTTCTCTTTTTGCTAGTTCTTTCATATTACTTGCTTCTATATCTTGCTTAGTCTCATTCTTGACAGGTATATTTCTACTCACAGGGGACTGTCAATTAGCCAGTTCAGTTGAATTCATACAAACATGACAAGTACACTTATAATGCTTAATCTGACTCTCAAAGTCCCCTATTCCCAACTCCCAAAATAGTGCAATACTCAACTACATTTTCATGTAATATTTACCCTCATCTTCAACAAAGTCTTAATCGGAGTAATATATTTTTGGCAATATGGAACAAAATACATTATGTAACTACTGTAAAATATTGTTTTCTAACTTATTAAAATTTCAACCTCACCTTGGTTTGGTTATAAGTATCTCAAGTGTAAAGTATTGCATAATTTTCAGCATATTGGCATAGAAAATTATTACTGTGCAGACAATGAGGAGAAATTAAGCTTTTTTAAGCCTTTATATCCAATTTATTTTCAGCTTTCTTTGCCTGTTTTACTAATTTATTTGCACTGCAACCATTACTTTTGCCCTTGAAAGCTGCTAATTGTACTCGAACCTATAGTTCATTTGGCTGAAAAATTAGACATTAGGATTTCAATGCAGAAGTGCAAAACCCTGGATGGAAAACTATTATGTCTATGTAAGGAATGGATGGGCCCATTTAATATGCACAACATTTAGCACAAATAGATGATGATAAGACTTTGGTAACACTGCGATGTAACACATACTTCACATTTAAGTTAAAAAGAGCTTGTGAATAAAATTCATTATTTTAAGTTTCTTTATTTTTAATCATGGTAACATTATTACTTTTAAAGTCCCATTGAAATATGTAGTAACAAGTTACACAACTGAGGTAAAGTTAACATTTTTAACCTTTATTTTTACATTCAAATTATATTAAAGGAATGTTTTTGTTTTATATAAGAATCCAATTTGGAAACAATGAAGTAAAATTCTATTTTTAGGACTGCTTCATTGCTCAATATTGTCTCACTTTGTACTGATCTTTACTTTAAGCCTTCTACTCGCTGACTTGGTAATTTGTTCATAAGAATTGCTGTATAGGCAGAATATATTAATGTTCCATCAATTAACATTATATACTTTGTACCTACAGTGTAAAATTAAGCTGGCTAGCAAGTGAATAGAAAACACTAGTTTCTTTGAAATTTTGTAATGATTACATTTTATAGTTAATCATGAATTAATCATGGAAGTTAGCTATGTATTTTAGAAGCAAAATTTTAATGCAACATGGAAATATAGTATAGATAATTCCTAAGAGTAGTTCATCTGAAATGTTTCCTTCCTTTTATTTGTTTTTTTTATTTTCTTTAGGAACAAGAATTTAAAGAATATTCCTCCAACAGGACTCTGGTGCGGTAGCAACTAAAAAATTACGGTTATGTGCAATATTAACAAGCTTTCAAAACAATATATTTCAATCAAAGAAAATAAATTACTATAGCTTGGAGAATACAAGTGCAGAATTTTTTATCTATCATACTCATAAAAAAACTATAAATAAAAGGAATAACTTGATTCTGTAAACATTTAAAAAGCATAGTAAATGAAAAGCGCTTGGCATTAAAATCACATAATACTTATTTTGAATAAATGCTGTTTAAAAATACAAACATCTACTATTTCCATTAGTTTCTCTACAATCTGCCTTCAGTAGGCAAAGGAATTATTACATTCCACCCAGAAACTCCATATTGAGATCTCACAGGTAATAATACATTTTTAGAAAAAGACCTCTATTGTGTGTGTGTTTAGGTGTAAGCGTATAAGGGAGGGAGAGGGGGAGAGAGTCAGAGGGAGGGAGAGGGGTGCTGGTAGGGAGAGAGGGGGAGAGGAAGGGGTACTGTTAGGAAGGGTTGGGGAGAGGGAGGGGGAGATGGAGGGCAAGATGGAGGGGAGATGGAGGGGGAGGGTGGGAGAGAAAGGGAGAGAGAGATTATTCAGTTAATGTTTTAAAGAACAAGGAATTTTATTTTATGTAATGTTTATGAATTCTCACTGACTCTTTTAGCTAGGTTGTTTTTCATTCAAAACTGTGTCTTATTTCATGATATTACCAAATATATGAATTTATGGACTAGACCAGTTTTGTCACAGGAGGGGACATGAGATTTGACCCAATCCATGTTTTATATTTTGATTTATTTACCAGTCAAGGAGTTTCTATTCATCATGCTACATTTTTACATGAAGTCATCATGAAGCCCAACTACGTCTACATGAGTTTGAGAGAGAAAGGAGGAAAATGGTGCTCATTGGGTTTGCATGATGTTTTGGGATAGTAGTTTTCTGAACATTCTGTCTATGTACTCCTTTTTTAGGTTCTTTCATTCCAGATTTTGTTTGATTATAAAATAGCTTAGAGTATAATAGTAATCACAGCCTGTATTTTGACACTTTCTGTGAAGCAATATTATCAGTGTGACACAGTCATATAATTTCTGCCTATTAGCTTATTAAAGATAAATATAAAACCTTTTTAGAACAATGAATTAATAAGAACTGAAGCTTTCCTGGCGACGTGTTAATTCAAAATCTTCTCAGGCTTCTAGCCTTGACACCAACGTTTCGAAGAAGTGCATCTTCCTCGTCTTCATACTAAAAAGTGTTTTAAACATCTGGATGTTTGAATTCTAGAACACTCACATAGGTGGCTTCTTTGGGTTGAGAATGCAGCAAAGCAGAAGAAAGATGTTTTTTCCTTTTTTGGTTCATTTTTACTCAGCTTAACAATAAGATCATATAGTCCTAATTATAAATATGCATTTAGTTAAGAATTTTACAGTATTTCTGATATTCTGTCTGTTATTAAGAATACTTGGTAAGTCGCTGATGTCAGCTTCTTGGTGAAATACATTACCTATAAAATATTGGCATTGCCTGTATCTGCTTTTCTTGAAAATCAAATGCATTGTGTTCTCCAAGCATAGTGTTCAAAGCTGATAACTTAGGGCAAAGAATAGCCCAGCAAAGCAAAATGTAAGCGTGCCAATAAAGGTATGTTGTGCCAATAAAAACTTATAGAATAAAGTGTAATAAAAAGTTATTGGATAGGTGCTAATTGCACTGAATAGTATGATTAGCTACACATTTCAATGAAGGCTCAGAGAAGCGAGTACCACTGGCATGCTTGTTTCCACATTAGTGATGAAGACACAGAGAAATGTCTCAACATTATACACTTAGCAGGGAAAGACAAAAATAAGGTCACTAAATGTAACTTCAAGTATACTTTAGGGTTAGTAAGCATTTTTATATTATCTAATTTAAAATGCTTGAAAATACCAATACCAACATTACCCAAAAATAATTTGTAGCATGCACCATCTCACTGTTGCTCTTATGAAACCTTCTATGTAGAGCAGTTTTTGCTTATGAACCTCTTCAGTTTCTCTAGTGATTAAATTATATTACATTTTTGGGTCATCATGTATGAAACTACAAAGATATACAATGAATTATGCACCAATTCAGTGTGTTTGGCCTATCTTTACTATCTGTGAGATTCATGGAAAATATTGGGATGATTCAATTTTGGGATTTATATTTTACCCATAATAATGGTTAATTTTTTGAAGCAATCTTTCATTGCATGTAAATCTGAGGCACAGAAGTAGGCTTTCTTTGTCAGGCAGATGCTAAATCTGGTGTTTGCTATGGGCCTGGTAGTAAAGTTGTTTCATGTGAAACTGTTTGCTGGCTGCAGATGTCAGCTATACCTTATTAGGAAAATATACATCTATTTTGAGGCCAGTTCTAAAATCATATACTAAGTGCTGCAGAACATCTTTTATCTTCATCTCCCTTTTTGTTACAAACTTAATATACTCGTGAGGAGACACAAGATGGGTGATAAAAGTTGTCAGCAATGACTTAAAAATGAACAAAGTATTCACCACTGTTTGTCAATTTGAGAGCATATTTTTTTTGTGCAAAGACATTTTACATTTTCTAAGAGACAGAATCTGAATTTAAGCATGTGAAAATGTAGAAACATTAAATGTGATCAAGTTAAACTCTTTTCTAATGCGGTGACATGGAAATTGAAACACTCTCTATCTCTTACTGACATTTTTATATTTAATATCCCTTTTTTTCCCTATTTTTGATTATTGTTTCTTTTTTTTTTTATCATTTTTGTGGAAATGTTAAATATGATCTAGTTCAACTCTTTTAATGAAGTGACATGACAAATTATTTTAAGATGTGTATCTCTTATTAATACTTTAATATCCCTGTTTACCTACCTTTTTTGGAAATACTTTTCCCATTATCTGTTTCCTTTTCATATTAAAATTTCTTCCTATAAAATTAGGTCTCTGTTGATAGTATGAACATGTTCTGAGTTTGATTATTTAATAGAAATTGATATAATAATTAAGGTATTTTGATTATCAGTTGGAAAGCACTGCAAGTGGTTTATGATTTATATTTCTTGGTAATGTGATATACTGTAACTGCATTTATTTTTTATTTTCTTCTTAATAAATTAAGATTCCATCATATAGAAGGTTTCACAAAAGAATAAAAATATGCAACATTTACTTCTAACTATACTATAGCTATATATTTATATTAATGTAACATTCCTAAAGGAAAATTAAAAATTGAAGAATGATGACACTGAGTATTAAGATTACATGCTATAAAATGTATTATACTTATACAAAATACAAAGAATGCAAAGATATAGAATAAAAGAAAGAAAAAAAAAGAGAAATAAATAAATGCTTTTGAGGGAGGACATTCAAATATACAACACACCTTCCAAGAATTACAAACACTAATTTTCTTAGCTCATAATTAAGAAATAAAATAATAAATGAAAAACACAATAGCAACCTTTGTTGGCTACTAGCAAGCAAATAACAAACCTAACAAATAACACATACCATAAGTAATATTTCTCTTCATCAAATATAAACACTTATTTTGATTCAGAGAAAATGCCACTCTCACTATTCACATAAAGGAAGGGAAATTACTAGTGAGGGGAGTAAAGAAGTGGAACTTATCATGCTATATCATCCTATTTTTGTACTGTGCAATGTTTCATTATACTTTCTTCTGAATACTTAACCTTACCATTTTGGTGTCATATTTTATGGCAATTAATGTATGGCAACAAAACTAACTTTTATCCATGAAAGACGTTTTCACATTCCTATCATTTTATAAACCAAATTATTTACTTAACCTAGGAACAACTTTACAACATTTGCAACCAACATTAGCAGTATAAATGAGTGAATCTTAGCAACTCCAAATTAAGAATTTCACCATTTGGATATTCATGAACACTGGAGATAAGAGATAATGAACATTTGATGGAGAAAATAAAAGTGTGATTTGATATCTCCTGCAAGTTGGACATTTAATTTTTTATTTTGAAGTGACATTAACAAAGTTTGAAATTGGTTAGTTAAAAAACTCTTTAAGAGTGGAAGATGTTATAGACTGTATTAGGACATATTTTAAAAAGGCTTCTGTTGACAAAATATTTTTGTTAGGAGTAAAAAAATTAAATATAAAATATAACCAAACATTGTAATATATAAGATTAATTAAAATAATCACCTTGATGCTGTTCTTCTAATAATTAACGAGAGAACAGGTGGTAAAAGTAAAAAAAGGGTTATACTATTTAGTCTAATCTGATTTTTGAGTTTAAACACTAATCTCTTACTACTAAAGGTACATGACATTGCAATGTTTGCTTGCATAAATATAGTAAATTAAAATATATGAAATAATAAAGCTAGTGCATATCTCTAAATAATGTCTGTATTCTTAGAGTGAACTTTAACTAAAATAAAATAATTTGCAAAGTCCATGTGAATGAAAGTTTTTTTATTATGATTGTTGTCACTGTTGTTTTGTTGTGTTGCTGTAAGTGATACCATCACTGTATCAAGACTAAAATAACAAATAAACTAACCATGACAAGTATTCAAATCTAATTTAATAAAACTTAAAATAAGATTATTTTCCTTGCATCAATAGCTGAAAATACTTGAAAACAGTATGAAACTTCATTATGACATATTCTAGAATTTCATTAGTTTTGATTTTGAAGTTATAGGCATTCTATAAATAGTTTTGCAAAGCAAATGGACTTGCTTTGTGCTTCACTATCCAGTATATAATTTGCAACAAATACATCAACAGATTGCAGCTGATTATTTATCGATTTGAGGTTAAAGAATAGTAGCAATACCAAGCATTTAATTATTTCTTATTCTTTCACAATATTTTAAACCATTGCCTAGGTCTATAGGTAATATATTTGGTCTTTTCTTGCTTTAATAAATGGAAGGTCATTTGGCTGTTTCCTGCCTTGACTGATTCTATTAAGTCTTAATGAAAATATTATTGAATTTATCTTACAATACAGAAACCAAACAAGGCCAAGAAAGAATTTGACAATCAGTATGTTAAAAAAGTATTACACAGTTTTTTCACTACGTGAATAATTAGTTCTCAGTTGATGACGCCACACATATCCTACCCTCTTTTTATTTGTATAGTTCCCTCCAATATGGTTCTCCCTCCAATTTTGTACCAAACATATATTGCTAATTCTTGCTGATACTATTTAAAGTGAATACTAAACGTTGTCTTTGTAAATGTGGAGTTTGAGATAGGCATTATTAAGTATTGTAATTTTTTATGGAATAAGCAGCAACTATATACATATATAAAATGGAATAGTAATTACTTTGAGCAGCGGTGTATAAGTAATTGCATTCAAGCTCTGCAGTACTTGTATGATGTGTGCCACAATAACTTTTTAAAGTTTAAACTTTTTGGCTTAGTCTTTTGAAAACATTATCAAGCAACAACAGAGTGAGTAGGCACTGTTACATGACTCATGGACAATGTATTCTCTGTCCAGCCTTACTTCACCAGTATTGTAAACAAAAGCAACAGGTTATAATGGGTATGATTGATTGTACGTTTTACCATTTTTCTTCATCATAACATAGTTCCTCTTAAATTGCTGAGTGAATACAGAAATATTGTATTACACCATGCAATGTTTCTAAATAATATAGTATGAATTCATTAAGCAACATATAATCATTACTTATTTATGTAACAATGCATATCTGTTGTACAGTTCAATGGCTGCTTCTAGTCAGCAAGTAATGGCAGAAACATGTAATACCAGTGTAGTGAAACATAAGCAAGGAAATTTTTCCTAATGTATACACTAAGTTTTGTGAAAAGTACCTTAACTCTTAATTAAATAGCATTCTTAGCTTAACAGTAGAATTTACTAGTGTTTCCAAAAACAACATAAAGAGCAAAACTTTTTAATCAGCCTAAGTGCAATATCTTGTGCAAGCAGCTTTTCAACAGCCACGGTAGAAAATACAGTGAATGTGTATTATACATTGTTTGGGAAGAGTAAACAAAGTAAGATTTGTAGGGAATGATGGACATTGTCGTTGGCCCACTAAATATCAATCTCTGTGATGATTCAGACGGTTCAATTGTAACCGCAACAAATGTATCTTCAGATTAACTCTTCTGGTAAGCACTGCAGTGTATGGTTGTGTATATGTGAATGCTAAAATTCTTCCAAAACTGTTAGAGTGATGTACGTATGTAATACTTTAGCAAATTTTCAAAACAACATGTCTGCATTTTATAATTTTATGGAAGAATTTTTCATTTTGTACTGAATATATAATGACTCATATACTTGTTTTATTTATTATACATAGGCATAATAGAGTTAGGTAAATTATTATCTGTGAACAGTGAAAGTAGATAGTAGAAATTTGTTTTCTTGCCAAACGTAGGTACATGGTTTTACAATTGTGTAGCAGACTAACCAGTTTAGCACTACATGATGTGAGCATGTGCGTTTGTGGAAGAATACATTCTGATTTGTTTACATTCCTGGTGAAGTAAGGATTACAGCAAAATTACTTCCACTCTCTCCACACACCATACCTATCACCCAGTATTCAGCTGTATAGCTATGTTAAGTCATAGCTAATTTGTCATTAAGCACTACAATAGTTCTCTATGCCGTGTCACATTTCAAATTAATAGGCTCATCTGAATTGAATTTTAAAAGTAACACAAGAATATGATGATTCCATTGTGTGCATCAAGCAGGCACTAGTTTTCAAAGCATCTTGCTGTATCCCCTCATTGTTCAATATAAAACTATAATTCTAGTAAATCTGTGGGCATGGTGTTTAGAATGAAAAAAGAACAAATTGTAAGTGTGGCAGTGGTGGCTCGCAGTGATATTTTCAGGGTAGGCATGCTGGCATATTCCTTGATGACAACATCATACCATGTCTTCTGTTTTTCCAGTGAATTAAGAAGTTCACACTCAATAGACACCATCGCTAAAGCTGTACACCTGCCCTGTCCCATTGTGCTCCTTAAGTAAGACTTCACTCTGTTCAAGCAAGAGAAGCTTCTCGCAACACTGCAACTTGTGGAAGGTAAACAGCTTCTAGCAACACACTTTGGATATTGCTTTCCACAAACAGTTTTATAACTTCAGTAACACTTCTGAGACAACAACTAGTCGTCAGATTAGACAAACTTAAGCTCGTTTCTCAATCTTGAAAAGTCAAAATACATGGTGTAATAATTTTTTTAATGAAACTAGCTCCTTGGTGGGAAAAAAATGTCTAAAGGCAGTTAGAATATTACTTCACAATGTAATGTAATAATATAGGACCTAAAAATGTGCATTTCTATTTAATAGACAATTACAAAAGGAATTTCACTTTTAATTCTCTGTTTTTTCAAAACATACAATTGTTAGTTACAATTGTTAATACAGTTAGTACAGCAATACATTTTTTGCACACATGTTCTAGTTGACTTGGAGAGACTTTGGGAGAGCCCGTCAACCATCAACAAGTACTGTGTGCCTGTCTTGATGTATAATGCATATGCCACTCCAGCATTAGTAATATAATTTCCCTAATGCTAACTACCAGGCATCAAATACTTAAAACTTTGATCGTGACATCAGAAGGCAGGCTAGGCCAGGATTTGCCTTCCCTTCGCAGACAAGTGATAATTAACTTTGCACGTTACAGGATTTAGCAAATTTTAATTTAAAAGATTGCTCTTTCCTTCCAGAACAAAGCAAACCTCTGAATTTTCAAGAATCCTATCTTTTAAATACTTCTAACTATATGGAAGTAATATTACATAATGATTGTTTTGTTACGAGGAAGCATTTAATTTTAGCTTTGATACTCATACATTCTGTTATGAGAATTATTAAATAGTTTTTAATACTTTTGAAACTATTAGGGAACCTACTCTATCTATCCTAAGGATCATCTCTGAGCGTGGTATTTTTTATGAGGACATGTGGGAGTTACAGCATGACTTTAAACCATTCATACACAAGCACAGGCATGTAAATAATACCTATTTGTAAAATTTAATATTAAAAATAAAAGTTGCAAGATGGGAAAATTGTCTCCTAGGTAATTTATTTATGCATGTTTTGATGTGGTTTATTATATCCTCATATATGAAGATGGCTTTTCACATTACCCTTGTAGCTATAAATGAGAATCCATTAAAATCTAAGACTCCCATAGATGTATAATTTTTTCTTTAGATTGGAATGAACAATTTAAGACAAATCTAAAAACGACATAAGTGGCATGACCAGCAAGATGAGTTATTTATATGACATTTCTATAAATTTTCCCTTCTTTTATCTATCTGATAGACAGAACAGAGTTATATGGAGGAACAACTAAGTGGCAGGTCATAAGCCTAATTATCTGTGGACATTATAATGTTCACCCATGGCTATGTAGTCACAAGAGTTTTAATTTGAATTTAATTAAAGAATTCAGAAATTTCCCATCATTTTTGAAAATGGAGGGTAAGGAATAAAATATACCTATGACCATGTTTGTAAAGAGATAATTGTCAATAGCTTGAATTTTTCCAAGATTTTTCCAGTAGGTAGGTACTGAAGAGTAGCCACTTTTAGTTACTTGTGATTACTTCTCATGCAGTTATTGTTCTCTGTGGAGACCATACTCAAAAACCTATATTAATGCTTTTGAACCTGTATGGCTGTTATTATTGCAATTGTTTCTTCAGTATTCTGTGGTGTTTCCATTCTCTTTTCTTTAATAATCACTCAATTGTTGCATATGGAGGCAATTCATCTAGTGATGACATTTATAGCACAAACAATATACTCATGCCTACATTTTAAACTTCCCAGGATGATGAAGATGATAACCTATTTGACAGAGTTTAGAATTCTCCAGTTTGGCCTAAAGGTAAATCTTAGAAACTAACATTAACTATTTAGATTTTGTGGTGATAGGTTAATGGGTATTCATTTTACTTGTCTTAATTCATTATTATACCATTCTGGATCTCCACAGAATCACTCCATGATTATAATCAAATGTAATATTGCTGTTAATTATTATAATGAAATTGATTAGTTAGAAAATAAACTTGAGAACTAAAATATTTATCTCTCTGTGCCTTTCAATATGAACTTCACATATCACCATATAATGCTGTAGACATCAAAGCAATGATTTCCTTTCACACTATATGCATTTCAGAATATTGCCCACAACTACTTACTGCTAATAAATATTCATAGAAAGCAATTTGTTTTGGAGTTTATCAGATCTAGAATGATGAAATGGTTATAACAGTGATCTCTGACAAGATGAAGAACTTTGAACACTACAGATTTAGAATTATGCTATAACTCAGAAACAGCTCATGAGTATACATCTGGGTGCTACAAAATGTTTAAGAGTTGGATACACTGGAAAGTGAAATGGCATCTACCCATAAAGTTATGATTATGAACATGTAACACCAACAAAGACAAAGATGATAATGATGCACAAGTTTCTTATGAAAGAAAGAATAGCTTTTTGTAGATGTTTATTGTGTACATGATGTACAAGTTTAAGTACAGGATTATAATTCAAGAACAAAGTAATCAGTAAATTAAATTACGGATATGGATACTCTGAAAAATGCTTTTCCTTACCCATGTTACTTAGACAGTGGGATTAATCCTTACTAAGAAAGATCGCTAGATAGCAGCATTGTTAATTCTTCTATATATATAAACAGTATGGAGAAGCTTCATCATCAAACATGGCTTCCACTGTGTACCATTTGTATGTATTTGGAGCATAAGACAGTTATGACATATCATTTATACATGCACAAAATCTCCTCAAAACATGTGGAAGTCAAAAATGTGCTACCAGACTTGATTAAATTACTGCATATATTTATGTTTAACAGCATTGAAAGAAAACTATTCAATAAATTTGCAAGATATCAAAAGTTACGGTGTTCAGGTGCTCCTGTGTTCTTATATAGCAGCCACCACTGATTTTTCAATTTTAATTTCAATTTATTGTCCATAGAGATTACATAAATCTTATCAGGTATTGAACTGCAGATTAAATCTCTGCACAGACTTCTTAGGGTTGCATGGAACCATTTATTTTGCATGTTCTAAAATTTTTACATCAAATGTTTTCCTGAAGAGTTTTCCTTTTATCACATAACCTGTCTTCTTCAAAAATGTCTAATCACATGATGATTGCTTTTTTCCTTCTTCTCATTCATCAAATTATCACATGGCTGATTTTTAGGCTACTATCTAAAGACCTGTTAAATTGAAATTGCACTATGAGTGTGGCATTTCAAAACACACTAATTTCATTCTATAGAGTTGCTAGCATCTGCCTTTAAGCTGCAGAATTCAAAATGAGTGAAGATACAAACATTTACAGCAATCCATGCAATTATGGGCCAATTCAACTATATAATAAATAAAATGCAAAAGAGCAGCAACAAATACAGACAGCATACTTTGTTTGCAGTGACAACTGCTATTTTCATTGGTATAGGAATTCTTTGATCCTGTTGTTTCTAATGATACTAGGATAAATTCCAATACACATATGGTTACAAATTTAGCAGTTTATAATCAAGAGTGTTCTGTGGACATAAGGGTTTAAGCATTCTTATATCTATTCTATTTTTACAACTATTAGTAGTATATTGTGGATATGATTGTAAAAAAGTACATCAAAAGTATCTTTGTCACTATCTGCTAATTCTATTGAAAACCAGTAAGATTATTACCCTTCTCATCTTTAAAACCCACTTGGAAATTGCACACACACACACACACATGCACATACTTTAAAGAATTACATAAAACACACAACACAATTAATGCTAATTCTACTAAGGTATTTGATTGTTCTTTTCATATTTCACAGTGTGTTATTAAAAAAGTTTTATAAAATACCAAATAAGTTAGCCCTTTTGAACACTGTTTAATGTCAGCCAGTGTACTCATTCCTCTAACCTTATAAGCTATGCAGAATGTGCTGAAGCATGAAACTGTTAAATCCCACCTGTAATACATTGCCCTTATTGCGAGCAGCTTGTTCTTGAGCCTGAGCCTCCCCCTGTTGTTGCTGCTGCTGTTGTTGCTGTTTCTGAGCTTTCTCTGCTTTTTTCTCCTTCTCCTTTTCCTTTTCTTTCTCTTTGCTCTTTTTCTTTTCAGAGGGAGGTGGTGGAGGAGGACGAGGTGGAGCATTTGCAGCTGTATCTCCACCAGTGCAGCATTTGCTTTCTTGTAGCAAGAAGCAGAACACATAGAGCAAAAAGAGAATACTGGTCCCATACAAATATGTGAAAAACCCCTGGAAATAAAAATAAAATGTTGTTAATTCTTTTCTTCTAATTGATTCATTATGAACATTCATTCATGACATAATAAAAAACAAACAGCTCATAGAGGATGTTCTATTTTTCTTAAGACTAACACATTACAGAAGGTATTCTGACTATGCTTTCTGAAAATAAATTTATGGTGCAGGATATCAAGGTATAACGATTTGCCTAAACCTGTTCCAGCTCTGCTTTCTGAAAAGAAGATTATGATGCAGAATAACAAGGTACAATGATTTGCCTAAACCTGTTCCAGCTATGTTTTCTGAAAAGATGCTTATGGTGCAGGATATCAAGGTACAATGATTTGTCTAAACCTGTTCCAGCTATGCTTTCTGAGAAGAAGATTAAGGTGCAGGATATCAAGGTGTAATGATTTGCCTAAACCTGTTCCAGCTATGCTTTCTGAGAAGAAGGTTATAGTGCAGGATATAAAGGTACTATATGGATACCTTTTCTTGGGCGCTCAGTTCCCTAGCCTTCATTCAATAGGTTTTGTACAATTTTGGAAGAGCAAAACAACCACACTGATACATGAAGTATGCAATACATCCTGAAATTTAGTAACTTTAATGTTAAGGTTTTATTCTGCCTGTAGATCCACATGCATATGCCCTGCATTTATTTAATAACTCAGCTAGTTTACAGTAAATTAGATAACCTATTCATCATAATGTCTGAGGGACTCAAAGAGTGAAGCTTTCTTTGGTAGACAACACTGAGTAAAGACAGGAGGGTGAGCTCTCTCTTCTTCTCCTGGCTCTCTCACCCATCCTTAAAATCAGTATCCAAGAAAAGGTGCACACATAATATAATAGTTTGCCTAAACATATCTTAAAGGGACTATGTAGTACATGAAGATCACTGCTTGAGAATTTAATCATTTCTGAATATTGTACCATAAACAATTGCAGAGTGGAATAAGTGAAGTGCAAAGAAATGTATTCCAGAAGTTAAACATAACAGGATGCTGCAGCGAAAATCAGTACATTTCGTAAAACAATCTTTTTCTCCTTTTTAGCTCAAATATGCCCTACACTCTTGGCAAAAAAAAAAAAAAAATGAAGGTTTTAAGAAACCCTTTGAAATTATATATCAGTGAGTATCAAAACTTGGTGTAAATTTGTTTATTTCACAATTCAAATCAATATTAATAGGATTAAAAACTTGGATAATGACCTTATTATGTTTGCAACATTTAGAGATCCTAAATTAGCTTTTGATCAAAGAGCAATCATATTGAAGTATTGAGAATTTGAGTGCATAATATCTGTTTTATTAATTTGTTTTTTAAGACTACGTCACTTACATTGTTATTATGAGGGACTAGTTTCGAAAGCCTATGCTTTCATTTAGTGTTAAAAAACCAACTCAACAAATTAATAAAACATATAATTTGACCGTCACTGTCACTAAATTCCTCCAAACATCAATGCATAATATCTGTTTTCTCTGTGTTTGATGCAGTCTGTAACTGTAATGTGCTTTGTAGTTTCAGACTGTATTGTATAATATGTTCATATTACACATGTTAGATCTATCAACCTAGAGCTCACCTCAGGGAGGTGACTGCTTCTGAGTTCTCTCCACCCACCTATTATTCTTACTTTGATATTAATTCACCCAAAGATCAATTTCATGATTCATTACTTTTATTAGGCCAATGAATTCACTTTTTTTCTTACTAGTTGTAGGTAATATCATTCTTGCATCATGTTTCAACCCTTGCATTCCTTTCTTTATCCATATCCAGATAGTGTGGCATTACTGCTACATTAACAAATCTCTCAACAGCTTATAACTGGGGAACTGATTCATTCTTCAGGGTTTCCTGAAACTTGCAGTTTCGATGTGCCTTAAAGCTGGAGGTTTTGTCATATGTGCTCTTCCTAATCAATGAAATCTGCACAGCATGTAGCTGAGAAATTTAGTTTTGGGTTTTAGAAGATACAAACTTCTTTAGTATTACTTTCAATTGTTTTCAGAGTTCTTATCTGAATAATCTGTGATATGATACTATCTGTAGCATTTCCAATAACACATTTTCTGGATGACTAAAAAGTAATTTTCTGTAACCTATATCTCTGAAATTGCCATGCAAAATTCTGGATACACAATAGCTAAGAAAACTGTCTGAAACTATCTTTGCAGTGAGGATTGTATTTTATTTGAAACTACAAAGAAACATAAACCCTCTCATCAAGTTCTGTCAAAGTTTTAAGTCCCTTGGGCAGTTATGTATTTCATCAAATAATGACAGGCCAATTTTTACATTTTTTGAAAAGGTTAATGGTCCTGTAATTGCATGTTTCAATAAATGGCACAAAGACAACTCAGTGTCAATGTGTTGAATGACTCTTCCTCTATGTCAACTACTGTTCCATTTCACTCTATTAAATGATTTATGTCTATGTCATATTTCCCCATTTTTCTAGTATAGCTGAAACAATATTTTTTTGCAGTTTTTAGGCTAGTTAACAATGTATGCCCAAAATAAATGTTTCAGGTTCTTTTACAATGATATAGTGCTTAGTTTCAAGGTAGTTTTACTCCTTTCTTTATTATTTTGTAGCAAGCTGTAGCACTGATACTCTCATTCATTTCCGCATTCATGATTTCTTAGTGGGGCTCTGAAACACTATAAAAATTTAAAATCAGTTTCAATGTCTATGTCTGTCCCTGAAGAACTAGTATTGCTACCACACTTGTGCAAGGGCTTTCTATTGCATTGAAACAATGTTCGTCTTCTCTAGTTTGAAGCTCATGAGAGATAACAATATGCATTCCACCTATCATCATTTTGTACAAGTTTTCTGGTCACTTTCATATGATAACCTGCGATCATCTTATATATTTTGTTCTTGGAAATCATAGGGATTGAGGCATGTCACCAAACATTCTCCACTTTCTTAGCAATCACAGATCATCATACAGTATGTCCAACCAAAAAGTACCATCCATCAGTCACAAGAAGAAGCAAAACAGTGAATCTAAACTGGATATAGAGATAACGGTCTCCAAAACATGTTCCAGCAAGTTCTGATTAATTAAGTGAAGATATAGTAATAAAACATTTCTAGTTTGTGCATATTAAAATCACAAATAAGACTTCACACTTTGTCAGTTATTTGCTTCCTTCACCTTTAAGAAGTAGTATGAATAAATAACAATGCATTACATCTTTGTATGTTAGGAGGGTTCTGAAGTTCAGATCTTCTGTAGGTTCAAGGATTTTGTCATATTTCATTTTTAATTTAATCATTTGTATGCTTTTCTTAGGCTTGGTTAATGGTTATGTTATTTGACTTGCAACTTATAACTGCATTATCTCTAACCTCAGTTCATAAAGCTGAAGCTGAGGCAAGGAATGTGACAAGATATATACCCCTTGTCACTAAAAACTTCCCACCCCTCAGGTAGGTATGTTATATGACTCGTGGTGAAAAACTGAAAGCTCAACAGTCTGCCCTCCTTTATATGGCTAGTTAAAACATATGAAAAATGAATGCTTATAAATCATTTTATGCAGCAAATTTTTTCTCTGCTCTCTTATAACACCATAATGAAATTTTATAATCCTATTACCATTATACATTGAAAAATTATTTTTTTCATTACACCCTACTAGACTTGCAATGACTTGCAATGTCATAATGTTTTCTTTTGGGGGGGGCTTTCTGTAACTAAATATTGCCCAATAATACTAGCATACAACACTGTACTGATAGCATTTTTTCCAAGGAACACAAACTTAAGTTTGATTCCTTGTGAAACACAAATAATTCATTTCATGTAATTGAAACATTTGACTGCTCACAAAGCACATTATCTATCTAATGATGTATAATTCTATTTTTTTATTCTTTCTTAATTTTAATATACTAAAACCATATATTGGATGATGAAAAATGAAATTGGTGAAACATTTCTTAGATGAGCTCAGGGACTGAGAGTTACCTTAAATTTGCTTTCGAAAGATAAAGGTAAACCCGATCTAAAAGCGTATCTAGGTAGCTCTATGAAACCATCATTCAAACTTGGAAACTGCTGAACATAATGAATATGCACCCTCAGAATGGGCATTAAAATTTTTAAAGTTAGTTTTCTTTTTGTTGAATCTCAATTTTTTGATTTTACAAGTCTTCCAGAGGAAAGACAGTATGATAGAGAAAATAACTCATTAGGCCCAAAACATGATTTTCACTATAAATATATATCTGAAGTGTTATTAATTTGTTGAGTCGGTATTTTTAACACTATGTCACTTACATTTTCATTACTAGGGACTAGTTTCGGAAGCCTATGCTTCCATTTTCAACCTCTTGAGTCCAATTGTCATTGTTGGTTGTGTCTGCCTGTGTTCTCTTCTTTGGTGGTGAAGTGATGAACCTCTTAACTAATGTTGTCAACTGGCAGGATTTCAAAGTTTATTAGGTGACCTTTGTGTTTCCATATGAGGATGTTTTCCCAGGTTGTGAGTTCATTGTGGCCTGACATGGTTTTTAGGAATTTTGGATTTGGATCTAGATTACGGTTTTCTTTCCAAAAGTGAAATGCTACTGCTGATTTAACTTCTTGTTTTAGTCTTAGATTTCTAAAGTGCTCTTTGGGTCTGATTTTGAAATTTCTTTTGGTTTGTCCCATGTAGAACTTTTCACAATTTGTACATTTAGTTTGATATATTCCTGGTTTATTTTCTGGTGGAATTTCAATTTTAATTTTTGAATTTAGCAACTTTATGACAGAAAATCTGTTTATTGGAGCCAGGGTGATGTTTTGTTCCTTGAAGATCTTTTTGAATTTTCTAAATGCTAGGGGGTGGTATGTGAATTTTTTGAATGTGTTGTTATTGTCTTTTCCTGCTGTTAGGGTAGTTATTTCTTTTACGTTTTTTTTCTGCTTTGCTTTATCAAGTTTTTTGTATACATAGTTCTTGCTGTATCTATTTTGTTCTGCTGTTTGAATTATGGTTTTTAAGTTTTTAAACTCTTTGTTGGATTCAGTTTGTATTCATTGGTTCATTTACTAATCTATGTGTGAGATTGTTTATTACTACATGTTTGTGTGGTAGTGGGTTCATTTTTAATGTAATTTTCTAATTGAGTTGGTTTTCAATAGATTCCAAGTTCGCTTTTGTGCCATTTCTGATGATTTTTAGGTCTAAAAATGGGAGTTCTCCATTGGTTTTTTTTTCCATTGTGAATTTTATTGTTTTTTTCTTGTAGGTTTAGTAATTTTATGGCATCATCTAAATGTCTGCTTGGCACTATTACAAATATGTCATCAACATAGTGTTACCACACCTTGAAAATCCATAGGAATTCTTTCTTCAGGTGAAGTATTTTGTTCAATACACAAATTTGTCAGTTGAATGCATTCTTCTAATTCTGCTGATTTTATTTTGGTTGTATTCAGCCGTTTTTTTTAATAAGTCTTGCAGTTTTTGAGTTAGGATGTTAGGGTATAGTGCTATAATGTCAAATGAGAGTAATGTATCCTTTGTGTCTATTTTTAATTCTTTGATTTTCTCAACTAATTCTAAAGAGTTTGCTAGGTTGGAACTTTCGAATTTTGGGAACGAATCAAATCTGTTCATCAGCCACTTTACTAATTTATCTGTTGGGGAACCAATACTATTGGTAATTGGTGTCTATGTTTTTTCCTGTTTTGTGAATCTTTGGTAGACCATAAATTCTGGGTAAGTTGGATTGACCACTTTTATTTTATGTGATTCTGTTTATTTTGATAATTTCTTTCTTTTACTGCTTTGTTTAATGCCTGGATGCACAAGTTTAGTGGGTTGGTTTCCACTGTGATGTATTGGTCAACAAATTAATACCACATTTAATTTGATTGTCACTGTTACTAAACTCTTCCAAACATCAATCAGATATATTTGAAGGTTCAGTGAATTCTACAAAAAATAATTTTTAGAAATAGGATTGCAGTAAACATGTGTATATGCCAAATTTCTTGAGTCATATTTTAAAGGATGGCAGGAAAAGGTCTCCCAGTGTAGCATTCCATCCAACTACTTTGTCGCCCTCCGTGGTGTAATGGTTACCATGCTGACTTCATATGCCCAAGGTCACGGGTTCAAACCCGGCAGAGGATGATGGATTTTTTCGGGTGTAAAAATCCTTAGCATGGCTTCCTTCGGAAGGGAAGTAAAGCCATTGGTCCCGTGTCAGGACGTAAAAGAACCTCAAGCCTGATAGAGAGGCCTCTGAGCAAAATTGAGCGGTCTTTCACGCCCAGTATAGAATGGGACGCTGAGAACCAGAGTAGTTAAGTTTTCTGTAAATAGCTATGAAAACTTATATAAGGCGTAAAACTACAGCTTATATTTTTAATACTGAAGTTTTTGCTCTAGAAACTGAAATTTGATACATAAGTTCAAATATGATGTAATGAGTTCAAATATTTATTTATGCATTTAAAATATTAACATTTGTTACTAACCTAAAGGCATCTTTATCTTGAAAGGTAATATCTAACTTATATAACGTTTCAATAAAAAAATGCAAAAATTAAATAGGACATAAGGTTGCTCTAATAAACAATTTGAGCTAAAGAATCTAGATCTGAGAAGTCTGCTTAAAGAGATATGAGAGTGAACTATCAATTACTGTCTATAATTCTTGTTCTCTGTCCTTGTTGTGGGTATAATTGCTGCTTGCAGAGCTGCTGCTATACCATTGTGTACATAATTTCAGAAGTACTTATAATGGTATCCACTACAATATTTTCCATCACTCCTCTTTAACCAGCACTAATCCACTCTGTTGACAGAGTAGCAGCTGGGGGAGAGGGATGAACAGAAACCCTCCTTGCTAAAAAAATTTAAAAAGTAATAGAAAACTTTATTTTTAATTCCAATTACTGCACCTTAATCTATGAATATAGAATCAACTTTTTAAATAATTTAACTAGATTTATTCATATTTATTACATTATTTTATATAAGTTATTTAAAAAAAACCTTACATAATCCTTTCCCTCTTTTTCTGGCTATGCTACTGTACTGTATATTGTACTGCATTATACTTCTCTCTGAATGATACTTAATGACTGGTGTTGATTCATAGCAATGTTGCCATTGAAAAAAATAAAATGGCATGTTATTTATGGATGCCCTTTAACTACTATGGTTCTCAGCGTCCCATTCTATATTGGGAGTGAAAGACCGCTTAATTTTGCTCAGAGGCTTCTCTATCAGGCATTAGGTTCTTTTATGTGCAGTAAATCTAAGACACAGGACCAACGGCTTTACTTCCATTCTGAAGGAAGCCATGCTAAGGATTTTTACACTCGAAAAAATCCATCTTCCTCTGCCAGGTTTGAACCCGCAACCTTGGGTATATGAAGTTAGCATGATAACCATTACCATTGAAAGGCACCTAAATACATAAGATAATGGTAACACAGAGCAACCTTGTTGTCAAGTATAATAATGTACATAGTATAAGCCAGAAAACATAATAATAGTTATAAATAAGTTTACTCCCATATCTCCTTAACCCTTTGCTACTGACATTAAGTATGTCAGAAAATTAGCATTGCATGGGCTGCCTCTAACACACAAATTTTTTTTATTTTTTTTTTTTTTTTTATTTTTAAAGAATTTGGATAATATTAATTTTTATATTTGATGTAACTTGAGATACAGCCAGCTTTATCACATGGAACCAATGAAAATAAACCTAAACATTGTTGTATTTTATCCATGAAGACATAGAGTTCTCAAATTTCTTGTTCTTTTCTTTTTTTACAAGACACCACTATTATGCACAAGAACACAAATTACTGCTTTATATGGGTTTTTTTTTTATGATTCTGTACCTTAGGTATATTGCAACATGTTTTCACTGAAGAACAGCATAAAATATTTGGGGGTGATTTAGTGACCTTTGCAATTCCTTTTATTTTAGAAAGATGAGAAACTGTTCTGGTATATTGTTTTCTTCATCTTGGTCTCTTCCAATATAAAAATAATCAATGTTACTCTAATTATTTACCTCTTCTCCACCATCTGTCTGTGGCACTGTTATGTTGTAGCTCTATGCAATGCAACAGTACACAGTTGCATTTAAACTGATTCCAGATATAACAAATAAGGATGAAAATGCAGAAATTATGAATGGTATTAAGTTAAAACATTGTAGACTGATGGACATCAACAATTATGAACATTGACTTATAAAGAAAGGAACTGCATTTATAAGAAGTAAAAAAAAATTCTCTGAATGTGCATTAGTATTGGCTTGGTGTGTTAGGAATGCCCCATGACATAAATATTACTCTTATTTAAGAAATAGTGTAAATGTAATAAACACTTCCTGGTTTGATGTTAAGATGGAGAGGTATAAAGGTACCAGGAATTTCAGCTATATAATAAAGTTCAGCTTTCCTGGAGAGATGTGTTTCACAAGTGAGGTGTTCAAAACACTCTGTGCCAGTACTAATGGGTTAAGCTGGTTCCTAACTCAAATTTTTCAGCAGAGCGTTCCCTATATCCAGTTTCATTTTTGCATGCTTTTACAGAAACACTTGAGTAGGTACATATATCCTTACAAGGTACTTTCCAAAAGTTTTTGGCCTGACTACTGTTTTAACATAATAATAATAATAAAACAAAGATGCTATTTTTCAACATAATCACCCTTTATTTCAATGCACTTTTCACATCGGTGTATTAACATTCCTATGCCTCACAAAAAGTATTCTGGTTCTTTATCAGCAAAATGTTCCATTGCAGCACATCATTATGATCGTTGTCATTGTCATTGTCATCGTCATTGTCATCATCATCATCATCAAATTTCCTTCCCTGAAGATTTTTCCTCAGCTTCAAGAAGAGCTAGTAGTCACTTAGGGCTAGATCTGGACCGTAGGGTGGATGGTCAATAGCTTTGAAGACACATTTCTTTACTGCAGCCTCGCAATTGCTGCATGTGCACTTGTACATTGTTGTGGAGAAGATGAACACCATGTGACACCCTTCCTTGCCACTTTTGTTTGATGGAGTTGTGCAATTTCTGCAAAAGTGAAGCATAATATTGTGCATTCACAATAGTATTCCTTCCTTTGAAATCAATGAGGAGAATTCTAGAAGATTGTCGCCATGATTTTTTTTGTAGATTGATTGACCTTTGCATTTCTTGGTGGAGCTTCACCTGGTTTATGTCATTCAAGAGATTCTCTTTTTGACAGAGAATCATAATAAAGAATCATAGTTTCATCTCCTATAACAATGGATTCCAGTACTTCTTTCTGATTGCCAAGCAAAGCTCTAATAATTTGGTGCAACAAGTCATTTGCTGCTCCTTCTGAACTGCAGAGAGAAGTCTTGTTACCCATCTTGCACTGACCTTTTTCATATGTAAATGATCATGAATGATCCGTAAAATAGTAGTTTTAGATAACTCCAACCTTGCTGCAATTTCCTTGAGTTTCAGCCACCTGTCACTCATTATTTCACCTTCATCAATGGCAATGGTTTTCTCAGTCACTACCTCAACAGGTCGACCAATGTGGATCATCAGCAACACTCTCTCTGCCCAGACGAAACTGTATAGACCATTCTTTCACTGTGGAATATGATGGAGAAGCATCACTATATACACCAGCCAAGCGTCATTTGAGTCCAGCTGGTGTAAGCCCTTCTTTTGTCAGGAACTTTATCACTGCCTGATACTTGATTTTATGCATTTTAGCAACACAGCACGCAATGCCATACTCAAACAAGATCCACCACTCAACTGTGGCGCTTGTAGAGAGCTGAAATTCATGTGTGCGTATCCTGACAGATGTCGCTAGTTCTTACCTAATGCATTGTAATTTTTGTGCTCATTTTCATGGACAAGCTGGAAACTTTTGGAACATAACTCATAGATCTAACTCATTTGGAAAGAATTTTAATATTTCTACAGCTGCATTTTTAAGCTCTTCTTTTGAAACTTAAGGGTATGTTTATTATTGGACAGGGAGTATGCAGAAAATGAACTATTTAGACAGTTGCGGGTAAAAATAGGACTTTTGCCAGATGTCAGTAGTATTAAAAATAGAAAATTTTGTTACTTGGAGTTATAAAATGACAACACTCCAATGTAGTCAACTTTGGTTTCTTGTGAAATGTGACCTCAGCCTCATTCAAGTAGCCCATGTATAAAAATTTTGTTATATTATTTTCATTATTTTATTATTTTAACTGCCTCCATTATATAGGCTTTTAAAGTTCTGTAACTCATCATGTTGTTAACGTTGATGTTAGCAATGCAACAACTGAACATCGCAGCATATTGACCATCAAGTCCATGAAATAGGTAAAACAAAATATTTATAACTATAATAGATCTTTATAAGGATGGTCTAAAAATAGTGTATACCGCTCATGTTCAAAGTAATTTCATTCTGTTTACAGGATTGTTCCATTCGCTATGCTTGTTCTGCAAACATTCCTACTCATAAAATAAAATACCCTTTTTTGCGCTTTTATCATAAATAACTATTACATGCATACATATTGGAAGTAAAAATTCTTCTATAGCAAGCTAAATTCATGGAGGTAAAATTTTCAGAATAAATTCACACAAATGAAGGAGCTATCCTCTAGGAGTCAAAATGTATTTTAAAACAAATTTTGTCTTATCTGAAATAATATGCACAACTTTTATAAGCATTAGCTGCATTCCAAGACTATAGGCAAAGATTGGGAATGTACCAGCAAGTTAACATACAAGTTTTAGTTAGACAATAAATACTTATTGCTTTGCACATCAGATCCACTGAAATAATTTAATGTATTTATTTCATACCTCATAATAATGGAGAGGCAGTTTGTGAGTCACTACTTCTGATATCACATAAGCGATGCAGATGACAACCAGAAGCTTGGCATAGATGAAACTCATTATAATGAACAGCGAGGTTCTGAAACAGAAAATGATATATTGTTATTCAACTTAGTGTTAAGCAATTTAGAAGAGACAAAGTAGAGATTATGATGGTGATGGTGGTAGTATTGGTTTTGATTTTTATTATGACTTTTCAGAGTAGGTACTGTAGTTTTCCTGAACCAAATTTTGTGAGTACTGTAACTGTAATATTTAGTTCTGCAATGTACCCCTAAAAACTAACATTTCAGTTTGGGGGGGAGGAGGACATATCATCTCCTGTATTGGTTGCAGATGATGCAGCCATGTATAAAGGAGCATGAACCAGGCCCCAATTTGGTACCACAGGATTATTATTATTATTATTATTATTATTATTATTATATTATTTTTATTATTTCTTTTGCTATTTACCCTCCTCATATGAATAATTTAAACCCCCAGGATTTACAAGCCAGCGCTTGAGATAAAATGTAAATGGCGTGTTATTTATGGACGCTCTTTAACTGCTGTGGTTCTCAGCGTCCCATTCTAAATTGGGCGTGAAAGACCGCTTAATTTTGCTCAGAGGCCTCTCTATCAGGCTTGAGGTTCTTTTACGTGCCATAAATCTACGACACGGGACCCACGGCTTTACTTCCCTTCCGAAGGAAGCTATGCTAAGGATTTTTACACCCGAAAAAATCCAACGTCCTCCGCCGGGTTTGAACCCGCGACCTTGGATATATGAAGTCAGCATGGTAACCATTACACCACGGAGGGCGACGGCGCTTGAGATCAGATTCCTGTTGAGGAACAGATGGTCTCTGATTCAGACAGAATTGCTGCATGGGTGATCAGTCCGATGCCTGGTATGAGAGTCAGGAAGAAGATGCTATGAAATGACAGTGAAATAAATGAAGAAAAGAATTATAAGCAGGAGGTGGAATGAATGGTGGGGAAGACTGGAGAACCCACAGATAATCTGCCGAAATTCCGCTTTGCCCACCACAAAACCCTGGGATCGAACCCAGGTCACCCAGGTGAACGGTCTGAAGACTCTGTCACGGCACCACCATTATTATTATTATTATTATTATTATTATTATTACTAATATATAATTATTATTCCACCACTGTTCCTATTGGACACATGATTTTCTAGTTATTTCAGTCCTATATACCTTTGCACTACCACCATCCCGTTTTAACTTGACCCTCCTTTCTTTCCTGGTTCCCATTACAGCACTCCCTTTGGAAACCTGGTCATACTGTTTTAATCCTCTCCTTAGCTAGTTTCTGTTACTTATTTTCCTAAATCCCCTCTTTTTCTTATTTCTACGTTCTTTAATTTTTAAGAAGTGCTTTTTGCACATTCTTACTGTAGACGCTGAGAGGACGCTGTTGATACATAAACGAAATGATAATTGGGAAAGGAAACGTTTCAGGCCAAGTTTGGGAGAATAGTTCCGGCGGGATTTGAACTAGAGATCTTCTGTTTACGAGTCCATATCTTAACGATATCTACCCTCATTCCAAACTGTAGGCAGCGAAACGGAATTGCTGTACAGAGAGGGAATACTTCCAGTGTGATGGGCACATTTCGTAGTCTTAAATCTTTTTCTGTATTTAAAACTTCACAATTCTTCTATAGACTGCTTCCGTGGTCGAGTGGTCAGCGAGCTGACTTCTCAGCCGGAGGTTCCGGGTGGGGCGGGGAATTTTTCTTTAACCAGAATAGAATTATTCCCTATCCTCCACAGAGTCTGGAAGTATGTATGTGAGGGTGAATGTGTGCGTGTTTGAGGAAATAAAATGGTTTAAACCCAACGTAAACCTACAGACAACGAGTTGTTTCTAATTCGAAGCCCCCGATATGACGTTAGATGTTAAAGGAGGCTACATAAAAAAAAAAAGAAAAAAAAAAAAGAAAAAAAAAAAAGAAAAAATGCTTCTATACTTTCTTTATTCACATTTTGAAAAGTAAGATTCGGTGTCGTCCTTACTCTACACGTACTATGTACATAGCGTATAGAGAAGGTATTTCACTCGACCCAAAAAATCTGAGATTTCACCGGAAATATATGTTTTAGGGTCCCCTGTATTAAAAAAAAGGCATTTTCAGGAAAAGGTCCGTGTATCTGTGAACACGATAACTCAAAAACAAAAAGTCGGTAAAATACCAAACTTGGTATTTAATTTTAGTATCTTCCAGAGAAGATTTTCAGAAAAATCTCCCCACCACCAACTACCCTTTACATGGAACTTTTTTCGAAAATTTTGATTTTCTCAAAAATGGAATTAACAATTTTGATTAAAATATCGTATATTACACATATTTGCCTGACAAATAATATATATATTGAATTTTCTAGTAATAGACTCTGAAGACTACTTTATTCTGAGTGAACTTTATGGCATTTTGCTTACTGCTAAACCGTAAGAAATGGACAAAAATTTACTACACAAAAAAATGTAGAGCACATTAAAACACACAATTTATGTTGTATACATTTTTTCGTGGAGCTGATCGTTTTTGAAATATTCCTTATTTGTAGTTTCAGCTTTGAAAAAACTTATACTTTTCTCATACAGGAAGTTGTCCACTCATGTCCATACAAAGGAACTTCATTCACATAGCAACCAGCTTTTGATTATCACTTTAATCTATGGTACTCCCTTATTTCACTTCTACTTACAAGAAAGCAAGTAATAAGACTATTTCTGCTATTTTTTTTCCCGATAAGCATGAAGTAAATAGAAACATAAGCTTTTTGACAATAATTTGTTGCAGAGTTATAGAGAAGGTCATGTGAATGGAACACATCAGATTTTTTAGAAGTGTTTTTTGCACATTCTTACTGCAGAGCACCATAAGGAGAGGACGCTGTTGATACATAGACGAAATGATAATTGGGAAAGGAAACGTTTCAGGCCAAGTTTTGGAGGATTGTTCTGGCAGGATTTGAACTAGAGACCTGCTGTTCACGAGCTCATATCTTAACGATATCTACCTGCATTCCAAACGGTAGGCAGCAAAACGGAATTGCTGTACAGAGAGGGAATACTTCCAGTGTGTTGGCCACATTTCGGTGTCTTAATCTTTGTCTGTATTTAAAACTTCAGAATGCTTTTAGACTTTCATTATTCACGTTTTGAGCAGTAAGATTCTGTGTCGCCGACATAATGTTTCCTTTCTCTACACGTACTATGTACATAGTGTATAGAGAAGGTATTGCACTCCACCCAAAAATTCGATACCGAGATTTCACCGGAAATGTATGTTTTAGGGTCTCCTGTATCTAAAAAAAGAGCATTTTTAGAAAAAGGTCCGTGCGTGGTCCGTGTGTCTGTGAACACGATAACTCAAAAACAAAAAGTCGGTAAAATACCAAACTTGGTATTTAAGTTTAGTATCTTCCAGAGATGCGACACGAAGATTTTGAGAAAAATCCCCCCACCACCAACTACCCTTTACATGGAACTTTTTAAAACATTTTGATTTTCTCAAAAATGGCTGTAACGATTTAGATTAAAATATCGTATATTACACATATTTACCTGACAAATAATATGTATATCTTGAATTTTCTGGGAATAGCCTCTGAAGACTGCTTTATTCTGGGTGAATTTTACGAAATTTTGTATAACTGCTAAACCGTAAGAGATAGACAAAAATTTACCACAAAAAAAAAAAAAATGTAGAGCACATTAAAACGCACCATTTATGCTATAACATATTTTTCGTGGAGTTGATCGTTTTTGAGATATTCCTTGTTTTTGCTTTCAGCTTTGAAAAGCTTATAATTTTCTCATACAGGAATTTGTCAACTTGTGTCCATATAAACAAAGGAACTTCAGTCACATATCAACCAGCTTTTAACTATCACTTTTATTTATGGTATTCCCTTAGTTCGCTTCTACTTACAAGGAAAAATAAAATGTAAATGGCATGTTATTTATGGACTATTCTAAATTGGGCGTGAAAGACCGCTTAATTTTGCTCAGAGGCCTCTCTATCAGGCTGAGGTTCTTTTACATGCCGTAAATCTACGACACGGGGCCAACGACTTTACTTCCCTTTCGAAGGAAGTCATGCTAAGGATTTTTACACCCGAAAAAATCCATTGCGACCTTGGGTATATGAAGTAAGCATGGTAACCATTACACCACGGAGGGCAATTACTTAAAAGGAAGCAAGTAATAAGACTGTTTCTGCTAATTTTTTCTCGATTAGCTTGAAGTAAATAGAAGCATTAGGTTTTTAACAATAATTTGTTGCAGAGATGTAGAGAAAGTCATGTGAATGGAACACCTCAGATTTTTTTAACATTTGATACTGTCCTCTCCTTTAAAACTGGTACTGTAAACAAGAATTTCTTAAGTTACAAAACGAATATACCCGAAATAACATACATTTAAGTTATTACACACAATCTACAAAAACAATGCGATCCCCCCTTCTTTCTAGTATAAAGCTCCTCTAAGTTCGTACATTAGGTGGACTGTAAATAGCTCGACAACTGGGGATGACATAAGTTTTCTATTAACGAGAAAATGTTTAACTTCGCATATCAAATAAATGTTTCATTTCTACTTAAATGCAATCTCTGAGATGCGTTAACTACTTTACAGCGAATTCTGCGAACTTTTATTGAGCTAGCTATTCGGCATCAACAAGTAGTAAGAATAGGTGATGGGAGTGGCCAATTTTCCTGCTGTTCAGACGGCGAGGTTTATGACTCAAAGCGCAATATCCGAGAGTTTACGAGCGGCAAGTCAACAGTCGGACACAGAAGTGAACAGCAAACGACCTACTGCAGAATTAGAGGAATGATGAAAAAGAGAGAACAAGTTGATGGTTCATCGGGAGAGGTAATGTTGCCATGACGATAAACAAACCCATTTGATTTTCGTACAGCAGCAACGGTTAGTAGAGGTAAAAAAGTACGCCGTCCGCATTTGTGTAAGCATGAAACAACTTAGCTAATCTTGAATAGCTCCATGATGTAACTTATCTTTTCTACAAATTTAACAGCCAGTTTATTTCTCTGTGTAGAATATAAATATGTATTCGGCGACTGCATTTGTTCTTCATCGGGCCATGATTGGACCAGAAGAATCACGCAATTTCATTTCGGGCCGTCTTGTTAGCTACGGAAACAAATCTACTGAGTCAAATTCTAAGAATGAATTTGAACAAAAGTTGCCGAAAGCTTTCAAAAGTAAGAGTTGTTCATATGGTGAGCCTTCTAAAAGTTTACGAACCACTACAAGCACAAGTTGGCACTTTATGCTTTATATAAATCCCGTGCCAATACGGATTCTACACGGCAGAGGTAGGCGATATCCAATGGATAGGGGAGATGATGTGGCCCGCGTCATGCATCCTTCTTCCGGAATGTTGACTATTGTGGCCGGGATCGCTGCTTGTCGCAGCTCCTCGGTTTTCTCATGGCGCAGAACTTGGATACTTAGGTATAAATAAAGATTGAAGAACATTAGACTTTATATGGAAAACCTTCAATTCACAATGCTACATTTGCTAGTTAAAAACTTAACATACAGGGATTTAAGTTTCATTCACTATTTGTTTGAAACAGTTTCAAAATTAAGTGGGCTGTTTATATTAAGAGCCTACTAAAATGCAGGCTTTTAGAATTATTCTAATAAGTATTCACAATAATAAATATTATAATGCCACCTCACTATTATTTCGATTGAATGAACGTGCCTGCTTACATTGTCTAACGTATTTAAAACTAACTTATTTATGGTAAAGCGGGGCTGTTTCGCTCAATTCGAGTTTAGATCGAAATTGGGCAATGAAGGAAACACAAATGATGTAATATTACAAGCTCAACTTGTTCTATGGTAGTTATAGAGTGTACTTCGATAATAATTAAATCATCTTTTCACAAAAATAATCCTCAGAAAAACCTTGAATTCAAACTTGCATAAAGAAGAAAATAATAAAACAGCGGGGCTTTCCAATGCACTGCAGGGGCTATCTTGTTCAAAGTTTTTCTGATAAAAATCAGGTGCAGCAAGTGAACATGTTTTTTCTTTCTTCCAGCACCAACACATACTGACTGCATGGTACCATGTTCCACACTTCTGACATTTAATTCAGTCGTCTTTTAACAGGGGCTTAGATGATAATTATCTTAGGCTATAATACCCAGAAGAAATATTTTGTTCCTCATTTTTCACAGCAACATGACAAATATTCTCTTCATCGCTTGCGGGTTCACTGATTTTTATCAATTTGGTAAGCGTATTGTTCCTTTCTCCTTTTCAACCTGGTTTAGTCACAGCTTCTTTTTAATTTTCATCCGAGGTGAGACATTTTCTTGCTGACCTCTTTCGGATTTTCTACTTTGCTATAATGTGCAGCTAATCACGACAAGCTAAATATTTAAGCCTTTCAACCAGAATTTTCTCCTCATTTTCGGTAAAACAGTAGGGTGCACAATTGCTGGAAAGTAGCTTCGTCTCCTAATGTATTTCTTGTTTTTATTTCTGAAATACATAAACATACAGAATTTTCTCGAAACGTGAAAAATTATGAACAATTACAATACATCATATAGAAAAATGAGTGCGGCAACCCCTCAAACTGCTGAGTGGAATAGTCCCAAATGCACTGTTTTAAAATTAAGCACCTTTAAAGCAGAAGGACGGAAGGAAGTCAGCACTGCCCTCTAGCAGGACGTGCATTAACATCTTCTCTGAAGCACACAAGTTTCCGTTATAACAAACCAGCATTGCTTTACGCTCTATCCCTTATGTTCATGAGAACATTAATCTTTGCTAAAATCGCTAAGTTTGCTTACCTTAAAATACATTTCTTCTTACCAGTCCAGAACTGGAGCAGTAACTTAACAACTAAATTATTCTTCAGTTACTTTTGCATTAACTCATAGTAGCATGGCAAGCATAAGACAAGATGTCGACTGCGCTCAATACATGCGCAGTACCACAATTTGTTATTTTGAGCGGAATAGCCCCATGAGCGAAATAGCCTCGCTCTACCCTATGTAAATCCCCAGAAGGTTCTCTTTTCTCTCTACCTTTATCGCGAAAAATACTGCAATATTACCAAATTAAAACATCTCCGAGGTTGGCAGTCTGATAATAGCAGTCTAATTAAGTGGTTGTGTTTCACACCAGATCCGTTGAAGTGATGAGAGATGGAAGGTGCCATTGCAGTCGGCAGCACAAGCGAAAGCGGGTGGGGAGAAAGCTACTACGCAAAGAGAGGTATAGAGAGAATACACTGTCTCTTTCGTTCATTGTCGCACGGTCTGCGCCTTGAATACTCTCTCAATGGGTTCAATGCCAAAACATATCTCTAACGCATCATTTACACTTGGGGAGCCATGACTGACTAGCACTCATTGGCCGGCAGGTCACGTGATTCAAAGTAGAACTCCAACGCAACCTATGTTCGTTTGTGCTTCACTCTAGAAAAGCTGATGATAACATGGGGGAGGGGGGAGCTCAATGACTGAAATTGACACTAGGTGTGGTCATTCTCTCACACTGATCACTTGAATATTTATTATTTTACAGCAAAATTAAGCGTAGAATTTCTATTATATATGATTAAATACATCGTTATATGTAACTTCTTTATACACGCTGCCCTTTTCTTCGAAAGAGAGTGGTGCTGTTTATTTAATTTAAGTATTTCTTGGCTCACCATGGTAGAAGGTGCAGCATATAATTGATCGATTTTTGTTGTTGCAAATTGTTGATTTTTTGCGAAATGCTTGAAAATGGAACAACGTTATTACGGCTTTTTATTCATTTTAAAATAGTGCACATCTTCCACTTTGTATTATAAAAGCTTTAAGGATTAATATTCATAATATTAATGAATATTAATATTCATAAAATTAGAGATAAAATAAAGAAAATACGGGACAAACATAATATAACAAATAGAGAATTACACTTTTTTTTTTTCATAATAATTTATTTTAACCGATCAGCAGCATTGCTTTACAGGCCATGGAGAACAATTAACAATATAACAGTAACAAATTACATGCTGAGGTTGACCTACAAGTCTCCTCTATCGTAAAAAAGTGTATTTTATTCACCGATATGTTAAATCATATTTACTTATACATAAGTAACAATGAATAGTGAACATTTAAGTATAGAATGAAATACAATACTGACAGTAAATGCATGGTAACAAATTAAGTAATGAAAATATATACAAAACATATATAACATTTGCTGGAAGATTCTTTATTCAAGGTGAGAAAAATCACTGTCATATCGCATTGACTTGAGTACACTGTCCTGAGGTAATTACATTTTTAACCTTGTTCTCTTTTGGGTTTTTGTTCCAATGTGATATGTCTGAACTCCAGAGACTTGAAGTTTGTTGTAGAAATACTTTGTTAGCTCCCTGCTATCCCTGCTAGCGTTAACGGAAGAATTCCCAGTTCTTGATGGAGTTGATTATTTCATACGAACCAAGTAGAATTTGTGGCAACACGAATGAATTTATTTTGTAGAACTTGTCGATGAATATGTGTTTTGCTGGCTGCACCTCACACAGAAGCGTACACCTCCGTGGTGTAATGGTTACCATGCTAACTTCATATACCCAAGGTCGCGGGTTCAAAACCGGCGGAGGACGATGGATTTTTTCGGGTAAAGTTGGTCCCGTGTCGTAGATTTATGGCACGTAAAAGAACCTCATGTCTGATAGAGAGGCCTCTGAGCAAAATTAAGCGATCTTTCACGCTGAGAACCACGGTAGTTAAAGAGCGTCCATAAATAACACGCCATTTCCCATTTTCATTTCACACAGAAGCTGCATATGTGATGAGTGAACGTATCAGTGATTTATATAACTCCGTTGAGCATTCCAGCCCAAGTTTGGAACGTCTGTTGGCCAACGGATATCATTTGGTGACTCGAGAAGAAACAAATGAGGCTTTGCGAGTAATATGTGCGTTCCAGATCAGCTTTGTGTCTAACAGGACTCCAAGATATTTTACTGGTATTTCAGTTGGAAGCCGTGTTAATGGCTAATGTAGGAGATGTAATGGCGGTGAATATTGGCAAGATGTTAGTGAGAAGATTTTGGACTCATATACTTCATTCTAATGTGGCCATCTAAAAAATATGGTTAGTAAAACTTGGTAGATTACATTTGATAATTTCATATCGTTAAGCTCATTTAAATTATAGCAAAACAAACTACAGCGGATTAATGTATACACGATCATAGCGAAAAAATTCAATGATTGCCTTCGTAATTGTTTACTCTATCAGAATATACTGTAATGTACAACAGCTAGTGTGAAGGCTAAGGACTGCACATCTGTCAATCCTCTTACCCACCCTTTAATTTTATGGGCAGGTCTGTACAAGTTCTGATATGATCTCTACAAGAGGTAGGTATGTTTTTGAGAACAGCATATACTGTTTAGATTGCTGTATCTTATGCTGCATAGTGCGTGCTCAGTTTAACCTTTATGGTGCGCATTTGAATCTTTATAGTGACTAGGTGCACCCTTTATCCATGGAACTCCAGCAGGACAACGAAGTAAATGGCTATATGTTTTAAAGGTATTACAGCAAAGCCGAAGACTTCGTGGGCAGGGGATCGTGGGTTCGAGTCCCGCCTTGGGCATGGGTGTTATATGTTTGTAAAAGAAACAGTAAAACCAGTAATCAGTAAAACCTACGGGGGGAAGTGTAAATAGGGATACAGTACCGGAGTCCTGATCAGACTCCGTTACTGTTTTAAAAAGGAAAAAAAAAAAAAGAGAGTCGTAAAACTCCTACGGATGTCTAAGGCGGTCAACGTAATTACTGCCGTATTCCCCATACCAGGAATTTCTCACTTGGGCAGTGAAATTTGTAAGAGGCTCAGTTCAGAAATGAGAAAAATTGTGGGAGAAAGGCAATGGGAGTTTATTTTATTCATATTGCCGGTTGGCTTACTGATAGTAAATGCAGTTCTCTCACGGAGATCTGACTTATTTGGTTCGCAAATCTAATTGTTTTGTGTGTGTGTGTGTGTGTGCGTGTGTGCGCGCGCGCATGAAGATCACAACTATGTAAATATGGTGATAAGATCTTCAAATGGTAAGAGTTTTGCTCTTGCGATTTGTTATTTTCAAGTCGTGAGTTCGCATCACGCTCAGAGTGAGTTGTCCGGATAAGTTTATTGGGGGGTTTCCCCTTATCCTGAGAAGACAAATATCAAGGAACTTTAAGTTCCATGGTTCCCAAGATCCTTTGAGTACATTTCCCGGATTTCATTCGTTCGATATGAACAACCAGGTTAAAGGGTATTAAGCTTTAAAAAAGAACAACAAAAGGACGCTGTTATTAAGATGCATTACCGTTTCGTTTACCAACACTTTCCAAATTTCCCTCTCATTGGTATACCATCAAGTGCATGGTAATTCAAGTTCCTCGCGAGACACTCTTGCTTTACCTTTACCAAAGGCCAGTGCGTTGCTGAGCATTTTTCAAATACAGTTGATTTTTCTCTTCCTTATTGTTATATCTTTAAATAAATTTAGTTGTTACATTCACGCGACTTTCGTTACCCATTCTTCAAAAAACCATCTTTAAAAAAAAGAGCTGTTCTCTATGTGATGACTTTTAAACTCCATTCTCCTTGCTTGACGACAAGGAAGAAAATCGAATAACGTTTTGAGAATTAACATTTTAATAATTGTGGAAATATTTTAAAATTGAAAATAAGAACAAACAATATATCGGAAATAGCTAAATAAAAAAGAATTTGAAATTGTGTGCATTTTGTTTTGTCAATTTCTTATAGTTTATCAGTTATACATAAGACATTCAAAATTAAGAGGACTGCAGAGGGATATCCCTTGAAAATCCAAATTATTTGTCGTGAGAATATTTTAAACATATAATATTTTAACTGAAAATGTCACAACCAATTTGAGAAAATAAAAATGTTCTAAAACTATTCCAAATAAAGGATAGTTTGAAGCGGTGGGATTTTCTTGAAATTTTTCATGTTGCATCCTTAGCAGATGGTCAACTTAAATGCGAAGTTGAGGCATTTGCTTGAATTATGCTGTTCACACACACACACACACACACACACATATATATCACACGATCACGCACACAGATACACCTACGATGCTGTTTCTAAAAATGCGTATTTATTAAGGAGCTTCAAAATGTGTACTTCCAGGGAAACATCCAATTTTTTAGTGGAATATAATATCTTCTCTACATTTTATGTATGAACAGAGAAAGTAAAAATGTGGATACCCTAAAAATAACATTTCGAGCCTAGTTCGGAAGATCTGTCTGTTGTTCTCGCTACTAAATTTGCCTCTTATGGCTATTATAAAATTCACGTCTGTTCTATTGCTGTTTAAAACTACGGCTAGTTACTGATTTTAAATATTTGAACCCTGAAGGATAGCACAAGACCCAAAGCTTACGCGTTATAAACTTGTCCAAATGCAGCACTCTGTCTACCGGGCAAGTAAACAGTTAACTCTCATCTTGGACGAGAGAGAGAGGGGGGCAGCGAATGAGGGGGAGGGGGGAACAACTACTGCTTGTTAATCTTAATTACTTTAGCAATATTCCATCAATTTCAATATTCCAACAAAATCCAATTAGCTTGTAAATCCATGTTCCATCCACGCAATAATTTGTATTAAAGAACTATGTAACTGTTAATTTTTTTTTTTTTTTTTTTACACAAGCCAAGTGTAGGACAGGAATTGAATAAGTAAAGTCAGACTGAAAAACACAATGGCATTGCTGGGATTTGAACCACTGATCTCCCGGTCTCAACCACTCTTGCTTTAACCACTGGGCTACCATGGCAACATACCGGCACGGAATGAAATTCCTCAACTGACTTGCATGTTTCCGGTAAACCACAAGGCGATTTCAAATTATTTTGCGATGACATACCTCAATGGCGACTTACAATGTCGTAAGAACTTTAAGTCTTGCGCTTCATAGTTTAGTCAACTATTAGATCAATTAGTGTTAATTTAATTTTTTTTTTTTTACACAAGCCGTGTGTAAGACAGGAGTTGCATAGATGGAGTCACACTGAAAAATAACTTGATAACTTTGTGGTTTACCGGGAAACATGCGAGTCAGTTGAGGAGCTTAATGCCGGAATGCTGCCATGGTAGCTCAGTGGTTAGGGCAACGGGCGAGATACCGGGAGATCCATGGTTGAAATCCCGGCTATGGCATTGCGTTTTTCAGTCTGACTCTAGCTATCCAAATATGTAACTCTTATATTTGATGGTAATTTCAGTGCCTACGTAGATTTATCGAGGATATGGGCCTGCTTACTCATTTATATTATGAACACTGAGCTAAAAAAATCTGACGTATTCCACACACATGCCTTTCTCTATCTATTCTCCAAAAACTATTCTTGCACATGCCTATTCTTTTAACTACATCGAATACACTAAGCTAAAGCGACAATCAACTCTTTTAAAAGCTGGTCGCCATATGATGCAATTGAAATTCCGTTCTCTCTACCTGACCAGATGAAACAAAGTGAATAACGACTTTTCGTTTGTGAAAGTATTTTAAAACCGTAGCATGGAATGTCTCAGAAATGTTTACCTTACAAAAAAAGTGCACCTAAATGGCATAAACTGTATATTCTAAAGAGATGTACGGAGTTTCTGTTACAAGATACGGTCCATCGCTTACGTTTTGCAGTTATGTAAAACTAACTCAGAATACCTAAACAGAGCTTGAGAGGCTACTTCCAGAAAATTCTAGTTACACAATTTATGTAATGTAAATATATATATATATATAATAAATATATATATATATTAAATATATATAATTTTTTTTTATTTTTTCCAGAATGGTTCTAACGATTTTGATTAATTGAATATATATTATATATATATTATATATATAATATATATATAATATATATATAATATATATATAATATATAATATATAATATATTATATATATAATATATATTCAATTAATATATATTATATATATAATATATATATAATATATATTCAATTAATCAAAATCGTTAGAACCATTCTGGAAAAAATAAAAAAAAATTGAAAAGCATTCATTGTAAAGAGTAGTTGGGGGTGGGGGATTTTTCGGATATTTTTTTTGACGCGAGACATGTTGAACGTAAATACCAGGTTAGTACTTAACCAACATTTCTTTTTCGAGGTTACGCTGTTCACAAACACATAATGTCATGTAAAACGTGCTGTGTGTTCGGTTTTATTTTTGTCGAGTGTCGCTATTACCTAGAAGCGTAAGGCGCTACCATTACTTCGTCTGTCTTTGAGACTAGTCGGCTATGCTTCACATGGTGAAAGAGAAGATCTGAAATGTTTGTTGTAGTGACTCCCTCTTTACGTCTCGTCCCGCGAATATGCGCATTATAACACGTCGGTCAGTCATGCTACTCTCACCTGAGAAATCAGACTACATAACATCGCGAACAGAATCGAATTTTATCGCAAGGCACCATAACAATAAGCAAATGGAATGCAAACGTTAACGGATTAAAATTACATCCTTCGTTATTTATAAATTTAATAGAAATTCTTTCTTCACAAATTTACCGGGCTTCGCAGCTAGCCTAGCTAGGCCACTGAAATCGCCTCTGCTGTTACCAAAGTTTGCATTGTCATATCGAGGCAAGCTACGTCGTTCGACTTTTACCCCTTTTATTGGGTGGACTCTCCTTTACACAACCCAGTCAAGGTAGAAGCTCTGTACGGCATTCGGAGAAATGGGTAATTTTTCTCACGGGCTATTACACAATTCTGGTACTCAATAGACGTTATTGTTTCTATGTATGGAAAACAAATACAAATTAGTAAGTATAACAGTATAAGCTGTACATTTCATACTGGTCATACTGATGTATTTTATGTAAACTAACATATAAAGTAATAAGACCACGTTTGTGAAAATTTGCCGCTAGTTATGGACCTTGAAGTAATTACGTTTCAAATTATCAAGACGTTATAACAATAAACAAACGTCTCAAAGACCACGTTTGTGAAAATTTGCCGCTAGTTATGGACCTTGAAGTAATTACGTTTCAAATTATCAAGACGTTATAACAATAAACAAACGTCTCAGATGTAATAAATAATAAAAGCGTTCCCATAGCTCAGTATCAGATCCAAAGGAAATAAGTGGAGTAGAGACCCTAACTGCAAATGGAATGAATTAAAAATTAATTACTGATTATCATAATGTTATGAATAAAAAAAAGAGTGACTGTCAAGATTAAATCAACCCCCGATTCTTGTACATCAAACAATTCCCGACCTTTGCTATACAATTTTGTAAACAAGAGTTTACTCAGCTCTGAATGAACTACATCGCTTGAAACGTAAATAAATAAAGTAAGCCCATCCACCTTAGTCGGACATTCGTTTGAAAAATGCCCCTTCGACGAATTTGACCACGCTTGAGCATTTTAACTTATACTCATTTTTTGATGGTTGCATATGCAGCAAGGCTCATGTTGCCCGACTTGGTTTCCCGCTTCAAGTTCCATCATTGCACGGAATTGACGCACAGACAGACAGACAGACAGGCATGCATACACATGGATATCTTTCTAAAAATGCTTTTATTTTTATTTTTCTATTCAGGAGTTTCTTAAAACATATATATTTGCGGTGAAATCTCGGAATCGCATTTTTGGGTGGAATGCAATACTTTCTCTAGCTTCTGCACATTGTATATAGGTGACAGAGACAGGTACTTTTGACCGCTGTGTTATAAACATTACTCATACCTTTTTGGTATTAAGTTTTGTGAAATTAATAATGGGTAAGTAGTATTCATTAGAAGAGAATGCATTTGAATGCGGCACTTTCAACTGAGATAATACATTATGACAACACTGTTAACACTCCCATTGGTTGACGGTCTCGTGGTGCTTAAGGAAAATATCATCTGATTTAAAAACAACCTTAGTTTTATGGCTGAGAGACTATGCAAGGAAGGAAGATTGTTAATTCGACCGGAGTCATGACAACAAAAGTAACTGAAATCGTTCTTCTGTACAGCTAGGCAGAGGTGTTTGGAGGATCAATGAATATAAGAAATGAATAAGGCTTAACAGCAGTTTACGTTTCTGATTTTTTAAAAAATTCTATTTATTTATGCACATTTTTTTTTATTTTCCGTTTCTGCATGTTGCTGGTGCAGTGGACGGGGCCCGATGAAGAGAGTAGCAGTTGCGCTTGAACCGCCCATGCCTTCCTCTGCTTTCGGGTGCGTCAAATTGCTCTCAAAATATTGGGACACTTCTGTAAGTCAGCTCACCAGTCAGCAACACGCAGGGAAATGTCTTGTATGAACTTACGATGAGATTGAATTTTGGGGTTAGCTGTTTTATATGCATCATGCGAAATCATTTCTGATTTATTCGTCCAAAATCCATTCTCCTGGAAGGTAGTGCACGGACTTGTCCACTATCAGTATGATTGACATTTACTTTAAAGTTAGTGATCACATTCTTTATTTAGATCCTTGCTTCTTAACTGCTAAAGAAAATGTTGCGGGTCTGGTCTCAAAACCTAAGATGTAGTTAATGACTGTTTTCCTAGTATCCTTTAAAGTGGGCATTATTTCTCAAGCTGGATTTCAACTGAGGTAGCGCAAAAGGAGTATATAGTCTCTTTATTGATTTCTTTAGGTTTTGAATTACAAATTTTGATTTTGAAGATTCATGTAGCCATTTTTCACTTGCACTACACGTATCTATATAATTATTTGAAGCTTTGTTTCATGCTGTAATTAGTGGTATCCTTTAAAGGTGAAGAACGAGGGAAGCATGTGACAAAAATGGTATATTCCAGAATTTTGATTACCAGCAAAATAAAAAATCGAGACTTTTTTCTTATATGCTGACCATGCACTATCGTACATAATACAGATTTACATACTATCTACCTAAAATATTAATTACATAATATTTTTCAATTATATAAGCTAAAGAGAACATTTTATAACGGCATAAATTACGAAAACTTAACATAAATTAGCATTTCATTCCTTGGTTCTACTAACATTTTCCGTGAAATATGAATGAAATACTATTAGTTTCATAAGTTTAAAACAAGGTTTAAATGTAAAAGCTACTTTTTTATTTCTAAAAGAACAATTTCGATAACACATACACTTCTGGTTACTTTGGATTGTGTCAAATTTTCCTAATATTTTCGCTAACATTTCCTTTTCTGCATCAGTTTTCACAAAATTATGTCACATAATAACTAGGGAACGAATGTTTTTTTCTCCGCTGACAGAAAGTACGCTCACTTGGTATGTAAGACAGTTACTAAATTTCCGGCAATTTATACAATATTTTGTATTGAACATAATACAAGTTGTTTTGTCTGTTTTGTTAAAAAGCATAATATCTCAATAGTTTGCAAATTATGTTACATATTTGCATTTGAATATTATAAATATACATACATATTACAAATATATTTCATTTTATTCATTTTTCTGCTCAATTTAATCATGTAAATACATAACTTAATCTTCTTAAAAATTAATGTTAATTCAAAATATTAACAACACAAAAATAATAAATTATGAATTGGACATCATCCTCTACTCTAAAACATTAAGGGATTTAAAATATCAAATATAAAATGAATCTAAATTTAGGAATAATATGTGCCATTGAGCCATTTTGAACTACCATCAGTGGCGACAAGAGTGGCAAGAATGTTTTGTGAGACTTATTTCTATCGCTCACTTTCTTTCCTCCCATATTCTTGTGTGAGACAGAATATAGAGCATACATTTTTGTCCCTGGTAAGAGCGTATCTTGCCATAGACGGAAAATAGAAAGAAAAGAAAGCGATGGGAGTGCTATGTTGTCAGCAGGATAACCTGGTATTTTATTTATTCATGTTTTGTAGTTTAACGTCCTTTAACCTGGTAGGTTATATCTCATGATGAACGAAATCGAAGAAATGATGCTAAAATTATTTCGGGATCCATGGGGTTTAAAGTGTTCGACATTCGTCTTCTCAGGATAAGGGAAGGAAAAAAAAAAAAAAAACTTATCCGACTAACTCATCCTGAGCGAGATTTGAACTCGCGACCTCTTGAATGTGAGGCAGTCATACTTGGGGCGGGCTAACCTAATATTTTCTAGTATCAGAATCACCGACAATCTTAACTAAGAAATACATTCACGAAATGTTAGAAAAAGTATAATTGCGGTTCAATGTGTGCACATTACAATATGGAAAGCACAAAAATGCGGGACTGCCCCAAAACTTTTGGTCAACATATTTGTATTCTACTTTTCTTTCTCTTTCTTTCATTTGTGTTGGAAGGCAACAAGCTATGAAATGATCGTGAAGAGAGAATATAGGAGAGAATGGGATGTAAGTTTTCACATGCTATTTTGTATATCAAACCTACGGGTATACAAAAAATATTTGTAACATTCACATAATTTTCTCCAGTCTTCATCCAAAAATATTCTTAGAAGATTCTTCTGTCTATTTCATACTAAGCCAAGTAAATATATTTTGTAGGAATAGTTTTATTATATATTTCCTCGTTGGCACAATTGGAATAGAGAAGAATACTTAAACGATACTCACTCTATGATGTTAAAATAATCAAAGCATAATGACTTCCCAGTTGAGAAAATTAGAATTTTTTGAAAATTCAAACCAAATATTTAACTCCACAAATATTGACATACATTATATGTTTTAACAGCTCTATTTTTATATGTACGATTTTGTTTATCTTGTACAGTTTAACTGTTTTTCGAAGTCATCTAGAATGAAGAGGACTTCAGAGATTATTTCCAGAAAATTAGATAACATTTTAGTTTGTCATGAACATATCTTAAACTTAAGTATTTTAATCAAAATCATTAGAGCAATTTTTGACAGAAAAACAAATATTAAAATGTTCCATGTAAAGGATAGTTTGAAACTTGCTTGGAAATGTTCAGTTATCTTCCGTGGTTTAAAGTAACATGCTAGCCTCTGGTTTCCAAGGTCGTGGGTTCAAACCTAGACGAAAACATTCGTAACGCACCTTCCCTCGGAAGGGAAGTAAAGCCGCTGGTCCCGTGTAGTAGATTTTCGGCTCGTAAGAGGATCTCAAGCCTCTGAGGAAGATTAAGCTGACTTTCAAGCCCACTATAGAATGGGACGCTAAGAACTGCAGCAGTTAAAGAGCGTCCATAAAGAAAACCCAATTTAACTTAATTTGGAAATGCTCATGTTGAATCGTTGGAAAAGTCCCAATTTAAATACAGTTTGCTATTTAATCAACTTTTCATAATTTTTTATTTATGCTCTTTACAGACACACACGAATGAATGAGAGAGAGAGCTAGGGAGACGCACACATACACACGTGGACATTTTTTAGTTGTTTCAGGGAGTCTCAAAGCATATTTCCAGTGAAATCTCGACATCGAATTATAGAATATATTGTTTTCCCTACATAAGAATACAGAAAGTACGTTCCTGACCGGATAGCTCTCGTCTTGTAGTGAAATGCATGACGTACCTATTTTGCACACAGAAAATATGACATAGAGGGTACATTATGCTTTTAGCCTAAGAAAATATCTGCTTCAGCAAGGACTCTATACAGGGTGGAAAATCTGAGAGGTTCTTATGATTTTTAACACAAAGTGAGCTGAATTTACAGCTAGTTAATATGAACTTATTTCCTGAAAATATGGAATTTAAATAAGGTCATATTGAAAGTATATTTAGACTTACGGATTGCCATTTAGAAGCTTCTTTTTTTTTGTACTAACATGTACATTTAAAACTTGTATTTAAACTTATAGTAGGGTACGAATTTCTTTATAAAGAAAAGTGAAATGTTTCAAGATTGATTTAGTATATAGGGAGTTCAATATTATTCCTTGCAAATATAAAAATCATATGCAATACATTTACAAAACTTTTGTTACCTATTGATCAACAGCCTATTCATAACAAAGCTCTATCTTCTACCTAATTTATTTAATGGAGATAAATTTATAGACATGATTTTACATTTTCTTGTAAGTACAAAGGGGATAGGTGAATATAGTTGGACTAAGCGATAATCATGTGGGTGGCTATGTAATGACTTTGAAATTTCATTCCTTTTGAATGATCAGGTTAAAAAAAAGAACAATTTTCTGTTTGAGAGAAAAGTGGAGGTGTTGGAAAATTCAAACCAATATCACGGAATATCTCAGGGATAGGTGAATATAGTTGGACTAAGCGATAATCATGTGGGTGGCTATGTAATGACTTTGAAATTTCATTCCTTTTGAATGATCAGGTTAAAAAAAAAGAACAATTTTCTGTTTGAGAGAAAAGTGAAGGTGTTGGAAAATTCAAACCAATATCACGGAATATCTCAAAAGTGGTTAACGCCATAAAAATAATACATATGTATACCTTTTGAAATGTTTATTTTCTCAAGAACAGGTTGAAAGATTGTGATTAAAATAGTGTATATTAAAGATATTAACATAACAAACATTGATTTTTCTGGTAACGGTCTGTGAAATCCTCTTCAATATAAGAAGTGTTTTATAATCTTTTATAACTGGTTAATGGATAGTTGAAAACGCATTATACTAAAGATGTAGATCTCTTCAAAATGTATTTTAAGTAACTTTTGCAGATATCCGTTGTTAAAAGTTCATTAGCTTTTGTGATTATTTTCAAGCCCTGTCGATTTTCAGTTGTATCTCACGATTGCATGGAAACAGTAGAAATTTTAAAGCCAGCATATAGCGCCCAGTTGTTAAACATTTTACTACTTTGTATCTATTAAGAAATGTATAATGCTGGTATTTCTGCAAATGTTTATCTCGATTCAAATGAAATAGATAGATCAAAAAGCTTTCGTAATAATAGTTTGTATACATACTAGTAACGATAGAGGGAAGATAAAAAGTCCGCGCAAGTGTGTGTATGATGTGCGCACGCGTGTGCGTGCTTATCTATGGACAGCGTAACTCAAAATCGAAAACTCAGTTAAATGCCACATTTGGTATTTATGTTTAGTATGTTGCAGAAATGCCACACTAAGATTTTCAAGAAACTTCCTCCACCCTAAACTACCGTTTACATGGAAAATTTTTCAAAATATGCGAGATTCTGAACTATCACTCTCACAATTTTTATTGAAATATCATGTTACATGGTAAATAAAACGTATACCTTGTATTTTTTTGGAATAGTCTGTGAGCTTCCCTTCATTCTGAAGGAATTTTGTATAATATTTCATAACGACTAAATGATTGACGATGGTAAAATGTTATCTCTCTTAAAAGCACACAATTAATAAAGAAAAAGTTTTTTCACGGTATAAATCATTCAAGAGATATCCGTTGTTAGTGAATCGAATTCTTCATTATGTTGTTATTCTTTTAAAGTCTTATCGATATTCAGTTATTTCTCTTTATTTATGACATGCTAAAACTGGTTCTTACACATTTGGATATCGCTGTTCTTTTTGCATCCTAAGTAGCTAATTCTGCAAGGGTTTTTATCCCGAATATAATGAGATAGATAGGAAAATAAACGCTTGTAAGAAGGAGAAGTGAGAAAGCCATGTGAATGTAACACAACAGCTTTTGTATATTGCATGTACTTCAGAGATAAGAAATAATTTTAAATAATGTTGAGCGTAATGTAGCAAAGCCTGTTTCTTATTTTATCTTCATCTCTTTTAAATCTGCCTACTTCACGCCTCCAATTCAGACCTCGGTGGAAGCCTCCTCTCACGACTGCTCGATACAAGCACCGACACTACAAGCATCTAATGAACTGTTCAAGTGTTATGACTCAGCAAATGGGGAAGCTGCAGCTTCATAACGAGGGCTGTATTTTAATCATTTCTCCGAGTTTAATACTTAACATTTAATGAATGCAAACTACTCATGTATCTTACATTTTAGTACATTACGTGTTAAGCATACCTAAACATCCCAAACATCAATCATTATGTAATAAAAAGAAATAATACTACAGAGAGTTAATTTCATGTTAACATAGAATAACTGTTTTTTTTTACACATAGCCATGTGAAGGACAGGAGTTGGATAGGTAGAGTCAGACTGAAAATTCAATGCCATAGCCGGGATTTGAACCACGGATTTCCCAATATCTAGCCGGTTACTCTGCCACTGAGCTACCATGGCAACATGCAAGCATAGCATACATTCCATACAAATTGACCATAATAGTTGGCCATACTATGAATCCTGGGTCTAAAGTACTTGCAGCATTGTAAGTTGCCATTGGGGTTGTCATCTCAAAATAATTTGAGAGCACCTTGTGGTTTACTGGGAAACATGCTAGTCAGTTGAGAAATTCAATGTTGTGCCGCATGTTGCCATGACAGCTCAGTGGCAGAGCAACCGGCTAAAGATCGGAAGATCCGTGATTCAAATCCCGATTATGGCATTGAATTTTTCAGTCTAACTCTACCTATCCAATTCATGTTAATACCTTTGGCAAGTTGACATCTTCTATTTAAACAACTTTGCTGTACACAAGTTAATTAACTTAATTTCTACCGCAGTGAAGTAAAGCTAATTCTTCCGCCACAGCGATCCCAGAAGTAGTGTTGGGAGTACTCGAATACAAAATGTCGATGTATTCGATTCTTGGATGTTCTCGAGATATTTGGAATTCTTGCCTTGGATGGGTGCAAGTGCGCCGGTTGAGAATGTACTGAATGCTGTATTCGAATGCAGTACTCTGATAGGCACAGGTGCACCGAAATAGGTGGTCTCTGGGTCGTGCTGATATAACTTGAGTCAGAATGGTGCTCATACTTAAAGGTTCGTCTGCGTTGCCTGTGTAGTAAAAACCATGATAATGTAGCATACATACAGGCTGATTTCGATTAACGAAGGCATGATTGTAGCATTCGAGAACTTGTACTCGAGTAAAAGTTGGATCCTTTTCAACCAGGTTGTCAAATCAGTTGAGAATGACGTAGACATAACTTCGAAAACATTACATCTATGTAACACTTGTGTGCAGCAAAGCTGTTTCAATAGAAGTGTTCGGCTTTTAATAATCATTCATTTGTTTGCTTATGGCAGGAAAATTATATCTATTTCAATGAATAGAAAAGGCAATAAGCGAGTGCTAGGTCATTTGACACCGTTCCTGAAGTGATATTTTTGAAAACCAGATAATAAAGCTAATTTGCTATCCAAAATGAAAGAAAATACTTTTAAATATTACATCGCATAAGAGTTTTGTTTCTAGCTGCGAAACTGTAATGCATTTTGATGCTGAACAAATTAGGCAATAGTTTAATTCTTTAATAATCTCTTTGTTAGACTAGAAAAACTGTTCGATCACAATTTAATGTGGCATAATTTCTTCAATCAATTACAAATTCTCACCGGTAGCGTCATGCTAAGCACGATCTTTGTTCGGCACAAGTTTGTCGAGTTCGTTTCTCAGAGGTTACGCAAGCTACGTTTGTTCTACCTGTTTACTCAGTCCTCGCTCTTTTCCACAATATCTCAGACACAGGTAGAAATACTGTACAGTGAAATGAGTAACCAAGCTCACGGACTGCTACTACATTTTTTGTGCCTAACGCACTTTATTGCCCCTGTGCACGGGAAATAAATACACATTATTAGATTATCCTTATATATGTATAATCTAAGCTATATATTTCAAAACTGACCATGCCAAAGACGTATTTTAGGTTTATAGCCACATGTATGAATCATACATATGAAACTAGATTCATGAAAAATAGACGCTATTTATTGACCGTGAAGCCCGTGCTAATTAACAGGGCGTTGAAATACATAAATATAAATAAACATCTCAAAATTAATAAAAGAAGTCATTCTTAATGTCATATCCATAGGGAAATAATAAACGCTACCTAAAAATGGGAACGAATTGCAAAACAGTTATTCATTATTATAAAAAATGCTATAAATTAAAAAAAAAAGGCAGGCATCTTAGTCGGGGTTTCACCATCTTTTATACCAACAAATTTCAGATCTTCGCTCTATTTTTTAAACAACATGTAGTGGCCTGAATGAATTACATCGCTTGGTAAGTCAGTAAATCAAGCACTGCCATCTATCTCGATTAGCAAATATCGGTTCAAAGATGCACTGTTGATCGAATTTAACCGTCCTTGGACATTCTAGATCCACTCATACGTTTTGATGGTTGCATATGCAGCAATGCTCTACTTGCTTTTTCTTGGTTTGCCCTCTGAAGCTTGAATATTGCCCACCACTATTTAGCGGTACACTTTGGAGCAGGACAAGTAGCCCATTCGGGGACAGGGGCTTTTAGTTTGGTTGAGATATAGGGCTTCGTATGCTCTTTCTACTTCCCCTCCCTCTTGTATGATACTAACAACTTGACTAATCAGTTGCTTAAGTCAACTTAAAGATGGGCGGAGCGTAGCACTGTCAAACTACGTTCTTGTTAAAAGGGTACTTTAAAGTAATAATAACCATAATAATATTAATAAGGCTAATGATAATAGTCCATTTATTTTATACACATTTTTACTATAGAACACAGTGATCTTATAACACAGTTGCTTTTATTATTATTATTATTATTATTATTATTATTATTATTATTATTATTATTATTATTATTATTGTTATTATTATATCATTCTAGATTCCAGGTTAAAACATGGTACTTATTCCTTCTAATTAAGAGGGTGTAGGAACAAAAGAAGACCCTTATTTAGATAACATATTAAAATTGAAAATATTAGGTTAACAAATCCTTAAAATGTATCACATTTATAAGATATCTGGTGTGAATTTCAACGCTGCAGTAGCTCTCTCAACCTCTCCTTACCCTCTACTAGTTAAGAGTAGCTAATTATGTTAGATTGGCCTAGACATCTCTGCTTATTTATACTAATCAAAGTAAAATGCATTAAGAGAGATTATTTCTAACCCATCCATTGTTTCACATTGAGAATAACATCACTCACTGGTTCATATTTGATGGACTTGGGCATGTAAGGAGTGTGTTGGATCGGTATGTGAGGGGTGTGTTGGATTGCATTGTAAGCGGCGTGTTGGATTGGGATATAAAAGTTAGGATTCGAATTTTCTATTTTAGTTTATTATAGACCTTTTAATTGGAAATCAAGTGTACTTATTGTTCCAAATAAGCTAATGTTGGAACAATGTTGGTTAGATAAATGTGGAAAACTTAAGGAAGAAACAAATTGTGAACTAGAGAAATGAGCTGGATTTTCTACTCCCAAGTTGCGTTCATTCAACATGTTCTTATTCTTCAACATTGACAACTCACAACCTGTTCACTAAGTCGGTCGGATATTACGTTTCCCAACACAGCAATTCACTAACCTTAGCTAGCTTCTACCTCCTCAATCAATAATTTACAATAATTATTATAATTGTAATCTCTTTTCGCTATGCTGACCAACCACTCTAGAGTGTTTCAATACTCTCGATATTTCTGCGAGAGACGACAACAGAGCGATACTGGAAAATTCATCGCCAGCGCAGCATGTCTGATTGTAGAAGAGCAGGACGCAAAGGAGAGGTTTAAGACCCAGCAAAAACTCGTCCTTTATTCCCAAGTCATTGCGTTTGTATAATTTTCAAGAGTGGTTAATCTAGTTGGTGAAAGGAGAAAAAAAGAAAGAAAACCAATGAACGAATCTGCTTCTGATACCGTTCAAAGTGTAGCTAGCAATTATTATTATTTCTTCTTTTATGGATGTCATCCATTTCACTGTTATTGAACAAAGCGCTTCTGTGTGCTTCTGGATTTGAGGATAGGTAATACAACTCGCTCACGACGTCGTAATAGTTTTTCGGGACAGAGGAAAGGGAAAGATAGGAAACATTTCTCGTGTCCAAGTCTGTTATGTGTGGTGGCACTTTGGATATTCGTCCTTATCCCCTCCTTCCACTGTCTCAAAATATACATATATCTATTGTGGTTAGTGAGGGCACCACAAGAGGCTACATGATGCAAACAGATAGGTTACAGAGACGCGCAGGAATACCTAATAGCTCAAAGATCCGGCACATACTAAAGCTGCCCAGAGGACAATGACCAACCCTTACACCAGGTAGGCTTGTGGTATCTGGTATCCTTGGAGCGAGTATCCAAGTAATCTGTCCGACTCCCTCGCGTTACGACCTAGAAGTACACTTGACAAACCACCTCGGCCGTGCCTTACCGACCAGGGAAAACCACGAAACACAAGGCCAGAGTAGGCGGTGGATGGGAGTTGAACACGAATGCGAGTCTCACACGTTACAGTGGTATTTATGCCGGTGTAGACATGGACAATGTAATGCTGAAATTATGACTGTAGTTACCTACGTATCACCTTTCCGTACAACCTATTTTATTCGTTGGTGGAACTTTGGGTATGGTATTCAAGTATTCATCTGGTGACTTAAGGGAACCTCAAAATGAGTATATATGGCTATAAAATGAGTATAGCTATATCTGCAAAATTTGAATCTGAGACATTTCGCTTACTATTTACCTACTCACCCATTTTGTCGGTGCTCCTAATATTAAAAATAGTAATCAATTACAATTATACCGATCATAATAGATATTAGTTAATGCATAGTGATATGAGAGGTTTAGAAATTGATTTCGTCTTTGCTAATATAGCCGATACCCAAAAAATATTGGAGGTGCTTCACTTTTTCTTCCTCCTGGGGGTGGTAGCCACAAAAGGTGTATATAGGTTACATGTTCATCTCCATTCTATAACTTGCTTTTTATCGACCTTTTAATCTCCCAGACTTCTGTTTGCTCCTGCACATCAACACACATGTAATGAAACCAACACTGCAAATATTTCTATATTAAAATAAATTAAAATAAAAACTGAGTTTTATGGGCATAAATTGTAATTTGTAGAAGAGATAAGAAAATAAATGATAAGTGAATAGAAAAAAATTCTTTGATTATGACATAGCAGATTTCTTTAGTTTACTTTCTCTATCACGTATGAACAATGAACATAGTAGATAGAAAAGGTATTGTAATACAACCCAAACATTTGATACTGATATTTCGCCGAAAATATATGTTTTAGGGTTCTCTGAATTAAAAAAAGACAGTTTTAGAAAAAAGTCCGTGTTTATGTATAACAACTTGGTATTTAACCTAAATATTTTACAAGGATGCGATATGAAGATTTTCAAGAAAGTATCTCCTTCCAACTACCCTTTACATGTAATATTTATCGAAAATTCTGATTTTCTAAATAATTGATTTTGTTTAAAATATGTTTTAGATATTTTTATGTTAAAGGAAATGCATATCCTGAATTTACTGGGAATAGCCTCTGAAGACTTTCTCATTGTGAATGACTTTTGTGTATTTAACGAACTGTAAGAGATAGACAATAACCTATTACATAAAAATACACATGGCATTAAAACACATAATTTTTGTTGTATGCATTTTTCTTGAGTGAACCGTTTCTGAGATATTCCGTGCTATGGCTTTCAGTTTAAGCTACTTAAACTTTTCTCAAACGGGAAGTCATCCTTCTTTTTGTCCCTCTTTTGTTTGACTCCTGGCAAGCAACGAGAACCGACTTAGTGACCGGCTTTTAAAATATTTTACTTACAAGAGCAACTAAAAAGACCAATTTTGCTAATGTTTATCTCGATTAGCATTATGTAGCTTTTGTACGAAACTTTTGTTTGCGGCAGAGCTAGAAAAAGTTATGTGAATGGAACACATAAGACTTTTTATCCTCCGCCATTACCATTTTTGCAATTTCAATCGCTGCGCTGGATTACTTTCGCTTCTGCAGAACATCACTTTGTGACAGAGATGAAAGTGGTTTTCGAGCTTGTAGCAGGGGCAAGGACTTCGGCTAGAGTAATTTAAAATTGTCACACGGAGCTTCGGAGTTGAAGGTGAGCACCCTCAAGACGAGAGACCCGCATTATAATTTATAAACGCATACAGCCAGTCTCTATCTCACCATGCTCATGCACAAGAGAAGAGGACGTTAGAGTCCTTTTCCTCTTACTGTTCTTTTGTATCTTCTTCAGCCCCTTGAGAATTACGTGCACGAATCCTCTCTCGGTATACTTGCTCGAAGCACTTTCTACGGGAGCGATACTGTCTAAAGAGAAACACGATCCAGTTCATCCAGTGCACTGTGTGCATCATCGGGTTTTACGACGATGGAAGAAAATTTAGACTCAACTTTATATTTAACGTTCCGACGTAACTTTACCTGTAACGTAAGTGTATAAAACACCTATCCATTAATCTAAATTGCAATAATATTTTTTCTTCTCTAAGATTTCTACATTGATCTAATGCTGGATTTTCTTCCAATTACTGGTTGCTTTCAAGAGGTTTGAATCTCGCTTAGGTTGATTTACCTGGATAAGGGTTTTCTTTCAGGGTTTTCCCTTATCTTGAGAAGACTAATGTATACGGATTATAAAACCCGAAATAAAACACAAAATACGTAAAAAAAACAAATCATAAGCAATCAGCGTTGCTCAGGAAGGCTACGCAGCATTGGATATCAAAAAGCTGAACGGATTGCAAAGGGAGTTAGTCGGAGAAAATTAAGGCTTTTATGCACAATTTGTTTTTTAACTACCTATTTCACGATTTTATTAAAATAAATCTCGTTCATAGTTGAGCAATAAGTTTGCTTTATTTATTGTGACTTCTTAGCGTGTCTATTTAGTCTTATTCTTATTCTCTATTAAACGTGTAGTTCCCTTTTATTTACTTTATTTGTTTGCTTGCGTTGTATTTAATCGGATGAATATTGCTATCTCAAGTCATTATGCTGCAAACACTTTGTTGACCTAATTAGAAACAAATGAAGTAATCGCTAACAGCTGCTATTCAACCCCACATGCTAAAATATAGGTATTATAGCAAAGAAAAACAAGTTTAGTAATTACTCCAAGCATACTGCTAGGAGAATCTTGTGAGGGCCCTTCACAAACGGTGCAGGGGAGTTATATCAAGTTTCAAAAGATGTTGAAATGAGAGCGTTGAGAGTTAATGATGTCACTGGAACGCTTACCTTTGAATCCTGTACTACTCAAATAAACTAGGTCACCGTGCTCATCATTTTTGACGAGGGTGTCCATGCCGGTCAGCATCATGAACCACCCCGAACTCTACGTCAAAGTATCGCGAGTACTTTCCAGTTAAATAACGAAATAGGTAGTTAGACTCTCAAAGGCATAACATTGCACGGGTCAAAGCAAGGTGCAGAGATTTATTTTAATAAAATCGGCTTGACTCGGAATATTTCGGGAGTAGCACAAAGAAAGAGAGACAGCGTTATTACTATAAATCGAGGAACTGAAATTTGCACTTTTATCAAGTCGTATTTTTCACCCTGCGTCGTGCAATGTAGCGGTGCATGCACCCTGAGAGGCTCTGTTCTAATTGTAAGATCCTGAGGCCCCGATCACAATAGATCTTATATTGTGTTGCTGATAATAAGCGACATAGCCGAGTGGATTTTTACAGAACTTACCATTTGTTATTTTTAACTTCAATGACATCCGCTCCCTTGAGTGATCCTCATTTTGCAAGTGGCTCTGTCAACACTCCGGGGTTCGCTACAATGAGGACTAACGCTGAGCCTCCAAGTTCAGTTGGCCTGATTGCTTTGTCCGTTATAGTGTAATTGGATAAATAATTAATATTTAAAGATAGTTTAACTGAAAGATTTTATATATATGTATATGTGTATTTTTTTTTTTTTTTTTTTTTTTTTTGCTTAAAGTAACTCTAAAGTTGTTATGCTGCGAAGGGAAAGTAATCCCCGCTTTTCCCCTTCTAAGTTACGCTGATATAAATTATACCTTGTAGAGGAAATTATGAGTGAGAAATGAAATATCTGTTTCTTAAAACATTCAGTAGTCTCAATATTTATATTTTTCTGGAGTAGATAAGGAAATTAAATCCTCGAATGGAAACGTACCGATTTAAAATGTCTGTATTTTTTTTAGTAGTGTTTAACGCCCGCTTTTATTGCATATGGCACCGCAGGCGATGACACTGATGACACGTGGCATGAAGATAGAACACCACTGGAATGCGTTGGCGGGGGAAACCGGAGAACTCGGAGAAAACCTACCCCTGCGCCGCTTTGTCCACTACAAATCCCGCGGTCGCTTAGGATCTAAACCGGGTCTCCTTGGTGAGAGGTGTCTCGGCCACGGCCCAGCCTTTCTATATTTGTAACACACCCTGAAGAATTAAATCTTGTAGGTGCAAAAATTAACGAGACTATTATTTCGATGCTTTGCAACAATCAAAAAGTGATGGAGAATGAATTGCTATTATTAACTTCACATCAGCTAACTAGAAAGGACGTAAAAAACTTGTCAGTGTTAAGCTCCACCCTTCTTTTGGAATAACGTAAGCAACTTATCAATTAAGTGGCTATCAAGAGGCTTAGAGGGAACGGAGCCAAAGATTTAATCATCAACCATATTGACTACATGTTTACGAGATGTATGTTTCTCTGCGTTAATGTTGGTGGATATGTGTCCTTAAATTTAGAGCCTCAAAGACGGGAAACATAATTAATCTATTACTTAAAATCGAATTTTTGTCCATCTCTTAATTTTAAATGCTGACATTTAAGTGCTTACTTGAACTCGGATGTAAATAAAATATTCAACAAGCGGCCAATGCCGGTATGATCTATAGGTTATGTTGAATTGTACCACTTTCCAGTTCATGGCTAAGTGTTGGAGTAATTTTGAGGGAAGCTAGATAGTATGGTATCTAGATTGGCATTGTTATATTGCACAAATTCTCTCTTTGTTTTTAAGTTTATATGCCATAAATATCAAAATAATCTATTTAAACGAGAATATAATATGGATTATTGGTTGTTATACAAGAAAAGTATGTTTCTATGTATTTTTACCCCACCTTTTTTCTTTCTTCTTTTTGGGGGTAACAGAATTCGATTGTGTTTTCACTATTTTCCTCGGTCTAGGCGAACGCCAGTTTAGATAAATTATTACGCGAATTTTCCCATCATCCCTTTCGTCACTACATTTAATTTCCTTTTTCTTCGCCTCCATTCAGCCATTACGCTTATCATCCATCCTGGTTCTGTTACAGGGTGACGCACGAGATGTTTAACGATTTGTTTGTTTTTTTTATCACACTATTACAACTGTAGCCTTTCAAAACTCGTGGATAAATGCATTATTGTTTGGAAGTAACTATGGATGTAATCACTGATTAATTGGTAAAGTGGCTGACAAAGGAAGGCTTGCTATTGGAAAACGAGTAACGTTAGGGCTTCTGTACGCAAAATCAGACTGAAATTGCTACAGAGAGACAGTATTGGAACACAAAGGGGACTCCGTCTAAAAACGATCTATATATTGTTAACGATTTTTGAAACTCAAGGAAATATCATAGAGCCAAAGCGACCACAAGCTTTCAAGTCTAACCACAAGAGAATGAGAAAGCCATGAAAACGGCAAAGCAACGAATCTCAGCAGGTCAACAAGGCGATCTGCAGCAGAACTTAGAATCTCTCGTAACTCTATTAGCGCACTCTGTAAAAAGATCTTCAGTCATTACCATATAGTCGATAAGTGGTGAGAAATTTCAGGAATTGTCTTGAAGAGTTGTGGTGGTCATTTTGAACATGTGCTCCGTTAATATAAAATATTGATGATTTTATGACGAATGCACCTGATTTGTAAGTGTATATGGCTTAACATGAGAAGATCGAAAGTTTGCTTGCTCCTCAACAGGCTACAGACCAAAAGGTTTTGGCTTGTCGATTCTTGGGGGCGGGAGTATATAGAAGAGGCTAATCAAGAAGTTAAAGCTTACACTTTAACCCTACCATTAAAACGAACTAAATTCATTTATTAAAAATTGGATAGCCTCAAAAACTATTAACATTTCAGGTTGTTTCTGCATTCAATATCCTACATTATTGGCTCTGTATCAGCCGCTTCAATAGTAAACGCATTGTATTGGTAAAATATATTTTATTCTGGCTCTGCACCATAAACAAATAACCTCTGGAATGTGGCCGCGCCGTGAGCCTCTCACCTAGACGGCCCAGGTTTGCATGTGAGTTTTGCGGTTGACAAAGCGGCGCAGGGGCGGGTTTTCTCCTAGTTCTCCGGTTTCCCTCACCATTGCATTCCACCGGTACTCCAAATTCATTCCACGTATCATCAGTGTCACCGCCTGTGGTGCAGCAAGTAGTAACAGCGGGCGTTAAACACTATAAAAAAAAACAAAAAAAAAACAACTCTGGAATGAGGCATAACGTCCTAATTGCAAACACTTGTGATATCTTTAAGTAGATTCTCAGTCAAGTATTAATGACTTCTGAATCGAGCGGAATGGCTCAGGCAGTTTCATCTGCAGCACGCATTTAAGAGGTCGCGGGTTTGATTCCCTTGGCCGGCGTACTTGACCTATGCTTTTTTTTTCAGGGCTTTCCCGAATCACCAATGGAACTTCCTGTCCATACATGTCGTTTTCATTGTTATTTCATTCATCCTTCATCCCATTGATTTCTTTCATTGGAAATGTCGGTGATGGTGCTCGGTGCAGCGTGGCAAGGAAAAAGGATGGTCATTGTGAATTTCTCAGTCCCCCAACTTCGGCCGGTTCTCGGGATGAATACACCCCTTTTGAGGGCGTTGGAACCTGTGTGGGGCGGGATCCCGGTCTACGCAATGATCTAACTACTTAGTTTCTTAGAAACAGAAGGGAAATAAAGGAATGCACTAATTCTAAAGCGAGTCAGGTCTTTTAAAAGCTGGTTGTTTTGTGATGGAAATTAGGTTTTCTTTGCAATGACAGAGTCAAACAAAACTAAAAAAAAATGAATGACAAATTCACGTTTAAGAAAAATTAAGTATTTTAAAATTAAAACCAATAACGAAGAATATCTTGGTAATATTAAACCCCCCAAAAATGTATATAGAATAACTTGTGGGTTTTAATGACATATGTGTTTTTGTATTTCTTACGGCTTACCAGTTATGCAAAAATCATTCAGAATAAAGAGGTCTTTAGAGGCTATTCTCAGAAAATTCAAGATATAAGTTTTATCACCTATAATATACGGCATTTTAATAAAAATCGTCAGAGCTATTTTTAAGAGATGATCGTTTTGGAAATTTTTCCATGTAAATGTAGTTTTTTGGGGGGGGGGGTTCTTGAAAATCTCGTTGTCGCATCCTTGGAAAAGTTGAATTTAGTTATTAATTTTGATATTTAAGTGACTCTTCGTTTTTTGGTTGTGTTGTTAACCGACACACACGTACGTACGTACACACACACGCGCAGGGCCTTCTGCTGAAATGCTTTTTCTATTCAGAGGTCCTCAAAAATGCACCTTATAAGAGTATGATTTACCCTTAATTTCGTGTTGTTACAGTGAAGGAATTCTCTCTGAATCAACTATCAGCTAGTTTCTGAGACATGTGTTGGTTTCCTTTGTTCTATTCTTAGCTGGATTCTATGCTCCCGTAGAGCATTTACTTTTTCTTTTAATCTTTCCTTTGTATACACAATTTGCCTTTGTTTGTTTGCAGCTTTGCCCTTTAAAGTTTCTCTAAAGCTATTTTCAGTTTTATATAGCTTTTCTTTTATATGCATCACTCTATTTCCTCCCTCAGCATTTACTCCGCCCATTTGTATTTCTCGTAGTAAATAAAGGAAGATTGTGTTCACTCATGGAGCTCAAGCAGTTAACTGCCAGATGGGTCTAATATTGGCTGGTCGGGTCAGCCTTATTTAGTTCGGCCACCCAGAAAAAGTTTACATTCTAACTGGAGCATGGAAAAACAATAAGAAGTGAAGAAGTGCTTTCCATTGTGCACTATCCTCGAGATATCATCAGCCACAGTTTGTCTCTTATACGGCGCGAAAATTAGATCACAGTATAAAACTGTCAGTTTGACTTTTCAGCTTTTATTCTACCACAAACCTCTGAGTTCAAGATGCATATTTTTTTTTTTAATTATTTATTTTGACCGACCGGCTAAAAGTTATACAGGCGATTTATAATAACTTAACAGAAAATAACAAGTAAATAACATTGATATGAGTCATATGACACCATTAATATATGCACACTGAAGTATAGAAGTTAAAAGCAATTACAACGACTATGATGAAGTTTATAACAAGCTTAGAAATACAAATTTCAAGTGAATTCAAAATTAAAATAAAAATAATATTAACAAGTTTGTAAACTAGGAGTTGAAATATGAATCTGTATTATTAACAATATTAACATGAAGAAATAAGGTATACTTATTAAAAATGAGGTTGAATCAGTCGTGTTCTTCAATTTCGGTGTCCAATAATAAGATGTCTTGAGGTAACTTTCTCTTCAGTCTTGACTGTGACAGCTTCTTTCTTCCAATTTGTACACCTGAGCTCCTGAAACGCTAGGCAATTTAGAGTAGATCTTTGAGAGAGATCTGATGTATTGTTTGATGTACAGGATGCCAAACTGTTGATGCAGTTTAATGTTTCTGATGAAACAAGGAGTTATAACTTGAAGAAATAAGATGCATATTGATAATGACTGGGTTGAACCGTCTTCAAATAACCGCGAAACATGTTTTAATATGCAGAAAGAATCTACAAAGGGAATAATAAATATGAAAAAAAAAAAAAATTAACCGCCTCTCACCAAGGATAACGCAACGGTAATATGATTTATAGGATTTATATGTACATCTGACAGTAAGATCCTCGGCGCGGAAAGTAGAAGATCCGTAATTTAAGGTTTTTATGACCCTTTAATTGCTACAATCTTCAATTATAGAGCCATGTTTATCAAACGTTTACTGACTTATAAGGGGACCAAGAGTAATTGTTCTGTGGGGAAAAAATGGATAAAATATAATGGTAGTAAAAAAAAGTATATATGAACAATTATGGATTTTTTAAACAAAGTTTTAATTCTTATGAACTTAAGTAAACTTATTTTCTTTGGTTCGAGATATTCTTAAATATGTGTAGAATGCTTTGAGTCTCAGATAGGTTTGCAATGTACATTTTAAAGTTTGATGTTTTTTTATTTCAGCGAGGGCGTCTTTTTTCAATATGTTTCTATTTATTGTACACTTTTTTGTATTGTACTACTTTACAAAGAGTTTTTTTTTCTTTTTTCAGAAATTAGAGTGTTTAATTTCCTTTAATTATATGTAAGATATAGTCGCAAGATGCTATGAGATGGGCCTATTATTTTTTTGAAACTAAAACTCTAAAAATCAATAAATGAGAAACCGAGGGCAAATTTTTGAATTCTGATTTTCTCTGCTTCGTTTAGAAAAATGCAAATAATGGCCAACTAAAACAAGGTGTCGTATACAAACTATGTATTTTTATACAGCAGAAGGATCAAGGACCTAGAACATACCAAAATTTAAAAACCCTAATTTATCACCAAAGTGGTAATTTTAAGTGGTGATCAATACCTTGAGTCTCGGCAAAAGCAAGACATCTTAAACTTAGTGCTACTCACGACTAATCTTAAAGAATAATTATAAAAACATAAATTAGCTCTAATTAGAACCTACAACCTGCTAGTCACCGTTGAAGTATTACATCTCAAATATTCTTGAAGGTTTACTGGGATGGTTGTTTTGGATGAGAATGTTTAACACACATATTAGCTTCGCGCCATGGTATTTCAGTCGATATAAGATCATAGTTCGAGTTCCGGCAAGGATAATGAGTTTTTAAGTGTAAATCAACTCTCTAATCTTAAACTATCCTGTGCAGTAGCTCAACTTTTCTTTTCTTTCTTACACTTTGATGATTCTATACAATATTTTTGGACGTCTTAAGCTCTTTTATTTATACGAGGGTGGAAAATTTATTAGAGGTTATTCATAAAAAGTATCAGGAGGCAGTTGCTATAATAATTAATATCAAAGAAAGAAGCTTAGCACTGACATACATACGTGGAACATTTTTCTGAAAATCTGATGTGTTACACTAACAGGATTTTCTCTAGCTCTTGTATAAAACTTTCCTTATAAACGATTACTTTTATATATGTCAAGCTAATCAAGATAAATATTGCCAGAATTGTCTTATTACTTACTTCCTTGTTTTAATACAGATGCATTTTCATTTCCACATTTCTTATACGCATAAGAAGAACACAGTAGGCTAAAACGATAATCACAGCTTTTCAAAGTCGGTCGACATAATTTTTTTATTTATTTATTTATTTTTTTGGCATATGGTTGCTAACCCTTTCAGCCAACTAACTGTAACATGGCTTTGAAATAACCTTTATATGAACAAGATACAGAACAGATATGAACAGAATAGTGAATTGGAGTTGAGAGATTGGAATTACCACGGGTGGGGCTGAGTTACGGGTATTACACGGCGCGTAGGCAATTACGACTTACGTGATTCCAGGGAGGGAGGGATGAGAGGAGAGATTCAAAGAGCGACTAGATCTGGATGACGACAAGAAGGGATGGCGTCTCTAAGGTTTTCAGTTAGAACGCATTCTGAGTCGCCTGGTACACCTCTACAAGCACTTAAAGGAATGCCCCACCCAAAGGACTCAAGAGGGAGGTCCTGGCCAGAGGCATCTACAGTGACGCCAGAAAAAAATCTATATAGAGCACACAGCTATTAACCAGCCGCAAACCACGAACACTATCATCTATTCCTTCAACCCTGAAACAGATGACCAGGAGGAGATGGACAGGAAAGTCGTGGTAGAAGATGAACCACTCCAGAGTTCGTCTGCGGAGCCGGATAGACACGAAAAGAAAAATCCATGGGTCACTGGGCGGTCACCGGGGATAGAACCCGGGACATTCCATAGACATTACTGTCTGGGCCATCTCACTCGGTTGCAGCTGAAGGACGCATAAGGAATTTAAAATTCGTAACTAAATGTATATCTTTGCTGTTTTACAAATATCTTACGTGGAGAACGGAAAAAGGGGATAGGGTACATGAGAGGGAGGATGTGGTTATTCTTAATCGGCAGACCACTGTATATATTATATGTAATGCTAAGCTTAAAATTGAATTCCAATTTAATTCTTTCTCATTCTTTGTATGTCTTCTTTTTTGTCAATTGCTTATTATTATTATTATTATTATTATTATAATAAATAACTAATATATATTGGTATAAAAAATCATTCAGAATAAAGAAAATTTTACGGGCTATAATTCTAATTAAGGTGCTTAAATATGTTTCTCTTATTCCATTTCAAGCACAAAAAATAACTTTTAATTGTTTTCTCACAGAAGCCGTGTGTAGGACAGGAGTTGGATAGGTAGAATCAGACTGAAAAATTCAATGCCATAGCCATTCTCTACCCGGCTATTGCATTGAATTTTTGAGTCTGACTCTACCTATCCTCTTGTCCTACACACGGTTTCTGTGAGAAAATAATTAAAATTATCACAATTGTCATAATAGTTGGCTAAACTATGAATCCAGGTACTTAAAGTATTTGCAACACTGTAAGTCAGCATTGGGGTTGTCATCTCAAAATAATTTGAGATGACCTTGTGGTTTACAGGGAAACATGCGAGTCAGTTGAGAAATTCAATGCTATCCCGGAATATTGACATGGTAGCTCAGTGGTAGAGCAATCGGCTAGAGTCCGAGAGATCTGTGGTTCAAATCTCGGCAATGGTATTGAATTTTTCAGTCTGACTCTACCTATCCAATAAACGATAATGTTCCAAAGTGTTTATGATGTGTTTAAAATAATCATTGTTGCAACGGTGAGATTAGGTGACGTGAATCGATTAAGCAATGTGTGTATTTTCTCCTTTTCCAGAAAATTCAAAATATTTATCAGGAAAATAGCTTAATCAAATGGTATTTTAAACAAAATCGTAGCTAATTTGAGATAATCGATTTTGAAAAAAAATGTTCCAAAATTGAAATTGACTCAATTTATTTATGAAAACCATTTAACTGTTGCAGTTTTTAGCCAACTATTCTATACTGGGCGTGAAAACCCGATTAATGTTGTTCAGAGGTCTCCTTATCAGGTTTGAGTTTTTTTTTGCGTACAGTAAATTTACGACAATGGACCGATGACTTATATACTTCCCTTCCGAAGGAGCCGGTCCCCATGGCCGCGCTCGCCAAGCTTTGGTGCTTCGTAGCGCTGGGGATCGTGGGTTCGAGCCCCGCCTTGGGCATGGGTGTTATATGTTTGTGTATATGTGTGTGTTGTAAAATTAAGAAAACAGTAATAATACGGCAAAACAAAGTAAAAAGAAAAAGGTAAATAAAAGTAGGGTGTATAGTGCCGGAGTCCTGATCAGACTCCGGTACTGTATTTAAATTAAAAAAAAAAGGAAACCCCTTAAGAATTTTTAAGCCCGTAAAATTCCATCGCTCTCCACCAGTTTTGAACCCGCAATCTTGGGAACCGGAGCTAGCATGTTGCCCGTAGACCACGGAGGACGACAAAATAAAACAAACAACAAAAACAGAAATGTTCCAGGTAGAAAGTAGCTGGGACCGGGCTTTTTCCTCAACATTCTTAGAGAGTCCTGAACTTAAAATACCAGTTCGTATCTAACCGACTTTTACTGGGCGAAGTGCACCGCGATAACATGTGCAACCCGCAATAGGGAGGTCGTGGATTGATTCCCATGGCTAATCTACCTGACCCTAGGATTTTTTCATAGGTTTCTCCAGGTCATCAGGCGATTGCTGAGGAGGACCATTACATCCTCCAAATTTCCTGTCCATCATTTCCTATTTCCATTACTTCTTCCTCATCTGGGTTGCAGCTGGATGATAGCTTGTACACTGTTGAGGTTTATTCCTGGCGTCGCCTCGGGATCGTTCTATCGGGACCCGCCTTCAAGTGCTTTCGAGCTAGAGATCCTCTGGGGAGCCCCCAGAAACTCCGGGTTTTATGGGTTTGGCCCGGGCGGCGTCGAAAACGTACAATATAGAACCGTTAAGGACTCCGTCCATGGTTGCGTGGGTCATCATCTGGATTCGGACCTCTTTCTCCCCTCACCCCTCGCTAGAATCACATAAGCTCCAAAGATCCCAGAGTTTTGCGTGCCCCAGTTATTGTCTGTTTACAGACCCAGACATACCCACACAGACATGAAACTGTATCTATAAAGCTAATGCGTACACATGATTTTATCTAGCTATTCCAGAAACAAACGTTTCTTGCAAAAGTTATAAAGAATTATATACATCATGCTAATCGAAATAAACATTAGCAGAATTAGTCTTTATAAGTAGAAGAGAATTAAGGGAATACATTAGGTTAAAGCGACAGTTTAATCTTTTAAAACAATTGAAATTCCGTTCTCTTTGCTTGAAACGTTGCTTTCAGAGTAAATAAGACGAAAGGAAAGCTGACTTATCATTTGAGAAAGGTTTAATTAGCTTAAAACCAAAACCAATAACACGAAATATCTGGGAAATGTTAAATCTACAACAACATTTTATAACATAGTGTGTTTTAACGAAATTTACAGGTGGCGCCGTGGGTGAGTGGTTAGAACGCTCGCCTCCCATCTAGGCACCCTGGGCTCAATCTCAAACGCCCACATGTGGGATTCGTGGTGGGCGAAGCGGCGTCTGGACGGGTTTTCTCCGGATCCTCCGGTTTCCCCCGCCACTCATTCCACCTATTGCTCCAACATCACCTTTCCAATCATCAATTTCGCTTCATTTCATATCATTCACTTCCTCATGTTCATGCCTATCTACGGGCCTATCCCTCATAACAGGTTCCCGTTCTTGGTTTCGTGCCATAGGCTCCCCGACGGGCTTCTGACCTCTAGGCATTGGCTTGTAAGTTCTAGGGGGGTGTCAGTGCTACAATTAACGGGAGGGTAAACTAGTTACGAAACCTAAAACATGAGATTTACATTTTTTGTGTAGTAAATTGTTGTCTATCTGTTCCGGTTTGTCAGTTATACAAAATTTATGAAAAATGAAGAGGCCTTCTGTGGCTAGTGCCAGAAAATTCAGGATAAACATTTTGTTTGTCATAAAGTATATTAAGCATATGGTATTTATAATCAAAAGCGTAAGTCATTTTTCAGAAAATAAAAAAATAGAAAATGTTCCAAGTAAAGGGTAGTTGGAGGTTGGACATTTTCCCGACAATCTTCGTGTCCCATTCTTGGAAGGTATTGAACTTAAGTACCAAGTTTGGTATTTAACCGACATTTCGTTTTGGAGTTATGCTGCTCACACCTTTTTCTAAAATGTTTATTTTTATTTAGAGAGAAGAATTATATTTAAATATGGATTAAATTATTATTTTAATTTATTTGCATGTTATAGATTAATTATTTTGGCTCTAATACATGCATTTCCGTTGAAATCTCGGTATCAACTTTTTGGGTGGAATACAATACTTTCTCTATTCACTATGTACATTGTACATTCGGGCTAGAGAAAGTAAACTGATTTTGGTGGTTTCAGGAGCTTTTAAATAATATATCCAGAGAAAACTCAAATCTAATTTTTGGGTAGAATGATTACTTCCTCTCTCTCTCTCTCTCTCTCCCTCTCTCTCTCTGTATATATATATATATATATATATATATATATATATATATATATATATATTGAATTTCAAAGTAACGGCTATACGTTTCTGAAGTACCGGTACACCTCGTATCGCGGCACTTCGTCTGGAATGAAAAAAATAATAATAAAAGCTTTTTGTTTATGATGGGAATCGAACTCATTACCTTTGGGATAGCAGCGTTACGCATTGGGCCACCAAACCAATTGAAAAACGCCTGCAGAGTAGGCTACATAACCTAAGAACGTAATTAATGAATACCATGTCGCACTGTCAAGTGATTAGTTCGAGATTTTACAGATTTTTGCGACATTAAATCTTGTGAACACTAGTAATGAGCTGCTAAAAATTGATATTTCTATACTCGGGCAGCAGTTTTAAAGACATTCTAAACCATTTTTCAACCTGCTTTGCTTTAACACCGACTTATCAGCACCTGATACCCACACGTTTAACGCTATGTAGCTGCGTTATGTTTATCCGGGGACCATGCATCGCCGATCTCAAATTACTTATATCAGTCACGTGCACAATCTCACAAATTATTTCGGTGTAGTTCATATATACATATATACATGTAGTAAAGAAACTATCACCACGTTTAAACATACACATGGGTGTGATGCAATAAGAATCAGAATGGGTGGCGCTAGCGAGATAATGCTTTACAAGTTTAAAAACGAAAGAGAAAACTACAAAAGCACTATTGATTATACCTGAATGATTTTTAAGACTTTTTTTTTTTATGATTTTCTGTCAACCGCTAGGGTTTTGTATCGCTAACGGAACTTCATATGGTTTGAAGCCGGCAGAAGCAAACGACAAAGATATACAATGCTTTGGGTAACAGCGCGTAAGAGCAGGCGGCACAATGATCAGTTCTCCCGCTGCTACATGAGTAAAGAATCGCTCCCCTAAGCTGTTATAACATACTCTGTTCCAGTAGAGAGCATTATGAGATAACATCTGATGCATATAAAGCATGCCATCTTCCCCACACATCAGCACTTTTTACTTTCTCTATTGTATACTTTCAGTAAGCCGAGGAAGTGATGTATTCCACCCTAAATTCCATTTTCATATTTCACTAGAAATGATGTTTTGGGGACCTCTAAACCCAGAAAAAGCATTTTACTCTCTCTGTCTCTACCAATGTACAATGCAAATTGTAGGTAAAGAATGTATTTAATGCCACCAACAATTAAATACCAAGATTTAACTGGAAATAAATGTCTTGAGCCTTCCTGAATATAAAAACCATTTTTAGAAGAAGTTCTGTGGGTGTCTGTGAGCAGTATAACTCAAAAACGAAAAGTCTCTTAAATACCAAACTGGATATTCTAGCTCAGCATTTTCTAAGGATGCCACACAAAGATTTTCAAGAAAATCCCTCTACTCTAAACTACGTTTTAAATCATACATTTTTCTAATTTTTTTATTTTCTCAAACATGGCCATAACGATTTTGGTTAAAATACGCATGTTTAAACTGCTTTAATGACAAATGTATATTATACTGAATTTTCTAAGAATATCCACTTAAGTTATCTTCGTTTAGGATGACTTTTGCGTAACTGGGAAACCATAAGATAAAGACAAATTCTTACTACACAAAAAATGTAGATCTCGTTAAATCACGCACTTTATATTAGATTTTGTTTTTTTGTAGAGTTGACGATTTAGATATTCCTTTGTTATTGGTTTCAATTTTAAAATACTTATTTTCTCAATCAAAGTTTGTTATTCTTTTTTTTTTTTGCTTCTGAAGTTCATTTCTGCTAATACTTAACTTGATTACCATGATGCACATAAAATAATACATTTTGTAAGGATAGTTTGTCTACAGAATAAGTAGAGAAAGTCATGTGAATGGAACACATCAGATATTTACTTTCTCTATCCCATACAGTACATAGGGAAGGCATTACACTCCAACTAAAATTTCGATACCGAGATTTCATTACAAATACACATTTTAGGGTCACCTGACACAAAAAAAAAAAAAAATGCATCTTAAGAAAAAGATTCGCGCACACGTGTGGGTGTGTGGTTAGTTTCAGAGTGTCCGTGAGTGTGTCTGTAAACAGCACAACTCAAAAACGAAAAATCCGTTATATACCAAACTTGATATTTAAATTCAGCGTCTTCCAAAGATGCAACAAAAAGATTTTTAAGAAAACTCCTCCTCCCCAAACTTCCCCTTACAGAGAACATTTTAAATATGATTTTCTCAAAAATGAACTCTACCGATTTTAATTACAATACCACTTCTTTTAGATATCGCCATAGCGAATTCAATTTTTATCTTGAATTTCCTGGGAATAGCCTCTGAAGTTCTCTTCATTCTGAATGTTTTGCATAACTGATAAGTCGTAAGAAATACACAAAATCGCAAACATAAAAGTATAGAGTTTGTTAAAGTACACAATTCATGTCAAATATATAATTTTGTAGAAATAATAATTTCCGATATATTCCTTGGTATGTATCTAAATTTTCCAACACATATGTCTTTCTCAAATACGAAGTAGTTATTTGTTTTTCTTTCTCCTGGTAATTTCTGCTATTGTTTATCTCAATTAACATGAAGTATATGGAAGAATAAGCTTTTGTAAGAAGAACCAGACATCTTACAAAAAGGTCCGTGTATGACTTGTCTGAGTGTGAACAGTATAACTCAGAAAATGAAAGTCGGATACACACAGTCCTTGTTATTTAAGTTTCGCATTCTTTCAAGGAGCTGCTGTCTAGAGCGTGGAGCTCTGGTCCTCAATTTTTATCTCACCCAAGGCCATGGGGTTGCGGATTTTAAGATATAGGGCCGAACACACTCAGCATCATGAATAGAGTGAGAAGCTCCTGACCGCGAAAGCCCACTTTCTGGCTGGAGAATGCAACACATTGGCCACATCAGCTCTCTATAATTGGAATGATCTCCTATCTCTGCCTTGCGTAAGTGAGCGTGAGGGCGGCATTCGGGTTGGCAAGTCCAGCGCGACGCGGGTTGAAGAGCCACAAGAACGGAATCTTCCAAGAATGCGACACAAACATTTTCATATCTAGCACCCCAAATACTTCTCAAATGTAACTTTTTGATGTTATCAAAATGGCTCTAATGATTTTAAAATATATTAATTTATAATATTTTAATGAAAATGAAATGTATATCTTGAATTTTCTGGGGTTGGCCTGTAAAGTCCCTTACATATCCAACAAACTGTACAATAGACAACCTTTACTACACAAAAATGCAGATTTCGTTAAATGGCACAATTATATAAATTGCATTTTTGTGTAGTTTACATTCGCTTTGGATTTTCAAATATTTATAATTTTATGAAGGGGAAAATCGCTATTCGTTTTTATCCCCTTCTCAGTTCTTCATTATGCATAAAGAAAGGAATTTCAAGGCATTAGATAGCGATCTATATTTAAAATATTTGACTATCACGCTTATCCAACATGCAAATATCTAATGAGACGATTGCTGCAGATGATTATCTTGACTATCATAAAGTAGAAAAATAGGCTTTTTAATATTTTATTGAAGAATGGTTTGAAAAAGAAACAAATCACACATTACATAAAGGTAAACATAAAAAGAAAAACCAAATTCCCATTTTCACATGAAAGTAACATTTTCGGGTCAGAGTTTTAGAAAAGGGTTGGTGTGATTGTGTATGTGTATGAAAGAGAGAGAGAGAGAGATCAGCACTAACCACAAAAGGAATTTTCGATAAATACCAAAATTAATATTTAGGTTTAGCATCTTCCTCCCCCACCAACTGAAGCTGCCGTTTACATGCAAGATTTTTCGAAATTGTTTATTTTTAAAAAATTACTTACGGTTTTGTTTAAAACACGTTATGTTTAAAGTATTTACATGGAAAATAAACTGATCTTAATTTTACGAGAGTAGCTTGTACGGACCTCTTTATTTGTTAGAAATTTTCTATAATTTTGTATGTCTGGTAAATGATATCAGATAACGTACTGCACAAAACTGTTATTGACTTTAAGTTTTCAATTGAAATTTATAGTGAAGTCACTATTCAGTTGTTTCTCGCAATGTCATGGAAAGAGTATGTGATTAAAAGATAAATAAAACTCTTTTTGAAATTGAATATTATAATTAGTTGTGTGAGCCATAACAGGCTTATTTTTAGCAATACATTACTCAGCTCATATTGATTTAGCGTTTTCCAGAGTAGCTCGCATATGCCGAGACTAAATTTCAAAGGCAGCATATAGCGAGGGTCTTAAACATCTGGCTGTTTTTAGGTTTCCTCTATACACCTTGTATCTGCTACAAAATTTGTAACGGAACTATTGTATATGTAAAGTTTTAAGAACATGGACAATAAGAGTAGTTTATGTACACTACTGGGTGATCAGCATAAATCAGAACAGGTTTCTCAGCTCTTGGCACGCTAGACGGTGCTGCTTCTATGCGTGCGAGTGGGTAACAGCTCGGCCATGGTAAATATAGTACGGGTTGTCGCGTAATTATTTCTAATAAAGAAACAAAAAGTAAACCCCTAAAGATAAAACTACTCACATATATAAAGCCAGGAGATGATGGAAATGCCTCCCTTTGTCGTTCAAGCACTTCGCCAGCTGCTTAGGAAATAGGCCATTACACGCTGCAGTTTCCTCTCAGCAATGACAATATCATAACGTAACTCCATGGCACCACAGTCCACAAGGGACCTTGGCCTACCGACCGGCCGCTGCATCCCCCATCTCGGCCCGAAGGCGTAATGAATGGGGTGCTACCAAGCTGGAGGGTGAGACGTGATCAGCGCTTCAATAGACACTGAGCAACTACGGATCACCTCTTATCGTTGTTTTGTTCTTCTACCCTTTGTGCGACATGATATATATCGAGAAAACCTGCAGCGTTAAGTTCAAACTTTGTTTTGATGAAACATTTATAAAACATTTAAATGAAGAGCCTCTTACCAATTTTCAATTATTAGACCAACCATTTTATGTGCGGAGCTAAAGACTTTAACATTTACTGTAATACAGTACACTGTAATAACAGATATGTAATACCATATGTGCGCAATTAGCTTCAACGGGAGGAAGTAAGTAAAACGTTTTAATTTTTATTTACTTTTTATTAATATAAAAAGCGAAAAAATATATAATTTTCAGACGACAAAGTACATGTACAACAAAATACAAGTGAAACTAGTGAATATAAAAATTCTTCCTCCCAGGCCATTAAGTTAACGTTTTTGTAAAAGACACAATCCAAAAGATAATTGAGAAAAATAATCTTCTCACCTATTTATTATAAAACATTGAATTCTAATGTTACAAATTTTCTCCCTTTTACTTAGCATGCCCTCTTAACAAACTTAATGAAAATTTAAATACAATACAGATACAACATTTTTTGCATGAGAGTATTAAAATACTTTGGCATTGGTATCATATACACTATCGTATGCTACGAATTTTAGATCGTGTTATGTTTGAAATGAAATATTGTCGGCATTTTGTCTTATTTTGTACTTATTATGTGAAGTAACAACAACTATCTCATGGTAATCTCAACGAAGTATCAGCGTCGTTTTGGAAGTAGCCTTTATGACTAAAATATGACCTTATTTTAACTTACACGCTTTGTAAATCCATTCTGGTCTTTCACTAATTTGTACATTGAAGAAGTTTTATAGCCCATGAGTTTTAGAAAGTAAATCCGTTCTGGTATTTCACTAATTTGTACATTGAAGAAGTTTTATAGCCCATGTGTTTAAGAAAGTGCACTGCGGTTTCAGTGACGAAAAATTATCAAAATCGGTTGAGTGGTTTGATTTTACCTTATAGCATATGCTGTTCCAACTCTGTTCGTCTGAACCGGATTACTTGTGCGTACTCAACCACTAATATCGGAGCACGGCTAAAGGGAAAGGTGATAGCAAATACGTTACTGTGCAAAGGACATACATATGTAGCATAATGTTTTTGCTTACATGCCAACGCTTGATTCAGCCGTGCCGATTGGTTGCCCTCAAAACTGAGGTGTATTGCATACTGCAGGCATACATCTGTGAGGAAGTGAGGAAGCCCCTGCTTTTTGCGTGCAGAAAAGCTGGAATAACCTGCTATTGTACAAATAATTTCTCTCTTTATAATATTATATAGATTTAAAAACCTCTCACACATGCATACATACATGGATTATTTATAGGGACTTGAAAGATGAACATTATTTAAACGATGAAAATCTACAGTTATGCTCTTGTAACACAAAACAAAGGTACACTCAATATATTTTTTGGAGACAAGGCTTTCAAAGTTTCTTGTCGATTATCTTTGGAAGGATCCATGCGCCCTTCTTTTACTGAACGCGGTTTTAAGCATCGAAGTACGCAAAGCTTTTAACTTCACATGCGTTCATTTTGTGGTGTGAATAACGAGGTGAACTACTAATTTTATTACTATGTTTTTTGGTAAAGCAATATCTAGAATTACTAACTTTCAGGAGCCTCTCTGTACACATCATCCTTAATTTTGTAACAATTTCAAGTACAAAGAGACTTGAAAACTTCATGTCTTTAAAATCTGCCACGTACGCACAAAATTTTGCCTAAAATTATAAATTCTTCTTCATGTATGTCTAAATGGTTTTTAAACCAGCATCGATTTCAACGATATTTAAAAACGGCCACATATTCTTAGAATGCATATGTATAGCACTTCAACGTTATGCAGTGACTTGCCTAAAATTTGAAAAGCATAATGTTTTAGGAGGTTCTCCGTATAAACCTCATTTTTAGTACCGGCCTTAAGCAAATCTGAAATCCGATTACTTTTTATTCAAGGCTCTGCACATGCAGTTATTTGTGAATTGTTTCATGCGTACAGATGGACTGAAGGACATGCGAAAACCAATGGCAAACACAGCTAAAAGCGGTCTGAAGGCTTGAAAGCTCTTCTTGAAGGAAACAGAACATACTTTAGACAGTAAATTAAGGTTTTTATTAATGTTATTTCGCTTTAAAATTACTAAAAGAAACAATTTAATTATTTTCTTGGCCATCTTTTTGGACATCTAAATCCAGTTTCTCAAACAATATAATGAATAAAGAACACTAGTGTCGAGGTCACCAAGGCTTGTAGTCGAAAATGAAAGGTTCAGATTCCGCCAGGACGTCTTTGCTGCCTGACTTTTTTTTTTTTTTTTTTATATTTTCCATTATAATTATTACTAGTAAATGCCGAGGTATACTAAATTAGGCTGGAACGATTTCTTCCCAAATTTCATTTTCCAACTATTTCACTTCTTGTATCATTAATATTAATGATTATGATACCATATAGCAAGCACAGACATTCAACACTACTAATAATGAATAAATATTCTCAGAAAATTAATTAAGTTTTTGAAGTATTTCACATCCTTTTAATAACTCAAGATTGTGGAGACTGAATAAAGCAAGTGGTACGATGGTCAAGTGAGCCCGGAGACCACACAGCTTACAATTATTGGACTTATATCTTAGAAGTAAAACAGAAACTCCAGTAAGAAATGTTATACAGGGAGCTCAAGCATGCCGAGATTTGAACTCGAGGCCTCCATGAGCGAAAGAGGTTGATCAATGACCTTTCAGTTGCTCCGGATCATAGAGTGTGTCTCTATGTAGCTTCCGAACTCTCGGAATCATGATATAAAATCAAAGTACAAAATAATAACCATACATTTTCAACTACATATCGGAGTAACAACTCCAAGGTTTGGGTAGGTGCACCAAGAGACAGTTGTTATGTACTACGGAAACTACTTGAATTTGGTACCTTTTGGGAGGCTGAGGGCGAACCTTCTTCAGTTCCATCTCTTTGTTAGTGACATTATTTTTCTCAGCAGTGACGTCACTTCCTCCTCCGCCACTCCCTCCGCCGCCATGAGCCCGGGATACAGGAAGAGTAGCCATGTTGTCGACCGATTCTGCCTCCACTGTGGCCACTTTCACGTCTCCACCACCCACCATTTTTAATTGTTCCGTTACTCAAAACACGCCAATGTTTACAATAAAACCTGCACAAGATCTTTAAAAACTGCAACAGTTCTGCTGTCACAGACAAGTGCACACAAACGTCCGCACTAGCTATGTTTGCGCTATTCTATATGAACAGAATTTACGAAAATATTTTTGATTCTTTAGCTTCAACTAATTTAAAATTGCAAAAATCACAACTTTTTAACAGATATAACACTTTCGTTGTATGGAGAGCTCGTTAGATGTCTTATATCGATATATTTTATTTGTTCAGTATCGATAATCAATTTTAAATGTCAAACACTTAAGCAATCTTGCCACTTGCTTGCACTACACTGGAATAGTTTTCCACTGTCACTAGCAATTCTCGTTGAAGTCGTTGTACGTTTATACGTGGTATTAAAATAAACTAAAATAATTTTGATTTTGTTTTAGATGATTGTTGTATTTTTATTTATGCCACAATGTGATTGATGATCTTGATAGAAACAGCACATCGGGAGGTACGTATGTTGATTGGCTGAAATTGCTGAAAAGGGTAAAAGTATGTGCTTTTGTCTGCTGGCTGGCTCTTGTGAAACAACGGGGTTAGGCAGACCCGCCGAGCACAGCGCACAGCATCCGAATCCCGTCACGGTGCCAAGAAAAATTCTTCCCTTCCTCCCTCTACCCGCTCGCGATGCGTCGCACCCTAGCTTGGCTGGCTGCCTAGCTGGTCCAGGGGCACGGCGCTGTATGCCGTTCCCGCCGCCATGGCTGCAGCATCTCATGTGATCGTGCTCCGTAAGCCGATTGGTCGAGAGCTTTCCGGGGTTCACACGGCCTGCTGGGCGGGATCCAGACTACTAGCTCCAACGTAGGGTTGAGAAAGGAAAGGGTGATGCCCTACTGCCCTTGCTAGGTCACCGGTATTGCAGCTTCCTAATGATTACTGTCAAATGTAAAATTAACACAACCAATAATGCTCTCTGATGGGGCTTGACATTATGATCCTCCTGCATGCATTCGGAAATAGAATTTTTAAAATGCATTGCATATATGCTGCTTAGCGAAAATCGTTCAACAGGAAATTTTAACTGCAATAGAGTGAGGATCACTTTGTTAAAATAGCTTTTGCAGCCACATTCCTTGATGTCACACACACACATATATATTCACTATCTCATTCACGCTCGGGAGTTGGCAGGAGCTCGAGAAAAATTCCATCATCCAACCAGGAATTGAACCCGGGAAACCCTCCCACTACACAGGTAGTCCTAGCTACGGGGCAGCCTACATTTTTTATGAGTTTAACATCCTTGAACCTGGTAGGTCATATTGGACAATCGATGGAGCGTAAACTGGGTCCCCCTGAATCCAAAAAAAAGCAGTTTTGGAAAAAGGTCCGTATGTGTCTGCGTGTGTGCGCGTTTGTGGACAGCATAGCTCAAAAAACGAAAAGACCGTTAAATACCAAACTTGGTATTTAAGTTTGGTATGTTTCAAGGATGCGAAACGAAGATTTTCAAGAAAAGCCCCCCCACCCCCAACTACCTTTACATGGAAAAAACATAGAACATTTTTATTTTCTAAAAATGGCTCCAACGATTTTGATTACAATCTCTTATATTTAAGATATTTACATGAGAAATAAAATGTATATCCTGAATTTTTTGGGAATAGCCTCTAAAGGCCTCTTTATTCTGGATGATTTTTATTAAATTTTGCATAAATGGTAAACCATAAGAGACGAACTAAATTTTACGACACAAAAAATATAGAGCAGCTAAAACACAAAATTTATGCTATATACATTTTTTTTCGTGGAGTTTATGGTTTTTGAGATATTCCTTGTTATTGGTTTTAGCTTTTCTCATACAGGAATCTGTCAACTCCTGTCTATACAAACAAAGGAATTTCAGTCACATAGCAACCAGCTTTTGACTATCACTTTAACCTATGGCACTCCCTTATTTCACTTCTACTTAACAAGGAAGCAAATAATAAGACTATTTCTGCTAATTTTTCTCAATTAGCATGAAGTAAATAGAAGCATAAGCTTTTTAAAAATAATTTGTTGCAGAGATGTAGAGAAAGTCATGTGAATGGAACACATCAGATTTTTTTATTTGGCATGACTATAGATATATATTTTTACGTATCTTTTGTTTCTTTGAATGATCCTTTAATTTCTATCCCGTTTACTAAATGTATAATATTTTCTAGAATTAATAACAACAAATCAACAACAAGAAATATCTTGGAAACGGTGAACTCTACAACAAAAATGTACATGATATAAATCGTGTGTTTTAACGAAAGTGCATTTTTTGTGTAGTAAATTTTTGTCTATCTCAGACGGTTTAACCGTTATGCAAAATTCTGCAAAAATCAACCCTAATAAAGCGCTCTTCAGAGGCTATTCCCATACAGTTCAAGATATACATTTTATTTGTGTTGTGAATAACTTTAATATACAGTATTTTAATCAAAATCGTTAGAGCTATTTTTGAGAAAATAAACATTTTCAAAAATTTTATCCATCTAAAAAGTAGTTTGAGACGGGGGTTTTCTTGAAAATCTTCGTGTCGCATCCTTGGAAGATACCAAAATTAACTACCAAGTTTGGTATTTCACGATCTTTTAGTTTTTGTACTATGCTATCTACAGACACACAAACACAAGCACAGACACACACGGACTTTTTTCTAAAAATGCTTTTTTTGGGACCTCAAAACATATAATTCCGTTGAAACCTTGACATTGAGTTTTGGGTGCATTACAATACCTTCTCTACACACTATGTAGACAGTACGTGTTGAGAAAGTAAAAATATGACATTTTAATCGAAATAGTACTCACTAGTTTTGAGAAAATATGAAATAACGTTTTTTTCAAAGTGTAGAGAAAGTAAAAATGTGACATTTTAATCAAAATAGTACACACTAGTTTTGAGAAAAAATGAAATAACATTTTTTTTTCAAAATGTATGTAGATGATGTGTGGGAATTCACTGTAAATCATTCCTGAAAGACACTAAAGTATAACATTTTGCCACTTTTCGTTTTTCAGTTAGCTGATTACAGGAGCATCTACGGAAATGTTTCTAAACCATTTTTAAGCATGAGGTTGATAATGTGTACGTGGCTGGCCTCGTTGATCAGTCGAGGAGCAAAGGCATGCTCTGCGAAGGGTTCCGGATTCGATTCGCGGGTGGGATAGGAGTAGGTCTTTTTCGAAGGGGATTCGGCACTGAATATGGCACCTACGCTTCAGAAGGGGCACCCGGAATACAGGGATGAGCTGAGAGGAAATACCGGGAGGCCGGAACCAATAATAACGGCACAGCAGTGATAAATTTCCAAATTGAGACGTCCCGAGAGATAGACAGACAGACTGGGGACCCACATGAGAGTGTTTCTCCAGCCAAGAGTTTCCCTATTCTCCGGAGAGTCTGGAAGAATGAATGAGAATTAATTTGTGTAGTCTGCCATATACACTCCAAAGAAAAACCAACATTTAATAACAAATGATTATGAGTTAACACTATTACCGACAGGTAAAACATCGCCGTATAGTCATTGCAATTAAATGGGGTGGGGAATGGGATATAAAGTGAACAATAAAAAATCTGAAGTGTTCCATTCACATAATTTTCTGTACTTATTCGGGAGCAAATTATTATTACAAAAGCTTATTCTTTTGTTTAGTCCATGCTAATCAAGATAATGATTAACAGAAACAGTCTTATTACTTATTAATTTTGTAGGTAAAACTTAATAAGGAGATAAAATCACAAGGCTAAAGCGATAGCTAAATCTTTTAGAAGCTAATCGCTAAGTGATGATAAAAAAAATTCCGTTCTTTTTGCATGACTAGAATGAAGAAAGGGAATAACAACTACCCATTTGAGAAAAGTCTAAGTATTGGAAATTTTAAATCCAATACAAGGAATATTAGGAAATGTTGAAATTCACAAAAAATGTACAGCACATAAATTGTGTGTATTAACGAGATCAACATTTTTATGGCAAGATGTCATCTACCTCTGCCTTTATGCAGAATTCATCCTGAATGAGGAAGTCTTAACTGGCAATTGCCAGAACATTCCAGATATCATTTTATTTGTCATGTAAATATCTTTAATATATGAAGCTTCAATCAAAATCGTTAGAGGCATTTTTGAGAAAATCTAACATTTCGTAACATCTTCATGTAAAGGTAGTTTGGTATAGGGGAAGTTTTCTAAAATTCTCGTGTCGCATTCTTGGAAGATGCTGAATTTAAATACAAGATTTGGTACTTAAACCGACTTTTGTTTTTTAGTTAGTGCTGGTCAGTTACATGCAGACACATACACACACAGATACACACATACAGACATGCATAAGGACTTTTCTAAATATGCTCTTTTTTTTATTTCTTTTGATACTTCCTTTAGTGTGTGCAAAATTGCTGGCAGATATCGAGCTGATGATTGCTTTCTCTACTACATACCTAAAATATATGTGTCAGCACTGTATTGCATCCAGAAATTTGATTCATGATTTTACAGAACGTACACTTTTGGGGGAAAGCAAAAATTCGTTATCGAAATGGAATGTGAGGCAGACACGCAACCCCTTAATTACTGAGGCGGAGATATATAATTTAATTCTCATTAAAATGTGTATTAATAGTTGGAAACCATAGAGCAGGGCCTAAAGTTTTTACGGAAAAATATGGAATCCGTCACAATATACTAGTTTATGTCTTACAACAATAATAATAATAATAATAATAATAATACTAACAATAATATGTGTAGTACTACAATTTTGTTTCGAGTTTAAGGTGATGCATCTGTGAAATTTGGAAAATCCACAGTATGTAAAATATCTTACTGAAATTATCTAAATGAAATTTATACCTGTTATTATACATTATAATAATAATAATAATAATAATAATAATATTTTTGCCATGTTTCAGATTTATAGGTTGCATGGTTATTTAAAAATAATACTTTTATTATAGAAATGTATTGTTCCCGTAATTTGTCTACATTAAATGTTTTATTGTGTTCAGTTTTAAAGTACTTATACTTTTCTCAAATAGGAAGTCGTCCGTGTTTTTTTTCATCTGTGGTATGGAAAGAAGCTAATTTCCATAACAATCGCATAGCGACAACTTTTAAAATATTTTCCTATCGCTTTAGCCTATAAATTTCTTATTTCTCTTCTACTTATAAGTAACTATGTAACAAGAAACATTCTGCTAATGCTTATCTCAATTAGCATGCAGTAAAAAGAAGCATAATCTTTTGTAAGAAGTTTTTTTACTAGACAAAGTAATGTGAATGGAATGCATAATACTTTTTTTTATTTTTTCTACATTGTGTTTAATATATTACAAATATTTTTAAATTTATTGAGCTGTCTGAAAAACTCAGAATGAAATTATGCCCTTTTTGTGGTCTTCATATTGCAGTTTGATATTTTTAAGGTTTTTCCTGTGTATCAGAGTATTTATTGTTAAAGAATGTGTATATGTAAACTGTCTGATTGTTTCTAGTGTTTTGGAAATCATTCCCAGGTCATTGCCCTTCCGTGATTTTATAACTACCTTGCAGGAATCTACACTTTCACTTCAATACACCCTCTTCTTCCACTTTTATTCTTCAGCTACCACTCGAGTTCATTGATCATCAGTTGTGTATTGTGTTGTGCACTGCATGGTTTGTCAATGGGGGGAAAAATCAATAAGCAGGAGCGCTAAGTGGCGTTGTATAAATATGGCAGAGTCAGCATAACGTAGTGGGACTGTTGCAGGGCTGGTGAGTGTAAAGTATCTAAACAATTCGAATGAAAATAAAATTGCAACAAAATACATTTACCACACCATAGAGATCTATAGAAAAAAAAAATGAATTTATTACTCCGTGAATAAAACTCTCTTTCGTCCTGGTACAGCCCTTCACTTCCACTTTCTTCCCACTCTCAATATTCCGCACCTCCAGCTTTTATTGTCTGTTTCTATTTCTCCCACCAAGCGAGGATGCGTATTCGGTAGGTCCGTGTTCGAACTCGGCGTTTCTCATGGGTATTTCGTGGTTTCCCCAAGTCGGAAGGCAGATGTATATGTGGTTTCTCATTTACCATAGCTTCCCCATCATTTATTTTAAATATAGAAGGAGAAGAAGGAAGACTTCATCTTAAGCTAGAAAGTGCAAGAGGAGAGAACAGTACGAAAATAATCTGGAACCTAATTTTAATTGAAGAAGATATTACTAACAGGAAGAGTAGAATGGAGAGAAAAAAGATGTGAGGAAGAAAGAATGTCGGGAGTGCACTAGCAGAAGTAGAGGAGAAGGGTGTCAGTGATGTATAGAAGAAGAAAGAGAAGAGGCTTGTATTTCTTTTGACAACCTTCTGGCTGCCGGAAGGAGGAAATAGCCGACTTACTGTTGTGAATGTTATTATAGTGTCAACAACAATTCTGAAAAGAAACAAATGTTTAGTTTAATCTAACTAAAAGAAGATAAAAACCTTGTAAAATTAAATAAAGGTATTTTGTATTATATATGTATATATAATATATATTTTATTTTTGCTAAAAGAAGAGAATGATTTTGTAAAGTGAATTTATTTAAGCATTTTGACTAATATTTGATTGAAGGTAACAAATTTACTTCTGGCATCTGTAATAAATGAAGCAGGGATATCATTAATTTCCAGTGATATGAATAGTTCGATTAGTTTCAAATGTTAAGTTGCGCTTTTCAAATTTTCTTGATTTAATTTAGTGATAATATATTTCTGCAATGTTTAAAATGTAAAATATTTAGCACATAAGTGTTAATCTGTGGGTATGTAAAACGGGAGGCGCTGCAGATTTATCTCTTTATTTTATTTATTTTATGCTTCTAAGTTTTATGGCGTGTGGCGATCGGATTGGTGGCACGGATGTTTGCTCAAAGGAAAGAGCACTCCTCATGGACACTAGAGGGCTACTTGGTAGACGTGTCGTTGATTGGGGAGTTGCCCAGAGCTTGGAATTATTAGGGACTTCCGCGCATCTCTGGGGTCTGCCTGGTTACGGCCTTTAGCCTCCTGTGGCTCCCTCTCTTTAATCCTTCATCCTGGATTGTGGCAACCGCAGTCGGTCCTTTCGTTGTATATCCCTAACCCTTCTGCCTTTCCTCTTCTTTTTCATTCGTCTGTCTCTGCCGAATTCGTCTGCATACTCTCATTTTATTTTTGTTTGTATAGCTAAAATGTGATATTTTGACAACAGTAAAAGAGCTTTTTTCTGAGGCATTTAATAAATATTAAAATAGATGAGAAAGAAGAGGTGTAGAGGGAGGAGAAGGATTTGGTGTTGTTTATTTGGTTGTTACCACATGTGATACATATAAAAAGATAGGCAGCTACCGTGCGAGATACTTCAGGGGTTAGGGAAGGTAACATGTAATCGAGAGGTCGTCGGTTCAAATTCCATTTACTCTGACTAGATTTTCGCTCAATTGCCATAAAAATGCTGTATTAAATATTTAATACACCAAGACTCAAAGTTCCACCTACGAAGCAAACGAAGTAGAACTAGAAGGCGGAGAAAGGAGATAACGCAACTAAGGTCATTAAAGAACAAGTTACTTACACAGATGATTCAGGAAGCCGACTGCGCTATTTAGGCTATCTATCCAGGAACACAATGGTTACATGAACTCATAAACATTCAGCAGTTTTAAGGCCTGAAACTTTGACATCCTGCCAAAGTTAATAGCAACAAAACAAATGGTACAGGAAGACAACTAAGCAAACTAGCAACATCTATCAGCAAGTTTCCTGAACATATAATCCAGAAGATGAGCATAACTAAAGTCATTCAAGTGAACCAGTAAATATAGAATATCCATCGCAAGTTGGTCAATAAGTTTAACCGATGTCAAAATCCTTATTCTTCTATTTTAAAGTTTATTATAATCTACCTTATTACCGGCTATCTAAATATACCTAGAATGTTGTAAGTTTTGAATTATAGCTTAAGATGTGTGAGGGCGAATTTGACACAAACATGGGAAAACGAGAAAGGTAGAGGGAATATAGAAGATAGGAGAGGTAAAGATGCAGGTATTGGTACATTGAGAGGAAGTGGAAGAGTGAGGAAGTGCCAAAAATAAGGAATAAGCTCTGTTTTATGTAATTGGGCAGAGCTATGGATTTTTACTAGAATAATATACGGTTACCGCCGTCCCTCTTTATAGGCTAAAGGCCAGTATTTGTTCACGGGGCAATAATACAATTTGTTCTCTTTATATGTCAATGTATTTACGTGCCCTTATTTATCACGATCAACGCAACGTTGTGTCTTGTCACAACCTTTTATTTTGATTGGCTTTGTTCAGATTGTTTTTATTGTATCCCTGTTCAGTATAACATAGTGGGAGGAATTCTAAAACAGGAAAAATGACAGCACACTATGAACATTTCAGAAAAGTCGATGCACTTACACGGGAATACAACTTAATTTCTGATTATGAATATTCGTAGTTTTACTCTTGAAGGATACCCCTAACTTGGCTTAAATAGTGTTTATAGTGAGATTTTTATGTATTTTAGGAATTTCAAACAGAACTCTCTAGTTCATTGTTGCTTATAATGTGAAACAAATGTTTATACCTGATGGCCTAAACGTTGTTAATTGTAGTTTGTGTCTCGAATACATAAGAGCAAAAGAAATTGCCGCGTCAACTATTACGTTGACTAGCACGTATGTACAATGTATATAGTAAATAGAGAAGGTATTGTATTCCACCCAAAAATTCTATACCGAGAACTAATCGGAAATACATGTTTTGAGTAGTCATGAATAAAAAGGTATTTTTAGAAAAACATATCCATGCGCGCGCGCGCGCGTGTGTGTGTGTGGAGCCTTGTTACGGTTTACCGGTTATGTAAAATTCATCCAGAGTAAGGAGGTCTTCAGAGGTTATTCTCAGAAAATTGAAGATACACATTTTGTTTGTCGTATAAATATCTTTAGTATTCGGTATTTTAATCAAAATCGTTAGTCATTTTTGAGAAAAAGAAAATTAAAAAAAAAAAAATAAAGTTAATATCTTCAAGGGTGTGACACGAAGATTTTCAGGAGCATCCCGCACCAACAACTACCTTTGCATGAAACATTTTTCAGAAAATTTTTATTTAGTCAAATATGGCTATAACGATTTTGATTAAAATACCATATGTTTTAGATATTATTATGAAAAACGTAATATATATCCTGATTTTTCTCTAAGTGGCCTCTGAAGACATCTTCATTCTGAATGACTTTTGTAAAACTCTTGTATAACTGGTAAACCGTAAGAGGCAGATAAAAAACTTACTATACCAAAAATGTAGATTTCGTTAAAACACACAATTTATTTCATTACACTTTTTTTTCAATTTTAAGCTACTTAAACACTTCTAAAACGGTTGGTCATCTTTTTTTCGGCTCTCCTTTGTTTACTTCTGACAAGCAAGGAGAACGGAATTTCAATCGTGTCAAACGGCGAGCAGCTTCTAAAGGATTTGAATATTGCTGTAGCCTGGCATTCCTTTATTTCTCTCCTAATTAAAAGGAAGCAGTAATAAGACCATTTCTGCTAATGTTCATCATAATTAGTATGATGTAGATAGAAGAGTAATTTTTGAAAGAAAAGTTTGTTTGCAGAACAGCTAGAGAAAGTCATATGAATGGAACGCATCAGAGTTCTTTTATCCTGAATTCCATTTGCGAAAACACGACAACTTGGAGATTGCAAGGTTTAGCGTTAGCTTCTGGAGATAGTATTCAAGTTCATGTTAACGAAAATTATCACTTAATATGATTGATCATATAATATTGATATGAATCATCATGACCTCGTTTATTAACCTGCTCAACAAGCCTGTGGTTTATTTTGCATTTGCGTTAACCTTTCTACGCGAATTGAGCCTTATAGTAAGTAGTTTTCATTATTCATACATCTACCTGAATTGATAGTCAAATTTTTTTAAAAGCTGGTTGCTATATGATTGAAATTTGTTATTTGTATGACCAGTAGTTGACAAATTCCCGCATGAGAAATGTTTAAGTATTTTAAAATTGAACCCAGTAACAAGGAATATCTCGGAAATAGCCACCTCCACGAAAAATGCGTATACGATATTAATTGTGTGCTGTAACGAGATCTACATTTTTTTTGTAAATTTTTGTCTATCTCTTACGGTTTAGCAGTTATGCAAAAGTTATCCAGAATGAACAGGTCTTCAGAGGTCATTCCCAGAAAATTCAAGATATACATTTTATTTGTCATGTAAATATCTTAATTTACGGTATCATAATCAAAATTGTTAGCACCATTTTTGAGAAAATCAAAATTTTAGACATTTTTTCCATATAAATGATAGTTTTGAATGAAAGGAGTTTCCTCAAAATCTTTGTGTCGCACCCTTGGGAGATACTAAACTTCAATCAAGTTTAGTATTTCACCGATTTTTCGTGAGTTATCGTGTTCACGACCACATGGACACACACACACTCACAACCGGACCTTTTTCTGAAAATGCTTTTTTGGTTTCAAGGGAGCCTAAAATGTGTATTTCCGGTAAAATCTCCGTATCGAATTTTTGGAAGTAATGCAATACCTTGCCTAAGTACGGTGTACTAAGCAGGGGAAGTAAAAAACAGATGTTGGCACTGGACGAAGCTCTTAAAGTCCATAATAGTCTATCGCGGGGGAGAAACCATCTCTCTTGAAGTTGGTAGAACTGTTATAGAATGACGAGGGAGAAACACTGCTCGCGTTAATCGACCCTTCTTTTCAGCAATGAATAGCTTACTTAAGGTGTGCATGAAACATCGATCGGAAGAGAATATGCACCGACGAAATTTCCACTCCTAACATTCAAGGTACCTTCTTTGCCTACATAAATGTTAGGTTAGACAAGAATTGAAGATAAGAAATTTGATGTGTTCCTTTCACAGACTTTCTCTACATCTCTGTAACATATTATTATTAAAACGCTTATTTTTCTATTTACTTCATCATAATGGAGATAAACATTAGCAGAAATGGTGTTATTACTTGCTTTCTTGTAAGTAAAAATGACATAAAGGAGTAGATTAAGTAAAGCGATAGTCAAATATTTTGAAAGCTGTTTACTATGCAATCGAAATTCGTTTGTTGCATTGCCAGAAGCTGAAAAGTTCCGTATGAGAAAAACATTTTAAAACTGAAACCAATAAGAAAATGGTCAAGTCCACGAAAAAAATGTTTATGACATAAACATGCAGTACGTTTTTGTGTATCTCTTACATTTATCAGTTATGCAAAATCTATCAAGAGTAAAGAAGTATCACAGGCTATTTCTAGGAAATTCAAGATATACATTTTATTTGCCATGTAAATATCTTTATTATACGGTATTTTAATCAAAATCGTTAGGGCTATTTTTGAGGAAATAAATATTTTCGAATTTTTTTCATATGTAAAGGGTAGCTATGGGTGGGGGAATTTCTCTATAAAATCTTCCTCTGACATCCTTGGAAGATATATTTTTTGTACCAAAATTGGTATTTTACCGATTCACGCGAACACACACATACACACACAAACACGGACCTTTATGTAAACGTGCCTTTTTGCATACAGGGGACCCTAAAACATGTACTTCTGGTGAAACCTCGGTATCAAAGTTTTGGTTGGAATTCAATACCTTATGTTATATGTACAAAGTAGAAAAAGTAATAATTGAGTTATACTTATAATAACATTTAACTTTAATGTCCGTAGAAGACCTCAGGAATACATTTGCATTGGATTTTCTTCCCATGGTGATGGGTTTTGTCAGCACTAACATTAAGAGCTCAGTTCCGTTGTGGGCCACATTTTACGTATGTGATAGGAATGTAAAATTTTGTTTTATTTTGGTTGTGGTAGTTCTAGTTCTGGTGAAATTCCGATACTGAAAGAGTGGAACAAAAACGTAATCTACTCTAAATAAACAACAGAAACAGACAATAAGTATCAAATAATAGTAGACAATGGCTCTGCTCTTGTCTATCCACAAAACCACTGGGTACATTTTACTTTTTAAACACACAATGCATATAGTATATAGAGAAGGTATTGTATTCCACCTAAAAATTCGATACTGTGATTTCACCGGAAATTAGGGCCCCCTGAATACAAGAAAAGTATTTCTAAAAAAGGTCCGTGTGTCTGTGAACACGATAGCTCAAAAACGAAAAGTTGGTAAACTAAAGTTTAGAGATGTCACATGAAGAGTTTGAGAAAACGCCCCCCACTCCAAACTACCCTTTACTGGAAAAAAAATCGAAAATGTTAATTTTCTCAAAAATGTCTCCAACGATTTTGATTAAAATACCGTATATTAAAATGTTTATAATGCAGATAAAATGTATATCTTGAATTTTCTGGAAATAGGCCCTAAAGATCTTTTTGTTCTCAATGAATTTTGATGAATTTTGCGTAACTCGTAAATCGTAAGAGATAGACACAAAACTTACTACACAAAAAATGTAGATTACGTTAAAACACACAAGTTATATCATATACGTTTTTTTTTCCGTTGGATTGACCATTTCTGAGATATTCCCTGTTATTTGTTTCAGATTTAAAATACTTAAAATTTTCTCACGCGGAAATGTTTAACTGCTGGCACTGCTTAGAAGCGGATTTCAACCACATGGCAACCAGCTTTTAAAAAGATTTTATTATCTCTTTAGCCTAGTGTATTCCCTTATTTCTGTTCTACTTACAAGGAAACAAGTAATTAAGGCAATTTCTGTTATAGGTATCTCGATGATCATAAAGAAGATAGAAGAATATACTTTTTAACAATAATTTGTTACAGCGATGTAGAGAAAGACATGTGAATGGAACACATCATATTTTTCTCCTTTGAGCGTTTTGAAACTCAGATTAAGCATTCATATATGACAGGTGAAGCAAGCTTTGCAGTCTTGGCTGTAAGTTATCCTCTGACGTCAAAGCCTCTCTCCAACTTAATTATTTTAAAAAAACTTTTAGTCTCCGTGGAGACATACAGAGGTATTAAGAGTCAACTGTGTCATTAAAACCAGAAAATGTCGTTAATTTGAATGCTTTTCGTTGCTATAAGTGCTGGCATGTAGTCCTCCGTGTAATTAAAGCTATAAAAAGGATGCTCAGGAAATATGTAATATTTAAACGACTTTTCCCCTCCATAATTTTATTTTCATGTACGTTCTACAAATATTTACATAAAATCGTAAGTTAGTTCCTTTAAATCATGATGATACTAATGGTTTCAATAGGTTAACACTGAGTATACTACATTACATAAATTGGGACACCATTCAGAAATTTAAAAACCATGTGGATAAAAGTACATGCTGGCCACAATATAACGTATTCCTTTAATAAGCTCGTAGCTAATGTACGATCTCTTAGATCTTTAAAGTTTGTTACTGAAATTGTAATAACATGAAAACATTAATAGAAAACATTTTGGAAATAGTTGATCGCATTAAAGTTGCTATTTTCTTAAATTGTACATAATATCTAAACCAAAATTTTCTAGATCTAAGCTTTTGCCAGTCTCTAATTTTTTTCTACATATATCAAATGTATTTAGCATAAAATAGATTTCACAGCCTATGAAATTCAAAATATCCTATAAATAACATTAAAACAAAACAATACGTATGTGGATAAGTTTCTTCAAAAGTATAGGTGATAAACAGGCGCTAGATAAAGACATTAAACATCGAGCATATCATTTATTTTTATGAATAGAAGTTCACCAGAAAAATTATAAGTAATACGTTTTGTCAACTTTGTTTGTGATAAAATGTCACTAGTATGATTATTTTGAAATATTTTTCGTTCCTATTATTCGTATACAAAGTCAGTTAGACTTTATATATTCGTGAATATTTAGTCCTCTTTTCTGCTGTTATGAAATACAGTATAGGTCTGTTCGCAATACGAGCACGGGGAGAAGGCACAGTGAGTATATGTTAAACCTCTTACTTATTTTTTAAATTTAATAACATCCCGCAAAACCCAACTTAATACCGCCTTCGAAAATATAATCTGACAGATACGTTGTAGAAGAAGAGGAGAGGGAGGGAAGTAGAGAGTAGGTTCAGGAGGAAATATGCGGAGTGGTAGAAAGTTAGAATGCCACAAGAGAAAACATCTGGATGATTATGGCGTTTGGATTTTAAGTGTACTTAAAAGCGACTGACTCATGACAGTAGATTTACTGGCATGTAAAAGAATTCCTGCAGGACAAAATTCCGGCATGGCAGCGGCGCTGATATGACCCTCAAAATTGACAGCATTATTAACAAACTGACATTTAATATTACGAACGAAGTTGTACAATATTCACCAGTGTCATATTAAGTTTTTCCATTTTATTTATGTAATCTTAGCATTATATAATCAAAATAAATCATAGCCTAATTCATCCATAGCTGACATAACTGAGAGTGTCTTCAACTGTACGTATATATTGGTTGCATAAAGTGAAATGTTAGCTTCTCTCTCTGCATTTTATTTGTTTTTATTTGGTTATTGAATTTTATCTGCTTAACATGGTAAATGAGTCAGTATGCAGTTTTTAATTATGTTATGTTTCATGATGTAGAGGAATTTCTGCCTCCTTTGTTCAAAGAAATGGAAATGGTTTGATCTTTTCTCAACCAAGTGATCCAACTTCCGAGTATTGACGTGTGCAGAAATCCTTTCGTATACGTTAAAAGACTTGCAGAACTCAACGGGGCTATTTCGCTGAACGACCTTCGTTTTACCCCTCTTGCTTATCAGTGTAGGGCGCTCATTTAGAAGGATAAAGCGAAGGTCGCACTCGTCAGTTCTTCACTGGCCGATTTTAACTCGAAATACCCCTGTTGGAAACTTTTGATTTTCTAAAAATGGCTCTAACGATTTTGATTAAAATATCGTATATTAAAGATATTTACCTGACAAATAAAATGTATATTTTAAATTTTCTGGGAATAGCCTCTAAAGATTACTTTATTCTGAGTGAATTTTACAGAATTTTGCATAACTGCTAAACCGCAAGAGATAGAAAAAAAAACTTGCCACACAAAAAAATGTAGAGCACGTTAAAACACACAATTTATGTTATATACATTTTTTCGTGGAGTTGATTGTTTTTTAGATATTCCTTGTTTTTGTTTCAGCTTTAAAAATTTATACCTTTCTCATACAGGAGTTACTCAACTCCTGTCCATACAAATAACGAAACTTCAGTGACATAGCAACCAACTTTTGACAATAAATTTAACCTATGCTACTCCCTTATTTCGCTTCTACTTACAAGGAAGCAATTTTGAACACCATTTCTTCTAGCTTTTAGTCGATTAGCATGGAGTAAATAGAAGCATAAGCTTTTTAACAATAATTTGTTGCAGAGATGTAGAGAAAGTCATGTGCATGGAACACATCAGATTTTTTTAAAGTACGAAGGGATATACAGAACAGCTGCTACCTGGTATAAGCCACAGCAACTTGGAATACCGGTATTACATGATAGCTGTAGGAAATAGGATGCGCGATTACTGGCATTTGTGCCATAATGAGGTGTTTATGCACGAAATTGAATACAGAAATTACTTAATTTATGATGGGATTGCATAAATAGTCTGTTTATTTATGTTTTCATTTATATAGTCTCCTTTAGCATCTAAGGTCATCTAAAGCTTTGCTTTAGAACAATTCATTGACTGTAGGTTCTTTAACGTTGAATATCTAATCATTTTCTTTTCTTCAAACACACAACACACACATATTCACTCTCACATACATATTTCCAGAGGCTGTGGGGGATAGGAAATGTTTTGGATTAAAGAAAACTTGCATTCCTAGTCAGGAATTGAGCTCAGGACCTATGGGTAAGTCAGCTCGCTGACCACTCGACCACTCAGGCAGTCCATAAATTATCTGTTGTACCTTATCACCTTAACGTTTGTTTCACAAGCTTATTTGCTCAGCTTTATCTGGCGCAGACCTTCTGTTGGATTATACGGTTAACATCATTATTAGAGCATTGGAAATCGATCGACCTGTTGAAACGGTTTTAGCTTTTGCGTGATGAACAAGCATCTGTCAATCGCTCTACAACTGTAGACCCTGATAAGTCGATTTGTTTGTTATGGCCAGAGGGTTCGCGATATGTTGACGTCTTGCTCCTTGTGATTGATGTCGTTCTATGCATTAGAGAAACCGTGAAGACGAAAGCGCTGAGAGCAGCATGTAACTTTCTTAGTCCATGCGTTATATAGACTAGTGGAGGAAATCAAAATGCTCTCTCATTCTTTACTTCATGCATTTGGTGTTTTAAATCTTTTTTGGGATTTTAAATCTTATACTGTTACTAAGATTAACAATGTTTTCCAATGCTATTTTGCATATTTTGGGTGTAATGTTGCCATTCCTTTTTCCTTTCTCTACCACGTATAGTAAGTGAGGGAAGAGCTGAATTCCACCCAAAAATTCGTTGCTAAGATTACACTGAAAATATATGTTTTAGGTCTTCTGAATACCAAAAAGCATTATTAGAAAAAGTTGTGTGTGTTTGTGTGAGGGAGAGAGAAAGAGAGAGAGAGAGTGAGAGAGTATGTGAACAGTATACCTCAACGTAAAGAATGTTAATACTTTCCCCTCATTCTTCCTTTTTTTTTTTTCTTGCTTCTTTCTTTCTTTCTCTCTCTCTCTCTCTCTCTTTCTCTCTCTATTCATCCGCATCGTATCTAGGACTTACAAGCTCAGTACTTGCCTGGTGTCAGACACCTGCTGACCAGATCTCTGGATCAGAGAGAAGACTGTGATCAGCCCGATGCCTGGTATGCAAGTGAAGTAGTGGATATATGAAAAAATAGTTAAATGGACATTTTATTTATTGCAATTAATTAATAATTTTGTATATTAATAATTAAATTGAATAGATTTAAGTAAAGAAAAAAATATAAAACATATAGAAGATATTCAAATTTCTTGAAGACACTATCTCCAAGATTATATCCTTTACATAAAATTCTGCTAAAAAGGGTATGACAGGAAAGATATTATGGACAATTGGTACGGGGAATGGCGGGGGAAACCGCAGCAGCCGGAGAAAAGCCGCCCAGACGCCGCTTCGTCCACTACAACTCCCAAATGCGAACCCCTAAGATCAAACCAAAGCCCCTAGGCGAAAGCCGAGCGGCACCACCCCATCCATTAAACATAAAACTTGATATTTAAGTTCGGCAGTTTCCACGAATGCAACAGGAAGGTTTTCAAGAAAAACTCCCTACACCAAACCATCATTTATATTGACAATTCTTCAAAAATTTTGATTTTCTCATAATGGTTCTAACATTTTGAGGAAATTTACTGTATATATTTTACTAAAATATTAAATAAATGAATTATTAAATATTAAAAATAAATATTTTCATGACAAATAATATGCACATCTGGAATTTCCTGGGAGTACTTTGATGACTTTAATATAACTCATAAGTCATGAGAGATATACAAATTCTTACTATAACTAAAAGTCATTTACTCACTTTTATTTGTTGGATGTAAGGATTAAAAGGATACATAATTACAAAGCTTTACAGATTGGATTTGATGATTTAAAGCCACTGATTGCAGTGTTAGTTTTACACATGGAAATTAAAGATGCTTTTGAGAATGAATATAAGTATATTTCATTCCTGTTGTTACATCTGCATTAGAGTGTTTTTACTTTCTCTAGTCCACATGTACAATGCATATAGTGGATAGAGAAGGTATTGTATTCCACCCAAAAATCGATATCGATAATTTACCGGAAATGTATGTTTTGGGGCCCCCTGCGTGCGAACATTTCTTTTTTTTTTTTAGAAAAGGTCCGCGCGCGTGTGGACACATAGCTCAAAAACGAAAAGATCGTTAAATACCAAACTTGGTATGTAGGTTTGGTATCTCCCAAGTATGTAATTCGAAGGTCTTCAAGAAAATCTCCCCACCACAAACTACGCTTTGCATAGAAACATTTTCGAAAATTTTGATTTTCTCAAAGATATCTCTAGAGATTTTGATTAAAATTCCATATATTTAAGATATTTACATCCCAAATAAAATGTATGTCTCTAATGTTTTTTGAGCAGAGCCTCTGAAAACCTCTTTATTCTGAATGAAATTTTCCGAATTTTACTTAATTGCTGAACCGTAAGAGATAGACAAAGTCTTATCTCACAACAAATGTAGATCTCGTCAAAACACACAATTTATGTCCCTTACGTATTTGTTGTGGAGGTAACCTTGTCACAGATATTCCTTGTTATTGGTTTCAATTGTAAAGTACTTATACTTTTCTCAGGCAGGAAGTGTCTATTTTTCTTTTGTTCTACTCCTGGCCGAGCAAAGAAGCGATTTGTAATGACAATCGCAAAACGACAGCTTTTAAAACATTTGACTATCACTTTAGCATAGCGCATTCCTTTAGTTCCCTTCTAGTTATAAGGAACTAAGTACTAAGACAATTCTGCTAATGTTTATCTCGATTGGCATAGTGTAGAAAGAAGAATAATTTTTGTAAGAATTTTTAGAGCAGCTAGAGAAAGTCATGTGTGTGTAACACATCAGAATTATGTTTTATTTTACGTTACTCTTATATTGTCACCGCTAGAAAGTGCATCTTATTCTACTGTGAATGAAAGAAATAAAGTATTAAATATAGGAAAAAGCTCTAAATACAACCTCTGGCTCCAAAAGCGTCTGATAGATGATCATAAATCATATTTAGAACAACACAATGGTAACTTTGAACGGGTAACGGTAGGTATTCGATACGAATTTTTGACATTTACAAAATAATTAGCCTTTTCTCACCATTCTTAAAATAATTAAGCATTGTGAAATCTGGATTGAAACGAGTCTTTCGCTTTTGGACGCAAGGTTTAAATATATAGAAGTAGATGTGTGCAAAGATTATGACATAGGTGCCTAGAATTACAAAAACAATGCTTTATTGTAACCACGTGGGAAAAAACTGGGATAAAAGTGTAATCTAATTGACTGAAGTTTGTTGAAATTAGAATTTGTCTCCTTAAGTTGAACCTGCAAAAGCCGACATTATGGAGGGAAATGGTTCCTTCGCTCTTCATGATGGTTACAGTTAACTAATTTTTTTGCATACGTATACCTCACAAAGATTTAAAAGTCAAGGAACATACGGATTTTTTAATCAACCTATACGATAAAATGTGATTTAAAACCCGTACAATCAAATATACAATTTTATCTGTGCTGTAGGTAGTAAATAATCATGATAAAATATGTCTTAATCTACTAAACTTATTCTTGATTTCATTTCTATCAGGAACAAAATTAATTATTCAGTTGCAATAGACATAAATATATACGATTCCCATTTTTCTTGTCGAGCGCTTTAGAATAACCCTGTAAGATATACACGTGTTGTCTCCTTCAGCTCATAGCATTTTAAATGTGTCTAATTTTCGTTAATAGTTTATTATTCATCGAAATGAAAGAATATCATACTTGCAATTTCTGGACAACTTATGCTCTTTTATACTCTCTGGCTCTCGTTCATTGTGTTTATCACAATATAAGCCAGTAGAAGAAAATTTCCCTAGACGCGAGCGTATGCCTGAGGGACAGCTTGTTACTAAGAATGAAATCATCAGCAATGTAAAAGAAAACTATTGAATACGATTGATTTTGGGTCATTCTATAAAACAGCGCTCCAAACAATTAGTTATTGTTTACTTAGCCATGTTGAGATATGCAATCGTGCCAGTGCAGGTAATGCCAGAAACGTCTATAAAAAGTTTTAAAGTAAACACATTCCGCTAGCCGCAGCCACGCCGTTGTTGCGGTCTCTGGAATCATGTTACATCTTGGATACAACATGCGTTTTTATTTGTTTGTTTCTTGAGCAAAATTATAGGCTGAAAGGTTTGGGAGAAATCTGGAATATTAATGCTATAGCTGTTATGTTCAGAACCCGGAATTAGTATTGTTTTTTTTTTCTTTCTTTCTTTTTTCCTGTCCTCAGTTAAACGCCTTACCTTTGTAATAAACAGTGTTGTTTCAATCCCCGTAGCGTACTGACATCTGAGGCTTTTGAAACTTTTGAACGAGGGAATAAAACGTTGCAGGTAGGCAGTATAACTCACGTTTAACTCTTTTAGACTCCCTCTTCTTAGTCTAATGGTCCTGATTAATGGAAGATTGTGCAACTTCTAAATGTAAACTTTCTGAAGTCTGGATTTATTTTGCAGTTGTAGATTTTGATGTTCAGGGTGAACCGATGTTCATTATAAAAATGGGTTTAAAAGTTAAGTTACGATATTATTTTATTGACTTGCGACGATTAAGTGCAATTTCCTAATTTGATCCATCATTACAAAGCCATTGCTATTTTTAGCTTCTATGATTAGTTCACCACAATCTCATTTTTAGACTTGAATTTAAGGTAAGTTTGTGTGTCCATGTTGTAAGTACTCATTGCAATAATGTTTTCAATAATCAGTTTTATATTAAAGCGTTTTTCAAATCTTGATTAAGTGTAATGTTAAATACATTTATTGTTGGCAGATATTGCGTAAACTTTTGATTGCTTAACTGTAGGACGCAGTTAAACAAATCAAGATTCATATATCTGTATTTACATGATTTGTACTTAAGTAGGAAAAACTAATGAAGCAAAATGACAGCAGTGGTGCTGCAAAATAAATACATCAAATTGTAATCGGGTTAACTAGGTATTATGATGATTTCACATATCTGTGTGGAGGGCAACATTTGGAAGAAAGAAATGTGCTCGCGTAATGATTCATATGTTTTAGAGAGTTAACTATATTTAGACATTATTCCTTTGATATATTTAATTTATCAAATCAAACTAACACTAGTATAAGCTTGATCAAACCACTGTTGCTGCAAAATTATCAAAATGAATTTATTGCGCCCCATGCCAAGCTGCTTGTATATTATCCTTGAGCTAATATTGTTTTTGGAATTCAATTCACGAAATAACGATAGAAACTATGATTCTTCCGGTTAGTATTTATAAGATTTCTGAATTTGCGTTTAAATGACTGCATTTAAATTCTCTATCTCCTTTCAACAATTATTCATATAATTGTGGTATAAACTTATGTACTCCTTCTCAAACCTCTACTTATAACGTATAGTAATTTAGCTTTATGTCTACTTTTCTGCTACTGTTTCCTTTTGAGGGCTTCTAACTTTTCAGCAGTTACTCTATATTATCAATTGCCCTTCTTCAGGATCAATTAAGCGATCCTTCTCCAGACACCGTCACTCATCAACCTATAGATCTCTCCTAACCAAGTTGCTCTTCACCTATCCCGATTCTTTTTACTGCCAAGTCACCACTATAAAAATGTTTTGCCCACCTACCCTCATCCATTCTTCTAACATGGCCATACCATTAAAGAGGCCGTCTTGCGATCGCTTCCACCTTATCCATCAACTATTTCAGCACTTCATTTCTCCTTCTTAAACCCTGGCACGTCGTCTTATTCCGTCCTTCTCTAATGCCAAGAACTTAGCTTTTTGACCCAATAGCTAAGTTCATCCCTCAGAACCATAAATCATTATGCTTTCCATAATATATTTCAAAATTCTCTTCTTCCAAATGTTTTTCATAGCCCTACTCCACAGTACTTCATTCATTTCTATAATTTTTGTGCTAACCTGTTATCTGCATCAGCTTTAACACTCCAAGATTCATAAATAATTTATCCCAAATGTTTAAACTGTTTTATAGCTCTAATAATTGGCTGGGACAGGGAAATATCTCTTCCACTTCCTCTTAATATTCGGTTTTTTACATTCTTACTCTCAGTCCTCCTGTTTCGAAAACTTCCAAAAGTTTTCTCATCATGCACTTCCCATCCTCACGACTCTAAGCCATCACCACTTAATCATCTATAGCCAGTAATGAATATACTGTGCACATTGAGCTGTTATATCCGACACTGTAAATATTAACATACGGCTTGCTTTTGGTTTTCGGAAGTCTTTCAGATATTCCTAACTCAAGTGAAGTGGAACTATTGTTTGATTTCATTGGTTGAAGTGATACTCTTTGGCACAAAGTGAAACATCAGCGACATATTCTTTATTCTGGGAAGTTGCTAGTACTTCTTATTGCACCAATGAGCATGTACCTTCAACCAATGAAAAGCAGAAAAATTGTTTTATTTCACGTTGAGTTAACAATACCTGAGAAGGCAAAAAGACAAACCATGTTACTTTCTAGTATAGCACAATAATACACTCAAGCAGTTAGTTCACTGCTCCGTGATAAAGATGCGTGCAAGAAATAATATTTACATGCTTCTTACACTCTTTAACTGTGTGTCATAATTATTATTTATGTTATGAAATTATCATAACCCAGATTACAATACCGATCGCGTATACATTTTCTTACATCTTCGTGATCAGTATTTTTAGGTTATGACGCTCTTCATGCTTACTGAAAATTTTAGTGCATTGGACAGCATTTGTGTGTTTAAACTTAATTCGCTTTTGTTTATTTCAGCGAATATACTCATCAGGAACTTAATGAAATATTATATTATGCTACTTTGTTTTGAAGTTTTCTTACATTATGAATGATTGTAGACACATCATAATATTTCACTTATCATGCAGAGATTTCTAATCTATTTTTTATTTTTTGTTTTCGACACCACAATTTTGTTTCCAGGCAATCATAACGACATTTTCGATATTGATTGTTATTGATTTCGAATCGCTGTTATACTCCGACGCCCCCTGCAGCGCACTCCATTATAAAGGTAATCGAGAGTTTTTTTTCTTATTTTTAGTTAGCCAGAGATATCAATTTTGGTATTTCCTATATGGAAAAGGGGTCATGTTCAGGGGCCAGAGTTCACGTTCATCAACCGTAAGCCAAAAAGTAAAATATACTATTTTAAAGCTATTAAACTTTGAGCTAAATAAGACTATTTCTCACTGGCATGTAAATTGCCGTACATCTAAAATTACTAAGAAGAGCATTCGAAAATGTTCTTATGAGGAGGTGAATGTGGAAAAAGTTTGATGATTATATTGAGTAAAGTTAATCTACCTGTTACAAATTAAAAGATACTCCTCATAATAAACATAATTGTGTTAATCTTATCGGAATTTACTATTACTTGTACACCACTTAAAATTAATCAATATGGAAATTGTAACTACATTTGAAGACAAGTGGTACCTATTATTCTATCATATATTTTTGTAATTTTAGGAACATGATATTGTAGAGAAATTAATTAAACTAGACTTTTGATTTCTTAAGTGAAGCATATTTTTAAACGAGTAATTGTAATTAAAGCGCAGAAATGTTCTTATTGTTTCCTAATCTGCAGGGGATCGTGGGTTCAAGTCCCGCCCTGGGCATGGGTGTTATATGTTTGTGTATGTGTGTGTAAAAGGTAAAACAGAAATTCAGTAATCAAACAGTAATCAAAGTAAACAAATTAGGTAAATAAAAAGCAGGGAGTCCCGATCAGACTCCGGAGTTGTATTTAAAAAAAAAAAAAAAAAAATCTACGTGGTCAGATAAACTGTGATTATTACGTCATAATATTAACATTAAATGTTATTAAATCTTTGTATTTCCTAGTGCCTATATCTTTGCCACTTTGGATAGTTACATGCAAAATATTTTGAGAATGTAGGAAATACTGTTTTCAGTTACTAGAAAATGCCAGCCTCCTTCTCTTCCAATGCTAGTCCTTTCTGCCCTCCCAGACAAGTAACGTACCGGCCGCGCCGTGGCTGAGTGCTCAGACCACTCGCCTCTCGCTTAGACGGCCCGGGTTCGATCCCAAGCGACCGCATGTGAGATTTATGGTGGACAAATCGGCGCAGGGGCGGCTTTTCTCCGGGTTATCCGGTTTCCCCGGCCATCGCATTTCAACGGGGCTCCATCTTAGTGTATCATCAGTGTCATCGCCTGCGGTGCCATTGCAGTAAAAGCGGGCGTTAAACACTACAAGAAAAAAGAGTAACGTACCATTAACAATCCTAACGTGATCGTCAAGTTTACATTAACTTGAAGCAAACTTGTTATTTATTTTACTTCTATTAAATTTGTTATTGGTTTTAGTTCTATTTAGCTCCTCAAGGCAAAAGTCAACTTGTAGTTTTGCTGCAATGAGGTTGAAGAGTAAGGTAAGTATATAGGTAATGTAAGGTTTTTACATTCTTTAATAAATACCTCCAATAGCTATAGAAATAAATATAGAGACTTCACCGAAAATACATGGTTTGTGCTACCCTGAATAAAAATGTTTATGAAGGTTCTGAGGGCACATGTGCGTGAGCAGCATAACTCAAAAATAAATGCTGTTTAAATACCAAACGTGATGGTTGAAAACTCCTCCAATTTGGGAAGTAGGAAACTGACTTTAAATTGAGGCACAAAAAATCTTTGGTGATCAACTGCTCACACTATATAAGATGGGCGACTATCTCATCTGCCTGTTGATACGTTCATCCTGTCCTAAACGTTGAAAAAAAGTCTGATGTGTTACACTCACATGACTTTCTCTAGCTGCTCTACAAACCTACTACAAAAGATTCTTCTTCTTCTTTGTACAATGCTAACCGAGATAAATATTAGCAGAATGTTCTTATTACTTAGTTCCTTATAAGTAAAAGGGAATAAGGGAATGCGCTACGCTAAAGTGATTGTCAAATGTTTTAAAAGCTATCGTTATGCGATTATCATTGCAAATCACTTCTTTGCTTGGCCAGGAGTAGAGCAAAAGAAAAACGGACACTTCCTGTCTGAGAAAAGTTTAAGTACTTCACAAATGAAACCAATAACAAAGAATATCTCGGAAACGGTTACCTCCACAACAAAAACGTAGAGGACAAAAATTGTGTGTTTTGTCGTCATGTACATTTTTTGTTTAGTGAGTTTTTTCTATCTCTTACGGTTTAGCAGTTAAGCAAAATTCGGCAAAATTCATCCCGAATAAAGAGGTCTTCAGAGTTTATTCCCAAATTATCGAGATATACGTTTTATTACGGACATAAATAGCTTTAATATACGCGATTTTAATCAACATCGTTACAGCCAATTTTAAGAAAATAAAAATTTTCGAAATTTTTTCCATGTAAAGGGTAGTTTGTGATGGGGGATTTTTTTTTGAAAATATTCGTGTCGCATCCTTGGAAGATACTAAACCTAAATATCAAGCTTGGTATTTAACGGTCTTTTCGTTTTGGGGCTATGCTGTCCACAGACACACACAAGGACTTTTTTTTTAAAAAAATGCTTTTTTCGGACTCAGGGGACCCAAAAACATATATTTCCGGTGAAATTTCGGTATCGAATTTTTGGGTGCATTACAATATCCCTATGTACATTGTACATATGGGGGCTAGAGAAAGTAAAAATGGTGAAGTGAAATTTATTGTTTCCATTGTTTGAAAGAGATACCACCTTGGAATTTATATAGTAAATGGGGATTTTTTTTTTTATTGTGAGCTTAACGTCCTTTAACCTGGTTGGTCATATCGGACGATGAATGAAATTGGTGATATGATGCTCAAATGATTTCGGGGTTAAGTTACCCGACATTCATCTTCTCTGGATAAGGGAAAATCCCGAAAAAAACCTTATCCGGATAACTCACCCTAAGTGAGATTCGAACTCACGACCTGTTGAATGTGAGTCAGACATGCTACCACCACACTACCCAGGTGGGCTATTTGGGGATTATTAATGGACGCTAGGCTACCGGATTTTTGTGCGCTATTTCAAATGGTTCTCAAGAAAAATGTTATTTTACAGATATGTTCGTGGTTTGTCAAAATAAAAATTTAATCCGAAGATCGTTTATGAATATTGCTATTTCCACGTGTAATTTCACAATGATTTCTGAAAGAACTTAAACTATTTATATTAAATGCATCAATGTCAGAAAAAATGTTATTACAATTTATGTATATTTAAAAATGAATTCATTTTCTTTAATACCTGAAATACATCAGATCTCAAAGTAGAGGAATTAGAGGAATTATTAACATTTAACGTATTTCAATTGCTCCCATAATTTATACATCAAGGTTCAGACAAGTTTGTCCAACAACTTTCTGTGGGGAGAATGTTACAGGCTGAAAAGTGGCGAAGAACCAACGCTTGAGAAGATTAATGTAAAAGTTTTAGCAATCGGTTTTGCTACCGGCCACGTTTTAGGTTTGGGTTCTTTCTGTTAAGTTGTATATTATATTTAATATTTCTCTTATTTGTTTATTTTACTTATCTGATAATCGGTAACTTGTTACTGAAGTAGGACATTAATTTCTGCGATCTATTTTTCTGATTTAATTACTGTTCGGTTTTCACTTGAATATGTTAAGATTGGTACTACCATAGTGTTATAGAACTTTTAACTGTGTAGATATTATATTTTGTTTTTTCTTACTGTCCCACAAATGCTGTAGTACAATCGACATAATTTTATATTCATGTAATTTTTGTACCTAAGATATATTATATACTAAATAGTTAAATTTATTTATTTGAAATGTTACGTTATTTTTATAACTATTTTACATCTTTTGTGATTTGTATTCTTAAAATTCATTAATTTAGTTTTTAAGTTCATAATATTCAACAGGTATTATAACAGCTTGCTATTTCATTTAATTTTAGAGCTGCTATCTGAAGTTCGTCCTCAGTATTCTAAAATCACTTAGTTTTATATAATTTGTAAACCATACGAGATAGACGAAAATTTAATAAATACAAATCAAGATGCTATTAAAAGAAAATTTATTCCAAATGTTAGTGGTTTTAACCATTTACAAGATATTTATTACTATTGCTTTGAATTTGTCTGTGGAGTTTACGAAAATGTTTGGGCACCATTGTTTTATTTCTCGTGATGTGCAGATCATAGGATTACAAAGCAGGCCTATTACACTGATATAAATTTTTCTTGAAATTTGTTATAGATTATTACAATTTTTCCCAAAGTGCGAATGTTAAAAGCCAGACTGAAAAATTCAATGCCAGGATTTAAATCACGGATCTCCGGATTTCCTCTCGGTTGCTCCGACCACTGACTAAATAGTCAACTGTAAAGCCTGGGATTTAAGTGGTTACTGAGTTTGTAAGTCATATCAAAATAATCCCTAGCATGGCTTACTTCCTAAGAGAAGTAAAGCCGTTGGTCCCGTACCATAGATTTACGGCACGAAAAGAACTTCAAGCTGATAAAGTGGCCTCTGAGCAAAATTAAGCGGTCTTTCACACCCAGTATAGAATGGGTACGCTGAAAGCCACATTAGTTATAATTTGAGATCTTCTTGTGGTTTATCGGGGAAAAACGCGGGTCAGTCGGAGAATTTATTGCGTACCAGCATGTTGCCATGGTAGCACAGTGGTCAGAGCAACTGAACGGAAAACAGAAGATCTGCAGTTCAAACCTCGGCTATGGCATTGCATTTTTGAGCCCGACTCTACCTTTCCAACTTCGGTCCTACACTTGGCTGGTGTAGAAGAAACAATTAATTCACATTGATACTGTTGACTGAAATGCACATCAGAGCATAAAGTTTTTTTCCCCATAAGTTTTCGGTATCTGTGGAGGAATGAGGGATTCGAAGTAACCATTAGTAAGTACTATTCCATTCTATGATGCAGATACTGTTTCAAAACAACGATGCATTTTTGTTTTTCTTCAGTTGGCAGGACTTTCACGTAAACATAGCCAGAGAGTTTCATCTTGAATTGAGAAATAAAAAGATAACTTCCCGCCCCCTCCCTTGGCCGTCACAATCGCTTCAATTAAATCATCATCGAACTACTGTGAAAAGTTGTGAGCGAAGCAAGTTTTCCCTCTCAACATCCCTGAAGCATTTACAACTTCTTCAACCAGAAGAATGGGGCAGTATTCCCTTTGGTTTATTCTACGCTTCTATGAATACATTCTTGCAAGAATGAAAGCTGTATTATAGCTTTTTGATAAAGGAATTAATGTCTTTCCGAAGGGTTAATCTTGTTTCATCCATCTGTTGTGTGTGTGTATGGTTTTCGGTAGCTGTAAGCTCTTTGCGAAGATTTCTATTTTTGAATAATTTTGATGAATAATTGGTAGGGCAAAGACTTAATTGGCTCAGTCTTTGTTGTTAGAATATTAACATACGAAGAAAGAAATTAATTTCAGTCTCACATTCTACACTAAATGTATATTTCGATTTACAGTCGTTTGCAGACGTTTATTACTGTAATACATATGTTTTAAAATGCTAGCTGCTTCTGTTAAAAACTTGTGTAAACGAAAAAAAAAAAACATTGTTTGCACAAGGATTTAAATAATATGTAGCAACACTTTTAAGGCCACTTTAAAATCAACTTAAATTTAGTTTTCAAACCCTAATAAGGGTGCAACGAACCAAAGTAGATAAAAGAAAAAGCGTTTTAAGAATAATTTGTACAGAGATGTAGAAATCATGAAAATTATAGAAAATCATATTTTTAGGCTCTTTTGTTTGTTACCTCAGGATTTCTCCTAATATATTATTCTCCCTGAAAAACTCTCTTTTCGGCTGACTTTAAATGAATAAATTGTAACTTTTTATAAACAATTTTTTAGCTATTATTAGAAATCATAAATAAAGGGAAGGTTTTTTTCATTTCGAGAGTATTCTATCACGAACCATCGTGGTATTTACGTCACGAGGATTGTATCATAAGTAGTTGTGGTTTTCACGTTGTCGTACTACGAACCTTCGTGCTATATACGTTGAGATTATACAACGCAAGGTATTGCTGATAAACTGATGTTAGTCGTGAGAATAATAAATTATTTGATCAGTTATTTACCTCAAGATAAAATTAATATATAATAATTCTGGAAGATTATTCGGATAATACTATTCCTCATTCAGGTATTCTTAATGTTATACGTGAACTACTTGTCATAAATTACCTTTAGTTGAAAATATACAGTATGTTTCTTAGTATGTTTCTTAGGCCATAGGGAACTCACAGTACATAAGTTCACAGTTTGTAATCAATAAATATCTGGCACACAATCGCATTACACTTCTCCACGTTTCTCTGCACCAGTCACGCGACTTGAAATTAAGACTGATTAGCTGACTAAAAATCAGTTCGGAAAAATACGATACCTATAGGGACACATCCACAGAATTATAAAAGAAAACTAGCGTCACCTACAAGGACCCAAACAACTTTTCCATACGACTCTACCTATAGGAACCCATCCAATCCGATTTCTGCTTCAAAGCTGGAGTAATCCGCGGCATAAGATTAACGCTTCACTCTTAAGGAGATATTCACGACTTATTATAGTATAAATGTATACAAGTACAAGGTGGCAACCATTTCCGTAACATATGTTTTAGTTCCTTCTAATCACTTCATATTTTATCCAGCGATTCTTAAAATATTAAAGAGCTATTGTTTCGAATTCTCAACGCATTCCAATAATTTGAAACACATGGATAGCATAACAATGTATCGACTTGAGTACATAAAAAGTGTTATAAGAACATAGAAAGGCATTAGAGTGTTACACTTAAGGTATTTTATAATGAATAAGCATTAAACACTCAACACGGATTTGACCTGAAACATCTGCATCAGGTCATTGCTTTTGTAATAAAATAACAAAAAGGGTGATCAAAAGAAATGTAACGAGAACTTATGACCAGGAAAAATTAGGGATGATGTGGCACAACTATTTTAAAAGGGGAAAAAACTCTTATCTCAGAGCTAGAAAAGAAACACTTCAAGATTATGGCTACAGAACAGAACCGACCCTAAAACGTCGCTTGCAGAAAGTTGATGGTTAAATTTAGCACTAAGTCAGTGTTAAAAAAAATGACTATTGGACGGCTCTGACTGCCTGCTTTAAAGTTGTGTTGAAAACACTAGAGAGTGAATTGTAGCTGTATTACAGTTTCGAGCAGGATTGTATACAATGTATAGATCGTATTTCATGGTTTCTCTCACAGCAAATCCAAAATAAGTTTCTTCATATTTCTTAGTTTTAGTAGTCTTTTGAGTCATATGGTAATAGAAAGAATGTGTTTATGAAGACACAATAATATCGGCAGAAACCTCAGATAGATTATTCATGGCGCTCTCACCTAACGGGATGGCTTAAGCGGTAACGCCTGTGATTCGGATTGGGCGTTTCCGAGTTCGATTCCTGGTCACCATCCACTCTGATCCATGGGTGTTTTTTGTGATTCCCCAGGTCGGTAAGTGTTGGGTGTTCACCCTCTGCAGTCGCCCTCCGTGGTGTAATGGTTACCATGCTAACTTCATATACCAAGGTCGCGGGTTCAAACCTGGCGGAGGACGATGGATTTTTTCGGGTGTAAAAATCCTTAGCATGGCTTCCTTCGGAAGGGAAGTAAAGCCGTTGGTCCCGTGTCGTAGATTTACGGCACGTAAAAGAACCTCAAGCCTAATAGAGGCCTCTGAGCAACATTAAGCGGTCTTTCACGCCCAAATTAGAATGGAACGCTGAGAACCACAGTAGTTAGAGATCGTCCATAAAGAAGACACCATTTATTTCACCTTCTACCACGATTTTTCTGTTCAGCATTTTCCGTACCCATCACTTCCATGAGGCCTAAGCGACGCTGTTTGGCGTGTTGCGGCTGGGCAGTGGTTGTGGGTTCTGTAGATGTTTCTTTTTGGTGTCGTTGCCGGACTACTCTTTCAGAATGCGCCTTCGGGTGCTTTCGGGCGGGCGCCTTTTCGGAGGATCTCCGAAGGCGAAATTAAGTAAGAAGCAAATTAATTGTAATCAATTTCCCGAAGATTTTTTTTTTTATTATCAAATGGGAATTTGGTTTTTATTTTCATGTTTACCTTTATGTAATGTTTGATTCGTTTCTTGTCTTACTGAAATGAATCGTAGACCATTTGATTTCGAAACGTCCTCGTCATCCAGATCTGGTCGCTCTTCGAGCCCTCATCCCTCCCTCCCAGGGTTAACGTAAGTCGTAAAGGGCCTAATGGTCTGTGTGCGGTTCTTTGACCCAGTGAGTGGGGTCCCCATCCGCGATAATCCTTATCATAATTACGTTCTCCTTCTCAAATACCAATACTAATAAATGTAACAAGAATTAGTTTGTTTAAAGAGAAGCTCTTAAAAACAGAAACAATCAACAACCAAATTGAGCGTTCTAAATAATGATTCATTATATCATAAAACTATGATAAAATGTTTCTTTAAAGTATCCCATCTTAGAAATAATGGAGCAATGGAAATTTTAACACTGAGTATTTTTATATAGATGAAAACTCTTTGGTTCTCATGCGATTGCTATTTATCGTTGCTTCAGCATCACATTCTCGTTCAAATCACACCAGAAACGTGACCGCGGTGCCTCAGCTCTCGGTCTTACATTATATTGTTCTGCTAGGTTGGTAACAGGGGGAACATTAAAAAATTGTTACTTAAATTTCATAGTAAAGATAGCAGTGTCGTGAGTTGTGCTTGATGTAGATCTTAAGCGCTTACCATACAACATGAAGCCCGTTCTGCTGGGGAGGCAGAAGAAAAAGAAGACATTGGAAAGAATCGATTGTTTAAATCGAGCTGGCAAAATATATAATATATTCAATTGACATGCTAAAGTCTAAGGCTCATTTACGAGATGTAAACATTCTTATCATTAATTTAAGTATTGAGAACGCGAAATTCGTAGCTTCTGTGTATAAGCTGAGAGAAACTATTTATTCATGACAATTAATTTACATGAATTCTCACCGAGGATTAGAAACATATATTTCGTAAATATTACCCATTTATTTAATCTTTTAATATACTGCAACTACTGTGTTTTGTTTATACAATCCTGAATTGTCAAAGTATCTAATGTTTTCGTTCATCGAATGCTCCGCAACTATGCGCTGAAATCTGCTCATATTAGAATTAGCCCATAGAATCCCTGAAGGGAAAGCAAGGGCTTGTTGGCTGGCAAGGTGGCTTGGCAATGCCAGTAGCCATTTGTGGCTGATTCTGTCAGTTGTCTCCACTCACCTCGGTCCTTGATTGTTGCGGTTCCATTGGATCCAAAGTAGGTTTTAAGCTGTCTTCCCTTGCTATTTTCTGACGCCCTTCGTTTCTGTGGCCTGCTTCTTCTAGTTTTATCAATGTATCTTCTAAAATTCTCATATTCCAATCTTGAATTTGTTGCTGGTTATGTCGGACCAGTTTTTAAATTTTTGAAAGCTGTTGGAAATCTTCTGCTCATATTAACTTTCAAAAATGCAAGCTGATATCCATCGTTAGAGGATGAATGGGTTGAAAACAACGAACATTCTCAAATGGGCTACTCGATTTCCATTCTCAAAATAATTCAAAGTATTCTATCGAAAACTCTCGCGAGGAAAATAAATTTTATGCAGAATGTTTGTAATTGAAGTAGTGTTTAACCAGATTATGCCCCAAAAAGTAGTTATAACGTGTAGCTATCTTTGAATGTAACATGTTTATAAAATTGCACAGATTCAGTTTTGGAAATCAACTTCTGATGCAAAACTGTATCCAATTGCAATCAAGAATAAATACAAAGGGTTGCTTGAGTTCACTACTTGAGTTCAGAGTCCTACATGACCGGCATCAACATTTCTCCAAGAATATAAAAACGTCTAGCATAGTTACCAAAATGTCTGATAAAACTTGGAAAGTTCACTAACATCCTGGAAGTAAAGTATTTTATTCGTTCGTCAAGTCCAAATATCTAATTACGTAGCGCACTATAATATCAGCCCAGATTGATGGTTTTTAAAAGTGCTGCCCTATTTCAGTAAATTTACTACTAAGGCCTTTCTAGACGAAATTCCGGCACACCGGCATCGCTGATATGATTCTGGCAGTTGACAGCGTTTTTAAGAAAAACAAATATTTACTTTTATTAGGATATTGAGGATCTAGACAATTTCGAATATTTCCATAAAATAGAAATAGATTGACAATTAAATCAAAACATCATAAACCATTTTAGATTTAGTATCCAGCGCAAACGCACTGATAGACTGCCGACTCTAGTGTATGAGCTGTCGGCCTGAACAATGAAGTTTGTTGCTGCTAAAATACTGTGACTTGCATTCCCCATTTCCGGGGATTTTGGCTCAATGGTGATTCTCCTCGACATTCCAGGTATGGAAAAAATATTTGTTTTGGGATGATTGCTAATTGGCGGAGACTGTAGGCTTAATATGGGACGGCCGTCCTCACTGGCCTGAACCGCTCCCTTCGAGCGGCTAAAACCTTCTGATAAGAGTCAACCCTGGAAGGAAGTGTAATACTAGCCTGTTGAAAAATATAAATAAAACAAACACAAATTTAACCAGAAGAAGAGATATATTCCCTTTTAATTAGTAAAACACGCTTACTAAAGTATGGCATCGTTGTACTCTTCTCAATCACCAAACCTTCCATTAAATCAGTGCACCAAATGAATACCTAATAGATGATTCTTATACCTTCAACCATCTCCCCTTGATTTAGGCGGTGCTCAATAAAGCCCATTTAGTTTCTGAAAGATTTAAATCACAAAATTACCTGTTGGGAAATACATGTTTATCAATCATTAGACTGTTTGCCAAGGTTTTTCTTTACGTATGATGTTCTGATACAAAGAGAAACTATTTCTTTATCACAGGAATAGAGCAGGAACAATTCAAGAGGTAATTTCTGAAATATAAGCAATTCCAGATGTTTACTATAAATTATTATTGTGTTTCAATGATTCCGTCAGTAAAATCAGGTAATATCTCTAAGAATTCATTTGCATATACATATTGAAGTGGCTCGTTTTTACTAGCGTAAAATTTGCACTGAAATGGAAAACTATTGAAGGTGGTGTAATGCAGCTGAAATGATACATTTAAGAATAAGCAAACTGAACTGAAGTGGTAGATTAAACTTCCATATTGCTACATGCCTGCACTTGCGACATTAAGGTCCACTGGCTACGAAATAAGTCAAAGTAAAACATTTGCATTGAAACACTAACAGAAACTATAAAGTACTCTTTCAAAAATTGTCACACGTATAATCAACCACTGAGAAGTCGGTCTGGGTAGCTCATTTGGTTAGATGCTGGCATTTTGAACTCAGGATCGCTGGTTCAAACCCACCACAGATCGATGGAGTGCTTCAAAGCAACAGCTACATGTGATATTTACTGGCATATTAAAGAACTCCTGTGGGACGAAATGTCGGCACATTGGCGGTGCTGATATGATCGTGGCAATTGACAAGAAAAATATATAAAATATATACCACCGGGACACGTATATGGAAATACCTCCAAACAGGACGTTGGGAAACATTATTTTGTATCTAGAGAAGTTCTGTTAAAGATAATGACAATAGCCTGATGATGGTTATGATGATGCAAAAACAACTGTTTTGGTCGTTGAACTTTTTATTTAGAATATGAAAAGTTTTATACAATCAGTGGTAAATTTCCTTGGAACAATAAATGACACTGTCTACAAAAGTAAACAAAATTCTTAACTAACCCATCTTGGCTGTAAATGCTCGTTTTGAGGCAACTGATGTTAGCTTGCCACTTTCTATACTATAAACGTCTGTTTTTTTATTTTCTTAAAATTATTAATAATTTGAAACTCGACATTGTAAATAAGCGTAGGTATATCTAATTCTCTGTAAGTACTATATTCTGTGGACTTTAATTGAAAAAATGTATATACAAACTTTTTATTTCAGAAACATTTGAATAAAATATACAGTTTCTGTAAAATTATTTCTTATTACCATTAGCCGTTTCCGAAGTATTACGGAATTTTCAATATTCTAGACAAAACCCTTAAAAATATTTCTTATTACCTCACATAAGGTGCACATATTTTCAGAGCTACCTTCATCTTAGCTTGTATAACATGCAACTTTGCACTTCTATATATGTGATAATTAAGGGGATAAGGCAGTGAACATACGGAAGCTACATCTTAAGTGAGTTGAATTACCACTACTCTTAAAATATTCAACTGTTTTTCCAGAAATTTGTATTATTTATAAATCATGGCAATTATTTCAAGTGGTTGTTTGTATTAATAGCTTATGTGATTGAGTCCATAAAAAGTATTTCATTCAGCAGAAAAGTAATAAAATTTAATCTTAAAACATGTGAATATAACTTATTTTCTGATACTGCTTGCAATACATAATTATACTTTTGCATGCTTGTTCTTAGTATAATCAGCTATCTTCTAAACCTCAATTATTTAGCTATAATACAATTTCAGTAGAAATTAGAAAAGAAATATATTTACAAATTCAAAAAAGTAAAAATGTGAAAAATTTGCAATGTTGTTGCTTTCTTAATCTCATCAATATATACTATAAAATGACGATTATGGTTCAGAACGTTAAACTAGGTGTTGTATATATGTGCTGAAAATATCAGCTTTCCAGCTTTCTGAGAAAAAAGTACATAAACGTCCAAAAACACTGTTTTGGGAAAACTGAATATAAAGATACAAATGTACTTAAAGGAAGAGCAGATTAATTAAATTATATTTAAATTGATTAAAATCCTCTTAACCTCCCAAATGTATGCGTTTTCTAAAACTTAGAAATAATTTTTTTTGTGTCTAAAACAAAAAATGTTATGTTTTACCATTTCAGAGTACCTTATCCCCTTAACCTAGATGTATAGAAAAATAATTGTTTTATGAGTAATGTGTGTAACAACCAAGAAAATAAGTGATAATGAGTCTATACAGTAATTTTATTGTTAAGAATAACTTTTTTCATCAGATTTCGCTCCTGAAAGTTTCAACGGAATCAAGGAATCGAGTGATCGATACACCATTTCTTCTAAGGACTTAAAGGCCTTGAAAGTGATAAGAGTAAATGTGACGGCCATGTTCGAGCGGGAACCCTCCCCACATCCGGCCGACAACACAAGTGTAACTACCCCGACCGATCCGCATAGGCCTCGATCAATATAGCCACCAGCCAGCCAGCGAGCAGCTGCGCAGGGACAGTACCTGCCGTTACTTCATTACCGTCGACAATGGCAACAAGTTCCCTCTTCAACTAACTTTTAATGCTTCACATTAAGTTGGTACGCTGGTGCATTGCGGCTGCGACACATAACTCAAGAGGGATGCACGTGGCTTTTCGATAAAATCTTGTCGGCGGAAATATCTGATTCCAGAGCTGCAGCTACTAAAGGGGTGGCTTAAAAACGCTAATTAAAAGCTCGTCATTAAAAAGAGAACCTCACACTAATTAGAGGTATAGGGTGATCCTGAGTCACTGTTCTTTTTTTCAATTTACGTCTCATGTGCAAAGTTTTCCATTAGTAACGCAACTGAATCCCCCACAGCCCAAAACAGTAGACCAGTTCTGTTCATTGAAAATATGAAAGCCCATATTGGTCACTTAACTCTCCTATTCTAGGGCACCGAGATATCTCAGTTTTAATCAAGTTTCTAAAAGGTATTTGATTTGTTTCCTGATTCTGCAGTGGCGATTTTAAGTCGGCACTATTCAGACCTTCATCTCTGACTAGCTCATGTAAGGTATTCCCAAGACCTCATGCCTGATAAAAAGGTTTCTGAGTAAAATTAAGCGGTCTTTCACGTCCAATACATAATGGGACGCTGAGAAACATAGGATTTAAAGAACGTCTCTAAATAACACCTCAATACCCAAAAAGATTCGGAACCGGCGGTAAAATCTATAGGTCCTCTCATTCCATCGCCATCTCTAAAATGGAAGGTAACAAACTCCGTGCGCTGGGTACTTTTACTTCAGAAATGGGTGGAATGAGGAAACCCCCAAAGGTCAAAGATCATATGAGGAATGTTAGTAGCGACGACAACAAACTTTCCTTATATCTTAGCACATGAAATGTTTATCTTTTGCCTCCAAATAAGCTTCAACCCTTTTTCTGTTTTGCTACAGGTCTAAAACCATCGCAGAAAACGAAGACGAATTTATTTATGAACATAAGTATGGGCCATAGTTTACTAGAAGTGGTATCAGCGTGTTTTATATGTATTTATATATTTATAAATAATTTGTGTTAAATGATAACTTATTCTTTTCACTATTCATACCTGACTCGAGCCCATTTCACCCATCTACCGCTCACGGAATAAATAAAGTGCTTATTTTGATGGCCATAATAAGTTTTCATCCCATCATTCCTTACGGAAGACCTATATGCTCCTTGTACCAGAATTAGACATAGTGTTTAGAGAGAAAACTTTCACAACTGGAACGCAATTTTTGGAAGACGAATATTCCTCCCATATTGTGGCTATGTTGCAAAAGAGTTTACAATTTCCCTTGCTTTGTTTACGTAAGATAGATATAACTGTGGGTGCGAGCTTCAATTGCGTTCTTTCTTATAAAATTAGGCGGTGTCTAAAATATGAATCTGAATGAGCTGACGACCTGATTTCCGAAGCAAATTCTGAAGCTATAGAGTTCTCCATGAGGCAATTCTGGGCACATAGTGAGATTATACAATGGAAACGAATTATTCATGGATATTAAACACCAATTTGCATAATTTACTGCCGTAAACAGTTGAAAAATGTAGCAATTCGATAAGGGCACGAAAAGGATAGGAACCTATAGTGGTAAACTACAATGGGCATCGGATCATGAGCCACACACAGCGTGTATGACACGTTTTCTAAAATATTATTTTTACATTTCCGAGTGCATGGATAAAGAATATCCTTAATTTACTAATTTTAATAGGAAAATAAAATGATTTGCGGCGTATACTTTTGATATTAACAAAACAATAGCAGTAGAAAATAATAATTTTATTAGACTTTTCAAAAATATAAGAATAAGAAATGCGCAGTATTTCGGTCATAAACGATAAACATGCCCGAAGAGTACTTATTTAGGAATTGTCAAAAACGAACCCAATACAATTCTCAAAAGAAGACTACACCACGGTTTCTCACACTTAATTCATTCACTGGATGAAGTCTCCTGCAATTAACTGGACAGAAAATAACCGATTTGATTCAACTTCGTCAGATGCAGTTTTCTTTCTGGATCACACCAAACTTTTTCCTTGGTCCCATAGATGTTTTCGTTGCCATTTTATTTACTTCCAAAATATAATTTGTATATGGAGAAGATACCATTACCTCTTATTGGCTGTTCGCTTCCTGTTCATTCTATGTTTGGCTTTCGGTATAGCCAATATTTCTACTGGTTGTTGTTTCTATTGCATCCTCGTTTTCTGTAAATGGAGATATACTTCCTAGGTTACCTCGCTGTTAAGTTCTGCCACTTAATGTCTCTACCTTTACCAAACTATTTCACGTCACTTGAGATAAACATCCAGAAATAGTCTTATTGCTTATTCATATAAGAGGACTAAGGATTTACTCAAGGAGTCAAGCGATAATCAAATTTCTTAAGAACGGGTCGTTATGTTATTAGTTTGAAATGCTCTTCTCATTAAATACTCAAGAGAAAAAGTAAAAGAAAAACAGCAAGTTTTCTTCTTGAGAAAAGTATAAGTATTTAACAATTCAAAGCAACAACAAAGAATATCTCAGAAATGGGAATGCAAAAGTTTCAGAGGTTATTCCCAGAAAGTACAAGCTATACATATATGGCATGCGGCATGAAATATCTTATACATTTAGTACTTTAATCGATACTGCTAGAACAATTTTTAGGAAAATCAAAATGTTGGAAAACTATTCCATGTAAAGGTGCTTTTTCAAATCTTCGTATCGCTTCCTTGGAAGTTATTCGGTTTTCAATGGTCTTTTGATTTTGCTGTTCAGAGATATACATAAGCTTTCTAAAATGCTTTTATTTATTTATTTTTTTTTAGGTTCAGGGCCTCTAAACATGTAATCAGGAAATTACAGCATCATTTTTACTTTCTCTATAGATACGTACTATGTATAGAAAATACCTTGTATTGCACCCATAATGTAATACCGAGATTTCACCGAAAATATATGTTTTGAGACCCCCTGAATAAAAAACATGTTTAGAAAAAGTTCCGTGTGTGTGTCTTTGGAGAGCATGGCTCAAAAACAAAAAGACCGCCAAATACTAAACTTAGTATTTAAGTTTGGTATCTTAAAGGATGCGATCAGAAGATGTTCAAGAAAATCCCTCTACCCCCAACTATCTTTTACATGGAACATTTTTCCAATAGTTTGATTTTCTCAAAAAGGGCTGTAACGATTTTAATTAAAATCCCTTATACTTAAGATATTTTTATGACAAATGAAATGTATATCTTGGATTTTCTGCGAATAGCCTCTGAAGACCTCTTCATTCTGGATGACTTTTGTATAACTGGCAAACCGTAAGAGATATACAAAAACTTACTACAGAGAAAAGTAGATCTCATTAAAACACACAATAGATGTTATATTAATTTTTTGTAGAGTTGACTGCTTTCGAGATATTTCGGATTATTGGTTTCCATTTTAACCACTTAAATTCTCTCAATTGGGAAGAATTTTTTTTTCTCATTTCTCATTTGTTTCTCGTGGCAATCAAAGAAATTAGAATTTCACATAGCGACCGTCTTTTAAAAGCTACTATCGCATTAGCGTGTATTTTCTTATTTCCCCTCTATTTACAAGGAGCTAGTTCTAAGACTAATTCTGCTTATGTTTCTTTTGATTAGCATGATATATTCACAGATTAATCTTGTGAATAAACGGTTTGCTTGCCGAACAGCTAGAGGATATTATGTGAATGGAATACATTAGATTTTTCCCCCTTCTACTTACAAGGGACCAAGTAATAACATCAATTTCTGCTAACATTTATCTCGATTATCATGTAATAGATAGAAGGATAAGCTTTTTAACAAAAATTTGTTACACAGATGTAGAGAAAGTCATGTGAATGGAAGACATCAGAGTTTTATTTTAATTAATATTAGCAGAGCCTCCTATCGTCTGTGCTCAACACCCGCCCTTGTTGAGCCAATTCCTTGTTCTTCTTCTTCACTCTTAAGGCTTGCAGTTTATTTCATCTTCATTCCAGCCACTCTCTTCCGGTTTTAATTCATGTTCCCCCTCACACACACACACACACACAAACACACTCACATACATACACACTCGCTAGTCGTATCAACATAGGTCAGGCATAGTTGAGCAGCGAATGAATAAGGAAATATTCCACTCGATGGATTAAAGGCAGCTTCGCAAAACCGTGTATACTAATACTGGATTCTTCTCGTATTGGTTTGATGCCAGAAGTTCGGCACTCAAATATTAAACTCTGAACGCATAGGTTATGAGCGAAGTAAATAGAGCGAGTTAACACAAACATGAAGTGGAGCACTAATCAAGTACGGAGTGGGGACTGGGCGTGGCAGAGACAGTTTACTATTTCCTTACCTATATAGACCATTTCGTATTATATCGGCAGGATTCCATTTATTTGATTATATTTACATTTAGAATTCTTGAGATTTTTTTTATTGGTCCACTTACATTCGGCTTTCAACTGTATTGGTCATATGGGCACCCTATTTACCTTTGGAACCTTTCCGCAACGGTGTTATATCGTCTCTTATTGGATTTTATATATGCGTGTTTTTGTACGTTAAATCATAAACACATTTACAATCTCATTCATTCTTCCAGACTCTGGGGAGGCTCGGCCATTATGCTGGCCAGAGAAAAATTCTCACCCTACAGCCGGGCCTCATGCTCGATTTTTAAGTTAAGCATCTCCCAAGGATACGAAGGTTTTCAAGAAAATCCTACACTTCACTTGGATTTTCTCAAAGTTGCCTATAGTGATTTTCGTTAAAAAGCAATTTTTAAGACACTTATATGCAAATAAAATGTATATGTTGAATTTTCTAGAAACATATTCTGAAGTCATCTTTATTCTGGATGACTTGCATATCTGATAAACCGTAAGAGAAATACAAAAGTTTACTACACAGAAATGTGGATCTTATTAGAACACAATTTGTATCAAATACTTAAGATTGTACTACTGCTTAAGCCTAGCGTATTCCCTCATTGGTTTGTGTATACAAGAAAACAGTCATATATAGATGTGTTTATTTGGATTGGTGTGATATAAAATAATCGCGTTTTAGGACTACTCGAAGAGCGGGTGGAGAAAGTCATGCTACTGTAACACATCACATTTTTTTAAAATAAATTTTTGTACCTACTGTAATAATTTTTTGATGGAGGATTTTGTTGTTAATGTTGTTTAATTATTGTATCTTTCTAAGCGGAATAATATCAGTAAAGCAGCGTATTTTTTAAAATAAATCAAAACATGTGAAAAAGTGCATAGATACTTTACCATATACGTTTTTCAGTGCACTATAGAACATTTCTGATACCTATCTGTGTTTTAAGGGAGAAGATAGATTTTGAATTTGGGAAAATGAAACATTTTAACACAAATTGAAACGCAGGTAAAAGAAAACAATTATTTATCAATACGTATTATTCTGATTCCTTGGTTATTCCCTGTTTGCATTTTTATTCTATCAGGATTTGGAATAATTGCTCTTACATTTCAGATAAAAGAGGAACTAACGAAATGAATTAGAAGCATGATATAGTTGAGCCATAGCTTTAACTTAGTACAAATGCTAAGTGAGGACAGTTGTATAATAAGGTATGCAATATAAATGGATTAATAGATTTTACTCTATTTGGAGGCAGTATAATAAATTGAATATTTTAACGTCGTATATTATTTGCTTAACCGGTTATTATGAGCAGTCCCCAATTTTCTAAGAGTATCAGGTTTCTGATTATGAATTTATTGTTTAACTAGTCACGATGATTTAAAATTACTGTCAAAATGTCTATCTCAGGATATGGCGCAGATATTTACATCACGATACGTATCATTAGCAATAAATACAGAAAAAAAACAACAACACTGTTTAACGTTAAAACAATGGCATAAAAATCAGGACTCATTTTTTCCTGCATATAATGCAGGGAGACTTCCGCTCCCTGTTTTTATCGACACCTCAGAACGAGTATAAATAACTTTTTTCTACCTCCAAATCCGGCGCTCTTTTATTTCCAGCTACGCCGCCTATTCATTAGCTTTTGCAATCCCGACCGCAGGCAATACACCTTACGCGGTTGCCAGTAAAGCTGCCTATCTACAAGGCGATATCCGACTTTACTGGAATTTCGTTATGCACAAGAAAGCTGCGACAGAAAAAAAAAAATAGTTTTACATTAGCCTCGAGGAAGGCTTTTATATAAGTGCCTATACAGAAACTATGTCCATATTTTGTGGCATCAGCATAACGTTAATTAAATCCTTAGACGGTAAAAGGTAAAACAGGGACACTGTATGCCCCAAGCTTCCCTGAATGTATTTATTACAGCGCAATCGTAAAAGTGTTAGTTAATAAGTATTACTTGTTTTTTTTTTTTTTGCAATTAACTTCGCTCCACTTTATACTCGTACAAAATCTTTCTGATATAAAATTAGTTTTCGTTAAGGAAATTTGTTCTAAGTACTTGAGTTTATACGTATTTAAAAATTTTAAACATTGTGGTAGAGGTGAGTATTTTATTAGCCTTATATATATACCACACTTTTATATGAGCTTATAGTATTAACATATGTAAAAACTTCATGATGGACGTTGGTTAGTTAAGGTGTAATACATGTGTAGGCTTGTAAATAAACACAGTTGTAATTCTAAATGTATGTTTTGTTGCAATCACGCAGTTTTGAAATGATATCTTGGAAACGATTAATGTCAAAAATACTTGTTTGACAAAAATGTATTTTTAATAAGATATTTATGTTTGTGTAGTAATTTTTGGTCTATTACTTTAGATACAATACTTTTTTTCAGAATGAAAAGTACTTCATAGATTATTCACAGAAGATTAAGAATATACATTTTGTTCCTCATACAGGTATCTTAAGCATATGACATTTTAATCAAACTCCTTAGAGCAGATTTCGATTAAATTAAAAATAATGACTTTTGTGACATGAATGTTTTTTAAAAGTCTCTGAGTTGTATGTTTGGAAATGCTCAACATAATTATCCAAACTTTCTGCTGATCACTGATAAACACATGCATACCCATGTCTTTTTAAAACACATGGATTTTTTCTAAAAGATATCTGTTTGAATTCCGGTCAAAAGTGTATTTCTAGTGAAATCTTTATATCGAAATGTTGGGTGGTATAAGATAATTCCAATTACTAGCAGGGAAAATAGAAAGCAGATCCTAAAATAAATGGAAATCATCAATTTGTTTCAATGCAATTTCTTTGACTACGTTATTGCACTGTTTCAATATTTATAAGTACAAAATGTAGAATATGTTTTCCTTGATTAGATAATGTGAAGGTGCTAATGTTGTTATATTTACTGTGTGAATTGAGGCGCTAAATATGACGGTCTTAAATACTTAATACTTACGAATGCCAGAAGTGTAAGCATTTAATTCAAGCACATTGTGTGTAATGCCCTTATCATTTAGTAATAATACTCTCTTCAATAATCATTTACACTGATGTGCACCAAGTATATTCTGCAATTAGGCTGCAAAAAGCAATCTAAGTGATTATAGAAGGGAGTATTATTATTAAATGATAATGGCATTACACACAATCCATCTATAAAACTCTGTATGTTTATCAACTACATTGTGGTTTAACTCCTCGGGGAAAACTGGAATGAGGTTTGCTTTTTGAACGCATTAGAGTGCATTCGTCCAGGTGGTGTCAGTAATTGGCCAGGTGCCACATAGGGTTGTCAAGAGCACGTTTTCTGTGGTAAAAAAGTTTAACCTTGCCGAGAATCACAAACGATCGCCTGTAGTGTTTATATAGCATTGGCAATCTCAGAAAATCATGTAAAACTGGGTGGAGGTCAGGAAAAGTTCTACACATAAGAGGTGGAGAGCAACCCTAGAGAAAAGTTTCGGCGAATCTACTGCGCTGGGATTTTAATTTCTACCAAATGCCCTATCTTTGACTCAATCTGATCATTACCTTTTCAAGGACTTAATTAATAGAATTCAAACGCCTGGAAATAGTTGGCCAGCAGAGAGTCTGGACAGGCAGACGGGGCTTCGATAGGGCACCTTCTGTGTGGAATGAAATAAAATGAAAATGAATGTAGTATGCTCCTCCATCCTGTGAAGTTGAACATTTGAGAATACAACTTTCAAGTACATATATTGCTGTGCTCTTAAATGGTGGTTTGCATTATAATGTGGTTCAATACGCTGAACATATGATAAGCTACAGTTGCTTTCAGTGAGATAAATCTCATGATAAATTTGGATCCTATGTTACATCATCGTGAAGTGGCATCAAGCGCAGAGCTTGAAAATATTATTCTCTTATACCATGTCATTTCTTGGAAACTCAAGTTTCCTAACAGTGTCAAAATATCATAGAATAATGTCTTCTTCTGTAGCCATACAGTCTGAATAGGGCCTTGGCTTGTCTAAGAAGCCATGCACTATTTAAAGCATCCCTTTCCATATTCCTACGCTCCAGCATATTTCTCGTACCTTTTCCGACCTCATCCAATCATGTTCTGCTCACTGGTCTCACATTTTCCCCTTTAAGGAGTTTAGACGTATCTTTTTCGTTCATTCTTAGTACATGACCTGGCCACTGCAATAATATACCTAGTTTTATTATGGTTGGCTCTTCATATATCGTATATATTATATTATTGCATCTGATTCTTCACAACGCATGCCAATTTACTGGATCGAGAATTCTCCTCAAAAGTTTCGAATATGTGCTCTTATTGTGTTATACTTGTTGGCCCAACTGTCCCATATTTGGCGTGTGCAGATATCCCTTTTTGCGTTAAAAGTTTTGCAGAACTCAATGGGGCTGTTTCAAGTTAAAACTCGTCAGTAGAGAACTGGCCGAGAGCGGCTTTCGTTTCACCCTTGTAGAGAGCGCAACCCGCTCATAGTCTCTACTGATAGCAACACGTGTAAAACGAATGTCACTCTCGTCAGTACTCCACTGACAAGCTTTAACTTGAAATAGCCCCGTGGAGTTTTGCAACTGTTTTAACGCACACTTATAAAATACCGGACAGTTGGGCCTTTTAATATAATCTTATCTTTGATATGCATATATTTAGCCTTAAACATGGATAATAATGCAAAAATGGACTTTATTTGTTTTAATCATTTATTTTTATCTCTTGACTTTCATGATTGATTCTAATATTTCTTGTACCTTCTTCTTCGAGAGACTCGACAACTTCCAGGGGGTTATTTTAGTTTTTCCGACTGCTTTCGCTATTTCTTTCTGTCCTGGGTAAGTTAATACCAGCTGTTAACACCTGTTTCTCTCAAGTCATTCATTAAGTTTTCCTTTTGGTCTTACTCCACATGGATTCTTCTCAAATGCTTCCTTGGGTAGTCCTCACTTTTCCATGCTCAGTTTGTGACCAAACTATCGCAACCTTATGGGATTTTATAGAGTGAATATTTTCTTGTTTAATTTATTATAAATAAAGCTTGATTTCCAGCTTCCATTTGTTTCTTTTATTGGACTCTAAGTATTTCCCTTAGTAATTTTATTGTATCTTAATAATTTTATTGCATCTAATTATTTCAATTAAATATGAAATGTTTTGAACCGTATGTATGTCTATTCCATTTAATTGTTGGCTTTATGATTCATATTATTCCTATCTCTTTGTTTTATCATTGTAGTTACTCTATATTTACTTGTAGAGCACATTCCATTCGAACTTTGCCTTAGATATTGAACAGTTTAGTTAAATTCGTCTTGCTCTTACCGTTATTTTATATTAGCATTCATCAGCGAGACACTAGCTGCCGAACTTGTGAATCAGAATTCTATCTGCATTTGTTCATAATTTTTTATTATAGTTCCACAGCAGTTTTTGAACTGTAGAAGCTGGCGGTCCTTGTTTAAGGCCTTTATTAGTGTGTAAACATATCGGAGGGTTTACTTGTATTATAGCTCTAAAGGTTGAGTTTTTCGTAGTTATTTTAGCCAGCCTCACCAATTTTTGGGAAGGGACATAATATAACATCTTAAAAGTTATTTACTTACAGTCATAACGCAACACAACAATAAAAAGCAATAAAGTGTTCCAAATACAAGAAATAATACGTTTTAAAATTGGGTCTTAAATCACTTCCTCTTTAAAACATGCAGACTTAATACGTCAGTGATGAGAATCTTTCCATTCATTAAAATATCCTTCAGTTGAATAAATAACTATTTTGAAAAACTAAGTATTTTAAACACTATTTTTAAGGTGATGCATGAGTGAAATTTGACCAAAAGTTGAGAAAAATTAAGCATTATTTTCTAATAACAAAATTATATGAATTCTATTCTATAAGAAAATATAGTTTTCTTCACTTGGTGCACCTCTACTATCAATTAACTGAAGCTATAAATGGGTAATTAATAGGCACTCCCAACTTTAAACTTTATTTTCTCGAAAACGTTTTTCCAACACTTTTCCATACTCAAAACGTTCCACGGGATGCAATTTTTCACTAACTGTTTTAAAATGTTATGCTATCATCAAAAGCACATTGCATGAAATTGCGTGTATCTTTTTGAAATAAAGCTAAAGTTTTGAGAAGTAAATTATTACATTTTGAAAAATCAAGAATTTCAGAGTTACGAAAAGTGATAATTGGTATACATTAATTAGAGCTAATATAAAAAAAAATATCAAATGCACTTATAAACTCGTTTGCTGTAAAACAGGGCTGTTATGGGAATATCTTTAAAAATGGATCATGTAGCTTATTTTTTTAAAGGGATGAATTTAGGCAATAAAATTATTATTTAAATAGCTTTGTAAGCTAAAATGTTAATAAATGGCAAAAGTATTACTATTATTGTGTATAATAACTGGAGTACATTTCAACAAGATAACTTATATACTGATTGAAAGGGAAAGGAACCCTTGTAGGTGTACAGTACCGCAGGATTCGTTTAAGCGGCCCAAGGAAAACCACAGAAAACCCCAGGGTCAAAATGTGCGGTTAACGAGGAGCGAACACGGATCTCCCGACTGCCAGTCCCAGACGAAACGCCTGAGCCACCTGGCTCGGTAACCTGTGATACAACATTTAAGTTGATTATTTTATAGAAATTACGGATTTCCGAAACGAGTCCACTAAATCCTTTATATGTACTATTTCTGCACCCAGGAAAGAGTAGGTTCTGCGAAAAATGACGAGTAATAATTAAGTAACGGTCCCTATGGTGTATGGCATGATGGTATTGGAAATTCGCCCTAGGCACACGGTTATGGCCCCTCTCACATACAACGCTATAAACTATTCCGGATCATATAAAGTGAAAGACTGATGGATTCACGTAGCACCGTAATCATTTCTCAAGATGAAAGTATCATACTCATCGCTTGAAAGCGGTGTATATTTCACAGAAACGTGTGAATTAGGGACCGAATTCAGCATTCCCTGAACTGCGAGATAACACCTTGAAGTTAGGTATTACCAGTGGACTATAAGAGTTTACTGTCGAGGATTGTATCAGCTGATCGAACAAAATTTATGTTAGATTCACGCTACTTTCTCTATCCTTTATCGTTTATTAATGGATATACAAACTATTCTTTCGAAAGTTTACTTTTGTATCTAATTTGTTTTATTCGAAAAACCTTCACAAACATGTTTATACACCAGTGCCGTTTAGATGCACAGGAATAGTGGTGATCAAATATTAAGGACTGGCCGCTATATTCTTGTCTTAAAACTGCATACCTTTCAATACAATCGAGGACAAGGTATCGAACAAGTAGAACCATTAATAAAGAGTATCTTACAAATGACCTACGTGGTGATAGCTGCCAATTATCCTGTATATTAAACGTTCTATGTATTGATTCTTGTCATTACTACTCTATTCTTTAATAACTGTTTTCTGTTAGATTTATTCTCAATTTTTTCGGAAATAAAATATTTTAAATAAGTCCAAAGGAACTGCATGTTTAATGTTGCTATCAAATTCATTTATATTGAACTATTATTAAATAAAGATCGACCACAAATGGTGACCCTCTCGTGATGTTTTTAAAGTGCCGATCCCGGTGGCCACGCTCGCTAAAGTGTCTCGCTTTGGCGCTTCGTGGTACAGAGGATCGTGGGTTCGAGTCCCGCCTTGGGCATGGGTGTTTCTGTGTTTGTAAATGTGTCTATGTATGTATATGTAAAAGGAATACGTTACGAATAATAAGGTCTACTAAGGATGTATAGGAAACTGGAAAAAATGGAGAAAAAAGTAATACAGCACCGGAGTCCTGACAAGCCTTCGGAACTGTACTTTTTTTTATGAAAAAAAAGTGGTTAGTGCTGTATTTGCAACTAAGTGTGTTCACAAAGCTATAAAGACGGATAACGTCTCCGCAAATTCTCTTTCCGTGTTTCGGTTAAATTACACCAACATGGCTAAAAAGCTCACATTATGTTTTCAAAGCAGAAGGACAGCTAGACCTTAAAGCTGTTACCAATCATAGAACCAAGTTTAACCATCTCATTATTCATCTGAAATACAGATTCATTACTGAAGTGGAGGATATAATAAAACATCCGCACACAATAAGAGCAACAGAAGTAAGAAACAACAACAACAGCAATAGCAAGAACAGTAACAACATCAGCAGTAATAACAGCAATGTGTCTCCTAAAGAGGTCCACATTTTTTGTAGTGTGTGTCCGACTTGCGCTTAATGTTTACTAGTTACAAGATTATACAACATTCCTTCCGAAAATTACGACATTTCAAGCTATTTAGAAAAAAACTTATGATATACTTATTTGGCACGTAAATATCTTTAATATATGTAACAGAAATATTTTAGAAATTAAAGAATACAAATTTTCAAAGAATTTATTATATAAAGAGTGTTCCATTATCTTGTAAACCATACAGTCCACAGACACATACACCGGTGCTCAGAGCGTATATTTCCGGTGAAATCTCGACATCGACTTTTTAAACCCTATCTACCTACCTTTTATGTAGTATATGGTAGAAAATGTAATAACTTCGAAGCGAGAAGGCAGGATTCGGTCTCTGCCTTTGCAATTGCATTATAGGACTTAAATTACTGTGTTGATAGAAACGCTTTTATAGAGTATCATCCGAGGATATCTCTTCTGAAACACTTTATTTGCCTGCGCACCATTAAGCGTCCTTTAGCTATTGCTTCATTACGGCTTCTACGTGTTAAAGTAAAAACATCGCTATTTACCATTTTTTTCAAACATTTGCTGCAAATGATTCACACAAATATCAATTTTTCTGAGTGCTTCTCGTTAATGCATTGTTTTCTGCAGTCGTGCTAGCCTCTGGTTCCCAAAGTCGTGGATTCAAACCCGGTGGAGGGCGATAGATTTTTCGGGCATAAAAATCCTTAGAAGATTTCTTCGGAAATGATACTGCCATAAATTTACGACACACAAAATAACCTCAAGCCTGATAAAGAGACCTCTGAGCAAAATTTAACGGTCTTTCAATATAGGAGGGTCGGCTGATAAGTCCCGGGCCTCACACAGATATGCCGCCACTAGGCCAGTTAGACGATAGCATCATATAGTTTAACTCTAGACTAGCCTGTATCCATAGTTACAGGTCAATAACTTGGTTAGTTTTCGAATGACAGTATTTTAAACAAGACAACTTTAAAGTTTTCACGAAAATGGAGTATTTAGAAAAACGAGCATTGATTAAATACTTCCATTTGAAAGGCATAAGACCTAAAGAAATTAAGGAGGAACAGTACAATGAAAGACTCTGTCCCATAATATTCAGTGATTAAAAGGTGGATTGCAGAGTTTAAAATGGGGCGTACGAGCACTAGTGATGAGCCTCGCTCTGGACGTCCTGTAGAAGTGACAACTCTAGAGATCATTGAAAAAAATCATCGTTTAATATTGGCAGACTAAAGTTGTTACAGATAGCAGAGCCTGTAATCATATCAAAAGAACGTACAGGTAATTAAGTAATGTTTTGGGCTTTCACAAGGTTTGTGCAAGATGGGTGCCGCGTTTGTTGACACCTGATTAAAAGTTGCAGAAAAAAATTGTGTCTGTTAGAATATGGAGCTCTACAGTAAAAATCCCAGTGAATTTTTGAGACAGCTTATTACCATGGATGATACTTAGATACATCACTACACTCCAGAAAGTAAATCATAGTCAAAACAGTGGATTACGCCAGGTGAACCAACTCCAAAAAAGGCAAAGTCCATTTTGTCAGCTACACGGTTATGGCGAGTGTTTTGGGATGCACAGGGAATTATTTTTTTGATTACTCGGAAAAAGGTAAAAGTATCACCGGTGACTGCTACGCAAGCTTACTGCAAAGTTTGAGTGATGAGAAGAAAAGAAAAACACTTGATTTGGCTAAAAAAATAAAATAAAAAAAATAAAAAACTTGTTTCATTACGACAATGCTCCAGCCCATCGTTCAGTCATTGCATTGGGAAAAATGTGCGAATTAAAGTTCGAATTGCTTGAACATCCACCCTAATCGCCAGATCTAACACCCAGTGACTACTACCTGTTCCCAAACCTCAAAAAAATTCTTGGAGGACAAAGATTTCACAGCAAGGAGGAGGTCATTGATACGGTAAACAGCTGTTTTGAGGACTTTGATTAATCACACTACAGAGACAGTTTAATTTAATTAGAACACCGATATGACAAATGTATTAGCCTTTCTGGAGACTATTTTGAGAAATAAAGCAAACATTTTTAAATGCTGTTTTCATTGAGAGGCCCGGGACTTATCAGCTGACCCTAATAGAGTGGGACGCTGAGAATATCAATTAAACCAAGTTCATAAATAAAACAAGATTTTAAATTTCTCATTAATCCAGAAGTAAGTATGCAAAAATAAGTTTATTATATATTTTGTTATACGGGCAATGGTGGGGTATATACGAGACTGAAATAGGCAAATTTGTAAAGCTCGATGACATTCTCTACCCTTGTCGTTTATTGTTGACATACAAGCTATCCTTACGAAAGTTTATATTTCTATCTACTTCACTTTAATGAGATAAACATTCGAAGAAATAGCTACAAATGAATACCAAGCTAAAAGCGACAGTCAAATGTTTAACAACTCGACGCTATTTATAATGGTCCTAAATTGTTAATATTTCCATATTATCGCGAGAATCAAATGAACATCGAAAGTACTTAAATGGTCAAGTATTGAACGATTCGATCCATTTGAAACGAATATCTTAGAAATGGCTTCAGGGTACTAAAACGTTATTTAAAATCAATTCTATGGTTTAAAGATATTTGTATTTGTAGAGTACGTTTTTGACTATGACTCACTATGATGCACCAGTTATATAAATTTATGCAAAATTCCTTCCGAATGAAGAGAACTTCACAGGCTATTCCCAAAAATGTTATGTTCACATGACTTTCTCTACTTGTGCTTCAAATTATTCTTGCAACAGATTATTCAATTATCTACGGCATGTTAATTGAGATAAACAATAGCAGAAATGGTTTTATCTTTTGCTTGTAAGAAGAAGGGAAATGAGGATAGTCACTAGGTAAGTGCGATAGTCAAATCTTTTAAAAGCTATTGCTCTATGAAACAAATGCGGTTTTCTTTGCTTGATTAGGAGTGAAATAAAATTATGAAGCGAAAGATGACTTCCCGTTCAGAAAAGTTTGAGTAATTTAGAAAATAATAAGTTAGAAACTGTTAGCTCTATAAAAATATATATGACATAAATTGTATTTTTTGTCGAGATATACATTTTTATGCAGTAAGTTATACATTAAATTGTACCTTTTCATTTGGTAAATTGTAAGTTTTCAATTTTAAAATACTTTTTTCAAACAGAAGTCATCCGTGTTTATTTTGCTTTACACCTAGCCATAAATGAGAACCGAATTTAAATGTCAATCGCATAGCGACAGCGTTTAAACATTTAACTATGGTTTTAGCTGGTACATTCCCTCAGTACTCTTCTACTTATAATGAATTATAAGACCATTCTGCTTATGTTTATCTCGATGATGCATGAAGTAGATAGAAGAATATTCTTTTGTAAGAAGTTTGTTTGCAGATAAGATGTGAATGGAACATATAAGATTTTCCATGCAAATATATTAAATATTCAGGTATTTTAATCAAAGTGGTTAAGGGAATTTGTGAAATAGATAAACAAATAACGAGTCATATTCCATATAGAGAATGCTTGAAGAATAAGTGAAAGATGCTAAAATTAAATACCAACTCCGGCATATACATAAGATAAATTTCTATACACACACACACACACATCCATATAGGGTGTTTCAAAGCGACACCAAAGGAAGATGTGGACCTTGTTGGTCATATCGTACGTGATACGTGAATATAATTTTCAGCTCTAAATTCGGCACATACAAATACTGCAATAAAATCATCATTGAATAGGCAGTCGTACATAACCAAATGGCACGTGCCTGGCCCACTCCAAGAGAGATGCCGGTTGGTAGTGAAGGCCCCAGTCGCATGGTGTAGGGGTGGTTTGATAGTCACGCCAGCGCGGCACAAGCCACCTTAGTAATGGAAAACGTAGCATGTGGGTTTTGTTATGTGTTTCGTATAACACGTTCTGAGATTGTTTACGTGACGTATGACAACTGTTGTTCCTTAGCTGCCTAATCCCAAATGTGTGAGATTTTTAAACACACATAAAACTTTAAATAGAAGAGTTTGAAGGTTGCGACATTAAGTTTCGGACAAACAAAGTGTAAGCTAATCGACTGCTATCTTCGTTTGGTGTTGTTTTGAAATAGCCTGTATATATATTATTTACAGATATTTCTTTTTCTTTGTATTACGGTTGGTATTTACAAATCGGTATTACTTGCGATATCCATGCTGATAGCATATTCTACACACTTGCAATGACACCTAAATATATTTTGTTTAGGAGGTTGTCACTAGGATGATTTTATTGCTTTCTCTGTCAGTTTTTCATATGGAAAATTCATCTAAAGTACACCTTTTTCCAAACCCAAAATATATCAGTTTTAGAAAAACGTCTTTATGTACCTGAACAAATATTTGCATCAGATTTTGTTTAAACATGCCAAGGGAAGATTTTGAAGAAAATTCACCACACAAGCTATATTTGACTTCTACAATATTTTCTCTTTCTTCGCCTTTCAAATAGCATTAAAGATGTTTATTGTAATGTCAAATAGATTATTACTAACAAATAAAACTTATATGCTGAATTTTCTTCGAACAGCCTATCAAATTCTCTTAATGGTGCAAGAATATTTTATAATTTTGTATAGCTCTTTAGAGCTATACAACATCCTACCAAAAAGAAAGAAAAAATGTAGATTCTACTGAAATATAAATATATTATTTTTCCTGTGTTAGCAAAAATATTTTGAAAATATTTATTATTACCTTCCATGTTTAAGAGATCGTAAGTGATACTTATTTTTTCTCATATGTGTTCATTAGTAACAAAAAATGATTTACGATATCAAAACAGTTGTGTTTTATTTTCCGTAACCAAGTTTATACTGCTAAATTGTATAGTATTTCTATTTAAAATCTATGCAACATATCATGAATTGAAAATATTTTTTTTTTAAATGAATACTAACATATGTAAGGGATTATAAGAACTGTAATGGTCGTGTGAATATTGGTTATCTATAAGTTAATATATTTTTAAACATTGAAACCTGATTTTATAACTCTCATTTAAGATACTGTCATCTCTACGTTTTAATTAATAAGATAATTAACTGATATATGTACCTAAAGTATAGTAATTTTAAATGTAGTACATGTAAGGTTACTTTTTGATTCCTTTTTTAGAAACAGTTAGAGATCTTCTATTCTTCATTTCAAATGACTCAATCTTTCAAATCTTGTACACTATTCACTTAAATCAGAATGTTTTCCATTCAGACTCATTTCAATTTCTTCCCAACCTCTTTCTTGAAGCTTCGAGAGGAATTTCTTGCTCTTCTTCAGCGGAGATAATATTTTATTCATCAGCCACAGAGTAGATTCAGCATCCACTCTTAACTCACGCAGGCTTTCGTATTGGTGTGGCGAATATCGGTTGTATACACTAAACACTGATGTTATTACGAATAAAATGGTGCACACTTTGTTGGGCTGAAACTGTTCCATTTAAAAGGGGTATACCAGAATTGGTTTGAATTTCTCAGTTGATGAAATAACTTCTTTATACGTTCTTTATGCATTGTGTTAGCTATCTTAAATCAACTCTTGTGCAGTTCTGTTGGGAAAGTTTCTGCCACCCTTTCATTCCCGATTTGTTTTCCACAAAATTATTTGTTCGGAAGCCTGTTATCATACGTCAAGTGTTTATTATGACTTGATTGTAAATAAATAAGTGGACGCTACTAGAATCCTCGTAAATCAACAGAGAGAACCTTTTTGATCGCTGTTTGAATGACAAATTTTACATATGAAATGAAACTTTGACTGAATACAGCAATCTTTTCCAAACATAATCTATGTAAAATTAGTTTTACACATTCATATTAAGTAATATAATTCGTTTGTTAAATTATCACTGGGAGCTTTATGTTCAGATGCACTTTTTTCTAAAGCTAGATATTATTTTTCAGTAAATGTTTATGTTTCAATGCATGACCTCCTACTTGACAATTTCCGGCTAAATTTGGTCATTATTTTTAAAGATGATATCCCGAAATTTTTTTAGTTTATGAATACAGCATTAATACTAATTTTACACATATAATAATAGTAATAATAAATTAAAAACATCAGCGTGAGAATAATTTTAGCTGAAATAAATAGCTTACACTGTGAAACGCCAGTAAGTCGTTTAATAGGTAAGCCTTTTATAGATAATGGGTTACACAGAAAACACTACTATTAATGTTATATATGATAGATTAGTTTTAGCTCACTTAGGTAATTTAAAATTGAGAAAATCGACAAAGAAGTCGACTCAAGTCCCAAGATCACAATATAAATCAAGTTCCTGGGTTCTATCTCTTTAATATTCTCCTATTCCAAAAAGGAATGTCTCAGAGATATAAACCTCTCTTTGGATATGAGGATGTGCATGAGGTTTCTTTCTTCTCCCCATATCTCCCAAGAATGGATTATCAATGAGACCCATTATGTGCAAATGCCTGAGAAGAGAATTGTGCCCGGTGAGCACACCTATCACAACCCTACTAAAGGTCATCAAGACCTTATACCCTTAAACAGGCCCCATGGTTAACTTATGGCTCTGTATGGAAATAGTAAAACTCCAAAGCCAATAGTGCAACTGGATAGTCTAAAGTCTGTTCTCAAACTTTGGAACCATATAGGAATTTCGGACACAAAACCCAAATTGTTTATGCCACTAAAATATGTTTTAAATGCTAGGTCTTGCGAATTATGAGTAGAGTCATATGTCTAAGATTTTAAATAGTAGTATGCTACAATTGGACCTGAATTTTAACATTTTGCCTGAAAGGTCAAATAAGCGCTCTTCGTTTTAAGAATTTTTATACATTACTTTAATAAAATTAATTTTTATTGCAGACGAGGTCTGCCGGGATAAAATAAAAGGTTTAATGTGTTACCTTTTATATGTAATAATATTTATTGCAATTTCTTATCTAATTGTTAATATATTACATTATTATTTTCCTTTGTTATAGGCATTACGTATTCATTTTATATTTATGTCCAGTGATGTTGATTTTATGGATATTTGCCGTGGAAAAACTAATTAAAGTTTTTCCGAAGCATACGAAATCTGCGCTGCATTTTACTGTATACTCAGCAGAAAAAGCTTCTCATATCTGTTGGAGCTCTAAAAATACATGTAAGTGGAAGGAAGACAAAATAAAACACTATATTTTGTAGTTTAGTGACTTGGCTAGAACCCAAAATGCTCAACTGTTGCAGACTTTGGCCACGAAGTGTATTATCTTTAACTTCAAGAAAAAATTCTCAGCAGCAACTTGGCAATAGGCTAGATCTATTTAACTATAAAGAGGAAATGTAACAGCTATTTTAGATCTTGTAAAGTACTCTTCAGGTGTGAACCATTTGTTCAGTGATGGATAGTTAAACTCTTTGTATATTACATTAAATTGCAATCTGTGGATCCTGTTTTGGGGTTATACACAAAGTCCAACTACGGGATGTAGATTAAGCCAGAAATTATATTTATTGACTAATTTTCATAACTATTAACTCACTTATCTACAAAGATTAACTCTAATATTGCATTTTTTGAGATGTCAATTTTGCATAATTTACAATTACATGTCTATTTCCAAAAACTAATTCGTACGTTAAGTATTCTTAGAATATTCATGTATACTATATTTACAATACTGCATTAATTATTACTTGTATTTTTATTGAATTAAATCCTCCTCTATATAGAAGGTGTTAGAATGAAAAAGATTTTTAGTTCTGACCTAAAATTGTTTTTGTTTTTATGCAATTCCTTTTTAGGAGATGGAAGTGAATTAAATAAAACTATACCATTGTAGTAAGCGCCTTTCTGGAATGTCTGCAAATTATTTGTTGATCCATGTAAGTAATGTGTCTAATCTCTTTGTTATATATATACATTATTTGCAAACTTCTATGGGCTATTACAAATAAAATACAGCTAGAATATATTCACAGTCTAAAGGCAAAATTCCAAACATTTTGAATAGTGGTTTACACTGAGTGATTGTCTTGCCCCTGCCATTTTTCTTCTTACCTTTGTAAAGCTATTATAATAACTCCATGGCACGACAGCTCACGGGGAACCTTGGCCTACCGCCCGGCCGCTGCGTCCCCCATCTCGGTCCACTACAGACGTCATGGATGGGGTGCAGTATTGGAGGGTGAGACGTGGTCAGCGCCTCGAGTCCCTCCGTAAAGCTATTATGTTATTTAAAAAATAAAATTCAGTATATAATTTTACAGGCATCTAGATACCAATTTTAAGTGTTCAATGCTGTTAAATTGGTTAAGCAAAATGTTACAAGAGCAGCCAACGCAAATCTATGATGTCAGTATTGAGTTCTAAAATAGAAAAAAATCTTCTTGAAAAACTTGAACGAGACCGCTAGGTGAAAATTGAGTATAAATTATATAAATTACAATTTAAGCTTCTGATTCTCTAAGAAGTTTTACGTGTAAATATTTTTGTTATCAGAGTGAAGATTAGAGAATTATAATCAAGTATGCGTGTAAGACATGTAAGCGCATTTGAGCTTTTTCTGATATTTCTCACGTTTTAGTTCCCATTTGTCACTTTCTGTACCACGTATGTGTACATAGAAGGGCTAGGAGATATTGTATTCCACTTAAAAATTGGATACCGAGATTTCACAGGAACTATATGTTTTGAAGACCCCGGAATAAAGAAAAATCACTTTTATAAAAAGGTCCGTTTGTATGCGTGAGTGCGTGTCTGAACATAACTCAATAATAAAAAGTGAGTTAAATACTAAGCTTGGTATTTAAGTTTAGTATATTCCAAGGATGCGACACGAAGATCCTCAGGAAAATTCACGCACCCCAAACCACGCTTCACATGGGACATTTTTCGAAATTTTAAATTTTTTAAAAAAAATGGCTCTAAGGTTTTTGATTAAAATGCACATACGAGTATTATAAATGTTTACATGGCAAATTTATATCCTGAATTTCTTGAGAATAGCTCCTGAAGTTCTGTTTATTCTAGATGACTTTTGCATAACCGGTAAACCGTAAGAAATAGACACTTACTACACAAGGTATATAGATCTCTTTATGTCATATAACTACTGCTCATTTTTTAATTAATCATTTCCTAGATATTTCCTGTTATTGGTTTTAGTTTTAAAATGCTTAAACTTTTAAACGGGAATCCTCATTCGATTTATATTTCTTTCGTGATACTGCTGGTGATGGAAAGAGAATCGAATTTCAATGACAATCGCATAGCGACAGCTTTCGGGCCTAAAAATCCTTAACAAGGCTTCCTTCGGAAGGTAAGTAAAACCGATGGTCCCATGTCATAGATTTACTGTACGTAAAAGAACCTCAATCCTGATAAAGATGCCTCTGGTCATTTTTAAGCCCAGTTTAGAATGAGACCCTGATAACCATAGTAGTTAAAGAGCATCCATAAATTATACTCAGTTTACTTAATTACTGACGAATGAATATCCAAAACTTCTGTACATGATTAAAAATAAATTAGTTAAGATTTGCATATAGGTATAATTACTTAATATATTGTACTGTTAATAGGTTAAATTACAGTCCATAATGTTCTCCTTCAGGAAGGGAATGTATGGAACTGGCCGTATTGCTTATCGCTGTATTATGCCAGGTAATAACAAATGAAACCTAAGAAGAGAAGCTAATTTATTTACTTAGGTGCCGAATAATTACATTAATTGCGTTGTTTTTCCACATAAGCCGTGTTTAGGACAGAATTTTGGTAGGTAGATGCAACCTAAAAAATGCAATAACATAGCCGGGACTTGAACCATGGATTTTCCGGTCTCTAGCCAGCTGTTTTAACACTGAGCAACATGGCAACATGCCGACAGAGCATTACATTTCTGAATTGACTCATATATTTTCTGGTAGACCACAAGGTGATCTCAAATTATTTTGAAATGACACCCATAGCGTGACTTACAAAGTAGTAAGTACTTTTAAGTCCCGGGCTTCATGGTTTAACCCGTGTGTAGGGAAAGATGTTGGATGGTAGAGTCACTAATTGACCATTAGTTGATTAAACTATGAAGCCCGAGACTAAATACTTACGACAATGTAACTCGCCATGGAGTATGTCATCTCAAAATAATTTGAGATCACCTCGTGGTACCGAGAAACTGCGAGTCAGTTGAGGAATTTAATGTCATGTCGGTGTGTTGCCATGGTAGCTAAAGGCCGTGATACCCATGGTTCAAATCCTATCTATAGCGTTGAATTTTTCAGTCTGACTATTCAATTTCAAGACTTATTTCCTACATTTAAAACTGCTAAGATTATCATAATTATCAAGGTTATCCACTTTTCCATAAATTATATATAGATATCTACATGGCACAATAATTTTGAATTTTCTTGTTCAATTTCAAGAATGATCATCTTAAGCTTTCATTTATTGATTTACAGATGAACAGCATGTGTTTTGTCCTTTGGATTATGTTGAGTTTTAGGTGATCTAACTGTGAAACACGGATTAAAAGTATGTAAATCATCAATTAATAGAATTCGTTTTACACTTCGCGATAGAAACATATGACCCATCTGTGAAATTTGTAAAATCCAGAATATTTAAAATAGCTTATTGAAATTTATGGCAGCTATTGTACACAGTAATAGTGATATTTTGACATATAAGGTAATAAACGATGGTTATTTAAATAATACTTTTTATGTCTAAATTCACTATTATCATAAAAATGATAATTTCTAAAAACATTCACATACATATATCCAGGTTTACAGAAATGAGTTTACAAACAGATCCGTCATATTATATTGTTTAATATTAGCCTAGCTGGCGGAGAAAAATTAATATTTTTTATACTTTTCAAAACTGATAATTTTTCAAAATTTGATTATTTATTAAAAATTTGAGAAATATTTCAAAAAGTATTATGACCATTAATGTGTTCTCAGAGGCAACATAAAAAGTTTGAAAGAAATTACTGAAAAATTGCAGCTTGTGGAACATTTTTAGTATGGAATGTGTTGGGAAAAGGTTTATGAGAAAATAAGTTTTAAAGGTGCGAGTGCCTATTAAAAAGCATACATATATCCATTTATAGCTTCAGTTAATTTTTAATTTGGGAAAAGCTATAACTTTTCTTAAAAATTTTCATGAATTTAAAATCCATGTTATTTTATTATCAAACAAAATATGTTTTTCACAATTTTGTTAAAATATCACAGATGCACTTCATTAAGCCGAGAAAGTATATCAATAGGAGATTAGATTTTACAAGAATCTTGAACTTCTATATGCAAGAAGTAAGAGTTTGAACATCCATTTAGCCACATACAAAATCAAATATCATAATTGTATTACTATTTATAGTGCATATTTAGATCCAACTATTTTTAAATAAATTATTAAACGTGTGTGGTATTTGCAAATTGCAAATATTGCACTCTTTTCTTCTACTTATTACTTCAAGCCATTTATGACTACATACGAAAGTAAACTATATGTGAAAGTTTGGCTTAACTTGTAATTAATCGTTCTTAAAAGCAAGAGTAATTATTGATAAGTTGAACTAAACATACATTTTACCAGGGTGATAGATTTGATAGTTATTAAGATTAATTTACTGTAATGTATATTTTATATTTATATGTTAAATTTAGAACTCAACTCGTCATTATTTAAAGAGAAAAATATTATCTAACATAAGATTATTTTGTGTATGGATTTGTTTCACTTAAGTAACAAAGAGCACTAAATGCAAAGCAGGAAATTTTGCATTTCCTATAATATTTCAAAATACTACGAATAACGGTAGCTTACACCACACTAGCAATTTGTTCCAAAGTTTAACTAAAGATGGATAAATGAACGTCATAGTTTGTAGCACTGTAGCATCTCTAAATTAAAAAGCAGAATTAAAAGAATTACAAGGTAAGATTTTGTATAATTAAATTTTATTTGTTGCATATTCCATTTATAATTTTAATTAAGTTTTTATAATTGTTTTCTAAATGTGCGTATTTAAGATTTTAACCAAATATTTGTAATATACTTTAAAAACATATTTCATTTAATATTGCCGGTTTTTATTGCTTCATTTATGTATCTTCCTTTAACTTCTATGGTCATATCGGGTGCTTTGCTTTAGAAACAACTGCTAGCGTGTTTCTCGCCGAACTTAGCAGTTTGGTTTTTACTTTCTAGCACGTATGTACAATGTGCATAATAGATAGTATTGTATTCCACCCAAACATTCGACACCGAGATTTCACCGAGAGGCAGCTTTGAGGAGAGAGAGAAAGAAAGAGAGATAGAGAGAGAGTGTGTGTGTTGTATAGTCAAAATAGAACAAAAAGGAAAATGCCTTTATATCCCAAATTTGGTATCAGTTTAGTATGTTCCAAGGATGCGCTAAGAAGATTTTCAAGAATGTCCCCCCCCCCCCGGCCCCGAACTATCCTTTACATGGAAAAATGTTCGGAAACTTTTATTTTCTCAAAAACATCTTTAACGATTTTTATTAAAGTAACGTATATTAAAGATATTTACATCGCAAATAAAACGTATACCTTGACTTTCCTATCTTTAAGTCGTCTTCATTGTGAATGACTTTTGTAGAACTGGTAAACCGTAAGAGATAGACAAAGACTTAGGTACTATACAACAAATACAGATCTCTTAAAACACGTCCTTATGTCCTTTACATTTTTATTGTGAATGTTTCCGAGAATTTCCTTGTTATTAGTTTTAATTTTAAAATAGTTATACCTTTCTCCGACAGGAAGTCGCCCGTGTTTCTTTTTTTTTACTCTGGCCATGCAAACAAGCGAATTGAATTCTAATGACAACAGCATAGCGACAGTTTTTAAAACATTTGACTGTCACTTTAGTATAGTGCAATTGTTTAGTTCCCTTCAACTAATTTATAATAACATCTTGCTAATGCTTATCTCTATTAACATAGCGCAGAAAGAAGAATAATCGTTTGTTCGAAGTGTTGCTGTGAATGGACACACCAGATTTGTTAATATTATATTATTAAACGCTCCCACATTCATAGTCTGTGGGGGATAAGAATTGATTCTAGTTAAAGAAAATGTTTCCCCTGCGGCCGAGTATCGAATCCGGGACCTCTGGGTGAGAAGCCAAAACGGTGACCACTCGACCGCAGAGGCAGTCAATATATACTCTAACGTGTTTATTTATTGATAAATAATTGTAGTATTTTATTTTATTATGCACTAGTACGCTGTATTATATGCTTGCTTGATTAAATCCTCCCTGAGCACCAGATTGTTTTATTCAAGGGGGGTTTTGGAACACAGTTTTTTCATTAATGTAACAATTGCTAGGAATATATTAATAAAAAAAACAGTTGATGTCATCAATCCGCATAAAACGCATCAGTGTTTACCATAAACAAAGGGAAAGCGCAGTTTGCTAATCAAAGCAATGGAATTCTAGAACCAGAACATTCAATTAGTACTATTTCCTTTATCAGCACGTTTCCGCTGGTACGACTCGCTAACGCACTAAGCTTGTAAGATTGGCTGAAAATATTTATCTGATAAGATATATGCAAGTACATTCGCGGAGTGTCTTACCAATATTTAAATAAAACTACGATAGAAATATCATCAATTTTAGCTGCCCATAGCGGTAATCATACAATATGAGCATTGGATAAATGGTGCAGTTGTGCAGTTGGATATTGAGCAACTTGAATCTTATTCCAGATAATCGCATTCCAAATAACAATGAACATAGGTACATACAGCTATATGAAATATAATACTCATTATGTTATACCTGTGTTTTCCTGTCGTATTCATCATTACACCACCCTCTATGACTCACCAAAAAATGCAGCTAAAATTGGTGCAGAAAGTATCGATTACATTTGACGTTAATTTTATTTCAATATTGGAGAGACAATCCGTGAATGTATCTTGTGAGAGTCAGTCAGCAGTTCATGCAACCATAGGCAAGTTACAATCAGTGGAAGCGTGAAGGTTAAATGGATAAAGGAGAAAAGTTCTCATTGAAGAAAGTGAAGAGAAAATAGCGTGTTGACTGCATAAAGTTCCTTCGGTGTCTATCAAACTGGATTCCCTTAAGGCTCGAACCTACTAAAGCTATGGCCGTATAAAGTTACAGTAAGGCAATAACTCCGATCCGGTTACCCTTAACTTAGGTGTACATTTTGCAAACGGGTTCTTATAAAATAGCTCCATCTAATTTTGTTTCCAACGACGTTCCATGTTCATGAATATGCTATAAAAGAAAGAACAAATGGCAATGAAGTTTCGAAAACCCGTTAACGGTTCACGAGGTTATCTGTCCTTAATGAAAATGTTGTAAGCTTCAGGAGTTTTACTTATTTATTTAAGAGAGGAGAGATTAAAATGGCGCTTATTAATTTCTATGCCGGTTAAGCAAAGAAGATATAGAAAATATTACAAGAAACCCAAAAATTCGGCATCGAGAAGCTCAGCACCAGAGTATATGCAAGCAATTATGTGGTAATTAGAGTCAAACAGCCAGTGAGAAACAAATTCATTCAAAACAGCCAGGTCACCCTTTAATCATGGGCACAAAGATTTTTTCAGGTAATTCTCCCTGCCCCTCCTTGGAAATAAAATCGCTATTCCATTTTATACATATAGAGATTAACAATGTTTATTTCTTTTAATGTACTACATGTATAGCAGTTAGAGAAGATATTAAACCCCACCCAAAAATTCGATACGAGATTTCATCGAAATACAAGTCTTGAGCTACCCTGTGAAAAAAAAAAATGGAACAAGTTTTACCCAAAACCGAAAAATCGATAAAATGCCAAATTTGATGTTTAAATTCGGTATCTTCCAAGTATATGACACAAGGATTTTCACCCATCGTGACATGGAATATCTTCCGAAATTTTTGATTTTCTCAAAAATAGCTAAAACAATTTCTATTAAAGTAACATATACAATAAAGTATACAAAGACTGCCTCCGTGGTCGAGTAGTCAGCGAGTCACCCGAAGGTCCCGGGTTTGACTCCCGGCAGATGCAGAGCATTTTTCTTTAGCCAGAATTATTCCCCATCCCCCACAGAGTCTGGAAGTATGTATGTGAGGGTGAATGAGTGTGTGTTTGAGGAAATAAAATGATTTAAACCAAACATAAAAGAACCTATTGACAACGAGCTGTTTCAAGTGCAAAACCTCCGATACGACCTTAGATGTTAAAGGGGGCTATATAAATGAAACTTAAAAAAAAAAAAAAATGCACGATGTTTCTCTTCAATTTTCTGGGAATAGTCTCAGAAGTTCTCATCTTTTCTTTCTGAATGAATGTTGTTTAACTGGTAAACCATGAGAGATCGACAAAACCTTATTACACAAAAAATATATATCTCGTTGAAAAAGCAATTTGTCATAAAGTTTTTGTACAATTAACCGTTTCCAAGATATTCCTTGTTACTGTTACAATTTTAATCTTCTTAAGTTATTCTCAAACGAAAAATCATCTCCTTTGTTTTACTCCTGGCTAATCAAAGAGAACCGAATTTCAATTGTTCACAGAGCGACAGCTTTTAAAAGATTTGACTATCGCTTTGGCCTTGAGCATGCCCTTATTTCCCTGTTGCTTACAAGGAAGCAGGTAGTAAGACAATTTATGCTAATGTTTATCTCGATTAACATAATGTAAATAAAAGAATAATCCATTGTAAGCATAGTTTAATTACAGAAAAGATAGAGCAAGTCAAATGAATGGAACGCATAAGACTTTTATTAAAATATAATACTGCTTTTATTTTGGAATGATGCATAAAGGAATATTCTGAGTCTGCTATAAGCTTTTCTGTAAATTTAACTTTTCTTTAATATTAAATTAGTTTTGTGGTATTAGTAAGTAATTCAACCGAAGAAAATTTGCAGAGAAAACAATGCGAATAATATCCAAAATATTCCCAAGAGTTTTTTTAAATTAAAAAATTTAAGTCCTTACTCATTAAAATGTTAAGTGGTTATTCTTTTGCTTTTCATGAGCTTTTAGGAGAGTATGCAATACGCCTAGTAAAATATATTTATAAAAATTGTCTGTTTCATCAACTTTTGTAACTAATAAAATTTGTGTTGAAATGTTTTTTGGTAAATGTAAATATTAATCATCATTTTTTTCTTATTCTGTTCAGCAGTGTTATGCCAAAATTATTTGTACCTTAAAAACCCTAATGTACATATGCAGGCAGTACCTATATATACCAAATGACCCAGAAAAACTGTTTTTTTTTTTTTTTGTTTTTTTTTATATTTACCACATATACGAAGAAGTTGTCACTTATATTCAAAAGCGCAGTCGGGCACGAAGCGTAAAGTCATTGCTGTCGGTATGCGTTTGTTTAGTTGTTTCATTCCTACAGGCCACCTATTTGCAGTTGGAGCCATGTCACCAATAACGAATTTATGGATGGTTGTGAACTATGCGGAGACGCTAGGAAGAGTATCTGAGGTGCGAAGACTGTTTTTCGAAACAGCATGTATCTTCTGCGCACATTTTTTATGTACAATATTAAAGATATTAATAAATGATGGATAATTCCAGGTACAACACGTTGAGTAAAAACAACCTGCTGGGATCCTACTATTTCTTGGAATATTATCTGGAGAGACGGATGTGCGTAATACAGATAACGCACAAATAAATACAGTTTAATCATAACGCAATTTAAAGGTACTTAAATATAATAAATATATACATATGTTTATATTTTATACTTTGTGCCATAATTATATTGGTTGTAGATAAATTGTCATGGAACTTCGTACATATATGCTCAACACGTGTGGCAGGTGTTTGTCAAGCGGCAACTCTGAATTTTTGTCAGTGGGCGAATTTGTTATTAAATAAGCAATAGCAAGCAAAACAGATGCACAATCTGTCTGTTTGTCTCTCTCTCAAACGCCAGATCTTGGGCATACTGTGAAACGTTTTTATTTAAAGACAGCCGATAGGTGCTTTGTCAAATGAGCTCCAGCACCAGTAATGGTAGTTACGGTCTTCGTTTTCATGCATTGGTTTGTCATTTAATTGTCTCTTCTCTGTCGGAATGGGCTTTCCTTTGTAGTTCTGCTTAAACACAGCTTTTAGCATCCACACAATTCGGGATAAATTAATCTCAACGAAGGATCGCTTGTGTGGGCCACCTGGTACATACATCTTTGTATTATGTTCTGAACCTTTTCATGTTCTATTGCTAAGTATTGAGATTTTCGTTTTTATACACTTATACACTTATTGGCAACAGCTTCCTTATATAAAAAATTTGCTTTTGCTTTTACGTATTTATTGTTGTTGAGTGATCGGAAGAGTTCCCTGGTTTTATTGCTTTTGTGGAGCTCACGAAAATTCAATGATCTTTAAAGTGTACAGAATAACTTGCACTGCTAGAAATCCAAATCATGTTGGTCGAGATCAGATTTTCAGGATCAATGTTCCATCCCGAGACATACCACCCTAGATCCTCATTTATATTCTTGCAAGACTCAGATTTTGGTCTTATGCTGCAAATTTGTGCAAAAATGTTTACAAAGTGGTATTATTCTGTGTAGTTAGAAATTAGATACCGGTGAAATTTGGAGGGAAGGGTTAATCAACCTCCCGCATGTCAGCCTAAAAGCCATATTGTGCAACATCATTAAGGGGACAAGATAGTCTGAACATACGCAAATTACGCCTCAAGTGAGTTGAATTACCACTGCTCTTAAAGTAGTCAATTGTTTTTTCAGAAATTTGTATAAATTATTTTATAAATCATGACAATTATTTCAAGTGGTTGATTGCATTAATAGCTTATGTAGTTGAGTCTAAAACAAGTATTTCATTCAGCAGAAAAGTAATAAAACTTAGTCTTAAAAATGTGAATTCATGTATCTCTTTCTCTGACACTGGTTTCAACACATAATTACAATTTTGCATGCTTGTTCTTAGTATAATCAGCTATCTTCTGAATCTCAACTATTTAGCTATGATAAAATTTCAATATAAATTAAAAAATAAGTATATTTGCAAATTCAAAAGGGTAAACATGTGGAACATTTGCAATGTTGTTGCTTTTCATAATATGATCAATGAATAGTATAACATCACGATTGTGGTTAAAAAAGTTCAACTATTTATTGTATACATGCGGTGAAAATGTCAACTTTCCAGTTCTAATAGGGTCTGAGAAAAAGGCACACAATTATCAAAAAATGCTCTTTTCAGAAAACTGAATTTAAAGATACAAATATTCTAAATGGGGCATTGCATAACAGCTTTAAAGGAGGAATGCAGACTACCATTTTAAATTATATTTAAATTCATTAAAATCCTCTTAAACCCCCAAAAGTATACCTGTTCTGAAACTAGAAATAATAAGAGGTTCTATTAGTGTCTAAAACAAAAAATGTTATGTTTTACCATTTCAGAGTACTTGTACCCTTAAAAGATATAATTTCATAATTCCCTAAATGAATTAAAGTGTTCTCGTTCCAATATCAGCAGCATTATTTCCTTCATTGTAGTTAGTTTCGACCTTATGTTTTCTTTCCAAAATGTGGTGGAATGATAAATAATGTGTATAATAGATATATGGGCAGGTATATGCTGCTGCATAATATATTTTTTGAGCATTTGTTTCGTTAGATATTTTAGATAATGCTTTCGAAAATTTCATTTTTGTAATTATGATGTCTGAGATGTCACTAACACGCAAGAATGTATTTACATTTGGGTAATTTGGAATACAATGAGGTCACCAACTCGAGAATTATTTTCACATTTTTGGTGGGATTCTTTGGAATTTTAACAGATTAGTTAAGACATTTTAGTTTATATATTCAATAATATTTTTTGAATTTATTGGGATTAGTTCCTGAGATATTACTTTCAGCTTCCTTGCTTATAATTTGAACAATTATTTTCTATTAATTATATTTTAAAAGCAGTAATTTGTAATCGCATCCTTTAATTGTAATAATTCAGTATAGGGATGAGCGCGCGCAAACACACACATATATACACACATACATATATAGTTTTTATAGGTGAACTGCTTATCACATAAGCACTCATCGCCATACTGAATTTTCACTATTAAGTTATGTATCAACTTGATGAATTTACTGAGAGTTCAGATGTGTTATGTATTATGTTTAAGTGCGTCTTTTCTTATAATTTAAAAATTATTTCACATAATTATATCTAAAAATAACTATTATTAGCCACATTATTTAATAGTGCCTTAATTAAATATAAAGATAGTTCTTAGAGTTGATGATAGCTCTGATAGCTCGAGTGACACATTATAGTCATAATTATGATTTAATAGTTTCTGCAACAGGAATATTGTTGATTGCAGCAGTAATACCCTGGTTAGTAAAGCTTCCATTATTGTGTATTAGTAAGTGTATAAAAGTCATTAAATCATTTTGAATGAACGTGGTATAAAAGAAATTTAAGATGAAACAGTGCTGGCAAAGTATTATTTGAATGTCAATTTCTTTGCCTACGTAAGGTCTTTAGAAATCTCCAATTTTTGTTTTGTTGCTGAAGTTAATATGAACTTCTGAAAATTCCTGGAGCTTCTGTTGAATGAGAATTTGCTTGTTTCGTTTGCTATAACAAATATTCCTCTCAGAAATATATACAGATAATCATTTAAGTGACCACATGGCGTGACAGTGACCAATAAGAGCAATCAAATTCATGGGTAAAAATCATAACGCTTTCAATTAGCACATAAAGCCAATATAATGTTGATTTTAAGTGTGTAATTAAACTGACATATACTACTTTTAAGTATATTTTTGACTACATTTATAAAGAAAGTTATATCCTTTCTATTATTTGCTGCAAATATTGTATTGATTTGACATTTTGAGAGGTGGATACGGAATTGTATGATGTAAATTTATTACATCTATTATTTGCTGCAAATATTGTATTGACTTCGCATTTTGAGGGGAGGGGGCAAGGAATTGTATGATGTAAATTAATTCAGCTGTATTATTCAAAATGTTTTACACTATTATATTTATTATTCTTGATTCATTTTGAAACCAATATTTATGAAATATTTTACTTCATGAAAAATAGTGGAAGGTACAGCAACTTCTTCCTTCTTCTTCCTTAACATAGATTAGACATTTAGACTGTTCTGTGGCTAATCAAACGGTTCTCTCCACCACATAGAAGATCAACCAATATCTCTTCGTCCAAATGGTTTGTAAAATAGTGCTTGTCATGGTAATTTTGAAGGTTCCAGCCTTCGAGATGATCTTTCCACTCGCTCTGATACCTTTTAATTTCATCCATATTGTTTTCATTCTCTAATTCTACTCATATATCTGAATTCTTGAGTCGGTATTTTTAGTTATATTGAAAAGGGTCTTTAGTGGTCACATTTGAGATACCTTCAATCTTGTTTTGATGTTTTCTGCCATTTCTGCCGTTAAATTATTTGCTGATATTATCAATCCCAGATATTTAAAGGGTAGTTAAGGTCAACAATTTACTATGTGGTATATAACAGTCTACGAAAGTCGTTTAGTCCACTGAAACAAGTATTTTCGATATCTACTGAGGATGAGAACTGGTTTCTAAAAGTAGAACAAAACTCTTTGCACGAACGACATTGTGGATTCGTTGAAGCGCATCGTGAATATCCTTTTCAGCAAGTGAGATGGCAGTAAACTGATATCGTGGCATCTCAACCTTGTGCGTGTGGATTGAATGTTAGCAGCTTGACAATCTGCGCGACACTTGTGTGTTAAAAAGTGAAGTTCTTCTAAGACTTTGGAAGTATCCAACATAATAGACTGCGATTTAAATTGAAATGTACGGTGACACCATCTTTCTCTCATCCAGAATCGCATTCTTTTCCCTTTTTATGACAAAACTCAAAATTTGGTTGTTCATTTTTGCAAATTTTAGACAATACTAAAAAAACCTAATCACCGATAATAGTAATGTTGTAACACATTAACTAATGTCCCATTCACCTAATGCAAGCGCAAACGCAGTGAGACTGCAAATCTTTGCACCCATGTTATTAAATGTAAGGATTCACATGGACACGTACAACAAGCTACGCAATGCAAGAGTTTGCAAACTCTAAATTGTATGCTTACGTTGCGTACATAGAGGAAGAATTCGCATTCTTTCCCCTATGCATTGCCTGCAATCAATAGCAGATGATCGGAATGCGAAATTTTACGGCATGTACAAACATACCGCTCTTCTACATCTATTTGGCCATTCCACACCATATCTGATTTCATACAAGAGGCTACACCTAGTTTTTTTTTTGTTTTTTTTTTGCTGAAACCTCCTTTGATTTACTGGAGGTACACACTCTGCGTCTATATTTCTTGGCTCTCACAAATCGTAAGGCGCAAAGAGATAGTTCATATTGAATTAAATGGACAGCTTAATCAGCTTCTGTAGTCTCAATGGTTGCATTATTTTCAATATTTGGTCAAACACTTATTATGACGTCACTGCTGTGAGCGTTTGTGGTGTGTATGTAACTTTTATAGCTATTTATTAATTAACGTTGTGTGAATATTATTATATGATATATTTGGTTATGTTATTAATTTGAAATTAACATTGCGCTTGGAAGCTATCGTATGTAATTTTCGAATCTCGAAAGTGCCAAATTCTTGCATTACGCTTACGATTGCGCTGTGAATGGTCTTCACTTATGTTGCATTATGTCTGCGCTAGCAACTCATTATGAATATATCTTAATGGAAGCATATACAATATGGGCAGGTATATGATGCTGCACATAAAACTAGCGGCATATATCTTCATAGCTAAGTTATTCCAAACGTATGAGACTACCGAACGCTGTTAGACCAGTGTTTTCTGAAGCCACTAGATATGGTGCAACTTACAGCTTGGAACTCTTGCATCACCTAGCTTAAGGTGATGAATGCATCTGCGAAATTTGGAAAAGCCACAGTATATAAGGTATCCTGCTGGCATTAATACCATTTATTATAGACAATAAAAGTGATTTATTTGCCATGTATCTAGCCTGCATGGTTATTTAAATAATAAATTTCGATTGACTAAACTCATTGTTCTAATAAAAATGAGCCACTGCATTTTAAATATATTCTAACAAAATATTCGAGTTTTACAATAATAGAGTTTACAAACATATGTCAAATTATATATTTTAAATTAGCCCTAATTATTGTAGAAAAATATTACTTTTCGTACTCTCCAAAACCTTTGCTTTTTCAAAATTTAATAATTTATTTCTCAAAATTGGAGCATACTTTTGAAAAATTATATGATCGTTTTCTTTAATGCACTTTTTAAAAAGAGTATAACATATTGAAACATAATACAACTTTGCATGTGAAGAATTTTGAGTTTGGAAAACTGTTGGAAGAAAAATTGCAATAAAATAAGATACAAAGTTCGGCGCGTCTGTCCATTTATAGATTCATTTAAATAGTAATAAAATAAAATACCTTTTTCATAATAATAATATTCTGAAGAGAAATGAAATTATGTTTTATTTAACTGCTGTGGTTCTCAACGTCCCATTCTATTACTGGGCGTGAAATACCGCTTAATTTTGCTTGAGTTTCTTTTACGTGCCGTAAATCTACTACACGGGACCCACGGCCTTACTTCCCTTCCGAAGGAAGCCATGCTAAGGATTTTTACGCCCGAAAAAATCCATCGTCCTCCGTCGGGTTTAAGCCCGCGATCTTGGGTATATGAAGTCAGCATGGTAACCATTACACCACGGAGATTTTGAAGAGAGAGATACTCGATGATGCAATTAATTGGAATGATTCTTAATTTAATCATTTGCTTCCATTTTTTTAATAGCTAAAGATTGGACTGTGTTGACACTGATGCATCAGAAAATCCATTATCGTCATCTTAAATTATATTGCGTAATTTATTATTGACCGCTCTGAAAGAAAGAAAAATAAATACTTGGACTTTCTGAAGAACAACTTCTATGTCAGCGTTCTATCCCCACGCTACACGAAAACACTGACTGACAGGATCCTTCAACGCCAGCAGTCTTGGGAAATGCCCTATGATGACATGGCCGGAAATCACTTTCAGAAAACATCTTTATTTTAATTTGCTTGTCCATTTTGCATCATCCCTGGTTCCCCAAGACTAAACATTAATGTTAATAAAATTCAGTATTGAATTTACTACCGAGCAAAGACCTTAGCTTCCACTAGTAGTTTAGGCTTTGAAATTACACCTTAAAGTAATGCTTCCAGCAACCATAGTAATTTTAAGGACCTTTTGTGTAAATAACAGAGGTTTTAGTCATTGCTGTATAAAAACACAAAAACACATTTGATTTTGTATAAGGTTTCCGTTGATTAAGAGCGTTTGCATCATCTTCCTCATATTTCCAAACAATTTCTTCAAGTCTAAGTCAGAAATACATTTCTTCTAAGCGTAATATAAGAACTGAAGAACAAATCTGATGTGTTATACTCACATGACTTTCTCTCCCTAATTTGCAACAAGCTATGCTTACCAAAGATCAAGTTTCCCTCTATTTAAAAAAATCGAGATAAACATGAGTAGAAATGAGTTTATTAGGTATGCATTTCCTTGTAGGTAGAAGAGAAATAAGGGAATAAATTAGACTAAAGCGATACCTAAATATTTAATAATTGGTAGCCATGAGATCGTATTGAAATTAAGGCTCTGTTTTTAATGGCTAATGGCTAAACAAAAAATAACACCGAATGACGACTTCCGTTTGAATGAAGTATTAAGTATTCAATACTTTAAACCAATAACGAATATCTTGAAAATGGTTAACTTCAAAAATAAAATGTATTTGACAAAAACTGTGTATTTTCAGGAGATCTACATAGTTTTGTATACTACATTTTGATTTACCTCTTATGCAAAATCATCCAGAATTAATAAGACTTTAGAAGCTAATTCCAGAAAATTTAAGATTTGCATTTTTTATCATTTAATTGTCTTTAACATACGGTATTTTAATATCAATCATTAGAGCTATTTTTAAGAAAATCAATATTTTCGAAAAATAATCTATATAAAATAATCTACGTATAATCTATGTAGTTTGAAATAGAGGGATTTTCTTGAAAATCGTTGTGTGGCATATTTGGAACATGTTGAACTTATTATAAAATTTTGTATCTAACCGTATTTATTTTTTGAGTTAACGTTTTCATAGACATGGGGACAAACGAAATTTTTCTAAACCTAGATTTTTTTGTTGTTTTATTTTATACAGGAGACCTCAAACCTTGTATTTCCAGAAAACATTCGAATTTTTAGGTGGAATGCAATGCCCTTTTTACCAATTTAATGTACAAAATAGAGAACGTAACATCGTCTGCGGTAACACAGAAGTAAAAAAGGGTGTTAAGCACTATAAAAAATAGAGAAATTAAAATGAGAATGGAGTGTTTCGATATTACGGTATTACTTATCTTAGGGTATCAGCTCATGACCCCCTTTACGCAGGCGCTGTTTTTAAGGCACCTATGCTCCTCCTTGAATATGGATTAGGAGAAAGAGACGTTTGCATGGACTTTCCCTGATTTCTCTTGTGAATCCTTTGAGTAACTGAGTGGCTTCGTTGTCAAAGCAGCTTGAAGAAATACACCACGCACTGCCATCTGTCCACCCGGCTCGGAACTCTCAGCGATGAACGAATAGCTTATCGTACAACCCTTTGGTGCCTTTCAAGTTCGCAAGCAATAAGTAGTATGTTATCAAATTTTCAGTTCTTTTTACTTTCTCCATACGCACTATGTATATAGTGTATAGAGAAAGTATTGCACTCCACCAAAAATTCGATACCGAGATTTCACCGGAAGTATATGTTTTAGGGTCCCCAATATCCAAAAAAAGCATTTTCACAAAAAGGTCCGTGTGTGTGTGTGTCCGTGTATCCGTGTGTCTGTGAACACGATAACTCAAAAACGAAAAGTCGGTAAAATACCAAACTTGGGATGCGACACGAAGATTTTGAGAAAAATTCCCCACCCCCAACTACCCTTTACATGGAACTTTTTTTCGAAATTTTTGATTTTCTCAAAAATGGCTCTAAAGATTTTGATTAAAATTTCGGATATTAAACATATTTACCTGGCAAATGAAATGTATACCTTGAATTTTCTGGGAATAGCCTCTGAAGAGTAGTTTATTCAGGATGAATTTTACTAAATTTTGAATGACTGCTAAACCGTAAGAGATGGACAAAAACCTACTACACAAAAATGTAGAGCACTTTAAAACACACAATTTATGTTATATACATTTTTTTCGTGGAGTTCGTCGTTTTTGTGACATTCCTTATTTTTGGTTTCTGCTATGAAAAACGTATACTTTTCTCATACAGGAACTTGTCAACTCCTATCCATATAAACAAAGGAACTTCATTGACCTAGCAACCAGCTTTTGACTATCACTTTAACCTACGGTTGTCCCTTATTTCGCTTCTACTTATAAGGAAGCAAGTAATAAGACTATTTCTGCTAATTTTTTCTGATTAGCATAAAGTAAATAGAAGTATAAGGTTTTTAAGAATTGTTTGTTGCAGGGATATGGAGAAAGTCATGTGAATGGTACACATCAGATTTTCTCATATCATAATCTGTTTCGATAGACCTTTTCTTCTTATGCAAGTACGGTTTAAAAATTACGCAAAATTCAACCAAAATGAAGAGGACTTCAGAGGCTATTCTCAGAAAATTCAGTTACATATGTTTTATTTATCATGCAAATATATTTATTAAATGGTAGTTCTATTAAAATCGTTAGAGCCAATTTTGAGAAAATGCAACATTTCGAAAACAACTTCTGCGTAAAGAATAATTTGTGATATTGAGCTTAATTGTCAAGTTGTTTCGTTTTCGAGTTATAGTGAACACAGACAAACACTCACACACACGCACACACATACACCCACATGGACATTTTTATAAAAATGCGTTTTTACTATCTTCACAAAGTTCTATGTAAAATTCGATATCGAGATTTCACCTGAAATAGATGCCTTTTTGGGGTCCCATGAAACTAAAAAGCAGTTTTAGTAAAAGGAACTTGTTTGTGTGTGTTTGTAAGGTGGGCAACTTCACAAAAACCAAAATTTGTTAAATATTAAACTTAATATTCAAGTTTAGTATATTTCAAGGATGCGACACGAAGACTTTAAAGAAAACACCTCCACCCCAAACTACCCTTTACGTGAAACATGTAAATTTTTTTCTTCTCAAAAATGGCTTAACATTTTGACCAAAATACCGTACATTAAACATATTTATATCGCAAATACAATTTGCATCTTCAATTTCCTGGGAAATTCTGGATGAGTTTTGCAAAACTGGTGAACTGAAAGAGATAGACGATAATTTACTGTACAAAAGATGTAAAATAATATCTTATATCCTAAAAATATTTGTCGTGGGGCTAATCATGCTCTAGATACTCCTTATTATTGGTTTCAATAATAAAATAATCTACTTTTCTAAAAACGAAGTCGGGCATCTTTTTTATTTTACTCCTATCCATGCAAAGAGCACTTTCGTTGACCTTCAAAATCAAACTTATAGCGACAGCTCTTCAAAATTTGACTATAGATTTAACCTAATGTATTCCCTTAGTTCCCTTCTATTTACATTAGAAGCTTCTTTTTTTTTATTCTGGGATCGTGAATGTATTTACTATGAAATCTAAGCATCGAATTTTTTGATAGTATACCTTCTCTACCTACCATGTACATTTTACGTGGTAGATAAGGTAAAGGTAAGTTTGTAATTACCGCGATGAAAACATTGAAAAATTGGTGCAGTAATGAAACAAATTAAATGAAAATCAGAACACTAACTGTAATTTGTTTTACTTTCTAAATGTTATTTTCTATTAATTTAGTTTCTGGAATATTTTAAAGTGGAGACGATAACTCTCTAGAGGAACTATTTTTCCTTTCTCTATACGTACTATGTACATAGTGCATAGAGAAGGTATTGTATTGCATCCAAAAATTCGATACTGAGATTTCACCGTAAATATATTTTTTGAGACCCCCTGAATTAAAAAAACGTATTTTTAGAAACATGTCCGTGTGTGTGTTTGTCTGTATGTCTGTATGTATATCTGTGGGCAGCATATCTCAAAAACCAAACTTGGTCTATAAGTTTGATACCTTACAAGGGTGCAACACGAAGATTTTCAAGAAAATTCCCTCACCCCAAACTACCATTCATATAGAAGAAAAAATCGAAAATGTTGATTTTCTTAAAAATGGCTCTAACAATTTTGATTAAATGCTCTTATATTTAAGATATTTACATGCCAAATAAAACGTATATCTTGAATTTTCTGGGAATAGCCTCTGAAGACTACTTTATTCTGTATGAATTTTACGGAATTTTGCGTAACTGCTAAACCGTAAGAGACGGACAAAAAGTTACCACACAAAAATGTAGAGCACATTAAAACACACAATTTATATTATATGAATTTTTTTCGTTGAGTTGATTCCCTTTTAAATATTCCTTGTTTTTTGGTTTCAGCTTTGAAAAACATACTTTTCTCATACAGGAATTTGTCAACTGCTGTCCAGACAAACAAAGAAATTCAGTCACAAAGCAACCAGCTTTTGGCTATCACTTTAACTTATGGCACTCCCTTATTTCGCTTCTCCTTACAAGGAAGCAAGTAATAAGACTATTTCTGCTAATTGTTTCTGGATTAATATGAAGTAAATAGAAGCATAAGCTTTTTAACAATAGTTTGTTGCAGAGATGTAGAGAAAGTCATGTGAATGGAACACATCAGATTATCAGATTTTTGTAAATTAGCACCTAGCTCTGAAGTAGGTTAGTGGAATAATTTAGAGCAACATATTCATTATATACATGCAATAACCCATGTGGTCGAAGTAAGGAATTTGTAAGCAATTATATACTGTGGCTCTATTTGCTGTCTCATTCTCTTCTGTTGGTCACAGGGTCACTTGTACTATTATGTGCCTCTTAGCACAACACACATTTCATTTTATATCAGAGATATAAATCATAAAACCTAATTTTGAAACGAGTAGTTTAACTCTTAAAGTTCTCTCAAGAAAGTCTGATGTTAAAGGTATTGTCAAGTTTTTTATAATAGCAGTAACCTCACTCTTCTTCCAAGTAACTTTGATTAATGTTTTGGTTAAGCGTTTCGCGAAACCACCGTTACTTTCGATTTGAGGCTTTTTATGGTGTGAGAAAAACTGGGTGAGTAAACTATTTGCTCAACTTGTATGGGTACAGCATTTCTCAACTGTACTCATGTAACTTAATATGTCAGGCAGTAGACATTACTTTCTCTATCGCTTGCTAAGATCGCAGAGTATTGCATTTCATCCAAAAATGTTATACTAAGATTTCACTGGAACTGCATATGTTAATATCACCCGAACTCAAAAAATCTAATATGTTCCTTTGAAATGACATTTTTTATTCTTCTGCTAACAAACTAATCTTATAAAAGATTATTGATTTACATCATGCTGTTCGAGAGAAACATTAGCAGGCATTGCCTTATCTGCTTCCTGTAAGCAGAAGGGAAATAAAGGAATAAGCTAGGCTAAAGCGAATGTAAAATATTTTAAAATTTGGTTGCTACGTGAACAGCTGGAAGTTCTGTTCGATTTGCATGGCCAGCAATAAAATTATTTTTTTTTTGACGCTCTTTAACTGCTGTGGTTCTCAGCATCCCATTCTATATTGGGAGTGCAACATCGCTTAATTTTGCTCAGATGCCTCTTTTATCATGCTTGAGGTTCTTTTACGTACCGAAAATCTCGACACGGGAGCGACGGCTTTACTTCTCTTCCGAAAAAGCTATGCTAAGGTTTTTACGCCCGAAAAAATCCATTGTTCTCCACCGAATTTGAACCCTTCGACCTTGGGTATATGAAGTTAGCATGCAAAACATTACACCACGGAAGGCGACTGCATGACCAGCAATAAAACAAAAGAGAGATGAAACGAAATAGATGTGTGTGTGTGCGTGTGTGTGTGTGCGCGCGGACGTTACGAGGGATATTCCACACTGCAGCCGTGGGCTTATTATACGTTAGGCCCCAGGAGGAAGGATGAGATGGGTATAATTTTAGATGGAGGCCGAAATACGTACAGCGAGAGAGCCGTCGTGGTAGGCCCTAATAGTTCATAAGCAGCTCTTCATCTCGACAAGGGGAGCGCCAAGAGTTCGTTGCTTAGTTCCGAACAGCCCGCAATTCATCAGCCAATCACTAGTGCCATTCCACCGCCGAGAACTGTATTTCCAGGGAGCAGTCACTCTCATGGAATTGCGTCTCTGCCGCAGTCCTCGTCGACACTTACAACCCTGATAGAGATTAGTTGGAATGAAATAAAATGAAATGAAGGTACAGCCTTCAAGTAGGAAAAACGCATTGGTCAGAGAGATGGTCCCCGGGAAACCGATCTCACGACCTCCCCAGACGAAAGGCCTGAGTCACCTGGCTCAGTAAACAAAAGGTGATTGATTTCCCGTTTCAAATTCCCAATAACATGAAATATTTCCGAAATTGTCAAATTTAAAAAAAAAATGTATAAAAAATGAACTGTATGTTTTAACAAGATCTACATCCTTTGTGTGGTAAGTTATTGTCTACATCTTAACGGTTTACCAGCTATGCAAAATTCATTCAGAATGAAGTGTTCTTCAGTGTTCTTTCCTATAAAATTCAATTATTCTTTATATTTGCGATGTAAATACCTTTAATATAAAGTATTATATCAAAATCGCTAAGAGCTATTTTTGAGAAAAACAAAATTTTCAAAAAAATTTCCATGTAAAGGGTAATGTGGGATGGGGATCATTCCTGAAAATCTACACAAACATACATATACGCACACAGATAGACACATGGACTTTTTTCTAAAAATGCTTTTTTTTTGTACTCAGGGATCCTTAAAATCTCGAAATTGAATTTTTGGGTTGAATACAATACCTTCTCTACCTACTATGTGCATAGGACGTAAAAATAGAATTTTAGACTGAAGAAAGATGGATAATAATTTATGAAATATTAGGATTAATAGTATTTGCAGTTCTAAAAGGTATTCCACATAAAGTAAAACATGGCACTATAAAGCATGCAGAAGTTAAAGGTATAAAAATTGATAAATTTCCTATAAAACAAATGCCCTGAAAATGCTTCACATTATGACTTAGTAATTTGCCTAAGTGTCTCTTTATTCCTATTGTATATCGTCTTTACAACTTGAATAAAGACTAATTCTAAGCTCGGTGGACTCCAGGCTCATTTGAGGATAGTTCAAAATTTGGCATTCGTCCATTATCCGACATGATCGCCCCAGTTAAAAGTACTGAGCTCATTAAAAAAATATGATCTGTTCCATTTACATGACTTTCCTTAGCTGTTTCGCAAATAAGCTTTCCGCACAAGGATTAATCTTTTATCAATGTTATGCCAATCGATATAAAAATTATCAGAATTGATCTTTGTAAATAGAAGGAAAATAAGGGAATACACTTGGGCAAAGTGATAGTTACACATTTTAAAACCTATCGTTATATGAAGCAATTGATATCCGGCTGTCTTTTTTATTCCCGAAAGTACAACAAAAGCGATGAAACAAAAGTTGAGAAAGTTTAAATGGTTTAACATTGAATCCAATTAACAAAGAACATCTCTGAAACGGTTAACTTTACAAAAAATGTATATCATATAAATTGTGTGTCTTAATGACATCAACATTTTTTGTGCAGTAAGCTTTTGAATATACCAGTTATATAGAGTTCATCTGGAATTAAGAGGTCTCTTTAGAAAATTCAAGATATACACTTCGTTTGTGATGTACATATTTTATAAATATGGAATCGTTTTAATTTAATCGAAATCGTTAGAGCTATTTTGAGAGAATAAAACATTTCGAACAATTTTCCATGTAAAGTATTAGCGGTGATGGAATTTTCTTGGAAACCTTCGTATTGCTTCTTGAAAGATACCGAAATTAAATTCCAAGTTTTCCTTTTTGAACTATGTTGCTCAAAGACAGACACAAACGTCCATTTTTCTTTTATTCAAGGGATCTCAAAAATTTATTTTCGGTGAAATCTCGTATTTGAATTTTTGAATGGAATAAAAAACCTTCTTATCCCTATATGATATTTTATGTTAACGAGAAATCGTTTAATTACACGTTAGGTTGCATGTACAATGGAATACAGAAGGCTGAAGCAATAGACAATATTTTTAAAAAGTCGACTTAAAATTTCTCTCCTTCCACATTACGAGAACCACAAATGGTGATTTAGCACTTAAAATTGGTGTAAGTTAAGTGCTACACAATTTTAAACCGATAGTACTGAATATTAATGTCCCAATAAACGTATTTCGTATGATTTCACCAGATCTACGTTTAGAGTGTAGTAAGGCTTTGCCTCTGTCTTACGATTTATAAAATGGTGTCACGCAGCGACGGAGAGTTATAGCAGAACGGCCGGCTGTTGGAGAGATAAATAGAAGTAAGCAAACGCTGTAGCGCTATCGCCCAGAAGTACTATTAACAGATAACCAGAATTTGAGGATTCTTTTCTCCTCGTCTCCAGAACATTCTAGAAAGTTCTGTGGAAAATGTCAGCGGATATGCATGCCAGTTTGTTCGTGAGTGAGCAATTAAAAAAGCGAAGTAGTCGCTGCATTTATGGCGCAATAAACTTACATTCACTGAGTGGATTTCTCTAATGAATTCTTTCTTTGTCTATTAAATAGGCTATCAATTTTCAGGTTTATATCACCGGTGAGATTTATGTATTTCGTCCCATAGATTTCACCAAACATTAAATCTAATGGCATGGGGTCCTTGCTTTTTAAGCAAAATTAAAAACCATCGATCTGAACCGAGTTTGAACCCCCGACCTTATGTTCAGAATGTAGTGCCTAACCAACTGAGCCCCATGAGCGCCAAAGAGTGAGGTGATGTCAGTTGCGACCACACTTAGTGTTGTTACTGCGAGAGATTAAAAGCGTGTGGTATTCGATTCCGCAACGAGTGAAACGAGTGAATCAGAGGCTGCATTGCGCAGCTATGTCACGAAGAAAGTGAAATGACAGGAGCATCAAACTAGATTACATTAGTGAAGTGTCAATGTGAAGCAAGTGAAATCATAGTGAAAATTGAATTAAATCACATTAGTGAAATGATAGTGAGAAGTAAACTGACAAAACCATATTACCTATAGCAAATGCATTCCATATACAGAGAACTTCATAGCACTGTTTACAGAAAATGTAGGCTATACATTTTATTAGTGGTGGAAAAACATTAAATTTATGATATTTTAACTAAAATTGTTAAATACGTAATAAGAGAAAACATAAATAACTGTCATATAAAGGGTAGTTTGAGATGGGCAGTGCACTTGAAAATTTCGTGGTCTTTGAAGTGAAAAACATAGTATGAGAACTTACGCGCGCTCATACACATATATTTCTAAAAACGCTTTTTATTGCATTCAGGGTAGTCAAAACTTGCATTTCCTAACTATATCAACACGGTTCTTTGGGTGGAAAACAAGTGCCTTCATGCAGTTATTACATGATAAAGAAATCTGATGTGTTCCATTCACATGACTTTCTCTACATCTCTGCAACACATTATTAGTAAAAAGCTTATGCTTCTATTTACTACTTGCAAAGTGAGAAAAAATTAGCAGAAATAGACTTATTACTTGCTTTCTTGTAAGTAGAACCGAAAAAAGGGCGTATCATAGATTAAAGTGATAATCAAAAGCTGGTTGCTATGTGACTGAAGTTCCTTTGTTTGTATGGACAAGAGTTGACAAATTTCTGTATGAGAAAGGTATAAGTTTTGCATAGCTGAAACCAAAAACAAGGAATATCTAAAAAACGATCAACTCCACGACAAAAATGTATATAGCCTAAAATATGTGTGTTTCAATGTGCTCTAATTTCTTGTCTGGTAAGTTTTTGTCTGTTTCTTACGGTTTACCAGTTACACAATATTCCGTAAAATTCATCCAGAATGAAGTAGTCTTCGGAGGCTATTCCCAGAAAATTCAAGATATACATATCATTTGTCAGGTATATATGTTTAATATACGATATTTTAATCAAAATGGTTAGAACTATTTTTTAGAAAATCAAGATTTTCAAAAATGTTTCCATGTGAAGGGTGGTTGGGGGTTTCTTGAAAATCTTCGTGTCGCATCCTTGGAAGATACTGAACTTAAATACCAAGTTCGGTATTTAACGGTCTTTTTGTTTTAGAGTTATGCTGCCCACAGACACACAGACACACACATACACACAGACAGACATATTGGATTTAGGTGATCTCAAAACATGTATTTCCGATGAAATTTCGGTATCCAATGTTTGGGTGCAATGCAATATCTTTTATTTACACTATGGACATAGTGCGTATAGCGAAAGTAATAAGTAGAGTAATTTTAGCAAGAGATACGCGAGAGAAGAACAGAAGTCAAATAAATATCAAATTTCGTATTCATGTACAATAGCCTAAAGAAAACAACAGAAACATTTCTGCAAAAATCCCCCACTCTAAAGTGCCCCGAAACATTTTGTTAGTTCTCATTGCCTCAAAAAAATCTCTGACAATTTGGATAAAAACAAAAAAAGCTGCACAAGATTGAATTACGACACGAAACACACATCGAACGTTTTTAATTGTTTGTGAAGTCATCAATCTTTTTGAATTTCCTATAACTTTGTATAACTTGGAAATTTTATGGAGATGCAGAAATTTTGTATAGATGTCATTAAATGATACAATTTGGTTGTGACATTACCACTGTAGTCTGAACTTTGTAATGTTTTAAGTGACTCATTTTGTGAAGTGCTAAGCCACTATTATTTTCTTTCTCCTGATAACATGCCAATATATAACATGTCCCCATGACTTTTAAAATCTAAATATTGTCTCAAATGTGAATGAAACTAATGATACCAAAACCATATGCCAGTTATAAATATAAAACTTATTTTAAAAAATGCTTGGTTCCAATAAAAGTGCATAGAAGCAAATAGAAGTCTATATAAACTAAAGCCAGAAAAGAAATTTGAATTAAGTTTTACAAAATAATGGCCGAGCCTGCTTTTCTTTGTGAATCTGAAATTGGACGTTGACAAAAGCTGACAAAAACAAGATATAGGCTGCCGAAATGGAATTCTTAAAAAAAGTAAAAGCTTGTCCCTTTTGACAACATTTTAAATGAAAACTAAGGGAAGAGCTAGAAACAAATTCTTTGGAATAAAAATTATGAACTATGGAAATGAATGGAGACAGCATATTTATAGAATGCCGAGAGGGGATCCAAGAAGAGCACTGTGCTATTGACCCAATCCGTAAAGACCAAGAAAACATGATCAGACATGTTTTGAAGCTAGAACTTATTTTCTGCCTAACCCTGGAACGCAGAAGTAGATGAAGTAGAAGAAAAAGAAGAGCTTATATATATATATATATATATATATATATATATTAGAAAAATTGAAACTAAGCCATTATATAGAACATTTTGGAAAGGATGGTTAGAGAAAGTATGCAATTATTGTAGTACATCATTCTTCATTACATTTGATTTCTCATGCCTGTGTGAACCCAGAGAAAACAAATAGTGTAAGTGATTACAACAGAATTAGAATGGAAAAACTGTAGAAGGAAAAATATACTTTAGCTATACATTTATTTAAAATTAATTTTCACCTTTTAAGGCAACGCTTAAAATATAAAAAACGTGATTAAGGAGTTCAATTGGCCTAACAGGCTTCGAAATAACTTGAAATATAATGTCGAAGATTCTTGAAGAATAGAAAATATGTATAACTAGTGCCTATTTTGTGGAAAAAGCAAGGAGCTTTGAGGCACAGATATTCAAGAGCTCTCCAGTAAGATACTTAATTGAAAAACGATACCTATTTTATATTTCAATGAAGAACACTTGAGAAAGGAAAAGTATCACTGAGTTAAGATAAGAACATATGCTTGGAGATTAAAAGCAGTGATAAAGGCTGTTTCGTGGAATCAATGGCTTATTTGCAGATGAAATGAAGGTATTAAACACACATCATTTGAGCGTAAAGGAGGTAATAAGGGAGGGGTAGAGAGGAGCTAATAAATAAAATTTGTTTAAATTAGATAGAACAAGGTGGTAATTGAACTCTTTGGAAAGGAGAGTTCCTAAGCAAGTGAGAAAAGTGGAATTGGTATTTAAAATAAGAGGTAGTACAAACATAACTGTAGATAATTTGACAGATTTTTTCTCTCTGTATTAACCTCTTCGCATATACGACTTACAGCCCTCCCTCCCCCCCCAGGACTTACAAGCCAGTACCTGGATTCAGGCGTCTGTCGAGTAGCAGAGGCTGTGAATCAGGGATGGGTGATCAGGTCAAGGCGTGGTATGAAAGTGAGGAGGTGGATGATATGAAATTACGGTGAAATGGATAACACAAAATATGATTATGGATTGAATGGTGGGGAAAACCAGAGAACCCGGAGAAAACCCGCTCATTAATTTGATAATACGTAATGTTTAGTTTTTAAGAAACTATTATAAGTTATATTAATGAATTATATTGTATATACTGAATATTATTCATTAAGAGCTTATGCCGAGTTATATTGCCATATCCACATGCATTAGCTTAGCAAAATAAATAAATAAAATGATAATGGCTAGAGGAAGGTATGCAGTGCATCAATTTTCATGACCTGCCCTGATTTTTCAGATCTCTGTGAATCCTCATTGTAAGACATTCTAACGAAGCTACGAAAAGAGAAGATGGAATTGTAAAAGAGAAAGAATATATGCACTAGCAATTTATTGGACAGATTGCACATGTATTTGATCAATAAGAAAACATTTTTCGGTGAGTAAGGAAAGAGAAATGGCAGGGTAATAAATACTCAACAGCGCAATGTCTACGACACCGAGCGATGTTTCATCTGCTCCATGTGAAAGATGAAGAGAAAATGGAGAACCATGTAGGAAATGAATCTGGAAGCAGTGTAGCTGAGAATTTAGATTCATGTTTATTTCTTCTGCACCTTACAGTTCCTCGAACTAAATTTAGTTCCAACCCTGCGATAAACAACCTCATAGGCAAACTTCCTTCGTGAACTCCAAACCCTATTTGCGTTGCTGGAACCGGGAGTAAGGAATTTCTACTGGCACGCTAGCTAACAGGTATAAAAGCCACAGGCATCTCTTAACGAACGTTTATGTAGTTTAACCTTTCGTGTACAGCACTGTGCATAAGAGCGGACCAAATAAGGGTCATTCATATAAGTGTGGCATAAAATATTCTGTATTGCGTTCACAAGCCCTTCTGTTCACCACTTTTCCACAAACTAATCTTACAAAAGCTTATTACTTTCTCTATACGTGCTATGTGCATAGTGTATAGAGAAGGTATTGTAATCTACCCAAAAATTTGATACCGAGATTTCACCGGAAATACATGTTTTGAGATCTCGTGAATCTAAAAAAAGCATTTTTAGAAAAATGTCCGTGTGTGTCTGTCTGTCTGTGTGTCTGTGTGTCTGTGTGTATGAGTGTGTGTGTGTGTGTGTGTCTGTGAGCAGCATAGCTCAAAAACGAAAAGTCCGTTAAAAACAAACTTGGTATTTAGATTTGGTATCTTCCAAGGATGCGACACGAAGATTTTCAAGAAAATATCCCAATTCCAACTACCATTTACATGGAACTTTTTTCGAAATTTTTGATTTTCTAAAAAATGGCTCTAACGAATTTGATTAAGATATTGAATATTAAAGATATTTACCTGACAAATAAAATGTATATCTTGAAATTTCTGGGAATAGCCTCTGAAGACTACTTTATTCTGATGAATTTTGCATAACTACTAAACCGTAAGAGATGGACAAAAACTTAACACACAAAAAATGTAGAGCACGTTAGAACACACACTTTATGTTATATACATTTTTTTCGTGGAGTTGATCATTTTTGAGATATTCCTTGTTTTTGGTTTCAGCTTTAAAAAACTTATACCTTTCTCATACAGGAATTTGCCAACTCGTGTCCATACAAATAAACGAACTTCAGTCACATAGCAACCAGCTTTTGGCTTTCACTTTAACTTATGGTACTCCCTTATTTCACTTCTACCTACAATAAAGCAAGAAATAAGACTATTTCTGCTAATTTTTCTCGATTAGCATGAAATAAATAAAAGAATAAGCTTATTAAAAATAATTTATTACAGAGATATAGAGAAAGTTATGTGAATGGAACACATCAGATGTTTTATTCTATCTGCTTCAGGGACACTGGGAGTGCATTTTCAAATTTATAAATATCTTTATTTATTACTTTCTCTACACATACTATGTGCATAGTGTATAGAGAAGGCATTGCATTCCACCCAAAATTTCAATACTGAGATTTCAACGGAAATATACGTTTCAGAGTCCTCTGTATCCAAAAAAGGCATTTCTAGAAAATAGGTACCTGTGTGTATGTGTGTCTGTGTTTGCGTGTGTGTGTGTGTGTGTGTCAGTGTGTCCGTGTGTCTGTGAACACGATAAATCTAAAACGAAAAGTCAGTAAAATAACAAACTGGTATATAAGTTTAGCATCTTCCAAGGATGCGACACGAAGATCTTGAAGAACCCCCCCCCCCCCTAAACTGTCTTTACATGGTTCTAACGATTTTGATTAAAATACCGTATATTAAAGATATTTGCAAGACAAATAAGATGTATATCTTGAATTTTCTGGGAATAGCCACTGAAGAGGTCTTTATTCTGGATGGATTATGTTGGATTTGGCATAACTAGTAAACCGTAAGAGAGAGAGAAGAACTTACTACACAAAATATGTAACTTTCATTGAAACACGCAATTTATGTCATATATATTTTTTTTTTTTCGTGGAGTGATCATTTTTGAGATATTCCTTATTATTGTTTTCAGCTTTTTTTCAACTTTTCTCATACGCGAATTCATCTCCTGGTGGAAAGAAACTCATTTCATACACATGATGACCAACTTTTAAAAATTTTGACTATCCTTTTAGCCTAGTGTATTCCATGACTTTCCTTCTACTTACAAAAAGGCATCTTTGCTAATGTTTATCTGATTAGCATGATTATAAAGAAGAATACGCTTTTTAACAATAATTTATTACATAGATATAGTGTAAGTAACGTGAATGAAGCACATCAGATTTTTTTACTTTCTCTATACGTACTATGTACATAGTGTATAGAGAAGGTATTGCTCTCCACCAAACAATTCGAGATTTCACCGGAAATATATGTTTTAGGGTCCCCTGTATCCAAAAAAAAGTATTTTCAGAAATAGGTCCGTGTGTGTCCGTGTGTTTGTGTGCCTGTGAACACGATAACTCAAAAACGAAAAGTCGGTAAAATATCAAACTTGGAATTTAAGTTTAGTATCTTTCAGGGATGCGACATGAAGATTTTGAGAAAAATTCCCCCACCGCAAACTACCCTTTACATAGAACTTTTTTCGAAAATTTTGATTTACTAAAAAATGGCTCTAACGATTTCGATTAAAATATCGTACATTAAAGATATTTCCCTGACAAATATAATGTATATCTTGAATTTTATGGGAATAGCCTCTGACGACTACTTAATTCTGGGTCAAATTTACGGAAGTTTGCTTAACTGCTGAACCGTAAGAGATGGACAGAAACTTACCTCACAACAAATGTAGAGCACTTTAAAACACACAATTTATGTTATATACATTTTTTTTTTCGTGGAGGTAATTGTTTTTGATATATTCCTTTTTTTTTTGTTTCAGCTATAAAAAACATACATACACACAAGGGAACTTCAGTCACATAGCAACCAGCTTTTGACTATCAATTTAACTTATGGTACTTCCTCATTTCGCTTCCACTTAGGAAGTAATAAGCCTATTTCTGCTGATTTTTTCTCGATTAGCATGAAGTAAATAGAAGCATAAGCTTTTTAAAAATAATTTATTGCAGAGATATAGAGAAAGTCATGTGAATGTAACACGTCAGATTTTTTTCATAATATGTTACTGTGATTGTATTGCTGTTATGTTAATATTAATAAAAATTTAATTCAGATTGGAGTAATACGTTGTAATGTAAATTATTTAATAAATTGCATTATGTAAATATAGATACAATGTTCCACGAGCCTCACAATTGGAGAAAATTAGTTTTAATTTTTGAATTGGAGCTTTAAACCACACATGACGTTTTAAATGGTGATATTCCAATGAATTTGATTCCTGAAATCTTATACATTTTAAAAATATTATAAATATTAATCTCTAAAATTAATAATTGTCCATAAAATATAGTTTTTGAAAAATTACTACTGGGATAAGAATAATGTTCTATTACATAATGTTAAAATATATAATTTTGCTCATTAGTAGTTTTAGATAAATAAAAACTGACACGCGTGAAGCATTTTGAAGGTGTGAAAGTGTAGTTTTGAGAAAAATACTGATTTTTGAAATAGTATACTAGGAAACAGGTACATTATACAATCTTTAAATGGCTTTAGATGACGAAGCAAAGGAAGGACAGCTAAATGTTACCGCTAGACCACTTTCTCCTTGATCTAGGGGTAAAATGCTAGCCTTTAGTTTCCAAGATCATGGGTTCAATTCATTTGAAAAATGACATTGACATTTTTCGTTGCACGTACAAGGGGAATATAGAAGGTCTAAGAAATAATCAAATCCATTGCAATGTGACAATTTTAAACTTCTATTCCTTTGTATGACCACAAAATAATTCATTTACGTGGCCTTCTCTACTCGCTTTTCTACATACTGATATTTTTAAAGGTTATTAGTTTTTTAATTTATTTTATTTAGTGTCGCTTTAACAAGGTCCAATCGCAACTACAATAAATGTTGCAGTTCTTTACATAAATGAGTTTCATTAAAAAAGTTCAGTACATGTGAGTAACTGCAATTGGAGAGTGACAATAGTTGCACTTGGGGGGAATATCACCGGACGAAAGATAAGAATGAGTAAGAGTAGTATAGGCGAGATAAAAGAACTTGATATCGACGCTTGTAATATGTAAGAGGATAAACACAAGTGGGAAGAGGGTAGGCATCACGTAGATTGTCTGTAGTTGAGTTGAACCAATATCACGCACAAAGCGGTTGAAGTCTTGGTGAGGAATCCTGAGGTCCAATACGTTGGGAGGGTGTCGTGTTGGTTCCTGCAGCATCGGCGTTCTCATTCCCAGCATGCCAGCTTGGGAAGGTACCCACACAAGCAGGATCCGTTTATCCGAGGTAGATAATCTGAATGTAAAGCAGCAGGTTATTGGTTGGAGTTCGCTGTTGGAGATTGAGGAGAGCACTCATCGAGTCTGTTAAGACAGTGTAGGAGAGAGCAGTGACTTCAAGGACGTACTTCAAAGCAAAACGAATAGCTATCAGTTCACAAGAGACGATAGAGAGGCATTGCGGTAAGCCGTAGAGCAAGGTCTTATGTGATAAAATCACCGCACAACCACAGTGATTTTCACATTTGGAACCATCAGTGTAAATTTTTTGTGATGCGGAGTGTAAGATACAAAGGGCTCTGAATAAACGGAGATAGATTGAAGTATCTGTACTGTATTTGTTGTAACGCGCCATGAAATATCTATGGTAGGTAGTTGTAGCTTCCAAGGAACAATGTCAAGGGTGAAAGAGCAGGAGATTATTGACGGAATATTCAATTGAAACTCTTGCAGAAATATTAGAATTCTCTGGGAGAAGGGTACAAAACGACGTTGACTATGAGCACATGAGCTTTGGGACTTGGCAGGAAAAAAATGCTTGAAAACTGTTGATGGACTCCTGGAGGCAGTTCGTATAGCGTCCATGAAACTTGAGGGTTTCCTCCTCATATTCAGTGGAGGTTCTTTGGCCTCAATTTGGAGACTGCTTACGCCACTGGTGTGAAAAGCACCCAAACAGATCCTCAGCGCCGAAGATAGAATACTATCGGGCATTTTAGAATTGTTGGATTGGCTGAATGATATATAATGCAGCCGTAATCCAAGTTGGGTCATACAACTGTTCTATATGTGCGAAGTAGTACTGTGAAGTTAGCTCCCCAAGTTTTAACAGCCATGTTTTATGACATTTAAACGTAGAAAGCATTCAAAATTATTCTATTTCTTGGTAATCCAGATAAACTTTAAATCCACAGTTGCATATTTTGCTGTAAGATATAGCAGGTATGTAAATTGATAGTCAAATCACTTAACAGCTATTCGCTCTGTGGTAATTTTTAAATGTCATGCTCATTATATGATGAGAAAAATGCGAGTTATATTTATATGACTTTTGACAAACTATTATCCCAAAAGCTTACTTCTTTCTACTTTATGTTAATCGAGATGACTATTTACAGCAACTGTCTTACTACATCATTTCATGGAGGTAAAAGAGTAATAGGGTAAATAGGCTTTAACGTAAAGACAAAATTTTAAGAGTAGTTTTATATGTGCTGACCTTAAAATTCCGTTTTCTTTGGCCTAGAAATGGGGAACATATGAATAACGATTTACTGTTTGAGAAACGCATAAGTATTTGACAATTTAAACCAATAACGAGGAATGGTGCCTTTAAAAAGTTATGAAATAAATTGTGGGTTTATAGATCTTTATACTTTTTTGTATGATAAGATCTTAGTATTTTAATAAAATCGTCAGAACCTTTTTGAGAAAATAAAATATTTTGATAAATATTCAATGTGCAGAGTAGCTTTGTGTTTAACCTGCTTTTCGTTTTACAGACATGATTTTCCCAGACACGCGCGCGTACGCATACAGAAAAATAAATATATTAATTTTTTTAAAATGATTTTTCTGAACTCGGGGAGCCTTTTCACGTGTATCTGGGTGAAATCTCGGATTCAAAATTTTGGGTTGAATGAAATACTTCCTCTATTTACTGCAGGTGGAGGAAGTAAAAGTAGAAAATACACGTTTTAGGATACCCCAGGAGTATCCAAAAATAACATTTTTATAAAAATGTCCGTGTATGTTGTGTGTGTCCATGTGTCTGTGAACACGGACACTCAAAAACAAAACATTGGTAAAATACAAAACCTGGTATTTAAATTTAGCATTTTCCAAGGATGCGACAAGAAAATTTTGAGAAAAATGCCCCAACTCCAAAATACCGTATACTGGAAAAACTTTGAAAATTTTGATTTTCTCAAGGATGGGTATAACGATATATTTACATGATAAATAGAATGTATATCTTGAACTTTCTGGGAATAGCCTCTGGATTGATTTGGCTGAGTTTTGCATAACTGGTAAACCGTAAGAGCTAGAAAAACACTTGCTACTCAAAACATGTAAGTCTCGTTAAAACACACATTTATGTCGTATACATTTTTTTCGTGGTGATATATATATATATATACCGTTGTTATTGATTTCAGTTTTAAAATGGTTAAGCTTTTCTCTTACGGGAATTTGTAAACTTCTGATGAAGCAAAGGAACGTATTTCAACCACATGGCAACCAGCTTTTAAAAAAAATTGACTATCGCTTTAGTCTAGTGTATTCCCTTATTTACTTTCTACTTACTAGTAAGCAAGGTAATTAAGACAATTTCTACTTATAAAATAAGAACTGAAGCTTTCCTGGCGACGTGTTAATTCAAAATCTTCTCGGGCTTCTAGCCAGGTAAAAACTTGGCTTGACACCAACGTTTCGAAGAAGTGCATCTGATCAGTTCACCCTGAAGACGAGGAAGATGCACTTCTTCGAAACGTTGGTGTCAAGCCAAGTTTTTACCTGGCTAGAAGCCCGAGAAGATTTTAAATTAATTTCTACTTATGTTTATTTTGATTGGCATGAATTAGATAGAGGAATAACCTTTTTAACAACCATTTGTTAAAGAGATGTAGAAGAAATCATGTGAATGGAACGCATCAGATTTTTTTTTCTTCTCTTGACCCACGTTTACTTTGTTGTAAGTTGATACTGATGAACCATCTTGATAGGATATTTATGGTTTCATTGCTTGACTGAGAGAGATAGCAGATAAAGTTTACTCCTGTACCTTTTTAACACATATAAATTACTTCTGCTTTCGATGAAGTATATAGTGGATATTTCTGAAATTGGTCCTGGTTACCGTTTAGGTGGGAAAACTTTATGTTACAAACTGCAGATAAAAATATGCTTATAAATTACTTTTGCTTTGTCTTTAACAATGCATTTCCATTTATTTGTTTACTTTTTAAATACTTTCCAATTTCTTAGAAATTTTGTTTAAAATTGCATTTGTCAGTTTTCTTATTCGTTCTTATTCTTTTTTCAAACCTTAGTTTGCCTGTATCCAAATGGAATGTGTTGTACATCTCCTTTTCTCCACATATAGGCACTCACCTCTTGTATAGCCATTTCGAACTACTCTTAGATATGCCATTCTTTATTTGTTTTTATTTGTGTTGTATGTATATCTCTTCCTTGTTCAATTGTTTTTCATCGACACATAGAACACTGGCGATCACTTCTCTGTTAGTTGGCTGGATTTTTTTTTATATTTCAATAACTTAAAACTTTCTTTTAGACCTTTCCAAAATTATTTATAATTAGTATCTTTTTTTTTCCCCAAATATTCCCCAAGCCACTGTTTTTTGATGCTCAAAATTTATAGTATGTTTTGATAAAGATAAGAGGATTAAATCAATGGTTTCAAGTTAATAATTTAAAGTCTTATTTAATTATTTTTAATTACGTATATTAATTTTGCTAATGTTTATAATTTAATCAAATATTAAAGTAATTTCTTAAATCGTTTCTTTACTCGTCTTTCAATTTTATTTAGCGCAGCTTTATTAGATATTGATATTGGCAATGCCGAAATCTTCTTTAGCTTCTGCTTATCCTTTGTACTAAGTCACATATTTTGAAGTTCCTATACGTATTTCAATATACCATTCGAGCCTTAATCACTGAGTTACATCCCTTGCCAACCATTTCAGCTCCATCTCTGACATTTAATACAAACATCCTCTCACATCCCTCATTGCTGCTTTCACATTTACTGATGTCTTTGTCTCTCCCATTTTCTTCCTGTATTTATTTTAATTCCAAGGCAAGTGCAATCATGGACCACTTCATACTCATTACTGCGTTTTTTCCATTTCTCATGTTCACTCAACATACCTCCCATATTAAAATTTGTGTTTTATCTCTACCTACGTTTGTTTATCGCCAACCTGAACAGCGCTTATCTATTTGTTGTAAAGAATATTTTAGGTAATTTACAGTAACTCACTACCAAATCATTTGCACATTATTGATTATGATAAGAGGTTATCTACGGTTTCTTATACTTTGAGACATGCCGTCAATAAATGCATTTAATAAGGACGGACTTAACTTTCATTAATGTCTTAGTCCTTTTTCTTGGTATATTTATTTATCCATCAATCACCTCTTTCTACTATTTTATGATTGTCTTTGTATAAAGCTTTTAAAATACATATAATTTATTCACCTATTCTGTTCTTTAATAATTTATACTTCAATGGATTTGGTCAAAGGGTTTCTCCAAGGCGATAAACACCATTAATCTTAAGATACTCATCGACCAATGGTTTTTTATAACGAATGCATTGTCGACGTTTGTCTTTCTGTCCTAAAGCCCGTTTGAAACTTTGGCATAATACTAAATTCCTCTACCATTCGTGCAATCTATTCCTATAATCCTTTAAATTTTCCTCATTAGATAATAGAGCCGTGTCCCGAAAAATGCTAGGTTTGTCCCTGTTCCTTTTACCTTTATATATTTGTTGTATTTTTTTTCTGGAGTTTCAGATATTTTCATTTCATAATTTGGAATTTCCCTGTCACCTTTCAGTTTTTATGAGAAGGATCTACAGCGGGCGGTGATTTTCAGACTTTCGCCTTTTATTTTCCCTAGTATCTCTTAAGCTGGGAGATAAAGTTTAAAGAGTGTCATCAAAGAGCATTTCAGACTTATAAACTACACATCCAAGGAAACGCGAAATGTTCGGTGACTCTTATGCAGAGAGAAAAATGCACTTTCTTAAAGTGGAAGCAGGCCTATAGTAAAAGGAAAAGGTAATTACAAGATTACGCAAGTATCGTAAATTTATCAATTAATTAAGAAATTTTATTGGATTCAGGAGTTGATTCATAGAAATCTCGATATGCAAGAGGACTTCCTTCAACCACAATTGTAATAAGATGGTATTTTGAAAACGTTGGGTTTTCAGCAGAATGGAGCCACCGCTCATTTTGTCTCAGGTGAGTATAAATATTCTCACACCAGTAGAAGGTAGACTATGAAGTCGATTCCCTTTCCATCATTTGTTGCCGGCTGCTATAATGGTAAACTGTGAGTACTTTCTCTGGGGATATGCATGGGTCAGTGTGAGAATGGACAACATAGCTTAAATTGACTGACAACATTCAATGGAGCCTAATAACTGACATGTTAGGGACGAACTGTCGATTGTTGAAGGTGACTGATTAAATTGTTCCTGGATCAAACCTGAAATCGAAACTCCTTCGTATTATTTTTCTAACTTCTAGAATATTAATAACATTACTTTTTATATTAAAATTTGTATCCGTAGAATAAGTAATAAGTTTAATATAGCAGATTCGCTAGTCTGATATGCTGCGAATCCTCTAACAATCACGCTAAGTGAGTATTTAAGCGCTCTTTACTTCCGATAACATTAATGACAACTATATAAGGAGCCAAAAGCCGCAGAAGTAAATAAATGTTCGAATTACACGCTTTTATGTCAATCTAAGTCCCGCTTACATCAGCACTACCTCGCCAATGTTCCTATATTATGTGTTGCAAAATTTGAAACCTTATTATCCATATTTGACGCAACTTTCTACTCTTGTTAAGTTCTAAAAATCCTTCCTTTCTAATTTCCAGAAATGGTTTAAATGTGTTTTGATCATTCTTTAGATTTCTAAACGTACAAATTCTAATAAACTGAGCCTGAGCTAATGAATTTTTTGTTGACTGAGCTTTCTGGGACATCTTATTACCTAGCTATTCTGATTTCATGTTAATTCCTATTACTGCTTTTGAGTCCATCTAGTAGCAAAATCATAATACTTATGTTTTATACTCGTTTATTTTAATATATAAAATTAATTATTAAAATTAATTATTTCTCTATATCATTATTACTCTATAAATAGTTCATTATAAATAATTATTTCCTGTATCAAATAACACAAAGAACTTCGCTCCACGATCTACGAATTCACATTTGTTAATTTATTTATTTATTTAGTTTTTTGCATAGAGATACATAAAATTAGGGTCCAAATAAATGAATTATATTGCCCATGTATAGGATCTACACTTGCATTGCTAGGAAAGAGCACAAAAGAAAATTCCTTTGCACCTGCAATCTACGTCACATTATATGTGGCCTTAAGAAATCATGGTTGATTGCCTTTAGCCATGGTGACAGTATGCACTACTCCTGCTAAATAGCTACTCCAATAACCATAACAAGGTTTAAAAATGGTGTAGAAACGTAATATATATTTATGCTATCGTAATGGCTAAAATAGTAAGAGGCAAAGGAAGTGCATTTAGTTTGTCATACAGCATTCTTACCATAATTGGTAGATACAGTTTATTGGTTAGTGCAGGGCACAGCTAAAAACGAAACAAAAAAAAAACAAAAAAAAAAACAAAAAAACAAAAAGAAAAAAGAAAGAAAAGAAAACGATACAAAATCTGCCGAAAACTATCTTTGGCGCTGAGTGTACATCCTGCAGCGGTGTTTCCTAGGAGTTGATGTGGAATTACACGTTGGTCTGTGATGCCAGGCTGACAGAGAGCCATAATTATCTTCTTTCGTTGCATCCTAGTATCGATATTTGTTACTATATCAGAGACACACAAAGTCTATTCTGCCTCTGTAGTTTAGTGGAAGCGCGTCTGCCTCTCATAAAAGAGGTTGAAACAGGCTAATTTACATAAAAAAGAAGATACAGAAAATATGAAACTCCATTAAAATATGCTCTAAGTCGTCAAGCATTTCTTTCCTAATATTAAAATTTTCTTATACATTCGTTCTTGTTCTCATTAAATACAAAATTATTCAAACGTTCTGTTTCCAAAGTCTGGGGTTCAACCCCGGCCTAGAACACCAATTTTAATGTACTTATAACGGATAGCCCTATGTAAACAGATTAAGTGGTACGTAAAAGAATTTCTGCGGCATGAAGTTAAGGTAAACCAATGGTCTGATATGATCCTGGCAATTGACAGCATTGTTAACAAAAAAAAAAAATAACATAAAACGAGTTATCCATTTACTATTTATGTATTATTTTATTTATTTATTTTTACTCAGAGTATTTGGATCACTCTTGGAAAAAGATGATTTGTTCAACAGCATATCTGTATTAGTAGCCTTAAACCATTTCTAAAAAAGAAAATCATTTAACAGGGTATAATTTAAAGTAGGTGATGGAATCTTTTTTTCCCAAAAATATGTAATTCACAAGGGCCCTGCAATGGACGGAGAAATTCGCGTGAACACATCGGTTATTTAAAGTAAACTTTGCATTTTCTTGGAAGAGTCCAGCAAGATAAAAATCACGATAATCAATCGGATATTATTTTCATTCTAAACAGATTACATTGCAATAGCTATTATGTAGCATTATATGCTTTTAATTATTTAATTTAGATGAAAGATTTGTTTCACAATATGCATAATTAATAATTACGCTATTACTTCAAATATAGTCCACAATTATGTGTTTTTGTATTCTTTAGATTTTTCTACATTTAGTTTTTTTTTTCTTTCTTTTTTATTTTTTGGATTTCTTGACTGTGTTAGTATCGGTTTTGTACGAAACTGGCATCTACATAGGACTGAACGACTATTATGAATGATCCATCTTTTTAATGTTAAAAGGCACTGAAATTAGCGCAACAATTTACCTAACATTTTTCCACCAAAAATATATTAAAAATTATACGTTACAAAATGGACACGATATTTCATTTCGCTTACACGGTAACTTCAAATGATCGAGCCGAACGAATATTAAGAGAAAGAAAAATCCTCGGAGTCCATCTATAAAAGGAAGGTATTTGGTGGTTAATCTCCTCTGGTAGAGAAGACACAACACAAAAATAAAGAAACAGAAAGCGCTATACCGATGAACTCTTATTATAATACGTATTACCAAAAAGATTTTAATGCATTTAGTTTTGCATGTTGCTTCTCAGATATAGTTAATTAAATCAATGTGTAACATTTAGCAAGTAGGCAATGCCTACTTTTCTAATAACATTCATTGCCTTAGTCTATAAAGATTATTATCCAAAACTATGGTTGATATAATCAAAAAGGTTTTTAGATTCCCTCATTCATTTTCAAAGAACGCAATTTTTATGAAAATGTATTATTACATAAAGAGAAAGTTTTAACGTGGTAAAACAAGCAAACAAGTTAACGAGAAAATTATACTTTAAAATTTCACCCACTAGTTTCGCACAGCTGTGCACGTCCATTTAAATTGCTAGAAGGGTACAGTCAAGTAACATGGAAACGAGCTGATGTATATGACTTCGTATATCTCCTTATCACTCCAAACCAGCCCTCGGTGCATCAATCTCTTATTGGCTTTAATTCAAGTCTGACATACACGCGTTAGCCCATGAACAAACATCATGCATAGATGAGCTACAAAATAGGAGTACGGATGGAAGGCATATTTATCAATGCAGTCCATATTACAGTCTTGTATTAGTTTGATATCATATGTCTGGCACTCAATATTAACTTTATGAATGCAGACAAGTCAGGCTCAGGAGCGAAGGAATATGATTAGTAAAACAAACAGTAAGTGGAATTCTAGAAAAAGGTAAGGGGTTGGATCTGGTGTTGCTATAGTAGTACAGTGCATGGTCCCATGTACTCGATGTATATATAATATTTGCTGCAACCTGATTCTACTAAGTTTTAGAGTTTTTTCTAAGAGCATTTATACAAGTGATATTTTTGAGAAATTTTCTTGAAAATGATATCAAATACCTTCGCAGGGGCAGCGTAAGATTAAAGCACTGTGCCATAGCAACCTCCGAAAGGTTGGGATGGGGTGAAAGATCCGATGGTTTGTTGCCAAGTAACACCAGAAGCAGATATTGCGGGTATCTAAAGTTCACAGGTGAAGAAGACACTCCTGCAGGCATCACCCAGTGCTCCTGCTGACCTGCACCCCGGTTCCGTACCAGGGGAAGAAAATACTACGCAGTGTATATCCACCGCGGAACACACATACCACAAAACTACCCAGTGAAGCCTGAACCCCGAAAAGTGATATGAAATGATGTAGAATGTCACCGGAAAATTCATGGTACTAGAAAATCATCCCAGCATTTGCCTGTCAACAAGGTCTAATCAAATACGCTTAAAGAGTAATCTAATTTCAGGTACACCTTGTATAAGGAACTAGAAAAGGGACTGCATAATACAGAACATAAACTAAAATATAAAATGAGTAACGATGCATTTAGTACATTTAATACATGTAAAATGGAAATACAAACATTTACAACACATATTTTAAGGGGACACCGCACTTATAAAAGTAGTTTTCTAAACTTTTAAATATAGAGGTGTAACTTTTTGTACAGTGATTACTGTCTACAAGACAAGTATTCTAATAACTTTTATTCCATTCTGTTTCTTCATTCTGCAAATATGAATTAATTTATCGATTCAAAAAAAATCTACTTTCTCCTACACATGGTGAACTACATATACCATTTTTACTTTCTCTAGCATATATTCACAATGTAAAATGTATGTAAGTAAAAAAGAACAGGAAAGGTCCGTGTGTGGTCAACACAACTCGTAAATGAAAAATCGGATATATGATTTTCAGGAATATCCCCCCACGCCAAACTCACTTTTACATATAATATTTTTTCGAAATTGTTGATTTTCTCAAAAATGACTCTAACAATTTTAATTAAAGTGCCGTAAATATGTTAACATGACCAATAAAATATATATCCTGAATCTCTTGTGACTAACCCCTGAAGTCTTCTTAATTTTGAATGACGTTTGCATAATTGGTAAACCATAAGAGATAGACAAACGCTTACTGCACAAAAAATGTAGATTTCGTTAAAACATACAATTCATGTCGTATACAGTTTTTTATATTTGTAAAGCTAAACATTTCAGAGATAGCTCCTGTTATTAGTTTCAATTTTAAAATCTTTAAATTTTTCTCAAACGGGAAGTCGTCATCCGTTTCACAATTCTTTTGTTTTACTCATGGTAATGGAAACAAAATCAAATTTCAATGTCAATCGCATAGCAATAGTTTTTAAAAAATCTTATGTGTTACACTTACATGACTTTCTCTGGCTGTTCTACTAAATTCTTACATAACATTATTCTTCTTTGTGCACCTTGCTAATCGAGGTACTCATTAGTACAATGTTCTTATTACTTAGTTCCTTATAAGTAGGAAGAAAATAAGGTAATACACTAGGCTAAACCGATATTCAAATGTTTTAAAAGCTGTCGTTATGCGACTGACATTACAAATCGCTTCTTTTCTTGGCTAGGAGTAGAATAAAAGAAAAATAGACACTGCCGTCTGAAAAAAGTATAAGTACTTCACAACTGAAACTAATAACAATGAATACCTCGAAAACGGTAAGCTCCACGGAAAAAATGTATATGACGTAAATTGTGTATTTTACCAAGGCCTACATTTTGTATAGTAAGCTTTTGTCTATCTCTTACGCTTTATTAGTTATGCCAAATTAAGCAAAATTCATCCAGAATAAACAGGTCTTTAGAAGCTATTCCCAGAAAATTCAAGATATACATTTTATTTTCCAGGTAAATATCTTTAATATGCGATATTTTAATCAAAATCGTTAGAGCCATTTTTAAGAAAATCAAAATTTTCGAAAAAAGTTCCATGTAAAGGGTAGTTTGGGGTGGAGGGATTTTTCTCAAAATCTTCGTGTGGCATCCCTGAAAAATACTGAACTTAATTACCAAGTTTGGTATTTTAGTTAATTTTCGTTTTTGAGTTATCGTGTTCATAGACACACGGACACACACACGGACCTTTTTCTGGAAATGCTTTTTTTTTGATTCAGGGGGTCCTAAAACATGTATTTCCAGTGAAATCTCGACATCGAATATTTTGTATCCCTGCAACAAATAATTCTTAAAAAGCTTATACTTCTATTTACTGTATGCTAATCAGAAAAAAATTAGCAGAAATAGTCTTATTACTCGCATCCTTGTAAGTAGAAGCGAAATAACGAACAACCGTAGGTTAAAGTGATAGTCAAAAACTGGCTGCTATGTCAATGAAGTTCCTTTGTTTATATGGATAGGAGTTGACAAGTTCCAGTATGAGAAAAGTATACGTTTTTCATAGCAGAAACAAAAATAATGAATGTCACAAAAACGTCGAACTCAACGAAAAAATGTATATAACATAAATTGTGTGTTTTAATGTGCTCTACATTTTTTGTGCAGTAAGTTTTTGTCCATCTCTTACGGTTTAGCAGTTATTCAAAATTTAGTAAAATTCATCCTGAATAAACTACTATTCAGAGGCTATTCCCAGAAAATTCAAGATATATATTTTATTTTTCAGGTAAATATGTTTGATATACGAAATTTTAATCAAAATCGTTACAGCCATTTTTGAGAAAATCAAAATGTTCAAAAAAAGTTCCATGTAAAGGGTAGTTGGGGGTGGGGGGAGTTTTCTCAAAATCTTCGTGTCGCATCCCTGGAAGATACTAAACTTCAATACCAAGTTTGGTATTTTACCGACTTTTCGTTTTTGAGTTATCGTGTTCACAGACACACGGACACACGGGCACACGGACACACACACTCACGGACCTTTTTGTGAAAATGCTTTTTTTGGATATTGGGGACCCTAAAACATATATTTCCGGTGAAATCTCGGTATCGAATTTTTGGGTGGAGTGCAATACTTTCTCTATACACTATGTACATAGTGCGTATGGAGAAAGTAAAAATTGGTTATGGCTTTAGCCTGATGTACTCCCTTCTACTTAAAAGTGACTAGGTAATAAGATAATTTCTACTTATGGTTCTCTCGATTAGCATGATATAGATAAAATAATAATATTTTGTAAACACACAGAAAGTCGCGTGAATGGAACACATTTGATTACATAAAATTACATTTCTTAATACCTTTATAACAAATGATCTGGTTGAATTTTTACTTTCTCTATATGCACTATGTATGTAATGTATAGAGAAGGTATTGCACTCCACCCAAAAATTCGATACCGGGATTTCACCGGAAATAAATGTTTTAGGGTCCCCAATATCCAAAACAAAGCATTTTCACAAAAAGTTCCGTGTGTGTGTGTGTCCGTGTGTCCGTGTGTCCGTGTATCAGTGTGTCCGTGTGTCCGTGAACACGATAACTCAAAAACGAAAAGTCGGTAAAATACCAAACTTGGTATTTAAGTTTAGTATGTTTCAGGGATGCAACACGAAGATTTTGAGAAAAATCCCCTCGCCCCAAACTACCCTTTACATAGAACTTTTTTCGAAAATTTTGATAAAAATTTCGTATATTAAAGATATTTACCTAACAAATAAAATGTATATCTTGAATTTTCTGGGAATAGCCTCTGAATAGTAGTTTATTCTGGATGAATTTTACTGAATTTTGAATAACTGCTAAACTGTAAGAGATGGGCAAACACTTACTACACAATAAATGTAGAGCACGTTAAAACACACAATTTATGTTATATACATTTTTTTCGTGAGTTTGTCGTTTTTGAGACATTCCTTATTTTTGGTTTCTGCTATGAAAAACGTATACTTTTCTCATACAGGAACTTGTCAACTCCTATCCATATAAACAAAGGAACTTCATTGACATACCAACCAGCTTTTGACTATCATTTTAACCTATGGTAGTCGCTTATTTCGCTTCTACTTACAAGGAAGCAAGTAATAAGACTATTTTTGCTCATTTTTTCTGATTAGCATAAATTAAATAGAAGTATAAGCTTTTTAAGAATAATTTGTTGTAGGGATATAGAGAAAGTCATGTGAATGGTACACATCAGATTTTTCTTTTAGTGGTTAGTTGTTTTTAGATGGTTTATACGAAAAAATGGAAAAAAAAAACTATTAAAAAACCGCACATGATTGTACTAATAATTTTTTTTTTAAATTAATCTGTGACTAATATCAGAACTCCCAGAAATTTAATACACACATTCTGCAGTGCCCTGGGTAAATGTTCAGACTTTTAGCTGTATCTTCGTGGCAGAAGATTTTGAATATGGGGAGGGGGGGCAAAATTGAACCTGAGGAAAATGGCTTTAAGATTTCATATAAAAAAGCTCAAAGCTATAAAAATTGTGATCAAAACATGTGTCACATCGTCTTAAGGGAATCAAACATCTAAACGTGTAATTTAAAGTATGGCCCAAAAATAGACATTTTGGATCAAAATCGCTGAAAATAAGGACTTCTGGTCCCCTATACTGGATAAAAAATACAGTCTCTCCATTATTCATAGATCAGCTTTGATTAAAAAGAAATATTATTCCAATTTGAAAACATTGTTTTATTGCAGGGTAAATTAAATATGGAATACAAGCTGCAAATTCTTTTACATTTTAAAATAAAAAAGGCTTTCGCTTTCATTCAGAGTTGCGTTTGGTTTTCCATTCTTCTAGATACGAGGCTTTCCACTAAATTAGCAGCCATGAAGACCCTGAAAAGGTCAGGGGGCGTATGCAGTAGCGAAGAGTGCAAGTGCGTTTAACGCTTTCTGTGCGCTTAATTTGACGCCGGCAGTTCCTTTCTACCTTTCTTTCATTCTCCTGCCGAAAGCTCTGGGGCCATTATTTCTTTGTGTTACGATTTCTACATCTTATGTAAGCAGCTGGTATTCTATTGCCAGTATATACTTCTGTCATCTTTATAACAATCAGAGTGAATAGCTAAACAATTTAGGACATTTTTATTAGATTCTCAAGCAAGAAAAATTCAGCCGACTCTGCCATCTGTCCACGCGATCAGTCGAGGTTAGCAGTTGTTTTTCTTTCTTAACTGGTTGTCGTCAATAGCACAACGTCCGGCTGTGAGGGTGTTGACAAAGGAGGCTAAGACAGTTAAGTAATCGTGACAAAATTAATGGTTCTCTAACACAAGCCATGTGTAGGACAATGCGTTGATAGGGCAGGATCAGACTGAAAAGTGCATTGTTATAACCGGCTTTTCACCACAGATCTTCCGGTTTATGTACAAACAAACTAGCCGTCATGGAAATACCGGGAAAACATTAAATTCCCCAAATGACAAACATTTTCCGGTTAATTCACAAAGGGATCCAATTTTCATGTGAGATACCGTAATGTCGACTTACAGTCTCGTAAATATTTTAAGTCCCGGGCTTCATATGTTAACGAGATATTAGGTCATTAATGGAAATTAATTGTAACTTCACACAAGTCCTAGAATAGAAAGTTAGAGAAAAGTAGTATCAGACTGAAAAATTCAATTACAGTCGGGATTTGCATTACGGATATTAAAAGTTTCGTCCGGTTGCTCTATCCAACTAACTACAATTGCAACATGCGGCTATGATATTACATTTTGTCAATCGTGAACAAGAAATCGGGTACAAAAAGAGGTTAGAATAAAAAAAAAGTTTATAAAACAGGCATAAGACGCAAAAGACTGCATGAGGGATACAAGGCTGACGCCAGTTTGTCTTAGAAGGTCCGTCATTGTTCTTGGTCTTCCAGTAGCCACCCCTGCTATCGCTAAAAGGTAGGCACTAATTTATCTATGACCATGTTAGAAGCTATTATTCGTTTATAGGTGATAAAAGGGATCCCGAGGTAGAAATGCACAGCTAATAAAAGGATTATGTTTGTGGAAAATCATTATTATTCTTCCAATAGGCTGCTTCACCTCTTTGACGTCCCATCGAGTGAGGAAGTTACGTGGTAACGCAAGTTGGATTTCCGTGACCACCCACTCTAACCATAGTTTTTCGTGGTTTTAATGGTTGATAAGCGAATGATGTAGTGGCTTCTCATCTATCAGGATATCCTTTTCCTTTCATTCTGTTTTCTTCTCATGTTTCAAGTGTGCTACTAGGTTTCGTGATACATAGCGCGGGAAATACCATTGTAACAATATCACTTTATTTCTTGTAATTCTGTTTACGATAAATGACTTTACTTCAACTCTGTAGCACAATTTTAACTTTCGCCGCTTCGACGTTCGTAGGCAATTAACGACTGCTCTCTCTCATTCAACTGAATACTTTTAACTCACTGTTGAAATTAAAACTTTTTGGGCCAATTTTTGTATAGCGGCTGATTGCATGATAATCGCTTGGTTGATGGGTCGTTTATTGTCATTTTGGGAAGCTCCAGTAATATGACAGGTCCTCGAGGCTGAAACTGTTAGTGTATCTACCTGCGAACCGTAAGTTCAGCTGGTCCCTTCGCTTACTCCCTTCCTCCTGGGAAGTGGTAATCAAAATAGATCTTCTGTAAGTCGTAGATGGGCAAGGTGTCTCCATCCGTTGCATAGCCTATACCGTAACGGTATGTTCCGCCGCCATTTTGTGCTTGAATATTAAACTGAACACTCAACCTACTTATTATACTCGCTTATTTATTAATAGCGTAAGTGCAGGGTTAGACTGCGTAGTGGCTTGGGAATTTAGAGTTGCCACACCCTCCGTACGAATATACAGCCGGCAAGTCATGGGCAATGTAACCAATATCACATAAAACAAAATCGGAAATGTATACCTAATGGGCGTATATTATATTTCGAAAGCGTTTACAAGATTTTATGAAAATTGCATTTCTCAAAGGATATAATTTTCTTGCGTAGAACGTGTTGTTGAGAGGCAGATCAATATTTAGAATTCTTTGAACAGACCAGTGATCATAGATTTTATTTATTTAAAAAATCTGATGTGTTTCATTCACATGACTTTCTCTAAATCTGTATAACAAATTATTGTTTAAAAGCATATTCCTTTATCTAATTTATGATAATCGAGATAAGCATTAGTAGAAACTGTCTTAATTACTTGCTTTCTTGTAAGTAGAAAGAAAATAAGTGAATACACTTGGCTAAATCTATAGTCAAATCTTTTAAAAGTCGGTTGCCATGTGAATAAAATCCGTTTCTATGCAGGGCCAAGAGTTTACAACTTTCAGTGTGAAAAAAGTTTAGGTATTTAAAATCTGAAATAAATAGCAAGGGATATCTCGGAATTTCAATTAAAAAAAAAAAAAAAAAGAACGTATATGACATAAACTGTGTATTTTAACGTGATCTACATTTTTTGTGTCCATCTCATACGGTTTGCCAGTTACGCAAAATTTAGCAAAATTAATTTAGAATAAAGAGGTCTTTAGAGACTATTCCCAGAAAATTCAATATATACTTTATTTGCCATGTAAATATTTTTATTATACGGTATTTTAATCAAAATCATTAGAATGATTTTTGAGAATATCAAATTTTTTAAACTTTTTTCCATGTAAAGGGTAGTTTGGGGTGGGAGGATTTTTCTCAAAATATTCGTGTCGCATCCCTGGAAGATGATAAACTTTAATACCGAGTTTGGTATTTTATCAACTTTTCGTTTTTGAGTTATCGTGTTCAAAGACACACATACTGAAACACGGACACACACGAACCTTTTTATCAAAATGCTTTGTTTTGGATACAGGGGACCCTAAAACGTGTATTTTCGGTGAAATCTCGGTATCGAATTTTTGGAAGGAAAGCAGTATCTTGTCTATACACTATATACATAGTACGTAATAAACGAATAAATTACAGGATATTTCTGCAATATAGCGCAGAACGGCTTCTAACTTGGTATGAAGTATTATAAATAAAATAATACCGTCGCGATTTAGAACTTTACATTCATTAATAGAATTCTCATTGATTGTTCTTTAGGCTAATACGTATTGTATTACGGGATGAAAGGATGAAAGCTATTTAGAAACTTTTAAATCGGGAAATATGCAGCGTCTCCAAGATTTATTTACATAATTGAATTTTTTTTTTTTTTTTTTTTTTTTTTGGAGAAATGCAGAATGCTGTGCAATGCAGTTTTGAATTAATCATTCCAGCCAATAGTTATTACACAAGCTGCTGGTATTTGATTTATCTCCACACCATGAAAGATTGATTGATTGAGGAAGAAATGAAGGAACAAGATGCCTACCGTGTGCTCTACATACAAAACAAAATAAAATGACTCATACATTTCTCCATTCACTGTTGTACAAACTATTCTTACAAACCCTTATTCTTGTACATGCTTCAGAGGACAGTCAGCTGAAAATCTGAGGTTTTCGCATCAAATTTGTGATTACTTGTTTTTATTTTTAAAATTATTTGATCTTTCTATACCTGAAAAGTGGTATTTATTAGTCTGAGGGATCATTTATTCACGAAAGCATATGGTATTTCTAGCAATAGGCGCTCCCCAATAAGCTTTATTTTCTGACTTCTCAAAACTGCATTTTTATTCACAGAATAAATCCCTTGGAGATCAGCTTCTCAGGTTGTTATGACATTATGTAAACTATTTAGATCATTTTTATAGTGTGGAGTGATTGTTTAATAGAATTATTTAGTTCCGCATTTATGTTGCAGTTAACGTAAAAAATAAAACTTTTCTAAAATTACATTTACATTATGTTTTGAAAATGGGAGAAGATGGATGAACGTTCGCAGTCAGAGTGCTATTAGCAGGATAAATGAATACACAGAAACATGAGAGCTCTATCTTTAAAAATATGGAATTTAGGACTTTCACTGAGAGAGACAGAGACGTAAGGCTTAAGGGCGCCCAACCTATAAGATTATTAGCGCCCGATAAGACTTTCACTGACTGTCCCTTTTACCGAGCTAAATGTTTATGGAAGTATTATTGCATACTTCCTTGTAGATGCAAGGATTAGGGGATTGCAGTAGGCGCTAAACGATAGTCCAGTCTTCAGTCTTTTAAGAGCGGGTCACTACGTAATGGTTTGAAATTCCGTTATTTTCGAATGGCCAAGGGAAAAAAATATGACTTTCTATTCCAGTTGAGAACTTATTTTGAGAAAGTATTGAAATTTTTGAAAAATTAAAACGAACAACAAGGAATATCTCGGAAATGGCTAACTCCATTAAAAAAAAAAAAAAAAAAAAAAAAAGCATTTGACATTCATTGTGTGCGTTAACGATCCACATTTTGAGGTAGTAATATTTTCTGTGATTTAGGTTTACCAGTTGTGTAAAATACATTCAGAATATTTCAGAGGCTATTAGCAGAAAATTTAAGATATAATTTCAGTTGTCATGAGAATATTCGAAACAAACGGCATTTTCATCAAAATCGTTAGAACCATTTCAAAAGTTTTGAAACATGTTGCATGTAAATGGTAGTTTGGAGTGGGAGGATTTTTGACTGACATTCTTGGAAAATGCTAAACTGAAATACTTCGTTTATTAGTTATAGTTATTTTTGCTTTTGAATTATGCTGTTCATAGGCATGCACACACAAAAACATTTTTTCTAGAAATGATATTTTTTTGTTCAGGGTGTGTCAAAGCATTATTTCGACATAGAATACTTTCCCTGCATACTATAGATAGTGAAGAAAGTAAATATTGGTTTAATGTTCATTATTTAGTACGAAAACACACTGTGAAGGAAATTCGAATTATTTGTTAAACCGGAAAGACAATTTAGTTATTTTAGTTTAGAATAGAAGATGATAAAATCAATGCTAATCTAACTTCATATAAATTTTATATAATGCATAATTATATTTCTTTAAATTGTTTCATTTATATAGTCCATTTAACTCTAATGTCATATTAGGGCTTGACATAAGAAACACTTGTTGACTGTAAGTTCTTGAACTTTGGGCTTTTAATTATTTTCTTTTCTTCAAAAAACGCACATTCACTCCCATATACATACTTCCAGACTCTGTGGGGGATAGGGAATGGTTCCGGTTACAGAAAACTTCCCCGCTCCAGCCGAGAATCTAATCCATCCAGGTGAGAAGTGACTCGCTGACCGCTTGACCATGGAGGCACTCAATTAGAATTTGATGATACTTTTCATATGGAATTTATTATTTTGGTATTTATAGAAGAGCCACAGATTATTGTTGTATATATTTGGTCACCTTAGTTAACCTTGTTCCTATTCTAGAAAATCCCCTTTTAAATTAGGACCAACATCAAGTTACACATGGCTGACAACCATAAACGAGACGAATTCCCAGAAGTAACATGCCACTCTAATCACGAGGGCAGAATTTCAACAGCAAATTGTTTGAAACGTATTGATTTTGCAAGAAGGATGGAGGAGAAAAGTTTGTTCAGTTTCTTCAAACTGGTTGCTACATCTTCGGTTCGCGTCAGCTCACGCCTCGCAATAGTCTGCATGCAGTATGCAGTACAACTTGACATTGGTGCAAGCTGTCGTCGCGGCTCGGTAAACAGTAACTGTTCTGCTTACGAAATAGTGAAAGTGTCTCCCTGATTTTAGATAGTGACATGTTGTGAGAAACGACACTACTTCAAGATGGCTGGAAGCACAAGGCTTGTGCTATCACCTTCACTCAGTGAGTATTTGTTATCAATGCTTCCCCTTCAGATTCCGAGCACTATAGCTGCGAACACGCGAGTTCTCATACTCAGCCGAGAAAAGTTGGAGCAAGATGCGTAGTCTTAACATATTAGCATGATGTAATTATGATACAAACCAAGAGACATGGAAAATACTAAGTAGGCACGAAAAATTAAAAACCGTGCAATTATTTTAAGGATGAATACACTACAAATTTCAATTTGTAGATGAGCAAAATATTTGCCAGCTAAAGACAGCATTTTCGCATTTTCACTTGGATAAAAGATGCAGGCAATAATTGAACATTCGTGTATGCGAGTGTCAGAGACTTGACATGGGCGAGGCTTTGCTGTTATCCCAATAAGTCTGGCTTTAATTTTTCAGTACCTCTCGTTTTTTGTCGCCATTAACACCGTCAATTTTCTTTACCTCGCCATGACACTTAACCCGTCTAACACATTTTGAGGCAAACGTTTGCACAAGCCAGCAGCCCCTTCTCCACTAAAACATCATCATGATTTCACCTTTTAACCGAGATGAAGTACATTTCCCACATATTCTTTTATTATTATGTCACACTATTCACACCTTTCCCTAACAGAAAACACAGAATGAATCAGCGCCAAATTATTTAAAAATGGTCTTTTGCGATAATAAATACAACTCGAATTTGAGCATTGTTTTCCCCTAAAAGTAGAACTTATTGCTTCGTTCCTTCCTATACCATGTGAGTCAAATTTCTTCAATCAGACTTAGCAAGAAAGTCAATCCTTAGGTTCAAACAAATGTATGCAAAAATAAGTACTCAATTCTTGATTAGAAATCATTTCTGGAATACATAATATGGATAAAAGAATTAAATCTAATTAATGATGTAATATATAAGATGTATATGCAAAGTTGTAGTGGTTAGAACATTTCTGTTACTACGTCTGGTTGTTCTATAAATGTTCCATTTTAGAATATTGAGCTAAATCACAACTAAAACTTAGATTTTAGAGGTATGTGAATGGACAACTTATTCCTGACAAGAAATACAACTAATACTACAGCTAAAGAAACTACCTCTACAATTATATCCTTAAAATAAAAACTTGCTAAAATGGTTTTCCACATAAAGCAAAATTTGATACATGCCTTAGATTCTACCCAAAAAGTCTGATGTGGCCATTCTCTGCTTGCTCTGTAAACAAACTATTCTTAAAAAGCGCATTCATTTATCTACTACATGCTATCGAAACAAACGTTAGCACTGATTGTCTTATTATTTGCTTCCTTCTAAGCAGAAGGAAAATAAGAGAATACACAAGGCTAAAGCGATAATCGAATCATTTAAAAGGTGGTCGTTTTTTGAACAAATTAAATAAAAAAAAAGAGACGAAATAAAAGATTACTCTCGTTTGTGAAAAGTTGCATAGTTTACAATGGGAACCAAAAACAAAGAATATCTTGAAAATCTTCGTGTTACATCTTTGGCAGATTTTAAATTTAAATACAAAATCTTGTCACTTTTAGCCATGCTGCCCACGCACACACATCCACACACACACACACACACACACACACACCCATACACACAGGGCCTTTTTTCTAAAAATGCTTTTTTGGACTCAGGGGTTCATACTCCATCTATAGAGTTAATCTCTCTTTTCTAATGCCCAATAATTGAACAAAGATCCTCTTTTTAAGAACCAGATTAAATATTATTCATTTTTATTTTTAAGGTAGTTTAATTCCTACTCTATTTTTAAATTTTGGATGCGGACATCAACCGGAATTAAAAAATATATTTTCAGTAAAATCTCGGTATCAAATTTTTGGATGGAATACAATAAAATACTATATGCACAGTACCTGTAGAGAAAATAGAAACAGGCTATAAGCTGTCTTAATTACTTTTCCTGCAGAGTTTAATGGAGAACGAAGTCAAAAACTCCATTCACATTACATTCTCAACATCTCTAACAAATTAATGCTAAAAACTTATTCTTCTACTTCCTGATAATCGAGATAAACATTAGCAGAAATTGTCCTCAGTTCTTAGTTCCTTTTAAGTAGAAGGGAAACATTTAGTGTGCTCCATTCACATAATGTCCTCTAGCTCTTTGGTAAACAAAACTTTCAGTCAAAACATTAATCTGTTATCTAAAACATGCTAATCATTTAGTCTTATTACTAGCTTTTCTTAAGTAGAAGGGAAAAAAGAAAATACACAGGCTAAAACGATAGTCTCGTCCTTTGAAAGCCGGTCGCTATGTGAAACGATTGAAATTCCATACTCTTTGCTTGCCAAGAATAAACAAACGGAAAACGAGAAGAACGATTTCTTCCCGTTTGAGAAAAGTTTAAATGGTTTAAAATTGAAATCAATAACCCAGAATATCCAGAAAATTGTTAACTCTACAAAAAACGTATATGAAATAGATTTTGAGTTTTAATAAGATCTACATTTTTTGTGGAGTAAGCTTTTTTATATCTCTTTCTGTTTGCCAGTATTCATGAAGTCTTTAATCAAAATAGTTAGAGACATTTTGGGAAGGAAAAAAAGTAAAAAAGTGTTCCAAAGGGTAGTTTGGGTTAAGGGAATTTTCATGAAAATTTTCCTATCGCATCCTTTAAAGACACCAAACTTAAATACCAAGTTCTCGTTTTTGAGCTATGCTGCCCACATAAACATACACACACAAATGTATAATTTAAATTATCTGGGAATAGCCTCTGAAGATATCTTTATTATGGATGAATTTTTCTGAATTTTTCATAACAGCTAAACCGTAAAAGATAGATAAAAATTTACTACACATATCATGTAGAGAAAGTAAAAATTTAAAACTGAATCCTATAACAAGGAATATCTTGAAAAGGTCAACTCCACAAAAAGAATGCATATGCATATAGTGTGTTTCAAGGAGATCTACATTCTATGTGTAGTAAATTTTTGTCTATCTTTTACGGTTTAGCTGTTATGAAAAATTCAGAAAAATTCATCCACAATAAAGATGCCTTCAGAGATTATTCCCAGATAATTTAAGTTATACATTTTATTTATCATGTAATTATATTAAATATATGAAATTTGAATAAAAATCGTTAGAGTCATGTTTGAGAAAATCAAAATGTTCGAGATTTTTTCCATGTAAAGAGTAGTTGGGTTGGGGTGATTTTTTTTTTTTTTAAAATATTTGTGTCGCTCCTTGGAAAATATTAAACTTAAATATCAAGTTTGGTATTTAACGGAATTTTTGTTTTTGAGCTATGCTACCGATAGACACACACACACACACACTCACACACATACGTACATACATACATACATACATACATACATACATATACATACATATACATACATACATACATACATACATACATACATACATACATACATTACATACATACACACAGACAGACACACACACGGACATGTTTCTTAAAATCCTTTTTTGTTTTTGGACTAAGGGGGCCCCAAAACGTGTACATAGTACGTGTAGAGAAAGTAATATAAATGTATCACTAATGAAACAAAATTTTACATAAAAATATTTAAAGTGTAAGGTTTCCAATAACTTTTGATGCTTATCTAACTTCAAAGTATTCATATTGATAGAATACACAAGCTTTTGAAAAAAATCTGTAGACACATTGTTAAAGACGCCAAAAAATTAAGAATAGTTGACGCATTTCGAGTCAAGATTGTAGTGTAGTAAATTGAGGCTAGGTATAAGAAATTAACGATCAATGAGACTATGGGTAACTAAATGAAACCAGGACAAGCAAATAAATATGTGATGTTTATTTGCTACCATTAAAAACGGAATGCAATCATAATGCAATCTAGGGCAATGGCTGAAATGCCATAAAAGAGTTTATAGATTCCCATTATAAACATTATGTGTGGCGTAATAGTCAGTATTCTCCTTTGTTATTGCCAAGGTTGGAGTCGACAACGAATATTAAAATATTAATTACTTTACTAAGATATAAAGTGCTAATCGAAGTTTCATTTTCTCTTGTATCTACTTGCAATATGCCGGGCAAGTGCACCAGAAATATGTATTTCGTTTTAAAAACATTGAATAAAAAAAGAAAATATAAAAATTGCCATGTCTATGTTATATATAAATATATGTGGTAATAAGTTGCTCTTCGTCGTGTAGTGCTAAAACCCAAGATTGGTGGTTCTAACCTGGAGGAAGGTGAGTATTTTTTCGGACCAAAACATCTTTAGCATGGCTTCCTTCGGAAAGGTGTCCCGTTAAATGGTTGTTTGCACTTAAAAAAACAATACTTTGAAAGAAGAGGTTTTCTGGACAAAATTCTGAAAATTCGCGTCCGCTAGTCGTGATTTGTCCTACAGTGCCATCTGTGGGCAACGAGCCGATCCCTCGTCACTACGGCAGATAGCGGCGAACTTACGAACTAGAAATTCAAATCCGATCAAGGAAGCATCGTGACGATGTTCTATGCACCACTTAGGAGCTACAGGAAATTAACTAACTTAATGATAATAAGATATTTATGGTGACGCAGCGACAATGGCATAAACTTCAGGAGGTCGGCGCCGAGCAGAGGAGAGGTGAATAAAGATAAGTAGCGTGTTCGTCTAACGTAACCATCGGAAGCGCTACGTATTATCAAGTTTCCCATTCTAGATAGTTTTGGAACCCTAACCATTTGCTATACAGGGTCAGTAAAATGTATGGAACAATGCCTCTAACCCCGCTGTTGCAAACTTATGAATGGTATTTTTTCATATTACTTCAAATTGAGTAGGTTTTGAATTAAACAATACAGTAGGCTACTTCAATATGTGGCTTTGGATTGAACAAATACAGACAAAAGCTAAGCTAATAAGGATAAAATGCTTACTTCATTGCAAAATCTTTCTGAAAGTAATTAGCCATGGCACAACTTACAGAAAGAAAAGGAATTGAAATACTAATGATGATTGGATATGGTGATAGGAGGGGGACCCAAGAAGAGGTTTGTATCTTGTTTAATGAAATGCTTCCAGAACGAAGGATTACTCATTCTACGGTAAGCAAAAATTTGAAAAAATTCAATGAAACTGGAAGTGTTAAAAATAAGGCAACGCCTGGAAGGCCAAAGCGAGTTACAGGTGGTCACAAAGCCAAGATCTCTTGACCTGAACGCCTTAGGCTTTTTCTTGTGGACGTATTTGAAGTGAAGGGTTTACAAGGACCGATCAAGAGATCTTAAAGAGTTAAAGCGAATAATTGGGCAAGAGATGCAGCTGATCAGGCGAACACACTAATTTCAAAGATAAATTTTGGCATTGTTTGGCAGTAAATGGAGGCCATTTTGAGCAGCTTTTGAAGTGAATCTATCATGTGCTATAACACAGCACCACTAATTTTATTATTATTGTGTTTTCTTTGTTTACATTTCATGTGATGTAATAGTCCTAATAAATTTAAATTACAGTTCAAAAATGGATCTACCTGTACGTTCCGAGACCTGAGGACAAAAAAAAAAATCCATTAAAAAAAGCCACGCCCTATTCACAATCATAGTAATATGTAAACATGTTGATATCTTACAGCTTTTCTAAAAAATATCACTTCACCTTCACAAAACTATAACAACAAAGTTACAATCATTGTTCCATACTTTTTACTCACCCTGTATATAAGCGATTGTTCTCGCGAGTCGATTAGCCAGTAGGTGAGCGAGTGAGTGTGTGAGTGAATGCGTACGTGAATGCGTTTCTGATGCTACAAAAAGTACCGTTCTCCGAGCGAGTTTCTGAGACGACTGCTTTGACATGCAGCGAGTGCAATTGAGGCTATTGGGGAGGAAAAAGGAGGAGACTTGTGTTCGACTTCCCAGAGAGTCAGCCATCTAAACAAGGGTACTTTGTTATTTTGCTACGTCGTGAAGCGACAATGAGAACTAAATTAAGCGACAGTACACATTTGAACTGGATTGCATTGGAAGTGACAGTGAGAACCGGAGATACTGAAAACTAGAAGACATTTTGACCGTGTTTTTCTTAACACTAATTAAGCATATAATTACGCGTTTGATTTTTAACTTATTGCCAGGAATAGGGAAATTTTAAAGCATCTCGGTTTTATTGCGATATGCATCAGAATTACCAAATGTACCTGGATACCTCTTAAGATATCTTCAGATTACAAAAACTACCATAAAGGCTACTGTTAAGGACTTTCATAAATTTATAAAACACCCTATTTCAAAAAGAAACGGTAATTTCACTCATTTATATGAACTGCGTAATGAATACTAGCTGAGCGAATATTCATGGGTGAATTTATTTCAAATTGATAAATAAACAATACACAAATGAGTGGCTTAAGTATGTAATACGAATGCAGGAAGTTCGCTTTCCTGAAAGGTTTATGAACATAAACCCCAAGGGAGAAGACACATTGGACGTACTAGAAAGAAATGGAAGGTTTTGAATTGCTTTGTTTCGGAACAGACAAGACTGCATTACTCGAATTGTATATGATGATAATGATGAAGTTTAAGAATAGTTTACTTCGGAAGCCTGCAAAATGGTTTCCTAAAATATCCCAAAAGACAAAATGTTGCGAGTGTATTTACGATTCTGTTAAACACAGGAAGGGAGAGAGAAGGAGCAGGGAAACGAGAAAGAGAAGGCGAAATTCAGTGAGTGGGAAATAAGGTACACAAAATAATCTTCTATTCAACGCAGCTACGCGAGAGGATTTGGATTATATTATAAAAACTTAATTTATAAGCTCAAGGTACCAAAATATCATCTTTTAAGTTGTAAAGTTTTGGGCAGTAGAGTATTGGTTAAATTCAACATTGGATATCAAGGAGGAGATGATTTCAAGATTCTCCAATACATTCAATGCATGAGTATTGCATTCTATTTTTTCGACCACAGTGAATAATATAACAATTCGTAGTTACACAATAAAATTAAGTGCAATAACTGTTGAGTGTTGTTCCAAAAGTAGGAATGTAGGCAAAGAACAGTCACCGCTTCCACTGCGGTCTTGAAGGCCTATTGTGGCTAACATCTACATGAAGGCCTATTCTGGCGGGAAGGATAAGGCGAAGAGAACTATACAAGCTGACATCTAGGAATCACAGGCACAAGAAGTGCTATTAAAATTCCAGTTTGAACGCTCCTGCACACAGGCGAGGTATAAGTGTCGATAGAGGGCAACGAAGCGATCCTTACGGACGTTATAAATGCGGCCGGTGAAGAATCCTTTACAGAGCGCACGCATCCGCGGCATCTGCACGCAGACCACCAGGCGTAAATGAAGAGGAGATGAAATGAGAGAAGGAAGAGAGAAGATCCATTGTAATTGAAAAGCACTCCAGCAATTCACCCAGCGACCCGGGAAAATTACGGAAAAACCCAGGGCCAGAGTGCGCGCTCGTTACTAAGCGAACCCAGAATCTCCCGAATGTTTGTAACAGACGAAACTGGCTGAGATACCTTATGGTTGTTCGAATAATAAACCCTTGAAACTGGTAAACTAACAATACAAATGTGCTGTTGATCTTCTTTATTTAAAAAAACAACAATAACTTGCACCTATGGATTGAATGTTAAGAAAATATTAATAAATAACAAAGGAGGTCTTGGGTTCAAATCCTGTGGCCCAAACAATCTGACTGAGGTTTGTTTGTGATTTCACTAAGTTACAAAGGTAAATACTGGACTGGATATTTGATACCATGACCCGAAGTTCCACCTTCAGTCTAGAATAATAGTAAAACTGAAAAATAGATGGTAATTGAGATTGCGCTTCCATATATCCACAGATAGTGAGGGCAGCTAAATCGAGCGTCACGTCGTCTGCTTGTTGTGGTGCAAAGTAGTATGGTGTATAAGACATTAGACTGGAAGGCTGAAATCGTACAATGGTGAAAAAGCTACCAGACTGCTTGCACGAGGCAGAAGAGGTAAGGGCAAGGGGAAGTAATCGTGAAAACTGTTATCCTCTATACAGTCCAAACGAGTATCACTAACAGAACTGTTGCGATATGCCCAAGTAGGATTTATACAGTAAAAGTAAGTATCATATAGGATTTTGTTCTACGTCTAGAGGATTTAACATAGTCACGCTCATACGCAGTGCAGTAAAATAGGCCTAATACACAGACATGTTTGATTAGCAGCAATGAATGTTGGTGAGAGGCGAATTGGATTGGTTGTGAATTGAGTATAATTAAACAAAGACCCTTCCTCAAAAAAAAAAAATAAAAAAAATAATAATAATAATAATTCATGCCCAAAATTAAACTTTTAAGAACAAAACATCGATTCCATTCACAATAATTTTAGTATAATTTTATACTCACAGATTCCATTTTTGTAGAAAAAGTAAAAACTTTTCGCCATGACAGCACGAAAGAGAAGTGGATAAAAAAATTGTCACGAAAAATGAATATTCCGATTAAAAATGGCTTCACATTGCTGTCGCAATAAAAAGGTTTCTGCAGCAAACCTCGAGTAAAAGCTTCTCTTGTTCCAAACAGCGCATGACCCTATACAGTGGCCTTTATTTTAGAGTGCATAAACTATATGCAGCTGACAGAGGGCGTGTAATACGGCGACAGAGGGTGGCACAACGTTGAGTTATTCCCTATTCACTAACGCATATGGGCGTGGGTGCAGGAGTGGCCATGGACCCACCCTAGTAACCGAGAATTTGAAATTATTAAGTTTTTCGTTGTAATATGTTTCCCTCCAAGCAACTTAAGCGAGTGTGTTAGAAGTAATAGCGTTCATTTCTTCTGACAGCGCTTATGTGCCGAGTCCCAGAAAAATTCCTGGGATTCTCGCAGCCGAAAAACAATTTTATTGCCACCCATATTTAAACTGAATATTCGCTTCCACACACCCTTTGCCAGCAAGGACATAACCAACATTATTGCACCTTAGCTGTGCGATCGCGTCAAAGGTTTAATGATCGATTCAGGAATCCTTCTATGTAACCACATTAGATAGAGACTTCCAGATTGCGGTATACCTTACTATTCAAAAGTTCAATATTTTATTTAAATTTGGCATGGGCATGATAGTTCATATTACGCCATGTTTTGAAGCTACTAATTATTCGGTATCTTTTGGGATAACAAAAAGCAATTTGCTTACAGTTCTAACGAAACATTTATTCGAGCTCCATTGCAAACATTATAACATCTATATCATATTCTCTGCATTCTCTCTAGATTTATTTATTATCTCTTCTACTCGAATTAAATGTAGAAATTCCTTCATTAAAATTTCGAGAAGGCTGCACATTTTTTAAAGGAAAACGAAGCTATACGCTGGCATTGAAATTTCAGAATTGCGTAACATTACGAGAAACATAACAATGGTGTTTAGCACTTGAAGAAGTAGAGACACAGGGAAGTTCAAGTCAAGCAATAATTACACGGAAATGTTTAATGCGACGATAAAAACTTATTTGGTGTATTTTAACAAAATATACATTTTGGTGCAGTAAGGTTTTGTAAACCTTTTATAGGTTATACGTTTATAAGTAATAACATTATATAAAGTTGCTTCCAAGTGGTTACTATTTAAAAAACTCAAAATATACAGATTATTGGTCTTACAAACACCTTAGACATACATGGAAATTTACACAAAATCAATATACAACTATTTTTGAATAAACCAAAAGTAAAGAACATTATTCATGTCAAGGATAATTAGGGAGAGGGATATTCCTGAAAACCATAGTGTCTATTTTCTAAAATTGCTGAATTTAATACCCCGCTTGGTATTTACCTGGCACACATGCACACACACGCTCGCGCACGCACGCACACACACACACAGAGACATTTCTTTCCAAAAAAAAATCGGGATCAAGGAACCTCAAATATGTATTTGTGATGAAATTTCGATATCAAATTTTAGGTGGAACACAATACTTGTTATATGGTAGAGATCTTGATATAAAATCCATAATCTAAGCTACAATTCGTAATTTTTGGGAAGGTTCAGTTGAAATTTAAAGTATCCACACGTGAAATTGATCAACATTAAAAAAAGAACTAATCATTCAGGTGTAAAATGTTTCAGCTTCAATTATGCGTTTCACTCTCGGAACCTTGTGTTCATTTAAATGAGCCTGAATACGAAGGTAATCCCCACTGGCTGTATAGAATATCTTCTTGAATTTTATTTGTTCCATTCTCATGACTTTCTTTATATGTTTTGCAAACAAACTATTTTATAAAAGGAGAATATTTTAATTACATCACCTAATCAAGATAAGCATTAACAGAAATTGCCGTATTACTAAATTCTTTGTAAGTAGAAGGGAACACATCAGAGTAAGCCGCTAGTCAAATCTATTAAATGCTGTTTGCTATGTGAACAAATGAAGTTCGTTTCGCTTTTTATGGCCAGTATTAAAATATAAGTGAGATGAAACGAATGGTGGCTTCCTGTTTAAGCAATGTGAGGTGGTTTGATATCGAAACCAATAACGAGGACTATTTTAACCCTATGAAAAAATGTATATTGTATAAATTGTGTGTTTTAATGAACTCTACATTTCTGTGTAGTAAGCTTTTGTCTATCTCTCGCGGTTTAGCAGTTATGCAAAGTTCAGCAAAATCCATCTAGAGTGAAGAGGTGTTCAGAGGCTATTCGCAGAAAATTGAAGATAAACATTTTATTTTTGATGTAAATATCTTTAATAAAGTGTTTTAATCAAAATCGTTGAGTCATTTTTGAGAGAATTTTTTTTAAAAAAATCCATGTAAAAGATAGTTTGGGGTAGGATAATTTTCTTGAAAATCCTCGTGCCACATCCGTGGAAGATATTAGACTTAAATACCAAATTTAGCATTAACGGTCTTTTCGCGTATGAGTTAAACTGTCCACACGCACAGACACGGAATTTTTCCTAAAAATTCTTTTATTGGTCTCAAGGACCTCAAAACCTATATTTCCAGTTAAAAGTTCACATCAGATTTTTGGATGGAATACAACTCCTTCTATACCTACTATTGCATAGTACGTGTAGAGAAAGTAAAAATGAAATAAGCTAATTTGATTAATGGAATATTACAAAAATCTATGCACATAATGTTTTAAATGTTTTTCACAGAGCGCAGCTACTGATTACGTCCGTCTAGATAGTTCAGTTCTAAAACCTGAGCATTCAGCTGAGGTTTTCTTTACCCATGAATTGTCTACATTCTTCTGCCCTTTTCATTGAGAGATAGGGCATTATAGTGCCTCGGAATGGAAAGTTGAAAGAAATCGATTACAACTTTTCTCCCTTCCTTTGTTACCCCCAGTTTGAAACCGTCAATTCTTTATGCCCTAAAGCACTGCGCAGGTTTCATTTCGGTCGAAGCCTGCACAGTGAAAACCTCGTACAGAGTGCAATAAATAGAGAGCCAGATCAATTCTTGAGCATTTGTTAGTTTTTTTTTTTTTTTTTTTTTTTCTCATAGAAAGAACGAAATAAAGTGTTTTTCATGCAACTATTCATAAAACTCTTACTAAAGATAATGCATGCAGTAAGCATAAAGAAATGCTTTGTCTAGAATTCACGCATTACCTCTCCAGTGCAGAACAATCTCAGACAAAATGTTAAAACCAAGAGAGTTTGCTTAAAATAGCATCTCTGACTCCATTCTGAGGTTTATGGATTCAGATTCTATATACCAGCCAAACTGAGAGAATATTTCGTAGCCTTTCTCTGTTACCAGATTAGATAGTACCACCAGCAAAATTATATCGTTGAGCACAAAATATATAAAAGAAATATATGTTCCATCCACAGAATATTTTTACCTGTTCTGCAAACAAATTACTTATAAAAGATTCTTATATCTATATCATGCTAATCGAGACAAAAATTAGCAGAAATGCTCTTATTACTTCTTTCTTTCCAAACAGAAGGGAATAGTGCAAACTTCACCCAGATTGGAGTGTTCTTCAGAGGCTATTTTTAGAAAGTATAAGGCAAGAATTTTTTGTTTGTGATATAAATATATTTAATATATGGTTTTTAATCAAGGTTGTTTGAGCCATTTTCTAGAAAATAAAAACTTTGGAAAAATATGTATGTATAGGGTAAAACATTCATCTCGTATCCTTGGAAGATATTGAACTTAAATAGAAAGTTTGGAATTCTTCGTTTCCAAGTTATGTTGCACACTCACACACACAGACACACACGAACGGCGATTACACAATTGAAGAATATTTTAAAGAATTATTATAAAGCTAATTTTATTAATTATTGAATTTTACGGACACTATATGTAGGTGATACTTCAATATTTTTATTTGTATTTAAAAAATCCGTCTTCCGATTAATTCAATACAAACAAACTAAATGTCACAAGAAGAGACTACTCAACAAAGGTTATCTTTCCAGACCATTGCTTATGGTTAATTGTACAATATGATTGATATAGGTGTTAAAGCGAATTTAAACATGAAAAAAAAGTAAAGGCTGATGTGTTCCATTCACATAGCGTTCGCTATTTGTTCTGAAAACAAACAATTCTTACAAAAGATTATTCCTTTATCTACATGATGCTAATGAAGATAAACATGAGTAGAGTTGGTCTCATTATTTGCTTCCTTGTAAATAGAAGGAAAAAAAAGGGAATACATTAAGCTAACACGACAGTCAAATTTTTTAAAAGCTATCCCTATGTGAAGCAGTTTAAGTACTGCTACTAAATTGGGGTCGGTTACAAGGGGCCTTGGGTACGGAACATTGAAAGATGGTAAATAATCATTGTTTATTCGTATTACATACGCATACATACGCTCAATACTCTTACAAGCTAACGACTTCAAAGTACTCCCCCAAAGTTTCCACACATCTGCCACGCAGAAATGCAATTTTTACGTATGCTCGATGTTCACTTTAGCGACACCCATCTTGAAACACAGCCTCTGGGATACTAACGCACTACCAATGAACTCAGACGTCATCCGGTGGTGGTATCCCGTACTTTACTACTACTGTTTTCAAATGTATATATTGCAATAAGCGCATATTGGGCTATTCGGAATATAAGGTATAAAATAATTGTCATGACTTCTGAAATGATCCTCGCACATAAAATGAAAATTTATAGTAATTATCATCCTAATATAGTTAAAGCATTGTGAACGAATTTCTGGCCAAAAAACTCAACAAATTTCATCGAACAACCATCGTATTCACCTGATCTGGCTCCTGTTGATTTCTTTCTCTTTCCAAAACTCAAGTTACCACTTCGAGGCACCCGTTTTCAGTCGATAGAAGACATAAAGGAAAATTTGCGGCGACAATTGACATGGATTCCTAAAAGTGCCTACAAAAAATGTTTTGATGATTGGATTATTCGTTGGCATAAATGTATACTTTCAGAAGGGGCCTGCTTTGAAGGCCATAAAATAAAATTGGATGAATAATTCATTTTTTGTGTTTTATTGGCAAATTCCCGGAACTTTCTTGACACAGTAGTATATCTATGATTTGAGGTTCCCGGAATCCGAAAACAGCATTTTTAGAAAAAGGTCCGTGTATGTGTGTGTGCGGACAGCAGCACTCAAAAACAAAAAAACCGTTAAGTTCAGAGTCTTCCAAGGATGCGACACGAATATTTTCAAGAACACCCCACCACAAACTACCCTTTAATGGTAAAATGTTTGATTTTCTCTAAAATGGTAATTATTATTAAAATACCGTATGTATATTTAAGATATTTACATCATAAATAAATTTCATATTTTCAATGTTATGGTTATAGCCACTAAAGAGCTCTTTATTCTGGATAAGTTTTGCACCGTTAGGCAAAAACTTGCTACACAATATATAGATCTCGTTAAAACGCACGATTTATACATTTTCCGTGTAGAGTGGTCCGTTTTTGAAATATTTCTTATTATTGGTTTCGGTTTTAAAGACCTAACTTTTCTCAAACGGGACCAAGCAAAGAGAACCGAACCTCAATTGTTTCTTATAGCCACCAGCTTTTTATAGATTTGTCTAACGCTTTAGCCTAACGTATCCCTTATTTCCCTGTATCGTAGCGTATCCCTTGCAAGTAAGCAAGTAATAAGACTAATGCTGCTAATGTTTATCTCAGTTAGCATGATGTAGGTAAACAAAAATGAGAATAATCTATTGTGAGAATAGTTTGTATGTGGAACAGCTGCAGAAAGTTATGTGAATGACACACCAGATTTTTAGAAAAAGGTCCCGTGTGTGTGTGCGTGTGTGTTAGTGTGAACAGCATAACTCAAAACTGTAAAGTCCGTTGAATAACTTCATATTTAAGTTCTGTATCTTCCAAGGATGCGACACGAAGATTTTCAAGAAAATCCTCTCCCCTAAATTACACTTGATATGGAATATTTTTGGAAAAATTTGATTTCCGTAGAAACAGCTCTAGCGAATTTAATTAGAATATGAACCACGTTTTAAAAATATTTTCATGAAAAATGAAATGGCTTAAGTTTTCTGCATATATTCTCTGAAGTCCTTTTTATTCTGGATGTCTTATCCTTAGGTAAATGGTAAACCGTGAAATATATACAAACACCATATTGGGGAAACATGTAGGTTGTTAATGCATACAGCTTATATGAGATGCTATTTTTATTTTATTTATTTATTTATTTATTTATTTATTTTTTTTTTTTTTTGCTGAATCAAACATGATCGATATATTCCTTGATGTTGCTTTAAAATTCCCAATAGTTATACTTCTCTTAAATGGTAAATCGTCATTCGTTTGTTTTTTTTTCTTCCTGGTCTTGTAAAGAAGTCATCAGAAAGTGACCTGCTTTTAAAATATTTGACTATCAATTTAGCCTAGTATATTCCGTTATTTCCTTTGTATCTTCAAGGAAGTAATAAGACAAGTTCTGTTAATCTTTATATTAGTATGAAGTAGATAGAAGATTAAGCTTTTGTAAGGATAGTTTATTGAAGAAAAGGCAGAGGCGGTCATGTGAATGTAACACATCAGATTTTTATTACGTTGGAGATAATTTTACAACCGGTAGTTTGTAAACTACTTCTTTAAATTACTGAAATAATTGTTATTTCCCTTTCTATGCATAGAATCACAATTGAATTCCACCAACTCAATCCAAAATAAATTTAGGAGACTTAGATAATAAGAAAGGTTGAATTCCACGCTGAAGGATTCGAAGTTTAAAATGTCATCACTTGGAGCTTTACTACATTTCATTTTAAGTGCTGTTAAAACATCTTCAAATAAGATGGAGTCTGTATCAGAGTTTTGAGAGCATTTATAAAAATCAGGAGATAAAAAGCCTGACATATGATCCTTGATGCCATTTCAATTATATATTCTACGGATTAATTAATCGAGGAGGTTTTACGTACTTGATGTTGAGACCTTGTAATATCGTTTTCTAAATATCCAAATGTTCTTTGTGATTTTTCCGCTCTTCAACTTTAGCGACTCTTTTAATGTAATTACATTTTCTTCTTCTCTTTTCTTGTACACTGATATATTTCTGATATGATGTCCACTTATATTGAATGAATATTTTAATGTTTCCATTCCCGTTACATAGTTCTCGACTCTTTATAAGTTTTTATTTGTTCCAAGCCTTTCAATCGCTGATTTTTTATTGATTATATCTAAGCTTTTTCAGCAGCCGTTTTACACTGGAATCTATAAATGAATGGACTTTATAGAATAAACGCTTATAAGCCAGGGCTCATGCCAGATGCCTGTTGAGCAGACGGACTCGTATCAAGGAGAGTAACCAGCATGGGTGATGAAAAAGTGATCACTTGAGGATGAGCAAGTGATCAAGTGATCACTTGAAGTGATGGGTGATCAAGTGAGAAAGAAGATACGAAACTATGGTGCAATAGATGAAAGGAGTGGTGATTATGGAGCAGGGGAGGGATGGATGGCAGAGGAAGCCATAGCACCAAGTGAAATCACGCCCTGATGCCGTTTTGTCCAGCATAAATGTCCCTTAGGATCGATCTATGACCACTTAGTTAAGAGACGATGGTCTAAACACTCAACCACGACGTCGCCTGTAATTGGTTTCAATGCTGTACAAGTAGTTCCCATTAAAAACCATATACACAGAGTCACTTGTATTTGTACAACCCATGCAGTAGAAATCCAGCGAACAGACTTGCAACACAACATTCAAACTGTGCAGGTTAATACGATTATTCCTGTATTACTTTCTCTACTACATATCTAATAGTATAAGAGGCGTTGAGACTTTATCGGACATGCATGTTTTGAGGCCCCAGATAAAAATATATTACAGTCACATGCGTTTCTGTATGCTCACTTGTTCCTCTTTCGAACTCCTAGGATTATTCTTGTAGCTACTTCATGTTAATTTAAGTAAAATTTTGTAGAAATTGTCTTATAATATATTTTATTGTAAGTAAAGAATTAGGGGTTTTAAAGCGACATTCAGAACTTATAAGAGCGGGTTGCTATGCTCACGTATTGCTATGGGTTTTAATATAAGTTTTCGAAAATTAAAACAAAAAACCCGGAGAGTCTGCACAAAAAGTTATTTGATATTTTTTTATTTTCTCTACAAATACTATATAGCTACAGAGAGAGTATTATATTCCACCAAAAAAGTCTATACCGCGATGTAACCGAAAATGCATGTTTTAGGGTCCCCTGAATAAAAGAAAAGCATTTTTAGAAGAAGGTCAGTGTGTGTTGTGTGTGGACAGCATAGTTCAAAAACTTAAAAGTCCGTTAAATATCAAACAAGTTTAATATCTTCCAATGATGCGACACGAACATTTTCAGAAAAATCCCCCACTTCAAACTCCCTCTTACATTGAAAAAATTTTCGTTTTTCTCAAAAGTGCTGCAACTTTTTTAATTAAAATGACATGTTTAGGAATTTTCATGACAATCGAACTATATATTTTGAATCTTTTGGTAATAGCCTCTGAAGACCTCTTCATTCTGGATAAGTTTTGGATAATTCCTAAAACGTGATAAGATAAAAGCTTATAACACAAAAAATGTAGATCTCATTAAAACACACAATTTATATTATAAGCATGTTTTGTAGAGTTAAGCGTTTCGAATACTTCACGTTATTGGTTTCAATGTTAAACTACTTAAACTTTCTTCAACTGAGAATTTAACTTGCATTTCGAGAATGCTAAAAGGAACCGAATTTCAATTGTTTCACACAACGATAGCTTTTGAAAGATTTGATTATTGCTTTAGCCTAGTGTATTCCCTTGTTCTCTTTACTTATAAGAAGCTAACTAATGGTTATCTCTTCTAATGTTTACCTTGATTATTTAAATAAGAATAAGCTTTATTAGAATAGTTTTGTATAAAATAGGTAGAGAAAGGCATGTGAATGTAACGCATGAGGTTTTTGTGTAGTAAGATTCACTCACACTGTTGAGGGAAATGAATGTGGCACTTAATAACACAAATTGCACCCCAAAGCCACTGCACAACTATTACATTAGAATTCAGACTCAGAAGGTTATAGGTGCGTTCACAAAATGCCTGAGCCTGCACAAGATACGTAAAGATGTCATTGTCAATGTCATGCGTGCTCTTAGGAGGGAGAGATGAGGAGAGGGAGACGCTGACCTACTCTTACACACCTACCCACGTCGCCAAATGGAGGAGAATGCCAACAATCGTATGACTAGAGTAGTTATCGAAAATAACTATGAGGTCTATTAAACGTAGACTCTCTTCTGTGTTTCAAGTCTTTCTCTGTTTCTTGCAATTAATCTGTTCTGCAAACAACTATTCTTCCAAAAGACTGTTGTATCTATTTCATGCTAATCGACATAAACGTTAGCAGAAACTCTCTTATTACTTTCTTCCTTGTAAGTAAAATGTTAACAAGGATATACACTAGTATGTAGAGTTAGTAAAATCTTTTAAAAGCTTGTCACTATGTAATATAACTGACATTCGGTTCTCTTTGCATGGCTAGGAGTAAAACAAAAGAGGTATGAAAAAATTACCACTGCCCCTTTCAGAAAAGTTGAAGTATTTTGAAATTGAAACCAGTAGTAAGAAATAAATTGTAAATGGTTAACTATATATATAAAGCAAAATTAATGTAACGGCATATAAATCGCTTGTTTTATCGAGATCTATGTTTGCGTTTTTGTCTATTCCTTATGGTTTACGATTTTTACTTATACAAATCCAACTTTACTAGTAACAATACTAATGATATAAAATTGAAATTTATTCCAATGAATTAAATCGTCTTTAAACAAAAGTACCAGTTTTTGGAGGAAGATCATTAAATTAAGTAATGTTTTAACTCATCATATATTGTTGGAAGTCAACTGAACATTTTAACTCCAGTTGGAATGTTACCAGCCATTCAGAATAAATAGATTTTCAAAACCTATTCCCAGAAACCTCAGGATATACGTTTCATTTGGTATAAAATACTTGAAACATATATTTTCATGAAATTCGATAGAACCATTTTTGATAAAATCATAAATATCGAAAAATGTTTCATGTAAATGGAAGTTTTGGGTGGGGGAAGTTTCTTGGAAGTCCTCGTATCGCATCCTTGGAAACTTTCTAAACTTAAATATAAATTTGATACCTAACCAATTTTTCGCTTGCGAGCTATGCATTTCACACACACAGTACATAAACGCGCACACACAAAGAACTTTTCCTAAAATGTTTTGTTTTATTCAGGGGACCCCAAGAAATGTATTTTCCATAAAATATCTATATCAAGTTTTTGGGTGCAACCTTCTCTACTTAATATGTGCATTGTATATATGTATGTGATAAAAAAAGTAAAAAGTATATATAGCTAATTATATTTTTACTTTCTCTATTTTTGATGTATTGTAAGTAGAGTAAGATTTTTTCCATTTTGAGACTCACTGAATTTAAAAGAAGCATTTTTGGAAGATCCGCGCGAGTTTGTGGAGTGAATAGCGTGAGCATTAAAGGAACATTTGGCTTTAAATATCAACTTACATTAAAGTACAGCATATTACAGAGAGCAACACGAAGATTGTAAAGGAAATGTCCAAACTACTTTTATATTGAAAAATGTACAAATCTTTTGATTTTCTAAAAAATGTATCTAAGGATTTTAATTAAAATACTATGTGATTAAGAAACATGTAAAGTAAGGAAGTGTACGTTGAGTTTTCTGGGAACACATTTCTTATTTTTAAATTACTTTAGCATAATTTTAAACCAACTACACATAAGTATAGTTCACACAAGCTGTACATCTCCTTAAAATGCATAATTTTGTGAAATACATTTCTTGTGGAGTTAACAGATTTTCAATACTCCTTGTTGCCCGCTGACATTTTCAAATACTAGTTCCTGAAATGCTAGATTATTCGTTTCCTCTTATAGTCATGCAAAGAGCTTAAAGCTTTACAGTCGTCATATAAGATTCGCTTTACAAAAGCGGGTTGTTTTACTTACTGTGCCGTACTAAAATGTGTAAGAATGAATGGATGGCTTATTTAAATTAATAAGAATTAGCTAGACTGCTACATGTTCAATCGGTAGAGCACCTGCCTGCTATGCGAGGAGTCACGGGTTTGATTTCCAGCTGGGGTGGAACTTTTTCTCTAGCTATGATTATTTCCCATCCTTCCCAGAGTCTTGAAGTATTAATAAGTGTGAACGTTTGCGTGAAAAGTTAAACATAATTCACCAAAGATAAAATCAGCAGTAATGGAAGCAAGCCGTTGCTATAAAAGAAGAAGCCGCTGATATGACCTAAGCGGCATATAAATCGGTGGACTGGGGATTTGATAGAATAAAGTCTAATAAATAATAATGTCATGTCAATGTTGCACATCAGATGTTTATGTGGGGCAGTAACAATAAACATAATCGATAAAACCAGAGCCAATATTGAATTGTGAAGTAGATATCAAAAGGCTGCTTTCGAAGCTTACGTGCAAGCGAATTCATACTGCCTAATTTGAAATAATTTCTGGCCATTTTTATGTGATTAACAGAATAGATAAAGGATTCAGCTTTGTATGAATACATTTTGAAATTATAGCGCCTCGTACGTGTGTTATCAAATATTTATTGCTAATGCTGTATATGTTTTATACCCTCGTAAGCCTACCCGAAATACCTAACGTTGTAACATGGCATAACATTTAAGTATTCAAGTTAGTAAATTTTCTAAAACGTTATTATACAGACACTAAATAATTAAGTACTTCTAAAGTCACTTATCTGTAGTTTCCATTGTACACATTTCAGTTAATCACCAGCATATTTGTAGCATAGAATGTTAAAGTTGACTCATAGTGAGTTACGAGAAAATGTTTTCGATATATGATCGAGAAAGCCCGAATTACTGTTTCTATTACACCATCCTTTAAAATTTCATCAACTAGCTTTCAAAACTAATCATTTTAAAACTATTTTTATAAAAGTGGAACCTTTTTGTACAAATACCTAGATTGCACTAGCACCATTTAACCTGCGGTTACTTTAGATTTAAATAAGAAGTTTCACCACACACTTCCATTTTGTTTGAAATGAAAAAGTTTGGTTTTTAAATATAAAGGCCTTAAATACATTTTCCTGGGAAAAATGAAATTCAAGAAAGAAATTTTGATTAACAGATTTTCCCTGTAGTTCTTTACGCATTCTATAACAAACTAAGAATGTAAGATACATATTATGTAGGTGGTTTATTATTTAGGGCGGCGAGTTTTAGCATTTTAAATCATAAACTTTGCATTTTTATGTGTAAATGTGACATTTTGTACCGTTTATACAAATTTAATGTAGGATTACTAGCATGCTTAAGAAAGACATAGAATTAAGTTTTGATAAACAGGTAATACATCCGAAGTAACATTAATATCACACTGTAAAAGGTTGTAAGCGATATTAAATGAGAATTAAACTACAAGTTTGTTTTTAAGCAATATAGGTTAAAACAACAGAGAAAAAAATATAGGCTAAATCTGACGCAAAATGATAAATAGAAAACACACTAACTTATGTCAGGCAAGCTAATGAATCAGTAACAGCTAGGTTAACGTATATCAACACTCTGTTGCCATTTGTGTTCTTTGGTCACCCATAATTAAATATGCCTGATGACATATTTGTTGATAGAGTTCCAAATACATTGCAAAACATAGCAACATAAGGCAAATTCGGGTGCTTAAGTCTAACAGTCAAGAGCTTTTCTTTTTACTTTCTCTATACGTACTATGTACATAGTGTATAGAGAAGGATTTGCATTGTGCCCAAAAATTCGATACCGAGATTTCACCGGAAATACATGTTTTGAGACCACCTGAATCCAAAAAAAACAATTTTAGAAAAATGTCCGTGTGTGTCTGTCTGTGTGTATATCTGTGTGTGTGTGAGTGTGTGTGTGTGTCTGTGTGGTCTGTGGGCAGCAAAGCTCAAAAACGAAAAGACCATTAAATGCAAACTTGGTATTTATGTTCAGTATCTTCCAAGGATGTGACACGAAGATTTTCAAGAAAATCCCCCTACCCCAAACTACCTTTCACATGGAAAAGTTTTCGAAAATTTCGATTTTCTAAAAAATGGCTTTAACGATTTTGATTAAAATATCATATATTAAAGATATATACTTGACAAATAATATGTATATCTTGAATTTTCTGGGAATAGCCTCTGAATACTACTTTATTCTGGATGAATTATACGGAATTTTGTGTAGCTGGTAAACCGTAAGAGACAGACAAAAACTTAGCACACAAAAATGTAGAGCACATTAAAACAAACAACTTGTGTTATATACATTTTTTTCGTGGAGTTGATCGTTTTTTAGATATTCCTTTTTTTCGGCCTTAAAAACTTATACTTTTCTCATACAGGAATTTGTCAACTCCTGTCCATACAAACAAAGGAACTTCAGTCACATAGCAACCAGCTTTTGCTATCACTTTAACCTATGTTTCTCCCTTATTTCGCTTCTACTTAAAGGGAAGCAAGTAATAAAACTATTTCTGCTAATTATGCCTTACTTAGTATGAAATAAATAAAAACATAAACTTTTTAACAACAATTTGTTCCAGAGATATAGAGAAAGTCATGTGAATGGATTACATCAGATTTTTTTTTCATCACCTTCCGTGGTGTAATGGTTACCATGCTAACTTTACATACCCAAGGTGAGGGCTCAAACCCGGTGGAGAACGATGGATTTTTTGGGGCGTAAAGAAAGGGAAGTAAAGCCGTTGGTCCCGGATCGTAAAGGAACTTCAAGCCTGAAAAAAGAGGCCTCTTAGCAAAACTAAGCGATCTTTCACGAGTATAGAATGGGACGCTGAGAACCATAGCAGTAGAAGAGCGCGCATAAATAAAACTCCATTTAATTTTTTAAACATTTAAGCATTTTCAGGCAATCTGTACATATAAAACATTCGTCTTTCTCAACAAATGTATCTGAATAACACAATTTCTTTTACTTTCAATTAAATCTTCAACAATAATCGACGAACAGTGCCAGAATTAGCATTTGTCATATTTTCTTTCACATGACACTCAATTTTTTGTTGCACTCTATATATATGTTTTTACATTTTTATTTATACATGTTCATTTGACAAGGAGTTAATGAAGACCAACATGCTTCTGCGTAACCATCCTCCAGCACAACGTTTCAGTGCAGTGCATAACTAATTCCACAACTTAAGTTCAAAAGGGTAGAAAGAACCCTTCAAATGAGTTATTATTGTGACTAAACTCTGAGCCACAAATTTAAGCTCACATGCCTCAAAATATACACATACATCATTACGATCATAATTGTATTGTTTTCCCACAATTGAGATTTAAATTAATAGTTCAGTACGAATTTTTATTAATTATGCTAATGTTGTTAAATATATAAAGGCCTACCCTGCTTTTACTTTCTCTAGCACACATGTGGAATTTGGTATAGATTACCCAGAGAAAGTCATATAAAAGTCACATCGTTTTTTACACTACTCAAACATTAGTCATAAACATTCCAAGGTGTACACATTCCGCAATTGACTTTTCCAAAAACAAAGGAAATAATGGCAATTTGTTTTGGATGAAGAAAAATAGTTGATATCATAATAATATCGTATTTTAGCATTTTCGTATTTTGAGCCGATTTCACATTTTATCGCATTTTCAAAACGTATTTAAATGTGATCCAAGATAACAAAATTTTATTTCCATTTAGAGCTTTAAAATATGTGAAAAATGGCCATTCCTATCTGATAGTAATGGCATTCTGAAGATGCCATTCAAATATCGATTACAAGTTTAAATGTAATTTTGGAAGTGCATAATATGAAACCAGCTGTTGGAAAACAGTCTTTGAGAATACAAGGAAAGCACTATAGAACAATAAAAGCTGTCATTAAATAATAAAATAGACAAAATTGAACTTTCATGTGTATCGCATGTAATAAACATAGATATGCAGAAAGCATTCAAAGTTTACTAAGTTAAATGAAAATAATTAAAGAAACTTAAATAAAAGTAACAGTAAAGTAAAACAAAGAATGCGTCACATTACAATTAATTGTTTTTTTCCACATAAGCCATACCCGGGATTTGAACCACCCATCTCCCCTTTTCCGTCCGGTTTTTCTGACAAACCACGCTGACACGACCTAAAATTCCCTGACTGATTTCGCACATTTTCTGATAAACTACAAGAATATATTAATACTTTTGAGATGATACTCGTATACCCTAGTGGAGATTTACAATACCGTAAGTATTTTAAATCCCTGGCTTCTAGGGTAATCAATTATTATAACACCAGTGTTAATTACAAAATTGTGTTTTCCACATAAGTCGTAGTAGGAAAGAAGGAAAAATGAAGCTAGACTGAACAAATCGATAACATAGCCATAGTCTGACTCTACCTTTTTAACCCCAATTTGAAAGGATTAAAAATGCGAAGTCAGTTGGGAATTTAAGATCTCGTCAACATATTGCCCTGGTGGGAGCAACGGAAACCGGCAGATCCGTCTTTCAAATTCCAGCTATGGTATTGCATTTTACAGTCTGATTCTACCTTTACAATAGGAATACTACTGAAAACCACGTTTAATATTTGGTTATGAAAATTGCACTCTTGAGAAAAGAAGACTGGAGGTGACGCAGATAAGATTTACTGGTTACCTGATAAGAGTCACACCAAGGGATAGTTATAAGAGTGATGCAGTTAGAAAAACTAAAAATTAAAAGTAGAAAATAAAGAATATTAAATCAAATGACGAAGACATGTGGAAAGATTGGGTCGAATAAGTCACAAAAATAGAACACAGTTAATAAAACCTATGGTAAAAGAGATCAAGGCTGGCCGAGAGGTAGATGGAGGAATCAGTTCTGAACTTAGATTTTAGTATTAACTTAGTATTAATTTCCCAAACTTTGGTTAATAGGAGGAGAAGGAGGAGGAGGGAGAAGAAGAAGAAGAATAACAAGAAGAAACGAGTGCATCACAAATTACTGCAGCCCAGTGTTCCCAACTTGTACGATCCGGATGGAAACGTGCAATAATTTAGTTGTGAATATGATCTTAACATGTACGATATACATAATTATAGCCCCAGAGAGTAATAATATACTTTGATAACAATTATAATATACTTTCTTAATTTCTTCTTTATGTATATTATTTCTAGTAGTTTTATACATATGTCATGATATGATGTTTTTCCGCTGAATATCATTGCAGCTGATGTTACAATTGCTCCCGCAGTGTGTGGTTAAAAATGACAAAGTAGAATTATATATATTTACAACATATAACATGTAGGATCATTATATGTATAGGCTAGATTTAGCACTTACTACCTTAATTTATTACATATCATTTATATAAAGTTGGGTAGGAAGAATACCACTGGATCTTTAAAAACTATCATGCAGCTTACAGCTTTCAAGGCAGCTTGTGAAACACATGAGTTATTACAAATATTTACTTTCAAAATTAATATCGACATAGTTTTTAAAAAAAAATCTGATGTGTGCCATTCACATGACTTTCTCTACCTCTCTGTAAAAATTATTGTTAATAAGCTTATTCTTCTATCTACTTCATGATAATCGGGATAAACATTAGCGGAAACGGTTTTATTACTTAGTTCCTTGTAAGTAGAAGGAAAATAAGGGGATACACTAGGCTAAACCGACAGTCAAATGCTTTAAAATGTGGTTGTTATGGTATAGTAATCCGATTCTTTGCGTGGTCAGGCGTTGAAGGTATTTTAAAACTGAAATCAATAACAAGGAATATCAATAAAAGAATATCTTCAAGAAAAAATGCATATGACATATATTGTGTTGAGCTCTACATTTTTGGTGTAGTAAATTTTTGTCTATCTCTTATGCTTACCAGTTATGTAAAATTCCGCAAAATTCATTCAGAATAAAGATGTCCTCAGAGACTATTCCCAGAAAATTGTACATTTTATTTGTCATGTAATTATCTTTAATATGCATATTTTAATCAAAATCGTTAGAGCCATTTTTGAGAAAATCAACATTTTCGAAAAATTTTCAATATAAGTGGTAGTTGGGGTGTGGGCATTTTCTTGAAAATCTTCGTGTCGCATCCTTGAAAGATATTGATCTTAAATGCCAAGTTTGGTATTTAACGGACTTATAGTTTTTGAGCTATGGTGTACAGAAACACAGACACAGATATACACACGCACACACGGACCTTTTTCTATAAGTGCTTTTCTTTGGATGCAGGGGGTCCCAAAATATGTATTTCTGGTGAAATATCGATATCGAATTTTGGGTGCAATACTATACCTTTTCTAGTATATAGTACGTGTAGGGAAAGTAAAATAGTTATCGAAGTGTACGATCCAAATGTCCGAATGCGATACTAATTTTAAGTTGCATATACTATCCTTGGAATGGAACGTTCTGGAAACACTGTTGTAGTCCCGTCGTCCTTAGACCAAATCATCAACATAATGAGCTCAGTAAATAAATAAATACATAAATAAAACTGAGATTCCACAGCTTACTAAAGTATAGTTCATTCCTAGCTCCATTCACCTTCTCTCTAAATTTCGGTCGTAAACAACCTAGTTCGTCCTCAGAAAAAAAAAAACAAAAACAAAAAAAAAACATCTTTCTCATTCTTTGCACCAAAGAAATGTCTGCAGTAACTAAGTTTCTCCAGCTGAGGTAACGCATGCTCCTACACAACGATGAGATTAAAAAACTTAAAATGCAAATAAGGAACGAGGTAGAGAAAGATGCAGAAATCGAATTATAAAGTCTTTTAAAATCCCAGAGAGAAATACATTTTGGAGCTAACAAACGGAAAATTGTAGCACATAAAAACAAATGCGAAATCTATTAAATTGCATGTAATAGGAATGTTAATTTTAAGTAAACATAATGAAAGTATAGGAAACGCCTCAAAATTAAAAATGGCTAAATTGCTTTTGCGCACTGCAAGTACATGTTTTTCGTAATGTGAGAAGGAAGTAAAAACTAGTTAAATTATTTGAATTTTGCTTTCCGGACACTTACCTATAGTAGATGTTTCACCCATAAGTTTGATATAAATTTTCACCACCCAAGAAGCGAATTTTAACAAAAGGTCCACGTGTTCACATTATCTATGTATATCTGAATACTGTCAAGATGTATTATAGGTACAAAGCTTCATTGGTGAATATGTTTAAGCATTCCAGAAAAGGTATTCTAGAAAATCCTCCATCCAAAGGTAGTCTTTACATCGAAAAGTTTTCTTATTTTTAATTTTACAAAAAATTACTCAAGTGATTTTGATTAAAATATGCTATATTCATTTTATATACAGAGTGTCGCACGAAAACCGCCCCCAAGTAGAGACTTCCTTCCCGCAAATTTTGCTCGAAGTTTTGCTCACCATGGGCAGATACAATAAACAGTTAAAGTGTAATTATTACATAATAAAGAAATAACAAGCCCCGCTTGGGTAGTATGGTGCCTCATATTCAACAGGTCGTGGGTTCGAATCTCGCTTAGGTTTTTTTCGGAGTTTTCCCTTATCCTGAGAAGACGAATGTCGAGTAACTCTAAGCTCCATGGACCCCGAGATAATTTGAGCATAATTTCACAAATTTCATTCATCGTCCGATATGACCAACCAGGTTAAAGGACGTTAAGCTACAAAAAAAAAAAAAATAACAAATGGGGGCCACCTGTCATACTTCACGTGAGTCAATCTCAGCAGAGGATTGTGGCAGCCGCGTTCATCGGACCATACCATTTGTAACTTCTTGCCTGTAGGGCAGTCTAAAGGGAAGTGTACGCAAATAACTCAAAAACGTTAGAAAACTTGAAAGACAACATTAGTAATGAATTTTAAGTATTTATGCGGCAAAGCTGTGTATACTCAATGTATATTAAGATGTTAGGGCACGCACAAAAGTGCATTAAACACAAGGAGCTCATTTTCAGCACCTACTGCAATGTAAAACACAGGATCAATTCAGTAAATATAGACTTTTGCACTAGTTTATTTGTTATTTATTTCTTATATGATTATTGCATATTTATCCATTTGTTGTAACTGCCCGTGGCGGGCAACAATTCGTGCGTAATTGGCGGTGAGCAGTTTGTACTCGGGGCCAGTCTTTGTGCGCCACGTATGTGTGTGTTTACGGCCTTGAGAACTGGGAAATTATAGCAGCTATAGGAAAATGTACTACGGATTAAATTTACATACACATCCGATAAGGAATATTAGTCAGTCCAAAAAGCATTATTCCTTCTACGTACCAGCACAAATTTATAGAAAAAATCTGATGTGTACCATTCACATGACTTTCTCCATATCCCTGCAACAAATAATTCTTAAAAAGCTTATACTTCTATTTACTTTATGCTACAAATTAGCAGAAATAGTCTTATTACTCGCATCCTTGTAATTAGAAGCGAAATAAGGGACAACCGTAGGTTAAAGTGATAGTCAAAAGCTGGTTGCTATGTCAATGAAGTTCCTTTGTTTATATGGACAAGTTGACAAGTTCCAGTATGAGAAAAGTATACGTTTTTCATAGCAGAAACCAAAAATAAGAAATGTCTCGAAAACGACGAACTCCACGAAAAAAATGTATATAACATAAATTGTGTGTTTTAATGTGCTCTACAGTTTTTGTGTAGTAAGTCTTTTTCCATCTCTTACAGTTTAGCAGTTATTCAAAATTTAGTAAAATTCATCCAGAATAAACTACTCTTCAGAGGCTATTACCAGAAAATTCAAGATATACATTTCATTTGTCAGGTAAATATGTTTGATATCCAAAATTTTAATCAAAATCGTTAGAGCATTTTTGAGAAAATAAAAATTTTCGAAAAAAGTTCCATGTAAAGGGTAGTTGGGGGTGGGGGGATTTTTCTCAAAATCTTCGTGTCGCATCCCTGGAAGATACTAAACTTAAATACCAAGTTTGGTATTTTACCGACTTTTCGTTTTTGAGTTATCGTGTTCACAGACACACGGACACACGGACACACACACGGACCTTTTTGTGAAAATGCTTTTTTTTGGATATTGGGGACCCTAAAACATATATTTCCGGTGAAATCTCGGTATCGAAATTTTGGTGGAGTGCAATACTTTCTCTATACACTATGTACATAGTGCGTATGGAGAAAGTAAAAATTGGTCTTAGCAGTAAGAGAAGTATGAATGCAGTTAGAGAAGTGATTGGTAAAATAATTACAGGTAAACAAACGCGAAAATGCATTTTGTATGATACGCATTATAGTTTTATCAGCAATGCTCAAATATCTTCAAACCATACAATGGCTACATCATATCGGCACGGTATGGGCGAGAAGTCAGACCACTCACCTAGACGACCCGGGTTCGTTCCCAAGCAACCGTATATGATATTTGTGGTTGGCAAAGCGGCGCAGGGTCGGGTTTTCTATAGGTTCACAGTTTCCCCGCCATCACATTCCACCGGTGCTCCATCTTCATTCATGTATCATCAGTGTCACCGTCTGCGATGCCATAGCAATAAAAGCGGCGATAAGCACTATAAAAATAATGCTATCTTAAACAATTTTCCAGCATTTTGAAACAGGAAAAGAACATTTATATCAAATTCTTTAGATAATTATAAATTATTATATTAAAATACATAGGCATGTTAACACAGGCGAAAATCCCTCAAAGTTATGGCATGTTTTCTAGATCGCACAACAATGACTGTAAATTAAAAGAATGTGGACGTGTGTGTCCTTTTTTTTTTATTCATAATGCTTCATTTCTACGCCAGAAGACGGATGAATGCAGCGTTGGTGCACAATTCTTATGATATTTAAAATTAATGTCCTCGCAATTTTGGTAAAATTGCTGTTTTTGAGCGTGTGTACGTTACTGATAGTAATAGGTCGGTTGAATTCATGTCATAGATAGTTAGCGAGAGCACTCCGTTCTAACATATTGGTGGGTGAGCCGGTATAGTGGTGGTCATCGAATCCCACGATACAAAGTTCGCACCGCTCTCTGAAGGTTCCATTTTTTTTTTATTATTATTTTCTTGTTTTTCTCAAAGAGGTACACACTTGATCAGCCCTTCCAGATACAGATTACTTTTAAAAGACTGTGAATGATATTTACGTAGCGTTCAATACTAAATGCAGTAATTGTCAAAGAACCTGCGTAGATTAATGTAGTAATTGGACTACGTTTTGGGGGTGAAATTAAACAATAACCTGATTATTGCTTAGATTTGTACAGCGGTACCATATGCCGTTTTAACCACTTGAGCTACTGTGGTCCTGTGCTTCTGAAGAGCTTGTCTGATACCTACACGTGACTACTGTGAGAACCATGAATTGCTAAACATTGTGTTCATGTTGTAAAAGTATACGTATTCTGTGAGAGGATATAAATTGTTTCAACAGGGTGCGAAACGAGATCACACATGCTAACATCCTAAGCTAATCTAAGTTGCGAACTTCTGAGCTCATGTGCTTTATGGTGCCACGTGTTACCATTGCGCATCCTTAAGAACTTCGCATACCAGATGCTTGTTGAATCAGATGAATAATTACTGACACGAATTTTTTCTGCTTATGGTGAGGTTCACAACATTTCTGGAATTTTTGATAGGGTGCGAGGTTCATTTCTTCGTTGGTGCAACCTCTGCACGGATGTTGCAAGTTGTCACGTTGAACAATTCCTCTGGTGACTAGGATTTTGGGCTTAGGATATTTTATGATTTCTCGAAGTCTCTTTCTGTTTGCCTTTTATGTAGGTATGAAATGGTTGAGTGCACTTTCCTGACTAATTCATAGTTCTTATTGTATGTGGATATTTGTTTTACTGCAGTGCTAGTTGTTCATTTTTATTTCATTTGAAGTTCAATTGACACAATGATAACATTGTTTCTTAAATTATGAACTGTGCCTACATTTATAATGTATGCATATATAACATATACATGTATGATACACTATATTTTAGAAACTCCTTTGAGAGGTGTGGAGAAGTGCACCCCTTCAAGTGTTAAATGGAATTGTTATTGGAAAGTTCTCTGTTGTACCTACATGCTAATTGTGCATTACATTTATTTGTCAGTATGATAAAAACACACTGCGTAATACAAAAAATATGGACAGCTCATTATAATATACAAACAAAGGAGACAACATAAAAACAAGATATCATGAAGGCTTAAAACCTTCAACTCCCTCAACATTTTGACCCGATGCACACACGCTTACCATAGTGCTAAATAATGCCACTGCCTACGCTCTCCAAAATCCGGGTGTTCACGTCACGGTCCACTGCGCTTTGAACAGTGGCGTGCTAACCCTTATTACATTTTATGCTGTAGCAAAGAATTTAGAAACCTAACCCATAGGTTCCCTATCTCAAAATATTTATCTTGGAACACTCTTAAATCCTGCCAATTTGTGTGGTCGAATTATGGGACAGCCTATATATAAATAATGAATAAACCTTTATGGTCGAAATATACAGTATGAAAGGGCTGCCAGAAAAAGAAATCTAGATTATTTTCTTCTTCCTAATCAAGGTTTGGGAAACTAATGCCCGTTCCTAATCCAGAACTGATCCTCCCATTTTCCTCTCTGTCTACCATGGCTCCTGTCATGGGGTTTTTAACTGTATGCGACCTATGATAACCTATTCCAGTTCATCCTTAACATATATCTTCTTCAGTTGCTCTGGTATTCCTTAGCTTCCTCAGCTATACCTTTCATTTTTAATTTTTCTCTAGCTACCTCACTCATCCAATTGTTACCCCACTAGGCGGTAAGCAAATTTCATCTCCGTCACTTTCAGTCTACTGTTGCCTTCTTTTAGTAGTTTCTAACCACATTTGAAAGAGTTTTGTAGCCAAACTATGTATCCTTTGTTTTGCTTAATTGTTTACTTTATTTTTTTAATTATTCCATTTAAATGATGTATTGATATGTTTCCTACATATTTGTATTTAGTATATTGGATAAAACACTCTGATGCTTGAATTTTGATGTCTGGTAATTACTTTATTATTTATAAACGTTTTTATTTATTTCCATTATTTTAATTGCATTCCCTTGACTTGCTCCTTATTTTTTACAGATTTACATATTATATACTTCCAAAATTCTATGCAACTTCTAATCAATCTATGAATGGGATCTTCAGAAGTGGTCATTACCTAACAATATGCCATTCGTATAGGCTTCATTTTTACTTTCAACGTAACAGATTTAGATTATATTTTAAGAAATGACTGATAGTTACGGTAAGCCCAAATAATTTTCTATTATTACCGTTCCTGAATAATGTTGCTGTTGAAGTAGAATTTAATGACACCACATCCAGAAATGGATTTTCGGATATAATTATTTGAGAAAAATTCCTTACTCTGGATGAATTTAAAAGAAAATTAAGGGATAAACTCAAGAGTCAGAGGAGAGAAATGGTGAAAACGTGAGAAGGCATCATGTAAATATTTTATTAGTCAGCCACTCAAATGTAACGAATTAAATTGGCAAGTTTTGCTGCTAGCTTGCCACGGAGTTTATAACCCACTCTGCGTATATACATAATACGCGAGACAGCCCTGTTGCCTTGAAAGTTGCAGAACCAGCATTGGAGTTTACTAATAAGCCAGTATAAAACCTGCCTCTGGGCATCTCCTACTGATGTTATATTTGAGTCAATACAGGACCGGGTAACTTTGGTTACTTTGTAAAGCAGAAAAGAGCACTATTTTGTCAGTTCACCTAGGGAGTGATTGGGACCTCCAATTGCAAATCCTGGTTGGTTTGTCGTCCATGTAAAACTATTTGAATATTTTGAATATTCCAATAATGCATACTCAAAAAAATAATAATAGTAGTAATAATAACAATAATCAGAGGACTGGTGCTGCCAAAATAAATAAAATAAATGGTCCTCCAGAAAGAAATAAGTACAGGGCGAAGTGGCGCTATAGTAACCTATGAATCGGGATGTTAGGGTTCGACTCCTGTTGTCGGCCTTCCTGAATCGTGGTTGTTTTTTTAAATCTTTCCTCGAGTTGCCAGGCGAATGCTAGGAAGGTTCAATACATCCGAATTTCCTATCCGTCATGTAGCCCGCTATTGGATAGTCTAGTCCATTACATGGAGCTGGTCGGGTCGACCGCCCTGAGAAGAAAACAGTGTTCAGTTCGGTTTTCTTCAGCAATGATTGTACGCTCGCCTTATTATGTGAGTCGTCGCAATGGATGCGTAAAAAAGAACAGGAAGACCGGCGCAAAGGTAATCGAAAGCTTTGCCAATGCGACTCTCGATTCTTCGGCTTCCAGAATCGTCCAGTATCTTCTACAAGTTTCCAGGAAGTTCTGTGACGTTATTTTCTAGGTACAAAAGGAGGAAGAATTGCAGTGCAGTGTTATTAAATTATGAATTGTACTGAGTCATGATTGACTGGAGTGTTAGCGTACAGTGGACGGTGAGCATAGATGGCGTGCAGCCATAAACTGTCTAAACTTCGAAACGTCGACTGAACTTATTGCAGCAGCTAACTTTAAGACTTTATTTGTAAATCATTTTTGAGTCAATAAAGACATTTGTTACAGTTTGTTCCCATCAATTCCTTATCCATGTATTTGAGGGTTGAAGGATCATACGACAGTGTTCGGTGAATAGTGGCTGCAAGTCGTTTCGGGACCTCTCCATTGGGACCCGCCTACGGGTGCTTTCGCACTGGGTCCCTTTCGGGTGACCTCCGGAGCTCGGAGCTTGCGGATTGGACCTGGATGGCTTTTTTTTTTTTTTTAAATACAGTACCGGAGTCTGATCGGGACTCCGGCACTGTATAGCCTAATTTTATTTACCTTTTTTTTTTTGTACCTTGTTTTGCCGTATTATTACTGTTTTCTTACTTTTACAACACACACATATACACAAACATATAACACCCGTGCCCAAGGCGGGACTCGAACCCACGATCCCCAGTGCTACGAAACACCAAAGCGGGACGCCTTGGCGAGCGCGGCCATGGGGACCGGCACTTCGGAGGCGTCCAATCTGGGGCCCAGTCCATGCTTATGACCGTCGTCATTCGCATCATTCCTTCGGTTCTCTCCCTTAACCCTCTCTACCTAGTCAAGTAAGTAACAAGGGCCCACGGGGCTATGTGACTACCACAGTGCTCTGCACCTGTGTCTGGGAACCCCGTCCGTGAAACAAATCAATTCAATCTAATGCAACAATTGGAGTGCGCTTATAATGATTGCCAAAAATAAACCTTAAAGAGAGTTGTCGCATCACAATATACATATAGAGTAACTATGTATATCTGATGGTTCTATACCTCAGTGGGTAGAGTATGTTGTGCGAGGTCCTAGTTTCGATACAGCATCAGTTTCAAAACCAAACCGTATGATATAAGTTGTGTAATTTATCGATATCTACATTTTTGTATAGCAAGTTTGGGTCTATCTCTTTAGTGGTTATGCAAAATTAATCAAACCTGAAAAAACTTCAGAAGCTACTCCCAGAAAATTCAAGTTATACGCTTCATTTGTATGAAAATATCGCTAATATACAGCATTCGAAACAAAATTGTTAGAGCCATTTTGAAAAAATCAAAACTTTTGAAAACACTTCCACGTAAAGGGTAGTTTAGGGAAGGGTATTTTCTTGAAAACCTTCAAGTCAATTCTTATATACAGGTTTGGTGTTTAACGGCCTTTTCGTTTTCGGGTTATGCTGTTCACAGACATTCACACACAGAGATACACAAATACACACACACGCACACTCATACACACACACACGCGCGCGCCGCATACGGATCGGTTTCTAAAAATGCATTTTAGGGATTCAGAGGACTCGAAAACGTGTACTTCCAGTGACATCTCGGCATCAAATTTGTAGGGGAGTGTAATACTTTCTCTACCCATTATGTAGAAAGTAGATAAAGTAAAAGTCTGAAAACAGATAACAGCAAGTCGTTTTAAACTTTCTTGGAACGGAACGAACAATCACAAATTGGTACGCAATAAATAAGGCACACAAGTGACACTAGAACCAAACAGTTATTTTTAAAACAACGTGTGAGTGTGTGAATGCGTGTTTGTCTGTGTGTGTGTGTGTGTGTGTAATGCCAGAGGATATTCCCCACTGCAGCTATTGGCTTATTGTAGTCAGACCCCGGGAGGATAGGATAGGATGAGATGACAGTAATTTTAAAGGGCGGCTGAAACCGGACATTGGGGGAGAGCCACCGCGGAGGGTCCCTTATATTCCAAGTATTCTTCGCCTTGACGCGGGGAGCACTTTGAGCCCACGCCTCAGATCATATCAAACTCCTTCAGTCTATAGACGACTTTCAACGTCATCCTGCCGCCAGAACGCAGTCACCCCTCAGAAAGAAGACATCATTGATAACCTTGAAAGTAACCGTTTGGTTTAAATGGAGATGAAATTAAGGGTCAGGAAGTTCGGGGGAATGAAGAAACCTCTCCAGCATTTGCCTAGTGACCCAAGAAAACCAACCAAAATCAACATCAACGTCGGACACGGGAATCGACCGCAAGACCTTCCGAATGCCGATCACAGACGAAACGCCTGAGCCATTTGGCTCGGTCAAACGAGGCGTGAACTCTCAAACTAATAAACATAATCCACAGTTACAAGGAATTATTTTAAAATAGCATCTGCGTAATTTGAGCGTTTGCCAACAATACATTTCTAACAGCTGGAAATTATCGCGGTACATAACTGCTCTATGGCACAACATTTGATAAACCACGGCTCTAGACATATACAACTTGTAAAAGAATATCTAGTTCACTAACATATGTTTGCGATTTATTAACGCCGAATTTTTTTAAGAGGTAAAGACACTAAAACAAGTATCGTGACTTTGTAACGTGTCAGAGTTTAAAGCGAAGAAAATCAGTCGTAATGTTTCACCTCCTCTCGTTATTGCCGACCTCGAACCGGCCATTCACGAAGGTCTATAGCACGTTCGACCGTCTACTACCATAAAAGGGTGCAGGTTTTATCTCGGTCAAAGGAAAATCCTGGAGCGTTACCTTTGCAGCAAAAAAGTCATATCGAAAAAAAAAAAAAAAAAAAAAGATTACTTCTTGGGGCTGTTTTTATGTTTACACCCAAAGTAAAATAAGATAAAAGATACATTTTTGGGCAGAGTTGATACTGATTCTGTTTAAAACTCATGTATTTGTATCTTATAGTCAAATAAATTTCCAGTTAGCATGCCGCTGGTGAAAAAATAAAACGGACATTTGACATGAAATACTTTTCTCCGTATATATATATATATATATATATATATATATATATATATATATATATATATATATATATATAAAAGGAGAAAAAAGGAAGAAAATTCTGAAATATTCCATTCAGAGACGTTTCTCTCTCTGTTTTGCTAACAAATCATTCTTACAAACGATTATTCTTTATATAATGCTAATCAAGATATACATTACCAAAAAAATAGATCTTATTGGTTATTTCCTTATAAGTAGAATGGAAATGAGGCATACACTAGGCTAAACAGATAGTGAAATCTCTTAAAATCTGTCGTTATGCGTTTGTCATTGTCTTTCCAAAGCCAGGAGTAAAACAAAGCAGATATGAAACGAAGAGTAACTTCCTGTTTGAGAAAAGTATAAGTAGCTTAAAATTGAAATAAATAACATAGAATATCTCCTAATTGATTAACTCTACAAAAATGTATATGACATAAATTGTGTGATTTAACGGGATCTACATTTTTTTGTGTAGTGACTTTTGTCTATTACTTAGGTTTAACAGTTATACAAGATCCATACAGAATAAAAAGATTTTCAGAGGATATTCCCTGAAAATTCAAAATATACATTTCGTTTCAAATAAACATATCTTAAAATATATTTTAATCAAAGTCGCTATGAACCATTTTTAAGAAAATCAAAATTTTAGAAAAACATTCCATTTAAAGGGTAGTTAAGCTCCACATCTTTGGAATATCTTGATTTAAATAACATAGCTTTTTTAGGATTCAGGGGTCCATAAAACATATATTTCTGGTGAAAGCTCGGTATCGAATTTTGGGTGGAATACAATACCTTCTCTATCTACTATGTACATTTTGCATACGTAATAGAAAGTAAACATAATATGCAAAGTTAACTAAAAATTCTAGGTGACATTCGTGATTTTAGCTTTTTAAAAAAAGGACTATTTTTATTTTTAGAGAAGCAAACATGTGTAAATGATCTTTATAAATGTGCGTTATCTAAGGCATCTACTGCACTGCAGCATTATCTACATCAAATGCAATATGGAGATTGTTTAGATACCTGTGCTTAAATAAGTTAAAAGGTACCATAATGGTGTTACGAAACTTGTTATTTAAGCTCATGAGCTTCCAAGCATTCAACTGGAAATTTTGAAGAAAGTCCTCCAATTCCAGATTACCTATTATATTGAACACGTTTAGACATTTCTGATTATCTGACTAAATGGGTCTAACGATTTTGATTACAACACCGTATGTTTAAGCTATTTTTATGATAAATAAAATGTGTATCTTAAATTTTCTTGTTAGAGAAAATATGACTTCATATGATTTTTTCCACATCTCTGCAAGAAATTATTGTTAAAGGGCTTATTGTTCTATCTGATTCATGCTAATCGAGATATAACTAGCAGAAATTATATTATTACTTGCCTTTTAGTAAGTAGAAGGAAAATAAGGAAATACACTAGGCTAAAGTGATAGTCACCTCCTTTAAAAGCTGGTAGTTATATATGGTTGAAATTCCTTTGTTTGTATGGCTAGGAGTTGAAACATTCTCGTATGAGAAAATTATAAGTGTTTTAAAGATGAAACCAAAAACAAGGAATATCTCAGAGATTTAAGGAGATCTGCATTGTTTATGTAGTAAGTTTTTGTCTATTTCTTACAGTTTACCAATTATGCAAAATTCAGCTTAAGAGATCTTCAGAGGCTATTTCCAGAAAATTCAACATATACATCTAATTTGTTACGTAATTATTTATAATAGTATATAACACATTTTAATAAAAGTCGTGGGAGTCATTTTTGAAAAAATAAAACAATCCCAACTAAAATATTTCCATCTAAAGGGTAGTTTGGAGCGGGGGAATTTTCTTGAAAATCTCCGTGTCGGAATCCTTGGTAGATACGAAAATTAAACATCAAGTTTTCTATTTAACGAACTTTTCGTTTTTGAACTATGTTGTCAACACACAGACATACACACATTGGCCTTTTTCTAAAAATGTTTTTTTTTGGTTTCAGAGGATGTCAAAACACAATTTCCGGTGCAATCTCCTTATCGAATTTTTGGGTGCAGATTACTGTGTTAATAGTTAGACATTTCAAATACTTAGACTTCCCTCAACTGCAAATCATTATTTCTTTTCTTTATTCTTTTTCCTTCCTTTTCTTGTTCATACAAAACATATGCCCGCCTCGGTAGCGTCGGGATAGCGTGCCCGCCTCACATTCCAGAGGCCGCCAGTTCAAATCTCGCTTAGGGAGAATTGGTTTTATTACTTGCTTATTTGAAAGTAGAAAGACAATAAGGGAACTTATTAGGCTAAAGCGAAAGACAAATGTTTTAAAAACTGGTTGTCATGCCACTGACATCGTTTCTTTGCATGGCAAAAAGTTCACAAGTACCCTATGAGAAAAGTTTAAGTATTTTCAAACTGAAACCAATAACAAGGAATATCTCGAGAATGATCACCTCCACGAAAAAATGTAATGACATTAATTGTGTGTTTTGCGAAATATACATTTTTTGTTTAGTAAGTTTTTGTATAACTCTTAGGTTTACCAGTTATGCAAAAGTCATCCAGAATAGAAGTCTACCCAGAAAATTCAAGATATTCATTTTATTTGCCATGTAAATATCTTTAATACAAGGTATTTTAATCAAAACCGTTAGAGCCATTTTTGAGAAATCAACATTTTCGAAATTTTTTCCACATAAAGGATAGTTTGTAGTGGCGAGATTTTTCTCAAAATCTTTGGGTTGCATCCTTGTTAGACACTAAGTTTAAATAGCAAGTCTGGTATTTTATTGACTTTTCGATTTGGATTTATCGTGTACCCAGACACACACACACACACACACACACACACATGCTCGCGCGCGTGGACCTTTTCACAAAAAATCTTTTTCTTGGATACAGAAGACCCAAAAATATGTATTTCCGGAGAAATCTGGCATCGAATTTGTGGGTCGAAGACAATACCTCCTCTATCTACTATATATACTGTACATACGTGCTAGAGAAAACAAAAAGGAAAATACTGGACACAAGTACAGTTAGTTATTGGCCCGTTCCGATAATTTAAGGACACACAGCTCCATTTGGCGAAGAAGAAAGTTTTATGACAACGGACCAGTGCATTCCGAAATTGTCGCCTCCAAACTGCGTTCAATGCTACGGCACCACCCATATTAGCCACTCTTTCGATTTGTTGTTGTTCCTAAACAAGAAAAAATGGTTCGGTAGGAACACAATTTTGAAAAATCTGATGTGTTTCATTCATATGACTTTCTCCACATCTCTGCAACAAATTATTGTTAAAAACCTTATGCTTCTGTTTATTTCATGCTAATCGAGAAAATATTAGCAAAAACAGTCTTATTACTTGCTTCCTTGTAAGTAGAAGCGAAATAAGGGAGTACCATAGGTTAAAGTGATAGTCAACAGCTGGTTGCTATGTGACTGAAGTTCCTTTGTTTGTATGGACACGAGTTGACAAATTCCTCTATGAGAAAAGTATGTTTTTCAAAGCTGAAACTAAAAACAAGGAATATTTGAAAAACGATCAACTCCATGAAAAAAATGTATATACATAAATTGTGTGTTTTAACGTGCTCTACATTTTTTATGTGCTAACATTTTGTCCACCTCTTGCGGTTTAGCAGTTATGCAAAATTTTCTAAAATTCTACCAGAATAAAGTATTCTTCAGAGGCTATTCCCAGAAAATTCAAGATATACATTTTATTTGGTATGTAAATGTCTTTAATATACGTGATTTTAATCAAAATCGTTCGAGCCAATTTTTAGAAAATCAAAATTGTTGAAATTTTTTCCATGTAAAGGGTAATTTGGTGTAGGGGAATTTTCTTGAAAATCTTCCTGTCGCATCCTTGGAAGATACCAAACTTACGAGTAAATACCAAGTTTGGTATTCAACGGTCTTTTAGTTTTTGAAATATGCTGTCCACAGACACACAGACACATACATACAGACACACACATGCACGGCCTTTTTTTGTAAAAATGTTGTTTTTTTTATTCAGGGGGATCCAAAACATGTATTTTTGGTGAAATCTCGGTATCGAATTTTGGGTGCATTACAATACCTTCTCTATATACTATGTACAAAGTACGTGTAGAGAAAGTGAGGTCATCGTCGAGGCAAATGACAGAACTAGAATATTTCCATTTTCGAGGGGCTATGTTGAAAAATAAATAATTTGTGTTTAAAGAATCGCTTATTTTTCTAATGCAGGTACTTATTCAACCACTGTCATAGGGAAACTATTTTGGTCATCATTGTCATGTTTAACAGGAAGTAGGCAGAAATTTCAGCCCTTTTTATGAACAAACTATAAAGTAGATAGGAAAATAGATTATAATGTTTAGAAAAAGCTGTTTGACTATAATGTATATAACATAAATTGTGTGTTTTAATGAGATCTACATTTTTTGTGTGGTAAGTTTTGTATATTTCTTACGGTTTTACAGTTATACAAGTCATCCAGAATGAAGAGGTCTTCTGAGGTCCCTAAAAACCCAAGACATACATTTCGTTTGTCATAAAAAGTCTTAAACAATTAAGATTGTTAGAGCAATTTTTGAGAAAATTGCAAATTTCGAAAAAAGTTCCATGTAAAGGGTAGTTTGGTTTGGAGTATTTTCTTGAAAATATTCGTGTCGCGCCCTTTGCAGATACCAAACTTAAATACCAATTTAACGATCTTTTCGTTTGTGAGCTATGTTGCTCACAGACACACACACACACACACACACACACACACACACACACACACACTGCCAGACACAGACATACATTTTTCTAAAAATGCTTTTATTGGATCCAGGGGTTCTCAAAACTTGCATTTCCGGTGAAACCTTGGTGTTGAATTTGTGGGTGCAATATAATATCCTCTCAATATCTTCTCATACATAGTACGTGTAGAGAAAATAAATATCATACCCCAGAGAAAGTAAAGACTCTGAATTTATCCCATGTACATTTTTTTCACTTTTTGATCCCTTTCCAGATATCTTTTGTTACTGGTTGGAATTTTCAAATAGTTATACTATCCTCAGGCAACATTTTCCTATTCTTTTTTACTTTCTTTAGCACTATGTAGATACAATGTGCATAGTAGTCAGAGAATGTATTACATTCCATCCAAAAATTAGATGTCAAGATTTCACCAGAATAATATGTTTTGAGGCCGAAAAAAGAATTCAAAACGGGAATATTTTCACGGTCTTCTATAACTTTTTGGATAAAATATTGATCAATATTATAAGATAAAGGAAATTGTTACTACAACTATAGATGTAAAACTTAGAGCTTGGATTATTTATTCTAATTTATTGGATTTATATGGAAATTTATGTACAAGTGTATATACTATACTAGATAAACATATTACTTTATATTCCTCATCAATAAATAAAGACATAAAGAAATAATCAAACAATATTAATGAAAAGTCAATATCTGGCAGCTGCTTTAAAACCAAAGTGGTGGTTTGATGTAAAACATGTAATAAAGAATGTAATTAGGATAATAACATGAACACGATGTAATCCTGTTGCTACAAAGAAGGTTGAACCGAAGCCTGAATCCGCAATAGTAAAAGGTGCTTCAATATATTCAAATAACTGTAAAGCAATAAAGTAGATAACTAATAAAATGATAAATTAATCCTTAAGTGACTTGACTGTTGTTGGTGACTTCATGTAATAGTGATTCCGGAAGTATATAAAACAGCAGTATTAAGTAATGGGACTTGGAGAGCATTAAAAGGATTACTTCTTATTTTTAGAAAAAGATCCACGCGTGCGCGTCTGTGTGTGACTTTGGACAGCATATTTCAAAAACGAAAAGACCATTGAGTACCAAACTTGGTATTTATATTTAGATCTTCCAAGAACGTGACTCCAAGAATTTAAAAAGCAATTCCCCCACCACAAACCACCCTTTATGTGGATTTTTTTTTAACACTTTTCTTTTCTCAAAAATGTCTCACGATTTTTATTATTTATTTTTACGCCCGCTTTTACTATACTACAATGGTACCGCAGGCGATGACTCTGACGACACATGGGACAAAGTTGCAGCGTCGGTGGACTGTGATGACGGAGGAAACCGGTGAACCCGCAGGAAACCCGCCTATACGCACCACAAATCCCACATGCGGTCGTTTGGAATCGAACCCAGGCACTCGATTTTGATTAAAATACGTATATTAAAAATCTTTACACCAAAAATAAAATGTTTATTTTGAATTTTGTTGGAATAGTCTCTAAAGCCTCCTTTATTCTGGATGAACTTTACAGGATTTTGCAAAACAGCTAAACAGAAATAGACAAAAACTAGATCAAAAATCGTTAAAACATATAATTTATTTCATATATATTTTTCTTGTACAGTTGATTATGTTTAAGATATTTCTAGTTATTGGCTTTACACTACCTAAGTTTTCTCAAATGGGGCCAATCAAAGCGAACCGAAACTCAATTGTTTCACATAACGATCAGCTTTTAGCAGATTTGATTATCGCTCTAGCAAAATGTGTTCCACTATTTCCCTTCTAATGTCTATATCTCGATTAGCATGATGTAGATAAAAGAATAATCTTTTGTAAGTATAGTTTGTATTTGGAACAACTAAAGAAATTATGTGAATGGAACACATCATATACTTTAATTGAATTTATTTATGTGGTAATGTAAAGAGAATTTCAAAGCCATTTTACACCGTTAGGCTCTTAAAATATTTGAATTTCACTTAAGCCTTCTGCATTACTGCATTCCCCTAATCCCCTTGTATCTACAAGGAAATATGTAATAAAAACCATTTATCAAATTATTGTCTTGAATAGTGAAGTAGAAAGAAGAATAAGTGTCTAATAATAGTTTGTTGAATAACGCATTAAAGTAAGGTGAATATAACAAATGAACGATTTTTTTAGAGACTCGGATTTTATATCTTCAACAAGGCGTTTCTATAGAGACGACATGAATTTTAGCTACCTGTTTCAAGTACTATGTTTAACAAAAGTGACCCTAAAGCAAAGACCTTTTGCGACCGCTAGTTAGGGCTTACGTGACCAGTGCAAGATTATACGCCCTGAAAAGGATAAGTAACTCCTACGCCTTCCTAAAACTCGCTGAAAAAGAGATTTGAAGGGGAGTGAAAGCCGTTCAAGGTGTTCATCTCTTTCCACTGAATCTTGTTAATGTTGAAAAGACACCAAGGGTAGCTTAATTAAGAGCTTCTAAAGAGCTGAGCTTTTTGCTACGCTCAGATGAAAATGTTTTTCTCTACCTTCCTGCAAGTACGCGGGGAATATCAATACAAATAAGGTAGGCAGTAATTAAGTTTAGTGCGATCGAGAGAAGCAAATCTTATTAAGGTCTATCAACCGATTCGCACAAACACTGTATTAGCAGTTCAAAAACACAGTTAATTGTTAGCACAAAATCTTTAAAGGTTCTCTTGCTTTTATCAAATCCCACACCTGTAGTAACCTCCCTAGACAGTTTTATTTTTATCGATTGATTTAGTTACGGCAAAGTTGCAGTTAAATTTATCTGCAGAAATACAGTTATGAATTATAGTACTTCACGATTAAAATGTCAGGCTCCATGGTGTACTGGTTACCATGCTAGGCTCTAAAACCCAAGATTGCGGGCTCGAACCTGACGGAGGGTGATGGATATTTTCGGACGAAAAAACCTATAGCATGGCTTCTTTCGGAAGGGAAGCAAAGCCGGTGGTCCCATGTAATACTCATTTACACGTAAAAGAAATCTATGCCTTGAAAAAAGAAGTTTCTGGGTAAAACCCCCCATTTCGCATCCGCAAATTATGATTTCGTCCTACAGTGTCATCTATGGGCGACAAGCCGATTCCTTGTCACTATGGCACATAGCGGCGAACACACGTAGTAGAAATTCAAATCCGATCAACGAAACATCGTAACGTTTCCCTAAGCTCCATTTAGGGATTAACAATTAAAATAGTTTAAATTTCCCTACCAAATGCTTATATACAGTAAGCAGAGGAAGGGCTGTATTCTACACAAAAATGTCATTGGAAACACATGCTGTGAGGCCAATTATTATCAAACAAAGTAATTTAGAAAATGTGTGTATGTGTTTTCTATAGCGTTTAACACCCACTTTTACTACTATGGTACCGCTGGGGATGATGATAGTGATACAGGGCATGCATATGGAGCACTGGTGGAATGCGGTGGCCGGGGAAACCGGAAAACCCCAAGAAAACCCGCCTCTGCGCCGCTTTGTCCACCACAAATCCCACATGTGGTCATCTGTGATTAGCTTTGATGGTAGGCGTATACTGTATGTGTGTGTTGCGAGCAACATAGCTCAAAAGCGAAGATTTCGATTAATACCAGACTTGGGAGTTTAGCCCTATGCCTTTCGAAGATTCGTCACGAAATGTTCCAAGAAAATTCCCCCAATTAAACTATCCTTTGCATTGAACATTTTTCACTAGTTTGGATATTCTCAAACATGACCAACGATTTTGACCAAGAAGTTTAAGAAGTTTCCATGACAAATACAATGTATATCCTGAATTATCTCAGAACAGTCTGTGAAGTCTTCTTCATTCTGAATGACTTTGCGTAATTGGTTAACGCAAGAGAGACACACAATTGTATTTTACAAAATAATAAATCTCGTTAAAGCACACAGTTTATGCAAAATAAAAAATTTTCTGTCATGCACCATTTTCCAGTATTTATTAGTTTGAACTTTCAAACATTTATGCTTTTCTCAAGTGAAAAATGCCTATTCGTTTTGTTCTCCTAGTCATGCAACGAGAGCAGAAATTCAAAGTCGTCAAAGGATGACCGATTCTTTAAAGGTTTGACTATAGCTTAAACATACTCGACTCCCCTAAATTCCCTGCTACAAGTAATGTGTAATAAATCGACATCTGCAAACGTATAGGTATTTCAATGTTTAAATAATGGGTAGTACAAGTCATGTGAATTTAGCAGATCATATTTGAAAAAAGTAGTTATAAGACATACAGCATTCTGATAAAATAAAGGTGCTAATTAAAATATGCCCATAATGTCTTAGCAGAATAAGGGCAGTCACTGCAATTCGTTAGGCTTCATTATCTTGGAAAATGTTTATAACGCAAGAGAGCATTTCTGAGTAGGCTATGCAATTAATGATGATGTTATTACACTCGCACTTATCTATATCAATCTAGAACTATTGCCAAGTTTCGTGCTGCTTTCGGTGCAAGAAAAGGGACTAGATAATCTGAAACACAAAGAAAATGTAGTAACGGGATATGCAATATAGAGTACCCTTCACTGTAAACGCGTTTAATTACTGTATGAAAAACAATTTGAGGAGTTGGAGATAAGATTAAACAAAACTGAAAAAAACTATAGTGTAACGGTCAAAACTGGAACAAAAGCTTGTGATTTACCTGCAGACGTAATACCGACCACGTCACCCTGTTGGGTGGTTCATAACGCGCACTTTACTCAGGTTATTTTGAGCTTTCATGACTTAACTAACTTTTGGTATGGTATTTGCAAGCTACCTTTAAACTTGCGGTCTCCAATTTGATTCCCATCTGGACTGTCAATCCATCTTTAACAGAATTATTCCGTATCCTCTTAGAGTCAAAGAAGTGGACCACAGACAGGTAAAATTAACGCTGCTGTTTTTGAACGGTTCAGAGGCTGATATCATCCAAAATATTGTTTAAGGTTCAGTTATTCAGATAAAAATTAATTGCGATCATTCGAGCATTTTCATAACGAGCCCCAAATGTAACGTTATGATTTTCTAACTACACAACAATTTCAAGAATGAACATGTCAAAGATGAACCGTCCCTGCATCCAAGTTTCAGCCAATCAAACTTAACTGCAGTAATCAGTTCTTGCGATATAATTACCAGAGATTCCGTTTTGGAACATACAGTTATTAGGGCCATGCTGATACGATGATGTTGACGACGATGAAACTGCAGATGCATTATTAGCAAAAACTGCGAATTAGTACGCGTATGCTGCATGTACGAATCCATGGGAGAAGGAAAGGAGGAGAGCATTGGCTTGTCAGTTAGCAGACTTGATGCGAAAAAAATTCGGTTCTGTCATTTAATAGGGGACCAAGTCGTAAACGTGCTTGATTCATAATTTGAAACCTAGTAATTTTTGGAATTGTCCAAATTGTTACTCAAAATTATTTCCTAATTATAGCAAGAGAGAGAGAGAGAGAGAGAGAGAGAGAAAGAGAGAGATGGAAATTGTGTGATGGAGAGAAAGAGCGTGTGTATGAATTTCCATGTGTTTTTAATTGTTTTAATTTCTTCACTTTGTGTTCTACAAACTAGATCTATGGACCTATCTGGGCTCTACGTAGCTTGTCTATTCAGAGAAACATTTCGGCCTCGTTCAGATTTGGTTGCTGACGAGACAATTCGAGTCAACAAAGGGAGTTTCTGATTACTACATGAAACGGGCCATGTGCTAAGAACCCACTACTGTTTTGTATGATTTTGCTTAGAATCTCACTTGTAGGTGATAGAAGTTGACAGCTGATGACCACTAAGGATTCAAATATCGAGAAGCAAGGTCGATATATTGTGTATATTATTTCTCCAAATATATCTTTATAAGAATATGAAAGAAATATTTAATACATGTCTAAACAGACATATTTGCTTACTTTACATGTTTCTGTTCAATGTCTGATTTTGCATCAGATCTGATGTTTGTTGGATCAGCTCACAAATATTGCATTTCAGTAACTAAATAGGATTTTTTTAGTTTAACGTAGGCCATATCCGACAATGAATAAAATGGGTGAAATTATCTCAAATGAGCCCGGGGCCAGCTAAGGCTTAGTATCATTTCAGGATAAGGGAAAACCCCGGAAAAAAGTTATCTTAACCGAGATTCGAACTCGGGACCTCTGGCATGTAAGGCAGACACCCTACCCCTGCACTACAGTGGTAAGGAGAATATGAAATTAAAGGGATTTTAACAATCTCAATTGAAAAGAAAATGTAATAGCTTTCAAAGTTATAAGTCAAGAATTTTCTTTGTATTAGTATTTATTTACATCATGGATTATAGCATCTTGAAATAATTATAGGTGCAAATTTCGATAGAGTAACGTAATAAAAAGGCACAAACAGCAGAAGAAATAGCAAAGGCTTACTCAAATGAACTGACATGGCCATAGCAGCTATTGGGGCTATAGAAATAAATAGCAACTTAAAATACATAATTTAAAATCGGTATGCATCATACGTGGGTGCCGGGATAGCTCAGTGGTTATATTCGTGACTTCCGTGCTGAGCGTCCGTGATTCGATTACCGCACTGGGGTTGATTTTAAGTCAAATCTAGCCAAGTCTTCATTTTGACTAACTCGCGTGGCTTATCCCTCAGGCCCAACATGGTTCGGAGTCCGCCGTAAATCCTGTAGGTCCTCTCATCATAGTACACAACGGACACCGGCCGCGGGTGGAATCGGGATGTGGAATGGGGTAAGGATTGAAGGTGGAGAGAGTTTGAAAACAAATTAAGATTCCAACACAGCCGATATCGGTCGAAGCCAAGATTGGGATTATTCTGAAGTTCTATCACAGTGGCACTATTGAAACAAATATACCAAGTATTTCGATATATTGAAAGTAATATTAATTCAACATGCCTGCTACTTTTCCTGCTACAACAGGAAGAAGTAAGAAGAGGCTAGCTTCCGCTTTGCAAGAAGAATTTATATGGAAGCTTGTTTGACCGGCTAGATGGCAAACAGCTTTGAAAGGTTCCTCAATATATAAGATGATTCCGTGATGTCGAGATGTCATGATGGAGAGTAACCTTGTCGTTGGCTTTAAATGGCGTCACCAACCATTTATGTACGCAGACAATCTTCTATGAAGGTACCGTGAAACACTGACAATCGCTCAGTTAGTACCGTTAGCAAGTCCATACTAATCGATACAGTAATTTAAATTCAGGGTTGATATATCATCTCATTTCCTTCTAATTTGCAACAGATGGATCAGGACAAAAGGGAATCATGTTTTATAGACAACAGGCTAGAACAGAAGATGAAAGTTAAAGGGAGCAGATATTTTTATGGCTATTTGTAGCGGAACGACAAAATAGTAAGTAGATTTTCATCCGAACAAGAAAAGATATTACGCGTTAATTTCTTTAATACTCTCGCTTGATTCTTGCCTACAGATTATTTTAATGAACTTATAGTTGTATCTCCTATGTGTTAATCGAGATATATCTTTGCAGATGTGGCAGCAGTATACTTTCCTTATAGGAGGCTGAATTGAGAGCCGGATCTTCAAAAGTGGGTCGATGTACAGCTTTGAAATGTCAGTCTTTTTGGGACATTATTAGGGATAAAACAATAGGCACTTCTTTAATTCAAAACTGTATATAAATTACTGCAAAATTCAAACCACTAAGAAAGCTCATCTTAGATTTTGTTAATGCAAGAAATAATTATTTTATATAATTTACCTATATAGATTATCTCTGTCTGTTTCTATCCCCTTCATACTTTAACAGTTAAACAGTTACACAAAATTTCTTCCTAATAAAGAGACATTTAACATATATTTTAAACGTAATCACTTATGTAAGTATGCAAACATTTAAACGTAAAGAATTTTAATAAAAATCTTTAAAACTACCTAGTAAAAATAAAAATAACTGCTCATATTCCATTTAAGGAGTAGCTTGAGGTAGAGGATTTTCTTGATGTCGCGTGTTTGAATATGTCCAATTGAAGCTCGTTACTTGTCCGAAGTTGCAAAGTTGAGTTTGGCGCTCACACACACACACACACACACACACACACACACACATATATATATATATATATATATATATATATATATATATATATATATATGGACATTTTTCTAGAATAAATACCGACTAATAGGTAGGTATTTGGGAAAGTATAAGGAAAGTTAATTGTCATACGTTTAGGTCATTAATGGAGGCCAAGAATAGAACGATTGTATTGTAGCTACCTGAGATAAAAATCTGATATGTTCCATTCACATTACTTGTTTATTCGTTTTGCAAGCAAACTATTCATATAAAGATTATTTATTCTTTTAACTACATCGTGCTAATCATGATAAACATTAGTAGAACTAGCCTTAACACATAGTTCCTTATACGTAGAAGGGAAGTAAGGGAATACTAGGCTAAAGTGGCAGTCGCTATGCGGTTGTCATTGAAATTTGGTTCTTTTTCCATGACCAGGAGTAAAACAAGAGATATGAAACGGACGAGGGCTTTCCGTTTGAGAAAAATTTAAATACTTTAAATTGAAACCCATACGAGGGAATATCTTGGAAATTATTTAAAAATATATATGACATAAATCGTGTTCTTTAACATTTTTTGTGTAATAGGAAGGTCTCAGGGTAAAAGGGAATAGGCCATTTTCATCCATTTTACAGGAGAGCCAAAAAACTAAACTGAATATCCTAAAAGGTTTCAAAGAAATACATAAATCATCTGAAACAATTAATATTCAACATTCAGTATATTATTTTCAGTTATTTCTTTTTTACCCAGCCATGCACATTGCAAAATACTTTTACTTTGTTGAAAGAGGAAAACATTTTTAAAAATTACTTATTCCCTTTTACCCTGAGACCATCCTTTATTATTTTGTCTATTGTTACAGTTTACCAGTTATGCAAAGGTCATTCAGAATGAAGAGGCCTTCAGGGGCTAATACCAAGAAATTCAGGATATATATTTTATTTGGCAATGTAAATATCTTTAATATACGGACATTTAATCAAAATCATTAGAGGCATTTCTGAGAAAATAGAACATTTCCAAAAATGTTCCACGTAAGGGTGGTTTGGGGTAGGGAAGCATCTTCCTGAGAATCTTCGTTTCGCATCCTTGAAAGATACTAAGTTTAGTATTTAAACGACTTTTCGTTTTTGAGCTACGTTGCCACCCCTCACATACACGGTCTTTTTCTAAAACTTCTTTTTTGAATTTAGGAGTTTCTCAAAACATGTAATTCTGGAAAAATCTCGCTATCAAATTTTGGGTGGAATATATTACCTCCTCTACCTATTATTTACAATGTACATATGTGCTAGAGAAAGTAAAATGGCTTGTCGTTCATCCACTCACCGTAGGACAAGAAACTATAAACTTATCGATAACGATTGACCGCGATTTCATACTATTCGGCAACTCAGAATAACAAGCGCTTCATAATCATAATTACGTTCGCCTTTATACACACATATCTGGAAATAATCTTGCACATTCTCAAATAAATCGATACACAGTTAATAAATGCAACATATAATCTGATGATGTTGGCATTACTTTCTGTGAATGCAGAGTTGAATGAATAGCTCAGTTACCAAAATGACCAAGAGAAGTTATAATCAGTCAGGAATAGGTACATAAACTTAAAATATTATTGATGAGGCTCAAGATCAACTGTAAACTTTTGTGCACTGCTTAGTTCCGGCTGCTTTATGCCATTTGCATTTAAACATTAAATTAAGTGGATCTATTTGCATGACACTCATTTTAGAAGTTGAACGAATCGGTAGTTTTACCAATGAATGGTAAACCATCACTGACAACAATAATTCTGCAATTAATTATTATTTCCTTTCTTATTAAATCTATCATTCTTGAATTTCTTGGGTTCTGGAGCGCTGATTTATTAAATAACATAGTTGGCTGAATATTAATAGTAATACTATTTATGTTAATTGTCTTTGTAGAGTTGCTTATATATTCTTATAGTTAATATGGGACTTATTATTTTTTTCTTTGAAGCTAGATGGTATTCTTCACCTAGTTACAAACTAAAATGACAGTTCCAAAAAACAAGCTAGTTATAAGATGAATGTATTAACTTCGCTTTTGTCAACCGGTAGTTTCTCAAAAACCATTTTCAATATTCAACTTTAAAGTTTCGCATTTGCATTAGAAGGCGATGCAGAAGTTTTGGTTCGTTTATTACCCGACTCGCCAGTCAGTCCTCTGAAGTTGATATGTGAATTTGTAGAGAGAGGTTCAGAATTACTTGTTCAGCTGTGTATTGCATTATATACGTAAATTAATTAATTACGCATGTCCAGTATTATGCATAACAAAGAAACACTCGAAGATACATTAATGCTATTAAAGCTAAGACTTCATAAAAATAATTTTTCAAATGTGCAGAGGCTATCATTACAGAAATGAAGCTCATTTCCAGACAATATTTTCAAGAAATTACATACTTTTCTTTGATGCATAAAATGGCACAGTACTGCCGTTAATTTAATATATATGCTAATAGATCATATAAATATAATTAGTGTTAACTACACAATTATAGGACTCTGATATGATTGAATTATCCTGTGCGTGCGTGCATACCATTCAAATTCAATTCTTTCTACATCCGTACTTTTTTCTATTCGCGAATTTGAAATCAATCAACTCGTTTCTTGTCAGTGGTCGTATGGCTAACCAAAGCACTGATCACTGTACAAAGATGTAATGTATTTAATTACTTTCTGTGATCTGTCATAACAGTTTTCAAGGAATAATGATAGCTAGTCTTGAAAAAACATTGTCCTAGCATACATAAGCAACCTAAAACTTCAACCGTTTGAAAAGTTAAGGACGAGGAACTTCTTCGTTTCCACTCAACGAGAGTGGACCAGCACAATCATAGGCGCTACATGCAAAAAGTTTATTACATGTATAATACAAAGAATGAAACAGACCATCGCATTCAATCCAGCATTAACTACAATTATTAGCGGAAATGAAAATAAAGGCATACAATATGCGAATAATAGACGACCCCACATGTCCCTGTATACTAGAAGAACAAACGGTACAACACCTCATCTACAGACGCCCAAAAATAGATATTGAAAGGAACCGCTGAAACAAGCTACAGAACTCTAGAAAAGCAAATTGACAGTAACATGGGAACTTCTAATAAACAAACATCTTTTAAGTGTAATTATCTATTATAAGAGGGTGCATTTATGAAGGGTACTCTGTGCTGTAAATTTAAATTGCTATATTTTAATATCTTTGTATCTTTATTTTCGGATTCACTCTTAATTTTATTGTTGTTTAATATTGCTTTTGACTGTGTATTTCCTTTGTCTTTTTATTTTCGTGTTTACTCTTCTAATTCTTTGTTGTAGTTGTTGTTTTAATATTGCTTGTAATGTGTATTGAAAAAGCACGTACGGTCTGTGGACCCGTGCGACTGTTGAAATTCTATGTATGATATTGCTAATAAACAAACATTGGGATTTTTTGATATATTTTGTCAAAACGATAGACTTTGATCTCCTTTAATTATAAAACTTTAAATAGAATATTGCATATATAGGGCAGACTTAAGTAAGGAAAATTGTACTGTTAAAGTTAAGTGATAAACGGAAAAATAGTATGTAATAATGCATTGCATAATGGGGCATATTCAACAAACTATTTTTAAAAAACATAATGATGGTTGTTAAAACAAGGCAAAAAAAGAATTAAAGAAATATAAATCTTACTTTCAGATCCTTTTTTTATCCATTTGTTGCAAATATCTTAATTCCTGATGGACTGCAAACACATCTACAACAAATTATAATATGATATATAAAATGAATACTCACTTGGCATTCTTAGGTAAAAATGGTTCATCGAATTCGTCTGTGATATGTTGACGTGAACAATGATGCGTCGGCGATGTATGTGAACCATAGCCGTCTGGATTGAGCTGTAAATTAATAAAACATTATTTTAATACAGAATGGTCAAACATGAATATGCATTTCAACACGAAATATATTTGCAAATGTAGTAACTCATCTTGATTTCTGCAATCACACAAGATACTCAAAACTTTCACAATTAGTACAATTTAATGTACTGCTAAATGAACAGCATGGGCTATTGTAGAGCGATTGCTCTACACGTGGTTTCTATTTCTTCCTGTAGTTCAGTTATTAGCCAGTTTTAAACAGGTACAAGTTTCTTAAGTATATAGTCAGAAGAACGTGCAGAGAATTCAGAACGGCCTTGCGTTGTTGAAAAGTCAGACATGACTTTTGTTATTTTGCTCATTCTTGTCGCGATCACATGATTGCTGTAGCAACTGTTCAATTACTAAGTATGTCCTTAGAGCAACACAATCCCGTATACTGCATACTGATGCTACTGTTATGTAATTCGTATTTATAAACGCGTGGTAACGGAGCAATTAAAGTCAGCTTATTAAACGCAATAGTAGAACGTGATCTCTTTTAGAGGGAAAATCGGTTGAAATTAACCGTTAAAAATCGGACGTAATCCAATCACATCACTTGCTATATCAGTTCTGTAAAAAACCATTCCTAAAAACCTGATGCGTTCCATTCACATGACTTTCTCTACATCTCTACAATAAATTATTGTTAAAAACGTTATTCTTCTATTTACATAATGCTAATCGAGAAAAAATTGGCAGAAAGGTACTTACTACCAGCTTCCTTTTGAGTAGAAGGGAAATAAAGGAATACATTACACTAAATCGATAGTCAAATATGTTTAAAGCTGGTTGCTATGTGATTGAAGTACCTATGTTTATATGGACAGAAGTTGAGAAATTCCCGTATGAGATAAACATTTTAAAGCTGAAACCAATAACAACAAATATCCCAAAACGATCAATTTCACACAAAAAATGTATATAACATAAATTGTGTGTTTTAATGAGCTCAATATTTTCTGTTAAGTTGGCTTTTTTCTATCCTCTACGGTTTAACAGTTATGCAAAATTCCGTAAAATTCCTCCAGAACAAAGTAGTCTTCAAAGGCTATTTCCAAATAATTCAAGATATACATTTTATTTGTCAGCTAAATATTTGTTTAGATCCCTTATTCTATCCTTTGTAATAGAAACCCTTAAATAATGACTTGTTCTATTTAGTCAGCAATCATAATTTAGGCCCAAATAGGATTTGATCCAAGAAATGTCATTTTTGATTTTCTCTTACGAAATTTATAATACATTATTACTATACAAACTAGTACTAAAACCACTTGAGGTTTAATGGGGCGCTTCTGTGTGGCTGTGCTGATTTATAAATTCCAAAAGTAAGTTTTGGGATTTACGGCTCACTTAAGAATAGATCGACCTTATTTCATAACTAACAGTCGAAGAGCAGATAGTAGATCTAACTGGGAAACACAGAGAACGCCTCATCCATAAAAACCTCGAAGTGACTCGGCTACTTGACGATACTCGGATACTGAGACATTTGAAAAAAACCAAACGACCTACATAATTCCAAAAAACATTTAAAGTGACCAAATACATTACTATAGGAGTTTCCAAAACATTTACTGTATTTTAGAGCTAATACTGCGCACGCTTTTAATGAGTTGCATTTAAAGAATCTGATGTATTCTACTTACATGGTTTTCTCTACATCTATGTAACAAATTATTGTTAATAAGCTTATACTTCTATCTACCTTATGCTGATCGAGATAAGCATTAGTAGAAATTGCCTTAATTACTTGCTTCCTTGTAAGTAGAAGGGAAATAAGGGAATATACCAGGCTAAAACGATAGTCAAATCTTTTAAAGCTGATTTATATGGGATTGAAATCCATTATTTTAAAACTGAAACCATTAATAAGGAATATCTTGGAAACGGCCAATCCTACGAAAAAAAAGTGTACTATATAAATGATGTGTTTTAACGAGATCTACATTTTACGTCTGGTAAGTTTTTGTCTATCTCTTACAGTTTACCAGTTGTGCAAAATTCATCAAAACTCATCCAGAATAAAGAAGTCTTCAGTGTCTACTCCCAGAAAATAGAAGATATAAAGTTTATTTTGCATGCAAACAAAATCGTTGTAGCCATTTTTGAGAAAATAAAAATTTTGTAAATTTTTTCTATGTAAAGCTAGTTGGGGGTGGGAGGAATCTCTTGAAAATTTTCGTGTCGCATTCTTGGAAGATACTGAACTTAGATATCAAGTTTGGATTTAACGGATTTTTCGTTTTTGAGTTATGCTGCCCACAGTCACACACTGACATTTTTCTAAAAATTATTTTTTTAAATCAGGGGTATACAAACATGTATTTCCGGTGAAATCTAGGTATCAAAATTTTGGGTGCAATACAATATCTGCCCTACACATTATGAACATAGTACTGTAGAGGAAGTAATAAAAATCGGATGTGTTTCATTTACATGACTTTCTAATCTACAAACTACTTTTATCAAATTTATTTTCTATCTACTTTATCTTAATCACGATAATATAAATGATCTTATTACTTAGTTCCTTTTAAGTGGAAGAGAAATAAGGGCATTCACTAAGCTAAAGCGATACTTGTATCTTTTAAAATCTGTCAGTATGTGTGAAATTCGTGCAATGACGATTTCTATTTGAGAAAAAAAAATTAAAGAAATAACAAGGAATATCTTGGAAATTCCTAACTTCACAAAAAAAATATTTATATATATCACATAAATATTGTGTTTTCACATGTCTATTTTTTTTTTTTTTTTTGTAATAGATTTTATCTTTCTCTTAAGGTTTACCAGATTTGCAAAAGAGCTGTAGAATGAAGAGGGATTCAGGGGCTATTCCCATAAAAATCACGATATACGATTTATTTACCATGTAAAGATCTTTAATGTATTGTAATTAATTCAAAATCGTTAGTCATATTTGAGAAGAGGAAAACTTTCAAAAAAAAATTCATGTAAAGGTACTTTGGGATGGGAGAGTCACTTGAAGTTTATGTCGTATCCTTGAAAGATTCTTAACAAAAATACCAACTTTGGTTTTTAACGGTTTTTTTGTTTTTAGGCCTGTTGTTCGCAGACACACGTACACTTGGACCTTTTTCGAGCAAGTATTTTTTTGCACAAAGGGGATCTCAAAACATATTTTTCCTGAATTATTCAAGATTTTATACACATTAGTCTATGAATGTCTAAAACAGTGTATTTCTCTGCTTGGTAGATAAATAGTACGCAGGTAGAGCAGATATTGTAATCCACCTAAACATTTAATAGTACTGAAATATAGCTGGAAATACACTTTTGCGTGCGTGCGTTAGGCTTAACGGTTTTCCAGGTGTTCCCTTTTGTTTGTTTCAGTTTTAAAATACTTATACTTTTCTCAAAGAGGAAGAAGTCATCGATCCGTATTTTATTTGTTTTTTCTGCATATACACAGAAAAACTAAACAACTGAATTTTAAAGTCAAGCATATAGCGATATAAGGATTTGACCTTTGCTTTACCTCAGTGTATTTCCCTTCTATTTACAAGAAACTAAGTAATAACACTATTTCTGCTAATGTTTATCTGGATTAGAATGAAGGATACAGCAGAAAAATGTTTAAGGAATAGTTTATTGGAGAAACCATGTGAATGGAACACATATTTTTAGAGCTAACACTAAGCACACTTTTATTTAAAATAAAAAAAGAACTGTTTTGGTGTATTCACATGACTTTCTCTAGCTATCCTACATTCAAGCTATTCTTACAAAATATCATTCTTGTATCTACGTTAGTAGAAATGATTTTATTACTTATTCTTGTAAGTAGAAGAGAAATAGGGGAATACACTAGGTTAAAACGATAGTTACATTTTTAAAATCTGTCGCTATGCGAGGACATTCAAATTCGGTTCTCTTTGTATGTCCAGAAGTAGAACGAAAGAAAAGGGAATGGCCACGTCGTGTTTGGGAAAAATATGCATATTTTAAAACTGAAACCAATAACAATGAATATCTAGAAAATTACTAACTCCACAAAAAATTGTGGTCGCACTGTGGCCGAATGGTTAGACTACTCATCTCTCGATTCCAAGCGACCGCATGAGATTTGTGGAGGAGAAAGCGGCGCAGGGACGGGTTTTCTCCGGGTTCTCTGGTTTCCCCCACCATCGCATTCCACCGGTACTCCACATTCATTCCATGTATCCTCAGTGTCATCGTCTGCGGTGCCACAAGTAGTAAAACCGGGCGTTAAACACTAACAAAAAACAAATTGTGTCTGACAAATAGTGTGTTTTAGCGAGATCGTTTTTTGTGTATTAAGATTTTGTCTAACACGGCACCGTGCCCGAGTGGTTAGACCGATCGCCTCCCTCCTTTGCGGCGCGGGTTCCATGCGCCCGCATGTGGGATTTGTGGTGGGATTTGTTTTCTACGTGTCTTCTGGTTTCCCCCGCCATCATTCCATCGACTTGCTCATCATCGAAATGGATGATTGCCTATTATCCTTTTTGCTTGTACTTCATCTCTTTCACTTCCTCGCGCTGATTCCTGGCTAAGGGCTGACCACTCGTTCCAGGTTCTTCATTCTGTGGCTACGTACCGTTGGCTCCCCAACAGGTTTCTGACCCCGAGGCTTCCTCTTGTAAGTCCTAGGGGGTATCAGTTCTAAATAAGGGTAGAGTAAGCTCACTACGAAACTCTTGCAATTTTCCTGTTATGCAAAAGTGCCCTAGAATGAAAAGAGCTTTAGAGGCCATTCCCAGAACCGTTAGAACCGTTTCTGAGAAAATAAACATTTTAGAAAAGTGCTCAATAAAGGCGTAATCTAGATAACGGAATGTCTTTGAGAATCTTCGTGTTGCATCCTTGGAAGATGCTGACGTGCATTTCCAGTGAAATGTCGATATGGAATTTTGGGTGAAATGCAATACCTTCTTTACCTATTATGTACACGCTAGAGAAAATATTTATGTCTTTCATACACACGTACGCGTGGAACTTTTCTTTTCTGTCCTTTTGTATTCAGTGGGACTAAAACCATGTATTTCGAGTGAAACATCAAACATTTTTATTGTATGCAATAATTTCTCTAAATGCTATAAACAGATACTAGATAAATAAACAAACTGTGTACCCATAAAAATATGTACGACGTAATATATTCGGACAAATAAAAAGTCGATACGCTCAATTTGAGCACCATCATATTATCAAAACGGAGTTTATCATTCGTGTATTTAAACACAGCGTTGAAATTTGATTAACATATCGAAGGATATTAAAAATGTGCTTACAAAAATCATGGCTGTAATTTCAAAATCTATTTCCAGTTTAGATGTTACGAATATTTATATTTATACGCAACAGGGAATTGATCTTGAATTAACATTTTTTTCATTTTAAAATTTTAATTTCTGACACCATTTATTCAGCAATGTTTCTTGTTCAAAATGTTAACAATACACAGTCTTCAATCAATTCTTATGAAATTGTATGGTCATTTTGAGGAGCAAATCAATGAATTATTCCATATAAATGTTATATGATGATGATTATGTTCATTACATATAAACAATTAGACATCAATTTGCAAGAATAATTATTTTCATAGTTTCATTTTTAACCAGAAATAGTACACTTTTGTGGAGTATAATGATGTATGTCCCGTTTAAGATATTATTTTAAGCCTGCATATCAGTGTAACATTTGAATAGGGCAATAAATTTCACTGCTGAAAATGTCAGAGGATATCGAAACATTACAAGATAAGATTAAGATTACCAATTATGGCATAGCCTTTTAGTGGGTATTTCTAAACGCTTTAACTATGCGCTGTAATTTATTTATTGCAACAATAAATTATCAATTCTTCGTGTTGAGGGCTACCAACAAGGATGGAATAAACCAGACCACTAACAGGTATTTTTTTTTGTAGTGTTTAACGCCAGTTTTTACTACTTGTGGCACCGCAGGCGATGACACTGGTGATGCGTGGAATGAAAATGGAGCACCGGTGGAATGTGATGACGGGGAAAACCGGAGAACCCAGAGAAAACCCGCCCCTGCGCTGCTTTGTCCATCACAAATCTCAACGTGGTCACTTGGGAATCAAACCCGGGCCGTCTAGGTGAAAGGCGAGTGATTTAACCACTCGGCCTGGATGCGGCCGCTAACAGGTAATGCATTATCTACAAGAAAACCACAATATAATTAAAGGACTATTATAAAGATAACAATGTAATAATTATACTTAATTTTTTTTCATTAATATGACATTTAAAATTAGGACTAAAATTTACAAAAGGATTATTAAACTCGATTAAAAACGGCGTACAGTAAAGAGCAACGTATTATAATAGTAAAACTGCTAAAAATGATTATTATATACATGAATTCGAATAAGGGAAGTTGAACCTCTTATTTTAGATGTAGAAGTGTCTATTATTTTGTCCTTCTTGGATCCAAAACTTTTTAAATTGCTGGGCAAATGTAGAGGAATGTTGTCCCCAGCTCCAAACATTAGGCTGCCTACTTTAATGTCTTTGTGACCATATTTTGTCTTGCAGTAAAGGAACTGTGTAAAATGACTTCTACAAAATGATAAAAAAAAATTTACAAAGTTTAGGGACAGGTTCCTTGCATCAAAACAAGAAAAAAATGTTTATATAAACACATGTCCCAAAACCCTTACTTCTCGATTTATTGAAGCTTAAAATTCTATTAATCAAAACATTTTAAAGTGATATTTTATTCTATTTCTGACGTTGTCAGCTTGTTAGGAAGTGTACTACAAAAATACCGCTTATAGAAAATGATCCAAATCTCATGTTGCGTCTAGTCACGCATACACTCGTCGAAGCATGGAATGTCGAATACTCCCAGTCTGTGAAAGTGATTTCACAGGCTCTCATGACACGTAGATTAACAAGGATTTCTTCATTCAGGATGTCTACTTCATAAACCAATCAATGGTTTAAGGTGCATCCAAAAGATAAAAAGCCATATATGAATGAAATTATTAACTTCGACCCAGAAAACTGTTGACGGTAACTTTCATTACTAAATTGATATCGCAAAAACGAAGCGTTTCAGAGCATAAGTTTATATGAACATATTTTCTTATTTAGATGTCAAGAATCCATCCTCATATGTTGTAAAAGTATTTTAAATCACTCTGTATGGTTAGATATTTGATTCAAGATTCCACGCAGTCATACTACTTCTATAAAATATATTTACAGATGTTTATTATTCCATACATTCAAATAGCATATAACTAATCATTATAGATGGCAAATTCTATGTTTGCAAGTCCTTGGGCCTATTATACAGACTTACATAACGCTCTTTCAACTAAACAAAAATTAAATCAAAGTTATAGGTAAAATATTTTTTAAGTATATAACATAACTCCATGGCACGACAGCTCACGGGGAACCTTGGCCTACCGCCCGGCCGCTGCGTCCTCCATCTCGGTCTACTACAGACGTCATGGATGGGGTGCAGTATTGAAGGGTGAGACGTGGTCAGCGCCTCGAGCCCCTCCCGGCCGGTTAATGCGGTCCTCACGACCTGGAGCCGCTACTTCTCCATCAAGTAGCTCATCAATTGGCCCCCCAGGGACCTCACGAGACTGAGTGCACCCCGGTCCAGGTCTCCCAGCGGGGGAAAAATCCCCACGCCGGTATGGGGATCGAACCCAGGTCTCCCGCTTTGTAGGCAGCTGCGCTACCACCGCGCTAAGGAGACGACCTTTTTAAGTATATTTAATCCCTGTTATCCCTAAGATGACAGAAACATGCATTTGAGCACTGCATTCACTACAATACTAAAGAAGACCTGGACGCTCCAAAACGAGGTCTTACGTATCGCCTTGGATGCCCTATGGTTCGTGTGCAACATCCAACTTCACAAAGAAATCGCTGTACTTACCATTGAAGATTTCATCTGTCACCAAAAGCAGACATTGTTTTATCGCCACCCTCAGTTCCCGGTAGTTTTCTCTCTTCGCCATTGAATCACAGAACCCGCAAGCATCCGCAGTCGTCTGTGGTAAGACGATGCCTCTTAGCAATTTGAAAGTTTAACTCTTGTTTAGATTCTATCATCACAACCATTACGTCACTGAGAGACTCGAATGGGTTAATTTCATTTTATTTTCTATTTATCTCTTTGTAATTTTTTTGTACACTATTTTGTAGTTATGTGGTATTCCGCTTGGTCTATAAAACGGGAAATTACTGATTGACCATCTGGCACTTTTAATAATAATAATAAAAATAATAATAATAATCATCAATATGCCCTTCATAGCTACCAACTTTATGCATCACAGTTATCAAATTTGACACTAACCTTGTAATTAAGATATTTTAATATATTAAAAGAGATATTACAAATGCTATCCCGTCAATTTTGAACCTATTATGTCTTTATCCATTATACTAGAAATTGGTATACGATTGTTATTGAAATGTCGAAATTGTTATAAAATGCAAATGCCTGACGTCAATGTTCATTAGTTATTTTTATACAATGTTTTCGTGTACTAATTTTAATTAAACCATTTTGATCAAATTTATCAACAATTTTTAAAATTATTAACCATGTGATGAATATCAAAATGGATCAAAACAGTACTAGGTGATAATTTTATCAAGTACTGTCTCGCTAGAGTTCTCGATTTACTTCGATATAATCAAAACTCGAGTGGCATTTATCTGACTGTCCCACGACTAAAAGATAGTATATAAAGATTACAAGAAACCAATACATTAAAGTGTTAATAAGCTTATTAAACTTACTAAATTAATTGATAGAAATGCTTCCATACTCTCTTTCTATTTCTCCTTCTATTTGGTGCCGTGCTGTTTTGGAGAAGCTAACTTCATCTGTGCACAAAGCAAAAGAAAATCGTAAACATTTAAACACATGCTAGAAAGGTGATAAAATCAGGCTCGAGGTAATAAAAACAGACAAATGCTAGTGAGGTCATAAAAATGTGGAATAAGTAGCCATTAAAACGTCATTTGTTGAGTATTATTGGCAAAAGTAGTACGCTGTACTTTTTTCTTTTTTGTTGACAGTATTAACGCCCGCTCTTATTACTGTGGCACCGCAGGCGATGACACTAATTATACGACGAACGACGTACATGGAACGAAGATAGCACCGGTGTAGAGCTGTGGTGGAGGAAACCGGAGAACCCGCCCCTGTGACGTTTTGACCACCACAAATCCCACATGCGGTCGCCTGGGATCAAACCCGGGCCACATTGGTGAGAGGCAAGTGGTGTCACCACTCGACTATGGCTTGGCCCAGTATATTGTGGTAAGAGCGGAATAGTAATCACAATAAAATTATTTAGGTCGACGCATCCTAAAGAGTTGCTGAGAAAACAGAACATTTATATAAACAAATCTGATGTGTTCCATTCACATAACTTTCTCCACATCTCTGCAACAAAAAATTGTTACAAACCTAATGCTTCTATTTACTTCATGCTAATCGAGAAAAAATTAGCAGAAATAGTCTTATTACTTGCTTCCTTGTAAGTAGAAGCGAAATACGGGAGTACCATAGGTTAAAGTGATAGTCAAAAGCTGGTTGCTATGTGACTGAAGTTCCTTTGTTTGCATGCACACGAGTTCACAAGTCCTGTATGAGAAAAGTTTAAGTTTTTTATAACTGATCCAAAAACAAGGAATATCGCAAAAACAATCAACTCCAAGAAAAAAGTGTATATAGCATAAATTGTGTGTTTTAAACTGCTCTACATTTGTTGTGTGGTAAGTTTTTGTCCATCTCTTACGGTTTAGCAGTTATGCAAAATTCCGTAAAATTGATCCAGAATAATGTAGTTTTCAGAGGCTATTATCAGAAAATTCAAGATATACATTTTATTTGTCAGATGAATATCTTTAATATGTGATATTTTAATCGAAATCCTTAGAGCCATTTTTAAGAAAATCAAAATTTTCTAAAAACTTACCATGAAAAGGGTAGTTGGGGGTGGGGGATTTTCTTGAAAATCTTCGTGTCGTATTCTTGGAAGATACCAAACCTAAATACAAGTTTGGTATTCAACGGATTTTTCGTTTTTGAGCTATGCTGCCCACAGACACACATACATATACACAGACAGAGAGACAGGCAGACAGACAGACAGACACACACACGAACATTTTTCTAAAAATGCGTTTTTTGGATTCAGGAGGTCTCAAAACATATATTTCCAGTTAAATCTCGATATTGAATTTTGGGTGCTTTACAATACCTTCTCTATATACTATGTACATAGTACGAGTAGAGAAAGTAAAAATATAATTTATGCAATGCTAGCATTAAAATGGATTATTATGATGACGTTTATAGTGCGAAATTACCCTACTTTTTGCACCAGTGCCAGAAAATGAATGACGTAATTACCATGACATCAAGACAGCAATGACGACATCACCGCCACAACACAATTTTTCTCCAAAATGCATGTAAGAAAACCTAAATGGTCATTCTCGCTAGTGCAGCAGCAAACACAAGAATCGCCTCATTAAATGTATTTTAAAACCAAAATCAACAGCTATATACATATTAATCAGGATCCTACATTACTTTGTATGCTCACCTTCCTTGGAAAATATTAACAATACAATTAGTCATATTAGAAAATGTTATACAAGGAACAATCCTTTATTCTGGTTCATTAACATTTCTGCTTCCTACAGTAATTCTTTTTGCAATGTCTATTTTACTTTCAATAGATTCTTCTACGCAACTTTCAGCAACTGATGCTGGCTTCCACCCTCCTAGTCATTTTACATAGGTAATACTAGTAGCGGAATACAATACTTATTTTTCAATAGTTTTATCACTACCTTCCATTTCCCTCTATAAGTATTGAAAAAAATGAAACTTCTACTTAGCAACTTCATGCATCTGTGTTCTCTGATACATTATAATTTTTACTTTCTCTACACGTACTCTGTGCATCGTGTATAGAGATGGTGTTGCATTCCACCCAAGTATTCGATACCGAGATTTCACCAGTAGTAGATGTTTTAGGGTTCACCTTATCCAAAAAAATAAATTTTAGAAAAAGTCTGTGTGTGTTTTTTTCCGTGTGTCGGTGTGTCCTTGTGTCTGTGAATAAGATAACTCAAAAACGAAAACTCGGTATAATACCAAACCTGGTACATAAGTTTAGTATCTTCAGAGGATGCCACACGAAGATTTTGAGGAAAATCCCTCTACGTCACTCCACCCTAACATGGAAAAAATTTAGAAAATGTTGTTTTCCTCCAAAATGGATCCACAATTTTGGTTAAAATACCGTATGTTAAATATATTTACATGGAAAGTTTGGCATTTAACGGACTTTTGGTTTTGAGCTATGCTGCCCACAGACTCACACGCACACACACACACACATACACTGACATTTTCCACATAGTACTGTAGAGAAAGTAAAAAAATTCTTATGTGTTCTATTCACATGACTTTCTCTTCATCTCTGCTACAAATTATAGTTGAAAAGCGTATTCTTCTATTTGCTTCATGCCAATCATAAAAAAAAATAGCAGAAGTGGTCTTATTACTTGCTTCCTTGAAAGTAGAAGGGAAATAAGAGCGTACCATAGGCTAAAGCGATAATAAAATCCTTTAAAAGCTGGTTTCTATGTGATTGAAGTTCCCTTGTTTGTATAGCAAGGAGTTGACAAATTCCTGTATAATAAAAGTATAGGACCTATCTCAAAAATGGTCAACTCCACGAAAACATTTATATAAAAAATTGTGTTTATCTCTTACGGTTTGCCAGTTATTCACTTCCACAAAATGCTTCTGTAATAAAATGTCTACAGAGACTATTCTCAGAAAATACAATACATACATTTTATTTGTTATGTAAAAATCTTTAATATACGATATTTTAATCAAAATTGTAGGATCCATTTTTGAGAAAATCAAAATTTTCGAAAATGTTTCCATTTAAAGAGTAGTTGAATTAGGGGAATTTTCTTGAATATCTTCGTGTCGCATCCGTGGAAGATATTGAATTTAAATACTAAGTGTAGTATTTATTGGACTTTTCGTTTTTGAGCTATGCTGACCACAGACACACACATACACACACGGACATTTTTCTAAAAGTTCTTTATTTGGAGTCTGGGGTCTCAAAACATGTATTTCCGGTGAAATCAGGGTATCTAATTTTTTGGCGCAATATACACTATACACTATGTACATAGTACGTGTATAGAAATATATAAGATGCCAAACCTAATTAATAAAGAGCAAGAATGCATTTATTAATTCATAGATATGATGAAAATAGTAAATATTAAAGAACTAAATTAATTATGAAATCTTAAGAAGTATTTAAATGATAATAATTGGTGAGTTATGAGATGAGTTTATATTATATCGATGTTAATTTGTTATGCACAAAGCATGCCGGGTACGCATATAAGAAGGCGCTTATTCGGTGTGTTATCCCAAACTGAAAAAGAGATATTTATTGCACGTGGCCCAGTAATGCGTGTTGTAGGCATTAATACAAAGAATCTACGAGGGTATCGATTTTAATCAGAGCAATCTGTTTCACTGAATCAACATTATCAAGGGTACATAAATCAGTGATTTAAAATTGAAAAATCTTATTATGATAACTACTTCTTATATCAGCAAAGACGAGCCTTTACAGATTCGTCAAATATTTAGCCGAGGCAAATAGTGGAGCTATACTAGCATATCCTACACAAAATAATATTTATTGTAAGTAATATAAGAGAGCTCCAACTTTTATCAATAAATTCGCGATCAACTTGATGTTCCCGAATTTATCTAGAGAAAAATTGTAGCCTGAGTTGTATTTAATGAGACTATTTTGTGAATAAAATAACATTGATTAGCATATATGGACAGGAACAATACTAATCCTAAAGTGCCATCTGTCTTGACGTATATTTGCACCAAAATCAGTGCAACTTGATATCCATATCATAAATTATGACCTTGTTTTCAGAATTCGTTGTACTGTTCTCTGTTCTTTTTAGTATTCTGCGGATTTGAGTTTTCAAGTAACTTGTCTATTTCAGCGACAGACCTCTACCCAAAACGTTTTGTAACTTCCGCCATTATGCACGGGAATATCACTGCACACTGGTATTATTATTGCTATTATTATTATGTTTACTGTGAGTAATTATATTATACGAAGTTAAAATGGAATCAGAATGAGATATCACATTTGTTTATTCGCTTAGTAACCGTCATCATATAGTGTAAACATTCTCTGAATAACTTTCAATTACATTAACTATTTAAAATGGATAATTTCAATGCTTCAAATTTAAACATTTTGAGTCAAAATAGCATACCGACAGAAAAACAAATAAAAATTCCTTGTCCGCATTGCGGTAAATTATATAAAGGCTTAAAAATTCACATAAGTAAATCACATCCACAGGAATATCGAAATTCTCTAATAGATTCATTCCAACAGATCCAATGTCAATGATACCATAAACAACTCCCACGGTTATAGTAGCAACTCTAATAATAAATACACATATGACCAGCATCTGAAGGAATGGCTAAATAAATTCGATTTTTATCTTGACGATAACACCATCAATGATAATGTATCTCAATTTATTGAATTTCTTTCTACGGCAACCCATCTAATGTCAGGCCCTAAAAACCCTGCGCAGAAATATATTGAAGCACGAAAAAATCGGTTATTTAAAAAATAATAACCGCCAATTCAACAACACCAGCAATCCAAAAACGAACGTCTAAGATGTAAAGCAAAATTTGATTATGAAATGATTCAGTAATACATTTTTCTATCAGAGGAGAAAAGCTGTCAGAAACATTTTACATAAAAATGATAACAAAGGCTTGCCATTTACAACTTTTGAAGTAGAATAATACTTTAAAAACATATTTGAAACAATTAATAATCATGCCAGAGAATCATATGAAAATTCTATTGTTGATGAACTCTCACCCCAGCACTTGCCATAAACTCAATGAATAAAATGGCAATTGATACTAGTCCTGGTCCAGATAAAGTTATTTTGAAAGCAATAAAAATCCAACATCTGCTAAACTACTAGCTGGAATTTTAAACAGAATGGTCAAAACAGCATTTGTGCCTGATAAACTAAAAGAAGCTCGAACCACATTAATACATAAAGGTGGTAATGAAAATAACATAAGTAAATGGAGACCAATTACTATATCTTCTGTGGTACCACGTGTATTTTCAAAAACTCTTCATGTCAATGTAAGAAATTTAATCGATCTCAACCCCTACCAAAGAGGCTTCCTTATGACACCTGGAACATTTATTAACATTAATATAGTTGAGGGAATCTTACGGACCGCTACTTTACAAAAGCGTTCTGCTGGTCTGGTTTTCTTAGATGTGAGTAAGGCATTTGATACTATTGGCCATAATCATCTGTGCTCAACAATCAATTCTTCAGTACTGCCTATATCACTCAAGCGTTTGAGAAAAGCAACAAGGAAGCAAGTAATAAGACTATTTCTGCTAACTTGTTCTCGATATACATGAAGTAAATAAAAGCATAAACTTTTTAAAAATAATTTATTGCAGAGATGTAGAGAAAGTCATGTGAATAGAATATATAAGATTTTTCAATTTCTAACGGAGAGTAAAACCTAAATATTCAACATAAATTATTATACAATAAAAAAGAAGTAGAATATCTTCAACATTTTCATCTGCACCTTACCATTTATCATATTTTCCTACACGGTGAAATGAGATAGCATCTACTAATATTTCGGTAGCCATTAGGCGCTAAGAATCTACAGCTGTAATATAAAAATCTATACCTACCAGTCCTTGAAAGGAATCAAAACCCGTGACCTAGTAAGTTAAAACTCGTGAGAATGAAATGTTACTCTGGGAATGCTTGCTAATTTTGCAACCCAGGGCACACAAAATAGGTTTATGCTCTCTCCAAATATGTTATGAACTATGACAATGTTAAACCTTAAATTAAAAAGTAATTTATTAAAATGCTTTCTTTGATTGGTATACAGATAACCGAATAGAAAACATGGATATCTCTGGATGTAATTTAAAGATTATAAAAATTTCTAGATTGTAAAAATGTAATGGGTTCCAATCACATGGCTTTGTCTACTTCCGCAATCAAAGTATTCTTATAGAAGTTTATTCTTCTACTTATTGCATGCTAATTGAGATAAACATTAGCAGAAATGGTACTATTACTTGCTTCCTTGTAAGCAGAAGCGAAACACAATAGAGAAAATAGTACCTGTAGTATAATATTTTAAAAAAAATCTGATGTAGTCCATTCACATGACTTTCTCTATATCTCTGCAATAAATTATCATTGTTAGAAAGGTTATGCTTCTATTTACTTCATGCTAATTGGGAACAAATTAACAGAAATAAACTTATTACTTGCTTCCTTGTAACTAGAAGGAAATAAGGGAGTACCATAGGTTAAAGTGATTGTCAAAAGCTGGTTGCTATGTGACTGAAGTTTCTATGTTTGTGTGGACAGGAGTTGACATATGAGAAAATTACGTTTCTTATAGCTGAAAAAAAAAAAAAAAAAAAAAAAAAAAAAAAAAAAAAAAGGAATATCTAAAAATCGACAAACTCCACGATAAAGTGTATATAACATAAATTGTGTATTTTAATGTGCTCTACATTTTTTGTGTAGTAAGGTTTTATCTATCTCTTACAGCTTAACAGTTACGCAAATTCCGTAAATTTCATCCAGAATAAAGTAGGCTTTTGAGGCTATTCGCAGAAAAGTGAAGATATACATTTTAATTATCAGGTAAATATCTAAAATATACGATATTTTAATCAAAACCGTTAGAGCCATTTTTGATAAAATCAAAAATTTCGAAAAAAAGTTCCATGTATAGGGTAGTTTGGGGTGGGGGTATTTTTTTCAAAATCTTCGAATCAAGTTTGGTATTTTACCGACTTTTCGTTTTTGAGTTATCGTGTTCACAGACACATGGACTCACGGACACACATGCACACACACGGACCTTTTTCTGAAAATGTTTTTTTTTTGATAAAGGGGACCCTAAAACATATATTTCCGGTGAAATCTCGGTATAGAATTTTTGGGTGGAGTGCAATACCTTCTCTGTGCACTATGTGCATAGTACATATACAGAAAGTAAAAACAGTTGCCTATGTACCTATGAGAGGCTATTGAACTTCGGTCCTCTTTGCACGGCCAGGAGAAAAAACAAAAGAGAGATGAAACGAAAGATGAACTCCGGTTTGAGAGAGGTTTAAATAGCTTAATTTTGAAACAAATAGTAAGGAATATCTGGGAAACGGTTAACTTACAAAAAATGTATATGACATATATTGTGTGTTTAATATGATGAACATTTTTTGTGTGGTAAGTTTTTGTCTATCTCTACGATTTAAGAGTTATGGAAAATTCATTCAGAAGCTCTGCCCGGAAAAATCAGGATATAAATTTTATTTCTTATATAAACATTTCAAATACACTGTTTTATCAAAATCATTGGGGCCATTTTTAAGAAAAATCTGATGTGTTCCATTCACATGATTTTCTCTATATCTCTGCAACAAATTATTGTTAAAAAAAGTTTATGCTCCTATTTACTTCATGCTAATCGGGATAAAATTAGCAGACATAGTCTTGCTTCCTTGTAAGTAGAAGCGAAATAATGGAGTAACATAGGCTAAAGCGAGTACACAGTGTATAGAGAAGGTATTGCAATGCACCCAAAATTTCTGTACTGTGATTTCAAAGGAAATATATGTTTTGGGACCTCCTGAATTCCAAAAAAGTATTCTTAGAAAGAGTTCGCGCGCACGCGCGTGCGTGCGTGTGTGTGTATGTGTGTACAACATTGCTCAAAAATGAAAAGATCGTTAAATATCAAACATGGTACATTTTAAGTCTGGTATCATCTAAGAATGCAACACGAAGATTTTCAAAAACAAAATCCACCCCATCCCAAACTAACCTTAACATGGAACATTTTTCGAAAATATTAATTTTCTCTAAAACGACTCTAACGCTTTTGATTAAAATAGGTACCTTATGTATAAGATATATTTATGACAAACAAAATGTATATCAGGAATTTTCTGAGAATAGCATCTGAAGATCGCTTCATTCTGGATGACTTTTATATAACCGGCAAACCGTAAGAGATGTACAAAAACGTACTACATAAAAAATGTAGAGCTTATTAAAAACACAATATATACCATATACTTTTTTTTTTTTTTTTTTTTTTTAGATTTTTCATGATATTCCGTATTATTGGTTTCAATTTTAAAGCACTTAAACTTTTCTCAAACATATTTTTCCTAGTTTCTCGTTTGTTTACTTCTGGCAAGCAAAGTGATTGGAATTTCAATAGTTTCACAAACAGACTGGCTTTTAAAGGACGAGATTGTTTACCGCTTTAGCCTATGCATGATATAGACAACAGGTTAATCTTTTGAATAAAAAGTTTGTTTACCGAACAGCTTGAGGACATTATTGAAGGGAAAACATTAGATTTTTTCCCCTTCTGCTTACAAGGAACCAAGTAATAAAGACAATTCATGCTAATGTTTATATCCATTAGCATGATGTAGATAGAAAAATAAGCTTTTAACAATAATTTGTTACGGAGATGTAGAGAAAGTTATGTGAATGGAACACATCAAATTTTTAGAAAAAGGTCCGTGTGTGCCTGTGGACAGCATAGCTAAAAACGAAAGGCCCGTTAAATACCAAACTAGCTATTTAAGTTAAGTATCTCCAAAGGATGCGACACGAAGATTTTCAGGAATCCGTCATTCTCAACTACCCTTTACATGGAACATTTTTAAAAATTTGATTTTCTCAAACAATTCCTCAAGAATTTTGATTAAAATGCCGTATATTTAAGATATTTACGTAAAACATAGTGTGTATATTTTTAATTTTCTGGTGTTAGCCTCTGAAGACCACCATATTTTGGTTGAATTTTGCAGAATGTTTCATAACTTATGAACCGAAAGAGATAGGCAACTACTTAAAACAGATAATAGATTATATGTCATGTACGCTTTTATTGTGTAACTGACCGCTTCTGAGATATTACATTTTATTTGTTTCACTTTTAAAATACCTATATTTTTCTAAGATGGGACCACACAAAGCGAACCGAACCTCAATTGTTTCACATAGCGATGAGTTTTTAAACGATTTGACTGTCTCTTTATGCGAATGTATTCCCTTATTATCTTCTATTTAAAAGGAAGCAGGTAATAAGACAATTATGCTAATTATCTCGATTGGCGTGATGCAGATGAAAGAATAATATTTTTTTTTTAAGAACAGTTTGTATTTGGAGAATGTTATGTGAATGGAATCGTCAGAACCATTCTGGAGAAAATCGAAAATTTCGAAAAACTCCCATGTAAAAGAGTAGGGGATTTTCCTGAAAATCTTCATATCGCATACTTAGAAGATGTTGAACTTAAAACGTGTTTTCTAAACCGACCTAATTATACTTTTAATAAATACACAAATGCAATATTGAGCATCTTCAAAATAATATTTATATTCAAATCTGGGTATGAAATTTTTGGGTAGAATTCACCCACTATGACCATTGTTAATTGATAGGGAAAGTAAAAATGACAAACTATAGAATACTTCGAACCATTAATAATGATGGATATCTCGGAAATGACCCGAGTACAAAAAAATGATTTGTAACAAATGGTGTGTTTTAAAGGGATGTATACTTTTTGTGTAGTACGTTTTTGTCTATCACATAATGTTACACAAGATTGTACAAAACTCCTTCGGAAGAAAAGTATTTACAGATTATTTCCAGAAAACACCAGATATACATTTTATTTGTCTTGTAAATATATTTAATATGTGGTACGATAGTCAAAATCGCCAGAGAGAAAGAATCAAAAATCTCTAAAAAAAGTTCTATGTGAAGCGTAGTTTGGTTAAACCTTGCATTTTTATGCTATACCACCGTTTTCGGTATCAGTAGTAATTTTAACCTTAGTCTTTGTGTCGCTTTTAAAAGTTCTCATAATGTAAGTGTTGTCCAGCTTAGTCACACATGGAAATAATCCTTCACTCTTTCCTCTAGAACGCCGAATTATGTTTAGTCTTTCCTTGTGCAACAATCGTAGCAAAACTCTTTCATAGAAAAATAAATTTAGAGTTGCATTATCAATAGCAAATCCTGGCTTTCAACCGAAACGATTACAAGCTGGCATTTAGTTACTATTTTATTGCGAACCATTCTTTCATTTAACAATGATTATAGCATCATTCATTGGTTATTCTTATGACCCTATTTGTTTATCAGATCGGACACACAGAGAACTGATAGAAAATCACCTGGGAGGATTCAACGTTTGGTTACCTGAAGGCGAAAAGGTTACGAAAAGAGAAAACTTATAATCTAGGGGAATTGGTAAATTGTTATGCACGCGTTGTACATGGTAGAGAAATTAACAGATGGTAAAGATAGAAATCAGTCAGTGTATTAAAAATCTCTAAATAAAGTTCTTAAAAAGAGGATTTTTGTCAAATTATTGGGCATTAGAAAAGAGAGATTAACTCTATAGGGTTATGAACCCAAATTAGGACAACTCGGATAGTTAATTGGAGATGATCAAATCTATAATACTTATTGTAACTGCTCGTGCTGTCATTATAAGTGTATTTCACATCATATTTTTTGTAACTGCATAATTATCTTAATAGGAGCACGAGGAGGGCCACAGAAGTAGATTAAGGGTTGTTTCCTTTCTTTTCTCCTTTTCGTTTTGGATCAAATCCACTTCCAACAAGTACCCGTTGCTTTATTGGTAGTAACTGTACCCCAAATTTTCGCATTAGATGTGGAAACATTTTTGGAGATGCCGCACTGAGTATTTGTATTTTACACTGAGCGAAAAAACATTTTCGAAGTTCAGTAGAAGATTTAGCATTTAGATAATCAGTATGAAGATCAAAATTGCGGATATGCAGTGATAGTGACATTACTTATGATGCTTCTATGTATGGATAGAGCACAAATATTTTGAAGTAAATCCTTCACTCCAAACTACCCTTTATGTGTAAACAATTAAGGCATTTTTGACTTTCTCAAAAATGGCTCTAACGACATGGATTAAAAATGCGGTATATTAAAGATATTTACATGAAAAATAAAATGTATATTTTGAATTTTCTGAGAATAACCTCTGAACTCGTCTTTATTCTGAAGAATGATACTTGTAGAATTTTTATTGGCTGATAAACCATAAGATACAGACAAATACTTACTCAACAAAAAATATAGATCTCGTTAAAAAACATAATTCTTGGAATTTACGAGATATTCCTTTTATTGGTTTTCGCTTTAAAATATACACTTAAAACTTTTCTTATACGGGAATTTGTCAACTCCTGTCCATGCAAAGAAACGGATTTACATTATATAGCAACCGGTATTTAAAATATTTTATTATCGCTTTATCCTTTATTTCCCTGCTCCTTACAGGGAAGCAAGTAATAAGGCCTTTTCAGTTAATGTTTATCGATTATCATGAACCAGATAGAAGAATAAACTTTTCAATAATAAGTTGTTACGGAAGTATAGAGAAAGTCATGTGAGCGGAGCACATCATATTTTTAGGTTCAAAGTTGCATCCTACACGCTAGGAATAATTTATCAATATCAATTACAAGCAGATTTTCAATTAAGCATTTGCTGTTATATACAAACATGTTTGAGGCAGAAGTTTGGCCATTAGTGTTTAAAAGAACCTTCCACAGAAGGCTACAAGCCTCAGCTTAAATTCGATAGAATTCTCGGCTCACATGAGGCCAGCCAATAAAGGAGATAACTTATGAGAAAAGCGTGGAATAAATTAGTCCCCACAGAGCTGCTGTTATTGATTTTATGAGTAGACGAAAGATGCAATAGTTGGCAAGGCTAGAACGGGTTGCAAAGGCTGAAAATGCGAGTTGTGTTTATTGATAAAAGCTTTACAAATTGAATACTTAAACAAAAATGCTGATGTGTTCCATTCACATAACTACCAAATATAAACTATTCTTACAAAAGATTATCTTTTATCTATGCTAATCAAGATAAATATTAGTAGGATTGGTCTTATTACTTGCTTCATTGTAAGTAGAAAGGAAATATGGGAACACATTATACAAAAGTGACAGTGAAACCCTTTAAAAGCTGGTCGCTATGTGAAACAATTGAGATTCGGTTCGCTTGGCATGGTTCCGTTTGAGAAAAGTTAGGTGGTTTAAAACTGAAACCCATAATGAGGAATATCTCAAAAACGGCCAACTCTACAAAAACACGTGTATGACACATAAATTATCTGTTTTAAGGAGATCTACATATGTTTGTATTAAGTTATTGTCTAGGTATATCTCACAGTTATGCAAAATTCTGCAAAACTCATTCAGAATAAAGAGGTAGTCAGAGGATATTTCCATAAAATTGAAAATATACATTTTATTTTGTTATGAAATATCTAAATATGCGGCATTTTAATCTAAATCGTTAGAGCCATTTTTGAGAAATACAACATTTTGAAAATGTTTCTATATAATTGTTTTTTTAAATCTTTAGAAGATACTAAACATAAATACGAAGTTTGGTTTTAATGGTATTTTCGCTCTTGAGCTGTCATACCCACAGACACTCATACACACACGCGCGCGCGGATCTTTTTCTAAAACTGCTTTTCTAGGATTTAAGGGATTCCAAAACATATTTCTGGTGAAATCTCGACATCCAATCTTTAGGTGCTATGTACATTGTATGTACATACGTGTTAGAGAAATTAAATATTTAAAAAAAGTTAACATTTCAGTGGAACAAGTTTTAAGGATACATTTGGATAGAATAGTTATACATTCATCTAAAAAAAAAAATAATGTATTCACATCTGCTTCAGTGCTTTTCTTTGGATTATAAGTTGGGCGATGAAAATCATATTTTCTTAGAAAGAGTTCAAGTCAGAAATCAGAAATTCTGAATACTGAAAACATCATTACCATCATCAGGATTCCAAACTGTGGATTACCCTGACATTCCCGAATGAGCATTAAATGTTCTCATCCAGAAAACACCCAACTCTGATATTCCGAGTTATTATGATTAAAGGTGACTGGAATTACTATTTTAGAAGCAGTGGAGTTGTTACTTTTTACTGTCTCTTCTTAGTTCATAGTACATAGATAATGTATTGCATTCCATTAACAAATACAATACCCGGATTACACCGGAAATGCCCGTTTAGGTTCTCTTGAATCCAAAAAAAGGATTCTCAGAAAAAGATCCGTGTACATGTGCGTGTGAGTCTCCAAACACAATAACTCAAAAAGGAAAAACCAGTAACATACCAAAGTGAAGTATTGCCAAGGATGTGACACAAATATTTTGAGGAAAATACCCCACCCCCAAATACCCTTATTTGAAAAAATTTAGAAATGTTGTATTTTTTAAAAAATGGCTCTTTTGATTAAAATGCCGTACATTAAAGATGGTTACATGACAAATAAAATGAATATCCTGAATTTTCTGTTAATATCCTTTGAAGACCTCTTCATTCGGGATGGTTGTTGCATAATTGGTACACTGAAAGATATGGGCAAAAATGTATTACACAAAAATGTAGATCTCGTTAAATACACAATTTACGTAATATATTTTACATATAAAATGGTGTTGACCATTTTAAAGATATTCCTTGTTATTGGTTTCATTTTTAAAATATTTAAACTTTTCTCATACGGGAATTGTTGACTATGGCTTATGCAAAGAAATGAATTTCAATCACATAGCAACCCAGATTAAAGATTTTTTAAAGATTTTACTATCGCTTTAGTCTAGTGTATTCTTTTATTTGCCTTCTACTTAAAGGAAACTAATAATAAGAGCATTTTTGCCTTTGTTGATCTCGATTAGCATGAATTGTATAGAAGAATAATCTTTTTAAGAATAATTTATTATAGACATGAATGTCATAGACATCAAATTTTTACTAAATCCAATCTTGAACCTTCTTTCAATCTGCATAAAAGAATGAGATTTTATTTTCCCATACCTTAACCACAGTCCCAACCGTTGGGTCACCGTGAATTTCTAAAACTTCCTTCTCCATGTCGTCTGAAAGTTGTTGTTCTGGGTTCGATCCTTGGCTGAGCAGCCGCTCTTTCATCTCGTGAATGTATGGGCAGCGCTGCATTCCGGCCGATTCCTAAAAGGAAACATGAACTAGAATAAAATATTGATAGATCAGTGGAAAATACAGAAATGAAATATTGAATGTTAAGAAACAAATTCTAAATGCATATTCCTCAGCATGCACAGAAAAGTTTTGAAACATTTTAACCGTCAAAAATACTAAATGAAAATATATTTATATCTCCCTAAAACAGACATTAGTTAGCTTATAACTAAATTGTGCCTAATTAAGACATCTGGTTTACTGTTTTTAAATTACACAACTGTTATACGCCCCGGGTTCGATCCCAAGCGACCACATGTGAGATTTGCGGTGAACAAAGCGGCGCTGGGGCGGGTTTTTTCCCCGGGTTCTCCGGTTTCCCCCGCCATCGCATTCTACCGGTACTCCATCTTCATTCATGTATCATCAATATCACCGCCTGTGGTGCCATAAGTAGTTAAAACGGGCGTAAAACACTACCAAAAATACTGTTATACGGCATCTAAGCACAAGAGCATAAAACATCCTTGCAACAGGATGATAGGAGTCTGGTCGTACTGCATGAACGGATATTTTGGGTGAGGGTAGTGCTTTTTGTTATTTTGTTTTGTTTCATTTGTATATCCCCTTTTAACTTCTATCGTCATATCGGGGGGCTTTGATTGTGAAACAACTCTTCAGATTACAGTAAATATTATCATTAGGTTTATCATTTTATATCATTAAACACACGCACATTCATTCATATGCATGCTTCCAGACTCTGTGGGGGATAGGGTATAATTCTGATTAAAGAAAAAATCCCCACCCCAACTGGGAATCGAGCCGAGAACCTCAGGGCGAGAAATCGGGTCGCTGACCACTCGATCACGGAGGCAATCGAGGAGTGCATTGTCGGGAATGCGTTAAGAAAAGTTAACTAGACAAATAGCCATCCTCAGCCAGCTCACTCTTCATTTCACCCCCAAGGACCTCAAGAGACTGAATACCAAATCTTTCCTATGAACATTTTTATACCGGTAGTCAAGTTGTCAGCGATCTGACTTATCACCCGAAGGCCCTGGGTTCGATTCCCGGCTGGAGCAGGGAATTTTTCTTTAACCAGAGTTATTCCCTATCCCCCACATTTTCTGGAAGTGCAGTGAATGGTGTGTTTAGTGATATAAATACGATTAGTCTAATGTTCCAAACCTACAGTAATACGAGCTGTTTCACAAGTCAGAGCCCCCGATATGGCCATTGAAGTTAAAGGGGGCTATACAAATGAAACAATTAAAAAAAAAAAAAAAATCAGTCTTCGAAGGTAAGTAGCACGTTAGAACTGTACTGTTACGAGAACTTATGTGATATTATTAACGAGGCACACATGGCGCACAACGCGTTTGGATTTGTTTTAATTACTCGGCTCGTGTTAATGTGTTGTATACAGAAATATTTCTGTGTTATCTTCTTTTGTTTTCAGTTGACTTACTTTATTTCTCGTCACTCTTCTTTTGAGCCGCGCTGTGGCAGAGTGCTCAGATCACTCGTCTCTCACCTAGACGGCCTGGGTTCGATGCCAAGCGATCACATGTGAGGTTTGTGGTGCGTAGGGGCGGGTTTTCTTCGGGTTCTCCGGTATCGCATTCCACCGGTGCTCCATCTCCATTCCATGTATCACCCGTGTCACCGTCTGTGGTGCCACAAGTAGTAAATGCGGGCGTTAAACCCTAACCCCAAAACATTCTTTTTTTGCCCCTCTCACTTTCCACAATCTCGGACTTTCCCTTCTAAAGACATCAGCCTTTTTCTCCTCTATGTATCACGCATGTGTCTCCCGATATTTTGAAAACCGGTAGTAAAAATATTGTTGTCTTTTGGAATGTCAGAAAAAGACAAAATATAACAAATTTTACACCACACACGCCTGTGCCTATTCCTTCCTTATAGTTAAAATGTAATTATAACCAAAAAGTTTCACCTGCTAACCGGTTCACGTATATTAGATTTTATATTTGCATTATTTTCTATATTTATTATAGCTTATTTCAACATATATTACAAAATATTATAAAAATAGTTAATACTTCTCTCTGCTTCGTGTCAATTAACATAAACGTTTTAGAAATGGTTTCATTACGTATTTCGTTGTGGATACCTAGACGGATACCTACCGGAATGTTACACTCCTGTTTATTTTATTTGTTAACGATACTGTCAACTAAGAGGATCATATCAGCGCCACCGATGTGCCGGAATTTCGTCCCGCAGGAGTTCTTTGTCGTGCCAGTAAATCTAATGACATGGGGCTGACACTATTAAGCACACACAAAAATCATCGTCGGGTTTGGACAGAGTTCAGAAACACAGTGCCTAACCAACTCATCTGCCCAGATCCACATTGCAGTGATAACAGAAATGGTTTCATCACACATTTCGTTGTAGGCACATACCTAGAGGGATATCTACCGGATATTACTGCGACAGTCATATCTTTATAACATGTTGGATATGAAATTCCATTGGGTAGAATACAATATCTTCTCTCTACATATATACATAGTAAGTGTAGAGAAATTAAAAATAACAATTAAACAAATCACCTCTTTGCTTCCGACAAAAGCAAATATTATATATGGTAAAAGAATCAGTTAAAAACTAAATATATTCACTATAATATTGGATATAATATAAAAATAGCATACATAAAATTCAATGACCATATTTACATAGATCAGACCAAAAAAAAAAAAAATCACTACCCCATGATAGAACACAGAAGACACAAAAAATAAACTGGATAAATCGGCGGTGAGCGCACATTCTTGGCAAGGAAACCAGGATTTCATTTCATTAAAATGAGCTCGGTTGCGGAAGAATTGATAATATGAAAAAATAAGTACAAATATTTAATCAGAATTTAATGAATTTCAACACAAAAATAGACTGCCATCTGATTTTCAGATTCATCAACCCCACCATCAGAGGGCAACGCAGTGGAACAGAGGAAGGAAATGCCATCAACTTACATGATTCGTCGAGCAAAGGAACTGAGGATGCCACGAAGTGTGCATGATCTTCTATTACAACAAAAACAAAAAAAAAATAAAAACTATAAGTGAAATCTCAAGAATGTGCTCAAGTTAAAATGAACGATACGACACTTTATTGAGACAAAGGTTGGCCGCGTAGCTTCTCGCCATTAATACGCTGATGATTTATGTCATAATACAATATTTTCCTATGAAAAATAATTTGTTTAAACAGTGCAGGTCCTGTGAATGTACATCATCAAAACATTAATCGTGAGACAACACAGTGGCTGCATCATTCACTGCGTTTCCATGGGGAATTTAAATCAATTTCAGTCCAATTCCAATTGAATACGATTCAATTTTTGCACATTAAATTCAATATAAATTGAGACTATTTTGAATATGTAAAGTTCGAGAATTAATAATTCACGTTTTTATGCTGGTCAACTTGGATTTACGTCGGTGGACCTGTTAAACATACTTCTGAGTACTATAAGCAGGTTTTGGGATTAGTGAACGTTTTTGAGAAGAATAAATTGCGAGTATATTGAAACGATAACAACAGCTCTGTTTTGTGTTTTATTACACCGATTCCTGGCAAGCTTATTGAAGAAAACAACATAAAGAATGTACAGCGTGTAACAAAGAGTGCAATACACATACTATCTTTGGCGTTGAATATGGTTTGAATCCGGAGCTATTTCCAAGCAAAATTTTTCACTCTTATCCCGTTGCGATCCCACTTTTAAGAGGATCGGATCTCGGTTCAATTAGATCTGAATCTGCATTTCCATGCAGTATTCAATTTGGACGTTTACTAAAATCGATTTCATTTCCCAAGGAAACATTGTAATAGTTCCAGTTTGTCGGTGGATTTCAGCGAGAGGAAGGGACGTACTCTGGAGATTCCGTACAGCTCACATAGCCATCACTATTTTCCAGATTAGAAGACATCATAGATGTACAAATATTGTTTCAAAACCGACTTATTCAATTCTAACTGGATTACAATGAAGTCCAGACATCACTTGTGTGCAGCAATGGTCTGTAAACCATGAACATGACGTTCAATTTGCTTCCTGGATGTATAAGAGTCCGAATTTAAGGGTATACAAAAAATCAACTAATTTATTTTAATTCCACTAAATAATTTAAACATTCCTGAATAAAAAAGGGTGTAATTGGCTACCAGACGCCATATTTAAATGCATTTAGTCACTGGAGCTACAGCAGAGCATTAGAGCTGAAACTGTCCTGAACTCGGCAAGAAAAACGTTAGTTCGACGAGAACTCATTCGCATCATGCAACGTAAAAACCGAAGTTGTGCAGAAGAATCGCAGCAATAAAAGCAGAAAAGAGCAGCGGATGAGAGAAAACAGAAATTTGAGGGTCGAAGTAAGCAATCTGGTGGATTTTAATGTGATCCATACATTCAATCTTTCCTCGTTTTCATGCATTTTTCTTCTTGTAAACTGCTCTTTGCGGAGCAGTTTTTCTGTTGCACAAGTAAAACCTTCTGTACATGTTCACAGAATTTCAATGATTAAAAATTGACCTAGGTTTTAATGTCATGTGTATTTAAGCACATGTTTTCAATTTTTAAGCATAAAAATTATATTTTACGACAAAAAAACACATTAATATCTAGGAGCCTAAACCAAGGGGGATACAGAGAAACATAGTCACGTGACAAAAACAAAGAAATGTTATCATCACCTCCAAACCATTAGAGCAAAATTAATGAAATGTGCTTTGTACTTATTTGAAATATATTAAATATGTGGTATAAATTTTAAAACACTAGCATTATTAGTTTGGAATTTCAAACTTTCAATTGTACATTCTCTTAAATTTGATAGAGAATGCAGAAAGCTAGCATATAGCCATCACTTTCCGCAGATCTCACATAAGCTGTCAGATGTTGGAAACTACCAGAAGTCACAAATTCATAGAAATAAGAATGCAGCAGCTAAATAGTTGTTAAAAGTTACTCCAACAATTGTTATTACAGTATATATATTGCAGACATTTACATAACAAAATACTCATCATGAATTTTCACATTAGACTGTGAAAGGAGTTCGAAAGTAATTTAATATTATCTGCACTTAATTGCACTTTCTCTTTAACTGGGAAATGTTAAGCGATAGAAGAAGACGTACCGCACACATATCTGAAGCTTTCTTGTCACATGAATTTCTCGATCTGTTCTACAAACAAACTATTCTTACAAAAGATTACTCTTTAATCTACATTTTGTTAATCAAGATAAACATAACTTAGTTCCATATGAATGGAAGGGAACTAAGAAAATACTAGGCTAAATCGAGAGCCAAATTTTTTAAAAGCCATCGTTTTTGTTGAAATATATTCTCTTTCCATGGCCAGGAGTAAACGAAAAGAGATATTACACGGTGAGAAAATTAAGTGTTTTAAAATTGAAACCAATAAAACGAATATTTTGAAAATGTTAGCCCATAGAAATTGTATACCACATAAAATGTGTCTTTTAACGGATCTACATTTTTGTATAAGTTTTAGTCTATGTCTTACGGTTTATCAGCTAAGCAAAAGACATTCAGAATGAAGAGGACTTTGCCTGCTATACCATTTTATATGCCACATATATATCTTTAGTATACGCCATATTAATCATAACCTTAGAGATATTTTTAGACAATAGAAAATTTCGAAAAATGTTCCATGTAAAGAGTAGTTTGAGATCGGGGATGTTCTTGAAAATCTTCATGTCGCATCCTTGGAAGATACTGAACTAAAATACCAAGAATTTAACCGACTTTGGTTTTGAGTTATTCTGTCCTCAGACACAAACACAAACATACGCGCACACATACACACACGAATCGTTTTCTAAAAACGTTTTTTAATATTAGGGGGCCCTTAAGACATGTGTTTTCGGAGAAACCTCATTTTAAGACCAGATAACGATAGAGTTCACTTCTTAAAACATTTGATTATCGCTATGCTCTTTGTGTCTATAGCGAAATGTGCAAAGCCCGCCTGAGTAGTATGGTGGTAGCGTGTCTACTTCACATTCAAAAGATTGCGAGTTCAAATCTCACTTAGGGTGAGTTGCCCGTATAAGGGTTTTTTCGGGGTTTTCCCTTATCCTGAGAAGATGATTGTCGAGTTACTTTAAGCTCCATGGACCCTGAGATCATTTGAGTATCATTTCACCAATTTCATTCATCGTCCGATATAACTAGTCAGGTTAAAGGACGTTAAGCTTAAAAATAATGTGCAAAGTAATATATACTCAAATGTTTATCTCGATTAAAATTAACTATACATAAAAAAGTTAGTAGTAGGTTGTATAACCACAAATTAATGAGAAAGGGTTGAGAAAGTACCATTTTTTTTTTCGTTTTTTTTTTTTGCTCCGCTGCTAATCCGCCTTACAGCAATTATATTTAAGATGGGCACAGAGCCAATAGACTGTAGTGATTCCACAGCCAATGTTTACACTTCACACGCGACCGGAAGACCACCCGTCTCTTATTTTCTTTTATCTTCTCGTTGCTCCTCCACGTGGTAAGATCTGCTCCAGCTTCCTCAATGGAAGGGCGAGACCCGTGTCCTCCAACCGGAACGTGACCCTGCCGTCTTCATCCAGATCGCACGCCTTCGGATATTACCGTGCATTCACTCCCATTTCCTTTCTGTTCGACTCAAACCAGCACAAGGGCAACGCGTGCGGAGTATACGTGTTTCAGTCTCAACGAAAGTTATGGGTTATAAATACAGAACGCTAGATAGATATGTATTTATTTCACTTCAGTCAAATCGTGCTTTAGTTCACCTCTACAATTCAGTAGTACTTAAATTCTATCCCTACATTTTACTTTTTCTCACTTCACTGAGTTGCCGCATTTTTGAGGACCCATAGCATCCAACACCCCATGGCTACCTAGCTATCGGGTCCTAATTACTTCTTCCTTTCACCAATCCACATATCTTTATATTCCTTATTTCTAATTTCCTTCATCCACCTACTTCTTACTACACTTAAATATTTCCCTATTCATGATAAACTTTCTTTTAACTTCCCCTTTAACTTCAATGGTCATATCGAGGGCTTTGATTGTGAATCTGTAGGTTCAGAACATTAGGTTAATAAACTTTATATCACTAAACATGCGCACATTTACTCTCACATTCATATTTTCAGACTCTGTGGGGGATAGGGAATAATTCTGGTTAAAGAAAAATCAAACCCGAGACCTCCGGGTGAGAAGCCAGCTCGCTGACCACTCGATCACAGCGGCAGTCTAAACTTTGTTTTGATTTAGCTCGTAACATCCTTTTACCTGTAATTTCATTTGGTGGATTAGACCAATTGTTCTTTTGTACTTTTTCTCTCACATTCATTGTTCCTTCGCATTCTAGAATTAAATGCCAATAATTATCAGACTTCTTATTACACGATAGACATTGACCTTGGTTTGCTCGTTCTCCTAATAATAATAATAATAAAAAAAAAAAAGCTTGCCGAGAAGCGAGAGGAGACGGACGTGTGGGACGAGCGCTAGCGGAGAACAGAGAATGGGAGTGCAGTTAGAAGTTTATAGAACCAGAATAGGCTTTAATAATAGAAGATGTAATTTGAGAAGTAAGAGTTCGGGAGAATTAAATGCAACGATGGAGTGGTTCGAGTTGCTGATAATTGCTATACTAAATACAGAATGTATAACGCATATGTAGGTATAACGTAAAATATCTACACGATTTCTTTAATTAAATTGAGGGGGCTTCTAAAAGACAGCACAGGTCACTCACAGTTTTGCTACATTATGCCTTTACTGTTCAATTTCAACATAATCGTTTTTATATGTAGCATTCACGCAGTAGTTTAAACTGTAGGGAGCTTAAATCTTGCACACTGTTCTTTTGGATTAAAATTAAATTAAATTACTAACAATTCTCGGCTTGGGTTCCTTCCAACCAATGTCCAAACTATATATTTCCAAGATGTTGTCACAAGTTCATTCGCTTTTATTGGAAGTTTCATCGCTAAACTCGTGAAAACACTATACCGCTCCACATACAATTGCCGTAGCATATAATTTAATAACAGATTTGTTGTACATGACCTCAATCTTGAATGTTTCATACACAATCATAGCATATGAGGGTATGTGTGTATATGTGTGTGTGTCTGCGCGCGCACGCATCTCACTTTGTTGTATTACCATAAGGATAAGACGACTTTTCAAAACAGAACCAGCATTTCTACTTTGTATAGAGAAGCAGTAACGAATCGGATATGTCAATAGTCGTTTTCTTGATTTCGGAATTGGAATTTCTCACAAACTCGCACAGGATTGCCTGTACTGTAGGCATGGGAATAATAAAGCATTTATATCTTATTATTATTTTTCTTTCCATTAGCCTTATGAAGGTAATAAATCGGATAATTAATTGTAAAAATTGATTGCAATGGTTGGAACTAGAACCTGGATTTTCTGCTCTCCGTGATGCTCTAACTCCTTAAGCACACATAGAGGTGATCTCCAGTGCTCGAGAGGCTTCTTGCAATGCAGCAATAGGTTTTGATCTGACTGAGGAAAAACGTTCAAAAGTAAACGTGTTTATTGCACTATTAAACTCCACAATTTCATAAATTTTCTCGTCAGTTTAAATTATATATCGGTGTTATTTGTGAGATACTATATAAAAATCTGATATGATATATTTGTTGTATATAATGATTATTGTCCAATTCTTAGGGTTTACCCATTACGCACATGTCACGCAGAATGAAGACAACTTCGGGGACCATTCCTAGAATATGCAAGGTATAATTACATTTCTTTTGATATGAAAATGTCTGAAACATATGGTATTTTAATTTAATTCCTTAGAGCTATTTTTGAGAAAATAAAAACTAACAAGGTATTTTCTACATAAGAGTAGCTTGCTTTGGAGAAATTTTCTTGAAAATCTTCTTGGAAGATGCTGAATTTAAATCTATCGTTTGCTATTTATCCAGAACAAGTTATGCTGTTTAGAAATGCGTGCGCGCGCATACACACACACCGACTGAAATTCACTTTTTCTAAAAGTACTTTTGGGGGAAGAGGTTCAGGATGCTTGAAAAAAGATATTTCCGGTGAAATCTCAACAACTAATTTTTGGGTGGAATATATTTCTACTTACTATAAGTAGGTAGTAGAAACATTAAAAACAATATTAACATATTACCTTTTTGATACCACAGAAAGGTACTCGAAATAGTGTGTTTTTATAAAATCTACATGTTGTATGTAGTGCGTTATTGTCTACATCTTATGGTTTACTCGCAGTATGAAATTATATTACATGTCTCCTAAATGAAGAAGGCTGAACGGCTTTTCACAGAAAATTTAACATATATCCAAATGTTCTTTGTTGTGTAAATATCTTAAATATTTGGAAAATATTTACAGCCATTTTTGAGAAAACCAATAATTTCGAAATCTCTCCACGCTCAGAGTAATTTGAGGTAGAGAGGATTTCTTGAAAATCTAGGAATCACATCTGAATTTCAATATTAAGTTGATGTATATCTATGCTTTGAATTTCTTTTTGAGACGTTCAGGATGCCTCGAAGCAAGTATTTCCATGAAAATCGACATTAATTTTTTTGTAGAAGACAATACTTCCGCTACTCAATGTTAGGTAATCTGATTTCGTTTAATTCAGCTGCATAACTTTATAAACGGAGACGAATACTTGATGCAGTCCCTGTATGTCATGGTAGTGCAGACAAACATCTAACGAAGTTTTGTTACTCAAACCTTTACGCAATCTCGGCATGAACTGATTGTCGAGAATTTGGTTCAGTATGTTTTCATCTGCGTTTCCTTATTAAGAAGCACCAGGCAATGAAAAGCGAATTGGTACCACAATATCTTGAAATGAAAGGAAATGGCGTTTTATTTATGGACGTTCTTTAACTGCAATGGTTCTCAGCGTCCCATCCTATGTTGGGCGTGAAAGACCGCTTAATTTTGCTCAGAGTCCTCTCTATCAGGCTTGAGGCTCTTTTACGTGCCCTAAATCTACGACACGGGACCAAGGGCTTTACTTCTCTTCCGAAGGAAGCCAAGGTAAGGATTTTTACGTCCGAAAAAATTCATCGTCCTCCGGCAGGTTTGAACCCGCGACCTTGGGTATATGGTAATCATTACACTACGGAGGACGACAATACAATATTTTGAAGACTTAATCATGGCACAAGAAGGAAGAGTTACTTCTTCCAGTTTTCATAACAAAGGTTTGCTTCATAAAGATTTTCACATTGATGTTATTAGTAAAAAGTAATGATATAAACTAATAATATTAGCATTCTTTTCATAAACGTATTAGTTAATATTAGTTATAATAATATTAATGTCTTTTGCTAATAGAATCAGAAAATATTTTCATTGAAAAGCAACGGTAATAAAATTCTCTAATTTTAGTAGGCACAATTTTATGAGGAATTAAGACTTTAATAATAATTTCATTTGTGAAAGCAGCTTAAAATGTCAGGTGTATATTCTTAAATAATATTCACAAAATCAGTATGTGTAATTCTGAGTACATAGCGATGAACAGATGCAAATGTTCGCGGTTCTCTATAATTTGATGGAGAAAAGATCAAGTGCAACGAAAAGTCTCGATTAAGCGCTGAAAAATACCACCATCCCTATTTTTTTTCCTTTACACATGCAGTTTGATGGTGACTTCAACTCCCACAAAACAACTAGTTGAACAATGTTTTGTTTCATTTTACTTTCTTCACTTGACACATAGTATATAGGTAGAAAGGCTATTGCATCCCAACCAAAATTTTGATACCGACGTGCGTGTGTGTGTGTGTTGGACAACATAACTTAAAAACGAAAAGTCGGTTGAACTTGAAAATTAAGTTCAGTATCTTCTAAAGATGCGGCATAAAGAACATAAAGAATCACCGCCACCCCAAACTACCCGTTGCAGGAATTTTTTTCTCGAACATTTTGATTTTATATACAATGGGTATAATGATTTTGATTAAAATACGGAATGATAGAGCTATTTACGTGAAAAATAAACTGTATATATGGAATTTTTGGGAATAACCTATGAAGACTGGTAAACTGTAAGAGATTGACGAAAACTTATTATACAAAAAATCTGATGTGTTCCATTCACATGACTTTCTCTGAATGTTCCGCAAACAAACCGTTTATTAAAAAGATTAATCTTTTATTTACACCATGCTATTCAAGATAAACATAAGCAGTATTAGTCTTATTACTTGCTTCCTTGACAGGTTAAGGGAAATAAGGGAAAGCACAGCTTTAAAGTCAAGTCCTTTAAAAGCTGGTCGCTATGTGAAACAATTTCATTCTCTTTGCTTGCAACCAGAATATCTCGAAAACTCTACAAACATGTATATAACATTAAGTGTGTGTATGTGTGTGTCTGTGTTAATGGAATATATATTTTTTGTGTAGTCTGATTTTTGCGTATCTCTAATGGCTTACCAGTTATGCAAAAGTCATCTGAAATGAAGAGGTCTTCGAAACTATTCCCAGAAAATTGAAGATATAAATTTCGTTTGTCATAAAAATATCTTAAACATAAAGTATTTTAATCAAAACCGTTAAAGCTACCTTTGAGAAATAAAAATTTTCGAAAAAATCTTCCACGAAAGGATAGTAGGGGGTGTGGGATTTTCTTGAAAATCTTTGTGTCACATCCTTGGAAGATGATAACCTTAAATATAAAATGTAGTATTTAACTGAATTTTCTTTTTTGAGTTATGCTGCCCACAAACACACACACGGATATGTTTCTAAAAATGTTTGTTTTTAACCACGAGGTCTCGAAACATGTATTTCTCAGTATCCAATTTTTGGGTGCAATATAAAGCCGTTTCTATATACTATGTAAAGAAAGTAAAAACCTAGATCTCTTTAAAACAATGTACTTCCTGTGGTACATTTTTGTTGAAGAATCAACCATTTCCGAAGTATTCGCTGTTGTTGGCTTCAATTTTAAAATATTTATACTTCACTCATTCAGGAATTTGTCCTTGTTTCTTTTGTTACTCATGGCCATGCAAAGAGAACCGATCAACAGCAATCAGCTTTTAAAAGACTTGACAGTCGCTTTAGCCTGGTGTATTCCCTTATTTCCATTTTTCTTATATACAACTAAAAAACAAGACACTTTTGGCTAATTTTTAACTTGATTAGCATAATGTAGTAGATTACTAAGCTTTGGTAAGAATAGTTTCTTATACGATAGGTACAGAATGTCATTTGAATGGATCATGTGAGATTTTTAATTGATTTGTCATCTAGATTGCTGCAACTCCAGGTCAAAGGCCACATGAACAGAGCTTACAGCGCAATGATGATCTACGCTATGTTTCGCTTTAAATTAAGATTACTACAATTGAAGCAGAGTGAGAACAATAGAATTTATGCATGTCTTATTGAAGAACTAATTTGAACTCCACCCAATCTCATCCTGCTGCAGGAACCATAGGTCACCTGTTCCATTTTAGTTGCAATCTTCATTTAGGTATGCTCTGCAGAAAACAAAGTTGTCTTAGGATTCCAAATTTTGTTAAAGGCATCTTTATAGGTATGCTTCAATTTAAATATAAATTTTCCATCCATAAAATACTCACAGTGAATCAGCATATTATCTGATACTTGAATTATTTCAGTCGCAATTTCCAAGGTGAAGCAACAAAAAATTGTTTGCACTCCTAACCCAGTAGGTGTGAAATTAGGCATCGTGCCATCAAGGGCAGTGGTGACCTAAATATTTTGCATATTACTCACTAGAACGCTCATACATCCAGAATGATCTCTGAATTGATCAAGCCAGGTGGCTCTGGCGTTTCGTCTGAGACTGGCATTCGGGAAGTCGTGGGATCGATTCCCACGGCCTACCTTTTTCCGGGGGTTTCCTAGGTCACTAGACAAACGCTACGTAGGTTTTTTTCATTTTCCCGGACTTCCTGTCCCTTCATTTCATCTCCATTGCATCCAACTGCTCTCTTTCAGGGTTGTAAGTGTCGGCGAGGATTGCGGTGATGACACCCTTCCGTGGTGGTGACTTCGCTTTGGAAATATAGCTCTCAGCGACGGAATGGCGTGTGAATTCACCTACCTACATTTTCCTTCTAGAAGAATGACCTCCAGCGAAGGTACAGTGATCTAGCTTACCCTTGATGAATAGGTTAGTTTATGTTATACTAACAAACAGCTCTCCTTCCTTATGATTACGCTTCGAGAATACACATCATACAGTTCACTGCAAAGTGTTTGTGCTTTACGGGTATACACGGGGATCGCTTGATAAGTCCCAAGTCTCACACAGATATGACGATACTAGGCAGTTAGACGGTAACAGCGTATAGCTTAACTTTAGACTAGTTGTATCCATAGTTGCTGGTCAATAGCTTATTTAGTTTTCGAATGACACCATAGAATTATAAAAATCTTCGTGTCGCATCCTCGGAATATAGTAAACTGAAATACCAAGTTTAGTATTCTAATGCCATTTAGTTCTTGAGCTATGCTGTCCATAGGCATACATACCCGCGAGTGCACCTTTTTCTAAAAATTGCTTTACCTAGTAACTAGACGAAGTATAATATGTAATTCAAAAATGGTGAAATATCACCGGAAATACACCTTTCGAGACTCCCTGTATATATAAAAATAAATATTGTAGAAGGACTCACGAGCACATGCGCGACTGCTAATATCGCATGTCAAAAACAAAAATTCTGTAAATACCAATTTTAGTTTAGTAAGTTTCAATGGTACAACAAGAAGATTTCCAGGAAAATCTTCCAACCTCAAACTATAATTTACGATTAACAGAGCCTAGATGGGGTAACAGGTGATGTCCTCTGTTTTTTGGGATGTACGCGGAATCATTTATATGCAGAAAGGAAGAACGATAAATGGAGAGTATTATGCACTGTTCCTGCACCGGTTGAACGGAGAAATCAGGAAAAAACACCCTCATCTGGCAAAGAAAAAGATTTCCTTCCATCAAGGCAATGTAAGTGTGCACATCTGCGCAGTTTCAATGGCGAAAATTGTAGAATTAAGGCTCAAATTACAACATCCACCACATTCACCAGATTTGGCCACCCAGTGACTTTTTTTTTCCAAATTTAAAAAATGGCTCGGCGGAAAACGTTTCACATTTAACAAGGAGGTTATCGCCCATATAGATGTCTATTTTGAGGACCTTCCGAAATCCTACTTTTAGTAAGGCTTACAACATTTGAAGAAACGCTAGGAAAATTGTGTATAGCTGAAAGGAGATTATGTTTAAAAAAGAAAAAAGAAAACCTACCAAAATAATTTGTTTTTCTATCTTTTTCTAAGGATTTATAGATCATCTCTCGTACTCTTTCGCCACCACCTTTTGGGTTCAGTCTACAGGCTTTAACTATATTTCTGCAGAGCAATTTCCGTTGTAGAAGACTGCGATTAAGAACAGGAAGGGGTATGTTAGCCGACTCCTCCTGGCAGACTTTCCAAAGTCTTTCAATTGTGATGGGACGCCGAGAAGTAAGGCGCAGTTGTAGCAAATCAAATCCACAAAAGTCCATTGGTGATACATCTGGTGCCTTTACAGGCATCCTATTAAATGTTATCACGTTGTTGACATCTATTTGCACAGCTTTCCAATGTAGTAGTGCTGGAAAGATCGAGAAATGTGACTGGATGATTTATGAATGTGCATCCATACATTTGGGGTATCCTCTCCATATAAGAGGGGAATCTGTTTGTCAAAACTTGGCTGCATGTTCTTTGATAGCAGGTTGCATTAATTTTTACATTTTTTGGCAACTCTGTGGATGACAAGTATTCCCGAAGAGCAATAACCTGCAACCTCCATGAATCCCTTGTAAAACTTTTTCTTGTTCTCTCGAATGAAGTTTGAGCGCCTCAGTTGTCCCACTTGAAGGTAAAAAACTGCCCGGGGTTTGTTTGTGTCATCTAGTTAAACCCGCTTTATCTTAAGAAGCCACCCATGCCACTTTTCTCTTGCTAAGTGGTAAACATAGATTTTTCTTGCATTCTCTGATATGCCGCTCTTTCAAGGCATGTCGTCATGCTATATAGGTCCGTTCTAGATCCAAACTGATGTGTATTATTCGATTCAAGTCTCATTATATGTTGCAATGATTCTTCCTGTTGGTGTGATTTCTTGAATCATAAGCTACTACGTCTTTAGGACGTGCTATTTGTATTGTTTTTTGTTTTTTTTTTCGCATTGAACCTGAGATTGGAATCCATTTTTGTATAGCTTGTTATACGGGTCACACACAGCTTACTTATGTTAAGACCTATCTGCTTGCAGTTTCCACTACTACTGAAAGGCTGTAACTGCCATCGGAAAGCCCAACAATGTCACAAATCAGTGGAATTAAGGAGCAAACCTTGGCTAAGACTGATCTAGCAGACTGCAGGCACACATAGTGAGCTATTGCCATAATAAGCACAGCAGTTTTGATCAATGGCAGGAATGGGAGGATGATACAAATTGGTCCAAGTATAAATGGAACAACCTTCCTAAAACCATTTCTACAAATATTTATCTCGATTAACACGAAGTATATAGGTCAGTTAGAAAGAACAGTTTTTGAAGGATGGCGGAAAACTCATGTGAATCAAACACATAATATAAGCGTCCTGTTAAGAAACATATTCCCTTGAAATGATTTCTTCCAAATAGCTTTGAAACTTTAAATAGGTTATTACTAAATAATTTAGTCTAAATCCGTGATGTGAGCTCATCAGCGTTTTCAGGATCAAGACATTTAGCTGTGCAGTTTATGAAGTTATTGCTACCCAGTGTGCATGAAAACTGCTGTAAATTCTCGAAGCTGAGCCTAATCGTGCAATGCTTCGCCGTTACATGGCGTAGGTCTATAATGCAATAACCAACTCAACTGTAAGAGATAATAGCCGGAGCGCAATGCAAAGCCGACAGCAAAAATTGAAAGGCGTTTTCAGATATGCGTTGCTCCCGTAAATTAATAATCACCCGCGGGAGAAAATGGCGATGCTTTTCAACGATTGGATTCATTCATACTTGCACAATTTTTATCCAATTATTGTTCAAAAGTTTTCAATTGACGTCTCTCATTCAATTTTGCGCAAAGCCTCCAATCTCTCTTTCGTCTGTATACAGAATGCTGCGAAATAACCGATAAATGTGTAACAGACGTGCTTTGGAAGGTTAGTGATACAGGAAAACATCGTTTTGAATTTCCTGCTCGGCCAGCACACACTTTAATTGCGATATAAACTGCACCATCAGCCTTGTTGCATGAGCATGAAAGAAAATGAAATGGGATATTTATAGATGCTCTTTAAAATCTGTGGTCCTCAGCGTCTCGCTCGCTCTTTGTTGGGCGTGAAAGACCGTTTAGTTATGCTCAACGGCCTCTTTATCAGGCATGAGGTTATTTTACATGACATAAATTTACAACACGGGGCCAATGGCTTTACCTCCCTTTCGAAGAAAGCCATGCTAAGGATTTTACACCCAAAAAATCATCGTCTCCGCCCGATTTGAACCAGCGATCTTGGGCACATGAGGCTAGCATAGTAACCACAACTCCACGGAAGCGACATGAAAGAAAAGCATTGGATTCTACTTCAAAATGCAGCAATTAGCCTTTAATTCAACATTTGAGAACTAAAAACCGTATGTATACGATGTTGCCCCGCAGATGCGTATCATTTCGCACTCCATTTTCCCGCTTTCCACGATAATGTAGGCACACCTTTGAAACGAGGTAACGAAAGTGGAGACTGTTGGACAGGACATACCCAATAAAGGAGGCTCCAGGGCAATAACATTTTCAAAGGTACCATAGAAATGTTATTTTGGAGATCTATCCACAATTTTAGGTTAGTTTCCGATGACATCAGTCGCTGGTTCCTGTATTATATAAACCTGCAGAAGCTAACAAAGAAAAGTTTGAAATGAGAAGTGCTAAGCTGGCCAAAACACCAATTATTTTAACGTAAAGAAATGCAGAATTTTTATGCAGCTACATCACAACCGCTACATAATGAGAAAGCTAATTTGATGAAAATCGACCAGGCTCTTAGCTTTTTTGGTTTTGTTTTTAACTTTATGATGATTCTTAAAAATAAAGCAATCATTTTCCTACCTAGTATGGAGAAGTCGTCACTTTGTTGAAAACGTATTTCCTGTTTTGTGAAGTTTTTTTATTATTCTAATAATAATTGCTTGTATATATTCAAATGTCTAAAATTGTAACTTTGTTATGCAACCTCTTGTTTCCCCTAGATTGTTATGTATTGAGTTATTTTTATTTATTTATTATAAATGTTTATTTTATAGATAAGGAAGGATTAGATGCAGGAAAATTTGAAGGGTGTATTATTTGTAGGAGCCATGGTTGGAATAGCACGGTCTGGCGTTTCTGGATCAGTTTCCGTCTCTCAGTGTATAAAAATTGCCTTAGTTTGGACAGCTTAGAATCAGCGAGATTGTCCAACATCTGTAACCATTTAAAGGCATCCATTAACAACCAAATAAGGAAATTCTGTAATGGGGGGTTCAGCATCGGCAGATTCAGATGTAAAATGTGATTGGTGAAGGGTTCCAACCGTCCGGAACCCAAATGCGACAGTTTCCTAAAACTCAAGTCCATATCGCTGCTTTACCGGAACATTCAAGCAATCGACGTGGAAGGGAATCTGCTGCATGGCAAATTGGGCAGTTGCTGGGGATGTTAGTTTGCCACATGCTAAGGAGAAACAGTGTGCAAGACACTGCCAGCAGACAACCTGGTATCTCCCTGCATAGAGACTTTCTATGCCCATGCAGCACCAAAAGTACTGCGAAAGGGTTTGAACATAACATTCTGGAGTTAAAAACACTCTGAAATTGTATAACTTAAAACGTATGTGCTTCGAGTGCTTTGTAGATAGCATCCAGTTGTCCAGGAAAATTGTAGTGTTTGGACTTTGTTGAATGCTTTATTTAAATATTTTATGTGAGCTAAATAATTAAATAACATGTGTTAGTTGAATATAGTACACTCTTATGTACAACACACTTTGTATGCATAGAGAAGGCAAGAGAAGAATAAGAGTGGGAGGGAATCACAAGAGCATTCCCAGTCCACAACAACGTGGACAAGACTGTGGATCTTCAAGCACGTTAATTTACTCTATTTATTTGAAAGTGATCGAAGGTGCTTTATAACACTTCAGGTTAGCAGAGATGTGAATGAAGTGCATCGAATAGTATTCGAATGAGCCCGAGACCACTAAAAATAGTTTATTTTTATTTGTTTCTTGATGTCCAGGGGGGGGGGGATTAGAAGCATCTTGGGCAACTAATCCCGCTGGAACCTTGAGGCTGGAAGATAGTCACGCTACCCTTAGATTACGGTAGTGTATGTTACAATTTATATGTATTTCAATTTGGAATGCCATTTCATATTTTGTCGTATCCTTAAAATGAATGGAACATATAAAAATAATTTTCTTCAGAATTGATTTCTAGAAAATTGAAGACGTTTCTGCACAGTTCATTTACAAGTGGCAGCTTATTGTCTTAATAGTATTGCAATACGTTTGAAATCACTTCAGATAAGCAATTTGTGTTCCTCGTATTGGATACTTCTTAAAAGTATCTTCGTGTTTTCAACTGTCTTTTTCATTTGAAATGAATGTGCGGCAGAAATGGACCCATACACTCTCCCATTATGCAGTATCACGCCTTTCAAAGGCTCCTCTTTGATGAACCTATAAAAAGTCTCCACTGAGTAGAATCATGTTCAGTGTCATGAAAGTGCATTAACTCGTTTATGTTTTTGCAGTAAATCAAGAACTCAATCTGTGGAAAAAAAAAAAAAAAAAAAAAAAAAAAAAAAAAACTATTGAAGAACTAGAGAAGGTATTGCACTCCACCAAAAATTCGATACTGAGATTTCACCGGAAATATATGTTTTAGGGTCCCCTGTATCCAAAAAAAGCATTTCCAGAAAAAGGTCCGTGTGTGTGTTTGTCCATGTGTCTGTGAACACGATAACTCAAAAACGAAAAGTCGGTAAAATACCAAACTTGGTATTTAAGTTTCGTGTCTTCCAGGGATACGACACGAAGATTTTGAGAAACCCCCCACCCGAAACTAGCCTTTACATGGAACTTTTTTCGAAAATTTTGATTTTATAAAAAATGGCTCTAACGATTTTGATTAAAATATCGTATATTAAAGATATTTACCTAACAAATAAAATGTATATTTTTAATTTTCTGGGAATAGCCTCTGAAGACTGCTTTATTCTGAGTGAATTTTACGGAATTTTGCATAACTGCTAAACCGTAACTGCTATCTTCTATATACGGCAAGATAACCATACTTCGTTCAAATTCTCTTAATACTATGCGTTTCATTTACATAGATCGCGTATATACCCGGCCTTAGATCACGTATATGCGTGGTTCGCTTTCACTGAAATGACCTCGCTATTTTTCCAGAGTGACTACTAGTAAATGATCCATTCAAGGCTACATATCTGTGACATACTGTGACAAGTTCGGTTTGTGCCTTCGGTTCGAGCTGTAAAGTCGACGATGTTCACTGTGTATCTCAGAAGCGAAAGTTTATTTAATGTATTATTATGTTTTGTATGAATTACATTATATTATTCTTTTTGCTCCTCGGAAATGGCTACCGAAACTTGAGCTTGAACAAAAATGTGTTATATTTGATGTATACGTAAAAACCGAATCATGTGTAGACAGATGTGTACACAATTTCAGGATAACTTTACAAATTTCCTGGTACACCAGTTCCGGGGAGAACAACTGTCAGATGTCTAGTTAATTTATTAAGGACAATACAATCGTTAAACGCAAAACCTAAAACGAAAAGGGAAGTGTTCTAACAGAGGGAAAAGTTGATGAAATTGGAGCAGCATTCTTCTCCGGTGAAATATCTAAGAATGTTAAGCAGCTAGTGGGTGTTTAATAACCCTCTATTCATGGAGTTACTAAGCTTTAAAATTTAAAATCCCTACAGAGTGACTATTCTTCATGAATTAAATCTCAATGTATATGGACAAGACTTTCAAAACAACAAGTACTCATATAGTTCATCTTACTATAACTCACGAGTAAGTAAAACAGGAGTTTTAGAACGGAAATCCCTAGTGAAATAGACGGTGCGCAGAGTATCTAATAATGCGCCAAATCTGCGGCCGATAATACAAGGAACACACTGCAGTAATTGGTGTTAATCTGCAGCACTTCACTCGGTAGTTTAAGCAATAAGTGAACGCAAACGCTCTCGACATCAGTGATATAGCATAGGCTCAACTCATCTGAGTAAGAGTACACGCGTATACTCCACCACAAAACTCGTAGTCAATATGTCACTGTGCAAAGGTCACGTCAAAATACTTGAGGCCGCTTGATCACCCGTAAGAATAGCTTGCCCTCAATGCTGCATGGTACTACAAGTTGCAGGTAGCCTCTTGTGAGTCAAGAGTTGCTCGCTGCGCGCACACAAGGTGGAACAGCCTTAATGACGTATAATAATAATAATAATAATAATAATAATAATAATAATAATAATAATAATAATCTATAGAGTTGCCAGTATATGTCGTCACTTTTTTCAAAATCCTGGGATAAAGATAATTTTTAATACATTTTAATATATTAGGAAAAATTATTGTTCTGCATAAAAAAGCAATTAACAGATCACTTCTGAATTTCCGTATCCAACAGACAATTAGAGATGACCATGGCAATATTAACTGGTGAAGAAAAACGTTATACTTGCCTAAATCAGCTGATACTTTTCTGTTACCAATGCCGAAGCAGCTTTGCCCCTCTAGAATTTAAATGTTCGACATCCTTAACAATCTCTCTATAAAATTGACAGTATCGAATAATAATCATCAACGTTGACTTTGCACTTCATTGGAGAGTTCAGAGCTTGAGATGGTATCTCTGACTATTGCAGAATAGGTATCTAAGTTACAGAATATTTTTTGGCATCTAGAAAACTAACTGAAGTTTGGTGACACACGTTACATTTGCACTACTTTTCCGCGTAATTACCATGTCCTTTACAAAGAAAGTAATCCTGTCGTGTTGCTTCTTTAACCAAAACGGCGAAGTTCCGATTCTCTTTCGAAACTAGGAAAGAGATTAAAATGGCTGGGGGCTAAGGCGTCGCCATGGGAACTTCGAGAGCGTCCGCCAACACATTCCTCTCATATCGCGGTATACTGCTTCCACACCATTTTGGTGATACCGTAAAAATAATAAACATGACCAAATTATTTCGATGGTCCGCTGTTGTCTTGAGATATAGTAATATGAGTACTTAATCCAACAAAAGCATTTTTGGAAATAACTTCGTAAATAGTATGTTTGTTTATATGTATAGAATAATAAAAAATGTAGCAAACTTATTTTGATGGTCTACTATTCAATTTTTCTGTTTAAATATTTAGTAATATCGAACTCAGGTGGTAACGTCTAAGGCCCACATAGTCACGGATTCAAACATTCGGCTGGACCAAATATGAATGAAGATTTCTTCGCGGGTTTCCTAGATCGTTAGGTGAATGACGGGCTGGTTAATGTTTTCAGGAATTTATGACATTCCCTTTATCACTGTATTTCATTTTCTTTATCACCGAAATAACGGGCATTGGGCTCAAACCCAACCTGGATATGCTATGATTCAAAGTTTGATTAATCCTTGACAGGTTCTGACATTGGCTTGTTATTCTTTGTGGTATCACGAGGATAATCCGAGAGAGCAGCAGGAGATATTAATAATATGAGTGCCGAATCCAACAAAAGCATTTTGGAAATAACTTTGTGCAAGAGTATTTGTGTGACCATAACCAAGCTAAACTAAGAGTGAGATAAATACAAAACTTTGCATTAATGTGTCTCCTTTTAAGAATGTAAGGGGATGGTTTTCAAAGAGCTTCTTCACTCTAAAAATCTTCAAGATGTGTGTTTTTTAATTTACTCAAAAATAAATCTAAAGGTTTTGATTCAAATGTCATAAATTTTAACTGTTGGCATGACATAGCCTATAAGCTCCCTTTCATTCTTATTGCATTGTACATAACTGGGAAGCCGCGAGGTGCAAGACAAAAACTTCCTATAAGAAAAATAAACTTCTTATGCCAGCAGTCATTGCGAATCATGTCTGTTGTTCTTTAAATCTCCTTACATTCTAATAGTGTATACAGAATCGTTAAGTGGCGCTTTTTTATTTTCTGTACTGCGTACATAGAAGGAACAAAAAGTATTGTACTCCAACCAAACACTTGATATCGATATTTCACCTCACATACGTTTTAAGGACCCCTGAATCCAAAAACTAAAAGAAAAAGTCCTGTGTATGGGTTTACGCGTGGGTGTGTGGGCGTGAATGCTTAGGTGTCCTGCGTATATGTGGTGTGTGGGTGTGTGTGTGTGTTTATTCAAACACAAAAAGGAGTTATACCACGAAACTTGGCATTGACGTTCAGTAGCCTTCAAGAATACGAACCAAAAAGTTCCAAAAGAATCTCCGCAACCTAGCCTACTCTTTAGAAAATGTTTTGACATTTTTGATTTTATCAAAAATGGTTCCAAGACTTTGATTCAAATACCATATGCCTAAGATATTTTCTTGACAGCCGAAATGTAGATATATCTTTAAGTTTCTGGTCTGGCTTACAAAGCCCTCTTCATTCCATGACTTTTGCATAACTGGTAAATCGCAAGAGATCTTACTATAAACTTACTACACAAAAAGTGTAGATATTTTTAAAGCTTCTTCAATCTCGTTTAAAAGCCTAACGATTTTCTAAAATGGAAAATTGTATGTTTTCCTTGACCATGCAAAAGGGATGGAATTTCAAAACCATCACACAGTGTCTCACTTTTTAAATTTTTTGAATCTCGTAAAGCTTTTTATATTCTCCCAATTCGCTTTTAGCTATAAGAAAATAATAAGGCAATACCTCCTGAACTGTTTTCTTGATTAACATGAAGTAGATACTAGCATAAGCGTTTGTAAGAACAGTTTGTTCAACAATAAGTAGGGAAAGTCATGAATACAACGCATAATTTTTTTTTTTCGAGAGCCCGTAAGATAAATGCTTCGTACATTGAATGTCTTCGTAATGAATTATATTGATGTAATGTAATGAATTGTATTGGTAATGAATTGAATAATGTTTCCAAATAACACATTTTCAATTCCGTGATAGGTTTACTGAAAACATCCTGCTAATATTAACGAATGTAGATAGAAATCTTAGTTCTTGAATGATAATTTGTGGAAAATTAATGAATGAAAAATATCGAATGACATAACAAACATTCACACTGACTTAGCTAACACAATATACCCATACGAGTACACATTTTACTCAGAATAAGTTGCAAGAATGATTAGGTTCGAAATTCAAGCTAACTCTCGTTCGTCGACAGACCTTATAGCTAGTTTACTAGCAAAAAATATAGCAAACTGCTCATCACTTGCTCATATAATCAGTGCGAAGGTTTGCAACTATATTATTTATAGTCTTATACCTAGTGTTCATGCTACTGTTAATTGAGCGTGGGTCGGAAAGTAAGGCACAATCATTTTATAGCAAAAGTTTAATAGGTACCATTACAAACAAATGCACAACAGAAAAGGCATATTTTTCTATTTTTCTACGTAGTTGCTAATTTTCTCAACACATTTCTTCCATCGTGATAACAGTTTCAAAATTCCCTGTTCATATAAGTCCGTTAGGTTTTAATATAACCATCTGCGGGCTACTGTTTTCGCTTCTGCATCTGAGTAAACGTTTAAAGGTTAGAAATTTCTTCATGGGACCAAAGAAACGAAAGTGCGAAAACGTCAGGTCTGGAATGTATGGAAGATACTCCCAACCAAATTTGCTGATTTTCTCACGAAAAGCTGCAGCAACAAGGGGGCGAGCATTGTCGTGAAAACGTTTGACACTTTCAGCATGTTAATATATTAACAGTGTTTGTTACAAGGGTACGACGCAACTTTACCAATGTTTTAATGTAGCCTGCAGCATTCACAGTGGTCCGTGTGCAGCAAAGTCCACTAATACCATTCATAGTCCAAAATACTGTCACAAGCAGTTTACGAACAGATTGAGTCATCTTGAATTTTTTCTTTACCGGGGAAGCAGTATGTTTCCACTCCATGGTCTGCTATATTTCGACCGTGCAGTGGTACGCCCTCATCACCAATGACCATCCCCCTTCAGAAAGCCATGTCCTTCTGCAGCGTCACACGATAAGTGATTCACGCTTGTCATCATTTGCTGCACCTTGTCGTCTGTCAGCTTCTTAGCTATCTAGCGAGCACTACATTTCCGAAATTTCAATGTTTCATGCACAATATCGTACACTGCACAATATGAAATGTTGAACTGCTGATGAGACAAGGCTCGCAGTTGAATCCGCCTCATTTGGCTCTGACATTCTGCTGCCGGTCATCCGGAACCTGGCTCATCACAGCTGTCTTCGAGGAATGCTCACCACCTGAAGACATTGCTACCGTCCATTCAGTCGTCCCCATACACGCCATGCATGTCCCTGAGAATTTTGCTCGGGATATGCCCTTTATTTCATATAAATCCCACTACACCTCGCTGCTCTTCAAAAGTGGACGATAGTAACACGCGAGCCATATTTTTTGTTTAGTTCACGCTTCTTTCGCTTTAGCTCCACATGAGAAACAAACAATCTATTTCTTAGTGAAATGGCAACATCCCAGCAGCCACACTAACGCAGAAAAAAATATATTGTGCTTTACTCTCCAATCCACCCTAGTAATTGCAAAGTTGGTTATGTAAGACTACCCAGTATTGCAAAAACAAAGAAACGAAGCATTTCTCACTCATAATCAGCAGAGAGAAACAGTTCGAAACAATTCAACTAATTTTTCGCCTATACCATTTCCAGAGATTTTTTATCCCGAAAATGGATTTATTTAAAAGCATGCGTTTCTATTAGAAATTATGATAGTAGTGCCCCAGTTTTACAAGGTTTTCCGTCTTCCAGTTGCCCGATGCCATTGTTCTCTTTTTTTCTATTCTTCCTCCACAAAACTCTGGTTTTCACTATCTGCTGTATTCCATTCCTACAGGTAATTCAGGGACAACATCTTGTTCTTCATTTTGGTCTAGTTCACTCAAATATCTGTGTTAAAATTCTTCCTTCCTTCATTCTTGTTAGTGTCCATACCATTTCAATTGTTTATTTTGGATATTATCTGGTATAGTTTCATGTATATTCAAGATTTCTCTAATTACTTCATGCCTTTTTCTATTTAAACGAAATCCTAGCAGTCCCTTGACATTTTAAGCACGATATATAAATATGTATTTATTTTTGTAATTTAGTATTCTTTAAAATGTTTCTACTCTATTAAATGGATGGCAGTTTGGATATTAATTTTTTCTTAGAAGAATTCGTAATGTTTAAAATGGGCCTTTCACATTTCCTAAGGAAATCATATTTGTCCAGGTAAATAGCTGTCATTAATACTTAAACCTCGTGAAAAACTGTTCCTAGTTATTTTCTAATTTCTCTACCACGTACCTAGTAGGTGGATGGTTTTTATTGTTTACAATTTGATGCTTGTAATAAGTAATTCAAACTCTAAACTTTATATTCATAATCTTAATTACAATTTCACCGGAAATACATGTTTTGAGGACCCTTAAATAAAGAAATTTACAGGAAGGTCTGAACTTGCGTGAGTGTCTGTTGTCTATAAGCAGCATAAATCTAAAAAAAAAAAAAACTTTGCTATTAAGTGCAACATTTTCCAAAGATGCAACAAAAATATTTTTAAGAATATCCCACAGCCCCCAAATAATCCTCATATACAAATATGTTAAAAACTAATACTTTCTGATAAACGGCTCAACTATTTTGATTATAATACGAAATGTTTAAGATCATACATAGCAATTAAACGGATATCGAATTTTCTGAGAAAAGCTTTTGAAGTCCTCATCCGGTGGTTCCGAGTTCGATTCCTGGCTGGGCGGGGAAGTTTTGTTTTCAACCAGAATGATTCCCTATCCCCTTATTCATGCTGGAAGTATGAATATGTAAGTGCATGTGCGTGTGTTAAATATATAAAATGATTAACCTGACGTTCTTAACCTACAAATAATATGAGTTGTTTCACAAATCAAAGTCACCGATATAACTATTGAAGATAAAGGGGGCTACACAAATGAAACAAATCTCTTTAACACGAAGTACCCCATATAAACATCACAATCTTCGCCGAGATGCCTTTTATTATTAAGTCTGGTCGATTTTTACTTATTTATCGCTGTAGAAAGAGTATGAAAATTTAAGATCAGCGTATAAGGTTCAGCTCTTAAATATCTGAGCATCACTATTCAATAACGAAATTTATAATGTACAATCTATAAAATTCTCATTTAAAGTGAAGTTAGATAGAAAAAATCTGATGTGTTCTATTCACATATCTTTCTCTAGCTGTTCCACAAGCGAACTAAGCTTACAAACGATTATTCTTTTAATATGCGTCATGTTAATCGAGTTAAACATTGGCCATATTACTACATATGAGGAATACACTAGGCTAAAACGATAGTCAAATATTTTAAAAGCGATAAGTGAAAAACTGAAGTTCGGTTCGTTTTACATTGCCAGAAAACAACATAAAGATGAAAAGAAAGGTGTCACCGTTTGAGAAAAGCTACGTAAGTAAAATTGAAACCAATAACAAGGATAATCTCAGAAACAGTCAACTCTACAACAAAAATGTATATGATATAAATTGTGTGTTTTAACAGGACCTACATTTTTGTGTAGTAAGTTTTCGTCGATTTTTTACGGTTTAGCAGTTATGAAAATTTCAGCTAAATTCATCTAGAATGAACAAGTATTCAGAAACTATTTGCAGAAAATTCAAGGTATACATTTTATTTGTCATGTAAATATATTTAATGTACAGCTTTTAACCAAGTTCGTTAGAGGCGTTTTTGAAAGTTTTCCAAGTATATAAATAGTTTGGGGTGGGGAATTTTCTTGAAAATATTCGTGTCACATCCTTGGGAGATATTAAACATTGATTGGCATTTAATGGAATTTTCGTTTTTGAGTTATACAGTTCACAGACACACATAGACACACAGAAAGACACGCTCACATTTTTCTAAAAATGCTATTTTTGGATTCAGAGGGCCTAAAGGCATATATTTCTGGTGAAATCTCGGTATCAAATTTTTGAGTGGAATGCAATACCTTCTCTGTCTACTATGTACGTTATACTACCGACGAAGCTATAATATTTTGCGAGACAACTTTGTATATTCTATATCGTTTATTAGTAAACGATAGCTCATGTGAATATAACACGTCAGATGTTTTATTAATGCTACCGGTAAGGAATTAACGACGCATTTTAATTTAAACATGCACTGTCTTCCATGTAAACCACAAATTGAAACAGATATAGTTTTTAACTATTAGGTTGAAGCTGGTTTCCCACTTAATTGAAGTGCACATTTCTGTATCTTACCTGTACTTTCCTACCCTCGCAAGTAGGCTTCCCGCGGACCAAGCTACACATATACGATCTCATTGTCAAGAAATATCAGGTGAAGAAAACTGGCTTATACCAGCTGCGGCAGGAGTGAAGATTTTAGAGCAGTGTGAATGGGAAACCTGTTTCTCATGCTGACTGCCAGTGGTAAACACACCATATTTAATACACGGTCTTACGATATAACACCTAAATGCTTATTACTGCTAGAGTTAGATTTTTACTTTCTCTACACGTACTATGTATATAGTGTATAGAGAAGGTATTGTATTGCACCCAAAAATTCGATAACGAGATTTCACCGGAAATACATATTTTGGGTCCCCCTGAATCCAAAAAAAGCATTTTTGGAAAAAGGTCCGTGTGTTTGAGCGTGTGTCTGTGGACAGCATAGCTCAAAAACGAAAAGATCGTTAAATACCAAACTTGGTATTTAAGTTTGGTATCTTCCAAGGATGCGACACGATGATTTTCAAGAAAATCCCCCCACCCCAACTACCCTTTACATATTTTCTCAAAAATGGCTCTAACGATTTTGATTAAAATATTGTGTACAAAAGATGTTTACCTGACAAATAATATGTATATCTTGAATTTTCTGTGAATAGCCTCTGAAGACTACTTTATTCTGGAAAAATTTTGCATAACTGCTAAACCGTAAGAGATGGACAAAAACTTAACACACAAAAAATGTAGAGCACATTAAAACACACAATTTATGTTATATACATTTTTTCAAGGAGTTCATCGTTTTTGAGATATTCCTTGCTTTTGGTTTCAGCTTTAAAAAACTTGTACTTTTCTCATACAGGAATTTGTCAACTCGAGTCCATACAAACAAAGAAACTTCAGTCACCTAGTAACCAGCTTTTTACTTTAACCTATGATAACTTACAAGGAAGCAAGTAATAGACTATTTCTGCTAATTTTTTCGAGATTAGCTTGAAGTAAATAGAAAACTAAGTTTATTAATAATAATTTGTTACACAGAAGTAGAGAAAGTCATGTGAATGGAACACATCAGATTTTTTTTCATAATTATGTGCTTCAAATTGAAGATTAAAAAATAAATGGTTACCACTTTGAAAGTACGAAAGGTTTTCATTTGAAGTATTATTATTGTCATATCTCTTTTATATTTTACCTACCATAATTATTTATTGCTCATTTCTCCGCCTTTAACTGTCGTTGGTTTAATCTTACTTTTGATCTACCGATAGCAAAGAAATGTTTTGAAATTGAATACAATCACATAAAAGGGCTGTAAACCTATAAGAATTTAAAAATGTTAAAGATCGAAATATTTACATTAGTGTAATTCGAAAATGTGTTAAATGTCGGAAAATTCAAAAAATGTAAGAACCGGGAAAAAGTGTAAAAGTTTAAACGCTGTAAAATTGAGGAAAGCCGTTTAAAAACACCGGAAATGCTTACCATATGTATTAAGATAGAATCCATTCTCTCTACTAAAGATTTTCCACAAACATCATTTTATACATTAAGCTAGGACGAAGATATGGCAGGAACGTTTGCGCTTCACGAACTTCTAATGTATTCCGAAATAAGTATTGTTTTATTTCGTACATGGGTTTAATGAGATTTCAGGACCTATCTATATATGCACCTGAAATTGTTATTTCCGGAGTGCACTGCTCAGTATATAAGGGAGGGTTGGAAAAGAAAGTCCTCAAGCGGACAAGAAGCCGTGCATGTTACCTAAACTATAAGACGTAGTCAGAAGTAGATTGAAAACTCTACACTTCTACTTTATAACTGTTAGGTATGAAAAATAAAAATGTCACCTCCTTTCTAAACAGTTTACGAAACAGAGTAATCCCAGAATATTTTTATTTTTGGCAACTTATTTAGCAAATGTTAGTAAAAAAAACTTACTAAGTAGAGTAATATAAAATGCGTTAAACTTTATTTAATATTTATAAAAACAATACCAATTAATGTTGATAAAATCCATAGCTCATTATGCTACAACTCGTTATGGAATTTGCGATATCTGACAGGATTTTTTGTAACGTTCATACTCCAGAGGAGACAAGGATTTTTACGAAATGAAAACGTTTAGTTCTCGCCACTTAAGAATGAAGAGTACCAACGTTGAACGGTTACTATCATATCTTGTGTAACAGTAATTTTTATATAATCAATTTTTATTGATCTGATCACCTCTAAATAAATAATTTTCTACTCTTTCCGCATATACAGGATGTTAAAGAACCGCGCCGAAACAATTAAAAGGGGTTATAGACGTGTCTGATATAATTAATTTCAGATAGGAAATGCATGGTCCACGGCTAAACAAAACGGAGTTGTAAGGTGATAAACAAATTCGTTTCAAATGCAGATACGTCGATATTAAATCAAATTCAAGAGTAAAAACCTGGCTTGGAATGTCTTTAAAATGATATGCGAGTTTAGAAATATCGATTTTCAGCAACTCGTAATTCGCGTGCTTAAGATTTACTAGTATAAGGTTCTCTCAAATCTAGAACAGAGCATTCGACAGTCCTTGGATTAACTTCCTTCTTTTATTATATAAGCTATTAAAGGGATATTTATTTAATTGCTCCTCTGACTCAATGTGTAACGCCAAAAGCTGATGACGAAGGTCATAGGTGCGTTTCCTGCCTTGGATTTAAGTTTCCTTTCTTCGTTCTTTTGTGTATACGGAGAAGTGGAGAGATTCAAACTCGAAAACAATACTGCCAATTGTGAGAGTTAATGTTATAACCATTACACAAGAAAGGTACGCTTTCCAACGGCCGTTTGTTTTTGTTCTTGTGCTCTCGAATGCTATCATCATTGAACACACAATCAGAGAACTATCTCACAGTACTTATTTAAGATACCTTTTTATTATCTAAAAATATTTCGGTATAGTTCATTAACACCTGCATATGCAATTAAGTGTAGCACATAAAATACGAATTACCTTGGGTTTTTTTGTGTACCTATGAATATATAGTTTTAATGCATTGTAATGCATGCGTTATGGATGAGCGTACGAGCGCTTTGAGGTACCTCCATTCATATCTGACATCTGCTCTAAGAATGTTAATTAACTCTTGAATACCTAACTACAGCGCTAATAAGAATTATAATGGTATTGCACATACATTTTGCATGTAAAATCACAGAAACTACCTGGAAATTAAAACGAATATGTTTGCACTCGCCACAATACTTTGCTCAAATGTTGTAGTACCGACCTGTAAAGGTTCAAACCGGTTGCCGTGTGCTTGAAATCGTTTTATAGTTTGCATTGAAGAAAGTGGGCAACTAGGAAAAGGAATCGAACGGGATGGCTCAGTGATAGGGTCTGGAGATTCATGTTTGGAAGTTGTTTCCTATCTGAAATTACATATATCATGTTTGGACGTTTCCGACCCCGATATAGTTGATTATCCTGACAAAAGATTGTTTCGTGGTTGTCGGACGAATGCTGGGAACCATTCAAATGTGCCATGAATTTTCCTCTCTTTCATTTCTCTCATTCCTCTCTTCATCTTTCCGAGTGGCAATCGGATCGTGGACTGGGATGGGTGCAAAGCAAATATACCAAGAGCAAAGAACTGCTTCAACTCTGCATTCGTCCTTGTGGTAGAGATGGTATTCATGGTAGAATCATGATGTCGGTTTGGGTGGCTCACGGGCTGTCCTACTCATCCCAAAGCCGCGTATTCAAACCTGACCCAGACCGGTGGTTTTTAAGTGTACCTAAAGATTTACTGGCATGTAAAAGAACTATTATAGGACGAAATGCTGGCACATGGCGGCCTGATCCTGGTAATTAACAGCGTCGTTAAGAAACAATTATTTATTCATTATTTATTTTTTCTGCATCGCAATTACTCTAATTTCACCATGGTGGTATTGGAGGGAGATTCAATGAACAATTTGGAAATTTAGGGACTCCTCTACGTTGTGTCTCTTACCAAAAATTTAGACACCCCATGTATATACTCAATTTATCCCTTCCTGCCAGGACGCAATAAGCCTAGTATAACATGCAGTGCAGAAATTATCCTTTACGAAAATCAGCGTTTCAAGCGAGTATATTGTCGCGGAATATCGCTCAACCTCTATGCTGAATTTTATCTCCACAGTCATCTCCGTTTTCATATCCTGGTAAATCTCTTTCATTTCACTCAAAAGCTTACCGAACGTCTCATCTTTTTCGTCTCTCTGCTTGAGGCTAGCAACCTCAAAATTGATATGGATTGCATGTAGGATGCGAGCTTAGCTTAGTTCACTAGGACCGGCTGGAAGCTTCGAGGAAGGTTGCAATTATAATTCTCTATTCCCTTTCTAGTAGCTTATCTGCTTGTGTGAACAAACGCAATAAGACAGAGGCTTAAATAAAAAGCTATTTATTTTGTGTTTGACGCCGCCTCTAGCGTTTGACGTGAAAACTGTATTTATTTTGATAGGGAATACTGTAACTTTATCGATACAGTTCATAAAGTTGATTTTTATCAGCAAAACTTGTTAAGCTAAACACAAAGGATAGAAACTAAGATCTCATTAAAACAATACAACAACCCATCTCCATTACTACTCTAAGAAAAAAATCTGTTGTGTTCCCTTTACATGACTTTAATTATTCTATTTACTTCATCTAATCGAGAAATAATTAGCAGAAACAGTCTTATTACTTGCTTCCTTTTAAGTAGAAGCGAAATAAGGGAGTACCATAGGTTAAAGTGATAGTCAAAAGCTGGTTGTTATGTAATTGAAGTTCCTTTGTTTGTATGGACAGGAGTACACGAATTCCTGTATGAGGAAAGTATGTTTTTCAAAGCAGAAACCAAAAACAAGGAATATCTCAAAAACGATCAACTCCAAGAAAAAAATATATAACATAAATTGTGTGTCTACATTTTTTGTGTTTTGAGTTTTTGTCCATCTCTTACGGTTTAGCAGTTATGCAAGCTTCTGTAAAATTCATTAGGAATAAAGTAGTATTCAGCAGCTATTCCCAGAAAATTCAAGATATAATTTTATTTGTCAAGTAAATATCTTTAGTATACGATATTTTAATTAAAATCGTTAGAGCCATTTTTATGAAAATCAAAATTTTCGAAAATTTTTCCATGTAAAGGTTAGTATGTGGTGGGGAGATTTTTTTGAAAATCTTCGTGTCGCATCCTTGGACGATACCAAACTTTAATACCAATTTAGTATTTGTTTTTGAGCTATGCTGCCCATAGACCCACACACACATACACACAGACACACACAAAGACAGACAGACACACACGGATATTTTTCTAACAATGCTTTTTTTTTGGATTCAGGGGGTATCAAAACATATATTTCCGGTGAAATCTCAGTATCAAATTTTTGGGTGCAATACAATACCTTCTCTATATGTATATAGTACGTATAGAGTAAATAAAAAGCTTACAGGATTGCAGCCAGGAGCACCAGTTTACAGCTCCATCAAGCATTTGGAATTCTCACCATACAATAAAACTTCATATTGCTATCAAATAAATTCTTCTTAAGAGTGTACCAGAAGCTAAAGCCAAAGCATTGGAGTGAAACTCTTGAAAAAGAATATTAAAAATAAAACACTCTCAAGACTCATTTGCTAATTAGTCTAATTAGATTCAGTCATCCATACTCTGTTCTCAATCAGCTGAGTATATTGTTAACTTTGTTAAACTTGTTAATTTATTCATATAATTTAAGAATTAATTTATCTTCTTGTTATATTTTACACATGTTAGAGGCTATGTCTTGAGTCTGTTATATGTATAAAGTAAATTCTTAACCTAAATTACAACTGATTTGTATAGTAATCTTGTGATTGGTCAAATAATAAATAAAAAAAACTGTGCTTCAATTACATAACTTTCTCTATATCCTGAAACGAATTATTATTAATAAGCTTCTATCTACTTCATGCTAATAAGATAAACTTTAGCAGAAATGGTCTTATTATTTAGTTCCTTATAAATAGAATGAAAATACGAGAATATACATGCCTAAATCAGTAGTCAAATGTTTTAAAATGTGGTTCCGTATAGGAAAAGTTTTTAAGTATTTCAAAACTGAAACCAATAACAAAGAATATCTCGAAAACGGTCAATTCCACGAAAAAATGTGTATTACATAAAGTGTCTTTAAATGAGATTTACATTTTTGTGTCGTAAGCTTTTGTCTGCTTCTTGCGGTTTATCAGTTATGCAACATTCAAAAAAATTCATCCAGAGTAAAGTAGTCTTCAGAGTATACATTTTATTTATCATATAAATATTTTAAATGTAAGATATTTTAATGAAAACCTTTAGAGTCGATTTTATGAAAATCCAAATTTTCGAAATTTTGTCCATGTTAAGGGTGGTGGGATTTTCTTGAAAATCTTCGTGTCGCCTCCTTGGAATAGTTGAACTTAAATATCAAGTTTGGTGTTTAACGGATTTTTCGTTCTTGAGCTATGCTGTTCACACACACACACACACACACACACACACACACACACACACACACACACACACAGGCCGCGCCGTGGCCGAGTGGTTAGACCACTTACCTCTCACCTAGACGGCCGGGGTTCGATCCCAAGCGACCGCTGTGAGATCTGTGGTGGACAAAGCGGCGCTGGGGCAGGTTTTCTCCGGGTATTCCGGTTTCCCCCGCCATCGCATTCCACCGGTGCTCCATCATTCATGTATCACCAGTGTCACTATAAGTATTTAAAGCGGGCGTTAAACACAACCAAAAAAAAAACACACACACACATTTTTCTAAAAATGCTTTTTTTTGATTCCGGAGGTTTCAACACATATTTCCGGTGAAATCTCGGTATCGAATTTTTGGGTGCAATGCAATATTTTCTCTTTACACTATGTACCTATTATATGTGAAGAAAGTAAAAACTCAGTGCTGGTACATCTTAAGCAACTGATCTACGTTAGTGTGAGTACCTTGAAGCAAGCTTAAAGAGCATTCCTATCATTTTCTTCGTGTACTTGCCCCTATTATTTTGCGATTCTGTGGCAAGATTAGGTCGTTAATTAAAGAGAGCTACTGACAATCAACTGAAGCCGCTTAAAGCCTGTAAGCTGTTTCTCCAGCATTTAGCTAAAATAACTGTTTGAAGGGCAAATACCAAACAAGTATGTCAATGATAGACTAGGTAAACACTTCATTACTAACCTATTACGTCGGCGAACCAGTTCGTTGTACCATCATCTGTATCTGGGAAAAGCAATTAAAAAAAGTTTCACTTCCAATAAAATTGTAAAGCTTGATTTTATGGTACAAATTTAAATGAATATTACCTACCTATCTCTCTTCTCAATTTCTCACTGTACAGCAATTAGCAAAAGATGACTAACACAGGAATCGATTAAAAGCTCAGTTTTTAACAATATCTATAGGAATTAACTTAACATTTTTCCTCAACACAATATTCAAGGAAAAGTCTGGTAAGGCGAAGGTAATCTGGACCATATCTAGATAAGACCAATTTGTAAACTCTCCCTTGATTTTTATCCATAAATTATTCTGGTGTGGTATAAATAGCCCAATCGGCAATCTCAATATATCACTAATATGAAATCTGAATAAAACGCCGTTTTACTCAACTATTTGTTGTGAAATTATTAGAACTTCCTTTTATAAAATATTGCATATACATACTGAATACCTACTATGTATGAATATAAAACTGGCTATCTTTTTCAGCATTACACATAATAAAAATAAAGATGAAATTTTTAAAGTCGTAAGTTGTCTACAATTTCAGCTCATACTTAAACCGGTGATATGCTTTATTATTATTATTATTATTATTATTATTATTATTATTATTATTATTGGATATCCATCCGGCTGTATGTGAGGAGTTTAGTAACATTAGTATTCTCGTACCGCCTTACAAGGGCCATGAGATATAATTGGGGGATGGGATCATATTTTAGCCTCCTAACCTACTTGCTTCTATTTAGGGTAGTCTCTAAAGGTGCATGAACCGGTGTATGGCATGGTACAGACTGCAAAATACGATTTGGCTATTTTGATGACAATGGAAATTTCAACTCCTCAATCTGTACCAATTGTGCTGTACTCTCTCTCTCTCTCTCTCTCTCTCTCTCTCTCTCTCTCTCTCTCTCACTCTTTCTCTCCTTACATTTGTCACGCTAGCTCTGCCTATCTACGTTTGCACCGGTGCGATTTTAGGAGTTTGAAAGACCCTGATTTAGAGTGAGCTTCCAGAGATCAGTAACTTTCGCTGCAGCTTCAGATTCTGAGTCATCCTATTATACTGTGTATTATCTTCTACAGTCAGGATTGCTTCTTTAACTCCACAAACCAATCAAGGTCCTTGTTGTCTTAGTAACCTTTGAAACTTTACACGTAAACTACTGGACATAAGTCAGAAGGTAATGGAGAATTTGGATTTCTAAAAAGGATGGCTGAGTGAAGATTAAACGGCTACAATCCAAAATCATGACAATTTTGTTTAGTCATCACATGAACAAAATGTGACATTTCAACACCACGACCCTAAGTTCTAAAGTTAAAATAAATTAAATAAAGCTGATGGTACAGGAAGGTAATTACATAACTAAGATCATTTGCCTGTTCTATACTGACTGAATACACACTAAAAGGACAGAGAGCAATTCCACGATCCTAAGGTTCACTCCAATAAACGAGAAAACATACAACTACACAACTAAAACCATCTGTCGAGTTTACATTGATCCAGACAAATTGACACATGTAGAGTAGTACATCTGGGGTATTACTAAATATGCAAATCTAATAAAATAAATTTGTTATGTAAAATAAATTTTACATTCAAATTATTTTCTATAACCATTATCGTTTATTTTATATAGCTTCTATATACAAGCCATTCTTAACAATGCTTCGTTTTCTATTTACTTCACGTTAATCAATATTCATTTGAATAAATAGTTTCAGTACAGCGGCTGAAGAGATAGTCAAATATTTCATGAGAGGTTCACTCTTTGCCATCGTTTGAAATTCTATATTCATCCTCTAAAACAACTGAATAGTGGCAGTACTCATAAACATTACCGAAACATTCAAATCAATATCAATGAACACCTTGCAACACCACATCTCGTATACCTGCTTCATTAATCTCCTCGTCGCCATTTCTCTCCACCTGGACACACTTCCTCCACTCTCTCCTCCATTATTTCCTAACACATCTCCCAACCCTTCTTCTCTCCTTTCTAGCAATATAAGGTCCCACTCTCTCTCTCTCTCTCTCTCTCTCTCTCTCTCTCTCTCTCTCTCTCTCTCTGCTCCATTCCGCCATTTTCTAGTGTACTTCCATGCCATCTCCTGACTCCTTCCTCACCTCCTCCTGCATCTCGTCCGCTCTATTATTTATAGTTTTAGTTTCTCCGCTTCTTCAACTTCTCTACATTCTTCTCCTCAACTATTCTCACACAAACTTAATAAAATTAGTTAATTTTAATTGATCTTCTATCTTTCTATTCGCTCATATTTTTCTTGTCATAAATACCACAGATGTGTTCTTCGATTATATTTACATTTCAATTGACATATGGTATATCTTCAAATTCTTCTTTGCGTTCTCTCTCCTCATACTTTTTTTCCACTTCCTCTGCAAGTCTTATACGATAGGACACTCGAAAGGCAGCGAGAAATACACCTTTAGAGCAGCCAGAGATAAGATACATTTTCTTTATGCAGCAAGCCATTGCCATTGCTTTATTGTCCTCTTCTGGAAAAGCTTTTGTTTGCTATCCTCTTTAAGTATTCCTCTGCCACAGATCGACATGCTGTGGAGAACTTCATACAGCTTCACTATTGACGCGCTCTCATTTGCTTTCAAAAGAAACAGGTTCTCCATTGTTAACGTGAAATCGAAAGTCTGCTTCGAAACAGGCACGTTGTTTCTCACTAGGCAACTCCGTACCATTAATTTGCACATAAATAATAAATTACGCAAACAGAGACTTCTCCCAGTAAGAATGCGAGGGCGCTCTACACCAGAAAGTGGCTCCCTTCAGTTGTTTTTTTTTTTTTTTTTTTTTTTGTACTCCTTCCTAAGACATTTTAACATTAGTCCCAACAAGTTTGAAATTGTATATTACTCCTTTAGCGAACGAAATCTGGAGTGATTCATTCACATGACTTTCTCTACATACTCTGCAACATACTATTTTTACAAACACTGTTTTTTCTCTCTGCTTCATGTTATTCAAGATAAGGCATTAGCAGAAATGGTGCTGTACTTAGTTTCTTCTAAGCAGAAGGGAAATAGGGATGCCCTAGGCTAAAGCGATAGTCAAATCTTTTAAAAGTTGACGCTGTGTGATGTAATTATAATTTCTTCTCCTTGTATAACCAGGATAAAACAAATGAATTACGACTTATCCTAGTCTTAAGTATTGGAAATTTTAAATCTAATCACAAAGGATATCTTGGTAATGGTTAACTTCACAAAAAATGTATATAACATAAATTGTGTCTTTAAACAATGTCTTTTTTTTTTTTTTTTTTTTTTTTGTAATAGGTAAGTTTATGTATATCATTTACAGTTTGCCATTTGTGCAAAATGCATACAGAAATAAGATGGCTTCAGAGGCTATTCCCAGAAAGCTCAAAATATACATTTTAAATATTTTAATCAAAATCGTTAGAGCTATTCTTTAGAAAATATGAATTTTCGAATTTTTTTCTATATGAAGTGTAGTTTGTGGTGGAAGGATTTTCTTTATATTCTTCGTGCCACATTCTTGAGAGAAGCTGTATTTAAATAGCAATTTTGATATTTAACGGATGGTGGTTGATGTCATGGAGGATTATATTAAATCGAGTCCAAAGTCACCACTAACTCAACCAGCGAAGAAGTATAAATGTGGTCGACTTATACAGTTTTAAACTGCGGAATATTTGGTTTTAATAATGCTTTTTACCTTAAGATATGCGTGCTATACTTGATTATTTGATTTACATTGAACTAACCTTTATTCTAATTCGATAGATTTTGTAAAGCACATTTCTCACGTTTTAATAATGCTCATGATGAATAAAATGTTTGTGGTATTATCACTGTAGTACAGTATCAGTTCATTACCGGTATGGTTACTATATAAAGGGAGAAAATTGTGTGCGTAATATCGGAAATTTCTCAAGCAATGTTTACAATTAACTTAGCCTCTTTTCTGTCCTTTTTTATTCTAATAATTTCGTTTTCTTTTTTATTTATTCATTGCTGATGTAGCTTTTCATTTTGCACTTTCGTAGTGTTCTCAAAGTGTATACAGCGATATACAGCGTAGTGTTGTCACGTGTGTAAAAATTGATAATTATGAAGTTTTTAGATCTGGATAAAAAGTACACAAAATATAATTTTCGGAATATTTTAGAGAAACTGACAAAATATTAGGCATAGGTGTAGGTATTGGATATACCACTGAGGGGGGACTACTCGCGCACTCTAACTATATTTTGTGGTCCCAATACCCCCAGGAGCAAGGCATGAAATGAAGAAACCAAAAAAGGCTATAGACCGTAGACAGACGGACAGACAACAGAGACTATCGCTTTAGCCTGTGTATTACCTTAATTCCCTTCTACTTACAAGGATCTAGTAATAACATCAATTCTGCTTATGTTTATCCTGATTAGCATAATGTGGATAATAAATTAATCTTTTGAATAAAAGGTTTGTTTGCTGAACAACTAGAGGACATCATGTGAATGGAACACATTAGATGTTTTCCCTTCTATTTACAAAGGACTAAATAATAAGGACAATTTCTGCTAATGTTAATCTCGATTATCATGAAGTAGATATAATAATAATTAAAGTTTTACAGAGCTCTAGAGAAAGTCATGTGAATGGAACACATTAGATTTTTAAGATTATGGTGCTCATGGTGCTGAATTGTCATAATCCCAAAATGAATAGATGTCTTCACTGTTGAACTCTTCTATGTAATATGAGAGCAATAAATCTAATTGTCACATTGAATAAATATAAAATAAAACTTATATGTATATTTATAGAATAATATATTTTTCAAAGTTGGATCAAGTAGCCCATTAAAGACCAAATTAGTTCCAGTTGATGATAAAAGATTCAATACTATATTATGGTAACACTATATGACTATAATTTATCAGATTAGAATGATCCTGAATGAGAGTTCTCTGCAATCTTCAAATTTTAAAGTTAATTTATAAACAACTTACACTTATTGATGTTCTTCTTTGCTGTAGGTAAAAGATGAATAAGGAATACTCTAAGCAAACGCGATAGTAAAAATATCTTTTAGCATACGGTCTCTATGTGATGATATAATATTTCCCTGTTCTTTGCATGACCAGGATAAAAATCAGCTAAAAACGTTTTCCCATTTGAGAAAATTATAGGTATTATAAAATTTAAATAAATAATAAGGAATGTCTCGTAAATGGTTAACCCTACAAAAACCTATAGAATATAAATTCCAGGTTTTAACGAGATTTACAGCTTTACTCCAGTAAGATTTTGTCCATCTCTTACAGTTTTCCATTTGAGGAAAAGTCATCTAGATTGGAGAGTGTTTCAAAGAATATTCCCAGAAAATTAAATATATGCATTTCATTGTAATGAATATGTCTTAAATGTATAATTATTTCAATCCATACACTTAGAGCAAGTTTTGAGAAAATAAAAGCTTTTGAAAAAAGTTAAATGTAAAGGGCAGTTAGGACTGAAGGGATCTCTTAGAGATAATCACGTCATATCCTTGGAGGATACTGAACTTAAATATGTGGTTGGCTTTACGGACACGCACGCACGCAAGCACACACACACACACACACACACACACACATACACACACGCTCTAGCAGAAAAGAATACATTTCTGGGAAAAGTTTTTACTTTCTCTACATATACTATGTACATAGTGTATAGAGAAGATATTGCACTCCGCCCAAAATTTTGATACCGAGATTTCATCGGAAATATATGTTTTAGGGTCACCTGTATCCAAAACAAGCATTTTCACAAAACGGTCCGTGTGTATATGTGTGTCCGTGTATCTGTAAGCACGATAACTCAAAAACGAAAAGTCGGTAAAATACCAAACTTGGTATTTAAGTTTTATAGCTTCCAGGGATGCGACACGAAGATTTTGAGAAAAATCCTCCACCCCAAACTACCCTTTACAAGCAACTTTTTTCGAAAATGTTGATTTTTTAAAAAATGTCTGTTATGATTTTGATTAAAATATCATATATTAAGGATATTTATCTGACAAATAAAATGTATATCTTGAATTTTCTGGGAATAGCCTCTGAAGACTACTTTATTCTGGACGAATTTTACGGAATTTCGCATAACTCTAAACCGTAAGAAATGGAAAAAAAAGCTTACCACACAAAAGCTCTTTAAAACACACAATTTATGTTATATGCATCTTTTCATGGAGTTGATCGTTTTTGAGATGTTTCTTGTTTTTGGTTTCAGCTTTAAAAACTTATACTTTTCTCCCACAGGACTTAGTCAACTTCTGCCCATACAAATAAAGGAACTTCAGTCACATAGCAACCTGCTTTTGACTGTCACTTTAACCTATGGTACTCCCTTATTTCGCTGCTACTTACAAGGAAGCAAGTAATAATTTTTTTTCGATTAGCATCAAGTAAATAGAAGAATAAGCTTTTTAACAATAATTTGTTGCACAGATGAAGAGAAAGTCATGTGAATGGATCACATCAGATTTTTTTTCTGTTGAAATCACGGTATCGAATATTTGGATGGAAAACAATATTTGCTGTACGCATTGTGTAGTGGTAAAAAAATTAATTAAGCATCTATGATAACTCGATACTTGTACTTACCATTCGATCCTTAAACGCCGTTCTGAGCATTGCCTAATGAAATTATTATGCTTTAGTTTGTAGCCTTAACAATTTTCCCGGAAATATAAAATATATTACGAAGATCCGGGATTCAGTTTAAGGAAGTGAGCAACGGAAATTGATAAGTAGCGCACTGTATGGAAGAACAAATTTAATGCAGAATCACAGCTGTTTAATGTTCAAAATTAGATATAGCATGCATTTACGATTTCCAGGCGACTGTTATTTCCTGTAACATTTACCTATGCTAGATATAGGATTAGGATTACACACGAAGAAAACCCTCAGATCACTACAGCAGAGCTTTGGATGTAGGCCCTTGTGGCCCTTTTTTGCTTACCTGTCCCCTAGGTGGGAAGTATGAGGAGAGATTCCAAAGTGCGACCAGATCCAGATGAGACGGTCTCAAGTATGGCCGGGTTAAAACGCCTCCTTTGCCGCCAGGCCCTGCTCACGGGTCCTGAGCCTCCCAGGGAACCCCCCGAGGTAACCCCAAACTCGAAGGCGAAGAGGGTTCCCGACAACGGCCCCAAGATATTCTTTTAGCAATGCACAACCCACTATCCAGCCGTAATAACTGAACATTTGACGAGAACAGAAAATGGTGGACCAGAAAATTTAGGGGACGTAACGAACCTGCTCAGTATTCCCCTGGTAACCCTGAAAGTCCCTAAAAATTTAAAACACAGGCTAGATGGACCACCACAGGCATCAAACCCAGGATCTACCGAACGCGCCCCACAGACTGAACCGCATGAGCTATCCGTTCAGTGTAGGTATAAGAAGTATATATATACTTTCAAAAGCCACTTCAAACTTTTAGTTGTTGTAAATATTATAGTATTTAAGGTAAAGAAACAAAATGTTCATAATTTTGGCAAACTTTTGCATTGGATTGTTATAAAACTTTTGGGAATATTACTAATGTTGTTTTCGCAACACCTTACATATTATTTTGTAGATAATGTATTAGAATATTAGAAATTTCTTGCAAGATAGCATTTTTGAGTTGTAATGCAATTATTGGATGTGCCAGGAAAAACTCTTTCTTTGATGTAATGTCAACTCAAACGTGTATAGTGGTTACTATGTTAGCCTAAAATCCAAGATTGCAGGTTCATACCTGGCGGAGTGTGACACAAAATCCTTAGCATGGCTTCTTCAGAAGGTAAAGTAAACACTGGTCTCCTATAATGTTTATTTGCACGTAAAAGAACCCTACATCTTGAAAAGGTAAGTTTCTGAGCAAAATTACGAAATTTCGCGTCTGCAACTCTTGATTTCATCCTACACTGGCATCTCAGGATGACGATCCCTCGTCACAATGACGCACTGCAGCGAACTACAATATGAAGTAGTTAATTTCAACTACCTCGTTGAGAAACTCGGTATGAAAGTAGTTGAAATTATAAAGATTTTGCTAACGATAAGCTTAGAAAATAACCCTGCATATGTATCTAAACTTTGCCTTTAGTTATCCGAAGGGTATGTTTTTCAAAATTTATGTACCCACATTTCCTAGCTATAATATGGATTTTGATGAAACTTTGCGAACTCATAAAACTATGCAAACCTTCAATTACATATAAGGAAATTTTGATATAAAATGAACCAAAAGTCCAACAAAAACCCTTACAAAGAATTACTTATCTATAATTAATTAAATAGGGTGCAAAATGCAAAACGATTACCTCTGAAGAATATTTTTGAAAGGATGCTAAATAAAGTTTAAATTAAAAAAAACTTATTCAATTTAGTAAAAATATTTGCAAATGTTTATTGAAATTTACAACATAATGTATCAAACTTTAGTGTAAAACATATCCAATCTTCATTAAATGTGAGTAAAAGTAAGGAAGCTGCCAACTTTTTTGTAATACGCTGCATTTTAATTGATATTTACTCACACGGTTCTCCGTAATTCTAAGGCGGTAAAGGTAAATTTTCAAGAAAACACCCATCTATTTACCCTCTACAATTTCCACACATTTTCAAAACAGTTTATTTTCTCAAAAACGGTTGTTTGATTAACATACCATATGTTTAAGATATTTAAATCACAAATAAATGTAAAGCGTGAACTGGAACAACCTCTGAAGTCTACCTTTACCTTATGGTAAACCATAAGAGTTAGACAATATCTCGTTCAAAGACACAATTCATGCCAAATTCCATGTTTTAATGGAGTAGCCATTTCCAATTAAGACATCAACATAAATAAACATCTAATAATATATCACAACCTAAGATAAAGCTTTACGTCTCTAAATTGATAAGTTCGCTATGAAACGTATATCTTGAAAATTCTTTGTTACTGGCTTGTATTTTCAAATGGTTATACTTATCTCATATGAGGGTCGTTATTCGTTTTTTTTTTCTTCTTTTTTATCATGTCTATGCAAAAAAAAAAACAAAAACGGAATTTCAAATCAAACTCCTAGCAACTCGCTATTAAAAATATGAGCATCACATAAAGCTTACTTATTTCCCTAATTCTGTTGTACTTATAAGGAAGTATGGAATAAGGCAATTGTTGGAAAACTGTTTATTTATGTTAACGTGAATTAGAATAAACATTTCTATTTTTTATGAGTTGTAACTTGTCCGATTTGGTCCTGTCCTTGTCTTTGGGGCTTTCTAACTGCCCTTTCCTCCCTTCTATTTTCTAAGAATAGATTGTAAAAGAGCGGATAGAGAAAGTCATGCGAGTGAAACATATATTTATTTTCAGTTTGCACTTTGATGATTTATTTTTAATTTTTTTCGTTTATACTGTTCCCTTTGACACCTATGGTCCTATTGAGAGCTTTGACTTAAGAAACAACTCAGACTGTAGGTTCTTGAACGTTGGGTTATTATCTTCTTAAAATACACACATTCACTCTCATATACATACTCTGAGGGGGATAGGGAATGATTCCGGATAAAGCCGAAATTCGAAACCAGGATCTCTGGGTGAGAAGGCAGCTCACTGACCACTCGACCACGGAGGCAGTCTGATCATTTTTGTAAGGATTGCTGATAACCAGATCAGTTTTCCATTCGAATGCTCTTGACAGATGACTTCCTGAGAGAGTGACGTAGTGAGGCGGTAAACGGCAGAACAATAAGGTTAGGATATATTGGCATGTTGTAACCATTTGGGGAACCCCACAGAGTGGGTGGAGACTCGATGACATCCTCTGTCTCGTTGCTTTCCGTCCACATTTCTGGTTTTCACAGACCGTTTCCGTGGTGTCAGAGACATACTGCTATTAGACTTTACTCAATCGGCAGATCCTTTGATGTGCTGCAGAAAGGTAGACGGTGAAAGCCTCTAAAGGCCTGAAGAGAATCACATCCCTAGCTCATGTACAGAATGCTTTTATTTTAGCCATATAATTCCCCTTTTGTACTATTGTTATATGGTGAAGAGATCATTAAAACAAAAATTCCCATGTGTTCAGCCACATTACTTTTTCTGTCCATTTCCGCTTATTCTTACACGGCTTTCACAAACCAGTTTCATGAAGTATTATTACGTTCCCTAGCACGTGTGTACAATGTACATAGGTATAGGGAAGGTTTTGTATTCTACCGAAAAATTCGTTACAGTGATTTCCGCGGAAATACATGGTTTGAGATCACCTGAATAAAAAAATAAAAGCATGTTTAGAAAAATTTCGTGTGTGTCTGTATTGTGTGTATGTGTGTGTGTGTGTGTGTGTGTGTGTGTGTGTGTGTGTGTTCAGCATAGCTGTAAAAGGAAAAGTCAGTTAATTACTACGCTTGGTATTTAGGTTCAGTATCTTGCAAGAATGCGTCACGAAGATTTTCAAGAAAATCCGCCTAACCCCAACTACCCTTTACATGGAACATTTTTCGAAAGTGTTGATTTTGTAAAAAATATGTAAAACAATTTTGATTAAAACGCCATATGTTTAAGATATTTTCATAACAAACGAAATGTATATCTTGAATTTTATGGGAATAGCCTCTAAAAGCCTCTTCATTCTGGATGCAATTTGTATAACCTAAGTAGAACTGGTAAACCGTAAGAGAAAGACAACATTTACTGCACAAAAATGTAAAATACACAACGTATGTCATTTATATATTTTTTGTAGTTAACCCTTTCCGAGATATTCCGTGTGATTGGTTTCAGTTTTAAGATACTTGAACTTTCCTCAAACGAGAAGTCATCTTTCTTTTCGCCTCTATTTTTTTTGCTCCTAGTAAGCAAAAAGAACCGAATTTGAACTTCATATAGTTACCGGTTTTTAAAATATAAAATATTTGATTATCACTTTAGTCTAATGTATTCCCTTATTCTAATCTACCTACAAAGAAGCAAATAATAAGATCAATTCTACTAATGTTTATCTAGATTATAACGACGTACAAAAAAGAATAATTCTTTGTAGGAAACGTTGGTTGTGGAACAGCTAGAGAAATTCGAGTGAATGGAACACATTACTTTTTTTTCTATCTACTTCATTTTAATCAGGATAAAGCTTCACAGAATTAGTGTCATTACAGATTTTGTTGTAAGTACAAGGAGGAAAAGGAAAGCGAATGAATAATTAGGCATTTATGTTAGTAAATAACGGATACCATGTAAATGTCTTATCTATACATACAAAAATGAATCGCTGAAATGTATGCACGCGTATCACTTCCAAACTAGTGCATCAAATTGAACAATTCTTTTGTTGTTGTTGTTGTGTTCGTTATTATCAACACAAGGTTTGTGGAAAAGAAAATGATTAAAAATAATACGGGGAAGTATTTTTTTTTATTGTTGTTGTTTCATTTATATAGCCCCCTTTAACATCCAAGGTCATATCGAGGGCTTTGCATTTGAAACAACTCGTTGTCTGTAGGTTCTTTACGTTGGTTTAAATCATTTTATTTTTCTCAAATACACACACATTCACTCTCATATGCATACTTCCAGACTCTGTGGGGGATAGGGAATAAATCTGGCTAAAGAAAAATTCCCCGCCCCAGCCGGCAGAAGTCAGCTCGCTGACCACTCGAGGCAGTCGGGAAAGTATTTAAAATCTCATAAAACGAATAAAAGTCGTGCCAAGCGAACGCATTTCGGTTAAGCCACCAGATGGCAGTGGTATCATGGAAATTTGTTGCTAAATGGTCGTAGTACTGCTATTTTTTCCCTCCCCACCAATTTATCGACACAATGACGCAACGCAGCGGTGAAATTCAAATACATTTTCATATATTAACTGTCCTTTCCTTATTCCTGTTGTTTAAAATAAATCAGTTTTCCTGGCGACGAATACGTTAAATACGTACTTATTATTTGCCACTAGATGGCCATAGTAGTATTTTCCCTCCCCATCCAATGTTAAGGTAACGAAATAGTTTATCGAGATGACACAACGCAGCAATGAAATTCAAATAAATTTTTAAGTATTAACTGTCCTTTCCGTGCTCCTATCCTTTAAAATAAAGGAGCTTTCCTGGCGACGAATACGTTAAATACGTACTTATTATTTGCCACCAGATGGCCGTAGTACCTCCTGCTCTATTTTTCTTCTTCAGTGCTAAGGGAATGCACCCGGTTATGGAGACAATGACACAAGGTAACTGTGAAAATCAAATATATTTCTTATGTATTAACTTAGTCATATCGTATAAATAAAGAAATAAGTATATTTTTGTTGTAATTCTTTAAAATGAACAGGCTATAAACTATGCACATAAACATTAACCCTTCTTGGAATCTGAAAATGGCGGAGAAATGAAGAGACCCGCTTTAGGTTTAACGTCCTATTGCAGATGTTAGTTATTTGACGTCATGCGGTACATAAACTAGCTAAAGAAAATGACGATACCCGCGTCACCTTCACATTGCAATTGTGGTGCTCTTAATACATTTAATCAAGTAATATTTTGGGTTAAATGGAGGAATTACACAAATCTGTCTAATAAAAGTTTATCAATTGCCCTACCAGATCTACTTGCTCTTCAATTATGTCATTGTTAGCCTTAAAAATGGCTGTTCTGGCATAGGTGAAAATAGAGAAAGAGGTGGAAAACATTAGGAGTAAAGGAAAGAAAGAGATTCGGAAGAAGCATGGATGTTATTGTGACTGTCTCCTTAATGTAATGCATTACATATGCCAGCGTTTACCCGCCACGCTATGAAAGGACTGTCATTACTGTTATGCCAATAACATCCTTGCTTACCCACGCTGTTAACCGTATGTAATCCTTTCCACAATACCTTATGGGCGCGCTGTGTTCGTCCTTTTCGCAATACCAACTATATATGCTACCCTGCGCAGATTATAGCGTTTCATTGCACTTTTCAGATGCTTAAAAGGCATTATTAGGCATTTGCAATGGTACATTTCTGTTGACACTTCTACTGAGTTGAGCGATTTTGACACATTTCTTGTTATTGGTTTCAGTTTAAAAAAAAAAAAATTATGCTTTTTTATACGGGAACTTGTCAACTTTTGGCCACGCAAAGAAACGGATTTCTATCGCATGGCAACCACATTTTAAAACATTTGACTCTCGGTTTAGCCTAGTGTATCCCCTTATCCCCTAGTGTATCCCCTTGGTATTTAAGCTCAGTATCATTCAAGGTTGCGACACGAATATTTTTAAGGGATATCCCTTAGCCACAAACTACCGTCTACATGGGAAAAAATTCAAAAATTATGATTTTCTCAAAATTGCTCTAACGATTTTGATTAAAATACCGCATAATAAAGATATTTACGTGACAAAAAAATGTATATCTTGAATTTTCTAGGCTCTTCATTCTGGATGACTCTTTCATAATGGCAAACTGTAAGAAATAGACAAAAACTTACTCTACACAACATGTAGATATCGTTAAATCACGCAATTTATGTCATATACAGTTGTTTCGTGGAGTTGAGCATTTCCGAGATATTTTTTGTTATTTGTTTCAGTTTTAAAATACTTAAAACTTTTCTCATACGGGACACGAAGAGACGCATTTCAATCACATAGGAACCAGATTCTAAAGGACTTGACTATCGCTTTAGCGTAGTGTATAACCTTGTTTCCCTTCTACTTATAAAGAAGCACGTAAAAAACTATTTCTACTCATGTTTATCTTGATTAGCATAACTAGATCGAAGAATAAGATTTTTAATAATAATTTATTTCAGACAGTTAGAGAAAGTCATGTTAATGTTATACATTAGAGTTTTGCTTATGCTCTCCCATAATCGTCTTTATAGGTAATTGTAACTCAACTTATCTTCAGCATTTTCCTGTAGCACTATTTTTCAATTTTTTTTTTTTCTATGCTTCTTCATTCTGATTTTACAATTGAGCGGGTTTCACATCCGCATTAACGTTATGTTGCATTCATTTGTTTTCAACAGATTCTTTCTTATGTACGAACTCTTATTATTGGATGTAAGTAACTTATTTGTCTTAATGAAGGTAAGTTTTGTTTCACATATTCTAAAAATCATTTCTTTTTTACTTCTTCCATCAGATGTTATTTTCTATTTGGATACTGAAAATCTTTAGCTTCACCAATAAATAGTTTTCTTCAATACAATTTCTGTTCTACTATTTCCTTTTTTCCCTCAAGTCAATGTTTTGCTTTCGATTTATCAATATTTAATTGATAAGTGCTTAGTGTGTTTTCCAATTTATTAATTCTAAATCTGTTGTATTTTCTCTTAAAATTGCAATGTCCTGTAAATCGAAGCATGTTTATTTTAAATCCCTGTATTTTTATACCCTTGTCTATTTCATTTAGTGCTCTTCTTATGCATACATTGAAGATTATTGATGATAATGCACACTCTTGTCTTAATCTGTTCGTTATGAGAGCTACTTTCAAATTGTTCCACAGTTTGCAACTACTTTTCCATCCGTAAGTACATAGGTACATTCCAAATTATTCTTATTTATCTAGATTTTATTTCTAATTCTTTAAGAATTTTTGAACACATTTTTTTTTCAATGTACATTGTATAATGCTTTTCTAAATGATTTTTTTAAAATTATTATATTTGCTATGGGCGTCGTCAATTCAGGGATTCTTTAACATACCAGTAAATCTTCTGACATGACTTAAGCACACTTAAAAAGTATTGGTCTGGGCCGGGTTTGAACCCGCAACTCCGATTTCAGAACTCCAAGATTTTTCAATGTCTATAAATGCTATACATATATGTACTTTTATTTTTCTTATTCCCTTTACTTTCTCTACATAGCACATGGCATATAGGTACAGAAGATATTGCACCCTATCAAACATTGGATACTGAGATTTCAAAGGAAATACAGTTTTAGGGTCCCCTGTACCCTCGCCCCCCAAAAGCACTTATAGAAAAAGATCCATGTGTGTCTATGTGTATTTGTTTGTTTGTTTGTTTGTTTGTGGACACCATTAACGAAAACTTGGCAAAATATCAAACTTGGTATTTGAGTTTAGTATCTCTTAAGGATGCGACATAAATATTTTGGGAAAGATGTATAAATTTTGGACATTTTGATTTTCTTAAAAGTGGCTGTAACGATTTGGATTAAAATACCGTATATTGAAGATATTTACAGGATAAATAAAATGCATATATTGAATTTTCTGGGAATAGCTTCTATACATCTCTTTATTCTGAAAGAATTTTACTGAATTTTGCATAACTGGTAAATCGTAATAGATAGACAAGAAGTGTTCATCTCGGTAAAGCACACAATTTATGTCATATACATTGTTTTGTCGTAGAGTTGACCACTTCCGAAATATTTCTTGCCGTTGGTTATGCAGCTTTAAAATATTTATACTACTTTTCTCGTACAGGAATTTTTCAACTCCTGGCCATACAAAGAAACAAGTTTCACTCATATAGGGATTAGCTTTTAAAAGATTGACTATCGCTTTAGCCTAGAGTATTCCCATATTTCACTTCTACCTACAAGGATGGAAGCAATAAGACAATTTCTGCTAATTTTATCTCGATTAGCATTATGCAAATAGAAGAATATGGTTTTTAACAATAATTTGTAGCAGATTAGAGAAAGTCATGTGAATTGAACACATCAGATTCTTTATATTATTAATCTCTTTGTTAATATTCCATTTTTTTTTACCTGTATTCTTCCTGAAATAAAATTAGTCATGTATTACGAATCCTTCGTCTTTAATTTATAGTCTACTATATATAATTTTTGGTAACATTTTAGATGCTTGTGACAATAAATTTCAAGAATGTATAGTATATGTGCATATATACTTAGAGTAATTATGTTATGCACTATTTCTTAATGAATAGATAAGTAAATATTTTATAAACCGAAAGATTTCCATATTTTTTGTTAAATTCGTCCTAAAAGTATGATCTTGTCTTACCGAAGCAGACATTTAGTTTACCAGAAATTGACAGCCAGTATAAGAAAGCGGCTTTGTATGTATGTCAAGGTATTGTGACTCAGACAATTTGCGGAGTGCTGCTGGTGACAAATATAACTCTTCACTCGTTTCTGTGGAAGTAAAAACAAGCATGAAGCGAGCACCGGAAATACAAGCGTAATGTGGGTAAAGCGCCACGTGGATATTCTTGGAAATGAGAAAGAGCAGGCCGTCTGGCGAAAACAGCTGCAGCCAAAATCGGAGTATGATTAAGGGAAAATTTCCCATTTTGCGCGACAGAGGTGAAAAGCCAGGGCCAGTGTAATGCCAGATTTCACTACGTGAATTTATACTTAAATAAATTAAAACAAAACTACAAAAAAAAAAAAAAAAAAAAGGGAAGCTTTAATAAAATTGTTGGTGACAAATAAGTTGTATTTGCTTTATGGCAAGTTCATTGATAAATTAAAATTCTTATATAAGACTATCAGAAATTTCAACCATTCTCAATTGCCAATTTTACCACTTTCATTGTATCATTTAATTTTATAGTAGCTACGTGAATTTGTAATTTCTTCACTATTTCATCAAACTACCATGCATAACGACTTAAATATTTAATGTTTTTACGATTATGCTTCTATTCAGCAATGCAATATTCGCTTAGGAATTTAAGCGAACACAACTTATTTTCGTTATTTTGTTAAAAGGACACATTTTTCTAAAATATTGGTGAAACAAAATTTCAAGAATTATGAAATGAAGAAGCAATAGGGATATTTCCCTCTTAGCTATTTAAATATCCACAACCAAGATTTTAATGTTCGTGCGCAGCTGTGTCCAAACAACGTATGCCATGTTTTAAACATTGTTGTCTTGTTGTCTTGTTTTCTTACACTCTTGCCACAAAATTTCTCCATTCAGTTTTGTTTAATTTCTTTCAAGTTTTCATTCTATCTTCTTTGAAGGTTTGTGACGATATTTACAGAGTATTTTCTTTATCGGGTTTAGTGTTGAGTTAATAATTTAACACATTATTAATCTTCAGAAAATAGAAATAGGTACTTTATTATTTTCTTGAATTTTCTAAGGACTTATTGAACGTCCCTCGTACCTCGTACATGTCCCTCAAAAGGAATAAAAATCCAAACCTAGCTTTGGAATAAAATTCTTAAGACCATCAGGGGAATCTCATTCCACCAATTTATTAACTGAAATCGGCCTGAAGACCATGTGCTACCTTAGATGGAAAGTAATGGTAAGGATTGCGAGAGAATGAGAGGGCTACGAACCAGTTGGAGCAGGAAGGGACACTTCACATGAGCAAGTCGGAGGTGTAGAGCTTATTTAAAATCTATACTCCAAAATTGGAAACGAACCGCAGACCCCATATACGGGAGACATAGATGGAAACACTGAGCTACCCTGGAAATAAAGTTAGTCAAATAAAACTTTTTATAAGTTATTCTTCCCAAACCCACGTGATTGTTGGCCGAGCCTTCGATAAAAGCTTTGAGTGTTCGAGAAAAGCAAAAATTGGAACAGGCCAAAATTAAGGAAGTTCGCAGAAGTTTTCCACTCTGGTAAATTCCAGAATATGGCATTACGTATCTCTCTCTGAAAATGGACTTAAAAATACAGAAAACAAATATTAGTCAGGAGATAGTTGCGAGCAAATTACGAACTGTTTGTAAGTCAGAACTGAAAAGCTGGCCTTATAATGCATTTCGCTTAATAATAAAGCTTATTTCGAGTTACTTATCATAATAATAGTATATTAGTGTTCTGTGGACGAGTGGACAGTGTTATGGCCTCTCTACCAAGAGGTCCGAGTAGATTTACGACTTAGTTGGGAAATTTTTCATTACCGAGCCATTCCCTATCCTCTACAGAGTCTGAAAGTGAGTGTGTTTAATGTTTAAAAATCTCATTTGGTATGTTTACGTGACTTTGTCTACCCATTCTTCAGCCGAAAATTCTTAACAAATCCTATTCTTCTATGAATTTCACGTTATTCAAGATAAACACCTGCAGAAATACTTTCATTGCATATTTCCTTGTAGTTACAACGGGATTGGCTTAAGCGATAGCCAAATATGAAAGAGCTGGTCACTATGTATTGGTATTGAAATTCCGTTCTCTTTGCTTGATGAGGTGAAAGAAAAGTATGCCTATGGGTGTGGTGTAGTGTAGTGTAGGTGTGCCGAAGGGAATCCACATTTCAACCACATATTATTTTTTTGTGTGTCAGCTCCCAGAAGGATAGGATAGGATGAGATGAGAGTAATTACAGCGGGCAGCTGGAACCGGAGGGTGGGAGGGAGCCACCGTGGAGTGTCCCTAAAAGTTTCCCAGCAGTTTATCTCGGTTCCGAAGAGCGCTAGAAGCCCGCGCCTCAGATCTGACCAATCGCCCCCCCCCCCCGCTAAGAGTGGTGAGAACTTCCAACACCGTCCCGCTGCCGCGAGCTGAATTTCCAAAGCACAGTCACCTCCACGAGAAGGCGCCACCATTTACAATCCTGAAAACGACCGGTTGGATGAAATGAAGGGACAGAAAATACGGTCATGTGACATTTTAATCAAAATGTTTTTGAGAAAATCAAAATTTTAAAAAAATGTTTCATGTAAAGGGTAGTTGGGTTGGAGGAAGTTCTTGAAAATCTTTGTTTCCCATTCCTTGGAAGATGCAGAACATAAACGTGAAGTTTGATATATATAAAACCAACTTTTCGTTTTTGAACTATGCCGTTCACAGACACACATACACCGATATTTTTCAAAATGATTTTTTGGATTCAGGGTCCTCCAAAACATATTATTCTAGCGAAAATTCTACATCAAATTTTTGGGTGGTTTACAATGCTTCCACTACTTAATATCATAGTAAATAAAATTCAAAATGGTAAAAAAGAAACAACGTTAAGAATACCTAGATTTCAGCGAACAAAAACATTATTATTTGTTTGTCAAGTATATGATCACAGAAGCAAAGGAAGCTATACAAATAAAACAATTATGAACGTTGACTTCCTCTGTGGTCGAGTGTTCACCATTCTCACCCAAAACTCCCGGGTTCGTCTGGGGCAGGGAATTTTTCTTTAATCAGAATCGTTCCTTATCCCCCACGTAGTCTGCAAGTATGCATGTGAGAGTGGATGTGCGTATATTTAAAAATGTAATACTGAAAAGATCAACGAGCTGTCTTCTCACCCGGAGATCCCGGATTTAATTTCCGGCTGGCGTGGGAAATGTTTCTTGAGCCTAAATCATTCCCTATACCCCACAGATTCTGAAAATATGTATGTGAGAGTGAATGTGTCTGGGTTTGAATATAATAAAACGATTAAAAACCCAACTAAGTAACCTACATTCAACGAGTTGTTTCCAATGCATAGCCTCCAATATGACCTTAAATATTAAAGGAGCCTATATAAATGAAACAAATAAAAAAATACTAAACATAAATAAATCCTATTGTTTAACGAAAAGACACCAATGGGTGTTTCTAAATCTAAACCCCCGATTTGGCCATAGAAGTTAGAGACGGCTATATAACTGTAAAAAAAAAAATTAAGTTTGAAACGTTTCTGCAAGTGTAATCTTCAAGACGTTATGCAGCTCATTCGGCTTGTCCCCAGCTATAGGAATCTTCGAAATGATTGCAGATGCTTTATCTGAACTACCAGAGCTTGGTTACAACTATCTTGCACCACAATATTTTGTCCCTTGAACTTCCCACAGCCATTTAAAACTGAGGAATTGTCAAACGTCTCTCTGCACATTATGAAAGTTGGTTTTGAGAAGTTTACCCACACCCTTAAGTTGCAGAGCGTTAATGGGAATGGATGCTTCTGCTTGCAACACAATGAGGTTGAAGGCTTTCACTGACTTTCCTTTTTTCATTTATTGATGTAGAAAGGCAAGTATCTTGTCAACAGCATAGCTCCCCCTTTGCATTAACGTTCGAGAGCTTGACTCCATTCTAGTTACAGTAATGCTTTTGAAGGGATGGAATTAAAACTGCCATTTTTGAGCACGAAGCCAAAATTTCAATGCAGTGTATTTCCGGTCATGCACAATGACAAAGCTTGGTTTTATAATAATTACTCATCTAAACCCTATTCCACATAACTTTGCCCAGTGTCGTCACATGCTGTTATATGAACTTCCCATTGACTGTAGTTTTGAAATAGGCTGTTGGCCGATATATAGTGGTACCTAATATACCTGTCAAATTAGCATTTGCTTCAGCTATGAGTCAAATATTTTATGCAATAGAGTTAATGAACCTGTTATGTATGTTAATTTTATCAACAAATGAATTTTATAATTTTAACTTGCGTCTCAAAATAACTGTTATGACAGTGTTATCACCACCTGACCTTGCAGTTGTTATACTTTGACATTCAAAACTGTACCACTCTTTTTAAAAAAAAAAATTTTATGGGTTCAGGATGCCTCAATATATATATATATATATATATACACACATAGATATATTCGAGAAATCTCGACATCGAATGCTACTTACAATACGTAGGCTGTTCAGCTGGATGAGCGCCAAAAGAGCACTAAGTAGCTCGCGACTCACAAGGGTCCATCTGCAAAATGCAATTTGATATAACACTGAGGTATGTTAATCTAGTGTTGGAAATGAAGTGGTAGGACGCAAGTATTGTGGTATGACTGGTCAGCTACATATTATCTAACATGCTCTGCTTCCAGCTGTGCTCCGAGTTCTGTGTTTAAGAATACAGGTGTATTCTTACTCAAAAAATGGAAATTGAGTGTTATTTATGAACGTTTTTTAAATATTGCAGTTCTCAGCGTCCCATTCTAATTTTGGGCGTGAAAAAACACTTAATTTTGCTCAATGGTGTGAGGTTCTTTTATGTACCGTGCATTTACCACGCGGGACCAATAGATTTACTTCCCTTCCGAAGAAAGCCATGTTAAGGATTTTTACCCCGAAAAAAAATCCATCGCCTTCCGCCAGGCTTGTACTGGCGACCTTAATTACATGGTAACCACTACACCACGGAGGGCGACGTACCCTTATTCAGACGAGTCAACTTGGAATAGCCTGCTATACCTAGAAAAGAAAAATAGTTTTAATTTCAAACAATTAAAAGAAATTCTATGTTTCCACTATATTCATGAATTCAAGACTTCATTGTGAAAAATTAAATTATTCTTTTGTTGATGACACTGTCAATTGCCAGGATGACATCAGCGCCGCTGGTGTGTCGGAATTTCGCCCCGCAGGAATTCGTTTACACGCCAGTGATATGGCGATGTCGCTTTTAAGCACACCCGGCTTTGGCAGCTAATCAACAGAGCCACTTGGAGTCTCAATCTTGAACCCAAGATTAACAACAGTTATAATGTATGAATGTTATTCAAATGCATTGCAAGCCGTTTCACTTAAAACACCCTGGATGACTTTCCTCAACATCTCTTTATCGTCTTGGGAGAAGGTATAGCACATGGCAAGCAATTAATGTGAAGTTACATTTTTACTTTCTCTATACGCACTATGTACATGCACTCCACCCAAAAATTCGATACCGAGATTTCACCGTAAATATATGTTTTAGGGTCCCCAATATCCAAAAAAATGCATTTTCACAAAAAGGTTCGTGTGTGTGTGTATGTGAGCGTGTGTAAGTGTGTGTGTGAGTGTCCGTGTTTCTGTGAACACGATAACTCAAAAACGAAAAGTCGGTAAAATACCAAACTTGGTATTTAGGTTTAGTATCTTCCAGGGATGCGACACGAAGATTTTGAGAAAAATCTCCCCACCCCCAGCTGCCCTTTACATGGAACTTTTTCGAAAATTTTGATTTTCTCAAAAATTGCTCTAACGATTTTGATTGAAATTTCGTATATTAAAGATATTTACCTGACAAATAAAATGTATTTCTTGAATTTTCTGGGAATAGCCTCTGAAGAGTAGTGTATTCTGGATGAATTTTACTGAATTTTAAATAACTGCTAAACCGTAAGAGATGGACAAAGACTTACTACATAAAACATGTAGAGCACATTAAAACACACAATTTATGTTATATACATTTTTTTTTCGTGGAGTTCGTCGTTTTCGAGACATTTCTTATTTTTGGTTCCTGCTAATATTTTCTGATTAGCATAAAGTAAATAGAAGTATAAGCTTTTTAAGTATAATTTGTTGCAGGGATGTAGAGAAAGTCATGTGAATGTTATACATCAGATTTTAACTTGTTTTCTTACAGTGTCGCCATTATCTTTAAACAATCCTCGTATTAAAGCCATTAAATCATTTTCACATAATCGTAATCTGTTGTAACCCTTATAAATCCGAGGTAATGACGTATGAGGGTTTCGATTTCTATTGAAGACGAAGTTTCACATAAGTTCCCTTCCCATGCAATTAAGAACGGCAGGGAAGTCCTTTGGGTTGCTCGTAAATATGCTAATGCAAGTTACCGAAGCGTAAGAATGCGATGCATTAAATCTGGAGACTTCGTGCTTGAATCCTCTTAGTTTTGTTAGTAACATTTACTAATGCCTGACTATTACAGAAAAGGCCACATAACATTAGAAAGAATCACCCGCATGGAACACCGACCATCTTCCCCCACATGGAGGCTACCGCCCTTAAACCCGGTTTGTTGGTAATGTTTACGATTATCTAGCCAAAGGTAACACTCTGTGACAAAGCTCATTCTCATTTACTGTCATTATTCTGCTTTCTCTTGCACTTGGGAGTATCGTAACCTAAATATAGTGAAAATAACATGCACTATGCGTTTAAACTGAAATTGTAATATTTTTATCTTCTGGTCGCTTTTTTACTTTAAATGTTATACTGTTAATAGCGCTAATAGACCTGTTATGTATGTACATTTTTATTAACAAATGGAGATACTACGATTTTAATTTGCCTCTCACTGTCATGACATTTTTTTCACCGCCAGGCCTTGCTTTGAACATTTCTTATACATTGGTATTCAAAACCGTATCACTCTTTTTAAAAATGATTTTGTATGGGTTCAGGATGATGTCCGGATTTCGCCGAATACTTACGATACATGGGCCGTTCCAGCTTGGGTGAGCGCAAAAAGAGCAATGAGTAGCTCGCTACTCACAAACATCCAGCTGCAAAATGCAATAAGTTATCGTCACGGCTGAATCAAGTGCTGGAAATGAAGTGGTAGGACGCAAGTATTGTGGTATAACTGCTCAGTTACGTATTATCTAACATGCTCCGAGTTCTGGGTTTAAGTATGCAAGTGTACTCTTACTCAAAATGGAAATGGAGTGTTATTTATGAAGGCCCTGTAGCTACTGTTAAAGAGTGTACTACTTACTAATGCCTGACAGTTACAGAAGTGGTCATAGAGAGAATCACCCGCATGGAACACCGACCATCTTCCCCCACATGGAGGCTACCACCCTTAAATCCGGTTTGTTTGTAATGTTTACGATTATCTAGCCAAACATAACATTCTGTGACAAAGCTCGCTCTCATTTGTTGCCTTTATTCTGTTTTGTTTTCCCCTTTATCTCTTGCACTTGAGATAAAATATAGTGAAAATATCATGCACCACGCGTTTAAACTGAAAGTGTAATATTGTTACTTTCTGGTCTCTTATTTACTTTGAATGTTATATTAATGGCAATTCTCATTTGGCTAGCTCGTACTTCGATGTACTTAATACTATAAGCGCTATATTAACGGGGATGCGAGAGCCAGAGGGAAGAAGATAGAAGTCGCCCGCCTGTTTTTCCGCAGTGTTGTAAACCAAAGAAAGTCCTCAGCCGTTATGATGAATATGTTATCTAATTACCGCAAACTTGCTGAATTATTATACACAGTGGACGTGTACGTCAAGGTGTACCAGATGGCCCATTACTCCGTATTTGATATCCCTTCGTGCGTTAAAAGAGTTGCAGAACTCAACAGGGCTATTTCAGGTATGAGTAACACATACGCACGGAAGATTTTATAAAAATACGTTTTACTTTCTCTAGCCTGTATGTACAATGTACATAGGGGATAGACAAGGTATTGTATTCCACCCAAAAGTTCGGTATCAAGATTTCACTAGAAATACATATTTTGATTCCATCTGAATCCAAATAAAGCACTTTTAGAACATATCCGTGCGTGTGACAGTGTGTCTGTATCTGTGGGTGCCATAGCTCAAAAACGAAAAGTTGGTTAAATACTAAACTTGGTATTTAAGTTCAGTATCTTCCAAGAATGGTAGATGAATATTTTCAAAAATTCTCATCCCTCAACTACCCTTTTTACATGGAAAATTTTTCGAAAATGTTGATTTTCTGAAAAATGGCTCTGACGACTTTTGTTAAAATGTCATATGTTTAAGATACCTACTTTCTTGAACTTTCTGGGAATAGCCTCTAAAGACCTCATTCTGGACGACTTTCACATAACTTAGTTATTATTGATAAACCGTAAAAAATTGGGAAAAGCACATGATTTATGTCATACACATTTTTTTAGAGTTAACCACTTTCGAGAAACCATTTTCGAGAAATTCCGAAATTCAGTTTTAAGGTACTTACTTAAACATTTCTCAAACGGAAGACATATTTACTATCATCTCTCTTTTGAAGATATTTCATCCGATAAAAATTTGATACCACGTTTTAGAGTCCCCTGTATAAAAACATAATTTTTAGTAAAGGGTAAACCGTAAGGTAGTAAAGGTAGACTAAAAACTTACTACACCAAAAATGTAGTTCTTGTTAAAATACACAATTAATGTAATATGCATTTCTTTCGTGGAGTTGACCATTTTTGAGAAATTTCTTTTCATTTGTTTCAGTTTTAAACTACTTTAAAATTTTCACATAGGAAATTTGTCAACTTCTGGCAATGCAAAGAAAGGATTTCGTCCACATGATAACCAGCTCGTTTTAGCCTAGTGCGTCATCCATTTTGCCTTCATTTCATATTACTTCCTGATTCTGCCTGGCTACCGACTGATCCCTCGTTCAGGGAATGTCATTTTAGGTAATATTAAACGTCGTTGTCTCTTTGACAGATTCTCACCCCAGTGATCCACGTGTGATTTTTTTTGTTTTTTTTTTTTTTGTTTACTGTTTAACGCCCGCTTTTACTACATATGGCACAGCATGTGAACCCTCCATATAAAGAGATTAAGCGAGTAAGTTAAATAACATTTATATAACATGTTAAGCATTCATTCTATTGAATTGTTATACATTTATAAGGGCTTGGAATTATCTAGAACTTCTAAACTCTAAAACATTTACGGAACGAAATAAGTTTAAATGTCACTGGACCCTAGCAAATACGTACTAGATAAGAAATCACCATTCCCTCCCAATCGCTTTTACATTCTTTTGACATTTGCAGAGAGCACTTGGACCGGTTTTTTCCTCCCTGTCAGTGATCCTTGGTTTATTGTATTGCATTTTTGTAGTATAAAGGTTTGAGTACATGAAGCCAATTAATGAATTCCTATGTCTAGTTATAAATAACAAGACTTATCAGAAACTTTAAGATTATTATCTTTTTAAGCTGAAAATGTTAATTACACTAAATGATGAACAAGATATTTCGATGTGTTTCTGTTTTGTACAACTTTAACATCCCATCCCTTAGGAATAATCGATATTTTGTCAGCGGGAACCAAGTTGTGTGACACAAATTTTAATAACAACCGATTTGGCCATTCTTTCATAAAAAGTTAGAGCACACTGGTAGAAATAATATCTTTAAAATTTTGTAGTTTCAAGATAATCCATAAAAACATCAATACTACTTAATGATTCAAAATAAAAAAAAATATCACAACATTTTCGGTTACAAATTTGTTGTATCTATAGACTATTATTAAGCCTATAATATCACTAAATATTATATTTATCGGAAAGTAGTAGAAATCAAATAGCAGAGGCAATCCAAAGCTGAGCAGCCGAACCAAAAGAATTCCTACTGAAGTTAAAGACGAAAGAGGGAAATGGATTTAGAGGGAAGAATGCGTAATCAGAGAGGAAAACTTCAGGCTTTAGCATATAAATAAGGAAAAAAGAATCGCGAAAGTTGGAAGCCTTCAAGCGATTTAAGGTTTGCTAGAGCTTACCCTAAGGAAGCACCAAAATATTCATCAGATAAAACTTGGGGCATTTTATTTCAAATATCCTAGCAATTTATGAAAAGTATCAGATATTTTTGGAATATATTAGGATTATAGAAATTGATTAAAAATTGAAATAGGCAGAGTCTATTCATTTTATATGATTAGAATCACATATTCTGCTTGTATTATTGCATTAAATGTTTCCATTGTCTCTTTTACTTTCCCGTTGTATTTCTCTCCTTCTTTGCCCGCTGTCTCATTCTCTCCAAATTAATGTCTATTACCCTCTCTATCATTATACTCTCTCCAGCATATTGTCTTTCTTCCTTTTCACTTTCTTAGCCCCGCACTCACTCACTTTCTCAATCCCATTCCAACGCCCTATGCCACACTCTCCTCTATATGTAACCGATATACAGGTGCAGTTTAGAAAACCTATAGTAACAGATATATTTCGGGGATGATAATTCAGTACAATCTGAAATAACAGTAACAATTTAACAGCACACAAATTTGGGTTTAAAACCACATCGGACGAGTTTTCCTATGACTATTGATATATAAAATTAATTAGATTGCTAAATGGAAAGCTATAACATTCGTTCTTAAACTTGGTTATGTAGAATTAAAAAACATGTGATGTGTTCCATTCACATGACCGCTACATATCTGTAACAAATGATTGTCATTAATTGTATTCTTCTTTCCGCTTCATGAAAATCAATATAAGCATTAGCAGAAACCGTCTTATTGCTGTCTCTGTACAACTGATTGTTATAAAGCTTATTCTTCTATCAAGATAAACATTAGCAGAAGCTGTCTTATTACTTGCTTCCTTGCAAGTGCAAGGGAAATAAGGGAATACCATAGGTTAAAATGAAAGTAAAATCTTCTTTAAAGTTGGTTGCTATGTGATTGAAATTCGTCTCTTTGTATGGGCAGGAGTTGACAAATTCCCATATTTTAAAACTGAAACCAATAACAAGAAATATCTTGAAAATGGTTAACTCCACAAAAAAGTATATGGCATAAATCTACATAAAATCTACATTTTAGATCCGCAGGAGCAACCCTGAGACTACTAAGGTGATATGACTGTTAACAAAAATACTTATACAGATTTGGCATAGAAGAGACCCCTATATGTCTTTTCTGTAACTTAAACGAAGAAATGGATCGTGATCAGCTTCTACATTGTCTGACTTTTACAGAAGATTACAACCTCCCAGCTAAATATTAAAATGTCGGAAAACGAATGATTACATTATCAGGCGGTTAACATTAGATACGAACCAACCAACCAACCAACCAACCAATATTTTATGTGGCAAGCTTTGTCTATCTCTTGCGGTTTACCAGTTAAGTAAAATTCAGAAAAACTCATCTAGAATGAAAAGATCTACATGGCTACTCTAAGGAATTTCAAGATATATACTTATTTCTCATTAAATATATTTATTATTGGGTATTTAATCAAAATCATTAGAGCTGTTTTTGAGAATATCAAAATGTTCTATTCTTTTTTCTCTTGTAAAGGATAGTTGGGGGGGGGGGTGTTTCCTCGACATCTTCATTACACTTCTTTGGAAGATGCTAAGTTTGGTGTTACATGGTTTTTTTCGTTTTTGAGCTATGCTGCCCACAGACACACACTGACCTTTTTCTCAAAATGATATTTTTTTTGGATTCAGGGGGTCTCAAAACATATATTTTCGGCAAAATCTTAGTATCGCATTTTTAAGTGGAATACAATACCTTCTGTATACACTATGTATATAGTACATGTAAAGAAAGTAAAAAAAAAAAACAAAAACAAATATCAATACCTATATGGAAATATTTTGATTTTGTGTCCTCCCTAGAGAGGAAAGTAATTCATGTATAATTGGGAATATACTGTAACTAGCACCTCTTGTATGTTATACATATAGTTTCATAATAATTGGTTTCTCAGTATCGCTTCTCTCGCTCTCTCTCCCTTTTCTCCCTCTCACTATAAAGGGACACAAGGGCAAGCAACATTTAATTTAATTCTTAGCTTCAATCAATCCCTAATATACGATAACAGCCAACCAAAATATAAATTTAGCAATGGATTTTCATTGGTTTTATTTTATGTGAATGTTATAATTCAAAATCACATGATTTACAGAGATTCCGATAAGTTCTAGTTCAGTAAATGAAAAAGAATTAAACGTTTAGGACAGGACACAAAAATGATTCTGGTTACGCAATTCATTCCATGGATATCCTGGTCGTGCTCCGCTTCTAATGGTAAAGATAAAGAATTTAATTACACTCTTCGAGGTACAGAAATTTTCCTAAGGACAAATTTTGATACTGAAAATACTGTAAAAATCAGCTGAGCATGCGCAGTGTCTTTCGATGTTTCTTTCTAAAGTGCATCCATTTTATGGATGACCCTATACCTGCTCTGCTGTATAAATACTGGCTTTAACGTCTAATTCTGGAACTTTGTTTCTTTAGAAGTTTTCTTTTATCGCTTTATTTATAACCCCTTATAACTTCTGTTGTCAAATCGGGGTTTTTAACTTGAGAAACATATTTTGTTTTTCTTTCTGTTTTTTTTATTAAGTTTACATTTTCTTTAGTTTATTTTTGTTCGGGTGCATAGCTGCTTTGCTACATTACCTGTCTGAGAATCTTGCTGGCCTAAATTGCGCAGCCCCTTTCCAGTGCCATATTTTTGTCACTATTGAGTTTGGCAAAAAAAAAAAAAAAAAAAAAAAAAAAAGGAGTTTGGGATCGTGGCTTTTCTTTAAGTGTGCGTTAGTTATTTTAGTTCTAAGTTATGTAGGCGTCTTTCTATATCTTCTGGTAAGGTAAGATGTTACGGACTATTTTATTCCTATTTCGTTTTGATCTATGGTTTCAACTTGGGGCTGTGATATCCAATATAAAGTCCTATCTTTACTGTCACTGAGGAAACCTACGAAGAAATGCTTATGGTTTACATTTATATGATTTTCTCTATCCATTCTTTAAAAAATGTATTCTGCTAACTACTTTACGTTAATATGATAAATATTTATATAAATATTTTTATTACATATATTCACTATTACATGAGAAAATATACTAGGCTTAGCGATAGTTAAATATTTTCGGAGATGATTGCTAGTAATGGTATTTAAATTCTGTTATATTTGCATAACGAATAAGTACATCCCATTTTACAAAATTATAAGTATTATGAAATTGAAATAAATTACAAGGAATACCTCGTAAATGGTTTACTCCAGAAAAAACTTCACATAAACTACATCCCTTATGACAAAAGTATTAGTATTATGAAACTGAACCTATATCAAGGAATAACCCCTTAATGGGTTAACTTCAGAAAAAACTTCACATAAACTTTTGTCTATTTCTTATGGTGTACGAGTTATGCAAAAGTCATTCAAAATGAAGAAAATTTCGGAAATTACTCCTAGAAAATTCAAGATATGCATTTGATTTGTCCTGAAAAAGTATTAACCATGTGGTATTTTAAACAAATTCGTTAGTCATTTTTGAGAGAATCAAACATTTTGAAATTTTTTTCCCAACTTGGGGCTTGAGATCTTGAAAATTTTGTTTTCACCTCCTTGGAAGATACTGAAGTTAAATATAAAGTTTGGTACTGAACCATACTTTCTCTGCCTACTATGTACGTGGGAGAGAAAGTTAAAATAGCTACCTAAATTGGCCAATAGATGGATTTTTACACGCAACTCACTAATGCGAATTTCAGAAGCTACCTCTTGAGCATCTCAATGAAATATAAGTTATTCTAGGGTTAATTTTTAATTATTCAGCACGTATTCACTCCCCATTCAACGATTCTGCAGAATATAGAACAGAATTCTGGTTAGAGCAAAATTCCTCTTCGTACCTGGGACTGTAGTTTCGGATCTCGGGATGAATGAAGGTTTGACTACTGAGGCAGTTTCTTTGATGATTTTTTAAATAGTGTTTTACGCCTGTTTTACTCTATAGGCACAACAGATGATGACACCGATATACATGGAGTGAAGATGGAGCACCAATGGAATGCGAAAGCGGAGAACCCGGAGAAAATGCGATTCTGCGCCGCTTTGTCCACCACAAATCCCAAATGAGGTCGCTTGGGATCAAACCCGAACACCTTGGTAAGAGGCGAGTGGTCTAACCACAGGTTTACATTGGTAGTATGTCTGTAAATGTCATTGGAACAAGGTTACCCAAATAAGGAAAAACACATTTCATAGCCCTAGCCAGCAGAACATAGTTATTTTTGGATGTTAATATTGCTGTGTCCCAAAACATTCAATAGTGCTTGATATATGCTCAGAAAAACCATAATCAATCATTTTGAGAGTGCTTATTAGCAGCAACTACATAAAATATCTCTAAATGGTGAGGGATTTGCTTAGATGTGCACTACATCACTACGGACAGCTGCGCAAGGTGTGTGGTTTATTAACAAGGACAGAGTTCCACATAAAAATAATGTAGAACGGGGTCACAGAGTAATTTAATAGAAACATGAGCGTAAACCATCTGTACTAAATATATTTCTAACCGAGACATAATTTCAGGAAATCGTCAGCTTCTCATATTCCTTATCCTCAGCTTCTCATATTCCTTATATTGCATATATTGTGTATACTGTGTAAATATATTGTATGTTTATTATCTCAATTATTGTTACTCGACTTAAACAAAACAATAGGTCGACTTAGCCTTCTCAAGGCCTGGATTTGAAATAAATGTTGATATGTTTAATATCAGACTCTCAATGTAGCTAACGAGATAGACAGGCTGGAGTGCAAACTGAAATCACGTGATTCTTCTATTCCACTCATGGCCGATTAAATAAAATTACAACCGTCTAATACATCTACATTTGACACTGATAAATGAATTGCTTGTTAAATTTGTAGAAAAGATACAGTAAGGTGATGCATCTGTTAATTCTGACTATAAATTGTGAACAATTATTTTTCTTACATAATGAAAAGAAAATCTGATGTGTAACACTCACATGACTTTCTCTAACTGCTCTGCAAACACACTTCTTGCAAAACATTATTCTTGCTTCTACACAATACTAATCGAGATAAACATTAGCAGAATGTTCTTATTATTTAGTTCCTTATGAGTAGAAGGGAAATAAGGGAATGCACTAGGCTAAAGTGATAGTCAGATGTTTTAAGAACATTCGTTATGCATTTGTTATTGCAAATCGCTTGTTTGCATGGCCAGGAGTAGAACAAAAGCAAAACGAACACTTCCTGTCTGAGAGGAATTTAAGTGCTTTACAATTGAAACCAATAACAAATAATGTCTCTGAAACATTTACCTCTACAACAGAAATGTAAAAGTCATAATTTAGTGTTTTGACGTGATATACATTTTTTGTGCAGTAAGTTTTTGTCTATCTCTTACGGCTTAGCAGTTAAGCAAAATTCATCAAGAATAAAGAGGTCTTTAGAGGCTATTCCCAGAAAATTTAAGATACATATTTTATTTGGGATTTAGATATCTTTAACATACGGGATTTTAATCACAATCTTTAGAGCCATTTTTGAGCAAATCAACATTTTCAAAAAAAACTTCGATGTAAAGGGTAGTTTGTGGTTTGAGAGATTTTCTTGAAAATCTTCCTGTCGCATTCTTGAAAGATATTAAGGCTAAATACAAAGTTTTGTGTTTAACGTCTTTTTGTTTTTGAGCTATGCTGTTCACAGATACACACACATATACAGACATACTACTTTTTTCTAAAATTGCTTTTTTGTTGTACTCAGGGGACCCCAAAACATATATTTCCGGCGAAATCTCGAAATCGAATTTTTAGGTGGAATGCAATATATTCTCTATTTACTATGTGCATTGTACATGCGAGCTAGAGAAAACAATATGAATTCTGAACTTCAAAACAAAAATTGTTTTTCCCACTTCACGAACATTTAATTATCAATTAATGAAAGCTATAAACGGGTAAGTGCATGCTTATTAATAGGCACTCCCAACTTTAAACGTTATTTTCTCGCAAACATTTTTCCAATACTTTCGCATACTCAAAATGTTCCACGCAATCCAGTTTTTCACTAATGTATTTCAAAATGTTTATACAGTCTCTCAAAAGGAGTTAAAGAAAATGGTCGTATTGCTTTCTCGAAATATACTCCAATTTTGCTAAATAGAAACAAATTTTCAACACTAATTAGGACAAATATGTAAAATGTAAAATGGGTGAACTATTTGTAAACTCATTTACTGTAAAATCGGATTTTTGTTTGTGAATATTTTAAAAAATGCATCACATACGTAGCTCATTTTTATAATAACAGTGAACTTAGACATTAAATATATTAAACAAACAATCGTGTAATTTATAATTTTTATACATGGCAAAAGTAGCACTATTATTGTGTATAAAACATAAATTTCAATAAAATACCTCACACTCTGGGTTTTCCAAATTCCATAGCTAAATCACCTTAAATTATGGTACTATTCAACGTAAGCCAAGTTTAAGACTACTACTATTACACTATTCGCGCCACAGTCTGTCTATCTCATTGGCCACGCCCTCAACAGATTACCCTCTCGTGTTGAAGTAAATGCCCTGAAGTTCACCAGTGGGCAAGGAAAACAGAGTGCTATAATGGTGGACTCAAGAATTTGTATGTAAACTTATATTTTCCATATGGATATTAATTGTTGCGTTATATTTTCACTGCTACTTACCAGTAACAAGAACAGTATTTTGTAAACCGTTATACAAATACCTAACACAATAAGAACTAAACTTTTCAGCTTATTGCTGATAGAAAATTAAATTAACTGAATACAAAACACAGTGCACATGTTTTTATTTTAATTCAACTCATTAAAGAAAGTGCATATTCTTACACGTCGGAATTCTCTACAATTTTTATAATTTTGTGCATTCAGCGTTTCAACTCGTAGAACTATTGTTTGTGTACCCCCAAAAACACTTAACTTCTATGACGTGATTTTTTAAGCTTCATTAAAGGAAACAGGTTTTTCCAAACATGCAAAAAACTCTTGCAGCGAGCTTGTGGACTTTAGAAAACTTTTCTCGAATAAGGAAAAGTGTAGAAGTGGTTTATGTTTTTCCTGTTTTGATATCCTTTAGCTGAGATTTGTTTTGTAGATCAATTATTTCTAATGCATGAATATCGAAGATACAGCAGCCATCACAAGTAAGAAATAATACGTTGAGTTCCACCACCACTAAAAGACTGCAGTGTGCAACTGCACTGCCCACAGTGAGGGCTGTAAACAACTCTGCTCACCCTTAAGCGACCTAGACTCAACTCGGAGGAATGGATGCTTCAAGTGCAGTGGCGCACCAGTAATTTAATGCAGAATAAATTACTAATCTATATCATCTAATAAATCAGTCGTCAAACAAATATTTCTCTTTGAGCAAAGCAAAGAGAGAAAATTTGCTCTCGATGCTCCGCGTCTCGCCTACTGTGCACTGCGCGATCAACTGTGTGGAAAACAATAATAGATAATTTCTCCAGTGTGCATAATTTTGCGTTTGAAATACGTAATCCACTTTTCATACGTTAATACACTTGCTATAGGCTTATAATTGGTAGAAAAATATTTCTATTATGTCTCTTGTATTAGTATTTATATTTCGAATATGAACATGTACATATTTCATAGGTTTGGTGGTAATTGGTACTGGTAACATTAATAATTGCAAAACATAATTCCAAGTGGTAATATTGCAGCATTAATATGATGAAACAGCAAGTTCCTTAACTTGGTTAAAACAATTGAAATCCAATTGTATTGAGCAGTATGAAAATTAATTTATAAAAAAGATTACATTTTTGGTAGTGAATATGAAGAGATATCTTAGTAATTAATTGAGATCGAACCAATTTAAAAGGAACGTTCTTTTCTTAATATCTGTCGTACTCTTGCACGTAGTGTGTAATGACGCTGAAAATTAAGTTTCTAAATGCAGGAATAAACCCTTATTCCGCCACTTTCTATAAATACGAAAGATTCCTCTTAGACAGGCACAAGTGAAGGAGTCAATAGCAATGGGTTCCTATCTGTTCCCGACATTATAAACTAACACACGACGCACTAAACAAGAGAGAGAGAGAGAGAGAGAGAGAGAGAGAGAGAGAGTGATGTCAGGTGTTTACCCATTCCATGCATGTAGCAAACTTATTTGTTCTGGAAAAAATCAAGCGAGTTGGTGACGTCTGTAATAAATCTTGTATAGGTATACGTTACTGTTATACAATAGATAATTCTCCTATTCTTCCTGAATAAGAGTGTATATTATACTTTTGCAGTGTTACACACTTTAATTTGTCCACTTAAAATACATTTAAATGGTGCATCTCTTCAAAATCAGACGGAGAATGTGGTTTACATATATTTCGTTTAATAATGCTATTTGTATTTTGTCTGAAGTAAATCTGCTAAATCGTTTTGCGTATGCCGTTATAAAATCAGAAAATTATGACAGAAAATTCCTCGCGAACATATCAATTAAATTTTCATATAAATTTGCACATTTATTCAGAGGGTATAAAACTTAGAGTTCTGAGATTGTGCACACTACTTTAACATATAGTAATGAAGAATTCACTTAGATAGCTTATTTAATATCAGATTTAGAAGTATTTTTCTGTTGTAAATTTCACTATTATTTGTGTGATGATTTTATGTATGTATTACATTATTTTAAACGATCCAATGAATATAGATTCTTAATTCTGCTTCAGGAGCTACTTATGTATATGAACGATAAATATGAAAACTGTTAGGTCTTGTTTAAAGATTCAGAGATCAGGGTACATAAATGTGTCAATTGTTTTATATCCTTTTTATAATTGCATATAAAATATATTATTTTAAACTATAACCAATGCTGCCACAGTCATAAACAAATAATAAGTTATATAGCTCGCTGACTATCTTGATTAATATGTAAACATTAGCATTCCCCGGTAGTTTTCTAATTCTGAAAACAAGTGCCGTTTTTGTAACCTATAAGTATCTTTTGGATGTGGAAGTCATGTATGGTTGAGTAAGTTATTAGAAAAATAAGTACCCAGAGTTATTTAAGATGATGCATTTTTTAAATTTGATCAAAAGTTGTGAAAAATGAAAACGTTTTTCATGATAAATTGATATGAATTCTGAACTTTAAAAAAATAAATCGTTTTTCCCCACTTGACGGACGTTTAACTACCAATAGGTAGGCGCATGCTTATTAATACCTCCAACTTTAAACCTTATTTAACTTTATCCAAAAATTTTCCATATTCAAAACGTTCCACACAATAACATTTTTTACTAATTTGTTTAAAAAATGTTATACTGACTCTCAAAAATACATCATCAATGATCATCTGCTTTTTCAAAATAATGCTCCAATTTTGGAAAACAAATTATTAAATTTTGAAAACTCGAAATTTTTGGAGAGTAATAAAAGTAATCATTTATCTACTGATTAGGGCTAGTATAAAATATAATAAAATATAACTATTTCTGAACTGGGTTTTAAAAATGCATTACGTAGTTCATTTTTTAGAACAATGACGTTAGATAAAACAATATTTTTGAATAATTAGGCACACTAGAGCTTTGATGGAAAGCAAAATTAACACTATTATTGTGTAAAATAAGTGGTATAAATGTCAATGTCATACCTTAGATACTGCGGATTTTCTATATTTCACAGATGCATTACTTTAATAGTATGCAAGTCACAGGTTTTTTTTTTATATATATATAAATATACAACGAATTAAAGGTGAAAGTAGTGAATATGTAGATTCAGCACTCTAAGTCACCTTGGAAAAGGTACACCTGTGACTTGAGTAAAACTAATCTCGGTTGTTCTCGGATTTTTAATGTTAGCAAAGCTCTCATTTTGTTCCAATTATAAACGCATAGCATATCAAAGTTGATTATTCCATAAGTACAAAGACAACAAGCAAAGTTTTCTTGCACGAGGCTATTCAAAATATTTTGAGGTATATCATATCGTAGCGTTATAAACAGGTTTTTTTTTTTTTTTTTTTTTTTTTTCCTGTGTCTTAATTTTTAAATGTGACCATTCATACATATCACTTCAAATATCTGCGGCAGTTATCTTTATGGCATTCTGAACTTAAGTGTGTTCTTCCATCAACTCCAATGTGTTTGTATTCAAGCGCATGGGCTTTGCAAATCCTTTTTAATATTTTATTCAGTTTCGAAATGAAACAAGGTATCTTATAACCCATATCCGTCAGGAAAAAAATTGCCTTAAAAACTGGTGAACGAATAAGTAAAATCGGTTGAGTGGTTTTTGTGATTATCCTGCACACAATTTTGTTCTCTTTATAATATTGGTATAAATACTAGATATACTCATATAGATATTTGAATAGATACACAATTATAAAATGACGTCTGTAGTGGACCGAGATGGGGGACGCAGCGGCCGGGCGGTAGGCCAAGGCTCCCCGTGAGCTGTCGTGCCATGGAGTCAACACAATTATAAATAAACATTGTAGATAAAATGCAAACAATATGAGTTATACCATAAAAGCCTATGAAAATGCAATGAGTTATTTACATTTTGAAAATGTTTACAGCAGTAGGAAAAGGTTCGATATTTCTATATTTTCTAAAGTGTATATATCGCAACAAACTTTATTCAATTGTTTTTACTTGTATATATGCGTTTAAATATTTTTCTTCTTATCGGTATTTATGTGTACATGTAACTCGTTTGTACACATCCTCGATATCTTCTGTGCTCACGGCTACCAATGTCTCAAAGGCTACTACTGAAATGAGAGAACGCAATAGTGTAGTGTCTCACTCTTAGACCCGACATATAGGTTACAAGATACCTGCACAGGTAAATCGGAAAGGTATACCTGTCCAGGCTAGAGCACACACACGTTACGGTAAACCGGAAGATTTTAACTCAGTCGAGAGATGGCGAGCAAAGGAGATGACGCGATCACTTTAGTCGGTTTGTTAGTGACCATTAAGTGTAAAAAGAAGCGAAAATCCAAAACCTAGTGTAAACACTGGCTTACAAAGAGAAATGAACACACTCATACAAGATTACTCAAAGAGTTTTAAGCTCTTTTTATTTATAACTTCTGATATTGCTATTGTTATATTATATAATTATACAACAATTAACGACTAAAGGAGTCCGTGTAAACGCTCTCTACTCAAGGAACTAGCTACAACTAACCTAAAAGTTGTTCAGGTGTGTCAGAGAGACTTATACATACGCTCAGATCTACACGCCTGCGCAGGTAGAAAGAATTGAATTTGGATTCTTCTCCGATCGCCTGCGCAGGTCGCTACGCTTGTGCAATTTGCCTACAGCGGCTGGCACACGTATTCCGTCCGGTACCTGCACATGTAAACCTCAGCAGTATACGAAACGTGTGTGCCGGGCCGGAGATGTAAACACTGACATTATTAACTTCGATACGCGGGTAACTAAAGCACAGCGTAACTTACGTACCTTAAATATACGCGATTATCGGTGGGTTTTTAGGAAGTATGTTAATCAAACATAGCTTGAAACTTTTGATTAATATGAAATAGTAAATAATATAAATAGTAAAAGTAAACAAGGTCGTAGTTTCATTTAATTCTGTGTGGTGTTGTTCACCTTTCTTCTACATTTATACTGAAATAATGATTAGTTATTCCTCTCAACTGATACGAACACGAGGAAAATGATGAGGGAAACAAAATGTTTTGTTAATATTAAGCCCGGCTTTAAGACTAGATCGACCGTAATGTAATCTAATCGGATTGGACGTGCTGAACATAGTGTTAGAGCACACATTTAGGTAAATCGATCTCCAGAGTCACCAAATCTGGTCCCTACAACTTCTTCCATTAGAATTATAACAACATTTGTATGGTGTGCAACTTTTACTACAATATTTACAGGAATTCGACAGCCTGCTACTTCCAAATTACATACAGTCTTTAATACTTACTAAACGTTCCACATCGAGCCTTTTGGTGGGGAAAATAGGTTGTTCTTTCGTTTGTCTTGCATATGAACGTCGTATTTGCATAATAAATTAAAATGGTTTATGAATATCCGAACATGCTAAAACGCTCCATCACTGCACTTTGAAAAAATACACATTACTGACGCTTACAAAAGGGACCACATCTTCAAAAACAGCAAAATATATGAACAGCAATCACTTTGAAGATATATGTTGTTTATCTTTTTACATGCCAAACTACTGCATATCTTATCACTACTTTGCTTAGAGGTCATGTATTTTAATCACACAAAAGCCTCAGCAATGAAAATATAATTGTTGAAACAGTAAAAACTACCTTCACAATGTCCTTATTATAAAGTAATTAAAGACTCTAACCCACTGCTGCATTGTGCCAGAATATAAAGGTAAGTGACATTCTGGGAGTAACAGCTATGGAGATTGATGCATTACGAAATCCTGTGAAAGATGAATTCGTGATAAAGGTCGTGGTTTTTCTGCAAGATGTTTGCCTCGAACAGAATAACGGAAGACCTTGTACAGTTGCTGCTGACAGAAACACACTTAAAGGTGTGAACTTTGAAACGCCCCTAAATATCCAATTCGTCAGGCTTGAATATAAGTGACAATGACCTATTTGGACCTAAAGATTTTCTAAAGCAGGTTGACATTTTCATTCTGGTTTTGTTATTTGAACTGTGATTCTCTTGGAATCTTGGAACTGGTTCAGCTAGTTTATAAAGAGTTACGTCAAAGATTACATAATAATCCTTCCATTTTATTGCATAAAAAAAGATGGCATCATTTTTGCGGTATTCGTTTGAATGGTGTTGACAATCTTAGATTGCAGAAGAAAGTGTTATAATGTTATTCGAGAGAACTCAGTGCAAAACCGCAGAGACACAGTTGGCTACAAAATCACTACGGAACCAGGTGCAACTGCAGGGTACAGTTAATTGGTGAAGCCATTTTCCCGCTATTCGTATCAACTCACAAGAGGCTTTTGCCTGAAGTTCTCCCTCAGAACTACAATATAACTTGAACCGCTCAATGAAATAACCCGTTAGCATACTGAGAAGTTCTGGGTTTCGTAACCCTCCATGTTTGTTTGAAAATTACAGCATTAGAGCGTGGAATTTAGAAGCTGTTTTGTTTACAAAGCATAAAATATGCAGTATTATTAAATACAAGAACATAAAAGCACAAAGTGATTTGTTTTTGGTTTAATTGTTTTTTTCACACAAGCAGTATGTAGGACAGGAGGTGGATAGGTCGAGTCAGACTGAAAAATTCAGTATCTTAGCCGGGATTTGAACCACGGATCTCCCGGTCTCTAGCCGGTTGCTCTTTAACAGAGCTACCATGGCAACATGCCGGCATAGCATTGAATTTCTCAACTGACTCGCATGTTTCCTGGTTGTTTTTCTCTAGAAACTACCTAACTACATGAAATATGGTAACTGTTTCATCCCAATATCGAGATTGGCTAACGTCTGCATAAATTCATGCGTACAAATCGCGCTACGATCGTCCTCTCAGACAGGGTTTCCTTAATTCTCATAACTGGAAAATGCCGGGAAAGTAACATAAACTTAAGGGAATGTTTTCATTCACAAAATTCCTTTTCCAATCATCGTTTTATGTGTTAAACGTTTTGTACCGTTTGTAGCAAGAGTCGTATTAACACTATTTAAAAGCTCTGATCTATTCCATTTACATGACTCTCTTCACATATCCTGCTACAAACTGTGCTTACAAAAGCTTATTGTTCTCTCTATTTTATGCTAATATGATATACATTAGCAGAAATGGTTTGTATTACTTAGTATCTTCTAAGTAGATGGGAAAATGGGGATGCACTAGGCTAAAGCAATAGTTAAATGTTTTAAAAGCTGGTCGCTGTGATGCAAAATTCTTGGCATGACCAATATGAAAACTTGAATAACGACTTCCCATTAGAGGAAGTTTAACTATTTAAACTTTTAAAACCAATAACAATAAGTATATCAGAAATGGTTAACTCCACAAAACATACGTAATACACATTGTATGTTTTAACCAGATCTATATATTTAAATTGCACTTTCAATATCTTACTACTTGCCAATTATGCAAAAGTCACCCAGAATGAAGAGAGCTTCGGAGGTTATTCCTAGAAAAATAAAAATGTAGGCTTAATTTGTGGTGAAAATATCAACATGCAGTATTTTAATCAAACTTTTTGAACCGCCCAGCTCAGTCGGGGTAGTGTCTCTGTCTCACACTCAAGAGATCTTGAGCTCGAATCTCACTTAGGGAGAGCTACCCGGATAAGATTTTTACCGGAGTTTTCTATTATTTTGAGAATATGAATGCCGAGTAACTTTAAGCGCTATGTACCTCAAGATCATTTCAGCATCATTTCACCGACTTCATTTATCGCCAATTAGAGCAGTCAGATAAAGGACGTTAAGCTTAAAAACATAAACCTAATTGCCGAGTTTGGAATTTAAATGATTTTTCGTTTTTTCACCTGAGAAGTCAGGTCACTGCTGCATTGCTTATGTTCGAAGGCACATGGACACACACGCGCGCCCATGGGATTCAAAGGGCTTCAAAATAAATATTTCCGGTGAAATCTCGACATAGAATGTTTGGTATTTAAGTTCAGTATCTTCCAAAGATGCAATACAAAGATTTTGAAGAAAATCCTCCATCCCCAAATACCCTTTACATGGAATATTTTCAGAAAATTTAGATTTTTTCAAAAATTTCTCTTATGATTTTGATTAAAATGCAATAGATATTTTAAAGGTATTTTCATGCCAAGCAAAATGTCGATCATCAATTTTCTGGGAATACCCTCCGAAGATCTCTTCATTCTGAATGAATTTTGTATAACTCGTAAACCGAAAGAGATGGACGATAACTTACTACACAAAAATGTAGATCTCAACTACACACAATTTATGTCACATACATATTTGTGTAGAGTTAACCTTTTCTAAAATATTTCTTGTTATTGGTTTCAATTTTAAACTACTTCAACTTTACTCAAGCGGGAAGTCAACTTTGTCTCATCTCTTTTGTTTTACTCCCGAGAATCGAATTTCAGCTGTTTCACATAGCAATAGCTTTCAAAAGATTTGACTATCAGTTTAGCCTAGTGTATTCCCTTATTTCCCTTCCACTTACAAGGAAGCAAGAAATAAGACCATATGTTCATCTCGATTAACATGACATAGCTGAAAGTAGATCTTTTGTAAGGAAAGTTTGTTCGTGGAACAGCTAGAGAAAATCATGTGAATGGAACCCATCAGATTTTTTACAAAAAAATCTAACTTCAGTTGTTTATCGCTCTTATGGTTTGTCTTCGAAGCAGCGGGTTATTATTAGTTACAAAATAGCTCACTTTACTAATGATGTAATACCATTTACAGTGAAACACATAGTAATGTGGCAGATGCAGCAAGAATTTATCTAGAAATATTGTCTAATAGACAAGCACCACATCAGGAAATTTGGCTTCATCTTATTCCGCACTCCAGTATCTCTCTGGGGTAGAGTATGCTCCAAGATAAGCATAAAAATCCTTATTCCATGTCAATTTAGGTTATGTTACGATCATGTGTGATTTTCTGATTGTTTATATACCGGAAGCGTTTATTTGTTCATTACCATGACAGCAAAAACTTTAAATTCCGCCTGAGTGACAGCGTGTATGTACCACATTCAACAGGTCGCAAGTTCGAATCTCGCGTAGATGAGTTACCTGGATAAGGTTTTTTTTTTTCTTTTTTTTTCGGGAATTTCCCTTATCGACGAATGTCGAGTAGCTTAAGCTTCATGGACTCTGAGATCATTTCAACATCATTGCTCCAATTTCATTCATTGTCCGATATGACCAACCAAGTTAAAGGATGTTAAGCCAAAAAAAGATCTGAAAAATTAAAAGTTAATCTGTTGAATGTACACTGAGCCTCTTGAATTTCCTGTGTGCAATGTTGTGAAAAATAAAATAGCATGGGATTTGAACCACGGATCTCCTGTTCTAGTCGGTTACTCTAACTAACGAGCTACCATGACAACATACCAGGACAGCACTAAATTCCCGAACTGAGTCGCAAGTTTCTGTAAGCCACGAGGTGAACACAAATTATTTTGAGATGATGTACGCAATGGAGACTTACGAAGTCGTAAGTACTTTTAGTCCTGGATTTCAGAGTTAAATCAACTATTAGGTCAATTAACGATAATTAATTTTTCAGTCTAACTCTACCATGTATATACGAGGTACACCCAGAAAGTAAGGTCCGTTTGGTAATAAAATTAAATTGTGTACAGATACAGAATAATTATTTATTGCACAAAATTCTACAACCCTTAAAGTACTTTTCCACATGACTGCCGAAATTTTGCAGGCATTTGTCATAGCGTGGCACAAATTTTTGTATACCTTCTTCATAGAAGTTTGCCGCCTGTATCTTCAAAAAGTTAGAAACATTTTCTTTCAGCTCTTCGTCATTGTTGAAGTGTTGACCGCCAAGGAAAGACTTGAGATGTAAGAACTGATGAAAGTCGCTAGGAGCGAGGTCAGGGCTATATGGAGGATGGTCTAACACGTCCCAGCCAAATCCCTGTAGGAGGTTTTTCGTCACATTTGCAGTGTGTGGTCGTGCGTTGTCGTGAAGAAAAACAACACCTTTTGACAGCAATCCTCGGCGCTTATTCTGTATTGCGCGGAGCAATTTCCTAATTTTTTATTTTGGTAGTGTTTAACGCCCGCTTTAACTACTTGTGGCACCGCAGGCAGTGACACTGGTGATACACGAATGAAGATTGAGCACCGGTGGAATGCGATGGCGGGGGAAACCGGAGAACCCGGAGAAAACCCGCCCCAGCGCCGCTTCGTCCACCACAAATCTCACATGCGGTCGCTTGGGATCGAACCCGGACCGTCTAGGTGAGAGGCGAGTGGTCTAACCACTCGGCCACGGCGCGGCCTGCAATTTCCTAAGTGTCTCGCAATAAGCATCTACTTTGATTGTTTGACCGCGCGGTAAGAAATCAATGAGTAAGATGCCTTTCCAGTCCCAGAACACTGTGCACATCATTTTTCGAGGTGTCAAGATTTGTTTCGGCTTAACCTTTGCTGGGGATGAAGTGTGCCTCCATTCCATTGATTGCCGCTTACTTTCAGGGGTGTCGTAAGAAACCAAGTATCATCTCCTGTGACTATCTGTGTCAGAAATTCTTCGCCGTCTTTATCATAATGGGTTAAAAATTGAAGTGCACTACCCATCCGTTTTGTTTTGTGTTGCTCAGTAAGATTCTTTGGTACCCAACGTGAGCAAAGTTTACGAAATTTCAGTTTTTCGGTAACAATTTCATGAATTAGTGATCGTGAGCTTTGGGGAAATTCCATAGCGAGAGCACTAATAATTGTACACTTGCGGTTTTCCTGGATCTTGTCATCAATCGCGTGTACCAGTTCTTCTGTAACCAAAGATGGACGCCCACTTCGTTCTTCGTCGTGCACTTCACTACGTCCTTCATTGAACTGTCGGACCCATTTTCTCACCATTGAATCACTCATCGCGTTTTGTCCGTAAACTTCGCAAAGTTGCCGATAAATTTCAATTGGTTTCACTTTCCTAGTATTCAGAAAACGAATCACAGATCTGATTTCACAAGCGGCGGGATTTTCAATCACCACCGACATTGTAAACAAGCACAACAAAGCGTATGTGGCTGACAACGATCTCAAAATGGCGCACGTTTGTTCTCCTTGATGCAGAGCGTTTACCGCGCATGTGCGGAACTGCGATCGCAGCGGAGATAAATTGAAACGGAACTTACTTTCTGGATGTACCTCGTAAAATAGTAATAACCTGAATAACAAAACTGTTTACAGATATAATTTATCAAGGACAACTACTCAAAGAAGAAGAATCTTTAACAGTTTAAAGGGATAATAAGTCACTTTCTACTCTGTATATTAACTCTGCTTTTGGGGACATTTTCCTTGCTATTGCATTTTCTAATACTTTATATTTTTAAGTACAAAGACACATTTGTTCGTTTCTTGTAATGTGATGGAAACGTACAGAATTTCGAAGCCAACGTATAACGAAAAGATTATGAATATTGCTTCAGCATCCGTATCTCACTTGTAGTGTAACCATTTCTTTCAGTAAGCTTTCGTAATATAGTTTCTTATACAATAAGTACAGAAAGTAATTTAAATATAACACATTCGGGTTTTTTTTTTTTTTTTTTTTTTTTCAATTCTGCTTAATGTTAATCATCATAATAAACATTAGCAGAAATTGTATTACTTATCTGCTTGTAAGTAAAAGGGAAATAGGGGATACATTAGAATGAAACATAGTCATATTTTAAAAGCTGGATGCCATATGGACGAAATCCGTTTCTCTGCATTGCCAGAAGTTGGCAAATTACCATATGCGAAAAGTATTTTAAAACTGAAACCAATAACAAGAAATATCTCGAAAATGGTCAATTCCACGAAAAAAATGTATATGGCATAAATTGTGTATTTCAAGGGTTTCTACATTTTAGTGAAGTAAGTTCTTGTCTATTGCCAAACGGGAGACCTGGGTTCGATTCCCAGTATCGGCGTGGGGATTTTTACCCGGCTGGGAGACCTGGACCGGGGTTCACTCAGCCTCGTGAGGTCCCTGGGGGCCAATTGGGAAATGATGAAGAAATAGCGGTTCCAGGGCATGAGAACCGCCTTAACCGGTCGGGGGGTTCAATGCGCTGACCATGTCTCACCCTCCAATATTGCACCCCATTCATGACGTCTGTCATGGACCGAGATGGGGGACGCAGCGGGCGGGCGGTAGGCTGAGGTTCCTTGTGAGCTGTCGTGCCATGGAGCTAGTTTAAGTTCTTGTTTATCTCTTACGATTTTCCAGTTATACGAAATTCATCAAAATTCATCCAGAATAGAGGTCTTCAGAGGCTATTCCCATAAAATTCAAGATGTGCATTTTATTTGTGAAGTAAATATCTTTAATATACGGTATTTTAATCAAAATCTTTATAGCCATTTTTGAGAAAATAAAATTTGCAATTTTTTTTATGTAAGGGGTAGATTCGGAGGGGGATTTACCTCAAATAGTCGTGTCGTGGAAGATATTGAATTTAAATAACAAGTTTGGTATTTCATCGACTTTTCGTTTTGAGTTACACTGCTTTTCTTCAGGCTTTCGAATGGATTCAGTACTATTCAATGTGGAAACATACTATAATTTCATCATGGTACCAATGCAAATTGTTTCATCTTAAGTTTCTAGGCCGCCAACTTTGGAGAGGAATCCACTTTATGAAGAATTTTAGAGTAAAACTTTTAAAAGAAGTCGAAGATAAATAAGTGATTTTGAGAGTTTCAGATATAGACGCTGTATGTAAAAGTGATGATCAATTGGAATGGCACCCGCAATGCAAAAGTTGGTGTCAGATATGAGATTCAGAGAAGATATCAACTTTCCTGAAGCTGCTCGTATTGACTGCTTTGTCTACGGAGATACATTTCTTTCACATGTTGCCCACAGGTTTTCCTCACTTGGTTTTGTCAGCCCATGCTTTCCTTCGCTTTATGTTGCAATTTGTATTTCTTGATTGAAATAATACTGTTTCGTGGATGAATAAAGATTTGTATAATGACAATCAGGAGTAGCATGGCTGGGTAAACACAATAAAACCACACCATATTGATCAGAAACTTTTAAAAGTTCCAAATATGTACAATTGAAACGGTAATTATACAATAATGATATATGTAATGTTATTAAAATTTGCATTTGAGTACCAGAAAGCACGCGCCTTTTCTCCCAGGCTGCTGTGCGCTATCTATACCCACTTAACAGAGATAGACGGCGCACACATCTACCATTCGCATAGGTTGATCAACATGACATAAGCACACGATATACTCGATGAAATATTCGTCACACAAATATATGGATTTGCATCAAATGTATTTCTCTCCTTTAGTCACTATGAGCGCAACAAGTTTTCATTAAATGTGCAACACACCTAAATGGAATATCTAATTGCAGCTGCTAGAAAACAATAAAAGGAGAACTCAATGTCTCTGTGCTAGTGAATACATCATCTGTTTTGATGCGCATTGTGATGGTTGATTGTAGAATTACAAGGTTTGCGCCAACTCTTCCAGTGGGCTATTTCTCCCGGATTTACTCCCAAAGTATTACAAGGGCCTATATCGCTGCTCTACCTTAGTGACTGGGGGCCCATTCTCGATAATCCTTATTCTTGCAAGGTTAGATTTGAGTCTATTTTCAATAGAGAAAGGATAGATGCCGATGATGGTGATGAAATAAAATGAAATAATATCTTAAATGACACAATAGCTGGTTCAAAAAGAAAAGGAATTATCAACCAGCAGACCATGTAAGAGATGGCTCTATAATAGAGACCGGAGCATGCAAAGGAGGAAAAGAAGAAAACGAATTCGATTGGCCAATGTAATTGTCCACCCCGTATATGGCGGCGATGTTAGTCATCCTGTATTTTGTGTCTCAGTTTTTTCCACAGGCTGAGACCAGCTAACCGGCGCCGGTGTATAAATTGCTTCTCGCCATTGCTTATTCACTCTTTTCATCGACTTAAAGACCTCTCTTGTTCATACGAACCTTTAAAACTTAAAATAAATAAATCTATACTCTTATAGCCAAGCCATCTAAAGCGATATACAGACTATTACAAGCAAGCGGAAAAAATACTGCGTCTGTCTCGTTTAGATGTGTTGATATTTAGAAACAGAACAGATCAATGAGCGCATACCATGCTCAGCTGCTCGTCTGGAAATTACTTTACCAAGGGTTCTGTGAAATAATCTTATTGTGCTTGGCAAACGTAGCTTAGGGTGTAGGGCTGGGGGAGAAGTTGGGACACATTACAGAAGCAGTTGCTGATCAAACAGAGGGGAACGACATTCCAAAGGGACTGTCAAAAATGATATCACAGAACTAGGGAGAAAGATTACTGTATACAGAGTGTGTCACTGGATACCATCCTAACTACTTCTTAAAAGGATCTGAAATACTCGTAATACAAGACTTTTCTGTTTGTTTGTACCAATTAAAACATTAAAGTTTTTTGTTTTAGGTTTCAAAAATCAATTTTAAACTTAAAGATTCCATACGAAATCTTAGGAATTTTCATTTTTTTTTTTTTTTTTTTTTTTTTTTTGTAGCTTAACGTCCTTTAACCTAGTTGGTCATATCGGGCGATGAATGAAATTGGTGAACTGATGCTCAAATGATCTCGGGATCCACGGAGCTTAAAGTTACTTGACATTCGTCATCTCAGGATAAGGGAAACCCCTGATAAAACCTTATCCGGGTAACTCTCCCTAAGCGTGATTCGAACTCGCGACCTGTTGAATGCGAGGCAGACACGCTACCACCACACTACCCAGGAGGGCTTTTTCGATTTTGTCCTTTTTTTTTTTTTTTAGGAAGGGGGAGTTTAACTCCCTTTAAGGCGCAGTTTATTTTGGACTGTGCATGAAAGGTTTAGACTGTTGTTCAGATGAGAGCGGTTCCCTTAGAGTTTATAGCTCTCTGACAACTTTTACTCTCTCTCTCTCTCGGTCATGTACAAGTAGGTGGAGAATGTTTTCATTAAACTCAAACATTTGATATTAAAGCGGACATATATGTTTTCATATCCTTTAATCGAAAAAAACGTTTTTCAGAAAGCGTTCGGCATATGTGTGTGAACAGCATTACCCAAACTGAAAAGTCGTGAAATACCAAGCTTGACATTTAAGTTTTTCTTTCATGGTGTGACACGAAAGTTTTCAATAAAATCCCACCGCCCAAAACTGCTGCAGAGAAACTGAAATCTTCTGCTTTCTGGAAAACGCATCTAATAATTGTGATTAAAATACCATATGATTAAGCTACCTTCCGAGAAATAAAATGTACATATATATTTATTTTTCTAGTAGCCTCTAAAGTCTTGTTTATTCTGAACCCCTTCTGCATAATTGGTAAAAAGTAATAGGCAACACTATATCACCTCATAACAAATGCACATCTTGTCAAAGCAAGCAATTTATTTCAACTAACCATTTCTTTGTTATTGATATGGATTTTTGATACCTTATATTTTTCACAACTAAAAATTGCTATACTTTGGTTTTGCTTTCCGAAACCTGCGTACATAGTAGGTAGAGAAAGCATTACATTCCAGCAAAAAATTCGATACAGAGATTTCACCGCAAATACTGTTTTGAAGAACTCTATATAAAACTCACTCCTATCAAATTTACTTTTATCGACAATCAGTTGTGTCTCATGATTATTACATTGGGGCTGTAACGGGGTTACGGGTTCGGATCCCGGGTACAGGTTTTGGCTATTATGAATGGTGTGTTATGTGGGTGCCCTATCTCAGGATTTTGCTAGCAGGAAACTCTTTTCAGGTGTGGTAAGACACAAGTGATTTATACATTTAGTTTGGCCTTTTTCCGCCGTCGAACACACACGCATTCCTCCTAAATGTTCTATTTTGAAACTACACTTTACCCGACCGCGACCATTATTACTTATTACTTTTGATGCAATGACCTCGCCCGTACTCTGGTCTGTATTAAAATAAACTATTTTCGTCACAACTAAAGGCTACACCACGCACCCAAATAACACATGTTTCATGTCAAGTGTCACAAAAATTGTCACCTGACCAGCGGGAGAAGGGTTTTCTCTTTTCCTGTTACGTTCCCCTCAGGCAGTGTACTCTCACCCCTTTCGGATCAATGCTCTACCCCTAACGGTACTGTACTAACAGTTCGTGACAACTCGGCTACTTAGTCGTGTTTGAAATATTTCTTCCCTTCCCATTTTCAATGTACATTTATTATTCTCTTCTTGGTATAATTTATATATTTATATTTCCTCCTGAATAACTCTTAGCCCCGTGACAAGACAGGTACTGTCTCAACATGGAAAGAACATGGCCAGCATATAGCATACGGTTTTTAAACACTTGACTGTCGCTATTCCTATTATATATAACAGGTTTATCTCAATTAAAAAAAAAGTAGACAGAAAAATAAACTTCGAAAGAATAATTTTATAGGCACTAATAAGGAATACAGGGTAGAGAAAGTCATACAAATTTAACATAGAAAATTTCTTTCTTTCTCTACTAAGTCTAGGTACATATTTAGTAGATACTTAAGGCATTTTATTTCAGTCAAATTCGATACCAAGGCTTCATAACGGAAATACAAATTTTGAGGACCCCTGAGCCAAAAAAAAAGTATTTGTGTGCTCGCGCGCGTGTATGTGTGTTTGTTTCTGTGATCAACTTATCTCAAAAAAAAAATCGGTTAAATGCCACTTGGTATTTAAGTTAAGAAATTTCTATGAATGCGACATGAGGAGTTCCGGAAAAATCCCTCGATCCCAAACTATCCTTTACATGGAGAATTTTTCGAATTTTGGGCACAATGCTCTTTTATTTCATTTATTTATTTATTTTGAAGGGAAGACGTTTGTTAATTTTACTCAATTCATCCAACCAAATCATTTCACCCCTCACCATGTTTGATTTTCTAAAAAAAATAACTCTGACGATTTTGATTAAAATATTTTAAACATATTTACACGACAGATAATATGCATATCTTGTGTTTTCGGGAAATAGCTTCTGAATACCTCTTCGCTCTGGACGACTTTTGCATAACTGGTAAACCGCAAGAACTATGCAAAAATTTACTGCATAAAATGTACACCTCGTTAAAACACAATTTATTTAGTATACACTTGTTTGTGGAGTTAAGCATTTGTTTTTAATTTTACAATACCTAAACTTTTGTCAAACAGTAATTTGACAATGGAATAGTTTAATTGTTTCAAGCCTTAAAAAGAAATTTGCATGTTAACTGAATGCCTGTTGACTTCATCTTTAGAAAATGTAACCAAAACTTGAAATTCGTATTTTGTGCCACTTACATGGATTTCTCTGCCTATTCTGCTGCAAATTATTCTTACAAAATCTTATTATTCTATATATTTAAGTTAATCACGCCAAACATTTACAAGAATGGTTTTATTACATATTCCTTGTGAATAAAATGGAACCAGGGGGATACGATACGTTTTAGCGATAGTTAACTTTTTAAGAGCTGGTCGCTGTGTGATAGAATTAAATTGTTCTTTGGTAGAGCAGGAGAATAAAGTGAATAGCGGCTTCCCGTTTGAAACATTATATAAGTATTTCTACCAATGACAAGGAATATCTCGGAAATGGTTAACTCCACAGAAAATAATACTTGACGTACATTATGCGTTTTAAGGAGATTTGCATTTTATGTGTAGTAAGATTTCCTGTTATCGCTTACACTTTGCCAGTTATGCAAAAGCATCCAGAATGAAGAGGATTTCAGAGGCTAGTCCCAGAAAATTCAAGCTATACATTTAATTTGTCGTAAAATATCTGAAACATACGGTGTTCAAAATCGTTAAAGCCTTTTCTGAAAAAATTTAAATGTTCAAAAAATGTCCCATAAAAAGGGTAGTTTGGGGCGGAAGAATTTTCTTGAAATCTTCAGTTAACATGATTTGGCGTAACCTATAGTTTTATTAATTTTTGCTCCTATATTGGAATCTGTATCATGCTTGATTCTGCTGTTGAGATGGGTGATATAGCTTATTGATCACTGCGTACTGGTAATATTAAGTTCAGTAACAAGTTAACTTTTATCTGACACCTTGCAAACATATAAGATAAACGACTTAGATTGTTGATATGCGAGGTATTGCTAAACGCAGTTAGTTAAGATTGTACACACGGTGTGTAATTGGAAGAGCCCTTTTAAAACAGATATATACATAGTTTGAATTAATAAACATTATTATGTATCTAATAATAAAGTATTGCTAATTTCTAGTTGAGAATAGTTATAACATATTTACAATTTTTTAAAAAATGTTTATGTTTCGGAGTAGGTTTTTATGAAAGACCGTCAAAGGCCAAGAATGTTTTTGCTAGAAGAATTTACAGAATGATCTGATATTTTTGCTTTTGCCACTGGTAAGGAAGTATACATTCCACCCAAAAATTCGATGTCAAGGTTTCACCACAAATATATATCTTGAGGACCCACTGCACCTCATAAAAACATTTAAAAAACTCAGCATCCTTCGACACGAAGGATTTCAAGAAAACCATCCTACCCAAAATTATACATGGAACATTTTTATAACATTAAGGGTTTTTCAAAAATTCCCCAATGATTGTGATTAAAATACCATATATTTAAGTTATTTTAATGACAAATGAAATCTATATCTTGAATTTTCTAGGAATTTGCTGTGAAGCCCTCTTTATTCTGAATGAAGTTTGCATACTTGGTAAATCTTAAGAAATAGACAAAAACTTAGTACACAAAAATATACTCCTTGTTAAAGTATACAATTTATGTATAATATTTTTTGCGGAGATGGACCTATTGATTATTGGTTTGAGTTTTCAAATACTTTATGCGTTCTTTATTTCAAACGATTTCTCTCTATCTCTCTCGATTATGCAAAAAACAGAATTACAAATATTTTACATAGCGGCCCGCTCTTAAATATTTTTCTAACCCCATTTGGCTGTAAGGAAATATGCAATAAGACAGTTTAATGTTTACCTCATTTAAGATGAAATAGAAGAATAAGCGTTTATAAGAACCCTCTTTATAGAAATAAATCTCAGTGAACATCGTAATAAGCAAACTTCATAAAAATGTTGTTTGATTTCTGTTCTGTTAAACAGTTTGCAGCGAACACTGTAACAGATTTGTATTCTCTTAGTCAACCTCATTAAGAATAATTACCGTCTGTATTTGTGACCAGCTGTTCCCATTAAAAGAAAGCTTTAAAAGCAGACATTAATTATAATAACAAGGTCGATAGGCCGGATACAACGAAATTGAATATTTGGCATATTAACATGATAGAAAACAAAATATGCACACATCGAACAACACTGCTGCATTAATCCTAGCCAACTATTAATTAACAATTAATGTGTTCCATTCACATGACTTTCTCTACGTCTCTGAAACAATTTATTGTCTGTGTGTCTGTGGGCAGCATAGCTCTAAAACGAAAAGTTCATTAAATACCAAACTTGGTATATACGTTCAGTATCTTCCAAGGATACGACACAAAGATTTTCAAGAAAATTCCCCCATACCAACTAATTCCCCCATATATATATTGATAGATTTTCTTAACATAATCTCCATTTAGCTCGATATACTTTTCCCGGCGTTTCTCCAACTATTTTAAGACGTCCAAAAAGTAGGATTTAGGCGTGAATCGTTTTCCGCCGAGCCACTTTTTCAAGTTTGGAAATTAAAAAAAAATGGGGGGATGTTGTAGTTCGAACCTTAATTCTACAATTTTCGCCATCGAAACTGAACAGGTGTGCACCCTCGCATTGTCTTGACGGAAGGAAATCTTTTTTCTTAGCCAGATGAGGGTGTTTACTCTTGACTTCTCCGTTAAACCGGTGCAATAACGATGTATAATACTCTCCACATATCGTTAGATAATTTGCATGCATCCCAAAGCACCTAGGCCATCACCTTGTCTGCAGATTTCATCATCTTTGCCTTCTTCGGAGCCGCTTCGCATTTAAACCCCCACTGTTTCGACTGCATTTTGTCTCTGGAGTGTAATCTTGTATCCATGTTTCGTTCACAGTTATGCATCGACGCAGAAAGTCATCAGGATTACGATGGAAACGTGCCACACCAATTTCCGAATCGATCACACGATTGCGTTTATTCTCCATTGATACATTTGTCAGAACTAATTCTGTGATGTTTGATCAGAGCATGATAACTCCAAACTGGCCTATTTGTGCTAAGATAGTAGTGATACAAAAGAATTTTCTATCTTTTAATGAAGTCCTGGAGAAATTTTTTGTCTTAGCACAAAAATTCCAGTTTTGGAATTATTATATAGTGACCAAACGCCACCAAATTCTTGGTGTGAAACTGAAAACACATACCTTGTCATATATCTTTGGCTTCTACATTTCGCAAACTTGGGTTCGTCGGTCACTCAAAACCACAACCTGGATTTTGCCAATCATTCCGGAGGAAGTCACGTCTATTGGACGTCCGTAATGATGTTCATCATTTGTAGATGTTTAAACTCATGTATCCAATTGTAAATTGTTGCAAACGCAGGAACAGATGTGTCGTGAACTTCATTCAACTCGGTGTTTAACTCTTTCGGTGTTAAGTTTTTAAATAGAAATGCTTATTCACCGCACGAAAATCGTTTTTTTTTTCGGTCTTTCTAAAGGTTGTTGATTCAATTGCTTATGGCATAGAAACCACGTGATGGATATAGCTGAAATTTTAAGTGTCATATAGTATGAGATGACGATTACAAAATACAAGCTTTTTCGATGCTACAAATGTAATTCCTTGGCTTTTCTAAAGGCTTATTGAAAGCTCCTCGCATAGCATATTAAAGTTATTTACGACAATTAAACTGTACATTTTCAATTTTCTGGGAATAACCTCTGAACACCTCTTTATTCTGAATGAATTTTGCATAACTGGTAGACTACCAGACATAGACAAAAACTTACTACACATAAGTTATGACATATACATTTTTTTTTTCGTGAGGTTAACCATTTCCGAGATATTCCCTGCTTTGGTTTCAGTTTTAAAATAAACTTTTCTCATACGGGAACTTGCTAACTGCTAGTTATGCAAATTAACAGATTTAAATCCCACAGCAACTAACTTTTAAAACCTTGACTTTCATTTTAGCCTTTGAAAGAAGCACATTTCTGATAATGTTTATATCAATTAACAGGAAGTAAATAGAAGAATAAGCTTTTTAACTATAATTTGTTACATAGATGTACAGAAAATCGTGGGAATGGAACTAATTAGATTTTTTGTAGAATATGTAAACTTTTACTTACTACTAGCACAGGGTTCTTCAGGAGGAAGAGGAAACATTCGCAGTCAATTCTAGTTTATATGCGATTCATCAAGAAAACATTACAATGTAGTGCTTTAATCAATATCATTTGTGTCATTTTGGACAATATGAAAAATATGGAACATTTTTATGTGGTGAATTCTTAGAGGATATTGACATTAAGTACTAAGTTTTATTGGTACGCTTACGACTTTTGGTTTTCGAGGTATGCTGTTCTCTACCCTATCTCTCTCTCTCATAATCTCTCTCACACACATCACACGCGCACGCATATATACAAACACACCTAAATACATTTTACTTTCTCTGGCACATATTACATACAATGTACATGGTAGCTAGAGAAAGTATTGTATTCCACCCAAAAATTCGATGTCGAGGTTTCACCGGAAATATATTATGCCCCAGAATCCGAAAAAAAAATTAGAAAAATGTAGGTATGTGTCTGTCTGTGGACAGCGCAGCTCAAAAACGAAAAGACCGTTAAAAACCAAACTTGGTATATATGTCAGTTTAGTAGCTTTCATCGATGCGACACGAAGGTTTAAAAAAAAAATCGCCACCACAAACTACACTTTACATGGAAAAATATTTGAAAATTTTGTTTTTCGCAAAAAGGCTCTAACGATATTAATTAAAATACGCTATATTAAAGGTGTTTACATCGCAAATAAAATGTATGTTTTGCATTTTCTGGAAATAGTCTCTGAATTCCTCTTTATTCTGGGTGAGTTCAGAATTTTGCGAGTGGTTAAACCATAAGAGATAGATAAAAACTTAATGTAGATCTCGTTAAAACACATAATTTATCTCATACGCGTTATTCTTGTAGAATTGACTGTCTTGTGTCAATGGATGTCAGTTTTTAACTACCCATTTTCTCAAACGGGATCATGCAAAGCGAACCAAACCTCAATTATTTTACATAGCGACCAACTTTTAAAATCGCTTTAGCATAATGTAGTCCCTTATTTCCCTTCAACTTACAATGAAGCAAGTAATTTAACAAAGAAAATATCTTATAGAATGAGCGTTGTCACTTTTTACTTTTGCGAATATGTTAGAAAAGAGGGAAAGAGGAATAGACTTGCAGTAAACAACGCTAACAGAATGCAATGCGTATTCGAAAGACTAATCCTTTGATAGTGAGGTAATATAAGGGTATAGTTTTCCGCTTCTGAATTGAATATTAGTTATTTCTGCAAAATAAGCATCAAAGTCTAGATTGTCTTCAAGTTAATCACTGAAGAGATTAAACAATGAACAAAATATTAAACAATGGAAATCAATAGTCCAAGGCGTTTAATTCCAGTGCCTGCAAAACCTATAGGAGAACAACAGCTTCAAAGGTGGCTTCTGAATACTGTGTCAAATTGAATGGGTGTAATTTTGATTAAATTGCTGCAGTTTATTTTAATTTCTAATTCGACATTTATAATCATTTGTTGTTTCCGTAATGTACTACCCTATTGTTAGGTGACTCATCTCTTTTGCGCATGGGTAAATTCGTAGTTCACAGGCCAGTTAACTAAAAGCTAATTTCTGTGCGTTAAGTAAACTTGGCAGTAAGCTTTTCAGTTATAGACGTACAAAATAATGTGAATGTACACATAGCATTACATTTTTTGTGCCATTTAATAAACATTTTAGAAATAATTGCACAGTTTTACCAGATTCCTATACTCTTACTTTTATATGAACTTCAAACAAATTGAGTATTCATTTACTATAAGGGATCTTTCATGATAAGGAAATAAGACAAATAAAGCAAAAATTAACTCAAATTTAAAACCTGTCGGACTCGTTAAATTTAATATCTTGAAATGAAAATTTTACAAATGAGTTAAAATGTTCAACAATTACTGAACAGGGCACGACTTCATTAGTAAAATTATAAATTACAATAGTGTTTTTTCATCAAACATTTCCAAGAAAGTTCCATGTAAAGAATAGCTAGGATGGGGGGGGGGGCTTTACTATAACTTAATACGAAGCTTTGTATTTATAGAACTTTTCGTTTATGGGTTATGCTTTTCACACACGCACACACACACTTATACTCACAAATAAGGACCTGTTTATAAATATTCAGTTTAATTCAATCAAGGCTGCATCACAGCTTTGTTGGTGTATATTGGGATATAACATAATGCCCTTTTTTGTTTCCATGCCTTGGTATTTTTACCTGCAAATAAACATCGCTCGGGACAAACGACTTTACTTTGCTTCCGAAAACAATCCATCACCCTCCACCGGGTTCGAACCCGCAACCTTGGGCAATAGAGACTACCATGGTGATGAAATCTCTATAATTATTTTTTAGCGAAATTACCTACAATGTACTGATAGAGAAAGTAAACATTATTTTAATTAAAAACCTTTGACTTTATAAGTTTGGTTTACCATAGTTCTTTTAAGGTGTGAAATTTGACATATTGAAGGATTCGAAAATTACTTTTCCCATAATAAAATAATCTGAATTCTAAACTTTAAGAACATAAATCATTTTTCCCACTTGTTCAACTTTAACTACTAATTAACTGCACATATAGATGGGTAGTCGTATACTTACTAATACGAACTCCCAACTTTAAATCTTATTTTCTTTCTTGCTAACATTTTTCCGACACTTTTCTAAACTCAAAAAGTTCCACACGATGAAATCTTTTAAATGTGTTTAAAATTGTTATACTACCTCTCAAAGGTACATTAAAGAAAATGCCACCATTACTTTTTGGAAATATTGTTCCAAATTTGATAAATAAATTATTTTGAAGAATACGAAAAGTAATCATTTCTATATAATAATTAGGGCTAATATAAAACAATATAATACGACAAATCTATTTGTAAAATCATTTATTATAAAACTGGATATTTTATTGTGTGCTCATCACAATGTGACTCATGTTTACTAGAATAATTAATTTAGACAACAAAAGAAATTATTTTAGTAATCCTGCATGCTGGAATTTTTAACACAGCAGAAATATCACTATTATGATTTACAATAACTCACACTAATTTCAATACGATATCTTACAAAAACAGTTTTTCCAAATTTCTCAGAGGCATTTTCTGTGTATATTAGAAACTTTGATAGTGAAATTTAATTATGCTCTCTGACTCAAACTTAAAGTCATCTATTTAATATTCACCGTGTAATCAGGGAATTGCATGAAGTTAGAGCATGTTTATTAAGCTAGACAACAATTGAGATTAACTTGAACATACATTTTTCTAGACATTTCTGATATTTCTTTCAAAAACTATTAAAGAAGCAGAAATGCATTTTCTTGGGCAAAAGCATGGAGATATTGTAGTTTTCATTCAGTATCGCAATACTAACAGCTCATTTCATTAATTTCATTTACCTGAAATATGGCTCAAATTGTAATAAATATTCCAGTTCTATGTTTCAAGTAGTTTGTTGATAATAGTAAAATAACATCTCAATATCTTTATAATTGTTCTTCAATTTTTTCTTTTCTTTTAAGGAAGTAGTGTTTTCTCTAGACTACATATCATTATGCTATATTTCACGGACTTGCATATATTCTGATCTCTAAACTGGTCCTTAGAGAAATACCAGAAATGTGTCCGTTTTCTTGCATCAATGCATGAACAACTAAGATAAAAACTTCCCAATTAATCATGTTTTAATTAAACGAAAGTATTGAAATAAAAATGTATTTATAGTTTTTTTGGGCAAATTATGTAGTGTGTGCTTTGGCAGTATAATCCAAGATCGTATAATTCATTAATTTTTATTGCGATATTTGGCTCTGTGCTATGCCAGGGTCAAGGATTTTTACACTTGTACATGCAAGCCTTCATAAAGTAAAATGATCTATTCGCGGTTGCGGGAGATTGGACACAAGGTTCAGTCCACGAAATATGATATCAGAACAAACCAGTAGCACACAGGAGGTCGAACCCAAATACACCTGCGAACCATAGAATATTATTTTCTAAGCTAAACCATTTCAGGGAATGTCACACCAAAAATGATAAACTCAACAAACTTCATTAAAGTACACGACATTTTGTCATATATTTATTAGATCTGCACTGACGTGGATAAAAACTAGCCCATTCCTTTAGGTTGCATTGTTTTTCTCGCTTATAGTTTTCACTTTCAAGTAACCAAGGTTTGACTCCAACATCTGTTATTGATATGTGGCTGTCTGAAAAACAATTCAGAATTAAAAACTAACCAATGAAGGAGTTTATAATCTACGTAAAAAACGAGAGTTGCTCAAACACCACTTCTATGAAAGAGTTGCTACAATTGATACAAAAGTAAAGATTAAACCATACAACATACTTCGACCTTCAGCAAAGTGTGAAGAAGTATTTACACGTATGGTTAAACTAAACGAAAGCTGTGACATTTACACAAACATTACAGCTTTCATCAGCAACATGGAGACGGAGATTAATGTTATTTCCACTACCTAATGTCTAAATAGTAATATTAACACTTAAGCAGTTCAGTAATAATTTGAAAGGCAAAGTACCTGCCAATCCAATAAGAATTATGCTCGGGAAATAGAGGTGATCACGCTGGTAGGAGTGGGACTAGATTTTGTCCATAACAATATAACAATATAACATTTTCGTTCCATTAAGAACGGGGTGTTCACGTTTCAGTTCATTATAGGCAATTTAAACGTCTTATATATTGATTTTTAAAAACGCAGTCTCTTAGTAAAACCCCTGATTTTCCAGCTGATCATTCTTTCTGTATTCTTTGTAGTTTTGTAAAACGAAAGCTCTGTGGCCCCGATGGCATTTCAATTCCAAACAAAAACACAAAGAAACTTTTGAAAATAAGAACTATAACCTATACGTAAGTATATGTTTATTGTGCACTTTAAAATCCATGCAGTGGCACCGTAGTTTGTTTTGATAGTGTTTAACAACATATACAAATGGAATGAAGATGGAGCACCGGTGGAATGCGTTGGTGAGTCAAACCGGAAAACCCGGAGAAAACCCACCCCTGCGCCGCTTTTTCCTCTACAAATCCCACAAGTGGGCCCTGGGATCAACGCCTTGGTGAGAGGTGAGTGACCTAATCCACGGCGCGGCCGCTCACCTCTCGACAAGGCTTCCCAGGTTCGATTCGATGATGGCATGTGGGATTTGAGGTGGAACAAAGCGGCGTCTGGGAGGATTTTCTCCAGATTCTCCGTTTTCCTCGTCGTTCATTCCACCACCTGCTCCATAATCGCCTTCTCTTTCATTCATTTCATTTTATATCTTCATTTTTCTTTCTCTCATACCAGGCATAGGAATGATCAGTCATCCTGGCTACCCACTGATCCAGAGTCCGTCTGCTTCTTAAGAGGTGTAAACCTCAAGTCTTTGGTAAATATAAGTTGTCCATACGAAAAGGGTAAATCGCAAAAGAAAAAACGAAGAAGCAGTAAAATGTATGGTAAAAAAATCAAACAGATTTGATGAAAACTCCATCGTGTAAAATTCTGTAAAGATGAAAAATACTGAAAAAATGTGAGAAAAGCAGATTAAAGCGTAAATTACAATCAATTTGTAGGATAGCAACTATTTAAAGTAACCTACCTGAAGTCCCCACTCCCAAAAAGAGAAGGAAATCATAAATACTCTATGAATATGGAGATATAATATGCTTAGGAAAAGAGGGGAACACATTCTTAAGATTTGTTAAATTTGCGTGTTCACTCTCTTACGAGCAGTAAGAGAAAAACAATACCCTTCAGATCTATCCGCCTGCGTTTTTCACATGTAATATAATAATATATTTTAAAAAATGTAATATAATAACGTTATTTAAAAAAAACTGATGTGTTCAATTCACTTGATTTTCTCTACATCTCTGCAACAAATTATTGTTAAAAAGCTTATGCTTCTTTTTACTTCGTGCTAATCGAGAAAAATTAGCAGAAATAGTCTTATTACTTGCTTTCTTGCAAGTAGAAGGGAAATGAAGGAGTAGCATAAGCTAAAGATGTAATCAAAAGCTAGTTACTATGTGACTGAAATTCCTTTGTTTGTATGGACAGAAGTTGAAAAATCTCCGTATGAGAAAAGTATACATTTTTAAAGCTCAAACCAGTAAGAAGGAACATTTAAAAATGAATATAACATAAATTGTGTGTTTTAACGAGCTCTACATTTTCTGTTAGGTAATTTTCTGCCTGTCTCTTACGGCTTGTCAGTTATGCAAAAAACGTGAGATGGACCAAAACTTAGCTCACAGAAAATGTAGAGCACGTTAAAACACACAATATATGTTATGTACATTTTTTTCGTGGAGTTGATCGTTTTTGAGATATTCCTTGTTTTTGGTTTCAGCTTTGAAAAACTTATACTCTTCTCATGCAGGAATTTGTCAACTCCTATCCATACTTCAGTCATGTAGCAATATCACTCTAACCTATGGTACTCCCTTATTTCACTTCTACTTACAAGGAAACAAGTAATAAGCTAATTAAGCTAAGTTAATTTTTTCCCGATTAGCATGAAGTAAATAGAAGCATAATAATACTTTGTTGCAATGATGTTGAGAAAATTATGTGAATGGAACACATCAGATTATTTTGGATTCAGGGGGACCCAAAACATGTATTTCCGGTGAAATCTCGGTATCGAATTTGTGGGTGAAATGTAACGTCTTCTCTAAAGATTATGTACATAGTACGTGAAGAGAAAGTAAATAGGAATATAATAACGATATTTTAAAATGTACTTAAGAGAGAGTTATAAATCGAATTTTATGGTACTTATATTTATGTGCAATTAGCTACTCAAGAGGAATAGGGTTCGATTCCCGGCTATGGCATGTCAATTTTCTTTAACTAGGTCCATTAGTCACGATTCGCAGATGCTGAAACTATGAATGGAATGAATGAGTGTGTTTCATGAAATGTAATAACTGAACGTTAAGAAGTTAAGGGTTTGTCTCGAAGTCAATGCCACTGGTATGATTAGAGGTTTCGTTTCTTAATCGGCTTACTCTCCCCAAATTGTAGGAGTGACACCCTCCTCGAGCTTACAAGCCAATGCCTAGGGGTCAGAAGCCTGTCGGGGAGCCAAAGGCAATAAACCACAGCATGGGTGACCTGTTACGAGGGGTCGGAAGTGGTGTTATGACATGTAAGCGAAATTGATGATTGGAAAGGTGGTGATGGAGTAATTGGTGGAATGAGTGGCGAGGGAAACCGGAGTACCCGGAGAAAACCCTCCTAGACGCCGCTTCGTCCACCACGAATCTCATATGCGGGTTCTTGGAATCGAACCCGGGCCGCCTAGATAGGAGGTGAGCGGTCTAACCACTCAACCATTGCGCCACCAATATTAGAGTTAGGTAAAGGCGTCAAATGCCTCTGCGTTGTAGTGGTTATGTATGAAGCCCTCAAAATCAAAGATTCTGGCTTCGGTTCTTGGCCAGAGAAATAATGATTAGACTTCTGATTTGTATGTAAAGGTATATCTAATTTGTTTTCTTGTGATAAGGAATTGGGTTTTGCAATATGTTTTCTTTTTCTTCTCAGTTTATTTTCAAAGTGGTATAATGCATATAATTGCACACTTCTGAGCTGCCGTATATTTAACGAGTTATATAATAGATATAATATTTTAAAAACTTTTAATTAATACATATCTAAACACATTAGGGACAAAATAGTTAAATTTACTATATGTAAATACCCTTTTAATTTTCAGTAAGATTTAAAGTAAACCAGGATGCACTTTATGTAGGAAAATTAAGCGATAAATTATGCAGTGTTTTGGAGAGAAATCCCAAAATTAAATCTTTGTATTTTGTGGATAAATATCTTCAAAGTGAACACGTAATGCATCCAGAAGAAATGTCTTTAGTTTAGCAAGTGCTTTCAAATTTTGCCCAATAACATCTGTAAATTGAAAAGATCCATCTCAGCATACATGCGTTTTTATTTTTGTGTGTATGTGTGTGTGTGTGTGTGTGTGTGTGTGTGTGTGTGTGTGTGTGTGTGTGTGTGTGTGTGTATTTGATTTTTGTGCCAACTTTAAGAACTAAGATTATATCGATTGCTTTTCCTTTGGCATCATTTTATTCCTCATCGTCGATGATGTTCACTCGTGTACTGTTAACCTTTGAATTTTTTGTTATTTTATTGTTTCATTTATATAGCCCCCTTTAATATCTAAGGTGATATTGGGGGCTTTGCATTAGAAACAACTCATTTTTTGTAGGTTCTTTACGTTGGGTTTAAATCGTTTCATTTTCCTCAAACACACACACACGCACACACACATTCACCTACACATCCATACTTCCAGACTCTACGGGGGATAGGGAATAATTCTCGTTAAAGAAAAATTCCCCACCCCAGCCGGGAATCGAACCCATGTCCTCCGGGTGAAAACCTTTGGATTTGTTTAGCTCAGTTTTATTTATAAACAGCACACATATACAATTTGCACTCATACCTACTCTTACTTCCAGGTTTTAGGGAGAACCAGGAGTAATTCTGGCTATGAAAATTGCTGATACCAACCGGAAATCGAATCCGAGACCTCAGGATTTGGAAGGTAGCATGCTAACCACCAGACACTGAGGCAGTTCATGCAAACTTGTGACAACCTAAACGCCATAAATTTATACTTTAGCATATTCAAAAAAGGATCATTGTATACTGAAAATCAAGTTACAAATCAAATTTCGACCAAAATAAGTCTAAGGAAGAACCTACATTGCAAATACCAAAAAATATAAGCTTAGAGTTGACAACTTGAATGCATATTTTTGAAATTATACACGTATTTTCAAGGTCTTAGTAGCATAAATACACCTACATTTTAGTGTATACAAATCAGAAGATGATGAAGATACATACAGGCTCATTGTAATCTTTGCGTTGATTAATCTGGAATATCAATAATATCCTATAGTCCCGATTAAATGGATCACCTCCTTGATATTTCCCTCATATATTTAGGTTAAATAAGTGCGTCTAAAGCTCCAAATCTATGCATGAAAAAACCTTCGCATTCGCATAATATATGTTGGAAGGTTCCATTCTTCCTTCCTTACACAAATCTCTTGTGTAATCTCCACTCTGTGAGTATGTCTACACTGTGTTGTGATCTCTAGGCTAAGACGTTAACATTTCTGACTTGAGGGCTACTTAAATAAAAAATCTGATGTGTTATACTCACATGACCTTCTCTAGTTTCTCTACAGACAAACTTCCTTTAACACCATGGTAATCGAGATAAACATTAGCAGAATTTTATTACTTAGTTCCTCAAAAGTAGAAGGGAACTAAGGGAATGCACTTGGCTAAAGTGATAGTCAAATGTTTTATAAGCTGTCGTTATGCGATTGTCACTGCAAATCCCTTCTTTGCTTGGCCAGGAGTACAACAAAAGAAAAACGATCACTTCTATCTGAGAATAGTATAAATACTTTACTAGTGAAGCTAATAACAAGGAATACCTCAAAAACGGTAAGCTCCATGAAAAAAATATATATGACATAATTTGTGTATTTTAACAAAATCTACATTTTTGGTATAGTAAGTTTTTGTCTATTTCTTACGGTTTACTAGTTATGCCAAATTAAGCAACATTCATCCAGAATACATAGGTATTTAAAAGCTATTCCCAGAAAATTCAAGATATACATTTTATTTGTGATATAAATGGCTTTAATATGTGGTATTTTAATCAAAATCGTTAGTCATTTTCAAGAAAAACAACATTTTCGAACTTTTTCCATGTAAAGGGTAGTTAGGGGTGGGGAGATTTTCTTGAAAATCTTCGTGTCGCATCCTTGGAAGATACCAATCTTAAACGCCAAGTTTTTGAGCTATGCTGTCCACAAACACAGACACGCACACACACACCAACACACACACACGTGCACACACACACACACACACACACACACACACACACGGACCTGTTTCTGAAAATGCTTTCCTTTGATTCAGGAGGTCCTAAAACATATGTTTCCGGTGAAATCTCAACATTGAATATTTGGGTGGAATACAGTGTACATACAGGGCTAGAGAAAGTAAAAAGAATCTTACTCTGCTTAGTTTTTTTCTTTCTTGAGTATTTAGGTATGAAGGGGAGTGTAAAAATATGTAACATTTGATAACTAAATCCAAAGGTATTGAAATACAATTAAGGTTATACAACCTAATGTAATTACGGATGTACAGTTGTCTCAAATACAAAATCGCCCGATACCGTAAACTTTAAAAAGGAATATAAATGGACGAAAGGAAACTAGGGTGTGTGTAGGGATTTTTTTATGTTCAAGCCTTATTAAAAATGCAATAATAAATGTAATACTATGATAGATGGGAAGGAAAAATATATTAAATTGAAATCAACTTAACATTTTAATTAAAAAATGTAAAGTACTTGTTTCCTTTTTTGCATTTTTGTAAAATGTCAAAAAGAGAGAATGTACCTTCTTAATGTCGTATTACACTGAAATATTAACATGGTGAGTATCAAGTCTAATTCAAATGAAATGCCACATTTATTATGAAAGCTGCTACACAAAGCAAATGCTTATATCACATTTCACATATTTGTAAACTAAGCACATGTCAACAGTGATAATCTACATTATCATAAAAAGAACACATTTTAAGTGTTACGTATGTATTTTATCAAAGTGATTCTAGAAAATTTCCTTCCTTGGATTATATACCCAGTTATCGAAAAAATCATCTCATATTCATTTTGGTAGGGGGAGTTTTACAAATGTTTACAATATCAAGTTTCATTTCAGTACAGAGTTCTCGTTAATAGTAATGCAAATAACGTCCAATGCAGAGAGTAAAGTCTATTTCCTTCTTTGTAAATCGGAATAAGTGATAACAAAAGGGTACATCAAACTTTGCTGCATAGGGAAAAAACTATTGTTTACAGTTTGCTTAACAGAATATTCTGCCATGTGATTTGAGCGATTTAAGTTGCTGTATGAAAGTAGATAAAGTGAAAAATATAACATCTTAATTTACTTATACAATTATGCTTTACTAATATAATAATTACTAATAATGTTTTTCTAAACCTTTTAAATCTATTTAATTTAAAAATTCATAAAAATTAAATTACAATTAATGTTTTAATTAATTGGAATACATTTTAATGTTGTATTATTATAATTTAATTAGAATTAGTTGAAGTAAAATTCTCATTCAAACTTGTTCTTTAAACATTATCCATCAGAAATATACAGGGTGTTTCAGAAGATGCTTCAATCTTCAAAGCGTTATCATTGTGCATATTTGAAGTAAAAATACAAAATTCTTTTGTTCATCAAGTCATTGGTTTTCACGAAACATTGAGAATATTACTTTTATATGCAATGTGCTAATATTTTGCCTGACTGTGCGCAGCAATTTTCAGCCATGGTATTGAATTCCTTCCGATTTTTCCTGGAAATACTAATTTATTGTACAGCAGTTAGGTAAATTGAGCTTAACAATTAAGACTAAGATAATCTTCAATTCTTAACTACAAATATCGAATTAAGAAGTTTGAGGAATTTAAAACAGTAGGTATTTTTCAATAATATGGCCTCCACTATCCTCAGATCTCAAAAGAGTCCGACTTTTGATAACGAGATTACTTTAAAGAGCGAGTTACAGTCAACAATACTCCAATACAATATTTGCAAAATGCTCCGCATAGTGTAGCAGAAGAGTGTGAGTTGAACTAGAGAACTGCTGACTTATTCTAAATGTTTTCTAAATATCAAACCGCATTATTTGTCAAACAATATTTTTCTAGCCTTAAATATTCTAATATTTTAAATGTTTTTAAAGTATGAATCAGCAATTTAAAGACTTAATGCCAAATTAAAAGAAACACAAAATCCCATTAATTATGCTTGTCTTGACTATAAACATACCTTTATTTGTTTTAAATTTCGGCATGAAAATGAATTGTTAACACACAGGCACATGCTATATTTAGAGCTAAATTGCATAAATATAGTGTTTTAAATAATGAATTAAACGTGTCCTTCATTTATCTATTTACACGACATCCCAAATTCTAAAAGTCTTAAAATACACGATAGTAACGCTAGAAATGTATCAAGATTTATACCTATATTTAATATAGATATACTTGAATGTATTTGAAAATAAAAAGAATAATTTAAGAAATAATGTCGACTTCTACAAAAAAAAAAAAAAAAGATGGGAAATAATATAAAATTATATAAAGTATATAGTGGCATTATATTTTAATTGAACCCTCCAGCATCATTATCCGAAGCCTAAATTTCGGAATGTTTATTACATTATTGAGGGAGTCAATGATATGTACCCAGCTTTATTTAATATTTAAAGGCCTCTATACTACCCCACATCATAAGTTTTTGCGAAGTATTATCAAAAAATAGTTAACAAACTGATTCCTAAAACTAAGCTGAAAGAAATAATAGGAGTCTTTGCTTTTTTTTGTCTGCCATATCGCTACACTGATTTTCTTTTTTCCCCATTTTAATGGCAATGAGCGCCACACGCTACCACCTCTTGCAATAATAATAATAATAATTGCAGTCTAGCAGTCGCGCACGAAACGGAAAGAAAAAGTCCGACTCACCTGTTAAAAGTACCTGGCGGGGGTAAAAAATGCAATCACACTGATCCTAGCAAACTCGTTAAGTGATTCACGGCAACGAACGATAATACCCGAAGCAGTTAAGGTACATGTGCTGGAGGTGTTTATATGCCATTGTTGTCAACCTGTCAAAAGCACAGACGTGAAATGACAGCTTCAGTTTCACATACGATTCCGCACGCACTTCCCTTTAAGATTGCCTCTTCATCCGCACATCACCTCGCACTATTAGATTATGAATCCATCTGTGAATGAAAAGGCTCTCAACCCGAATTAGTGAGCAACAAGCGAGGGTACTAACCGTTCATACTAACAACCTCATTGTTAATGGCGTCACGGTGCAAGTAACCATCTTTGCTGTTTGCCATTTTTGGTGATCTGCATCAATGCCATCTAAGGGAGAGGCGCTGAACTTGCACCACCGGAAGCTGGACGGGGTGACGGAAGTTCTCGCTAGATGGCCGGAATGTATAAACATCTGACTTTAGACAGGTAGCGACATAAACAAACGATAGCAACCAGTTAAACAATATGTACTTGACGTTTAAACGTTAAATTGTTTGTTAAATTATTAAATACATACACAACTAAAACAAAATATTATTTCTACATTTCGAAAGAATAGTGCTGAATAAACCTGATGCTTTCTGTACATACATCCCCTGATATTAAGCATTACCTAAATAAAACTACTAGCCTATAACTTACTAGACATAAAGATACACGTACAAAGCGCTTCGAAATTAAATATTCTATTTTCTTTTTTATTTTTCTCAGTTTTCCCAAAAGGGTGATATTTACCTGGAATAACATAATACATACCTTTGCATTTATTAAACCTGCACATCGACTTAAAATGTTATTTTTACGAGAGCTTTTTAGCAGTTCATTTGTATTGTTTATTCTGATAATAAGATAGATAATCTTTCCTTGCATTATTTACTAACTCAGAACTCATTTTAATGTTTCTGTTTCTACAAGCATAACAATTAAGAATAATAAGTGACATTAATATTTAATTTTTGTATATTTCTGTTAATGTTATGAGATTGTACTCAATTCGTGCCCTGCGTCACGAAAAATAATATTTTAAATCGATATGCTTATTGCCCTGGTAATGTCAATGAACTTTGTAGTTTATAGCGTCTTTTTGCGCAAAGGGATGGTTGTACTTATGCCTGCGTAAATCAGTTTTATGTTCTTCTTTTTCTAACCTTTTGACTCCCAAATAGTTCATTTTCTAATTTTATAAATCCATTTATGGCCCCTTCCAACTTTATTAAACTTAATATAAACACTGGTTATTAGTTGTAGTTCACTGACCGAGTAATCAAATAGTCCTGTTTGACAGAAATACGATTTTTTCTGCCCCTGTTTTGGCTTTGTCTCCACGCCAAACAAAGAGAAGAGAATATCATACTCGCTGCTAAATATTGATCTGTATGGACGACCAGCATTTCTGAAGCGTCATGTTCAAATCAACATTTCAATCTATACACCGTAGCTACGCTTAACAAAGGCACCTGCTCGCGTAGCATTTGATGAGGCATTCGTGATTTTTCCATAGAGAGTATAGGATAATATTAGATGTTTTCAGTACATTACCTGGCCATTTTTGAGTTCTTTAGGTAAATATAACCATGGCTATGAAAAAACACACTCCTCCGACCACAGTTCTCTTGTTATTGTTAAAATAGAACGCGCGAGATCTGAAAACACACACTTACGCTGAGGCACGAGAAATCCAACTCCCTCGTGCTCTAAGCGATTTGTATGGGCTGGAAGGGGGCGTGCAGCAACTTCCCCTCAAACTTACCCCACCCCGCAGCCCCCACCAGCAAGCTCCGGGGTAGATGCCCCTCCATTCGTACGTACACGCATTTTCCCTTCACGTAGCTGGAGCACTGCGTGCGTCATCTATCACACGCCTATTGAACTATTTGAGTTTTGGATGTAGAAAGAACCACGCTTCACGGTGATTCCGTTCCCTTTTCTTACAGTTTCTGAATCACTTGTGTTCCCCCCTCCCATCTCAACCCGATTGTCATTTGCGGTGCATGTTGCATAACAAACCTGTCGGCAGACGCATGCTCGTGCAAGTTGAAAAGCATTTGTTTCATGTCAGTGACTTCATTAGACCTGCAAGCATTCGATTGCGTTGACTAAAGATCTGTTTCCATCAGACAACTCGACTAGAACAACTTCAAGGGCGCCTGCTGGATCCAGTCTCAATCGCAACAAGGTAGCTTAGTTGGAAGAAAATTAGAGGAATCACTCACGCGAGGGGAGAGGAAATTGGACACAAGAAACTATGAATGAATCTTCTGAATTCTTACACTCCATCCCAAGATTTCAAACTAAATATAAATATATTTTATGTTCATTATTTTACGTTATGTTTGGTATTCCGTCTCAGCGAGGAACTGTTTTCCATTTATACTAAAACAAATACATCACTCAATCCAACGTTGACTGGCCCCGTAGCTCAATCGATAGGCCACTGCCTGCTGAATCAGGGGTCCCGGGTTCAATTCCCGGCTGGAGGGTGAGGATTTTTCTCTAGCCCACATTACTCCCTATCCTGAAAGTCTGGAAATGTGAATGTGTATGTGTGTTATTTAATGATTAAAAATCGGATGAGTTACATTCAGTGATTCTCTCTTCATCTCTGAAACAAATTATTAACAACCTTATTTCTTTTCTCACCTCAAGTTAATCGAGATAAACATTAGCAGAATTGGCTTTATTGTTTGGTTTCTTGTAAGTAGGAGGGAAATAAGGAAACACTAGGCTAAAGCGATAGTCAAATATTTTAAAAGCTGCTTACTATGTGGCTGAAATTCATTTATTTGCATGGCCAGGAATCGAAAAACTCCCATATGGGTGAAGTTTAAATATTTAAAACTGAAACCAATAACAAGGAATTTACTCGGATATAGTCAAATTCACAAAAAAAAAAAAAAAAAAAAAAAAAAAAAAGACATAAATTGTGTGTTTAAACAAGATCTATATTTTTGTGTAGTAAGTTTTCTTCTTGTCTACGATTTACTAGTGATGCTAAAGTCATGTAGAATGAGGAGGTCTGCAGAATTCTAGAATATTCAAGATACACATTTCATTTTTGATGTAATTTTCTTTAATATTGGGTATTTTAATTAAAATGAAAATCTTCATGTCACATCCTTGGAAAATACTAAACTTAAATACCAAGTTTGGTACTGTATCAACTTTTTGTTTTCGAGTTATCATATTCACAGGCACATGGATCTTTTTCTAAATATGTTTTTTTTTATACAGGAAGTTTAAAACGCGCCTTTTCGTTAAATTTTTGGGTGGAATGCAATACCTTTTCTACCTATGACTATGTATTAAGCAGAAAAATAATAATTAAAGATTAATAGAAACCTAACGAACAGTCACGAGCTAACAATATTGCCGATAAGCAATAAGCTCTAAGGGGGGGGGATGATGATTTGTGTTTAAGGGCGCTCAACGACAAAGGTAATTAGCGCCCTCAGAAAATAAAACCTCGTATAAAAACAGAAGTAAAAAGCACATTTAAAAGAAAGCAATAAAAACCCCGCAAGGAACCAGGAATAAAAAACGTAATTAAAATAACACGGAGAATAAAAAGACAGCTAAAGTGACATATATAACCTATACTAATAATAAATGGAGAGAAAAGGGTGTCAATATAACTAAAACGGAGTGTAAAAGTGATAACATATTTAAAAGCCTCACATAGCAATCCATTGTCTGCTGTCAAACTCTATAACATCAAAATAAAACTAGATTCTTAAGGCATATGTCACTTTGGATTAAAAGTTAAAAATCTTATTCACCGCTCCGGAATCATCGGCCAGGACCTCCGAAATCCTGACCGGCAGTTGCAGAGTGAGTTCTAAGGGAATACTGCCGTTAGGGCCATGTGGTTAAATGTATAAATGGAACAGTTATACAAAAAGTGCTCCACTGCCTTCTCGGTTGCTGCACCATTTCTATATTTTTACACAATCGTGGCGTGTGCAAATTAGTTGGTTTAATTTTAATTAGGGAGGTGTCGTATTGGGGACGCACTAATGTGGCACGGGTAGGGACTGCTCATTAATGAACTTGTGATTCTCGGAATTATCTAATTTTGAAGAACTTACCTTTAAATATAAAAGAAGAGACAGATTTGAGTTAAAACAAGAACCAGGAATGCTATTTAGTTGTATCATTCGTATAAAAATTACATTTCCAAAACACGCAGAACAAACATAAAAAGGCTGTTGGGACTGCATTTTTATATACATTGAAATGAAAAGTTACTTATATTTGCATGTTAGTATCTTCTCAAGTGAACAATAAAATACAGAGAAAAAAAAGCATTGATATAAATAAAACCAAATTAAAATTAAATACCCCTATATTACATAACTTGGGTCTGTTGAATATAATGCTATCATAAGGATCAGTTTGTTTCTCAGTTTCATTACTGTAACATAACTATTCTTAACATTCATTTGCACGGAAAAAGTGTTCACCTAGACTGAGACACTTAATGCCATAGTGCGGATTTTAATCACGGATCCAACCCTTAAGCTATCATGCCAACATACTGACATGACTTTAAGTTCCCCAAATGTTTCGCGTTTTCTTAGTAAACCATAAAGAGATCTAAAAAAGTTTGGGGGTGTCATACTTAATAACGATTTAATGTCGTTAAGTACTTTAAATCTCGGGCTTTATATTTTAACCAAGCATTATGTCAACATTTTAAATTAATTAATTGTGTCTTCCACACTAGCCGTGTGGGGGACAGGGACTGAAAAGTTCAATGCCATAACCAGAATATGAATCACGATCTCCCGGTGCCTATCTGGTTGCTCCAACTAATGAGCTACTATGGCAACAACTGATGCCTACTATGTAGATGGCAGAGAAAGTAAAACATTCGATATGGATAATTTCAGTGTTCCCATTACCGGCAGTTTATTTTGGTAAAATCGCGACTGCCCTATTTTTGGATAAGAAAATGGTCGACGTTATAATAAGCTGTCTGTGATTCACCAGCTTGCCACCCTCAGAAATACAATGGCTATGGAACTAGCTGCACGATGGAAAGGATCACAATAGAGGATGAAGACAAGATATGGATTAGAGGGAAGAATGATGTCACTCTAAAGCGCCTGAAAGGGAGAACGTTTTCTTAATTTAGATACAGCTCAGTCGCACAGATTTGGGGCTTATTTAATATGAAATAGGTATCACTGGACTGCGGGATAATATAATCTAAAACAAGAGGTTTGGAACTTTAATAGTGCCAACTATTTATTTACAATTAATACTAAAGAAATGCATGCTACCAAGTTTTACTGTCCTTCAAAGTAGTCACCAGAATTCTGTAAATCCTGTTGCAAGGGGTATGCAAATTGCAAAATCGTAGGATACTTTTAGCAATGTCTGCTGTGTTGGTAGTTCAAATGGAACGATCTACTATGACGAATCTTTAGAACAGTTCTAAAGCTAATGCCAAGAAGTGGTTCCTTCAACTTCAGAATCAAGTCAAATTTACGAGGTTTAAGTCAGGGGAGTATGGTGGGTGGTACAGAACTTCCCATTCCCACGACTGAACAAATCGGCCACAACTTGTGCTGTATGCGATCGAGCAGTGTCCTGCAAAATGATGGGTAGGTTCAGTAGAAAGTGTCGCCGAAGATCAGAAACTTCGAACATTTAGATCGAAAGATGATCAGATGCCGAGAAGAGTGAAATGTATGTTGCTTCTCGAGTATGATTATGATAGTCTTATCCTAATACAGTACCCAGTATTACTGTTCAGTTTTTTAACACAACCTGCGACTTGAGAAAGAAGCAGAGAGAGTGGACTTAAGCCCTTGTGACTTTGATTACGAAGATAAGGGACTACTTCTTGGCATTCGCTTCAGAAGTGCTGCAGAGATTCGTCAGGCAGTAGACCCCTCCATTTGATCTATCAACACAACAGACACTGTTAATGCTGTTGACCACTTTCAAGGACAGTAAAACTTTGTAACATGTATCTTATTGCATCAGTTGTAAATAAATATTTGTCACTATTAAAGTTCCAACCCTCATATGCAACAATGTTTGTGAAAAGGGAAGAGCTTCTAAATGGGCGTTGCTATGGCAAGGTTGCAGAAAGAGACCCTGTCTAGCCAGGGAAGATTTTTTAGGTTTTTTGTTGTTTTTGTTTTGTGATTATTACCCCAGGAGGAAGAAGTAGAGGTAGCTCAGAAGACTATACAACGAATCAGACGTATGATAGAGACGCGTAGAAATTCCTATCGAATCCAAGCTTAATGACCCGACCATATCGGGAGCTGTTCAGAAAAGGCTTCGCTCTGGTGGAATCGGGGAAAACTATTTGAAGATTTAAACAAATGTCATCAAAATTCAAACGCAGATTATTCAACACAAACATAAAAACTGTAACACTAGTTTAAATCATGGAAACCAACAAAAGAAATCGCGAGCTTTTATAACCTGATATCGAGAAATATTATGGAATTTGGTGACCTCGGAAGATAACAAATAAAACAAGCCAGAAGGAAATCAGCAGCGGACAAACTCATCATCTTTACTAATGGGCCAGCATCTGCGACATCTGTACGATGTCGACTGGCACTGTACAGCCTCAAAATTACCTTGAAACATGAAAGGGAATGGAAATGAAGAGGCAGGAAATTCGTGGAAGAAGACGAACCACGCCAACATTCACCTCCTGAGCCGGGGAAACAATAAAAAAATAAGCAATGGTGAGAGTGGCTGCTCATTTGAAATCCAACTCGGGACCTTCCAAATACGAGCTTCATACGTTACCGTGGAGCCATCTCGCCCAGTGCTTAATATGATGGTTACAGAGTGTTCCCGAATGACTATCCAATTCTTGACGTTAAGTGTCGCAAACACGCATGGCACGTCGGTAATGTGGTTGCATACTATAGAGGTTTAAGGGGAAATTAAAAGTATACTGTACTCAATTACGAGTTGAGGCCCTTTAAAGGTGTGTGTGTGTATGTGTTCGTCAAAATAACTTCGTGATTCGTAAAAGGAATACTTTCATTGAATCTAGTTAATGTGGTTCTAAATACAGTGCAAATTGTTTGTTACGCAAACTGAAACACTATGGCTGATATGACAAAAGAAAATTCAGATTTTTTTATTTCCTTAATATAGTTCATAGTACATGATTGTTAATCAATTAATAATTATGCATTTGGCGTTGAACCTTCATTTGAAATTCAGATTATTAAACAATACAGCATTATGTGTAACTAAGGCTTTGATGCTGTAGTTCTTTATCCTTCGATTACGATTGGAATTCCCTCCATTCGCAAGCAGTGCTGAAGACGCCACTCTGTGTCCAGTATATCCTTCGAAGCATCTCTGGTGCACAATATGGCAAGCAGCAATTAGGTGCTCAATGGTTCTTGATCTATTGTGCTAGACTTCATGAAAGCCGTGTTGATGCACTTTTCTGCAGCAGAAAGGTTTTCACCAGCCTTACCAGCTATGTGTACCATCGTTAGGTATTCTTCGTTACCTCACTGTTTAGCGATGCCCTGATACGGAAGAACCAGAGCTTTTACACCCGAAAAAAGCTATTCTGGAAACGTATTTGTCTAGAATAATAACACATTATTTCTTGAAACGCCTACAGTTAGGGATTCAATTAGTACATCAGTAGTATTACAGACGCAATAATCTGCTGATAGCAGGTTTTGAATCTGGAATATCTTTGTTAAAAAAAACAGTTTACTTAACAGATCATCTCAGATTTCTAATTCGTAACGGACGAGACACTTATTATTATTAGCAAGATATTGTTGCACTATATAGTCGTGTAGTTCACTCGCGCAATAATGACCTCTATTTCTGGAAGTTTCTTGTTACGTGATCGCAGGTATAAAAAGGGGCAACTATGGCCCCTGTCAATGTGAGAGAAGCAGACAAACAGCGAAGCAATTGAATGAGGGTCGTAACGACCAGAGAAAAATTTGTACGGCACCATTGCAACAGGCATTTATTTGTAATTAGTTTTGAAATAGTAAAACGAGATTTTTTTACTGTTAGCAGTTATGTCGTGCTAAAGAAGTCATAATAGGCTCGTTATTATTATTATTATTATTATTATTATTATTATTATTATTATTATTATTATTATTATTATTATTATTATTATTATCATTATTTTTTATTATTATCATTATTATTATTATTATTATACTATAACCATTAGAACAATATTAACCAATGATTCAGGATTATAAACGTTAGACCTGAATGAATAACAATTATTTCCCGGCGTTGTAGGTTTAGTGAGTCTCTAAGTTCCTTACATTATATGAGTTTCTTCTGCGGTTCTGAGGCTTCTTCTGTACTGACTAAGCGCACACCTTCTGGTAACCCAACAATACGCAAAATCGTTCACATTGTTCACTGGCCCTCGTTCGTATTATGACACGCCGATCACTTCTCACAAGATCATTCTACTTGTCAATAAGTTTCGCAGAGGCTATTGTGTTTTCCTGGCCCGGTCCGGGCTACCACTCAAACACTCCTCACCTTCACGAAAACGGACACTCGAGTTTGAAACTGACACACAGGCTTCGCCGTATATGGTCACGATTCGGCAATGAATGTCGAGCAGTTTAACTCCTAAATCAGAAATCTGAATCACTGCTCCTCAATCGTCGAATTTTGCAATCAGAACGGCCTGATTCCTCAGACCCACCGCTCCGACAATTGGACGGAACACACAGTTGTCTGCTTCTCTCCTACGTCACGTGAAGGTGTCCGCGCATGCGCACAATCGTTTTTTAAATTTTTTTTATAGTGTTTAACGCCCGCTTTTACTACTACTTTACATGGAATGAAGACGGAGCACCGGTGGAATGCGGAGGAAACCGGAGAAAACCCGCCTCTGCGCCGCTTTGTCGCTTGGGATCGAACCCGGGCACACTGGTAGAGAGATGACTGGGCTAACCACTCGACCACGGCGCGGCCACGCCCAAACATGCCGCATATTACATTCGCGTCCGTAGATGTCGTTATCGCAAAGCGGCATATTCAAATTTCAACTGATTTGGTTGTTACGCCGTTTCGTACCTTTTCATTTGAACACCCCTCGTACCTTACTACTAAAACAATTTATAATAAATACAATATGTCTGTTAATCGAAGTAACCATCAAAACTGAAAATTAGTGCAGTAAATGTACTTGTCTGGTATTGGGTAAGAGTGTTAGCAATACGAGAAAGCGTTAGTTTTTTATGTAACTAGTGTATAGTCTGATTGTGACACGAATATTTTTACGAATGTTACAGTGAGATTACACATGTGTTACATACAATTTTTTTTATGCAAGTTTAACATTAAAATACGAAAAAATAATTAATCAATTTGCTAAATGAAAAACTGTAATGTATCAGAGATCACAGATGTATGATGTAATATGGTTTCTAGGCAGGTAGTATTTGTTTCAAACACTTATAGGGGAAAATGGAAGTTAATGACAAAACTGTTGAAAATATAGATTCTACTCCGCTTGACATTTTCAACAAAGCCAAGCGTGCTGAGAATTTATTAATTCCAGAAAAATCAATGTATATTCTTGTTGGTTTTGGTTTTAAAATAAATTTAATGATTCTTGTGTTTGAATGTTGCTGCACCTGCGAGAGTGACGATTTCAGATTCTCTTACAGGCACATTGGAGAAACGTATGTTGTGGCATCATCACTGAGGACATCATTGCTCTCTGGTTTCTATGATAATTAAGTGGATCATTTTCTGGCACTGGTATAGGGTAATTTCGCACATTTCATTCCGTCATAATAATCCGTTTTATTGCTAGGATTGAATAAATAACTGATAAGAAAGTACATAGATAAGTAGTCTTACTTAATGTAATGATATTATAGTAGAAGTGTTTTATCATCCCTTATGTCGCATGTGTGTTGCCTATTCTAACAAAACGGGTCGCGATTCGGAAACCCCTGTATGATGTAGGCTACACAAAATAGACTATTTTCCAATTCTTTCCTCAAAGAAACCTCGTCTTCGATCATATGTAACATAGTTTCGTTCTTTATGTACATCTGTCGTTTTATATCTCATACCCGCCCATTATTACTCTTACATCCACTTGCGCGTGATTAGTAAATTATGATGCTGCTTCAAACTCTTCCTGCTTAGAAAGATAATAACACCCACAGGAAGTCTTCAGGCCTATCGAATTCAAATGTGAGTGTGCAATTACCCGAAATGCCGTTTTTGGCACATATAGTCATCAGCATTTTGGAAGCAGATGATGGAATCTAAAACGTGTGTAAAGTGAGTGGTAATTATAAGTATATCTACTTGCTAGCTGCCCGACATTGCAAGGTAGTTCTTTACTTCCTCTACCACATACTATATCGGTGTTCCAGAATTAAACCACACAAATTGGCAAGATTGTAGAGGGTCGTAAAGAAACATTTTGAGATAGGGAACTTATTGTCCCTTTTGCCAAATGTCAAAGTTATGACATGTTTTCTGGATCGCACAACAATGGCAGTAAATTAAATGAATGTGGACGTTTGTTTCATTTAGAATTCCTCATTTTTACGCCAATAGTCAAAGGAATGCAGTATTAGTGTTCAATCCATAAGGTATTTAAAAGTATTGGACTCGTAACTTAGACAAAATTGCCTATTCATTGAGGTTGTACACGTCGCTGATATTTCAGTTGATTTCAGATCATATGTAGTTAGCGAGGTTACACCGCTCTAACACAATTGTTGGCGAGTCGGTATAGCGCTTGGTCATCGAATTATACTAAGATCGTACCGCTTTCTGAAGTTTCAATTTATTAGTTTTTTAGTTTTCTTATTTTTCTCAAAGAGGTACACAATTTGAGCAGCACTAATACGCTTCGTTTACATTTCTTAAGCCAAGACGATAAACCTGCCAGTATAAATTATTTTCAAAAGACTAAATGATATCTACGTAGCGTTCAATATTAAGTGCAGTAATTTTCAAAGAACTTGCGTATATTAATGCAATAAAACAATTAGGTTAGTTGAAAACATTTATGTAATGTGTCATTTAAAACGTAGTAACTGTACTATGCTTTTTAGGTGGAATAAAAAAAATCTGATGTGTTCCATTCACATGGCTTTCTCTACTTCTGTGTAACAAATTATTGTTAATAAGCTTATTGTTCTATTTACTTCATGCTAATCGAGAAAAAATTAGCAGAAATAGCCTTATTACTTGCTTCCTTGTAAGAGGAAGCGAAATATGGGAGTATCATAGGTTAAAGTAATAGTCAAAAGGTGGTTACTAGGTGACTGAAGATCCTTTGTTTGTTTGGACACGAGTTGACAAATTCTTGTATAAGAAAAGTACAAGTTTTTCAAAGCTGAAACCAAAAACAAGGAATATCTAAAAAACGACCAACTCCTCAAAAAAAATTATGTAACATAAATTGTGTGTTTTAATGTGCTCTACATTTTTGGTGTGGTGAATTTTTTTTCCATTTCTTACGGTTTAGCAGTTATGCAAAATTTCGTAAAGTTCATCCAGAATAAAGTAGCCTTCAGAGGCTATTCCCAGAAAATTCAAGATATACGTATTATTTGTCAGGTAAATATCTCTAATATACGATATTTTAATCAAAATCGTTACAGCCATTTTTGAGAAAATCAAAACTTTCGAAAAAAGTTCCATGTAAAGGGTAGTTAGGGGTGGGGATTTTCTTGACAGTCTTCGTGTCGCATCATTGGAAGATACCAAACTTAAATACCAAGTATACACACACGCATACACACATGTGCCTTTTTCCAAAAATGCTTTTTTTTTTTTTTTTTTGGTATACATGTATTTCCGGTGAAATCTTGGTATCGAATTTGTGAGTGCAATACAATACTTTCTCTATACACTATGTATATAGTACGTGTAGAGAAAGTAAATAACTGACTATAGTGACACTTTGAATTCATCCATATGTAGATATGCCGTTTTTAGCACTTGAGCTACAGTGATGGTGCGAAGATGACCTTCTGAAGATCTTGTTTAATGTCTGCCCGTGATTACTGTGAGCACTCCTGAGCTCATGTGCTTTTTGGTGCCACGTGGTACCATTGCACATGCTTTTTTTTTTTTTTTTTTTTTTTTTCTTTTTAAACAGTAACGGAGTCTGATCAGAACTCCTATTTACCTTTCCCCCAGTAGATTTTACTGAATACTGGTTTACTGGTTTTACTGTTTCTTTTACAAACATATACACATTGCACAAACATATAACACCCATGCCCAAGGCGGGACTCGAACCCACGATCCCCTGCCCACCAAGCACCAAAGCGAGACGCTTTAGCGAGCGTGGCCATGGGGACCGGCTGCTTGAGAACTTCGCTTACTGGATACCCGTTGAATCAGATGAACAATTAACGACACGAACTTTAGCAGCTTGTGGTGTGGTTCACAGTACTCTTAAAATTTGACCTCGTAAAATATAAACAAAGGAGACAACATAAAAATAAAAGTATGTATGGAGGCTTCAACCTTCAGCTGCCTCAACATCTTGACCGATGCCAACGATTATCATAGCGCTAAACAATGCCACTATATCCACGCTCTCCGAAATCCGGCTGTTCACGTCACGGTCCACTGTGCTTTGATCAGTGGCGTGCTAACCCTTAATACAGTTTATGCTGTAGTAAAGAATTTAGAATTCATAGCCCATAGGTTCTCTAGCTCAAAATGTTTATCTTGGACCCCAATACAATCCTGTCAATTTGTGTAGTCGAATTCTGGTACAGTCTATAAATGGGTAGGTAGGTAGGTAGGTAGGTAGACGGCCCGGGTTTGATCCCAAGCGACTGTATGTGAGATTTGTGGTGGACAAAGCGGCGTCGGGGCGGGTTTTCTCCGGGTTCTCCGGTTTTCCCCGCCATCGCATTCTACCGGTGATCAATCTTCATTCATGTATTATCAGTGTCTGCGGTGCCATAAATAGTTAAAGCGGACGTAATACACTACAAAAAAAAAGTAGGTAGGTAGAAAAGGTATTGTATTCCTTCTAAAATTCGATGTTGATATTTTAAGGAATTATATGTTTTGAGGTTCCCTGAACACAAAAATATATTTTTTTTAGAAAAACGTCAATGTGTGCTTGACGTAGAGGCTGTGAAAAGTGCTACTCAAAAACGAAAAATCCGTTAAATACCAAGCCATCATCTCCCCTCAAAACTACCTTTACATTAAACATTTTTGGAAAAGTTTGATTTTTTCAAAAATAGGTCCAACAATTTTGATTAAAAAACTGTATGTTTAAGCTACTTTCATTACAAATATAATGTATATCTTGAATTTTCTGGGAATAGCTTCTAAAGCCACTTCATCCTGGATGACTAGTGCACTATCACTTATAAACTGTAATATACAAAATCTTGCTACACAAAACACTCAATTTATATCATGTACATGTTAACCATTTTCGAGATATTTCTGTTATTGGTTTTGATATTTTCAATACTACAACTTTTCTTAAATGGAATTTCGTTATTCGTCTTTTACTTTCTCCAGTATGTATGTACAATGTGCATAGTAGATAGTGAAGGTATTGTATTCCACTCAAAATCTGATAGCAAGGTGTCACAGGAAATACACGTTTTGAGTTCACTGAATCCAAAAGCTATGTAATTTTAGAAAAAGATCCCTCTGTTTCTGAGTGTGTCCGTGACTCTATGTATGTTTGGACTGTATAACTCCAAAATAAAAGTCAGTTAAATTCAAAACTTGGTATTTAAGTACCATGTCTTCCAAGCATGCGACACGAAGATTTTCAGCAAACCCCTCAACTATCGTTTTTTATTTTTTAAAAAATGGCTCAAATGATTTTATCAAAATACCATATGTTTAAGATATTTTTATAACAAACGAAATGTATATTCTGAATTTTCTGGGAATAGCCTCTGAAGACTTCTTCATTCTGGATGACTGTTGTATAGCTTTCTGTAGAAGATAGATAAAAACCTACACACAAAAATGTAGATTAACACACACAATTCATGTAATAAATAAGTTTTTAAATTGTTTAATTAATTAATGCATTTATTTATTTGTTGTATATTTAACAGTTTCCGGGATATATCGTGTTATTAGTTGCAAATTTGAGCTACTTAAACTTTTCTTAAACAGGATGTCATCTTTCTTTGCTTCTCTATTTTGTTTTCTTCTGGCAAGCAAAGAGGACCGAATTTCAACTGTTTCACATAGCAACTGGCCTTTAAAAGATTTGAGTAGCGCTTTAGCCTAGCGTGTTCCCTTATTTCCCTTCTGCTTACAAAGAAGCAAGTAATAAACCAATTCTGCTATTATTTATCTCGATTAGCATTATGTATATAGAGGAATAATCTTTTGTAAAAATTTTGTTTGCAGAACAACTAGAGAAAGTCATGTGAATGGAATATATTAGATTTTTTCATCTTGAGAAAGGAATATTAATTCCATTACATAGCGACCATTTTTTAAATATGTTGACCTTTGCTTTAGCCTAATGTAGTCTACTTAGAAGGAACTGTAATAAATGCATTTCTGCTGACGTCTATTTAGATTAACATGCAGAAGAGAGAAAAATAAGCTTTTGTTGTAAAATAAGTATAGAAAGGGATATGGAAGGAGCACATCAGATTTTGAAAGTCGAATAGCGAATACATTTTATTTAGCTACTCATTTTTTTTTTTTTTTTTTTTTGTAGCCTTAGGTCCTTTAGCCTGGTTGGTCATATCAGACGATGAATGAAATTAGTGAAATGATGCTCAAATGAAATCGGGGTCCATGGAGCTTTAAGTTACGCGACATTCGTCTTCTCAGGATAAGGGGAAACCCAATAATTACTGTACAATGTTATATAAGATATTTTGGCGAATACTTTTAACCTCTTATAACTACAATTTGGCCCAGCCCCGGCTTTTGCTAATAAAGGAAGAAAAATCTCTGATATCCACACCAAATTTGAAATACTGGAGCCACGTCTGTCCTCTTTAATATCCCCAACAATCGCTGGGAATTTTGGTACCTAGCTTAAAAATATAGTTTGTCTGTGAAAGAATCATGGAATGGCCTAAATAATTGAGTAATTTGTATTTTATCTACTACGTAATAAGGAATGAAGGAATTGCATTCCATCTAAAACTCCATAACTAGATTTCGCCTAAAGCATATGTTTTTAGTATCCCAGAATCTAAAATAAACAAATTTACTATATCTTATTTCATAAAAACTCTTATAAATCTCGTTAAAGAACAAATTTGGTCAGATACAACATTTCGAAGATATTTCTTGTTCTTGGTTTAAACTCCCCAATACTTATACTTTTCTCAAATGGGAAATTGTTATATATTTTGTTTTCTTTCTTTCTTTCTTTCTTTCTTCTAACTACCAATATAAGCAAGTAAAACTTTCTGCAATTAGTATAATTTATGTTTATGACAATACTAGTCCATATGTATATGAGCATTCAAGTATTATTAATGTATTGGGTATGGTTCTCTTTATCGTGCAACAAACTGAAAATCCCTATTAAATGTCACTGCTGTTTTTCGCTGTCACATTTGTTTGTGCTAGCGAAATGGTAAAGAGTTTTATTGACTCTGTCGGGCACAAATGATTGCGTGACTCTGGCGAGCTGAGATAGGGAGAGGCAAGCAATCTGCAATCGTATCAAACATTCGTATCGTCCAATCCTTCTGAAGCGAACTACTGGGGTTATACATGCTCTAAATAGCGCTTCTTTCATGGGGAAAAGTTACTCGCTCTTAGATTCATCAGTCCTTTCTATTGTTCCTCGGAAAATGTGCTTTAACGAGAATAAATGGTTTTGAGTTATGAGTTTCGTATATCTTTTAAGTTACACCACTTATACAAAAAGTGTATGATGAATTCAAAATGAAGAGGACTTAATGATTAACCGCAGAAAATTCAAAAAATGTATTTATCATGCAAATATCGTACATATATTGATAACTTTATCAAAGCCACCTTTAAGAAAAACAAAGATAATAAAAAAAAAACATCTGATATGTTTCATTTACATGACTTTTCTCTATCTGTCCTGTAAATAAACTGTTATTACAAAAGATTATTATTGTGTCTATATCATGCTATTCGAGATAATTTTTAGCAGAAATTGTGTTATTGCTTCCTTCTAAGCAGAACTAAAATAAAGGGATACAAAAAGGGATATCAAATCTTTTAAAAACTCATCATTATGTGAACAATTGAAATTCGGCTCGCTTTGCATACTCAGCAGTAAAACTAAAGAGAGATGAAACGAAAAGTTATCTCCCGTTTGCGAAAAAATATATAATTTAAAATTGAAATACCAAATTTGGTGTTTAGTCTTTTCGTTTTTGAGCTATGCAGTCTACAAACGCACACAGGGAATTTTTTCTAAAAAATCCTTTTTTGGACTAAGGGGACCTCAATAGATGTATTACCGCTGAAATCTCGACATCGAATTTTGGATGGAACACAATAGCTTCTCTACCTACTATGTTCACAATATGTGTAGAGAAAGTAAAACAAAAACAAAAAAACAAAAAGAGTTTCATAAAGCTAATTTGCACTGGAGGGATTTCTTCATAACCATCGTTTCACATTGAAAAATGCTGAACTTAAATATAACTTTGATACACACACACGCACCCACGTACACACCCGGAACTTTTTTTCAAATTACAATTTCCATAGGCAGAAAAATGTTCTTAAATGTGCTACTTATGGACTCAGAAGATCTCAAAACCTTTATTTCCGGTGAAATATCGATGTGAAATGTTTAGTGGGATGCAGTGCTTTCTCTGAATAATATAAGTTAGATACTAGAGAAAGTAAAAATGAAATATGAAGCGTATACAAAGATAACGCTTTGAACACTACTACTACTACTACTACTACTACTACTATTACTACTACTACTACTACTACTACTACTACTACTACTACTACTACTACTACTACTAATAATAATAATAATAATAATAATAATAATAATAATAATAATAATAATAATAATAATAATATAATATAGATGCATTAATAATTTTACAAAATGTTACAAAATTGTCTTCTGAAAATATTCCTAGGATATATAGTTCTGAATACTCTTGTAAATCATGAATACCATATGGCGATTGTTGGCTTGATCGCTACGATGTATATCTCAGACGTGTCTATCAAATAGACTGCTGTCAGGTTTCGTTTTGCTCTTAGAATATGAAAGGCATGTGCTGTTAAGAAGGGAAGGAAAACAAAATGTGACAATAATGTTACTTTATGTAATTGTCATCAGTAAAAGTGTAATTTTTGTCTAAAGGGGAGTTTCTTGACAAGAATCTGCAGTGATCCGAGCTCTAAGTAATAACCGACACTTGCATGTTAACCTCAAAAGTGCGGCGATTATACATTATTGAGACGGAACATATAGGACAGCTGACACCTCAAAAACGGCCCCATTTTTATTATACGTGTTACTAGGTAGAGTAATACCGCTTAAATATTTGATCAGATTACAGGAGGTGTACTTGTCACCCAAGTAATCATAGTTCAAACCATGATAATAGTTCTGTTTAATAATTAAACTTTTGTTTGAAATACCTAAGATGTGACACTATATTTACTCATTTGTAGATAATAATGAAAATTATCAGTTTATGAAAATTGTCGTAATGTTACTGAATTATACTCTCATATAAAAAGTTGTTTTTCATGTAAAGCTATAGGTTAATGAACACTACATTGCATAATAAAATATTCAGAAATAAATGTTCTATAATAACTGATTCAAAACAAAAATAATGGACTCAAATTACCTACATATTTGAGACCATGGTCATTTCAAAAACTGGAAATTGTGTCTTCATGAACGTTCATATCATAATAACACAGTTAATAATTCCAAGTGATTTCAATTGCTTGTAATAACATTTTTTCTCAAGACTACTTCTTTGCTCTTGAAAACTTCCATTGTGCCAAAGCAGTGCTTTGTGACAAAAATAAACAATTCAATAAATGAAATAACAATTGTAATAAAATGGGATTCTGTGATCAACATATCCTAAAAAAGCAGGCACATTGTATGCAAATTTTCAGGAAGTATGTTAAAATTAAGTTTTATTATTTTGTCAGACTGGTTACAATAAGTTTTACCTTAAAAATATTTTATGTTATAATATTAGATATATTTTCGGTAGATTTTTTCGAAATAAAATGCTGTTTAGCAATATATATGAGCAAATCCATAATTTTACTTCCTCAGTAATCAGCGGTATATTATAAACGTAAGCAAAACATTTACAAATCCTGGTTTAATTGTTGAGCAAGGTGACTAAAATAGTTGCTTTTACTCGTTACTGACTCAGTTTAGATGTTTTACTAATATGTTGTTCAACGTATTTCCAAGAAATAAAGAGTAGGTGTTACTTGATATCAAGTAGCTACTTGATTCTTAAGAATGTCAGACAAAACTTTTAAGCTAATCATTGAAAACGTATTTATGTTATGTTCAAGTCCAAGTTCCGTAATTTTTGTTATTCCCTGCACTCTTTCTCTCATATTTCCAGGCTATAAGGAGGATAGGGAATAATCCTGGTTAAAGAAAAATTCCTATCATCTAGCAAGGAACCGAACATGGGAACTGTAGGTGTTGAAGCTAGAATTTCAACCACCAGACCACAGAAGTCGTGAAATTCCGTTCTCTTTACTTGGCCAAGAGAGGAGGGGAGAGAAAAATTGACTAACATCTTACCATTTTAAAAAGGTATAAGTATTTTAAAATTGATACCAATAACACTGAATATCTCAGAAATTTTAACTCCACAAAAACATATAACTGTCATAAAATATATACTTTAACAATATGAGCATTTTTATGGAACATTTCTATACTTACACTTGTTAATTATGCAAAAGTCATGAGAATTTTAGAGGTCGTTGCCGGTATATTCATATATACATTTTGTCACGTAAATGTAAACCTAACCAAAATCGCTGTAGGGTGTGATAGCCTCTAATGCCCAAGGTTTCGGATTCAAACCGGCGGAGGCTGATGCATTTTAATCAAAATCGCTGTAGTGTATGATAGCCTCTAATGCCCAAGGTTTCGGATTCAAACCGGTGGAGGCTGATGCACTTTAATCAAAAGCGCTGTAGTGTATGATAGCCTCTAATGCCCAAGGTTTTGGATTCAAACCGGAAGAGGCTGATGCATTTTAATCAAAATCGCTGTAGGGTATGATAGCCTCTAATGCCCAAGGTTTTGGATTCAAACCGGCAGAGGCTGATGCATTTTAATCAAAATCGCTGTAGGGTATGATAGCCTCTAATGCCCAAGGTTTCGGATTCAAACCGGCGGAGGCTGATGCAAAAATCCCTAGCATGGCTTCATTCCAAAGGGATATAGCGGTTAGTCTCGTTATTTACACTTAAAAGAACGTCATACCTCGAAATAAAATCCCCTGAGCTAAATTCTATCCAATTTCTAATACTTAGATTTTCCTCAAATGGGAAGTCATTCGCTGTTTTCCATTCTTGTCAGGCAAAGAGAAAGCGAAATTCAATTGCATCGCTTTAGCCTAATTATTCCCATATCTTGTACTTGGAACTAAGTAACGCAACCATTTCTGCCAATGTTTATTCGACTAGCACAAAGTAGAGAGAATAATAAGCTTGGGTAAGAATAATTTGTTGCAGAATAGGTACAGAAAGGCTTATGTTTACTTACTCTAGCACGTATGTACAATGTTTATATGGCTAGAAAAAGTATTGTATTCCACACAAAAATTCGATATCGAGATTTCACCGGAATACGTGTCTTAAGACCCCCTGAAACCAAAAAAAAGCATTTTAGAAGCATGTCCGTGTTTGTGTGTGTATGTGTATATGTGTGTGTGTCTGTGTGTCTATGGGCAGCATACCTCAAAACGAAAAGTAGGTTAAATATCAAACTTGGTATTTAAATGATACGACACGAAGATCAAGAAACTCGCCGCACACCTGACTACTCTTTACATGTAACATTTTTCAAAATTTTGATTTTCTCAAAAATGGCTCTAACACTTTTGATTAAAATGCCAAGTGTTGAGATATTTTCATGACAAACGAAATGTATATTTTGATTGACTTTTGTATAATTGTTGCATAACTGTTAAACCGTAGGTGATATACAAAAACATACTACACAAAAAGTGTAGATCTCGCTAAAACACAAAGTGTATGCCGTATACAGCTGTTTTTTTCGTGGAGTTAACCGTTTTCGAGATATTGCAAGTTATTTGTTTTATCTTTTAAATATTTAAACTTATCTCAAACGGGAAGTATCTTTTTTTAGTCTCTCTTTTGTTTACTCATAGCAAGCTACGAGAACTGTAATTCAATTGTTTCACATAACGGCCGGCTTTTAGAAGATCTGACTATCGCTTTAGCCTAGTGTATTCCCTTATTTACCTTCTGCTTAGAAAGAAGCAAGCACTAAGATAATTCTGCTAATATTTATCATGATGTAGATAAAACAATAATATTTTTAAGAAGTGTTTGTTTGCAGAACAGCTAGAGAAAGTCATATGAATTAAACACAGCAGATTTTTTTTGTTATACATACACAGACGCTCACACACATACACACACAAGGCGCTAAACCTAGCACCCTTAAATCCTAATCATCATCATCATCATCATCATCATTTCACACTTATACACGTACATACACAAGGAATGTTTCTATTTTTTTTTTTTTTTATTCATGATACCTCAAAACGTTTCTAGTGGACTCTCTATCAAATTATGGTTGGAAATGGAAATGGTGTGTTATTTATGGACACTCTTTAACTACTGTCCCATTCTATATTGGGCGTGAAAGACCGCTTAATTTTGCTCAGAGTCCTCTTTATCAGGCTTGAAGTTCTTTTTTGTGCCATAAATCTACGACACGAGACCAACGACTTTACTTCCATTACGAAGGAAGCCATGCTAAGAATTTTTACGCCCGAAAAAATTCACCGCCCTCCGCCAAATTTGAATCCGTGAGCTTGGATATATGAAGCATGGTAACCACAATACAACTTCTGGGTGGAATGCTATAACTTCTCTATCTATTGCATTGTAATAAAATCTCTATTTTTACTTGTCTAACAAACAATTCTATATTTCTTCTAAAAATTTGTTCACAAATGAATGTGTTTCTTCTATGTTTTTGCAACAATTCTCTTTCGTCACTTAGCGGCTGTGGCTGCTTCTGTACGCTCCGAATTTCCCGTCGAAACTCACTCAATTGCTTCACGTGATGTATTCCCAGTTGAAAACTGGGCTCTGAGCAGGACTCGTTCTTCTTTTTATATCTGCCGATCACGAGGCAGGAAGCTTTCAGAAGCATTCGCACATGCAAATCACCTCAAGTGTCACAAACTCACTCAGGTATAAAAATGCGCGGCTTCGATATCAAAGAACTTACCTACGGCACACGTGTACACTAACATGGGTGTAGCAATGAATAGCGACAAGCAAGCTTTTACACACGTTCGGCCATAGGACGTAGCCACAATAGCTATACATGGAAAGTAATAGTGGAAAATAAGTCTTTATGACACCGCTTACCGTGCGAGCACGCAACAGTTTAATGCATTGAATACAAAATAAATCTGTGCTCTAGACAAGAGATCATTTTGCTGCCTACAGCTGCGTTTACAAAAGCTTTAGTTTCAAATCACGAAGTGGTCATGCAATCAGACAATATTTCTGTTTTCGCTTACTCATTTAACCACAAATTCTCGAAAAACGGATGCCAGTTAGTACGCGCACTTGTATTGATTTTACGGAATGAATGTCTGTTAAACTAGTTCCTCTATAAGAAACGCAGTTTTTCTAATTCGGCGGAATATTGCCACTTTATTAAAAGCATAGCAAGATGTCTGCAGAAATAAAATGCCAACAGATGGCAGGCTGCACAATTCTGTGATGTCATGGAGCAATAACAAAAATGTCTGATGTGTTCCATTCACATGACTTTCTCTATATCGATGTAACAAATTATTGTAAAAAGCCTATTCTACTACTTTATTATAATCGAGATAAACATTAGCAGAAATTGTTTTAATTACTTGCTTCCTTGCAAGTAGAAGGAAAGTAAGAAAATACACTAGCACAAAACGATAGTCAAATCTTTTAAAGTCTGGTTACCATGTGGTTGAAATCCGTTTCTATACAGCACCAGGAGTTTACAAGTTTCCGTGTGAGAAAAGTGAAACAAATAACAAGAAATATCTCTAAATTCCAATTCCACGAAAAAAATGTGCATGACATAAATTGTGTGTTTTAACCTGATCTACATTTTTGTGTAGTAAGTTTTTTTCTATTTCTTACGGTTTACCAGTTACAAAAAATTCAGTAAAATTCATTTAGATTAAATAGGTCTTTAAAGGCTATTTCCAGAAAATTCAAGATATACATTTTATTTGTCAGGTAAATAGCTTTAATATACGGTATTTTAATCAAAATCGCTATTGCCATTTTTGAGAAAATCAAAATTTTCTAAATTTTATCCAAGTAAAGAGTAGTTTGGTGTAGGGGATATTTCTCAAAATCTTCGTGTCGCATCCCCGGAAGATACTAAACTTAAATATCAAGTTTGGTATTTTACTGACTTTTCGTTTTTGAGTTATCGTGTTCACAGACACACGACACATGGACCTTTTTCTAAGAATGCTTTTTTGTGTACAGAGGACCTTAAAACATGTACTTCCGTTGAAATCTCGGTATCAAATTTTTGTGCGGCATGCAATACCTTCTCTATACACTATGTACAAAGTACGTGCAGAGAAAGTAAAAAAGTTCAGTATCCTCCAGGGATGCGACACAAATATTTTCAGGAAAATCCCCCTAAATACCAACTACCTTTTACTAGGAACGTTTTTCAAAAATTTTGATTTTCTCAAGAGTGACTCTAACGATTTTTATTAAAATACTCTATGCTTAATATATTTTTATGAAAAACAAAATGTATATCTTCTGTTTTCTGAGATTAGCTGGATGACTTTTGTATAGCTTTTATATAAGTGGTAAACCGTAAGGGATAAATAAAAACCTTCTACACAAAAATGCAGTTCTCGTTAAAATAAAGAATTAATGTCATATTCCTACATTTTGTTGTACAGCTAACTGTTACCAAGGTATTCCGTGTTATTATTTTTTTCTTTTTAAGCTACTTAAAAGTTTTCTCAAAGGGAAAGATATCTCTCCTTTTTTTTTTTTTTTTTTTTTTTTTTTTTTTTTGTCTCTCTTGTGTTTACTCTCCACAAGCAAAGCAAAGCAAAGACTATTTCATACAGCGCCAGGCGTTTAAAATTTGGCCATGTTTTGGCCTAATGGATTTCCTCATTTCCCTCCTACTGAACAAAGACATAAGTAACAGGATCAATTCTGCTAATATTTGTCTCAATTGACATGATGTATATAAAAACTATTTTTTTGCAAGAAGCGTTTCTTTGCGAAACAGCTAGAGAAAGCCATGAGAATGGAACACATGAGAGTTTTTTTTTCAAAATTGCCCTTTTTCATCCTATGCTTAATAAGAATATTTTGTAACTAACCATGAAGTTTGGTTAGTTCGTTCGTAGTCGGATTACCCTCCCCGATTTAGGACTGACATCCCCCCTAGGAATTACAAGCGAATGCCTAAAGGATAGAAACCAATCGGGGAGCCAACATCACGAAACCACAGAATGGAGAACCTGGAGTGAGGCGTCGGCCGCAGCCAGGCATGAGCGTGAGGAAGTGGATGATATTAAATGCGAACGAAATGGATGATAGGAAGGGTGATGATGGAGCAATTGGTGGAATGGAGGGGAAAACCGGAGGACCCGGAGGAAACCCACCCAGACGCCGCTTCATGTGACACAAATCCCACATACGGGCGCTAGGGATCAAACCCTAGCCGCCTAGGTTAGAGGCGAGCGGTCTAACCACTCGGCCACGGAGACGCCTTGATTAGTTACATTGTAAATATTTCTAAAACGAACACAATAACACTTAATGTTTATTTACAGCATTTCGCCCTGCATATTTTCTGTTAAATCATACTGCACAAAGAGCTTTACCGTTATTTGATATTTCATAATCTGATATTCATAATTACGTTTATATTCCTCTCAGTTTAGTTTCGTTCGTGCTCTCTACATATGCCTATCATTCCGTTATTCGCCACAGAATTCTATGTTGATCACATTGTTTCGATAATATGCAATCGATCAATGTCATCTATTGGCATTTTCTGAAATATGGCAGAACTCCGCTACATAAAAACACACTTTTGTATTACTCCACCCAACACGTGAACAGCATAACGCTGATTGGTTTATATTTCCAAATAACAGTAGAAATCATTTAAGGGCACCCCTATTGTATTCTAAAAGTAACAACATTTGGAAAGTGTTGGATCTGTCTTCTATTCTTACACTAAGTGTTGCTCTCGGGGCCAAGGAGGTTATTCACTGCAGTCACATTGTTTAGGGTTATCTATGTCACAAATGTGTTTCCGGTATATTCCTTGTTATTTGTTTCAATTTTAAACTATGTATCTTCTCAAACCTTTTGTTTCACAGGCAATTCAAAGCGAACCGAACATCAATAGTTTACAAAACGACCAGCTTTTTTCCCTCCTGCTTAGAAGGAAATAAGTAATAAGGCAATTTTTGCTAATTTTTATCTCGATTAGTGTCATTTGGATAAAAGAATAATCCTTCATAAGAATAGTTTGTTAAAATTTACTAATTTTAAAAAGAGGTTTTGTATTTATTTTAAGATAACTTAAGTAGTTTAGTTAAACATTATGATCTGTGGCGTCATATAACAAATGTATCTAAGGTTATGCTTTATTTGTCGTTGTGTTTTATTACATTCTTTCTTACTTTCTCTACACGTACTATGTACATAGTGTATAGAGAAGGCATTGTAATACACCCACAAATTTGATACCGAGGTTTTACCGGAAATATATGTTTTGAGACTCCCTGAATAAAAAAAAAAAAGCATTTTAGAAAAATGTCTCTGTGTGTGTGTGTGTGTGTGTGCGTGCGCTTGCGTCTGTGGGCAGCATAGCTCAAAAACGAAAAGTGCGTTAAATACCAAACTCGGTATTTAAATTCATTATCTTCCAAAGATGTGACACGAAGATTTTCAAGAAAATCCTCCCCACCTCCAACTACCCATTTACATGGAAACATTTTCAAAAATTTTGATTTTCTCAAAAATGGCTGTAACGATTTTGATTAAAATATTGTATATTAAAGGTAATTATATGAAAAATAAAATGGATATCTTAAATTGTCTGGGAATAGCCTCTGAAGACATCGTTATGTGGATCAATTTTGCGGAATTTTGTATACGTTTTAAACCGTAGACAAAAACCATAGACAAAAACTTACTTAATAGAAAATGTAGAGCTCCTTAAAACACACAATTTATGTCCAATACATTTTTTTCGTGGGATTAGCCGTTTTTGAGATGTTTCTTGTTATTCATTTGAGCTTTAAAATACTTTTCTCATACGGGAATTTGTCAACTCCTGTCCATACAAAGGAACTTCAATCACATAGCAACCAGCTTTTGACTATCGCTTTAGCCTATGGTGTCCCTTATTTCCCTTCTACTTAAATGGAAACAAGTACTACGACCATTTGTGTTAAGTTTTTCTCGATTAGCATGAAGTAAATAGAAGAATGAGCTTTTTAAGAATAATTTGTAGCAGAGATGTAGAAAAAGTCATGTGAATATCAGAGTTTTTGTTTATTTAAACATCAGGTAGAGAAAGTCATTTGAATGGAACATATTAGAGTTTTTTTTTTTTTTTTTTTTTTTTTTTTTTTTTTTGTGATTGCTCATCAAACCTAGTGTTTATATCAAGTAAGATAGATTATCCATAGCTTTCGTCAACCCGACTCCCTCCATTATAATGCTTAATCAGGTTTTTACTACTTATGACACATCAGCTATTGTACTTCTATTTGACGCATCAGCTACCGTTTTGTGTTTCACCGCAAGATCAGTCGTGCGTATTTCATGCTTAAGCAACATCATAGAAGGTCTCCGAATATAGGTGACCGCAACGACCAAGGTTGTGGATACGGCATCACGAGAAGAGACACCCTGAGATTTTTGTTGTAGAATTGAAGACAAAAGGCAAGAGGCAGCGAACAGTGATATTTCAAGGAAGTAATTCCTTTCTGAAGTCAATATGTTTCGAAATACGGTCGTGTAAAGCACCTTATAATAGGAATCACTTAGTGGTATAGTCAATCACCTTTTGTACTGTAATAAAATAAATAGTGATCATAAATAGTGATAAATACCATTCCTCTAAAAACTTGGTATCATCTTACGCCAGTATACTTCGTAAATGCCATTATGGTGATTTGATATAGATTAAAAACAACAGGTTTTAGTGGAATTCATCGTTTGAATATTGGACATGAAATGAACATCGACCTATCCGCCGTTTGTTAAACAGGTCAGAATGGGCCATCCAGTCAAAGTCAATTGATGATTCATCTGTGGAAATTACTAAGATAATTAATTGAATTTTTCAAGGGATATATTTTTCTCTATTTATTATTTGACCGATCAGTAAGATTGCTATACAAGCCAGTGAAAAATTATATTAACAAGTATACATATTATAACAAACTGAGGACACAACCTCTAACAAATGAAAATGATAACAAGAAGATGCATAGCAATAGGTAACAATTATGAGCATATGCTATTAACAATTAAATTATCCTAGGTAAATTAACAACTTTAACAAAGTTAACAATGTATTCAGTTGTTCACAATCGATAATTAAGAAGAGAGTATGCTAATAATTAAGACTACGAAATCATTGTCTTCGGAATCCCTGAAGGGGAAGTCTTGAGGTAGCTTTTTTTAATCTTCTCTTCTGACGGTTTGTAAGTTCAATGTGAAAAGTTAACTCCTGGAATTTCGGCTAGTCATATGAAGAATTTTTTAGAGCAATTTGAAGTATTGTTATGATGAAAATTCCAAATTCCGAGTGGAACTGGTGATTTATTGTGAACCATGGAGCTTTGGTGGTAGTGCGGAAATATTTATTTTGTATAACCTGAAGTCGGTGAAAATGAGTTTTCCTGAAAGTACACCAAAGGGATACTCTGAAATACTTTTACAGTTAACTGATGAAAAATATCAATTTCAATTTATCGGGAGCAAAGCATTATTGTTGTAATATGCTGCCAAAATTGTATTAAAATATTATTTTAAGCTTTTAAATAACTATGGCTTATAAGAAAATGCCTCTCCTTTGAAATAAATCTTACTTAGCTGTAAATGTGCGGCAAAACGTTCAAAACTTTCCATTAGTTTCAGAGATATTACGGCATTACTTAGAAATCTCAGTTCAACAATATAAGAGAGCCTAAAAACTGTGTGCATTGTCATTTACAATAATATTTTAAACTATTTGCAATTAGCGCATCCCTATGGAAATTATACCAAACTGAACGGAAGATTTGAAATGTTCATTCCAATTGAAACATAGATATAGAAACAAAGTATGAAATCGCCATTTCGACTCCCCTTAAGTCACCAACAGATGGAAGTCATGCGAGCAGCAGTTTATTGTCTATATAAGTATATAGGATCTTATGGGATAGATACAGATATTTTATAAAACATTACTTTAATGTATATCTTGTTCGATGTGTTACATATTTTTTTTCTCTTCTTCTAACAGTTTTTCCATAAATCAATCAATAAATTGCTACCTGATGTTTTGCATGGTTCCAAATGCGCCGTGAAATGAACAATGCCACTCAATACAGACTATCTATTTTTCTTCCACATTTTTGCGCCTCAATATGTGACCAGAGGCCGTTTCACGAAGGTAGGAATTACAAATTTACAAAAGCACAAGAAATGTTTATTTAATTATAAATTAAAAATTATGTGTTTTACAAAACATTTAGAAACATTCCTGTATGGTAACAGTGATTTATATCGATATACTTTTATATATATATATATATATATATATATATATATATATATATATATATATAAAGTAGGTCATGCTTTTCAAAACAGGTAGATTAAAAAGGCCTAAGGCGGAAAATTTTGAGAGAGCAGAGAATTCTAAAAACAATAAAATAGACAAAATTATTTTATTTGGAGCTTTTTAGATAAGGTTAAGAATCTGAGAAGCATTTAGTGGATGGAAATTCACAGAAAGTTACAATCACTAGGTATTGTACCATTGAATAAAAATGTGTCATATACAAAATGTACTATGTGGCATAACGTGAGAAAAATTACAATCGTAGGAATTAATAATACTTTTGGTAATTTAAGTAGTGGCCTATGATGTCATTCAGTACAATATCACTTTCTCATGATTCATTTGGGATTTTTCATTAAACTATTCTTTTTAGAATTCTCTGCTCTCTCGAAATTTTCCGCCTTAGGCAAGAATCCTCTCGTTCATCCCCGACGATTATTTTGAAGATTCAGTGAAATTTCATTATTAGAAGAAGACGAAAACATATTTCTACGTTCACATCAATTGCACATTTCGCGTGATTTCAAAATGTTAACAAGGCATAACCTGTAAATACAGCTATATACACACACAGACGACACACACACACGCACACACATCAAGAGTTTGTACAAAGTTTGTAAATTGAACACAAAATTTGCAAATTTGCAACAAATTGCAATTGAATTTTTGTAATCCTGGCTTAAGAATCTGTTATTTTCTATTTTACTTACAAATTACAATGGTATCTTTATGAAACATGAATAAGTATAAACTTGCACTTTCTTAAATATTTTCTTCTGTAATTTGTAGTTTGCATTTTCGTGAAACCGGCCCCAGCTTGCCTAGGTAGTCTTGCTGAAAATATTCAAGTTCAGTTCCGCTACAACATTCGTTATAGCGAGGCTTGCCCACTCAAGGTTACACTTCTGCCCCATATCCTCGGGGAAAACAAACAATATGGCTTGTGTGTGCCACGCCAGATTTGAGGTATTAACCAAGCTGAAAACGTACCACTCTTAATAAGTAAAATTATAAAACCGCAAATTAAGCAAATATTGAAGTAATGTTGTTCATTACACTGTTCTCAATTACAAATACAACACCTGTACTTATACCCCTAACGGTTTGTATGATGTTCAAGTAAGTATTACAACCAAAATATTCACAGAACGTTCAGGTGTTCAGGTGGTTACACCTCCTTACAGTTGCGGCCGCACCGAGACCGAGTACTTAGATCAGTCGCCTCTCATTAACGCGGTCCTGGTTCGATTCCAGGAGGTGCAATGGGCGGATTTTCACCGGGTTCTCCAGTTTCCCCTGCCACATATTCCACCGGTACTCCACCTTCATTCCATGTATCTTTAGTGTCACCGCCTACGGTAAAAGCGGACATTAAACACTATTAAAAAAACAACTTAGAATTGATTCTCCTGCGTAATTCAAATGAGTGTAGGTGATAGAACTTCTTTGTATGCACAGACTTTTGGTTTGGTAAAACTGAGCATTTGTCGAAGTGACTGATTCGAATGACATTAAGCGTAACTTTACGCAGTTATTAATAGATGTTGCTCTCGTAAATACATTTTAAATTATAACTATTAGATGAGATAAGGCATGCAGTACCTCGCATGGGAAAAATTGGAATCTCATCTTTTTAAAATATGCAGCAATCTTTTAACACTGACGGGAGTTTGTTTTGGAAAAAGAACTGCCAAGATTTTGTTTCAGCAGTGTGAGCATTTACTATGGGACTTGGAGAGGTGCCTACTGAAGCACGAAGGTATGCAATGTGTGTAAATGGATACTCGTGTGTGAGGTACAGAGGGACGGTTGTGTTTTGCATTACGAGAGGTGCAGAAGTCTTGTTTCAGCACATTTTCTCTGAGGCTGCACTGTAAAAGGCTCAAATGGGGTCCCCTAGCTGCAATTTCTAAACTCGAATTCAGGAATTTTAAATCTTATTTATACAAAATTATATTTAACCACACATAAATAAGTATGCATGTGTAATATTTACTTATGAAACTTGAAATAAAATTGTATACAATTAAGTGAATTGTTCGATTTACTTTGTATTTGTCTAAAAAGTATGACTCACGCTTATCGTTACAAAAACATCAACAAGATCAGAACAGGTATTATTTGGACTTGAACTTTCACTAAACTGAGACAACCATTATGTTTTTCAGAATAAAATTAACCTTATCTTGAACGGATATATTAATTGAACCTTTAAAATAATTAAAATAGGAAATGGTATTACTCCTGTAAGCAGCAGACATTATTATTGTAGACATAAGACGGACAATTTACGGTAATAATAAAATGCTAACATTTAATAAAGTTGCAAATACAATTTGCATGATCTCAGAAAAAGAAATTATTTCTCAACAATAATAACTTGACTGAACTAGAGACTGAACTTGGTTGCACATAGATATAAATTAATGATTTTATCAAGGTAATTCATGCCCTTTCATTTTCTATTGACAGTAGAGCCAAAACATTTAGATATTTCCTCTAAAAAGTTCTAATGGAGTTTTTCAAGAGTTTTAATTTGGAAAGTTAAACCCTTAAACTTGGGCTACTGCAACAAGAATAGCTAAGTACCTAGGCAGAGCTAAAAGAACTATTGTATTCAGCGGTATATGCATGAAATTTTACATAGCCAAATTTGTATCTTGAATCCGAAAGCAATTCTGATTGATAATATTTGTGGTGCCCAATAATTCAACAAAAATTCTATTTTTATTATATTTTTATTTTCTTAATTACAAGATATTCATTTAACAAAGCTGATATGTCGCCAGAAGATGTTTCTGCAAAACTTCAGCTTCTTTTTTCAGTTGATCATTAGCAGAAACCAAAACAGAATGGTTAAATTACCATACATGCTCTACTACTAGCTTCATGTTCTTGAACCGATTATAAAGTTGTAAGCATGTAGTTCCAACCATGGGATGATAATATAAAGCTAGAAGCGCGGAAGCTAAGCTAGTGGCGACGCATGTGCTGTGTATGCCGCTTCATCAACCATTGTTCCACCTCATTTTGATTTTTGGAAATAATTTTTAACATGCAGTTGCAGAAAAAATATGATATATCCTTAATGAACTATTCCTTTGGCGTGTTATTTTTCACAGAAGTTTTTATAGGAACCCCACTTTTATTGGGACTCTGCTGCGGTCCTCATTTAGGAGACTTTGTTGCCCCAGCTGCTAAGAACGAAACTGCACTTTTATGTGATCTAGAAGATTAAATCTGCTCGAATATTATAACTCGGTTATCAGTAATATACTAACTTCTATACGAATGGTTGAAATAAACAAAACTAGGAACTACCTCGAATATGTCGAATTACCCGAATAAACAGAGTTTCCTGAAGTTTAAAATACCCCAACAGTTTTTGTTACGGTTGATTGATGATGTTGGTAATGATATTTAATATTTGCATAGTTCTATTTCAATACTCCAACGCTTTCTAGCTACTTAATCTAGGAGTGGTGGTGATGATGTGGTGCCAGAATAATTTGAAATTCAAAACAAAAAATGAAGAAAAATAGGAAACCCAATTATTATACTTAACTTGAAAGTTAAACTAAAGTCGAAATATTCTGAATTCAAATCTTTCACTAGGTCGAACAGTTCTGAATATTTTGGTGTTACATTCGGAGTCGGAGTTAACTAGATGGTGTATATTAGTGTTACTTTTCGAATAAGTATAGCCCTGTTGTAGGCCCTCGCGTATTCCCCAGATGATGAAAGAAAAACTTTGGATATATGGGTTGCATCAAATCTGAGGTATTTTAAAAAGATTGATAATACAATTTGTTTTCGGAAATAAGACGCATAAGCTTGTGGTGAGGAGAAAAAGCCAGCATGCTAATTTTCAGAGTTAATACTTTACTAGATCTCGCTTCGTTTCGTTTCGTAATGGGCTTAAGCTCTCCGTATTTGTAGGACTGAAACATCATAAGACTTACAAGCCAATGCTTAGGGATCAGAAACCTGTCGGGGAGCCAACGGCATTAAACCACACAATGGAGAACCTGCTATGAGGGGTCGGCCCATAGCCAGGCATGGACATGAGGAAGTGGATGATAAGTGTAAGCGAAATTGAGGATTGGGAAGGTGATGATGGAGCAATTGGTGGAAAGAATGGCGGGGGAAACCAGAGAATCGGGAGAAAATACGCCCAGACGCCGCCAAAACGAATCCTACATGCGGGCGCTTGGGATCGAACCCGGGTCGCCTAGATGGGAGGCGAGCGGTCTAACCACTTATCTAGAGCTCACTAGGTTAAAAATATTTGTTTCGTCGTATCTGCAAAAACAATGCTAAATCACAATACTTCCTATTAACAAATTGGTGAATCTCTGTAGCTTTGTACTACACACCTTCTCCTTATTGAAAAGCTCGATATAATCATATTTTACTAACCTCCGTAAAGATTCCACGGCACTTTGTAACGCAGCCATAGAACTTCCCTGCTAAATTTAATGACGCTTTTGACATTATGAATGATTCGAAGGAACTTAAAACAACCGCCAAGACACTGTACGAACTACTCGATTGTTAAACTTATACTGGAAGCACTGATAACTGGAGCTACGTCCACGCCACGCAAAGGATTACTTATTGGGAATTCCTAGTGGGCGGGAGTAACCAAAGCTTTCCCCAAGAGCTTTCAACTATGGGGAGGTATCGAGCACTTCATGTTTGTGCCTTACTAAGTCACATACATACACATGCACGGTAAAATACGTGGGACTAAATCAACATTCGTGTTTATACCAAAACATGTATTTTATCTGAAACCTTTTAGAGAAGAAATCATGGTGAATCAATAATGCAGTTTAGAGGGTGCCGGGCAAAGAAATTGCAGCAATACAAGTCAGTTTCCTTTACATGGAGGGGATCTGCTGAAACTCGTATAGTTTTACTGTCATGAGACACATACATCAGTGGATAAAACAACATCAACCAACTATACATAATACTGAATATACACTAGACACACACGACTAAATGCTTTATTGTTGAAAACAGGTGATCTTTGGAAATTCAGCAGGACAGAATGATAACTTGTCTCCGAACTGAACTCATAAGGAAACATCTGCACGAGTATCTTTGAGAAAGAGCATTTTATAGGTTATATTCTCTTACACTAGCTTAGAATAGGAACCTTCAACTGGTTTGATTATTTATAGAAAGAAAATGTTTGTGTTCAAATCCCGGCGTTGGTCAATCTGGCCAGAAATGTTTCGTATTATCTCTTAGCCGTCAGAACATTTCTACACAATGATCCAATGTTTCAATAAAGCGATTACGCATAACTGAATATGACTAACAAAAGCCCACAAAACAGAAACTCCACATTACTATGAATTTCATCTTCGCATTAAACTGTCATTATATTACCTCACAGTTAAATCAATGTTAACTAGAGCAGATAACACAAAAATGTCCAACGAGAATCTAGAGAATAAAGTTTCAGCCTCCCAAAAAGTAACATCTGTTTTAAATTAGAAGTAACAGAAAACTTTTCAGTATTATGATGTCACTTATTGTCTGTCTTCCTTTTCAATCAACTGAAACATTTTAGAATATACTCTGTTTGTGGTGATTTCTTTTATAGTAATTGGCTGTGTGTATCCTCATAAAAAAAAGCCAAATCCTGTCTATACTATTTAACTTTACTGTGCTAATGCATAATTCGTGTATCTACGAGTATTAAGGGTCTACTACAAGGAACTGAATGTTTGCAAATTCTACCTCTCCTGTTATCCCCGCCATTTTCTCTGCTAAACATGGACGTGAAAGTAGCGTAGGCTTGCGGAAAGAAATACACTGCATTAATACGAGTACATCTGAATAAGTTTAGACTGTCGCAGCAGAATGGTATTATTAAACTTACGGACTTGGCAGTCAAACCTGACTTGGTATCACTTCTACTGAGCGAGTGGTGTTTGGAAGATTGCGTGTATACGTCCTCCACTATGTCTTTAGAGTTTAGAAATTCCAATGCCTGCTCATTAGAAATGGTAACATACTCTATAATGAATAATAACCTTATTATAAGTGGTGTTAAAAGTAGGCTCTATCTGCACAGAGACACATTTCTCGTCATCATGAGGATGTAATTCACGCACATTAGTCGTTCTGTACGCTTTGTTTTAAAATATTAGAAATTGCACCAGGTGGTACAATTGCCTAGTATTTGAGTTCGTAGATATTTCTTCGTGGGTTAAAAGAGTTGAAGAACTTAATGGAGCTATTTCAAGTTAAAACCAGTCGGTGGAGAAATGGCGAGAATAACCTTCGTTTTACCCCTCTTGCTATCAGCGAAGACGGGTGGCGCACATGGAGATGGGCAACACGTAGTTCGCTCTTGCCAGCTTTCCATCGATGTGGTTTAGCCTGAATTAGCTCCGCTGAATTCTGCAACTCATTAAATGCACGAAGGGATACCTGCAGTCAAATGCGGGGCAGTTGGACCACCTGGTATGAACAAAGGGTTTTGAAACATCCGGTTGCTGTACAACACAGCTTAGATACTTTTTTTTTTTTTTTTTTTTTTTTTGGAGAGTGTTACTATGCTGCAGCAATTTTTAATCTTTCTTCTTTTACAAAATACTTTTTTCCGTCTCTTTACTTTATCGTTTTATGATCCCGTTGTCCTAAACTTATAAACCAACAGTATCTATATTTGGAATTGATGTATGGAAGTCTCTCAAAAATGTCTACACAGCTGTCTATACGATTTTATATTTACGTATGTATCGTACACAAAACTTATTTGTTGAAGCGTGAAATTTTCGATAAGCATTTCGAAGGACAACAGCAACAATAATAAGATTACTCTAAAGTCATTCACACAACACAGATGGTTGAATAAACCTTCATATATAGATGCACAATAAACAAATCCTAGTCTTTAAAGGTTGACTAGAGGGTAGAATCTGACAGATGACATTCTCAGGCTACAAAAATGAGCCTTGAGCGGGTCATTCACCGCAAGCAAGCCAGCGGAATTTACCTGAGTCATTAGGTGCTAGCGAAACACGTTATTGTCATCGGCTCACAAATCTACTCTCTGTATTTTCTAACGGTTCTACCTAGCTACTCGATGTTGCATATTCCGTTTAAAGTGGAATGATAAATTAATTTAATTTACTTCAACTTGTTATTTTTAAATTGTTTACATTGATCGATAAGAGTTTGTGGCAAAAGCTTCCCCTTATCCCTTATAATTGTAATTCTTAAATATCCAACTATTTTTAATAACGGACAAAACATTTCCTGATATTCATGTAAAAGAATGCGAAATATCAGCGGAACGTCTCATTCACTTCTTTAATCATCCCGACACCATCCAAGTTATGGAAATTGTACCCTCCTTAACTACCTTTTTAGTCAAGTAACTAATTGCAGTAGGTGACATTTTAAACATTTGTACCTTTTTACTTTCTCTACACATACTATGTAGATAGTGTATAGAGAAGGTATTGTAATGCACCCAAAAATTTGATACCGAGATTTCATCAGAAATACATGTTTTGGGTCCCCCTGAATCAAAAAAAGGCCCTACAAATAAAATATATATCTTGAATTTTCTGAAGTCTCTGAAGACTACTTTATTATGGGTGAATTTTTACGGAATTTTGTATAACTGGCAAACAGTAAGAGATAGAGAAAAACTTACTTAACAGAAAATGTATAGCTCTTTAAAACACTTATATCCTTTTTATCGTGGAATGGACGTTTTTGAGATATTCCTTATTATTGGTTTCAGTTTTAAAAAACATACTTTTCTTATACGCGATTTTTTCAACTCCTGTCCGTAGAAACAAAGGTACTTCAGTCACATTACAATCAGCTTTTAACTAATACTGAAGCTATACTGCCACTCTCTTATTTCCCTTCTACTTGCATAGAAGTAATAGGACTATTTCTGCTAATTTTTTCTAGATTAACATGAAGTAAAAGGAAGCATAAACTTTTTAACAATAATTTGATGTAGAGAAAGTCGTGTGGATGAAAAACATCTCATTTTTTGTTCCATAATTTCTTAATAAGAAAATGAACAGAAATAAGTACAAATACTTAATATATACAATGAAATAAAGCTGTCTTCATCCGTGGTCTAATATGCCAGTCTCTGGTTACCGAGGTCGCAGGTTCAAACCCGACAGAATGTGATCCACTTTTTCGGACGTAAAAATCCTTAAAATAACCAGATCGGTCCCCTCTCAACAAGATGACATGGGCTCATGTGGGATTTATGGTGTACAAAACAGCGTCTGGGCCATTTTTCTCCGGGTTTTACTTTTTCCTCCGCCATTCATTCCACAGGTTGCTATATAACCATATTTTTACTTTATCTAACACATATATAGTAGCTAGAGAAGATATTGTATTCCACCCAGAAATTCGATGTCTAGATTTCGTCGGAGATATATGTTTTGAGGTCCCTTAAGTCCGAAAAAAGACATTTTAGAAAAATGTCAGTGTGTGAGTGTGTTTGTCAACAGCATAACTCAAAAACGAAAAGACAGTTAAAAACCAAACTTGGTATTTATGTTAAGTATCTTCCAAGGATGTAACACGAACATTTTCAAAAAAATATCCCTACTACAGTCTACCGTTTACATGAAAAATTTTTGAATATTTTTCTTTTTCTCAAAAATGGCTCTAACGATTTTGAATAAAATGTCGCATATTAAAATATTTACAACAAAAATAACATATATATTTTGAATTTCCTGGGAATAACCTCTCAAGACCTCTTTATTCTGGATGAGTTTTGTAGAATTTTGCATAATGGTTAAAACATGAAGGATTGAAAAAATGTAATACACAATAAATTTAGATGTCGTTAGAACACTTAATTTGTATCATACACGTTTTTCTTGTAGAGTTGGCCGTTTTTGAGATATTCTTTGTAACTAATTGGTTTCAGTTTGAAACTACCTAACTACCTAACTTTTCTTAAAGCAAAGCGAATAGAACAGCAACTATTTCATATAGCGACCTGCTTTCCAGAATTTGAGTATCGTTTTGACATAATGTATTCTCTTATTTCCCTTCTATTTACAATGAACCGAATGATTAGACCAATTCTGCTAATGTTTATCTCGATTAGCATGATGCTGATAAAATAATAATATTTTGTAGGAATGGTTTGTGTTTGGAACAGCTACAAGATAGAGACTCAGAGACTTCTGAGCAACATTAGGGGTATTTCACACAGTGTCCATAAATAAAACTGAGTTTGTATAATGAAACAGAGATGAAATTAGATTTCCCTCGCCCAGGTCAACAAGTTGATTTATTTACAAAGATTGTGACAGTTGTTAACTCACTGAGTTATAATTTTAGCTATTTTACTTCTACACGCACTATATGCATAGTGTATAAAGAAGGTATTGCATTCCACCCACAATTCGATACCGAGATTTTACCGGAAATGCACGTTTTAGCGTCACCTGTAACCAAAAAAAACATTTGTAGAAAAGATCCGTGTTTGTTTTTTTGTGTCTGTGAACATTATAACTCAAAAAAAAAAGAAATCGCTAAAATACCAAACTTAGAATTTAAGTTTAGTATCTTCCAGGGATGCGACATAAAGATTAGGAGAAATACCTCCCACCCCAACTACCTTTATATGGAAAATATTTAGAAAATGTTTATTTTCTGGCAAATGGCTCTAACGAGATTAAAGATATATATGGCAAATATATATATATCTATATATTTAAAATATATTATTATATATATAAAATATATATATAATACTAAAAATATTATATATATGGCAAATAAGATGTATATCTTGAATGTTCTGGGAATATCCTCATTATTCTGAATGAATTTTGCTGAATTTTGCGTAACTGGTAAGCCGTAAGAGACACACATAAACTTACTACAGAAAAAACGTAGATCACGTTAAAACACCAACTTTTGCTTCTTTCGTTTTTCTCGTGGAATTGACCATTTCTGAAATATTCCATGTTATTTGTTTCAGATTAAAAATACTTAAAATGTTTTCACACGGAAAGTTGTAAACTCCAGACCCTGCATAGAAACGAATTTCATTCACATGGCAACCGGGTTTTTAAAGATTTGACTATCGTTTTAGCCTAGTGTATTCCCTTATTTTCCTCCTACTAACAAGGAAGCAGAAATTCAAATATTTTCTGCAAATATTTATTTCGTTTATATTAAAGTAAATAGAAGAATATGATTTTTAACAACAATTTTACAGCAATGTAAAGAAAGTTATGTGAATGGAACACATCAGATATTTACTTTCTCTGCACGTACTATATAGATAGTTTATAGAGAAGGTACTGTAATTCACCCAAAAATTCGATACCAAGATTTCGCCAGAAATATACGTTTTGGGATCCCCTAAATCCCAAAAAAAGCTTTTTTAGAAGAAGTTCCTTGTGCTGTGTGTGTATGTGTCTTTGGACAGTATAGCTTAAAAACGAATAAACCGTTAAATGCCAAACTTGGTATTTAAGTCTCATAGCTACCGAGATTTCACCGGAAGTACATGTTTTGGGACCCCCTTAATCCAAAAAAAGCATTTTCAGAAAAAGGTCCGTGTGTGAGTCTTCATGTGTGTGTGTGTCAGTGGACAGCATAGCTCAGAAACGAAAAGACCGTTAAATACCAAACTTGGTATTCAAGGATGCGACACGAAGTTTTCAAGAAAATTCCCTCACCTCACTTTTGATAAAATCAAAAATTTTCAAAAAATGGTCCATGGGTGGTTGGGGTGGGGGGATTTTCTTGAACATCTTCATGTCCTGTCCTTTGTTCTTACACGCATCACACATGGACTTGTTTCTAAAGAGCATGTTTTTTTTTTTCATTTAGGGGATCTCAAAGCATCTATTTTCGGTGAAATATAGGTATGGAATTTTTGCTTGAAATACAAAACCTTTTCTACCTGATATGTGCATTTTAAATACGAGCTAGAGAAAGTAATAAAGCAAAATTTTAGTACATGAGGCCTAGTAAATTATTTTATCTGTGGTAAAGCATAGCGTTATAAACAGATTCGATTATTTTCTGTTTGTTGTAAATTAATTGGCAAATTGTAATCATCTGCATATGCATTGCTTGGAATAAATATCCGCGCGTTTTACTTTATATACCTAAATATAGTGTGGAGTGACAACAAACGTTTTATACTCCTTGACATTCTCAAACAGAGGTAAATGCTTCTTTTATAACTAAAAGGTTTCTATTCAAATATACTCTAAATATATTTCAATGTTTTATTAATTTATAAAATGAAATTAAATGGTGTATTATAGCCGAATTATGTCAAAAAGACTTATCAAAATCGGTTGAGTGGTTTTTGAGAAAGCCTACACAGACAAATCTAGACACAAAATTTCTCTCTTTAATATACCAGGTATATACAACTGCACCGTATCTGAAATGTGGGTATCCCTTGGTGCGTTAAAAGAGCTGCAGATCTCAACGGGGCTGTTCCAAGTTAAAACTCGGCAGTGCGGAACTGGCGAGACCGAGCTTCGTTTTACTTCTCGCAATGAACGCGATTCGCTTACCATCCCCGCTGATAAGCAAGACAGGGAAAGTGAAGGTCAGTCTCGCCAGATTTCAACTGGTGAGTTTTAACTTGAAATGACCCCCTTGAGTTCTGAAACTTTTTTAACACACTAAGAGATATCTGCACTCGTCAGATACCGGACAGTTGAACAAGTGGTAATAATAATTGGGGCCTGTAACAGTAGAAGTTGGTGGTGGTTTACGAGCTTGTAAAAAAGAAACACACAAAACTAAGGTAAGTAAGAAGAGCGAAAAATTACTTAAACTTCTAGTCTGTCTCAACGTCGCTATAGGCAGCAGTCAAACCATATTTAATGTTTTTCAGTGCAGAAATTGAGTGCTCTATAAGTTTAGTCACAACACAATATACACCAAATGGAACCCCACACACACACTATCGAATAATTACTTAGAGTGGTTAAAGCACCTAGTATAAAACATCTAAAAAGTGACAATGACTTTATTATCTAGTAAAGAAAGTATAGAAGCCGTTAATACTTTTTATGATACAAAGGTTTTAAATTTGGAAGCAAAAGATAATGTTACACATGAAAGAAACACATTTTATGCATTTATTGTTATATGTTATAATGTATTTTATATTTAATATTTTTCAATCAGGGGTTGAATTGATGCCGATCCCGGTGGCCGCGCTCGCTAAAGTGACTCGCTTTGGCGCTTCGTGATGCACAGGATCGTGGGTTCGAGTCCCGCCTTGGACATGGGTGTTTCTTGTTTGTAAATGTGTCTATGTTTGTGTATGTATATGTAAAAGGAAAACGTAAAGAATAATAAGGTCTACTAAGGAAATATAGGAAACTGGAGAAAAAAGGAATAAAAAAAATTGACGAATACAATCTGATAGTCGTAATACCAGACACAACTCGACATACTGCAGAAAGTCTTAATAGTTTTCACTGAAGCGAATTAATTGTTATATGAGGTTTAGTTAAAATAACGTACTTTAATAGAAACTATGAAGTACGAATATTACTGACCATATGAAGGAATTTCATTTGAAAGTCTTATTAAACCTGAATTATAACGATAAATTTGTCCCTGCGCCTTAAATCTGGGATATTCTTTCTCCTGGTACAGAATAAAGCTAATGGCATTGTATTGTATGTGCGGATTTTTTTTGTATGCAATTTGAAGTTTAGATAAATTCTCCAAATTCGGCGTTTATTGGTAGTTCTAGCTGTTATAAAACAAATGTATGCGGATTAACGTTATTTGGTGACCATATAACAGTCAAAACTGAAAATAAAGCGGTAAAAACCAAATGAATTCTAACACCACCTCCTGAAATCTTATGCTACAAACAACCAATTGTATTTAAATACTGGCTTCTAAAAATTTTTTTTTTTTAGCTTAACGTCTTTTAACCTGGTTGGTCATATCGCAAATGAATGAAATCGGTGAAATGATCCGGGTCCATGGAGCTTAAAGTTTCTCGACATGCATCTTCTCAGGATAAGGAAAAACCCCGAAGAAAACATTATACAGGTAGCACTCTAAGCGAGATTCGATCTCGTGATGTTTTGAATGTGAGGCAGACACGCTACTCCCACACTACTAAGTTGGGAGAGTCCGAAATTGAGTTTTAAGTATAGACGCTCTCTAACTGCTGTGGTTATCTGGGCCCCATTCTATATTGAGTGTGAAAGACCGCTTAGTTTTGATCAGAGGCTTCTTTATCAGGCTTGAGGCTTTTTACGACACGGAACCCCGGCTTTACTTTCGTTCAAAAGGAAGCCTTGCTAGGGATTTTTACGCCTAAAAAACCCACCGCTTTCCGCCAGGTTTGATCTTGCGACTTTTAGAATTAGAGACTTCGGAGGTCGACGGTTCGAATGAGACACTTGGTATAGCCCTAGATATTTATTTCCATAAATTTTGTGTGAGTTACGGAACTGAAAGGATGGACGGGTGGATGGATAATGCACACACATATACTTATATATACACAAATATCTGCTAAAATTATTTATTGTCTATGACTTCGATAGCTCTACTAACGCAGAATACCCTGCAGCTGAAAGTAATCACTATTTCTGCATGTCCCCAAAGGTAAACTTCTAACATGAGACCGTCCTCTCCCCTTTCTCGTGCATTATTTACAGAATGCGACGCTGTTTTCCAACCTTATGGGGAAGGGGCTAACACTGTTAAAATGGCTTATACATTTTTAAGTTCTCTTCCTATTCGAAAGGGACCGTAAATGTCCCCGGCACTTTCAGAAACTGCGATTCCATTTCAGTCAACCCTTTGAGGTTTACAGCTTTTACCTTCCTTAGCAACTCCTAAAACAGATACCAGGTTGCAAACGTTTAGACTGATATCCTCAACCAACTATTAAAAGACAATCTGATGCATTTCCGTCAAATGACATTATCTTTTATGTAGAGAAATGTTGTTTAAATGTCATTGTCTATCAGCTTCATGTTAATCGAGATAAATATTTGTTGAAATGTGTTATTACTTTCCTTGCAACTACAAGAAGAAGTAAAAGAAGAAAAAATGAATACAGTACGATAAAGCAATATTAACATCTTTTAAGAGGTGGTTATCCTGTGACGGCTTTGAAGTTTCGTTATCTACGTACCATTAGAGAAAAAATATAAGAAAATACAGCTTGGAAATGGTTAACACTAAATATATAAACAACTCTAAATATTCGTAAGTCATGTAAATTTAATGAGATGTACATTTTCATATAGTAATATTTGTTTATCTATTACGGTTTACCAGCCAGACAATAATCGCTCAGAAGGTAGCTCTCTACCCAGGTAGCAGTGGTATCGAAGATAACCAGAATCTTCCAGAGTATTTGCCTCCAGAACATTCTAAAAGCTGTAGAAAATTCCACCGGAATATAAGTGAACCAATTAGTGTGAATGCGTTTCTAATGGGACATCAAGTGCGGTTCTGCAGATGAGTTTGTGACGACAATGTGATGTATTCTGAGTGCTGCTTTCACAAGAGATGGGAGACGTACTGTGTTTGATACCTCGGCGAGTGAATCACCGGAAGAAGCACCCACTAATTCATCTATTTCTTGCGAAGAAAAGTGAAGACATATTAAAGCTGAGCAAGATAAGTAAAGTGGAAGTGAGAACTTATGAAATGAGAGTGAAAACTACCCAAAGCCACATTGTGCATGTCAGTCAGCTGCATGCTTTTCCCAGCCGGAATGTTAACATCTTGGCTAGGAGATCTGTTTCATTCAAGACATACTGACAAATTTCAGTAGGAAAATACCATTCTTCATTTCAAGAAGGCTAAACAGCTATTTAGGTTATTTTAGGTGTAACTCCACATTTAAGTCCCTTAAGTGCAATGAAATTCACATATTCTGCTTCAGGAAGTATGAAACGATCACACACACATACACACAGACTGTACCAGTATTATGTCCCTATTTTCATTTCACTATCAATCACTATCATTAAGAATGTTAGAAGGTTGCTTTCAATTCTATTTGTACTATGATCCTTTCCATTTCATATTTCAATGTAAGCACCAGCATTAGTATCAGTCATCCGGGTTTGAAACGTTCCTTACAGATTATTGCAACATAACTTTGATACCCGTTTAATTCCCTAATGACTGTTGCCAAAGTGTGCAAGTCGAGCAGTTTTCTGGCGTACAATTTCTCTTTCAAATATCCCCAGGGTTTAAAATCCAATGGGATCAAGTTTGGACTTCTCGGCGTCCGTTCAACATTTCAGTGATGTCCAATAACTTGGCCTGGAAAAGCACTGTCAAGCCATTTTCGCGAAATCAACGCAAAATGGGGAGGTGCAATTGTGAATAAAGTGCAATTGTCTAGACCGTCCCAAGTTCACCGTCTAAGCGCATTCATTGTTTCACGAATAATGTATGGACCGATAGGAGTTTTACCATGAATACCACACCTCACAGAAAACAAAGGACGTTACTGCAAATTTTCAATTGTATCTCCAGGACTGTTATTGCTAGCACCCCAGTAATGGCAGTTATGACAATTTAAGAACCCACCCAGGTGGCTTCATCTGACCACAGATGTTATTCAGGATATCTGGTTCTTCTTTCATCCATTGTAATGCGAATTCAGGCAACTCCATCCTAACATAACAGTCTTTCGCACACAGACAAGGTTGGTTTTCGTGGTCTCCAGTCGATCTCCTACGACAAACCAAAACCCTACGATAAACCAGATTCCTTATGATATTGTCTTAAGGGTTTCTTGGGACTTTGCGCAAATACTGCAGCAGCATTGGCTTTAGCCTCATCAGTGATAACTCTTTTTAGGGCTCCAGCACTCTGGTGGTGAGCAATCGAAGTGTTTTCACGTCCAGAGTTGCGTGCCTCTCCCTCTCCGGTCTCCACCATCTTTGCACTATTACAGGTGCAATCTAAGAAGGTTAGAAACGTGTGTCTATGTGTCATCTCTACTTAATTCCTGGTTAGAGCAGCAGCAAATAACAAATACGTAACAATTACAAAATAGCACATAATGCCATAGAATAGAGCATAATATATTGGTAGAGTTATTGATCTTACTTCGTTTGTGATAGAATAACAGGAAGATGAAAATAGAGACATAATAGTGGATCGCTAATTAAATAGCGATTTTAAAATAGGCTAAAACCTAAAAATCCGGTCTCTAGAAATGAGGCACGCATGTTTAACATTGTTTGAGATTCCATGGATGAGATTAAACCCCTATTAAGCATCAGGCTGATGGTGACGGACTGCTTGTTTGCTTGCTTTAATGGGTGCAGGGTACAAACTTTACCGTTACATCCGATAGAGATAATGTATTGAAGTGGCAAAAGTAGTATTCTCCTTTCATTTCCTCTTTTTGTTCGAGTTAGAAGCATACGGGAAATGCCTGGCCTAGAGTTAGGACAAAAGCTTCATACTATAAAGCTTAAACTTTTAAAAGAAGAGAAAATGTGTGGAATCTAACAAAGGGAAGTACATGCCTATATTTTGGGTTTATTTTTCTCGCTTATTTCATCAGAAATGTAATTGTTAGCGAATTTCTGCGGTAAATGTCTTCTTAGACTTATGTATCGTACTAGATTTAAAATTCCGATTTATGTTTAACTGTCTTCAATATGAGTTGCAATGCTTGCATGATGAACAACGTTATTTTCAGGCGATTGCATTGTCAAGTTTCTTAAAAGCTGCGCACATTGCTCATATAACGTAATATTTCATTGTACAAAATCATTTTTTATTATTTATTTAAGAGGTTAAGTACACATCTGTACCACTGAGGTTACACTGAGTGCTGAGCTTTAAATCCCCCCCTTTTTTTTTCAATTCCTTTAATTCGGCAGTTCTCATTTTCAAAATTCTCCTTAGCCCTTAATTTATAGCATATTAACATCAAACTTTTAGGAGATCTTAAGTAATTGTGGATTTTAAAATTATTAAGTAATATTAAAAATATAAGTTAGTTCAGCTGAAATTGATTATTTTACATATATCAAAATCGAAACGGTAAAATTAAATAACATGTGAGTAAATACGTGTTGGCTGACCCCATAGCTCAGCGTTAGGGTACCAACCTGATATGATAGGACTCCCGGGTTTGATTCTGGTTATGGGGAGGTGGAAATTGTGCTCCGGACAAGTATTGCATGTCCTCCCCAAAGTTTAGAAGTATGCATGAGAGTGTGAGTGTGTGTATGTTAATAAAATCTAAAGAAAAATTCAGAAATCCTATGAAAACAGTATAAAAGTTAACGCCATTACAAATAAGCAATATGTTCAAAAGGAAAATGCAGCCGATATCAAGAATAGTTAAAGAGGCGTACAACTTCACCTACAAGGGCCCAGGGTCTACCGCTCGGCCGTTGCGTTCCCTATCTCGACCCAGGACAGGCGTTTTGGATGGGGTGCAGTATTGGAGGGTGAGACGCAATCAGGATCTCCAGTCCCTCCTGGCCAGTTAATGCGGCCCTCTGGACTTGGGAACACTACTTCTTCATCAACTACCTGCTCCTCAATTGGCCCCCCAGGGACCTCAAGAGGCTGAGTGCACTCCGGACCAGGTCTCACAGCGGGGAAAAATCCCCAAGCCAGTACCGGGAATCGAATCCAGGTCTGCTGCTTGGCAAGCAGCCGCGCTACTACTGCTAAGGAGACGACCAAATGGGCGTACAAATTCAACAAAAAAGCTGTTTCCTCTAATTTAATTGAAATTAAATATCTATATATCTATATATCTATGTACAGTTTGCTTATATTTGTATATTAAGCGCAAAAAAAAAAAACAATACAATAGATCACAAAGTGCAGTTAGTATTTTATAGTTCCATATCAAAAGTGATGAATTATTAATACAAAACTAATATCTTAAATACAGATTGACATATCTCCTTATATTGTGTTCGTAGTCTACAGTCTGTAAGTTTATTGGTGTCCAATAATTTGGGGATATCCTCCCAACAGTAAAGAGTAAACTGGTTCTTATAGATATGGATGGGTGCAAAAACCATTTGTGAGTTATAATACAAAACTGAGCGGGATGGCTCAGACGGTTTCATCTATGCACTGCATTCGGGAGGTCGCGGGTTCGATTCCCGTGACCGACATACCTGACCATAGTTTTATTAGTAGGCGAATGATGGATTCTTACATCCTTCGAATTTCCTGCGCCTCCATTCTTCATCCCTCTGATTTCTTGGAAGTGGTTGGAAGTGTTGGAGTTGGTGCTCGGTGCGGCGTGGTAGGGAAAAAGGATGCTCATAGTGACTATGTCCGTCCCACCACGAGGGCTGATTGTCGGGATGAGAACTGCTCCTGGCGGGGGCGTTGAATCCTATGTGGGGCGAGGTCCCCGGTCTGACTATCGACTGTCAGGGTTCTTTAACCTGGAAATGTAGGAACCCTGTCATTACTGTGTCTTCCCTCCTGGTTCCGGCCGCCCAATGTGCCCTTTCACTTCATCCCTCCCGGGGGTCGTCCCCTCATGGGTCCCAGGCACATTTACCACATAGGTTCGGTGCCGAGTTCCCTCCGTCTGTAACATATTTCTATAATAAAAAATTGAAGGTTATAAAAATTTCTTGAAGTAACCTCCTTCTGCTTCGATGTACGTCTTAGAACTCGTTCTTCACGGTCACGCTTCGTTTCTCTTTTAGTCTCGAAACAGTCCTCTTAAAGGAGCCATTCTCTTCCAGGCATTGCAGAATACTTGAGAATGCTCGTGAACAAGGAACAGCCTAATGGGATACTCTTCTGCACAAAGCTAACTTTCTCGTGATGTATTCACATCTATAAGGCCATACATACAATGTATATCGCACTGTTTATTCACAGAATACATTTTCTTCTGCCTTGTGTGCTCTACAACAAACAAAAGCAACTAATTAATAGAATTCAATTAATTACTAATGATTTTCTCCACAGCCAACACACAACAATCAGCAAACAAAGTTTAATTCAAGTAATTAGTATCGGTGTTAACGAAACATTAAACACTTTAGTAACTCTTTAACAAACGTTATTTAGACCATTGTTCATATGATTTTTTTTTCTGTTTTAATATTGGGAGGGCACACCACATATATACCCGGAATATGTTTTGTATTTGAGTATATGATAAAAAGTGTACCTAAAAGTATGGAAGAATTTCCTGTAATGCAGAGCGACAAAATTTTGCCACACTTTTGTGAAAGCAGATATTATACTCGAACAAACACACACACACGCACACACACACACACACACACACACACATTTCGTGAGCTGAGCATTGGCTTAAAGGATGCCTTCGAGTTAATCTTTACCCTGCGCCTACAACTTTGAGTATTCACATGAAAAATGTCAAGGAGAATGTAGGTGGAACTCAAATGTGTTGTACTCTAATATCAAAACACCTATTCTTCGTTTCTCACTTATTGTTCCGCCACTGCATCTCCTTCTCTGACATTTCAAGAGGACATAAATATAGATATATCTGAATGGCGCTTTTAGCAAAGAATGAGTACTGGTCCTGGAGACGTAAAGAAAATCACTTTGATTCCCTTCAACAATTGAAGCGGCAGTCTAATGTGATTTCCTGTAACGTTTTAATAAGTTTACTGTTGTTGCTTAGAAGTTTTTAAGTATTATTTGAGTTGCTCTAACTTTCGTCTTATCGCGATTCTAACCTTTATACATTATACATTATGATGACAACAATAATTTACTCAGTAACTACACATTAGAATACAATGAAAATTACCTTAATTAACAATTATTGCTAGTATAAGTTACAACAAACACAAGAACTTTATGACAATAACACCCTCATTAGAAAATTAAACAGAGATCAATAACTTGTACAGAAATATCTTGTATTGGTAATGTTTAAATAACCTTGAATGTTAATTAATGAAGATTAGGATAGGTAGAGTCAGGCAGAAAAATTCAATACTATAGCTGGGATTGAACCACGGATTGAATTTTTCAGTCTGACTCTACCTATCCAATTCCTGTCCTACAATATAGCTTGTGTGAAAAACAAGAGATACATTAATACATGTTACAATTTAAATGGCACTATATATATATTAAAATAAAATAACATGTTTATGCTTAGAACTTTGCTTCACGCAAAAACAGCATGAAAGAAAAGAAACTAACATTAGGCAAGGTTTGCAGGACTGGATGCCCCACACAGCAAATAGGGAAGTTAAGTACTATGACATGCTTCCTCTCCATGTGCCTGTAGTGCACTTTCGACTGTTGACAATTCTCTTGCAAGTGGTTGTTTCTTTAGACCATGTGCAATTGGTTTTTTGCGCATGTCCGATTTTTCGAATTATTCTTGTTAGTTATTCTAATAGCTATCGTTATCGTTGGTGTATCTATTGTTACAGTTAATGTTACTGCTTTCACTGTTTGCATTTTATGAAGAGCTAGAACATGTACACATAATAGTGTCAAGAGCTGGCAACAATGCCTCTCTCGGTGGCGCAAAATGTCAGAGCCACAGATACAACGGCGGTACTATAGGAAACACTATTGAAGAAGAGGATGTATGTCAAAAGTGACTCGGGACATCAGGGAACAACAAATAAACAGCAAGCCGAGCCTTTAGGAGGGTTGTCGGTGTTTGGCTTTTGCGAACAATCGCTTAACATGCACTCCAAGAAGTAAGAAGACAAGGAAGGAGGAACAGTAAAAGTAACAATACCTAATATTTATGCTTAAGATTCTGGTTACGCGTTAAGGTAGGATTAGGCTTAGGATTATTCTCGGACTGGGCCACCAGGACTCGGAGGCAGAGCCCGGGACATCGCGTCCCTTTTACCACTTACGTGACCTTAGGGAGAGAAGGATGAGGGGAGGATCCCGAATGACTTCGTTCGCAAGGATGGATGGTGTGCTTATTGGTTGCAATTGGAACGCTTCTGATGCGACATTTTGGGATTTATTATCTATTTATTATTTTATCTCCATTATCCCTATAAGAACCTTGCACATTAACCCTAGGCCCTGCTTATCTGCCCCGAGTCTCCCGGGAAGGCCCTGAGAGAGCTCTGAAGCAGGAAGCCGGATCCTAGCTAGTGTTATCGATGTCGTCAGGATAACCACATCATCCAGCCGTAACCATCACTTGTCCTTCAACCCTGAAAGAGATGATTATGAAATAATGGGAACAGGTAATGTTGGGCCGGAAAATTCGGGGGGAGTAATGAACCTGTCTAGCTTTCACTTGGCGACCCAGGAACACCCCCGCCAAAAGGAATCATGGGTCACAGAGGCTGGCTACTGGGACCCTCCCAAATACGTACCACAGACGAAACCACCTGAGACATCCCGCTCGGTGTGGATTAAGCTAAGATAAACGTAAGAGTTTTCCTTGGCAAAATGAACACCAAGTGAAAATATAGAATGGAGGTATCCAGGAACAGTCCAAGCGAAATTAAGGAGGGGTGGATACTTTTGAGATACTACTATTTCCAAGATGTATTCCTTCTCCGTTTGTAGTTGAAAGAACACCTGTAGCATTTAGAGCTATGACTACGAAGTGCCGCTCAGTATGGATTCAGTAGAGATCAATCCTGGGAACGGTTTTAACACGACACTTGCATGCTAGAAAAGGTGTGTCGTGCAGCGGGTTTCATTGGGAATTGTGTGTAGAAGTGCATGGTGGTCATGTGGATAATGCGTGAGACATTATCAGCTACTATGCATTAAGAATTTTATTCAGTGTGTTGGATCCGGTCTAACATCCTATGTTTCTCAAGACTGAATCAAAACTTGCATAGTTACACAAGTTTTAACGATTTCTTCTTTAACATTTAATGTCGTGCTAATTGTATTTTCATTATTTACTATATTCTTGCTTTCTACCAGTATTGCATTTCACCTAAGGACCCATAAGAATATATTAAATGGTAATGTGTGTATGTGAACAGTATGGCTCAAAGACAAAATTTAGGATAAATAAAATTTCAAACTAGCATTATCTGAAGTTGTAACACGAATATTCGAGAAAAACTATTTCCTTACATGGAAAATCATTCCTCGGTTTTGGACTTACCAAAATTACTAATGCTTTTGAATAAAATTACACATGTTTAAGACATTTGTATGACTAATAAAATGAATGTTTTAAACTTTCTACGAATACTGTGAATGCCACTTTTTCTGAATGAAACATGTATAGATTTCTGTAACTAGTAAATCATAAGGGAGAGAAACAAATGGAAAATATAAATATCGATAAAATATAAAACTTATAATAAATAGATAACTGAATTTCCATCATGAGAAGTTATAGATGTTATCGAAAGTAGATGTCTTAAGGTCCCCTGAATATTTAAATATATAAAAAATATTTTAGAAATAGATCCGTACGCGTGTGCTCGTGTGTGTGTATGTATGTATGAGTGTGTTTATTAACAGTATAATTCAAAAAGGAAAAATCCGTTAAATAGCAGACTTGATATTTAAGTTCAGCACCTTTCAGGGTGTGACACTTAAATTTTAAAGGAAAATCCCTCACCCAAAACTACCCTTTCTAAGTAAATTTTTCGAGCATTTATATTTGCTAAAAATGGTTCTAAGTATTTGATTAAAATAACACATTCTAATATATTATATAGTAAATGAAATGTACATCTTAAATGTCTTAAGTCCTATCCATTCTCTATTTCTTTTGAAAAATTGGTAAACCGTAAGAAATACACAAAAAATTACTTGAAAGTTTTAGATCTCGTCAAAACACATAATTTATGTCAAATACTTTTGTGAGAGTTAACCATTTCCAGTTATTAGTTTCAATTTACAAATATTGATACATTTATCTATTGGAAAATAGTTATTTATTTTTGGTTCTTTTGGTCAAGCAAAGAGAACGGAATGTCAATGCAAAAGTTAGTGACCAGACTTGATTGCCGTTGTAATTGGTTATATGGGCATTCTTTACTGGACAATCTCCGCAATAGCGTGGAACATCTTAAGGAAGTCTGGCATCACCAATCCACCTCTGCAGCGCCGGAACTACTTCGGAACTACATAACACCCGCTCCTCCGGTAACTGGCCTGCACAGTGAAGGTTTCTCACCTCTGAATGACAACGAACAGATTTCACTGGTGAGTGAACAGCAGCGGGATGGTTCGATCCAATATGAGACGATCTAGGATGAGTTCATGCTTTCACAGCATAGGGAGTATTCTACTGTGTTCCGTGATTCCGGGGAATAACGAGGATTTCCGCACATCTCAGATGGAAAGAAGCACTAATTCGTCTATTACGGTGGATTTAGCTTCGGGAGTCGAAAACAATCGGCTGAGGAAAGCATGTTAACTGGGTAAAGATGCGCAAAACGAATGACAAAAATCTCGTGAAGGAGAAGCCAGCTGACAATAGAGTAAGAAATGGAGGTAAAATAGCGGCTCAATACGCAACAAATATTTCCACCAGCGGATTCAGCTATTGAGCGCACAGCAGCCAGTAGTGTGTTCTGAGACACATAGTACTCATTGATGGAGGGAAAAAAAAAAAAAAAAAAAAAATCTGATGTGTACCATTCACATGACTTTTTCCATATCCCTGCAACAAATAATTCTTAAAAAGTTTATATTTCTATTTACTTTATGTTAATCAGAAAAAAATAGCAGAAATAGTCTAATTACTCGCTTCCTTGTAAGTAGAAGCGAAATAAGGGACAACCGTAGGTTAAAGTGATAGTCAAAAGCTGGTTGCTATGTCAATGAAGTTCCTTTGTTTATATTGATAGGAGTTGACAAGCTCCTGTATGAGAAAAGTATACGTTTTTCATAGCAGAAACCAAAAATAAGGAATGTCACAAAAACGACGAACTCCACGAAAAAAATGTATATAACATAAATTGTGACTTTTAATGTGCTCTACATTTTTTGTGTAGTAAGTTTTTGTCCATCTCTTACGGTTTAGCAGTTATTCAAAATTTAGTAAAATTCATCCAGAATAAACTCCTCTTCAGAGGCTATTCCCAGAAAATTCAAGATATACATTTTATTTGTCAGGTAAATATGTTTAATATACGAAATTTTAATCAAAATCGTTAGAGCCATTTTTGAGAAAATCAAAATTTTCGAAAAAAGTTCCATGTGAAGGGTAGTTGGGGGTGGGGGGATTTTTCTCAAAATCTTCGTGTCGCATCCCTGGAAGATACTGAACTTAAATACCAAGTGGTATTTTACCGACTTTTCGTTTTTGAGTTATCGTGTTCATAGACACACGGACACACGGACACACACACACACACACACACACACACACACACAGACACACACACACACACACGGACACACACACACACGGACCTTTTTGTGAAAATGCTTTTTTTGGATATTGGGGACCCTAAAACATACATTTCCGGTGAAATCTCGGTATCGAATTTTTGGTGGAGTGCAATACTTTCTCTATACATATGTACATAGTGCGTATGGAGAAAGTAAAAAACAGGTCTTCCCCTGAGATTCCCGAGTTGCAGGAGAGGAGGCCGGAAGTAATCACCTGGACGATGGTGGAAAGTCAGCGCCGGTGCAGAATGGCCCACACCTGCTGTATTTGTTTTTACTTCTTCTTTTAATAGTGTTTAACGCCCGTTTTTACTTCAGACGGCATCGCAGGCGATAACACTGATGGTACTTGGATGAAGATGGAATGCGATGGCGATGGCAACCGGAAGACTCGGAGAAAAACCACCTCTGCGCCGCTTTGTCCACCACAAGTCCCACATGCCATCTTCGTGGATCGAACCCGGGCCACCTTGGTGAGAGTGGTCTAAACACTTGGCCACGGCGCGGCCCGAAGTGGAGGTTGGTGTCGACGCCCGCTCTAGGGCGGGCTACTACAACGTACTTTCTGGCATCCGAGATTCAGCCATAAATGCGGGAAAGGGTTCTAGTTCTTTACGCGACTCTAAGCTCAAAGTACTCGAACTGCAACACAACCTCCCAAATGACAGCTAGCGGACTGCCACGAACACACAGTTTTAACACTAGCACTGACGACCGGCAAGGCCCAATGGAGACAGACTGAACCCGTCCAACCTTGCTCCACTCGGAGGGGTAGGAAAGGGATTTTCTGATGATATTCGACTTCGACAAGCATCTGCCATAGATCCCTCAAGAATGCAAGTAACGCTCTTACTATTGATACCAAGGGTACACATATGATCTTTTTGAGTGTAATGATCTTGAGCTCCTGTCTCCTTCCCGCGATATATGAGATGGTAACGACTATACATTTGAACGGTAGTGGAAATATTACAGCATGTTCCTCATGGTGAACATAGATATTTGTTTTCTGCAAGAAGTTAATACTTATAATTTGAATGCTCATTATGTTTATGGATATAAAGTTAAACTTAGCTTATATCAAGCACTTTCATTGTGTATCAGAAAGGCTTTCACTTAAGGAATTTTCAGATGGACCCCCCCGGACGTATCACCTCAGCGTTAGTGAAAATATATGCTTCACGGTTACACTACATTGATAAGAGCAATAACACCACATTAATGTTTCCTTGCCGGGGGCTTTAATTATACGATGACTTCTAAGGATCTAAAAGATGCACCCAATTTCAGCACTACAACATCTAATGATTCAGCTCTAGTTTCAGGATGCATGGGAAATACAGTGTAACAATGCTGTAACATTTACATTTCTTCGCAATTCCTCCGCGTCTCGCTAAGATAGTACCTTTGTCCCTGCCGAACGGCTTCTGCTGTTCACTGAATTTGCGTTATTACTCTGTTGTTTAGCGACCCTCATGTCATAATATAGTACGTCAGCTCCAAATACCGGAATTCAGTATTGACGAGGTTGGTTGAGAATATTGGAAGCTCAATAAAGCCATTTTAAAAAATCCAAAAATATTGGAGTGATTTAAAGTTAAATGGAGCCAGTTAAAACATCCTTCAGCACCGCGCTACTGAAAAGTGTTTAAAGAGTTGTAATGGCATAACCGACAATGCTCTCCTTTTTTAAATACTCGAGTATTTTGCGGGCATAGGTGAAAAAGCAGTTCCTGCTATTCTATAATGAGGCCCTATGGGACCCGTGTGGGAACCAACGGGAGGGTTGCGGTATGACGGAAACAGGCGAAGTAAATTATTAAGTTGAAAAAATTGCAGCACTTAGATGGTATAAGTTCTCACTAAGGCCCGACATGTACATGTTGCGGAAAGGCATTCGTTTTATTGTTTTTCAAAGGAGAGGAAGGAGCTGCGAACAAAATTTCCACATACACTTCGGGTTGCTGTCATTGAAGGTTCATGCTCTGAGACAGCAGCATTACTTTAAGTTATCACGGATCATTTCCGGGCTTTGTCTCAAGAGAGATCAGAAGAAGGTACAACAAATATGCATGCTGATCGTTATCTGTTTACAAGGGACATCATGCAGGACACTTCTAGAATGCTTACCAGCAAAAACAAAACAAAAACTTATCATTGCACATACTGTTTGGAAACTAATAGCATCACATTGCATCATGCCGGCAATTTCTGGCATCTGGTTGACGCTAAGATGCTACTCAACAAAATTGTTACAGCGGGAAGCCCTGGTGTGCTTGGAGAAACTCTGGCGCCTGGAATTTCGTCTCCAGAATACATTCCTACAACACTGTGTGATTGCTTGGTAACGAGGACGCGATACTGAATCTTGAAAAGGAACATCGGAAATGTGGCAAAAGGGGAGGACTGATTCGGCTTCCTGAGATTGAGGAGATGAAAGTTGTTGAAGTCCGGACTTATCAGCTATATGCAACTTTGTTGTGTCCCATCTGCTGAGTTTTATCCAAAGTAATAATAATAATAAGAAGAAGAAGAAGAAGAAGAAGAGGAAGAAAAGAATGTGATAGCTTAAGCTTAACGCTGCTGTGAGAGACTCGTTATGAAAATAAAAAACAACTGAAAAATGGAAATTCATCACAATATAAAATAGAATAATAATAAGAAATAACAACGGATCAAAGCATCCAGAAATAAATACTAATTTTCTAAAATTTCTCAAATATCAATGAAGGAACGGATTTCAAAAAGCAATGTTTATCACACTCAAACCAAATGACAAACAAATGCATTAATAAGCAATGAGAAAGAAAACACAAACAAGAATTGTGCGATTGTATGCTTTAGTGGAGATAAAATGGAAACTTGACAACTCACATCTGAAGTCTCTGATTGCAAAAGTAACAATAATATTTTGGTGTAATTGTGTGAACTTTTTATAGTAAGACGATAACAAATGGTTCCCAGAATTCAATCATACTGAATGTATCAGCAAAAGTGTAGGATTGGGGTAGATAGACAAAGCAATACTCTATAGAGAAGCTACAGTCATTGGTTCAACTCTGGGGTTCTTCCTTGTTCCGGTAAGGCGGTTCACATTCAGAAGGTGGAACTGCACCTTTGTTGCTCACACCTCTACTTGCTCAACCATCTCGATCGACCCTTAAGTCAAATTCACCGCATTACTCCCAATGAATGCCTTCAGATAGAGCACAGCTTAGAAAGGACCTTTTGTTCTTAAGGGTGGGGGTCCAATGCACTGTCATCCACTTCATTTTTGTAAACATATTGAAAGTTCATATGATACTAAACCCTGTTCCATGCAACATTGCTCCGTATCTAACATACACAACGAAATAGAGCTGAAGCTGACGGATATGAAGATACCACACTCACAGAAACCAAGTTGGCCTCTTGAGAAAAGATGCATAATTTGCGACATCAACACAAATAATAGTCTCAGTGGTTAATCATATAAATATCGGTTGTTAGCAGTTTTTCTACATTAGGGTGCAATTATTATTAAGCTGCTCTAACGAAGTTTATTACACCATGAGTACAAACAAGATAAAGCAAAAATTTCCTACAGAAAAGTCGGTAACGTTTGTTTAATTTTACATTAGTTTGTGTGGAGTAACACTTTCTCTACGTTTTGGAAAAAGGTGCGTGTGTGCGTGTGTGTGTGTCTGTGGACAGCATAGCTCAAAAACAAAACACCCTTAAATACCATACCTGGTATTTATGTTTGGTATCTTCCAAGGATGGGACACGAAGATTTTTAAGAAAATCTCCCCACCCCAAACTACATGGTAAAAATTTCGAAAATTTTCACTTTCTCAAAAATAGATCTAACGATTTTGATTAAAATATCTTATATTGAAGATATTTACATACAAATAAAATATATATATTGAATTGCCTGGTAATTGCCTCTAAAGACCTCTTTATTCTGAATGATTTTTACTGAATTTCGAATAACTGGTAAACCATAAGAGATAGACAAAAATTGTAGATAATTTTTTTTCATGGAGTTGGCCGTTTTCGATATATTCCTTGTTATTTATTTCAGTTTTAAAATACTTAAATCCTTTGTTGTACTGGAACTTGTTACCTCGTGGCCGTGTAAAGAAACGGATTTATATCCCATAGCAACCACATTTTAAAACATTTGACTGTCGGTATAGCCTAGTGTATTCCCTTATTCCCCTTCTATTTATAAAGGAACTAAGTAATAAGACTGTATCTGCTAATGTTTTAGCATAAATATATAGAAGAAAAAGATGATTAAAAATCATTTTTACAGAGATGTAGAGAAAGTCATGTGAATGGAGCACTTCAGATTCTTTCTGTTGTTTTATATATTGTAATTATACGCAGCATATTTCTGTATCATTCGTGAATATCTAGAGACATGCAAATATATTGTTATACATTAAAAAATAATTTTCTCTGCTTTCTCTTTCTCAATTTTTATCATTAAAATGCCCCTTGCGATGTAATTCTTAATGGATTGCCTTTGAATCTTAGATACTTCCTTCATTTAATTTAAATTCTTATTTTATAGATGGAGCAGAATGTATTTTTGTTTTGATTATTATTATTATTATTATTATTATTATTATTATTATTATTAATTTGGAAAAAGCAAGTCATCTAGGTATGAATTTAATATGCTCTCCTAAACTCTTGACCTGCCTGAATAAAAACAGCAGCTTTTATAAACATAATTCTATGGAATACATAGTAGGAGATTAGAAAAATAAAATTTACATGGAGTATTTATGAAAATATACAAAACTGCAGCAAAATTATAATAATAATAATAATAATAATAATAATAATATATGTGTGTGTGTGTTTTTGAAAACCAGTTTAAATAGAAAAGTGAAATTTGGTGGGCCTACTGATTATTAAGTCATGCTTTATTTATCGCATTTTTATTTATATGAGCAGTATGCGTGAAATTCAGCAGATTAGATTCAAAAAAATTAGTTAATGACCTCAGAAGATAAAAAGGCTGCATTTATAGCATAATGTAAACAATTTTCAACATATCCGTTTTATAGGAAACTTGTCAATTACATAAAACCTTTTGATACAAATACCTACAAAATTTCAGAGCTCAGTCCTAAAGCTGCGGATATTAACAATTTTCAGAGTTACTTCCCCTTAACTGTTACGAATATTAATATTGGCTGTTGTGTGATACATATTAGTTCCTTATTTTACATGTTGATTTATGTGAATACAATCAAGAGAATTATCATTTTTATGTGAATTAAATATATTTTGCAACAATTAATACATCTAGAATAAATATAAATTATCAACAAATAAACAGCAGGATCCTTCGGTTTAATCTACCTTTCACGATGACGAAAGCAGTTGCAACTAACATGACACAGTGGTTATATCGCCCTTCTTGCTTTGCAAATAGTGTGTGCATCACAATTCGAAAGTGTAAATTTATCAATCAGAGGATAGCTAAATTAGAGGGAGTAAATGTTACCGGCAAGATGATATGGAACACAGCTATACTGGCGGAGGATTAGGGTAGGTTTATTAAAGAACGGAGTGGGACATTCTATTACGGCTAACATCGCACAGAGACGCGCGGTAGTCCCTAACAATTCCACTCTAAAATAATTGCTGGAGCTGCCCAAATAGGGCGATCTATGACCTTCGACTAGGTAGTCTTCTAGTGTCCATGGAAAGAACCATTTCCTTTGGATATACATCCGCCTCATCTGTCCAGCAACGGTAACCATTACAAAAATAATTAAGGTTAAGCCTACTAATATTAATATTAATATTAATATTAATAATTCTCTTACCATTTACTGGTAGAAATAACACCACAATTAAATAATAAAGAATCAGTTGTAATATCTGAAAGAATATTATTACTCTATTAATAGCAGTAGGTATTGTCTCATCGATCGGGATTGGCGAATGTTTATCCTGGTTGTTGTTAAATCGAAGAACCATCATTTAGAATTTGAGACACTAAAGTAAGGGATACTTCTAAGGTCTACGACTACAGCCTTAACTTTAGGACCAGTTATAAAAATAGTATAATGAACGCGATAGTGCAAACTTGGAGGCCATATTTCTCAACTGTATGCTTATTTCCGGAACCGTTCCAAATGAACAGTTAGGCTTTTTTTTAACCCAAATTCTTTACCTCTTAACCCTACCAACTACATAGCGACTTTCGCTTGTCGACGTCTGCCACACCAATCATGCGAATCAAACATAAACAGACGGTGAAAAACTTCTAATGTGTTGCGTTCACGATTTTCTCTACCCTATATTTATAACCTAGTGGTAACACAAATTATTCTTGGGAAGTTTATTCCTCTGAGTGCTTCATTTTAATCAACATAAGCCTTTGTAAAAATACATAATTACACATTTCGTGATAGATACAGAAGGAATAGCGGTATTCAAAATTTAACAACTGCACGCTATATACTGGCCTTACGATGCAATAACGTTTCGTGTAATCGCATCCGAATGTTGATAGAAGTTGAAAAATGACAAACTAATGATTAGGTCGATGTCAGGAAATGGCACAAAACATCTTATGTATTCCATTCACATGATTTTCTCCACATCTCTGCAACAACTTATTGTTGAAAAGCTTATTCTTCTATTTACTTAATGATAATCCGGAAAAAATTAGCAGAAATGGTCTTATTACCTGCTTTCAAGTAAGAAGAAGGGAATTAATGGAGTACCAAAGGCTAAGTGATAGTCAAAGCTGGTTGCTATGTGATTGAAGTTCTTTTGAATGGAGAGGAGTTGACAAATTCCCATAAGAGAAAAGTATTAGTATTTTAAAGCTGAAACCAATAACAAGGAATATCTCAAAAACGATCAACTTCACGAAAAAAATGTATATATAACTAAAATGTGCGTTTTAATGAACTCTACAGTTTTGGGGTAAGTTTTTGACTATCTCTTATGGTACACTATTTATGCAAAATTCTGCAAAATTCATCCAGAATAAATATATCTTCAGAGGCTATTTGCAGAATTCAAGATGTAAATTTTATTTGTCATGTAAATATCTTTAATATACGATATTTAAATCAGAATCGTTAGTCATTTTTTGAGAAAATCAAAACTTTCTAAAATTTGTCCATGTAAAGGATAGTTGAGAGTGGAGGGATTTTCTTGAAAATCTTCGTGTCGCATCCTTGGGAGATACTGAACTTAAATATCGAGTTTGCTATTTAATGGACTTTTCTTTTTTGAGCTATGCTGTCCATAGACAGACAGTCAGACACACACACACACACACATACACTCACACACAAACTGACAGACAGACTGACAGACACACACACATTTTTCTAAAAATGCGTTTATCGAATTCATGGGGTCTTAAAACATATATTTCCGGTGAAATCACGGTATCGATTTTTTGAGTGCAATACAATACCTTTTCTATACACATTACACATAGTGCGTGTAGAGAAAGTAAAAATATACTTGAAACAAATTGGGTGCTTTAAATAGAGTTTGTATAATATGTTAAGTGTTCATCTATTTCTTAATGTTTAGAGATTATGTAAAGTTAAGATTAAGTTATATAAAATTCCTTTCGAATGAAGTTATTTGTTTTTTACTGAAAATTTGAGATATGTATTTTATTTCTCATATGAACATTTTCTATATGTGGTGGTTTAGTTAAAATCGTTAGAGTAATTTTTGAGTAAATCGAAAACCTTGATTCCAATGGCATGAGCAAATACATTTATAAAAATCTTATGTGATACATTCACAGTACTTTCTCTACCTTTCTCTAACTATTCTAACTAAATTATATTCTTTCATTGCTTAATGTTAATAGAACTGATTTTATTACAATATTTTCTTACAGATTCAAAGCGAATAAGGGAATACACTAGGCTAAAGCGATAGTTAAATATTTTAAGCCATAGTTGGTCGCTGTATAATTGCCTTGAAATGCTTATTTATTTGCATGGCCGGGGTAAGGGAATAATGAATAAGGACTTCTCATCTAAGAAAAGTGCAAGTAATGTAAGATTGAACGCAAAACAACGAATATCTTACATCGTAGTTTGTGACATAAGAGGTTATTGTCGTGAATATTTATTACTTATGTTACATTGATTACCTTTAATTTCATTAATTTTAAAAATATGCTTTATATTAATTAGGTTTTAAGTTTTTAAGTAATTTAATAAAAATTGTGCTTTGTGGTGTCATAGATATAAGAAATTATCTTAGATTTTTCTTGGATCTGATTTGAATGCATTTACATGTTATTTAAATTTGATTTTTATTGCTTATTTGTACAGTTTCTTACTGCCTATGTGCATCTTGCAATACGACTTATTTCATTTTAATAAAGAGAGTGACGGCCCATTATAGAGCTATAATTTATTTAAATAATATTTACAAAATTACAATTTAACCCACCTTCAAATTATGTTTCAATAACATTCAATTAGTAAATAAACTTTATTACAATATATTAATCAACTTATTATAACTGCAACTTCATTTGAAATGTTAACCAATTATATGTTTAGAAAACTACTTACAAGCACACACACATATTAGCACACAGAAACCTTGTCCTCAAATGTCCTCAAAAATGCATTTAAGGTAAAATCTTGGTATAGAATTTTTGGGTGCAATATAATTTCTTTCTCCTTCCACGTGTGTATACATTGTACGTGGGAGACAAAGTAAAAATATTATTTTTTACTTTCATATCACTTTTTCTACTTATTATGGAGCTAACTATTCTTACAACACTTATTTTTCTGTATGTACTTCTTATTAATCGAGGAAAACAGTCCCTTGTAAAGAATAACAGAATACATTAGGCGTGACTAGACTAATGCAATAGACAGATCTTTTATGTTCGGGTTGCTATGTGATAGCCTTAAAATTCCGTTCTGATTTTATGTACCCATTCTTCAAAAATTATTTTTAAAAAGTATATTCTTCCACCTACTTCATGTTAATTCAGATGGATATTTGCAAAAATGCTTTTACCAGATACCAGCTTAGACACAACGTAAATAAGGGAATACTGTAGATTTACAGTGACTTTCAAATGAGCTGAGGTTTGTCCTTGAGTGCCACCAAGCTGGCAGCCAATCGGAGTGCTGCTGAGTTGACATATTGCATTTGCGCTTAACTGGGGAGTAACGCGCTAAGTAATTCCGTCTCTCTTAAATGCTACTTGCGCTAAGACAAAATATTAACATTTTTCAAAAAATAACTCATGAGTTCAAATAGTTTTCATAGTACACCAGAGTAAACATTATGTCGCCAGGCAGATTTGCATGCTCAGTGAGGGAGTGAGAGGGAAATATGAAAAGAGTGCGGCTAGCGACCTGGCAATACAGAGAACGCATCTCATTCACTGCAGCTTAGAACTCTTCCCATTTGAAAATATTATAAGCGATTATCTTTTAAGAGCTGGTATCAATGTGGTTTCATTGAAATTTCGTTTTCTTTGTTTGATCAGGAGCAAGACAAACGAAGAGAAGTATATATATTTAAAATCGACACCAACAACAAGAATCTCTCGGAAGTTTTTAATTTACAGAAAAATGCATTTGTCATAAATTATGTATTCTAACGAGATCTACATTTATATGCAGTAAGTTTTGTCTATCACTTATGGGCTATTAGTAATTCAAACGGCATCCAGAATGAAGAGATCTTCAGAATATATTTCCAGAATATTCAATATATATATTTTATTTGTCATTAAATTTTCTTATTCGTAAGGTACTTCATTTTAGAAAATAAATAATGATTTAATTAGGCATCTATAGATGACATAATAGCTATTCGCATAATTAATTGGGACGTTAGTTTCTCTACCTGTAGTTCATTTATTACCTGGCGTGATGAACCGATAGACATGACAACCACTTGTATGACCCGCCTTCCTAAGAGAGAAATAAGCATATGCTACTGACTATTACCACCACAGCATAATAAATAATTATAAATTGAGATCTTAGTTATTCTATACCTTATGCGCAGAGGGGTTTGCATCTTTGCTGATCAAAGAAAATAATATAAAAATGGTTTATTCTCGCTATTCCACGGTAATTTGGAATACAGGTGGTTATTGATATAGGAAATACGTCATTGCTATTATTAGTACACGTGGCATAATGACCTCTCTACAGTACCGAATACGGCAACAATCTGTGGTAGGATTCTGTAAAGGATGTGAAAGTTGCCCTTATAGATTAGTTTCTACCAATCGCGGGGCAGCTCAATATGCTTTGGGTATAAACGTTGGAGTTATGGAATGATACATATCTCTGATATGCCTTTAAGGTACGGTAATTATATTCAACAGGTCCAAAGATCGTATCCGTCCTATGATAATTTCTCTTGCAGCTGTTTACAGTGACACACAAACCCAAATCAAGTCTGCAGCACCAAGAAGAAGTGTATTCCTGAAAGATATGACTAGCGTCCATGCGTGTACCTGCATGTCACGCAAGCGTGGTTGATTTATTGCTACATAGATTACCCATTTGCATGACGCAGGGCGTCTGGTTGTCTCGTGGCACAGAACAATGAAAACAAACAAAATGCAAGGAAGTATGGCGTCGTATGCTGAGGTCAACGGCAGAAAACAGAGGCGTTTCTCTCTTACAGTATTTATTATGCATTATTAGTGAGGAGTTCGTGTCACCAATATGACGTTTGTATAGCGATCTCGAGGGCGGTGTCACAATAATTATTGATGAATAATTAATATTAAAACAGCTGTTAAGTTACTTACTTTCCCATTTTCATTCAGGCTCCGTGATATAGACCCCCGTACATATCTTGCATGCTTAATTGTACTACTGGAAGACCGGACGCCATCAGCAGTGTGCGCGATGGCCACAGGATATCCTGTCTGTTGCTGGAAATCTCTGTTGACTTATGCGTTATTTCATCTGGAAACAAGTCAAAATCGCAAGGTGACATATTATATATGGTTATAATAGTCATACAATTTTAATTTTACAGCTTTATATAGGCAGGCTGTAGATAAAAAGGAACCAATGTTTACAGAGAAGGAGGTATGCAATAAAGAAAGGAAAGCAGTTCCTATAACATACTTACGACATCTGGGTATGTTATTTAAAAATAATTTGAGATCTCCTTGTGGCTTACCGGAAAAATCTCGAATCAGTTGGACAATTTAATGTCATGTCGGCATGTTGACATGGTAGCTTAGTGGATTGAGCAAATGGACGGAAACCATGAGATCCGTTGTTCAAATCGACACTATGGCATTGAATTGTTCAGCCTGATTCTAACTTTCCAAATCCTATCCTACATAGGAATAGTCTATCCTATCCTACAGTAGCCTACTGTGGAATAAACAGTTAATTGTTAGTTCCTATAATCATTGGTTGTAAACTTAATATCTGCTGAACTATGGTATTCTATACTACCATCAATGATTACCATGGATTTGCTCTACTCTACAATATGTATTCGATATAGCTGTCGTTCTTTGCAATGCTCACCCTGCATCTCATTGAAACATGCATGGCTTGGAAAACTTTTGGTTATTTCCGTATTGCAAGCACATCATTCATGGGGACTATGCACACAATGGCATTTAAAGATCCCCAAAGCCAAACATCGAAAGAGTTAAGGCCAGAAGAACGGGAAGGCCAAAGTATTGGCTCTCCCCGAATAATCCATCGCACATGAAAGACTCGAAGTAGTTGTCAAATAACACTGATGGAAATGGGCCGATGTGCCATGTAGTAACAATCATCTAAGTAGTACATTGTGTTTTTATTTATTTTGGCCAAAGTGATTTGGAGTGCAAAATACTATCCTTTTACAATATAGAGCCATAAGTCAGAAAATATTATTTTTCCGATCAATGTTTAAATGGGCTGGTTTTTTTTTCTCTCTTTCTTTTTTTGCATACTATTTGAGCTTGAATATTGGAACCTAATATAATACATATAGAACATAACCGTTAACTTTATTCTTAAACGAGTCACTTGGTTTGACCGCAATTTCATCTCATCAACTGATCTTCTAGTGTAATACACCAATTTAAATTTCCTTCGCGTAAAATGTTACATGATATTAATATATTCCTCTCTTACCCTTAATTTCTCTGCTAATTACCTATAGTAAGTAAGAATTATGCTATACCTACCACAAATTTAAATTTTGCCGGAAATACCTGTTTGAGGTCCCTCGGACCGCTCACCTCTCTTTGTGTGTGTATGTGTGAAAAGCATTAACTTAATAAAGAAATACCGAGAAAATAGTCACATTTGGCATTTAAGATAACAGCCTCTAAAGCTGCGAGAGAAAGATTTTATAGAAAACGTTTAAAGAAAATTTCTCACCCCAAATCTGCCTTTAGATGAAAAAAAAAAAATAAAAAAGAAGAAAAGTTTCGTTGTTTATGATGTTTTCCTAAGCTGTTCTAGCATTTTAATTAAAATACACGACTATACAATATTTAGATGATTTTAAAACATTTAACTCCTTTTTAATCGAATACTTTAAGATAATGCAATTGGCAAAAGTGTAAAAAAGCTAAAGAATTAATTGCAACACACTTTTTATTGAAGCACTGTCATAAATAAACTCTTGTGAGAACTAAGTAAATCTATTAAACGTAATACTCGTTTATTTCACATCAAAAGGAATATTAATTAATTATTTTTTGTAACTCCGATATATTCTGAATTCATACCAGATTTGGAAATTGCCTTTTGTATGTACATTAATAGATTATTTAAATTAATCGATTGGCTGAAAGATTCTTAGTAAGCATTGCCATCTATTGGGACTTGATATACAAGGTCTTAACTTATGTCGTATGCTGCTATTATTGTAACACTCTCTCTAGGATCAGAACGTTTCTTTTCGAACTGTACAGAGATATTAGAATGATCGTGTTGGTCTGAAGCTCAAGGGTTATACTATTCTTAACCGTAAGTATAATGGGAACTACTGCGTTCCATCCAAAATGTCGATGTCGGGATTTCTCCACAAATATATGTTTTAATTTCCCCTAAATCAAAAATAATTTAGAAAAAGGTTCGTGCATGTGTGTGAATGTATGTCTTTGGACAGCATAACTCAAAACGAAAAGACCATTAAATATTAAACTTGGTATTTCAGTTCAGCATATTCCAAGTATGCGACACGAAGATTTTTAGGAAAATCCTACAACTCAAGTTACCCTTTACATGGAAACATTTACGAAAGTTTTGATTTTCTCAAAAATTGCTCTAACTATTGTGATTAAAAGTATGTTATAATATTTAGATGTCAAACAAAATGTGTATAAATGTAAGTTTTTGATTTTTTGGATCTGTCTATTCTGGATGAATTTTGTATAACTGGTAAACCGCAAGAGATAGAACAACAATTAGGACAAAACAAATGCAGATGTTAAAATTCATGTTGTACCTCACGTTTTTTTTTTTTTTTTTTTTTTTTTTTTTTTTACAAAGTTTACCGTTTCGAAGATACTCTTTGTTATTGTTTTCAATTTTAAACTACTTAAGCCTTCTTAAAAGGAAAGGCATCATCCGTTTCATCTCTCTTCTGTTTTACTCCTGGCGATGTATAGAGAGCAACATTTTTATTATTTCACATAGCGACCAACTGGTGTATTCCCTTATTTCCGTTCTACTTACAAAGAAGGAAATAATAAGACAATTTCTGCTAATGATTACCTTGGTTCTATGATTTAGATAAAAGAATAATCTTTTGTATGCATAATTTGTTTTCAGAACAAATAGAGAAAGTCATTTGAATGCAACACATCAGATTTTTGCGTTTTTTTTTCTCTCTCTCCTTGCTCCAAGTGATAAGCGATTATCAAGTCTGTACGGGTCATTTAGCGTACTTTGAAATGAAAACACTACTATTTTTCATTCTAAGTTTTAGATAAAGCTCATGCAACGAAAAAGTATCAGTTCAAACAATTCGAACTTCAAAAGACTCAGTGTTATTTAAGACATTTTTCTGCATCTCTGGGTTTGTTTCAAAATATCGTCCACTAGATATACCCTCTGTACTGCTCCAGTGACATTTAGCTAATACAAGTGGGTGATATATGACTCGCGGTGCACTTTGTCGGTGTTGTATTGATCCATTCTCAAGTATGTATTGCGTTGGACGCATTTAAACAGTAACGTGGGCTATTTTGTAGCTGCAAAAATTAATATTTGATTTTGAAGCTAATTGTTTTAGTATGATTGAAATACACAATATAATATGATTTTTGATAATAACTAATACTTCTTGTATGAGATTGACCAGCTGATATAAAATAAAGTAATGATGATTATTAAAAAATCATGTATATAAACAAAATGTACAATGTCCAAAAGTATATTTTAGAAATCTTCAAAAGTGGCAAAGGTTTTAGGGAATAGACCACGAAGTGAGATTCCTGAGGCCATAACCTTTGACATCTATTCATCTGTTCCTATTTGTTCATGTTAAGGGGACATGTAAACCCTCTTGTATAAAATGTGGTCTATAATGGAACGGAGCTATTTATGATGGTACCGACTAAATATCGCCAAATCTTTACAAACGTAAGCTCTTTTTTCCCAAAGCAATATCTAGCCACAGAGCTGGCAGCTTACAACCCTAATATAGGCAGAACTGAAGGCAATATTACAACTTAAATCTTGAATTTTCATGATGCATTAAAGTTTTCATAATAACGGTTTGATTATTCCCGTTAGCTAATAGCAATAACTTTAACCTACGTCTATATATCGATTATTAAAGCTCTCATATGCTTACGTCAAACTTTATCGTTTCAAATAAATACTGGAAAAGAATTAAGAGAGAGGCAGGGAAAACATTTTAGAGCATGAAATATATCCCAACCGATCACAAACTGAAGTAAGCTAAAGTTCTAGAGAGATGTGTAGCACCAGTTCTACTGAATAACAGTTAAACATGATCGCTAAAAGAAAAAATGAAGAGAATAATTCAGATATGTCAATAAAAATGGAGAGGACACTACTACAGACGCTCAGGGGTAGAATATGCAACGAGATCAGAAGAACGCATAAGGGACACGGAATGATCATGGCAGAACGCCTCAAATGTTAATGGGGAGGCCACGTTACAAGAATGTGTAGCAACAGAAAGACATATATAACAACAGGAAGAGGATGCGTGGGCTGGCAGAGTACCAGATGGGCGGATATCTAAGCAGAAAGTGAGATGTTCCAAAGATAAATATTGTGAAAACAATTAAAAGTTTAATATAAAATATGCAGCATGTGCAAGGGACAGATCCAGAGTAATACGAAGAACCTTCATAAGTTTAATGTAAAATAGTGGTAATGTTAATGTAAAATTGTGTACTGTGAAGGACAAGGCTGAAATGTACTCCTTAGGTTTGGCTCTTTTAATGAATTTTTTAGAGCCGCCCAGCCAACTGGTAGGCGTAGCCCTTAAGGTAAGATCTGGTAAGGTTAATAATAAAATAGCTTCGACAGTGGTTGTAGTCTTGGGGTCTTCCTGGTAATGTGCGCAAAGGACATACATTAGCTGTCATATTTACCGATAGTCTTGTGAATGATGTAGAGAAGGTGAATCAGATGTTTTGTTCCAAAGTCAGAAGTGCCAACCTAACCACAACAATGATAGGATTCTAAATAGTAAAACAATTGTAAATAGTAGTATCTCAGTAAAATTTAGTTTAGCACCACAGTGTAGTGTATTTCAGGTAGAGCTTCTGGCTCTCAAGTACGCAGTGCAATAGAGTATAAATATGGAGTGAATGTACGTATTCAGCACTTAAAGCAGTTAATAATATATTTTGTCTTAGTGCACTGGATGTGTATATTAAAATAAATTATATAAAACATTGTACACATTTGTATTGGATGGGCAGGACATGATGGTACAAGTGGAAATGAAAGGGCTGATCAACTTGCAAAGGAGTCTGCTATCATAAACACAGAATACAAGTATAGCAAGTATCCCTTCTGCCATATTAAACGATTGTATAACATTCATATGGTGGAAAAATACAATGAATAGTGGATTACCAGCAGTACTGGTACGTTGACTAGGCGACTTGAATGTAGAGGGTTTATAACCAGCCATATTTTCACACATTTTATTTCTGGACATGGAAAATTTGGAGATTATTTTGAACGATTTAAAATAAATGTTACAACTGGCTTTCTCTGTGATTGTTTAGAGTGTGTTTCATCTGTGGAATACATTTTGTTTGATGGTCCTGTTTTTCACAGAAGTGATTTTATTTACTTGTATATTTAAACGACTGTAATAAGGATTATAAGCCTCCTCTACAACATATTTTAAAATCTAGGTGCTGTTTGAAAGAGTTTGAAAAGGTTTTTAATGTTATTTTTTCTATTTCGTTTTTTTTCACTTTACAGTATATTATATTGTTGAATTAAATATGATAGTTCTCCTTTTTATGTTATCGTGCCTTATATGTTATTATATGTTAATGCCTATTATGCTTTTATAGGTGTGTATAAAATATATCCTTATTATTCTTTTGTTAAACAGGCTTGAATTAATGGAGATACAATAATAATTAATAGTATTTCGTTTTTATCCCGTAACAATGGGATACTTGTAAAATCACACATCCTTTATGCTAAACATATGACGAGACAGTTTAGTTAATTTTGGAAAGTTGGAATCAACTGAAAATTTCAACAGCGTTATTCTTTCAGTAGTTATGGTAAAAAGCGGAGCACCTTTAGGCTCAGTATCGTTTGATTAAATATTCCTGAAATATGTACATGGATTTAAAAGTTTACTATTTTCGGTGGAGTACAAGAAACGACTAGCGAGAAAAATTATAAGGGGAAGGAAATTAGTTGATTACATACTCTTATGAGATAAGATAAGAATTGATAAAGGAGTAAGTTTACTTCCCTAAATAAAACCTAAATGAGAGGATATGATGTTGTCATCAATCTAATGGTGATGTTTTGTGATTTTAAATTAAAAGCAATCCCACTGCTTATTATTTTTTCTAGTAAACATGTACAATATATTATGTGCAAAGTAGATAGAGAAGGTATTGTATTCCACCCAAAAATTCGATACCGAGATTTCACTGGAAGTGCAAGTTTTAATAAATAAGAATAGATAAAAAACTTGTTTATTGCTTTAATCGCTTTTTCACACAAGCCGAATGTAGGACAGGAGTTGGATAGGTAGAGTCAGACTGAAAATGCTCGTGTGTGTTTGTTGGCAGCAAAAATAAAATCGGTTAAATACGCAATTTGGTATTTAAGTTCAGTATCTTCCAAGGAAGCAACACGATGATTTAAAAAAAAAAAAAAAAAAAAAAAAAAAAAAAAAAAAAAAAAATATGCTCTCACTATTAACACGGAACATTTTTCGAATTTTTTTTATTTTTTCAAAAATAGTTCTGATGAATTTGATTAAAATGCCATATGGAAGATATTTTCATTACAAGCTAAATGTATAGCTTGAATTTTCTGGGGACAATCTCTGAAGAGCACATCATTCTAGTTTACTTTTATGTAACTCGTAAACATAAGTGATAAAAACGTATAGCACAAAAAATATAGATCTCATTCAAGTACACAATTCATGCCATATACATTTGTTGTAGACTTAACCGTTTCCGAGGTATCCCTTGTTATTAGTTTCAATTTTAAACTACTTAAAATTTTCTAAAGCGGGAACTCAACCTTCATTTCAGTTCTTGTTTTACTCCCGAAAATGCAAAAGAAAACCGAATTTCAATTGTTTCACATAGCGATAGTTTTTAAAACATCTGACTATTGCTTAAGCCTAAATTTCCCTTCTACTTACAAAGAAGTACTAAGACCGTTTCTACTTAATTATTAACTGGGTTACTATAACGTAAATAAAATAAATAAAAGAGTAATCTTTTGTGAGGAAGTTGTTGTTTGTGAAATAGCTAGAGAAAGTCATGTTAATAGAACACGTCAGATTTTTTTTTTAAATGTAGGTTCATTTGTTATTTTGAGGTGGTAATATGGTAGCTATCTGACCGAAGACGAGATTCTAAGTATGGCATTTTTACAAAGCATTCCGGAAACATTGCTAATGATAGAACCACTAAATTCTCAATCGGCGCAAGTGTCACTCAGCGCATCTGCCACAAACTCGAACAATGCAACAGAAGGGGGCACTTAATCACTGATACCTACATAGATCCATTGCGACTAAGACTCTCAGAGAAAAGGCATGACGTAAGGAAAATACTACCACTACCTACAGCTACTTGAAGGTAAATGATGCAAAGTCGTGTAAGACGAGAAACCACGCTATATTAGCCTACCGACACGAAAAAAACACGAAAAACGAATGTGTCACAGTGTGCAGTTACCGGGTATCGAAATCGCGACCTTCCGCATGCGAGTCGCACACGTTACCTTGGCGCCACCTCACAACTGTTCACTTTAACAACAAAAACTGACGAATGTACGACTTGCATTTACATATATATTTCACACGAGATATTGTCACATACGAAACAAGTAATTTCTCTTTGTAAAACAATGGATTGCTGACAACTGTCGGTGGAGCCTTTAATCTTAAACACAAAGGCATGAAACCAGAAAGAAAGCACACAAGAAGAAACAAGAGAAATAAACAGAGAGATGGCAGACTCTGGCTTTGATAGCTGCGGCACAATACCTATACTGTTTTCAGTCATCAAGAAACGGAACATTCCAAACAACCACAATAAAATTAGTCACTATTAAAATATACTGCTTTGATGAACGCTTCAGAGGTTCTCAAAGGCTTCAAAGCTTTTGCTTACTGACATGGCTAGAGGAAGTATTCGTATTTCAAACAAAAAATCCAGCATCGAGATCTCACCGGAAATACATGTTTGGAGGTCCAATGAACCCAAAGATACAAAGAAAATAAGCGCTCTCTCTTTCTGCCAACAGCATAATTGAAAAAACGAAAACCTGGGCGAATTATATTAAATTAAGCACATATTTTGCTTGCAACACAGAATTTTTACAAAATATTCTTTAAACGTTTTTATATTTTTATTTTATTATTTCGTTCCTGGCAAGTGATCGTAGGAAGTGGCCAATCCAGTGCATTGACGAGTAAAATTCCAAGCAATCGGAACACAATATCTCTGCATTTTAATCGTTTTTACTTTCTCTTCACGTACTATATGCATAGTGTATAGAGAAGGTATTGCACTCCACCCAAAAATTCGATACCGAGATTTCACCGGAAATATATGTTTTAGGGTCCCCTGTAACCAAGAAAAGCATTTTCAGAAAAAGGTCCGAGTGCGTGTGTATGTCCTTGTGTCGGTGTGCCTGTGAACACGATATCTCAAAAACTTGGTATTTAAGTTTAGTATCTCCCAGGGAGGCGACACGAAGATTTTGAGAAAAATCCCCCCACCCCCAACTACACTTTACATGGAACTTTTTTGAAAAATTTGATTTTCTTAAAAATGCTTGTAACGATTTTGATTAAAATATCGTATATGCAATATATTTACCTGACAAATAAAATGTATATCTTGAATTTGCTGGGAATAGCCTCTGAAGACCTCTTTATTCTGGATCAATTTTACGGAATTTTGCATAACTGCTAAACCGTAAGAGATGGACAAAAACTTTCCACACACAAAATGTAGAGCACGTTAAAATACAGAATTTATGTTATATACTTTTTATGTGGAGTTGATATTTTTTTTTGTTTTTTAGATATTCCTTGTTTTTGGTTTCAGCTTTAAAAAACATACTTTTCTCATACAGGAATTTGTCAACTCCCGTCCATGCAAACAAAGGAACTTCAGTCACTTAGCAACCAGCTTTTGACTATCACTTTAATCTATGGTACTCCCTTGTTTCCCTTCTACTTACAAGGAAGCAAGCAATAAGACTATTTCTGCTAAAGTTTTACTGATTAGCTTGAAGTAAATGGAGGCATACCTTTTTAACAATAATTTGTTGCAGAGATGTAGAGAAAAAGTCATGTGAATAGAACACATCAGATTTTTTAATCGCACCCACGTACACTTATTTTTGTAAATTTATCAGGCCTACGTGCATTCGTTTTCTCTCTGAACTAATGTTCGTCTCATAATAATAGTATCAGTGTGCAGTGATTTCGTTGCAAACATGCGTCAAGACAAATGGGATTTTAGCAATATTATTCTTCGCGTTATATGTAGGCTAATCATTGTTATTTTACACACGAAATTGTCTTATTAAATGTAACTCGAGCTATAACGTTTCTCTAGATAAATTGGAGCTCTTGTTATATTGCTTACGATAAAAAGCTGCTCTATTTTTAATACCTTGTTTCAAATATTACTATATACATTAAACAAGTAAGAATATAATGAATATTTTGCAAACATCTCTTCATTTGATTGCATTTTCAATAATTTTACACAAGTGGGTAATAAGGTAGGTAAATATAACCTTACTAAAGTTTATTAAAATGTCCAGTATGTGCCACATAAATTATTTTCGTAACCTTCACGTTGTATGTTTATATTTTACAAGCGTTGATCGTTTATGGGAATATGTTTGAGGGTTGCGATTCTATGATTTTATTTTCCTTCACATGAGTTTTCTATTAATAGTATAAACATTTGAAAGTTATTTCTGCAGTGTTTTTATAACTGAGGCCTCATTGCTTAATATCGTTTGTAGGCAAATATTTATTGCGATTAAACTAATAAATTGTCAAATAATCAACAGATAGATGAGTGTGTGTGTTTTTTTTTACCATTTTTATATAAAAGTTTAGCCAACCCAATTGTTACAAAACTTGGTATATACAAGGGTCGACTGATAAGTCCTGGGCCTCACACAGATATCGTGCCACTAAGCAGTTAGATGGTAGCATCGTATAGTTTAACTCTAGACAAGCTTGTATCCATAGTTACAGGTCAATAGCTTATTTAGTTTTCGATTGACATTATTTTAAACAAGAGAGCTTTAGAGCTTTCACGAAAATGGAGGATTAGGAAAAACGAGCAGTGATTAAATACTTCCATCAGAAAGGCTTAACGCTAAAAGAAATCAAGGAGGAAATGAACAGTACATTGAAAGGCTCTGCCCCTTCATATTCAATGATTACAAGGTGGGTTGCGGAGTTTAAAATGGGACGCACGAGCACTAGTGATGAGCTTCGCTCTGGATGCTCTGTAGAAGTGACAACTGCAGAGATCATTGAAAAAATGCATCGTTTAGTACTGAAAGACCGCAGATTAAGGTTGTTTGAGATATCAGAGACCGTAAACATATCAAAACAACGTGCAGGTAATATTTTAAGTAATGTTTTGGGCTTTCACAAGATCTGTCTGTGTAAGATGGGTGCCACGTTTTTTGACACCTGGTCAAAAGTTGCAGAGAAAAACTGTTTCTGTTAAGAATGTGGAGCTCTACCGTAAAAATTCCAGTGAATTTTTGAGACGGCTTATTACCATGCATGAAACTCGGATACATCACTACACTCCAAACAAAACAGTCAAAACAGTGGATTGTGTCAGGTGAACCAAGCTACTACTAAGTTTACTGCAACGTTTAAGTGATGAGGTGAAAAGAAAAAGACCTCATTTGGCAAAAATAAAATTTGTTTCATCATGACGATGATCCGGCCCATCGTTCAGTCATTGCAATGGGAAAAACGTGAGAATTAAAGTTGGAATTGCTTGAACATCCACCCTATTCGCCAGATCTAGAATCCACTGACTACCACACGTTCCCAAACCTAAAAAAATGTCTTGGAGCACGAAGATTTCACTGCAACGAGGAGGTCGTCGAGGCGGTAAACAGCTATTTTGAGGACATTGATAAATCGCACTACAGAGATGTTTTAATGAAATTAGAACATCGATATGTTAATTTATTAGACTTTCTGGAGATCATGTTGAGAAATTAAGCAAAAAAGAAATTTTAAATGTTGTTTTCATTGAGAGACTCGGGACTTATCAGCCGACCCTGGTAACACACCTTAAATCCCACACAGACTAGGATATATTTGCGTTTCAGTTACTTCCTTCAGAAAGGGAGATAATGCAGAAAGTATATGATAATATTAAAATAGGTCACTTATTTATCAATTTAAATTTCACTCCCAGGTTCATACAATATGCATAATAGACAGAGAAGGTAAATATTGTATTCTACATAAAATTCATACAAACACGTGAGATGTGTGTATTTAACAGACCTTTGGCTTTTCAGCTATGCTCTGCACAGACTTACACATGGAGACATACATACATACGCGGAACATATCTTTTATTGTTTCAGGAGACCTCAAAACATATATTGTCTGTGAAATCCCAAGTTTTGGGTGCTAACAATACCTTCTCTACTATGCATGTACATAGTATGCGATAGAGAAAGTAAAAATGAAAAGTCGGGATTGCTGACCACTCGAAGGTAGAGGCAGTCTGGCATATGTAGTGATTAAGCAGTTTATACTTTTAAATTTAGAATTCTACCAAAAAATGTGTATGAAGTATGTATTATGAATATGTCTATTGCAAGACATTTTCACCTTCTTGCTTTTCCTTTTGGATTTATTGCACAGCGTAAAAATTGAGTTAAAAGCGACGGAAACCTGATATCCTTCACAAAACATTTACTTAAAGATGTTATGAAAATAAATGAGAAACTATTTACTTTATTTGACCTTTCATCTATTGACCAGAAGCTAACATAACATCCCCACAATAGAAGTGGTTCGTGTGTGTATGTGTGTAACTCAAAGCTCAAAACCAGTTCCCAATAAATGTCAAACTTAGGCAGATTTTCAACAGAACTAGAGCATAAAGAGAGTCTGTAATTTGTATAATCCGGACAGGTGTAGAAGTTAAGGGAATTTCCGTTTTACTTGTGAGTTTCTAATACATGGACCGAAAAAGAAGAGACAATCTCATGGGTGCCACAAAATTCAACTTTCTATCCCTTGATTTTCGTTTGTTTATGAACATTTAGTTCAAAGAGCAAAGGATGAAGCCCTAATACCCCAAAAGTTAATATTGTATTTTGTATCTGATTTCGTAGGTACTGAATTTATTGTTTCTTGGGTACTTAGGCTTTTGTGAAATTCCAAAGTTCTTTAAGAGAAATATTATGTATTAAGAATGTGCGCAACAAAATATGTGGTAATTACAGAGAGGCTTTTCTTTAACAGTTGCGTTTCCACTTAAGAAGATCTCGAGATTATTATTATTATTATTATTATTATTATTATTATTATTATTATTATTATTATTATTATTATTATTATTATCATTATTATTATTATTATTATGAACGCTGCAGCTCCATTACCTGGCTGCTAAACAACTGCAAGGAAATGGATGTTAGTTGAAGGCGGCGATTTCTGCAAGAGAAAAATCCATTTCAGCGTTAGAAACGAGTAAAACAAGGGAAAGAAAAGGAAAAGGCAGCGCCTCTGGCCTCTAGCGGGAATCGCCGCTACTAACAGTGTTAGTAAACAATCTGTAGCAGGATGTATTTGCAAAACAGTTCTAGATAGTTCGACCTTTGTTAATAATTTTCCTTTTTCATTCTCGAAGCTTCTACTAAGAAAAACTAAATAGTAAAATAAGCTCTTGTATAAATAATGTATACAACAGCTATGAGATAAGTTACAATGCACACAAAAAGAGCTCTTATTGTCATGTATTTGTTTCTTGATTTTTTTAATTATTTTTATGTTGTTATTCTTAGAACATATCCGGCTTTTTAGATACTGATGCTTTCAATCAGCATCTCATTATTGCGTATTGTTTTATTCGTTTATCCCTTATTTTCAGATCACAATCTGAAACTAATGCTAAGGAAATTAACTGGTTGTTGTAGAATATACTAGATGGCTAACTTCCCGGTATTTGATGTTTGGATCTTCCTGCATGCGTTAAAGACTTACAGAACTCAACGAGGCAATTTCTAACTAAAGCTGGACAGTGGAGAAGTGGCGATAATGACCTTCATTTTGCTATTAATACGCTCACCGACTCCATTATTAAGTAAGAGGGATAAAGCGAATGTCGTGAGCTGGTTCCCCACCTACAGCGGTTTTAACTTGAAATAGCCCCTTGAATTCTGCAACTCATTTAACGCTTAAAGGGATATCTGTACACCTCAAATATGGGGTAGTTGGGCCACATGATACAGATGGAAGAAATAACTTAGAGCAGAAAAGGTAACACCTAATTAGTATTAGTGGACTGATAAGAAATCTGTGGGAGTAAATTTTGAAAACTTAAAGTGAATTCGAAAGATTTAGTTTCAAGATTAACATTTGATATGCAAATCTTCAGCTTTCCATAATGAAGCTTCACCCTTGAATACCTATGAACTACTCGAGGCACCGTAGAACTTCTCTCATCTGAATAACATTTTTCGGAAGGCCTCAAGATATCATATCCTAAATGCAGAATGCAGTATTGTAAATATTTTAAATTTGGGATTTAGAGTGAACCTCTTATGGTTAATTGATATGCGATAATGTTTTATTTTGTCTTACTTAACTGTCAAACTAAACGCAATTGCGTATACTTGGAAAACCTTCTGGTATTATGGGGGGCAAAATAAAATAAGTAGAATGTTTGACTTATGATTAAGTTAATTGATAAATATTACACACAAAAGCTTATAAGGGCATTGTTTTTGACAAGTTATGTTATTTGTACAATTTGGATTGTATGAATATTTAAGAAGGGCATGCAAAGGAGGTTTTAGTTCTAACATATTTTAATCTCTTTATTACAGGCGGTTACTTTCTCTTCACCCGAAATGCATATTTTGTGGCTCGAAAATCCAAAAGTATATTTCTTGGAAAAAGCTTGTGTGTGCGTGCCTATTAACAACATAACCCAAAAACAAAAACTCGATTAAACATCAAGTTCATTTTCTTCCAAGAATGCGACATAAACATTTTTAAGAAAATGTCACCTTTCTAAGAACCCTATATTTGTACTGTTATTTTATCGAAAATGGATTTAAGCATTTTTATTAAAATTACACATTTTAGGACTATTTTCATGACAAATAAAAAGTATATCTTGAATTCTATGAGATTAACCTCTGCAATCATCTTTATTCATAAATACTCTTGTATAATTGATAAAACGTAGGATGTATATATAATATTACTAATGCACAAGATTTACGCTAACTACAATTTTGTGTGGCGTCGATCATTTCACACATTCTTTAATATTAGTTTGGGTATGCAGATACTCTGTACCTTCCTCAATTGTAATGACGATTAGGTATCTTCTTTTTTTGTATTTATGCAAAGAGAGCAGAATTTAAATACAACCAATTCAACCGGCTTTGAAAAGACCCATTCTTAAGAGATTTGACTACATTTTTACCTAATCTCTTTGTTGAAGAATATATAGAGAAAAGCATATGCATATAGCACTTTGTTTTTTGTTTTTGAGATATTATTGGCACATAGTGCACTTTAGTATCATAAAGCGGGTAGTTGTTCTTTCAGCTTACACGTGTGCTTAGTGACAGACGTATGCTCTCAATTGAGTAAGCCCTTTTATGTACTATCCGCCCAAGTATCTGTTGCTAGACGGAGTTAGTTCCGTAGTCGCTTATCGTGTACTTTATTTCTGTTTAATTTTTTAGCAAGTGGAACTTCGGCAGTGGTATTGAATGTCCAATCTTGTATTTACCTGGCATTTGAAAGGAACGATGATGAAAAACAAACAAAGACAGCCAGATTGACCGGATCAGGGGATTTAAATCCGCAACACACCGACTACGACGCTACCACCTGGAGGATTTTGCGTTTACGACAATGGTTTGTTTTGACCGTTAATTGGTAGTCAAATAAAATTAAATTTACCTAAATTATTTTCCCAAATTCTATAAGGAGAATCTCTTGATGATACAACTCCGATATGATAACTTGATATATAACATATGTAAAGTGTACCATAAATCTTATTGACTCTTTTCAAAGGTGGTTTCTTAACATTGTAGCATGTTTGCACTACTATCGAATCCTAGCTCTCTCTTTAATTTAAATAGCGTATACTATTATACTTTTCGGGTTGATTTTATAGAGGAGAAGTGAGGATCATATTAAGCTACCTGTTGTTGTTTAACTATACTATATTCATTTAGAATAAACAAGGCTGTTCAAGGCCATATTCCCTTTTCAGATGGCGCACATGCATTATGCCACTCTGTAGCACTTTCTTTGTATATGTCTTGAAGGGTGAAGAGGGAGAGAAGGAAGGCGCACAGAAATCGGTGTGAAGGTGATGTGTGGTAAGCCACCATGCGTGTCCTTGAACCCCCTTATTCTAAATAAAAATACTATATCAGAGAGTATAAAATAGAATAATCGCTAACGCAACAAACCTCTTCGTTTCGTCTCTTAAACAGCGCCACCATTTATTGAATTCACAGAAAATGCTTTGTCTCCTTCCGCTTCTCTATCTGCTGAACTTATCGTCAACTTAGATATTTTATGGTTAACTGTAGCATTTTCACACTAACGTCCAGTCATATGAAATCGTAAAATGCTTATAAGCTGAAGCTTTGGGGGAATTTTATTCATGCAGCTAATGTTTGTTTTGCAAAAGAACGGCATCAGATTACTAGCGTCATCCTCCGTGATCTAGAGGTAACATGCTAGCCTATGTTCGCAAGATCGCGGCCTCAAATCTTCCAGAGCGCGATGAATTTATTCCGGCGTAAAAATCCTTAGCATGGCTTACTTCGGAAGGGAAGTAATTCCTGAACCTCAGCAGTTAAAAGGCGGCCATAAATAAAGTCGTTTTAATTTAATTTCAGATAACTGGAATGCTCATTGTACAATGTATATACATTAGTTAAGCCGCTTATACTACGATTATCTCTCTCTCTCTCTTTCTCTCTGTATATATACACACATTAGTTCATCAATTTTACTCACAGTAACAACCGAATACAAAATTTTAAGACTTTGTCGAGTCTACTATTGGCCTTTAAGTTTCAATAAATCAGCCGATTTATATTGAAATATACCAAAGGTACTTCGTTTGCTTTGGTTTCTTATAGCAATCTCCTTTGCCTTGCTGCTATCAGACAGGTGGCGTTCAAATCGTTCATAAAATACTTAGCGTTCATATCACAAAATTCAGAGCTATCAATATTTGAATACAAATTAATACTAGCCTAAAATATTTTTGAACTAGAGCAAAGCCCCTTGTTAGGTCTAGGTTAGTGTGTCTAAATAAACAGGTTTTTCTGTGCTTAGGTGTTAATAATTTCCACTGGTTTCACCAAAGCATGCGAGCGAAGTGAGAAAGATATAACCAAGCGGTTATATCTTTCCTTGCCATGCATTTTTGTAAAATTTGCTTTTTTACTATTTAAAAAAGTCTCTTTACAGGGAAGATATGATGGGTTATACCAAGTTCAGACTTAAACAACTTGGCTCCTAGTTGTTACGCATAAAGTAATAAGGTTAGTTTCCTTTCTAAAAACTTTACCATCGTATATCTTTACTGCTAATGGATTCCAAAAGTAAGTTACTTCTAATAATTCCTGTTAATGCAATTCGTAGAATCAGCACCAGATATAATACAAAAATGTATTTATTTAATTGGAGGCTCTCAGTGAATGTAAATACTCATCATGCTTGGGCTGTCAAAATTTATAATAAAATTACACACTGACTAACACAGATGAGTAAGTGTGTGCTTAAAGAGACAGTAATAAAGTAAGAAGTGGAGGTAAATAGAGAAAAAATCTGAGCATTTAATACAATAGCGCCAGCAGAGCTCCTGCTGTTTATAATCAAAAGTTATATTAAAGTCAGTCTATAATTAAAGTCAGAAAAGAAAAGAAAACAGTTACAGAATACCACATGTCTGTGTTTACATGGATGATATATATACCTTGATTCTACAGTACTAGGCCCCACAAAAAAAATCTAATTCGCATTTTGATCACGTGTCGTAGGAACAGATGCGGTACACGTTCTTCAGTCACCGCGCTAATGTACTAAAGAGTGGGAGGTTCTGGAAGGTTTTAGGCAGTTAAAGGCTATCATTAACACGGCGGTTGGAAATAAAATTAACAAGGCTGCATTACAACTGGATTTGAACCAATTATAGTAATTAAACAAGCAAACAAACATAACCTCACAGGCACTATGAAAAAGTTGAATACCGCGAATGGTTTGCGTGAATGTCACAGGTAAGTTAAATCTAGGTCAAACCTGAAGGAAATTTAAAATATGTAAGCTGAAAGCGAGTCAATGTATTTCACCAGAGTACAGCGGTGTTATTAATGGGCACGTTTTATTTTCTCTATTATTTACCTGCAATAGGTTGAGAAAGTATACAATAGAACATATCACCGAAAAATACTGAGATTATAGAATACAAGTTCTTCTCTTCGCATAAATAGAACATTGTATACATGATTTCATTCTCTTTAAGCTTGTCAGTAATTATTTTAAGAGCGCCTGTTAACATGTTCATTTTATTACACTTTCTTGAAAATTACATATGAAATGTGAATTTCTAATAACATTGATAAAGTTGTATAAAGTATTATAAATAATTTCCAATTATGTGTTCTAAAATTATTAAGGTAAGAAATAAAACAGAAAAATACTGAGAAATTCAATACTATGCCGGCATCTTACCATGGTAACTCAGTGGTACAGCAACCGGCTCTAATGATAGGGGCCAGAGGAACAATACTCAAAAAGTTACACCAATTTTGGATAGATTATGGTTTGGATAAACGCCTACTGCATACAATAGCGATCATGGCAATCACAGGATCTATTCTCATCCTCAGAAATCATTTGTATTCGTTTTAATGCTGATGCTATGTAAATTCATTAAATTTGTTGTATGATTTTATAACTAATAATGTTGTGTTGTTATGTCAAGATGTGCTATTTGTATTAGATTTGAAGTTTATCATTTCTAATTTTATATGTTACCTGTACTTAGTTATACAATTTATTTTTATCATTGTAAATTGTTTTTTAAAAATGTAAATTGTGTAGTTATACTTTGGTTACATGGCAGCCTTCAACTGAGGAAAGAAATTAATAAAATAAAAGATAAAACTAAGACAGGAGCAGCAGAGATGTAAATTCTGAGGCGATCTGCTCACTTTACACTCCGAGATCAAATACAAAGTAATGCAGATAGAAACTTACTGAACATGTTCGATATTAATAGAAATAAATAAGCATATAGAAGTCTGATGTGTTATATTGAAATGACTTTCTCTACATCTCTGTAACAATAATTATTCCTAATAAGCTTATTCTGCTACTTCACGCTAATCGTGATAAATATTAGCAGAAAAGATCTTATTACTTAGTTCCTTATAAGTAGAAGGAAAATAAGGGAATATACTAGGCTAAACAGATAGTAAAATGTTTTAAAATGTGGTTGTTATGGGATTGAAATCCGTTTCTTTGCGTGGCTGGGAGCTGACAAGAGGTCTTCAGAGGTTGTTCCCAGAAAATTAAAGATATACATTTTATTTGTCGTGTAAATATCTTAAATACTCGTATAAAATATTTAAATCAAAATCAGTAGAGTCATTTTTAGAAAACCAAAATTTTCGAAACTTTTTTCCATGTAAAGGATAATTTAGGATGGAGGGATTTTCTTGAAAATCGTTGTGTCGCATCCTTGGAAAATACTGAACTTAAATATCAATGTTGAACTTTAACGGACGTTTCGTTTTTGAGTTATGACACACACACACGGACATTTTTTCTAAAAATGCTCTTTTTGAGATTCTGGTGGTACCAAAACATGCATTTCCGGTGGAATCTCGTTTTAGAATTTTTGGGTGCTATGTACATAGTACGTGTGGGAAAAGTAAAAAAAAAAGATCGAAGTGTTCCATTTACATTATCTCTCTACTAGAAACTTTGAGTTAAAAAGCTTATTCTTTTATTTAATTCATATTAATCTAGATAAACATTAGCAAACATGATCTTATTACTTGCTTCCTTCTAAGTAGATTGTAAATAAGGGATTACACTAGCTTAAAGCATATTTGGTTTCTGATTTAAAACACTTATAACTCTTCTCGTACGGGAACTTGTCAACTCCTGGCCATACAAAGAAACGGATATCAATCCCATAGCAACCATATTTTAAAGCATTTGGCTGTCTACTTATAAGGAACTAAGTAATAGGATCCTTTCCGCCAATGTACATCTCGATTAGCATGAAGTAGATAGGAAAAAAGCTTACTAAGAATAATTTGTTACAGTGATATAGAAAAAGTCATGTGAATGAAACTCATCAGGTTTTTAAAAATGCATTTTTCAAACAAGGGGCCTCAAAACATGTATTCCCGGTGAAACCTCGGTGTCGAGTTTTTGCTTGCAATATAATATCTTCTCTACACACTATGTACATAGTATGTGTAGAGAAAGTAAAAATTCTGTTTTATGAACATATTTTATGAATGGCTAATGATAAACTGGACCTGTAGATTTTAATGAGCTTCCAAGTATTTAGAACAAAGAGGTACTGGACGGTGACGAACAAGATAGGAATATAACTTTAATATTCATGTATATATATATATATATATATATATATATATATATATATATATATATATATGGAAGAGCCCTTAGAAGCCATAGTGTATAGAAAAGGTATAGCATTCCACCCAAAAATTCGATACTGAGATTATTACACGGTAATATATGTTTTTAGGGTCCCCTGTAACCAAAAAAAGCATTTTAGAAAAAGGTCCGTGTGTGTGGATCCATGTGTACGTGTGTCAGTGAATGCGATAACGCAAAAATGAAAAGTCGAAAAGATACCAAACTTGATATTTAAGTTTAGTATCTTTCAGGGATGTGACACTAGAGATTTTGAAAAAAATCCCCCCACCCCAAACTACCATTTACATGGAAAAATTTTAAAAAATATTGATTTTCTCAAAATGGCTCTAACGATTTTGATTAAAATGCCGTATATTTAAGATATTTACATGACAAATAAAATGTATATCTAGAATTTTCTGTGAATATCCTCTAAATACGTCTTTTTTCTGGACGAATTTTGTTGAATTTTGCATAACTCGTAAACCGTAAGAGATAGACAAAAACGTACTGCATAAAAATGTAGATATCGTTAAAACACACACTTTATATCACATATATATATATTTTTTTCATGAAATTGGCCATTTCTGAGATATTTCAAGTTATCTGTTTCAGATTTAAGGTACTTAAAATTTTCTCACACGGGAAGTTGTAAACTCCTAGCCATGCATAGAAACGGATTTAAACCATATGTTAAGCAGCTTTTAAAATATTTTACTACCGCTTTAACCTAGTGTTAGTCCTCATTTTCCTTCTATTTACAAAGATGTAAGTAATTAAGACAATTTCTGCTAATGTTTATATCGATTGTCATATAGTAGATAGAAGAATATGTTTTCTAACAATAATGTGTTGGAGTGATGTAGACAAAGTCATGTGAATGGAACACATCAGATTTTTGTTATTATAGCGGGATTTGTAAATCCTAAGATAAAAACAAGTAACATTATTGCTAGCATATTATAGTAAGTTACTATTTTAAACACATTATTAACAATTTTTTTCAGGATAGATCTATAAATGAATTAAAGAGGGGTAGACACAGTTGTAATATCGAAACCCAAATGAAGGTAATAACGATTTAAATATCAAATCCTGAATGAAAATAACACATTCAACAAGTTCTGACACTGAAAACATTGAGTATGGGACTGAATGAAGAACAGCTTTATGAAGCTGAAGTGTAAAAGTGATCTGTCATGAACAATCGAAGACGTTTGCTTCGACAAAAATATATGGATCTGGGAAAGGCCTTTAATTGTGTAAAAGGGTAAGACGATTTTTGAAGAAAATTAGATCTTCTTGGACGTTAAAGTAATTTGCTGTACGAAGGATTCAATTGAGTCAGAACGGACGAGAATATGATAGAAGGAAATGGAATAGAAAAATGTGTACCACCACCAAACTCATCCAACCTTACCCATCATGTCCTTGGTGAAGAACCTTTAGAGCAGAAACAAAGTATGTGAATGTGTACGTAGTATAAAGAAAAATAATACGCAAGATTGTTAAAGATATCGCACTGCTACGACATCTCTTAGGGATATTTAGTTAAAGATAAAACTGAAATGAGAACGGATGAAGATAAATGCTGCACTTCTCAAAGATTGATTGTATTTATCCGTAAAAAAGCAAATGTACAGAAGGTACACTTACAAATTCGATTTGAAGTACATGGGAAAGTGGACAGTTTTAAATACTAGCGTTAAATACTAAGTTTTTCTCAAGAAGGCAATGGCATAGAATGTCAATTTTATGTGCATCCTTGAACCAAGAAGCATGGAAGAAACTAGTGCCATATAGTGCGGAAACTAAGACATTACGATGAAGTGAAGAGAACAATTGAAACAGTATGTTATGAATATAAAGAATAATGGAACATCTTAATTGAATGCATGGAATAATTAATGAGGCTGTTTTAGAAACAATGAGAAAGGAAAAAAGGTAACTGAAATTTATCAAAAGGAGGAGACGAAAGTATAAGAAACAGCAAATGATATGTAATTTTTGATAAGGGATAAACAGGAAGAAAGCATTAATCAAGAGCGTTCGGGGCAGAAAAAGGCACTGGTTGAATGACAATCTTAAGCTAAATAATCGACTACAGAAGAAGAAATTAGGAGAAATAATTGAATTTGTTAAAACATTCAATGTGGTCCTACTCTTAGGCTTTAAATATTAATAACAATGAAAGTAATGTCATACATTACTTTTTATAATCATTATCGTTGTTATATTATTTTACCGCACTGTTACCTGCAAAATACAAACCTGGAAAGTTATTATGTATTTTGACAGTCTAGAAAAGCCCTAATGTAACTGCTGAAGATGGGGTTTCTTGTAGAAGCCTTATAGCATGGTGTGAGAAAAAATAAAGTGGTGCAAAGGGGTAGGCCGCCCTCGTTTTAATTAAGCCAAGATGGGGTTTCATTTATTTTCCCAATGCTCTTGGGACCCTTATCGATTCTTCAAAGCGGTTATTTCCAGATAAAAAAACGAGAGCGTCTTAACGTCGGTAGCACAGTGACAACAGGCGTACTCGAACAAAAAAGATCTGATGTGTTCCACGTGCTAAAATATCTGTATTAAAATGTTGTAACTTTTCACTATTTTGGATAAATACAAAAATATTGTAAAAATGCTCACAGACATACACAAGAGCGCAAGAACACGATCATGTTCTATTTTTTTTTTATTTGTGGTCTCAGAATATATATTTCCGACAAAATCCCAATATAAAATTTTTGGGTGAAAAACAATGCATATTCTACCCACTTGCATTCTATGAACATGGTAGGGAAAGTAAAAAGAAAAGGTAAAGAAAATCAAAGAATTATGCTTTATACGTTGGATCTGATGACATAATTTTTTCTGTCAGTTACATTATTGGTATCTAAAGATTCAAAAATGTTCCAGCCAATAAATTTTCTAGTTTGTAATTTAATTTTAATTCATTGTAAGATTTTGAAGTAAACTACCTAAAAAGAACAAGGCATGATACTTTCTAAATTATAAAATTCAATAAAGTTTATTTAAAAATTTATAAAATGTAATTATATGCAACAGATATGACGGATACATAGTTATTTAAAACCAAGAAGCGCTAACATTTTATCTTGTATTTCCTCAAACCATTGATACACTGCGATTAATTATGTTTTGCAAAATAATCTACTGCAATAATACCTTTAAACTTAGCAGTTAAACGTATAAACTAAAATTTTAAGCGAGTCATTAACTCGCTAAGAAATCGTGTCGATAGCCGCCGGTAACGTTAGCAATTCAACGCGAGAAATTTATGGGGTCATCTTGTAATACCTGCTTTGAAACACGCGGCAGGGCAAGCGGTATGTCTTTGTGTAAATGCGCTCAACAAAATGAGAGAAACAACTGCACAGAGAAAAACAAAGAAGGGGAAAGAGCAATATTTGTTTTGTGCTAACGAGTGTTGACTCTCCGTTTCATTCCAGCGTCAGAATTCTCCCTGTTTCAGCCCGTAACCTGTAGTGCAGTTGTGTTGTTTGTCAACTATCTTTAAATCAGGTTAACAACACTTAACACAGAGAAGCTATTACTGATTCCATTAATGATGTTTGATGTTAGGAGATATTATAGAAAAGAGCTCATCTTGTACTCTGGGTAGTGCCTACTGAATGGTAGGTACGAAAAACCTACCATCACTTATACATAGTTGGTGAAATATGTATATTACTCAAAATTTCCAGTAAATTTTTCGTTGAGTATACACGTTTTGAGGAATCCTTGACGTAATAAATTTAGAAAAGATCCCGTTTCTATTTTGGTGAGCAGTATAACATAAAACTAAGAATCTACTAAATATAAAGCTTACTCTGTATGCCCAATGAAATTTTAATGAATACATGTATGTATATATAAGAAAAAAGAAACAGAAAAAATTAAAGACTCCTTATATGAGAAGTGTATATGTTTAAACCGGTGTTTTCCAACACTTAAGGGCAAGAGGGTTCTTTAGTAGTAGGTACGATTGTAGGCCGCGCATTAATATAACACCCATATTTGTGAAATTCTACAAAAAAAGCAGAGGTATCCTGATGAATAATACACATAGTTTAAATCAAAATCAGGTTTGAATTTTAAATTAATTTAAATGCTTAAAATGCAGTTCTACAAATAAGTAAAATATAAAGTTAAAATATACACTCTTACACCCAGAACAATGCATTTTGGAAAAGTCGTCCTCCATGATCTGTATCTAACATGCCAACTTCTGATTTCGGGGTTCAAATCCGGCAGAGGGCGATAGATTTTTTGGGGGTGTAAAAATATTTATGACTTCCTTCGGAATGGAAGTAAAACGTTGGTCCCGCATCGTAGATTTACTGAACGTAGAAAAAAAAAAAAAAAAAAAAAGAACTCAAGCCGGTGATGGGGCCCAATATAGAATGTGGTGCTGAAAATAAGTAGCAATTAAAGAGTGTCCATAAATAAAATCAATTTAATGTTTTGGAAAAAGCTATCGGGTGTGTCAGTTTATTTCGAAATAATATTTTGAAAAATGGGTGAAGGAGATAATCAAATAGATATACAATGTAGTCTGCGTATAAGGATAATTCAGAAAAGATAATAGGAGTACTGTAATCGATCAGCTATATCTATGAAAGGCGTTCAGTAAGTTCTTAGAAAAAGAAAGAAAAACAAATTATTTTTGGTAAATTTTTCATGTTTCAACATAATCTCCTTTTAGCACGATACACTTTTCCCAGAGTTAATCCAAATGTTTTAAGCCTTCCAAAAAGTAGAATTTCGGAAGGTCCTCAAAATAGGTATCTGTTTGGGATATGACCTATTCTTTATACGCAAATCGTTTTCTGTCGGGCTACTTTTTCAAGGTTGTTAGTAAAAAATGTCACTGGAACCTAATCTGGTGAGTACAGTGGATGTTGTGGTAATTCATACCTTAAATTTACAATTTTCGCCATCGAAACTGCGCAGGTGTGCGGTCTTGAGTTTTGTTGGAGCAGAATCGCTTTCTTTGCCAATAGGACATTTTTTCCCTTGATTTCTCCGTTCATTTGGTGCAGTCACGATGCATAATACTCTCCACTTATCGTCATTCAATTCTGCAAGTAATGAATGTAGATGCATCCAAAAAACCGAAGGCATCACCTTATCCACAGATTTCACCATCTTTGCCTTCTTCGGAGTCGGTTCGCCTTTAAAAAAACCACTGTTTCGACTGTACATTTGTGTCTGGAGTGCAGTGTAGTGTACACATGTTTCATTCACAATTATGTATCAGGATTGCGACGGAAAAGTGCCAAACCAGCTTCCGAATCGATCACACGAATGCGTTTATTATCCATTGAGAGCAAATGCTGCACCTATTTCGCCGAGAGCATTGTCAGACCTAATTTTTGGTGCAAAATTGAGAACACTGTACCTTGTGATAAGCATGTGGCCCCTACTATTTCGCGAAGTTTAATTTGTTGATCACTCAAAAGCATATCCTGGATTTTGTCAATAATTTCGGGGGAACTCACTTTTACTGGACCTCCGGAACAATGTTCATCACTTGTGGATGTACGACCACGTTTAAATTTATTTATCAAATTGCATATTTTTGCAAACGTAGGAGCAGATATGCCTTGAAGTTCATCCAACTTTGCTTATATCTATTTCGGTGTTAAGCCTTTTAAATAGAAGTGTTTAATCATCGCAGGAATCTCATTTTTTCCCATCTTTCTAAATAACCACAGGAGGGTTGATTCAATTGTCTATGGCAACGAAACCACGTGATAGATCTAGATAATACTTTAACTACCATTCAGTAAGTGGCGACAGTTACTAAATACAAACTTTATTCGATGCTAGAGTGCAATTTCTTAGATTTTCCAAGGATTTATTGAACGAATATTCATCACCAGCACTGTTGCTGTTGACTGAAAAGATGTGCAAGGAAGAATCCGGAAGTCCGCTTCTGATTTTTAAGGAAGTATGTAATAATAAAAAAAAAAAAAAACTCTTTTGCAAACACTGAGGCCATTTTTAGTTCAATTTGTTTTAATTGTGGACTTTTTGTCCGGATTGCAGCTCGAAAATTTGTGTTTGCTTTTCTTTTTTGGACTGTAGGAACACATCGGCTGTAGTTCAAATTGAAATCGTTCCCGATAGTGGCACCAGGAGGACTCATTCAAAGTTGTAAACTAATTTTTAATGATCTACAATTTCCTTGAATTATGTGTCCAATTCTTCAACGATATTTTGAAAGTGTGAACTGAAATCAGAAATATGCGTAATTTTCAGGTATTTTTGCCGCCGCTAATGTTAGATAGAAAGGGTAACGTATCAATTTATTGATTGAACTTGTATAAATGATTTTCTAAATCCATATACCATTCACATCATATATGACAGAAGCTGGTTTCTTCCTTGAAGTCTTAGGTTTAAGGCGCAAAGGTGATTTGTCATGTCTGTTAGAAAATCGAACTGCTTTAAAATTATGGAATTTGAACTTCTTGTTTTTCTGTGCTATCATATATCAGGGATTTTCTTGCGAATAGCAACAACAAAAATGTTTCCGATACTCTTCTGAACTCTGCTACCTTACATGGTTGTACAGCAGCATATTCTGCCTCAATTTTAGCAAAAAGTAGTTTAGTTCATATGCAAAAGGGCTTGAATTTCACCTCTTAACATAAAATAATTTTACTTACTAGTTTGAAAACCTTCACATAACGCTTGTTGATGAATAAGACAGTGGATCTTATGCATTAGGACGTATTCATTTAACAGTTCCGACATACCTGTGTTTTCTACTGTCATACTGGCACTCCATCTGTCACATTGGCTAAACATTTACTGTAGCCCACAACTATCAACTTTTTTCCACACAATCATAAATGTTCCTGGCTCTGTTGCAGCTTGAAAAAACAGACATAAACTATCTTCTTTTACCTGTTGAATCTTCAAAAGAGGTGCGTGCTTCTGACTGTTACATGCTTTCAAAAAGTAACAGCAAGACATTTATTATTTCTTTAACCAATTTAATCAGCGATTTTTCTACTAATTCTCTATGACTCCTCTCTGTAGAATTTGGTTGGAAAGTTGTGCAGATCCAAATTTCTGAGGCATTTTAGTATCGCTAAAAGCCTTTGCCATTTCCATATCGCACTTTTTATACAGACTCTCTTTAATAAAAGGTTTCTTTTGCGGAGGGGGGGGGGGGGGGCTTTACATGTTCAAACGATACTGCGTAGGAGACTTCAGAGAAGATGACTGATTTTGTAACACTTTAATAAGCAAAGCTGTTTGTTGTTTTAATTTATTTTTGAAGTCCACAAACAATCCTTATTGGATGGGCTTCAGTTGAATTCATAAAAAATTACGTTGAAAGTACACCCAAGATCTGAGCTGGAAATTAAACAACAATAGCAATGCTCCCATTAACCAGCAGTAACTTCACAACAGTATTGTAGGTAGAGGGAGCCTCCTACTCTGCGAGGGACATAACCTTACTCTTTTAAGTGTTATTTTCCAACCCCACCAAGAGGAAGTGTGCTGTTGCCAAAGTATTTGCTTTCCTTAGTATGTTTCTGTAAAGCTATTAAACATAGACCAAAAATATTCGTAAACCATTTTATTCTACTCGTGCAGATATCTGTATACCTTTGACTTCGCTAACTGGTAAAGATAAGATATATTTCCGGTGAAATCTCGGTATCGAATTTTTTGGTAGAGTGCAATACCTTCTCAATACACTATGTACATAGTACGTGTAGAGAAAGTAAAAATCTGATGTGTTCCATTCATATGACTTTCTCTATATCTCTGCAACAAATTATTGTTAAAAAGCTTATGCTTCTATATATTTCATACTAATCGAGCAAAAATCAGCAGAATTATTTGCTTTCTTGTAAGTAGAAGCGAAATAAGGGAGTACTATTGGTTAAAGTGATAGTCAAAAGTGGTTGTTATGTGACTGAAGTTTCTTTGTCTGTATGAACTGGAATTGTTAAATTCCTGTATGAGAAAAGTACGTTCTTTTAAAGCTGAAACCAAAAAACAAGGATTATCTAAAAAACGATCAACTCCACGAAAAAAATGTATATAAAAGAAATTGTGTACTTTAAGCTGCTCTACATTTTTTGTGTTGTAAGTTTTTGTCCATCTCTTATGGTTTAGCAGTTATGCAAAATTCCGTAAAATTCGTCCGGAATAAAGTAGTCTTCAGAGGCGATTCCCAGAAAATTCCAGATATACATTTTATTTCTCGTGCAAATATCTTTAATATACGAAATTTTAATCAAAATTGTCAGAGCCATTTTTGAGAAAATCAAAATTATCGAAAAAACTTCCATGTAAAGGTTAGTTGGGGGTGGGGGTATTTTCTTGAAAATCTTCGTGTCGCATCCTTGGAAGATATCAAATTTAAATACCAAGCTTGGTATTTAACGGTGTTTTCGTTTTTGAGCTATGCTGTCCACAGACACACACACACACACACACGCACACACACACGGATCTTTTTGTAAAAATGTTTTGTTTTTTTTTTGGATTCAGGGGGACCAAAAACATGTATTTCCAGTGAAATGTCGGTATCGAATTTTTGGGTGGAATGCAATACCTTCTCTATACACTATGCACATAGCACGTGTAGAGAAAGTAAAAAACGGGCACTTCCGTATTAGAAAAGTATAAGTACTTCATAATTGAAACCAATAACAAGGAATACCTGAAAATGGTAGGCTGCAGGAAAAAAATGTATATGACATAACCTGTGTATTTTAACAAAATCTACATTTTACGTATAGTAAGTTTTTGTCTAACTCTTACGGTTTATTATTAGTTATGCCAAATTAAGCAAAATTCAACCAGAATAAACAGGTCTTTGGAAGGTATTCACAGAAATTTCAACATATACATTTTATTTATGACAGAACTGGCTTTAATATGTGGTATTTTAATCGAATCGTTGAAGGCAATTTTTTTAATAAAAACAAAATTTTCGGAAATGTTTCATGTAAAGGGTAGTTAGTAGGGGAGAATTTTCCTGAAAACCTTTGTGTCGCATCCTTGGAAGGTACCAAACCTAAATACCAAGTTTGGAATTTAACCGTCTTATCCTTTTTTAGCTATGCTGTCCACAGACACACACAAGGACCTGTTTCTGAAAATGCTTTTCTTGGGTTCAGGAGGTCCCAAAGCATGTATTTCCAGTGAAATCTCGACATCGAATTTTTGGGATGAAAGCAATACTTCTCTATCCCTATCTACATTGTACATGGGGGGCTAGAGAAAGTAAAAATGTTTCTTTTGGATACAACGAACCCTAAAATGTATATTTCCGGTGAAATCTCGGTATCGAACTTTAGGGTGGAATGCAATACCTTCTCTATACACTATGTACATAGTACGTGAAGAGAAGGTAAAATGGACCGAATGTGCTGGCCTTAAAATGTTCTTTTATTTCCATGTAATGCAAGATTAAGTATTGAACAATTCAAATCATTAATAACGGATGTCTCCAAAATGGCTTACGTTGCAAAATAGTAATTTAAAATACTGTGTTTTAAACAGATCTGAGCTTTTGTGTAATACGTTTTGTCTAACAATTAGTTTTTACCAGTTAAAGATTACACAGAACTCATTCCGAATCCATAAGACTGCACAGGTGTAGCCAGTCAAGAGATATATTTTGTTTTTCACGAAAACTTATTTAATATTCAATACTTTAATGAAATTCCTTGAGCCAGTTTTGAGAACATAGAAAATTTCAAAACATTTTCCATTAAACAGTATTTTGGAGACGTATCTTTGGAATATACTGAGCTTAAATTTCAAGATCAATATTCATCCAACTTTTCACTTTTTGACCTATACTGTTCACACACAGTCATACATACACACAACCAAAGCGACACGCAGACATTTTTTCTAAAAAATCTTTCTTCGATTCAGGGTGTCTCAAAATGTGCACTTCCGTTAAAATCTCGGGACAGAATTTTGGCTGCAATACAACTATTTCTCTAGTTAAGCAGTAAGGAAAGTAAAACGGATTTTGAAAGGTCCGCGAAAGAGTGAGAGAGAGTGCGTGCGTGTGTGTGTGTGTGTATGTGTGTGTGTGTAAACAACATAACTCGAAAACGAAAATCGGATACGTACCAAACTTAGTATTTAAGTTGAAACCTTCTAAAGACGCGACACTAAGATTCGAAATTAAATCTGCCCAATACAAACAGTACTTGTACAGTTTATATAAGAAAATGTTCATAATTCAGATGTCTTTTACTCTCTCAAATAATGACTATTACGAATTTGATTAAAATCATAATAGTTAAACATGACGTTTTTATATGACAATAGTTTTCTGAAAGTGATATCTTCAATCGGAAGGAATATTTATAATTTTTATGTGAACAAACCTTAGGTAGGGGAAAAGTATTGTACAAAAATGTAGAACTCGAAATAAATGTTTTGTGGCATCAGCTATTTCTTATAGATTATTATCGATTTGAAATGTCTAATACATATTTCTTAAAACACTGTCGTTGCTTTTCTGTCACAGAAAAAGTGTGTATGAAAATTCAACACCAGAATATTACAAATGTAACCAATCTCCACAGAATATTACTTTCTCTGCACGTATTATGCACATAGTGTATAGAGAAAGTATTCTATTGTACCCAAAAATTCGATATTGAGATTTCACCGCAAATACATGTTTTGGTTCCCCTGGTTCCAAAAAAAAAAAAGCATTTTTGAAAAAAAGTCCGTGAGTGTGTGTGCGTGTGTGTAAGTTTGTGTGTGCGTGTGTGTGTGTGTGTATGTCTGTGGGCAGCATAGCTCAAAAAGGAAAAGACTGTTAAATACCAAACTTGATATTTAAGTTGGTATCTTCCTAGAATGCGACACGCAGATTTTCAAGAAAATCCTCCCACCCCGAGCTAACCTTTTATGGAAAAAATTTCGAAAATTTTGATTTTCTCAAAAATGGCTGTAACGATTTTCATATATATAAATATATATATACATATATATATACATACCAAATAAAATTTGTATCTTGAATTTTCTGGAAATAGCCTCTAAAGATTTTTTTTGAATTTGACATTACTGATAAACCGTAAGAGATAGACAAAAGCTTACTATACAAAAATTTAGGTCACGATAAAGAAAATTATGCCATACCATCTTTTTCGTGGATTTGGCCGTTTTTGAGCTATTCCTTGTTATTTATTTCAGTTTTAAAATACTTAAAACTTTTCTCATACGGGAAATTGTCAACGCCTGACCACGCAAGAAACGGATTTCATTTCCATGGCAACCACATTTTAAAACATTTGACTGTCAGTTTAGCCTAATGCATTCCCTTATTTCCCTTCTTATAAATGAACTAAGCTATAAGACCATTTCTGCTAGTATTCTAGCCCTAAATATATAGAAGAATAAGCTTATTAACAATAATTTGTTACAGAGATGTAGAGAAAGTTGTGTAAATGTAGCACATCAGCTTTTTTGTTGTTGCATTGTTAATAAAATAGCAATACAAAAATATCAGTGCGTAAATTGATTCACTACCAATGCAAAAAAATATAATTTTCCGTTCATGCTACTCATCAAACGATTAATTTCATGCACTTGCTTATTTGTGTATTTTGCATTTCGGTCTGTAATAACAACTTTCCAAGTTGGTCATTAAGAGCTCTGGAAATACTGATCGAGGTTTCAGAACCAGGTGCAATAAATACGACTATAAACACTATGATTTTGTTATTCAGGCCACTCAGCCCCGCAAAATGTCGAGGTCAATGCAGTTACGTCAGACGGAACTGTTAACCACATATTATTTCATATGCAGTTTATATGTATGATCGGTAGATGGCTTGAGCTGTGCCCAAGATCGGGAGAAAAACTAGGCCGAGGTTCACTCCATCACTCTCGCCTGCTGACAGCGATCGTACCTTCAGGCAACTCAAAGTAAATAAATGCATTGTAGATCAGGTTAAACTCAAGGACGTCTTAAGGTCAAGCACGCTGGAGGTGGCTACTGAAAACAAATGCTTAACGGCCGGTAGACAACCTTAAAACTCAAACAAAAAGAGTATAAATATGTATTTGTGGCATGCAGATATTCTTTTTATGATAATTAAATTCTAATTTGTTTTATGACGTAACAGTCTGTATGTGTGGTCTGTATAGCACAGCCGTTAATGATCTCATGCCCTGCATTCGACAGAAGTATCAAGGACGACACTTGTATTATTAATAGAGCCCGAAAGTATATAAATATTAAAAATAATTCTGATGTGTTCCATTCACATGACTTTCTCTACGTCTCTCCAACAAATTATTGTTAAAAAGCTTATGTTTCTATATACTTCATACTAATCGAGAAAAAATTAGCAGGAATGGTCTTATCATTTATTTCCTGTAAATAGAAGCGAAATAAAGGAGTACCATAGGTTAAAGTGATAGTCAAAAGCTATTTGTTATGTGAATGGAGTTCTATCGTTTGTATGGACAGAAGTTGACAAGTTCCTTTATGAACACATATTAGGTGAATGGAATACATCAGATTTTTCTCTTCGTGATTAACAAGTAATACACAAAAAGCATCTGTTCTATCAGTTGAAAAACATGGGCACCGAAATCACGCACATAAGTGTGAAGTTTACTACTCAAAATTGTAGTTACACAATGTTATGTCTGCTTTCAAATGATAGCAATGGACCATCACTAGTCGTCATAATGAGCCCTAAAATGTCAGCTGACCCAATTGCCCCATATTTGACGTTCGTAGATGTCTATTCGTGCGTGAAAAAAGTTGCAGAACTCATCGGGGCTATTTCAAGTGGAGACCTAGCCAGAACAACCTTATTTTATCTCTCGCAATAAGCACGACCCGTCTATCGGCAGGTAAAGCGAAGATCACTCTCATCAAATCTCCACTGTCGGGTTCTAATATGAAATAGCCCCTCTGCAACTGTGAACTGTAGAACTCACTTTCATGGAGCAGTTAGCAAGCATTAAAATAAAAGAGATGGTCAGATTCCAACAGTCGAAGTATGTCCAAGTGGTGTTCATCGTCTAGGCTTTCTTAAGTTTAATAAACATTGGAAATGAATTGAAAAACCTTAAACATATTTTTAAAATGGCAAACACTGGCATTTAGAATTTAAATAACCAAGCATGCTTTAAAATGCAAAACAGACAAAATAAAAACTGGTTGTATTGATGAGCTATTGCATCACCTCAATAGGTCGATAACAATTGCACATAAATCTATTGCGCCCCGTGGAAAGCTTGGCAATTTGATGTAATAATGTATAAATTGATTTGTGAATGGATTATTTAGATTCATATTGCTACATTAATATATGTAAATATTGATAGTGAAATAAACATTAATTCATTTATTTGTTAATTCATTTATTTACTAATTCATCAAAGAATATAACAGTGAAAAAATCTGATGTGTTCCATGCACATGACTTTCTCTACATCAGTGTAACAAATTGTTGTTAAAAAGCTTATGCTTCTATTTACTTCATGCTAATCAAGAAAACATTAGCAGAAATAGTTTTATTACTTGCTACCTTATAAGTAGAAACAAAATAAGGGAAACCATAGGTTAAACTGATAGCCAAAATCTGGTTCTATGTGACTGTAGTTCCTTTGTTCGTATGGATAGAAGTTGACAAATTCCTGTATGAGAAAAGTATAAGTATTTCAAAGCTGAAACCAAAAACAAGGAATACCTTAAAAACGATCACCTCCACGAAAAAAATGTATATAACATAACTTGTGTGTTTTAATGTGCTCTACATTTTCTGTGGAGTTAGTTTTTTATCCATCTCTTACGGTTTAGGAGATATGCAAAATTCCGTAAAATTCATCAGAATAAAGTAGTCTGCAGAATTCAAGATATACATTCTATTTGTCATGTAAATATCTGTAATATACGATATTTTAATCAAAAATCGTTAGAGCCATTTTTGAGAAAATCAAAACTTTCGAAAATTTTACATGTAAAAGGTAATTGTGGTCATTTTCTTGAAAATCTTCGTGTCGCATCCTTGGAAGATACCAAACCTAAATACCAAATTTGGTTTTTAACGGACTTTTCGTTTTTGAGCTATGCTGTCCACAGACACACACACACACGCACACACACGCACCTTTTTGTAAAAATGCTTTTTGTGGGGGGATTCTGGGAGAGCCAAAACATGTATTGCCGGTGAAATGTCGGTATCGAATTTTTGGTTGGAATACAATACCTTCTCTATATACTATGTACATAGTTCGTATAGAGAAAGTAAAAATGAAATTGACAGAAACAGACTTATACAATAATAATGTGTTTCAAGTTGAACTATGCTTTGTAACAATTCTCTAAGTATAGCACAAGATGGAAATACAATAAATGACATTTTGCTATTTCTTTAATCACTGATTTCAGGATATTTCTTCCAATACGAATTGGTAGTGATCTATCCCTTTGTACATATTAGAAAACATGTATGTTGGCTTCCAGTTTGAGTACTTCTTTTGTTTGCTAAGCTTTCTTTGTTTAAGTGATTGGGGAATGTTTAATTAACCGGAAAATTCAATGATGTAATTGTCTTTCTTGAATGGAAAAATGAAATTAAAGGTGGCATGATATAACGAATGGACGATAATATAATAAGCAAATATATCTTAAATTACATACCAGAAGGTTATATAGATGTTGGCTGTCCTTAAGATAGATGGGTGTATTTTGTTTGAGACGGAGTAGGCATAAAGACTACTATATTGAAGTTGATGATGGTGATGATTGTGAGGATGATGATTTTCGGTCTAACAATTTCGACATTTTTACATAACTCTCTCAAAATCATACCTGATTCTGTTTGTACAGAAAACATCTACGTTACAACCACTTATTGGCGAGAGCTAAGTTATCATGTACCAAACATGCTCAGTCTTTGGGTTGCTATGTGTTGCGTTTAACTTTTATGCCTATATTTTAAAGGGTAGTCTTCCTCAAATTAAACTCAGGAGAGAAATTACTACGCTCGGAAATATGTACTGTCGATTTACTGCCCAAAGTAAAGCGAACAATTTTATTAACGTAATATATTTAAATATGAATAAGGTGTGTTAAGGAAATTTAATCAGAATGGTTTCCAGCACCTTCTAGTCTGACATCAGCTAATGTCAGCGGGTGTCAGTTATTGTTAGAGTATCTCTTTATTTGTTATAATTTTCTATCTGTCTTTCAATGGGTTGTGCAAAACATGATAAATATCACTACAACTCACGTGGTACTTATCCAGCCAATGCTAGCAACCTACCAGCATATTTTTGAAAGCATTTAGTTTTTCGTCTGTCATAATGAAATACTCTCAGTTCAAGAGGGATGATTTATCATCTGACGTTCAACATCTCACTGCCTCCTGCCATCCTGCTTGTGGATTAATAAGACACTTCCCCTTTGGAATGAGCTTTAGGGGCAGCGTGCATTGGGAATGCGTCTTGTAGCACTATTTTAGATTCTCCTCTCCCCATATTTTTTTTTTTCAGCGAGTTCCCTTCTGAATGAAATCCTTTCTGGAAGGCAGGATCCACGGATAATTTATCCAGGCGGCTCTAAGAATGTGGAGGGCACGGGTTTACGCATTTTGGAGAACAGAGAATACAAGCCGGCAAAAGCTGGTTGTTAGTAATAAAAACATAATGCAGATTGAATAAAGAGGCATGAGATAATTCAGAGTAGAGTAGTAATATTTTTAATTATTAGTGATACGTAAGAGTGTTTGTTTAAAGATGGTTTATTTGTTTAGCAATCTCTCCATAATTTTCCTTTGTTCTTTCAGTACCGAAAAATATATTGCCCTGCTTTGTTTGTTCTAAAACTCTTAATGTTCCTAACAGCTTTTCAAAATGTAACACTAAATAGAATAAAGCTGTTTCATATCCTCTTAATGTATCCTTCTGTGTCGTGAGAGAGTTGTTTCGAAAGTGTTGTGTTCAATTTTTTAAAATTAAGTATTTTATTTAAAAATTGGGTAAGGCTTTTCCCGATGATAAAACTTAACGCTCCATATATTAAAAATAACTGACAGCTCTATAAATCTCAAACTGAGCTTAAGAAGTTTTTTTCATTTTCATGGATAAATATTTGGTTGAATACTGACAAAATTAGTTTTATACATGTTAATATTAATAAGAGAGTTATTCACTTTTAGTGTTAATTAAAATTTTAAAAAATATATACAGATTAATTACCTGATTACACTTACTTGTATGTCATATATTTGAATAAGTATGAACAATTGCCTTCAGAATTAGCATGTGTGAAAATTAATGATAATTTCTGTTCCTTGAAGTTTTAAAAGTGGAGCTTATTTTTGCTTTAAAACGCAATTTATTGTTTAAAATTAAATATTGTTAAACATAAATAACCAATAAAGAATTTAATGACCAATGATTTTCACACTTTGGCGTGGCGATAGCGTATCTTCTTCACACTCAAGCAGTCCCAAGTTCGAATCTCGGTTAGAGTGAGTGTTTTTCTTTCGGAATTTCCCCTTATTCTATGAACGAATGTTGTATAACTTTAAGCTCTATTGACACCGGGCTCATTTAATCCATATTCTTCGTCCGATATTACTTGGTCAAAGAAAGTTAAAATCTCAAGGGGAAAAATATCACCCAAATGGGCTTGTTTATTGCCAGTTAAGCAATACAATCAAAATAGTTTCAACATTTTCAAATGATTTAGGTTCACAAATACAACATGTTTTCCCCTTTTGGTAATGAGTTATATACCTCTTTTTATGAATTATAAGTATGATTTTATTAAAGTATAGTTTGAATACTCTTAAGAGTCCTAAACATTAAAAGAAAAACATCTGATGTGTTGCATTCTCATGAATTTTATATTCACATTCTAGTAACTATTCTTAAAAAGCCTGTTGTTCTCTCTGCTTTCACTATGTACAACGTTTATATAACTTTGTTTGTGCCAGTTTTCAAAAAAAATCATAAATAAAGAAACGCTTTCTATTTGAGTATGGTTTGGGGTGAAAATCTTTATATGGCATCCATACAAGAGGCTAAACTGAATCCCATGTTTGTAATTTAACCGAAATTTCGTTACTTAGTTTTATTGGTCCCCCCCCCCTCTCTCTCTCTCTCTCTCTTGTTCTCTCTCTTTCTTTATCTCTTCCTATCTTTTTGTCTCACTCACTCTCACACTCGCACATATACACACACACACACACGGACCTTGTTCTACACTGATTTAGAATTTTGAAGTTATAGAATTAAGGTACTGATAAGTACATAAACTTCCTCCTGTTTCCTTGACTATAGGCATTTCTTTACGAGTGATCCTTAGGTTCGGGTTCAAACACGATCAGCCTGTGATTTTAAGTGTGTTAAAAAAGAAAAGCCCTATGTCAGACAAACATACTATATAATACAACTATCCGCCTGCGGTGCCATTAGTAGTTAAAGCGGGCGTTAAACACTACCAAAAAAAAAAAAAATAATACAACTATGGCGGGAGGACGAAATTCTGGTACACCGGCGACGCTGATATGATCCTGACAATTGAGGGCGTCATTAATAAACCAAATATTTAAATTAGATGTTGGAAATGGGCTGATCCACAATCGCTATAAACCTTTTCTGGTCCATAGTTCATTTGCTCCTCAACAAGGATCTGACCTCTGGCGCTGACTTGTTAATGTTGGGGATATGCAAGTCCTCCGTATGAAGATTGTAAGCCGGAGAAGAACAGCTAGGAATAAAGGAATTATCTTTTTTCAAACACAAATTATTCATTTTTCAACATAGTCTGCTTTAAGGGATGTGCACTTCTCCAACGTTTCTGCCATTTTTAACGTCTTCAGAAATAAGAATATGCCTCTGCAAAATATGGCGCCGTGTCGACGATTACACGATTTTGTTCCCGTGAGTCATTTCTTCAGAAATGGCATGCATCCAGGCCGGGCGAATATTGGAAATAACGGCAGCAATTCAGAATGTACTTGATTAAATTTTGTGGTGACAACTCTGGATGTCCGTGCTTATGCGTTCTCGTGGTGAAACCACTCTTTCTTCTTCGTCAATGAGACCGTCTCTCCTTCAACTTCTTGCCGCCGAATCGGACTAATACCTCCTGTAGTACTGTCAAGAAATCGTTTTTTTCTTTTTCTAAGAAGCATCCAATAAAAAGTGAGCATGAGTTTTCCAACCGAAGGAATCGTCTTTATATTCTTTGGCGCTACCCATTAATTTGTATTTGTATTTTAGGGGTATAATAATATTATGACAGTGAAGTATTCTACAATGGTTTACACGTTCGCCTTGGTATATGAGTAATCGAATTTGGAAACCTTGGAATGCGTAAACAACGAAGTGCAGCGCGACGGAAACAGGAAAATTCGGAACGAGATACGCCCGGTATACTGAGGTTCATCTAAAAGCGTCCAATATTTCAAGAAGTTTCTAGAAAGTTTTCTGACGTCATTTTCTGGCTATAAAAGAAGGAAGAACTACAAAAGTGTTGTGAATTGACTGAGTCGTGAATGACCAAGTTTTAGCGCGAGCTGTGGATGGCGTTTTGCGGTAAACTGTTTACAAGTCGAAACATTGAGTGAATTTATAATCAGATAAATAATTATCCTTATTTAGTTGAAGTTAAGTAAGAAGCAAATTAATGGATTTAATTGTTTTCTTCACAAAGCCATGTGTAAGAAGGAGTTGGATAGCATAGTCAGACTGAAACATTCAATGCCATAGTCGGGATTTGAACCACGGATTTCCCGGTCTCTAGGAATGCATCATTTTCAGCAATAAACCTAAGACTTATTTCAAAACAATGTTTGAATCAATAAAGGCATGTGCTATATTATTATATTATTAATATTATTATTACTACTATTATCTTGCATCTACTGTAAATTAGGTTAATTAAATTAAAGTTCTTATTTAGAGGAAGCGAATAAATAATGGAATGCTGAACGGATTTTAGAATGGAATATCCAAATTGATCATATTTTATGCTTGAGGAAAATAGGAAAATAGTTAAAACTCAAATTCAACATTTATTACATTTATTTATTAACTGAAAGAGAGCTAAAATTGTTTCGATTAAAACTTTTGATAAGATGAAAAGCATAACATTAAATAAAAATTAATAAGTAGCAATAAGAATATATTTATAAATCTATCGTAGGTCACTGATATGGTTTAATATTGACATTATAATAAAGCCACGAACACATGGAAGAAAACATTAACAATGACTTTAATTAACAATTTAGATTATTTAATAATCACCCTCCAAGGTGTAGTGCTTGCCATGCCTCTAACGTCCAAGGTTGCGGTTTGGCAGAGGGCGATAGATTTTTTTCGCACTAAAAATTACTTCCTTTTTTTTGTATTTCTTTTTCTTTTTCCTCTTTTTTCCCTTTTTCCCAGTTTCCTAAATTTCCTTTGTTTTACAGGGATTTTTTTTTTTGCGTGCACATTCACAAACACACAAACACCCATGCCCAAGGCGGGACTCAAACCCAGATCCCCTGTCCTTCGGAAGGGAAGTACAGATGTCTAATGATTCTTTGCACGTAAAAGAACCCTATATCATGAAAGAAAAGGCTCTATGACGCTTTTTAGCCGGTATACTCCGACGATATTCAGATTACCCAGATGCTTACACCTCATGAAATATTGCATCATCAATAGGATTAATGATTTCATTTATTGCAGCTGTCATATTCATTCTTATTTTATGAGAAAGCATAATTTCTATGTCTAAATATGTTATTTTTCACCTCAGTAACTTGTATTTCGTCCTATATTCTATAGCCACTGAGATGATCCTTCATCACAATGTGCACATAGTGGCTGGTTCACAGCAAACTCAAATGAACATTAATGGATTTAATTAGCATTAATTGCATAATTATAAGCATTAAGATTTTTAAAGTTAACTATTTATAATTTCTAGAGATATAGCAAGAAAATTAAAAGAAGAATACAAGAATGAAGCCTAAAATAAATGTGGAAAAAACTATATGATGAAGTGAGTTATAGTTTTCAAAGAAAATGGAACATAATAAAATAATGTAACAGATAAAATATTCAGAAATAAAAAATCACTAATGATGACTGTGTTGATTACATTAAAACTAAAATTAGATATATTCTTCTTAAACAAATATCAATAGTAAGAAGAGTGAATGGAATCTTGCGGCTAAAATAACAAAAAATAAACTTGCAAAAATATGTAGTCCAGAATATGATAACTTATGGAGCAGAAGTGTGAATATTAAAATCCGAATTGAAATCTAATCGATGTAATTGGGCGTCAATGGCCAAGTGGTCAGAAAGCCGCTCTTCATTTTGAAAGAGGCTAAAGCCCATCCAAGAATGTCGAAGAAGAAGAAGAAAATTAAGAACAAGAAAATCAAATTTCCACCTTTCACAGAGGGTATTTCTAGACGGTCTGGCTTCTATTAAAGACTAGATAATGCGTGAAACGAAGAAACAAAAGAACAAACGGAATATAAAGTTCTTATTATGAATTACTTTCGGTATTATAGCGATGTTCGCAGAATGAAGAAGAATAGTCTAGCAAGACAGTTGCTGGAATACATCTTAGAAGGAAAAAGAAGGAGAAGAACAGTTGGAAGGAATTATTAAACACAAAGGATTGGTAGGACACCAGCAGGATAGAGCAGAATAGAGGAAGAAATTTTGATCGCAAAAATGGTTAACCATAATCAAAGGGATGTTTATTATTATTATCATTACTATTATTATTATTATTAAAGTTTGCTACTTGAACGGTATGATTAGCTCATTCTCCACATTATTTTTAAAGCAATGTGAATGCATCATTCTCTGTGCGGAAGTAGAAGTCATCGCAGTGCATCCACAAAGTTGCAACTCAGATTTGTTTTTTGTAGTATTTAACGACCGCTTTTACTATTTGTGGCACCGCAGCCGCTGACAATGGTGATACATGGAATGAAGATGGAGCACCGATGGAATGCAATGGCGGGGGAAACCGGAGATCCCGAAGAAAACCCACCCCGGCGCTGTTTTGTACACCACAAATCTCACATGCGGTCACTTGAGATCGAACCCAGCCGGGTCTAGGTGAGAGGCGAGTGGTCTAACCACTCAACTAGATATATGCAGTATTTCAAGGTACTTTGAAACATCGTTGGAGACATTCTACAACAATATGTTATGAAAAATATGTGTTTTCTTGAATATAAAATATTTAACCCAACAGACCTCTTAACGCTTAAAGATTATTCTGGCTGAAATTCCTCATAACGGAACTACGCGCGGTCGAACATGTCGATGTCCCATATGTCTTATATAAACAGGTTAACATGAACCTTTGTTAACAAAATTGATAAACTTCTTCAAAAATTTGTCCACATTGAAAAAAAGCTGCTTTTTCAGCTTAGAGCGAATAGGACCAGGAAGAAGGGAACATTATCGCAGCATTCATTTCTGTAGAAAACAAAAAAAAAAAAAAAAAACACAGACATAGAATTCTGCAAAAGAACATATTTGATAACACGGAATTAAGTAAAAAACAAAACATATATAAAATATAAATATAAAATGCTAAGGTTTCAGCTTTCGTTATTGAGGTGGTTTTCAAATTTTGAGATGGTCTGTTGAATTTAATACCTATGAATTAATACTACTGAAACGGTTTAAATAAAAGGCGGCATGAGTAAGGTATGAACAGCAAAATAAAAGATTGTAAGTTTTTTAATTTTATCAATAAATATAACACAATTTACAAAGATGTTTTTTCTTCTTCTTTTTTCTTTCTTTCTTTCTTGATCTTGAAGGATATACGGCTGAACAAACATTACTAATTTAAAATCCGATTTGTCATTTAAACAAAGTGATAAAATGAACGCTGCTACACCATTACATTGCGTCTTTATAATTAGCAAATAAAGATGAAACATATACCTTGGGGCAGTCTTATGCCCATGCTAAACTATTGACGAGAGCATGTTGATTTTATTCGCAGTAGTAAAGAAATATTTTAAGTAAGCCTAAAAGTGTGCATACAGTCTTGTTTTTATGAGCATGAAAATATATTCATGAACATTATTAGCATAAGCGTTTGTTAACGGTGTTTATCAATAAACTAATTGTGGACTCACCTCTCGTGAAACAGTTACGTTTGACTTAATGTAAAAACAGTTTATTCCCATTCCTCAAAAGCATGCCTAAAACATCTACGTGTATTGCGTATACAATGTGTTTGCATTTCAGTAGTTCTCACACAGAAAACAGTTGATTAGGTTCCCTAACCAATTTTGGACATTGTAAAACTATTGAAATAGGCAAAAGTGTTAGTGTGAGTGGGTTATGAAATCAAGCTAAGGCAGATAGAGATTGGGCAATAGTTTCACAAATGTAAGCAGAAAATTGGCAACATTGGAAGAGAACTCTCCCCTCAGGGGTTGACAATACCCACCCCTCCGGAAAGTTATCTCATTTAGACCTCCAAAAATGACATCATCCCCCAAAAGTGGGTGGAAGAATATACGCTTCTAACGGTGCAAAAGCAACATCCCTATTTTTCGTACATCTGGCTAAGGAACAACCATGGGCTTTCATTTACAAATTCAACATGGCGTCACCCTTTGTGCCATTGCGTGAAGGTAGACGACCTCGTTACAACCACAATCCCCCAATCGATTTCGGCACATGCCAAAACGGTTGCTAGCATTAGTTCCATTAAAATCTCCTCTGCGTTTTGATTCCAAAATACACCTCCAATGTTATGAAAACATATGCCAAAAGAAAGTAGATGAAAAGTGTCACAAATTAATAAATTTATAGCACCTTAACAAATAGAAAGTGTATAACATATATCTACAGAATAAAAGTAAATTTAGGATGCTTCAAGAAACGAGAAAATTCGCCAAAGGATTCATCAGAAAAGACCCTAAAGCAGCTCGGAATAAATGTATAAGTGAATTAGAACAATGTCCATAGAGGAAAGCTAACTGGATACTACCAAATTAGAAGCACAAATACATCGGAGAAAGCTAAGTCAATGTCTAAATTTGATGAGCGAAAAAAAGCATTAATCATTATAAAAATATAGGGAGTAACAAAGAATCAAATATAATAGAATTGCAGAATTAAAATGTTAATAAATCAATTGAAGTACACTCTAAAAATTTTAAGGAAAGATACTCTTAAATAGTTGAAAATCACGGAAAGCAACTGGAGACGATATACTGAATACAAACTGATAAAATATAGTGATATATTGGAGTTGATAAATTCGGTACTTAAATAAGAAATGTTGGAACAATTGCTTAATTTCTGGCTCGATTTTAATAAAAATTGAAAAAGAAAATCGAAAAAGCTTCTAAAATGCTAGTGTAAAAGGTAAAATATAAACATATTTAGTAAAAATAACAGATTTTGAAAAAACCCCAATTGTCTAATTGAAAAGCAGCAAAATAGTCTAAGAAAGAGAAGATCATATATAATGTTTTTTTTTTTTTTGCCAAACAGATAAAATAACAAAGGGTAAAAAAGAGAATTAGAAACGCTATTGTATATTTAAAAAAAATAAACTTACAATGGAATGAAAAGGAAGGTATCCATTGCTTCGTTGCTCATTGTATTTTCCGAAAATCGTACTTATTTTATAGGAATTCTCTCCAAAACGAAATTACTTGTGGTCAAATCATGTAAATCATTCAAGAGCACAATAAAACTCATCAACCTTCAATTAATTGAAATGCAGGGTTTATTATTGAAATAAGTCTAATTTAGTTTAACCACTGCATATATTTGGTTCCATTCTGTGCAAGCTTTTAAAATGTATTTGCAATCATAATAACACATCGAACATTAGCGACATTTTATCCATAAAACACTGCTATTCACATGATTTTCTTTACTTCTATGTAACAAATTATTCTTAAAAAGCTTATACCTCAGTCTACTTCATAATAATCGAGATAACTGTTAGTAGCAATAGTTCTTGTTCATAATTTAATGTATTCCATTCACATGATGTCCTCTAGCTATTCGGTAAACAAAAGTTTTATTAAAAACATTAACCTGTTATCTACATCATGCTTATCAAAATGAACATAAGCAGAACTAGTCTTACTGCTAGCTTCCTTATAAAAAGAACGGAAATATGAAAATGCACAGGCTAAATCCTTTAAAAGCCAGTCACTATGTGAGACAATTGAAATTATAATCCCTTTGTTTGCCAGGAATAAACAAACGGAGAACAAAGATATCTTCCCGTTTGAGACAAGTTTAACTCTGTAAAAAAATGTGTGTCCATTAATGAGATCTATATTTTTTGTGTAGTAACTTTTTGTATATCTCTTTCGGTTTGCCAGTTATATATAAGTCATCCAATATGAAGAGGTCTTCAGAGGCTATTCTTAGAAAATTCAAGATATGCATTTCGTTTGTCAAAAATATACCTTATACGTAAGGTATTTTAATGAAAATCGTTACAATAATTTTAGAGCAAATCAAAATTTTCGCAAAATGTTCCATTTAAAGGGTAGTTTGGGGTGGGTTATTTTCTTGAAAATCTTCGAGTCGCATCCTTGGAAGATTCTGAATTTAAATACCAAGTTTGGTATTTAGCGGCCTTTTCGTTTTTGAGTTATGCTGTCCACAGATAGATACACACACATAGTGGACAAAGCGGCGCTGGGCGGGTTTTATCCGGGTTCTCCGGCTTGCCCCGCCATAGCATTCCACCGGTGCTCCATCTTCATTTATGTATCATCAGCGTCACCGCCAGCGGTGCCAAAGTAATTAAAGCGGACATTAAACACTACCAAAAAAAATCACACACACATGCGCGCGCGGACCTTTATCTAAATATCTGATGTGTTCCATTCACATAACATTCTCTTCATCTTGTAACAAATTATTGTTAAAAAGTTTATTCTTCTACATATTTTATGATAATCAAAATAAACATTAGCAACATTAGCATAAATTATCCTTATTAATTGGTTCCTTGTAAGTAGAAGGGCAAAAATGTAATGTGTTCCATTCACATGATTTCCTCCAGCTGTTCGGTAAAGAAACCATTTATTCAAAACATTAAGCTGATATCTATATCATGCTAATCAAGATAAACATAAGCAGAATTGGTCTTATTACAAATTCCTTGTAAGTAGAAGGGAAATATCAAAATGCGCGAGCTAAAGCGATAGTCTCGTCCTAAAAAAGCCGGTCACAATGTGAAACAATTGAATTCCAATATCTTTGCTTGCCAAAAATAAACAAACGAGAAACAAGAAGATAAATGTCTTCTCGTTTGAGAAAAGCTTAGGTGGCTGAAAATAAAAACTAATAATCCGGAATATCTCGAAATTGATTACCTCTAAAAAAAATTATGACATAAAGTGCATGTTTTAATGATATCTACATTTTTACACTTAAGTTTTTGTATATCTTTTATAGTTTGCCAGTTACATAAAAGTCATTCAGAATGAAGAGGTCTTCAGAGTCTCTTCCCAGAAAATTCATGATATACATTTCGTTTGTCTTAAAAATATTTTAAACATAAGGGGTTTAAATCAAAATCGTTAGAGCCATTTTTGAGAAAATGAAAATTTTCGAAAAAGTTTCCATGTAAAGGGTAGTTGGGGTGTGGGGATTTTCTTGAAAACCTTCGTGTCGTATCCTTGGAAGATTTTTAATTTAAATACCAAGTTTGATATTTAACGGTCTTTTCGTTTTAGAGCTATGCTGTCCACAGACACACACACACACACGAGCCTTTTTCTAAAAATGCTTTTTTTAATTCAGGGGAACCCAAAATATGTATTTCCGGTGAAATTTGGTATCGAATTTTTGGGTGCATTGTAATATATTTTCTATACAGTATGTAGTACATGTAGGCAAAGTAAAAAAAAAACATAGAAAAATGTTCGTGTACGACCGTATATCTAGCAGCAGTATAACTCAAAAACGAAAAGCTTGTTAAATACTAACATATTCTCAATCAAAATCTCGGACCAGGACTGCTAAGAGAGAGAGAGAGGGGGGAAGTCACTCAGCTGTGACTATACTTGCCCTGAATTTCCAGCTGCATTGCATATTGCAGGCAGACTCGCTGCTGTTTTTGGGGTGCACCCCAGCAGAAACATCTGATCTAACCGGTGAAAGATTTTACAATGGTTCTACGACTTTGGTGAATTAAATATATAGCGCATCTGCGAACACCTGAAAGCGAAAAGTAAACCAAAAGCATTCACATGACTCTCTCTATATTTCTGTAACAAATTATTGTTAAAAAGTTTCTTTTTCTATCTATGTGGTGTTAATCGAAATAAACATTCGCAAAAATGGTCTTATGAGTAGAATGGAGTACGCTAGGTAAAGCGATAGTCAAATCATTTAAAGGCTGGTTGCTATGTGATTGAAATTCATATCTATGCAAGGCCAGGAGTAGATACATTTCTGTATCAGAAATGTGTTAGATATTTTATAATTGAAACCAATAACAAGGAATATCTCGGAAATATTCAAATCCAAAAAAAAAAAAAAAAAAAAAAAACGTATATAACATAAATTGGGTATTTTTGTGTGGTAAGGTTTAGTCCATCCTTCACACTTTAACAGTTATGCAAAATTCATCCTGAATGAAGAGGTCTTCTGAGGCCATTCTCAGAAAATTCAGGATGTACATTTTATTTATTATGAACATATATTTAATACTTTAAATAAATTATTTAGAGCAATCTTTGAGAAAATAAAATATTTTCAATGTAAAGGGTAGTTTGGGGCGAGGGAAATTTCCTGAAATCCTCGTGTTGTATCCTTGGAATATACTAAGCTTAAATTCTAACTTTTTGCTTAAATTTTACGTTTTTGAATTAGCATGCTCACAGACGCATGGACACACACACGCTCACTCTTCTTTTTTATTTGGATACAAGGAATCCCAAAACGTGTATTTCCGGTGAAATTTCTGTATGGGAGTTTTGGGTGAAGTACACTAAGCGAAGAAACTAAAAACGGCTAAGCAATGCTGAATGCAAGCTGATTAGTTTATACGAAAGCTTGTCATATCAATACATTGTAGGCTCCCTAAATTACTCAACAGGATGATTAAGACGAGACGGTATAAAGAAATCACCAGGAAGATGCCGAAATTATAACAGTTATGCATTAATGGAATTTTATATAACGTATTTAACTTTCAGTTCGAGTTATTTCCAATTTATTTCTTAATTGTAATCGGATGTCACGGGTGAAAATGCTGTGTAATGAACAACATTTCTTGTAAATTATTATATGGTGATGATAATAATGAATTTATATGCATGTGATAAACTATCACTGTATTCTAACGGAGTTAAGTTTAGCAAAGAGAGAAAGTGTGCAAATACACATTATGACATTATTAAGTCTTGTTAAGCCTTGTCCAGTGTTTACAAATGTTTTTATTTTCAATATTTGGCGATTTATCTTATACACTCTTGAATACTTAAACAATTTATATCTGTTCTATCCATCTAACATATCAAGAAAGTTTATTTGTATGTTAACAAATTTGTTCAACAGTATATCAGATTTTCTGTTTGTTTTGTCTGCATAGAACGTTTTAATGAGGACTTCATAGGTAATCTGCCTTGTCATGTTCATAAAATTCTCCATGCTTTCGGCCTTGGTGCTCTATAGCCTTTTTCAGGAAGTGGAGAAGTAACGTAACGAGCAGATGGCAGGCTGAGGGCAGCCCGGTGGTGGGTTAATCGTGTTCCTATTCTTTAAAAAGAATTTAACCACGTACTGACGGGAATGTAGGGTTTGCAGGATGGCGGGTGAGAATGCGGTTGGGGAGTGACAGGAGGAGGCAAGTTTTGCTCCTCAACGGTTGCCAGTAATAGTGAAACGGCCCTTGTGCATCGCTGGTGTAATGATTTAGCAAAAATGGGACGGGAATGTGGACTTTACAGGATGACGGGTGAAAATGAGGGTGTAGAGTGACAGGAGGAGGCAAGTTTTGCTCCTCAACGGTTGCCGGTTATGATACAACGGCCCTTGTGTACCGCTGGTGTAATGATTTTTTTTTCAAAAATGTTTATTTTGGGGTTGTAAAATTTTGATGCCCAAGCAACTCTTGAAGGATTGTAAGGAGCTTAGCCATAGCAGCTGTTGGAGGTGCTCCTTCGTTACCGGGGATGCCCGCAAGTAATGCGTGGCAGCAGGTATCGCCTGAAGCGGCGGTTTCTGAGATCTCTTGGGGATCTAATGAGGGCGCTCCGATGAAATGGTAACCATTCGTTGAATTTTGTTGCCCGACGCCAAATCTCGTCTTCCAGGTATGGCAGACCAGAGGCTTCGTGCAGGAGACTCGTAGGAAAACCAAGAGGCACAGAATAGATGGCCCGAAGGCATCTGCAACGCAACAAGCAGATGGTATGCCGAGGGCAGCCCAATGGTGGGTTAGTCGTGTTCATTTTCTTTAAGAAGAATTTAACCATCTGCTGACGGGAATGTGGTGTTTGCAGGATGGCGGGTGAGATATGGGTTGGGGAGTGACAGGAGGAGGCAAGTTGCTCCTCAACGGTTGCCAGTATTGGTGCAATGGTCCTTGTGCACCGCTGGTACACACAAGCAGTTGGCAGGCTGAGGGCAGCCCGAGGAGTGTTAGACGTGTCCCTATTCTTTGAGAGAACTTAACCACGTTCTGACGGGATTGTGGGGTTTGCAGGATGAGAATAGGGTTGTGGAGTGACAGGAGGGGGCAGCTTTTGCTCCTCAACGCTGGTAGACCAGACCAATGGGGTTCAGGCATCCCCTGATTGGTCCGGCTAGCGCCTGCTGGCCGAGTTGGTGTGTGCCAATGGTAGGGAAGTGTTTCCTTATTGGGTCAGTATGTGGTTTTGGTCCTTAATTTTCTTAGATGTCATCCACGTGTTCTCCAACGATGTTGTCCATGCCATGCTCAGCCGTAGGCCGTTGTCCCTGTTGAAGTTGTTTGGCTCTAGTTTAATTTCAATCGCCTCTTTAACCAAGCTATCAAAACATCTGTCACTGCGATGTAACACTGTGACATAGTCGAATAAAATTCTATGGAGTTCTTGCAAGCTGTATTCTGCCACAACTGATTTGTCTGGTTGGATGAGTGTGACATTGCGTTTGTGTTCAGCACATCTGTCTGTAATGGCGCAGCCCGTCTGTCCAATATATGATTCCTCGCATTCGCATGGAGTTTTGTAGATACCGGGAGATTAAAGTTCAAGGTTGTCCTTGACCGGTCTAAAAATTGTCTGATACTTTTAGGTGGTATGAATATGATCTTAATATCATGTTTTTAAGTGTTTGTGTTATTTTGTTCGATAATATGCTAAATAAGGGAATGAAGACTCTTCTTTCTCTTTCTTTCTTCTTCTGGTTTGTGGTTGTCTGAAGATTGAGTTCTACGCCTCATGACCTTTTGCTGTGCACGGTGAATTTCTCTATTTGTGTAACCATTCTTTTTAAATAATCTTTTTAGACGATTCATTTCTTGGGATATGCTATCTTTGTTTGCAATATCGTAAGCACGGTGAGACAAGGGACGGTCTTCTTTTAGGCTGGATGGTGGTGACTATGTGCATTTAGGTGGTGGTCCGTATGTGTAGCTTTTCTGTGAACTTTATGTCCGAGTGTACCGGTTGCTTTTTGTATACATAAATGTCTAAAAATGGAAGGCCACCTTGTTCTTCAGTTTCTATGGTAAACTGTATGTTTTGATAAAGACTTGAGATGTTCAAGAAAAATGTGAAGAGTGTATATGCCATGTGGCCAAATAACAAAGGTGTCATCACCGTACCGGTAGAACGATTTGACTTGAGCGCTGTGGTCTGAAGGGCATTGTGTTCAAAGTATTCCATGTAAAAATTAGCAACTGCGGGGGAAAGAGGTGAATCCATGGCTATTCCATCAGTTTGCTCATAAAATTCTTCGCCGTGCATAAAATAAGTCGAAGTGAGCACGCATTCAAAGAGTCTAATAATATCCTTTGGAAAGTGTGAGGATAACAGCTGCAATGTGTCTTGTAGGGGAACTCTAGTGAAAAGCGAGATCACGTCGAAACTCACTAACAAGTCTCCGGGATCCAGTTTCAGGTACTGAACAATTTTTACAAACATATAACTCGGTAAAGGTGAAAATCAGTTTGAAAACAATCTGATGTTTTCCATTCACATAACTTTCTATACATCTCTCTAAGTTTTTTAACAAATTATTTTAAAATGCTTATTCATCAATCTACTTCTAACATTAGCAGAAATGGACTTTCTTCCTTTTAAGTAGAAGGGGAAGAAGGGGATCGCTAGGCTAATGCGATTGTCAAATCTTTTATTAGCCGGTTGCCACGTGGTTCAAATACGCGTCTCTGCATGGGCAGAATTTTAAATATTTTAGTATGGGAAAAATTCTAAGTATTTTAAATCGGAAACCAAAAAACAAGGAATATCTCGGAAACTATTAGCTCCACGAAAAAATGTTTATGACAGAAATTATATGTTTTAACAAGATTTACATTTCTTGTGTAGTAAATTCTTGTCTATCTCTTGCAGTTTACCACTTATCAGCAAAATGCATAAAAAACAAAGAGGACTCAGAGTTTATTCTGATAAAGTTCAAGATATAAATTTTATTTGTCATGTAAATATCTTTAAGATACGGTATTTTATTCAAAATTGTTAGAGCCATTTTTAAGAAAAATTAATATTTTCGATTTTTTTTTCTATCTTAAGGTTAGTTTAGAGTGGGACCCCTGTTAAATACCAAAATTGGTATTTAAGTTTAGTATCTTCTAAGGATGCGACACGAAGATCTTCAAGAAAATCCCCCACCCCAACTACCCTTTACATGGAACTTTTTTCGAAAATGTTGATATTTTAAAAAATGTCTCTAACGATTTTGATTAAATTGTCAAATATTAAAGTTATTTACCTGACAAATAAAAGTATATCTTCAATTTTCTGGGAATAGCCTCTGAAGACTGCTTAATTCTGGATGAATTTTTCGGAATTTTGCATAACTGCTAAACCATAAGAGATGGACATAAACTTAAAACACAAAAAATGTAGAGCACATGAAAACACACAATTTACGTCATATCATTTTTTTCGTGGAGTTGATCGTTTTTACATATTCCTTGTTTTTGGTTTCAGCTTTGATAAACTTATACTTTTCTCTTAGATGAATTTGTCAACTCCTGTCCATACAGACAAGGGGACTTCAGTCACATAGCAACCAGCTTTTGATTATCAGTTTAGCCTATAGTACTCCCTTATTTCTGTTCTACTTACAAGGAAGCAAGTAATAAGACTATTTCTGTTATTTTTTCTCGATTAAAATTAAGTAAGTAGAAGCATAAACGGTTAACAATAATTTATTCCAGAGGTGTAGAGAAAGTCATGTGAAAGGAACACATCAGATATTTATAAAACCCCATTCTTGGATACGGGGATCTTAAAACGTTGTTTTTTTCCTGTGAAATATGGTATAGAATTTTTGTGTGAAATATATACCATGCCCATGTACTTAGTACTATGTAGAGAATGTAAAATATAAGTACCTATATCAAAATATTTTTAAAAGTTATTAAAATTATGTTATTCGATATTACAATTTTTATATCTTTGAATATTGTCAAGCATAACTAGAACAAATACTCCGTAATTATATAAAGAAAAGTCAATAAAGCTTTGAATTAATACTATAACATTAAAGCAGCTGAAAAAATTACAGACCATGAACGAATAAAAAGGGCATAACCATTAAACTATGAGATCCAGAAATTAAATACAATCTAGGTAATACATGTTAATTTTCCCACGTGGCAGCTACAAATTGGATTTCTAATATTAGGAGTTCAGAGATTATGGTAAATTGATTTTCTCTGTAGTATGCTGATAGGCATGTCCCCTTCCAAATCCTGAGGACCTAAGTTCGATTCCGGCCGGAAGATACGAATTATTGTTCAGCAGGATTAATCCCCAGAGTCTGAAAGTATGATTGAGCGCGTACATGTGTGTGTGAAATTAATAATAAATAGAAAACCGAAAATAAACAGATGCAAAGTATAACCTGATAGTAAAGTGAGTGAATAACATTGCCGATAAACTCTTATTTCAAAGGAAGAGTTAAACGTGGTATACACATTTGGAAAAAATGTACGCAGAATGTTAAATTTCAGGTATTGATATTTATGTTGCAATTTTGCGAAACAGTCGCTGATGGTTTTAAAAAGCTGTCAATATCCATTATATTTCACTTTTTTTTAAAGAAGAGCTGCAAGAAGCAGTATATACATTGCAGAAACTATGCTAGAATTATAATTTCAAAATTTCGACAAATAAAACAAACACAATGACCTTCGAAGGTAAACACACTGTTAGAACCAAAATAGTAGTTAATCACATTATATTAGAGTAAGTCACGAGTTTTAAGTATTTAGGAACACATATAAGTTATAAATATGAAAATGCTTTTAGTAATAAATGTCCATGTTTCAACAAATGTGTGGCACAATAAACAGAAATCTCAAAACTAAAATCCAGAAAAAACACAAATGAAGTTTTATAAAGTAATTGCAGTACCTGTTTTTCTTTAGGGAACTGAAACATGCACATTAAATAAAGCTGACAAAAGGAAAATACACGTTGCTGAGATGAAATTCCTAAGAGCAGTAAAAGGATACATTCTTAGATAAAACCTCAAATGAAAAAATCAGAGAAGAGTTGGAAATAATGAAAGAAAAATCACAAACTATAGAAATGAATAGAAATAGGATGTTGACAGGATGTCATCAAGTAAGATCCCAAGAAGAGCAATGTACTACAGACCTAAAGGAAGAATACATCCGGAAATACCACTTTGCCTAATCCCTGAGTGAAGATGATATTTTTTATAAAATAAACGTGTCAATAAATGTTAATCAATTTGTAGTCCTTTATGCTGATATTTTATAAGGGTGATGAATGAGTTATATGATACTCAAATTAGCCCGGGTTCCTTGAAGCCTAAAATACCCCACATTAGTTTTTCTCAGGGTAAGCGAAAACCACGGGAAAAGACTTAGCCTGTGAAACATTCTTACCGAGATTCTAACTTAGGACCTTTTGAGTGTGAGGCAGACACCCAGAACACCTAGAACATTATATCTAAACTTATTTCAATCAAGTGTGGCGATAATTTTGTTTAATCTCCTCTACCTGCAAAAAATCTCTAGTCCATAGTCAGTGAGGTTGGCGAATTTGTTTAATGCATACGGACAAAGTCATACTAATAGGCACTACTCAGCAGTGAATGCGCCTACTGTATTCCCCCCCCCCTTTTTATTTTGTATTTTTTAAATACAGTTCCGGAGAGCTGTCGGGACTCCGGCGCTCTATTCCTTTTTCTGATTCCTCTGTTTTTCCTTTTTCCCTAAATTTCCCTTTGGTTTACCGTTTTTCTGTTTTTGACAAATAATCCCCAAGGCGGGACTCGAACCCTCGATCCCCTGCGCCACGAAGCACCAAAGCGAGGCCCTTTAGCGAGCGCGTCCATGGGGACCGGCACCCCATGCCAAACAAAATTGCTTATTACTGTTGTTATTATTATTATTATTATTATTATTATTATAATATTGCATTTATTTTTCCCGTATCATCTAGGATGAGACGTTATCTTCTTTTTAAGCGCGACATTCTGTTTTCGACTGCGTTTTTTATTTACTTGTCGCATCACAGCCACGGAAGATTCAGCGTCAGCTGTACATAATAATATTCTCAAATCTCTTCTTATAGCAGTACAAGAATATCTGGCTCTGACGTCATATTTCTGTTTCCACTGACAACACTGCTTTAGGATTTAATTTCTTTCTGTGCTTACAAGCTTGTGCTGTATGAGAAACTGCTGAGATCTTCCGCTTTGCTGAGCAGAATTCATTTCTTGTAATGGATACTGAAGTAGCTTATACTCTACCAAATTATATTCCCTGATGTTATTGTCGTCTGAAACCTTTAACTAAAACAAGTTTTATAATTATTATAAAAAGAGAAAGTTTATATGTGATGGGGGGTTATCCTAATACCCACTCAACTTCTTTCCACGTTTGGGCATAAATTAATTTTCAGTTCCAGTTTGTAAAAGGTTTGCAAGAACAACACCTGAATAGAGGTTGTTGAAGTGAATATAAGAAATCTGCGAAGGAGGCTTTGATTTTCCTTTGAGAATATTATTAGGTAGAAAGTAGTTAATTGTTACTCCAGAGTTAATGCACATTAAACCAACTGCAAAACAGTGAAAATTCATTCCAATCAATACAGTAGTTTATTATCATTTAGTCATTCAGAAAACAGCTTAAAATCTTATATGTTATACCAGGCGTTACCAACTCGCTTGATTTTGTGGCAAAGCAAATAAGCTTTCCGAGTGGGTAAACCAACCAAGCGAGATGCCTCCGCGGTAAGGTGCGAAACTTGCATTCGACCTTACTGATCCATGGGGTTTTTAGAGGTTCGGGGTTCGGGTAAACAGCGAATGCGTCGGAGGTTTCTTTCATCCCCTGAAATTCCTGTCCCGTCATTTCGTTTCATTTTTCTTTCAATCAGGTCTTTCCAAATAGAATTGTCGATGATTGTGCTGTGGCCGAGGTGATGACACCCCGCTTTGTGACTGCTGTTCTCTCCGCTGGGGTGGCGTGGCGGTTGTCTGTCGGCGCAGGGAAGGGCCGAAGTCGAAACCTTTGTGGGCTGACGGCTGCCGGGCGGAACCTAGCGGGGGGATGAAGAACTACCAATATTGTATAGGGCTCACTTCGACCGCGTGCTTGCTCCGCACATCTGATTGATGTCTCCCTTCATCCCGAGCTTCCAACCAGAGGTCTGTCATACAGCAGTGACAGAGTGCTCAGTGTGGAATCCCCCTCCACAGTAATCCAGTCCAGAGGAGTGAATACATTAGTGACAGCAGAGATGTCTCTAAAGTGTTTCGTGTGTCAGCTTATAATGTCGGGAACTGAACACAATCCCATATGCAAGCCATCGACTCCTATGTCCATACCTTTCTTATTTATAGAAAGGTTAAGTGTTAAGTTTTCGGCAAAGCTATGCATTCAGAAAATTACATTTGTGGCGCAATTACGCAACGCATGAAAATGAGTACGACAGGTTACAAGGAGAAGAACGTCTGTTTTATATTGTGTTCCATTCCAATTACCAAGGTGGCCTTTATATTCACTACCACATATAATTATTTTAAAACGTTTTCGTTACAAATTAATTCTGGTACTATAGGTCATACAATGATATCACAGTGGTACTACCCAAGTAAAGAGTCTTTTGCTTTATTGTATTAATATTATAGTGATTTTCATTATTTTTGCATTTATATATGATATAACTTCCGATTACCACCAAAACCATAAAAATATATATTTGTCCATAAACGAAGTATAAATACTAACGCAAGAGACAAAACAGGGCAATTTTATTGTTTCAGTAATCATGGTGAATAGGTGAATTAGCATATGAAAAGTGGGTACATATTTCAAACGCAAAATATTCATACTGCCTGAGCACTAAAGAAATTATCTGTTCTTGCTTTCCGCGCAGTTGGCCTCTGAGTGCACACTAGACGATTCGTAGAAGCAACAAGAAAAATTGCTCTCTTTGCTATACTCAAAGGTCAACCAACTGATCCAGGTGGCTGAGGTGTTTCGTCTTAAGACTGGCATTAGGGATATCCTGGGATCGATTCCCGCGGCCAACCTCTCTGACATGTAGGCTTTTTCGGGGATTTCCCAGGACACTAGTAAATGACTGGGGAGGTTTCTTCATTCCCCCGATCTTCCTGTCCCTTCATTTTATTTACATTTCACCCACTAACAGGGTTGTAAGTGTCGGCGAAGACACTTGTGTGACGTCCTTCCTTGACCTTGGAAGCCCTTTTTTTAAACCCAGGGAGTTCGGTCAGACCTAAGGCGCAGTGTCCTAGCGCTCCCCACGTCGATCGGATTCGGCCACCCGTTGATATTATTCTCATCTCAGACCCTCCTGGTGCCTGACGTCCAATAAGCCAATACATGTAGTGTGGAATTCCCTCCAGTATCACACACACACAGAGTGATGTGGTAATATCTGTGTTACATTCACATAGCTTTCTTTACCTATTATACTAAAAGATATTCTTATAAAAGCTTGATCTGCCATCCATTTCATGCAAATCTAGTAAACATTAGCAGAAATAGTTTTATTATATATTTCCTTGTTGGTTGAAGGTGAACATGGGTAACTAAAACTATAGTCAAATCTTTTAAAAGCTTCTCGTCATTTGATCAAATTGAAATTAAGTTCTCCATGTGTGGCTAAAAGTTAAAAATAAAAGTAAAAATAAATGAGGACAACCTATATGAGACAAGTACAATTATTGGAAAATTTAAACTATTAACAAAGTATATCTCAGAATTGGTTAACTTCAAAAAACAAAGAAAAACAATATGTATGACATAAATTGTGTGTTATAACAATATCTGAATTTTTGTGTAGTAAGCTTTTGTCTAAATGTTACGTTTACCAGCTATGCTAAAGTCATCCAGAATGAAGAGGTCTACAGACGCAATTCCTAGAAAATTCAAGGTATACCTTCCACTTTTCATGACGCTATCTTATAATATGGTATTTTATAACAAAATGTTAGAGTCCTTTTTGAAAAAAATAAACATTTGCGAAAATGTTCCATGTAAAGAGGAGATGAGGTAAGGCGGATTTTTTTGAAAATCTTCCTACCGCATCCTCGAAAGATACTAGGTATAGTATTTTACCAACTCTTCGTTTTTAGCTATACTGTTCATAGATGCACACACATATATACCCACAAACTGTTTTCTAAGAAATTTTTTTTTTACTCAGAGAGACTCAAAACATACAATTCCGGTGGACCCTCGGTAACGAATTTTTTGGTGGTATACTCTACCTTCCCTACATAGTACGCACATAATAGAGATCATAATAAAGGTTGAACCTTTATAAGATACGATATGACAGCAAACTCTTTTAATAAACCTTTTGTAGGAAAGTTTTGCTATTATTTTCACTATATGTTGGTCCACTACTGCTACCATCATACCAGTAAAGAATATCATATCCAGTCTAATATCAGTCTAATGATGTAATTGACACCTGAGAAATATTTTTTCTCAATGATTACAAACTATGTACCATTTTCAAAACGTTTAATTTGCTGACTGCCGGTTTCTCCCCTGCGTCATTCACGCTAGGGATTTCTATATTGAAGAAGTGAGGCTTTAGGGTTAATTCACAACTGACAAAACAATCATACCAAACATCAGACACTATCTTTGCCTAAAATATACAATGAAGTTAAATGCCCTGAAGAAACATGATATCAGAACTAAGCTATTAGCTCTAAAACGGGCAACTTCATGATGACTTGATGAAATACATTAAGCAAAAGAATTAAATTGTGTTAAAGAACGTGCAAGCCGAAAGACAATGAAAAATCGCAGAAGTTTGACAGAATATCAACCAAATGGAATATTAAAAGCCTATGTTTTCCATTCACATCACTTATCTCCACATCTCTGTGATAAATATTGTTGAAAAGCTTATTCTTATATCCCGTTCATGATAATCCATATAAACAGTAGCAGAAATGTTTTTATGATTTCCCTTCTTATAGAAGATAAATAAGGAAATACACTAGGCTAAATCGATAGTAAAATCCTTTAAAAAACTGATTGAAATTCGTTTCTTGTCATGATCAGGAGTTGACAAAATTTTCTATAAGAAAAGTAAAACTATTTTAAAACTGAAACCAATAAAAAGGAAAGTCTTATAAATGATCAACTCCACGAAAAAATGTGTATTACATAAATTGTGTGATTTTTAAACGATATATAGATTTTCTCTGAGGTAAGGCTTTGTCTTTCTCATACAGTTTACTAGTTATACAAAAGTCATCCAAAATTAAAAAGATTTTCAGAGGCTATTCCCAGAAAATTCAAGATATAGGTTTTATTTGCTTGTAAATATCTTTAATATACGGTATTTTAATTTAAATCGTTAGGGCCATTCTTGACAAAATTAAAAATTACAAATTATTTTGCACGTAAAAGATTGTTTGCGGTGTTCCTCAAAATATCCGTTTCAAATCCTTTGAAGATACTAAACTTAAACCCAAGTTTGATACTTTACGAATTTTCTGTTTTGAGCTACGTGTTCATAGGCACATGGGCAGAAACACACACACACACATAGGGACGTTTTCTAAAAATGCTTTTTCTTTTGGATACACTGCCCTAAAACGTGGATTTCCGATGCTATCTCGGTATCGAATTTTCGGAATCAGTGTAATCCTTCTGTATATTATATACAAAGTAAATAAAAATAAAAAACTCCAATTTTGGGCATTGAAATTAAAGGTGACCGACAGAGGCAGGCACATGGTCATTCTGTAAGACATTTTGATAACTAAAATAAAAGTTCCCTAAGCGATTTCGCACTTAAAACGCCTCTTTGCCACAGCAATAATCACGCAAGGAGTAGCCCACACAAGAGAAAGTATCAAACCCCTTTCAAGTACGATAGAATACAAGAGCGGTTCAAGAGCACCCTGTTATGAATGAAGACGACATATTTTTCGGACACAAACTATTTATTTTCAACACAGTTCAAGTACATAACACTTTTCCCAACGTTCCTGTCATTTTTTTAACTCCTCCAAAAATAGATATTGTCAAGCCCGTAAAATATGTGTCTGTCTTACCCATTACATCCTAGTTAGATAATAATTTTGCTCCTGCGAGCCATTTCTTCATGTTAGGTACTAGAAGAAATTGCAGGGAGCTAAGTCAAGAGGGTATAGTGAGGGGGTGACAGCAATTCATGCAGTTTGGAGGCGACAAATCCGAATGAATGTGCTGGTACGTAGTGGCAAAACCTCTTTCTTTTTCCCAAATGGGGCAGTATTTATTCCAACTTGATATCAAATCGAGTCAATAATTCACTTTAGTATTGTCCCATAATAGATTTTTTTCTTTTTCTAAGAACTCAATGAGTATGACACTTTCCGAATCCCATAAATTAACACCATCACCCTTCCGGCCAATGGGACCGTATTTCCTTCTTGGAGCAGATTCACTGGAACCACCTTTGTTTTTCTTGTTATTTAGTTTCCGGAATATAATGATGAATCCAATTTTCATCGACGGTGATAATTCGTCGCAAAATTTCCCTCGCATTTTGCTTAAGTAGTTCCAAACAAGCTTCCAAGTTTGCAAGTCGCACAAGCTGTTTATGTACTTTTAACAATCACGGTACCCATTGGGCCGATAACTTTTTCATCGCCAACTTGTCATGCAAAATGTGAATTATCATTCCCGATGACACACTTATTGCCTTTGCCATTTCGCGAAATTTCTTTCGACAATCAGCGAGAATCATATCGTAGACTTTTTCAATGATTTCCTCGGTAACCACATCTTCTGGGTGTTCTGAGTCCTGCTCATCCAAAGCGAACGTTTAAAGTCGTTGAAGGAATATCTGTTGTGAAAGTTGTGAAAGGTCCCCATAAGGTCCAATTTCGCTTTTATCTCTCTGCAAATGTTTCTATTCAAAGTAAAAGGTGAATTACTAATCAACGACTAGTTGAAATATCTGTCAAATCCATACTGACTTATGAATTAATATCTAACAAACTTGCTTTCGCAAGTACACGATCGTAACACCAACTTTCCTTAGCAAAACCATCTATTTTGAAACGCGAATACCTGTTGAACCACCTTCGTAGATCGAAGGAGTTAACTATCTAAAATCATAAGCGGTGACCCTGGAAGCAAAATACCTCATGACTAAAACTCCTGCCTTGGCAGCAGCATCGTAAACCTTTTCCTGCAATCCAAGGTGACCTGGGACCCATACTAAAGATAAGCTTTTGCTTTAGAAGTTTATGCGCACGAAGACAATCCTGAATACATTGCAACAAAGACTGAAAGGAATACATCACGCGAAGGCCTTGTAAATATCTCTAGAGGGTCCGAATAAATAACTCATGAGCGGATATCCTTCTGCCGAATTTATAAGAGGTCTGCATCGGGTGAGTATAATCGGGTACATCTTCTTGGCACTAGGAAAGGACAGCGGCAAGCATCTGCTGTGAAGTAACGTGGTGTTACTCTTGCAATAGGATCTAATCGTGCCTCTCACAACTAATTAATCTCAGATCTAGTCTGTTCCTGATCATTAAAATTAAATTCATCGTACATTAACGACGGTGCTTACTATCAGGATCATATCAGCGGCGCCAGTGTGCCGGAATTTCATTCCGCAGTTTTTTACATGCCAGTAAATCTACAGAATCAGGGCTGTCGCTTTTAAACACAGTAGAAAACCACTCTGGAACCGAGTTGAACCCGCGTTCTTGGGATCAGAATGCCGGCACTTAGCCAACTGAGCATCCAGACAGAGATGTTCCTGAACATTAATATGCTATGAATTAAATTTATAAATGCCCGAATAACTCCCAACATTGCTTTCCGAATCTCAAAACAAACAAAATATTGAGAAATAGCAGGAATATATACAACCTTAGTTCACGAAGATATGAAATGTGGTTTAAAAGGCAATCTTTATTTCATCTATTGTTTTTACTCGTATAATGGTATTTTCTGTTAATGTGAGTAGGTAATACAATTTTATAAAATACAAAGTATTTATTTTTGCCAGTTTGCCAGGGAGACTTGCCCACTCTGCCTCGTTCTCACGACTAACTCCCTCACGCTTGACAGGGCAAAAACCGGCCGGGCACATATACCTCCGCGAAAGTAATGCCAGCTTGGCGGAGGGAAATATTTGAGCCGTGGCACGGCTAAGTTAATATAAATGCTTACTATGTTTTAATATATTAATTAATCAATTAATTAAATGCATTGCAACTAAAATAATTGAGGTATGTATCAAAGCTACCATTACAACATTCAAGATGTACATTTTATTTGTTATTGATCTGTAATATGGTATTTTATTTAAAATATTTAGAGACATTTTTGGGAAAACTGAAAACATCGAACAATCTTTCATGTAAAGGGTAGTTTGAGGACAACAGGTTTCTTGAAAATCACTGAGCTTAAATACCTAGTTTGATATTTAACCGAATTGTCGTTTTTGAGCCGTGCTGCTCACACAGACACAGATATAGATACATATACATATTGGCCTCTTTTCTAAAAATACTTTATTTATTTATTTGGGGAGTCTCAAAACGCGCGTTCCGGTGAAATCCATATCGAATTTTCGGGTGGAAAACAATGCCTTCATCTGCTTCTCTGGTAGTCAAATAGCCAAATGTCTCTGACTTTGGCAGATATTGCACTCAGTGACTTTGCTATGTGATATCCTACTTATGCCCCTATGAAGGAAACGGCATTTCCAGTCTTTATTCGGCATATAGAATGTTACTTACAGAATATTAGGGGTATATATACAAATGCCTTAATAAATAATACCTTCCTTAATGGTATCCACTTCGGATGTTGATTTTTTTCCATTCGTCTAACAGTTTTTCCACAAACTAATCACATAATTGAATATCTGATTATTTTGCACGATCTTAAATGCGCCGCGAAATGAACAATGCCTGTCACTATCCTTTTTGTTTCTAAGTTTTTATTCTCAATACGTGAACTGCTGGCCTAGGTTGTATGGGATCATTGCCTATCATAAACATTTCAGACTCAATTTCGATACCATATTTGTTATGCCAGATCCACGCACTCAAGATTACACCTTCTGATCCGCCGTCTCAGGGAAAATAAACGTGTATGCCTGGTAAGTGCCACGCATACTTGGAGGTACTACACAACCTGAAAACATACTACCGTTAATAAATAAAATTATAAGTCCGCAAATGAAATAGATGTTGATGTAAGGTGGTTCATTTTACTGTTCAACACTACAAACAACAAACATAGTGTCTGTATTATTCAAATTGTATTTATCTGTAAATAACACAATCTGTTTATCAGGAATATAACGTTAATACCTCTTTGGTTGCAATATAGCTTATTGCACGATTTTTTTAAGTTCTATGGTAAAGTTAGAAAGCAGCTTCTTCTAAGAAGGTGTTCGAGAAGTCTGAGATCGGAATGTTTAATATCGACGGCATCTTGAATAGCTCGCACAATCACTTTATAAGGTCTGGTGTGTTGGTCGTTGTCGGCTTTTCCTTTAGTGAGCTTCTCACATTTTCCAGAACAACTCCATTATTACTTACAGGAGGATTATTAGGTAAACTTAAAGCGTTTATTTTGTTTCAATTTCTGACAATCGTATATGCTTTGCAACATTTATTTATGCCAATAAACGAGTATCCCACTCTTTAACCTCTTCATATTTTACTTTATCTGCCATGTACATACAATGCACAATGAAGATTGAGAAGTATTGTATTCCACTAAAAATTTTGATATTGAAATTTCACCGTAATTGATGAAAAGGATAACATTTTACGAACAGAAATTTGATTAAGTCCACCAACAACTCTATTAAAGACAGAAAAAATAATTATAAATTGGATAAACCAAGTTTTGAGCTCCCGTAAATCAAAAAAGAAACTTTAGACGTTCCGTATGTATATGTACGTGTATCTGTGTAAATGGAAATGGAAATGACGTGTCATTTATGGGCGCTGTTTAACTGCTGTGGTTCTCAGCGTCTCATTCTATATTGGGCGTGAAAGACCGCTTAATTTTGCTCAGAGGCCTCTCTATCAGGCTTGAGGTTCTTTTACGTGCCGTAAATCTACGACACGAGACCAACGGCTTTACTTCCCTTCTGAAGGAAGCCATGCTAAGGCTTTTTACACCCGAAAAAATCCATCTTCCTCCACCGGGTTTGAACCCGCGACCTTGGGTATATGAAGTCAGCATGGTAACCATTACACCACGGAGGGCGACGTGTATCTGTGTGCGCGCGCTTGTGTCTATAAATGTATAATTCAAAACTAAAATTAAGTTTAATACGAAACTTAGTATCTTTTACATGGAAACTTCTCAAAAATGGCTCTAATGATGTTTAATAAAATGCCATATTAAAGATATTTTCATCACAAATAAAATGTACATTTTAAATTTTCTTGGATTAGCCTCAGAAGCCCTCTTCATTCTGGATGACTTTTGCAAAGTTGGTAAATTGGAAAGAGAGACGAAAACTTAACACATAAAAATATAAACCACACAAGTTATGTCATATGCAATTTATTGTGGATTTAACAGTCTCTGAGATATTCCTTATTGTTGGTTTTTTATTTTGCAATATTTCAAATTGTTTCACACTAGAAGTTGTTATTCGTTTTACTACCCCTAATCAAGCAAAGAGAATAGTATTTAAAAACCAACTCATAGCAAACTGGTATAAAAGATTTGACTATCCCTTTAGCTTATTGTATTTCCAAACTCCTCCTATACAAGGAAAATAATTTGTAAGAAAAACATTTCTACTAATGTTTATTTTGATAAACGTGAAACAGGTAGAAATGTTTTAAAGAATAGTTTGTTCCAGTATACTAGACTGATTTTGTTAATAAACATGGTCCAATTAGTGTAAATGAATTGAAAAGTAAACTTTGCGTTTATATGTATATGAAATGAAGTCTACGTGGTCTTCGTGGCTGTGTGGTTCCATTTTGGCTACGTAGAGTTCAGCACATCGGACACTGTTCCGTCAAATATTCTGACTGCTTCAACTCTACACTATCCCCTTGTCTATCGTGTATGGTTTGATGGAAGAACACTTGGTGGCAGTGTTCAGTTTTGTAAATAAGATCACTCGCGGATTGCTTCTAAGTGCACAGTTGGACGTCAGAGTCGGCTCAAAACCATACATTCGCATAATAGATATCGCACACGGCTTGTTTGCGGACTCGTGATTGCTGGAACTCCTTTGGTTCTGTTATCGTATATTTTCAACCGTTTGGAATTCTGCTATGAATTATGATACGGGTTGTATATAAGCTAAGTTTGTTCCGTCAACAAATGATTCCTGACTGAATTGCAGACAAAAGTTCATATTATATTATATCTGAAAATTCACAGTTTTCACTGCAGTTGGCACAGAAGAACATCAAACAAAGAGCTCTTGTACACAGTACAAGACAAGAATCCCTCCATGCCACAAAAGATGTTCAAAGTGGCCACTATGGAATGCAAAATTTCACGTCACCTTATGGTTTACCTCAATCGTTCCTGTGTTCCGGGTTCTGTCTGAATATTGTCTCGGTGGATACGGTGTTGAAGGATCAGAACATAGAAAACGGGCTCTCCGAACACAATTCAGATGCCCCACAAGTAAAAATTCAGAGGAGTTAAGTGATCTAGCAGGATATGTAACAGGGTCTAAACGTTCTATCCAACGACTGCGGAAGATGTTGAAGTTTCGACAAACATTAATGTAAAAGTGGGTTGGCGGTCTATTAGACAGCAATGGAAGTAGAGTTTTTTTTTTTTTTTTTTTTTTTTTTAAATAAATTTAGATACGCTTCTCCGTTTAGGCGTCCTGGAAGAATATGTGTGCCCAAAGGCCGCGCTGTGGCCGAGTGGTTAGACCATTCGCCTCTCACCTAGACGGTCCGGGTTCGATGTGAGATTTGCGAGGGACAAAGCGGCGCAGGGGCGGTTTTCTCCGAGTTATCCGGTTTACCCCGCCATCTCATTCTACCGGTGCTCCATCTTCATCCCATGTATCACCAGTGTCATCACCTGCGGTGCCATGGTAGTAAAAGTGGGCGTTAAACACTATAAAAAAGTTCTGCCCAAACATTAATACTGAACTGTTGCTGATGAGCTGATCACCATTCCGAGAGGATTTTCTGTAGAATACAGATGACGATTAGACAGGCTAATAATATCATCTCTACCAAAGGTTACTTCATTGGTACGAGGACTGGAAATAGAAATCCCATAATGGTGTTGTCCTGTTACACAACAAGCGACAATATCCGTGTAGGAAAATCCATCAGTGATGATTCACCGTTGCAGGTGATAGGGATAATAGCGGTTATAATATAGATAACCGTAATTTTGTTTACACTATTATGGAGGGACAATTGTCTGCAGCTTGTACTAGTGCTGTTCTCAATATGATGGAGAACTTGTTCCTCTACATCTGGTGTACGCATAGTCCACGCCCGCCCTGAATATTCTGTCTGTCTCAAAGGACTCAGTTCACACAAACGGCGAAAATTGGTTCCAAATGTTGTGTGATGTGGGTGGTGCTGTCTGTCAGGGTATGCGGTTTGGTACATCTGTGCTGCCTCTCCACCTTAGGAAGAGGTAGGGAGAGTGAGAAGGAAAAGAAGGGTTACAGGAAAGGAGAGCGGGAAAGAAAGAGGGAAAGGAAGTGCGAGTATGAGACCGTGAGAAAATGATAAAAAATAACCTCCGTGTTTAAAGCAATAACACGAGTAAAGTCACGATTTACATATGTGACGAAATGAAAATAAACACTTTAAACTCACTTTGCTAAAATATTGTTTAATACCTTATAGGCTTACATACTTTTTAGAATTTTGGTGCTAAACAGATCCTATGTAGAAATATAATGCATTAAGTTTTGCTTTAAATTGGTACAGATATGATTTTTGAATTATCATTTCTTTAAATAAGTTGATGGCGGTTTCCCAGTTAAGTTTTTTTTCGGGGTTTACCCATATCCTAAGAAGACAAATGTCAAACTTCATGGACCTCATGAAGAGAGGGCTCCATTTTAAGTAACAAGGACCCCAAGATCATTTGAGCATCATTTCACGGATTTTATTCATCGTCCGATAGGGCCACCAAGGTTAAAGGACGTTAAGAACAAACAAAAAAAAAAAACAGTTTTTACTTTCTCTAACCCCATATGTACAGAGTACATAGGGATAGAGAAGGTATTGTAATGCACCCAAAAATTCGATACCGAGATTTCACCGGAAATATGTTTTGGGGTCCCCTGAGTCCGAAAAAAAGATATTTAAAAAAGGTCCGTGTGTGTGTGTGTGTGTGTGTCTGTCTGTCTGTCTGTCTGTCTGTCTGTCTGTCTGTCTGTCTGTTTGGATGTGTGCCTGTGGACAGCGTAGCCCCAAAACGAAAAGACCGTTAAATACCAAACTTGGCATTTAGGTTTAGTATCTTACAAGGATGCGACACGAAGATTTTCAAAAAAATTCCCCCACCACAAACTACCCTTTACATGGAAAACATTTCGAAAAGTTTGATTTTCTTAAAAATGGTTCTAACGATTTTGATTAAAATCCCGTAGATTAAATCTATATATATCCGAAATAAAATGTATATCTCGAATTTTTTGGTAATTGCCTCTGATGACCTCTTTATCCTGGATGAATTTTGCCGAATTTTGCTAAAATGCTAAACCGTAAGAGATAGAAAAAAACTCACGACACAAAAAATGTACAACACGACAAAACACACAATTTATGTCCTTTACGTTTTTGTTGTGGAGGTAACCGTTTCCGAGATATTCCTTGTTATTGGTTTCAATTGTGAAGTACTTAAACTTTTCTCAAACAGGAAGTGTCCGTTTTTCTTTTGTTCTACTCCTGGCCAAGCAAAGAAGTGATTTGCAATGACAATCGTATAACGACAGCTTTTAAAACATTTGACAATCACTTTAGCATAATGCATTCCCTTATTCCCTTCTACCTATAAGGAAATAAGTAAGAAAAACATTCTGCTAATGTTTATCTCGATTAGCATTGTGTACAAAGAGGAATAATCTTTTGTAGGAGGTTTTTAGAGCAGCTAGAGAAAGTCATGTGAGTGTAACACATCAGATTTTTTCTCTTGCCCTTCGTACTCAAAGCATATGTTTAATACTCTTTAAGAAATGAGTAATATATTTGAAGAGAAACACCTTCAAAGTAGATATTCCAGTGTTATCAACTCTTTCTCAAATTCAAAACACAGTATCGAGTTCTGTGTGTCTATCTAACGCATATATGTTGTCATTTGTTTTGTCCTTTTTCAAATCTCGCCTGTCCCAAGTTACTAACTACAAGGGTAAAAAATTTTTTATTATAATTTTCCGCTTTGAGCATATTATGTTATGCAGATTTTTTCTATCAGATTACATCCATTTTATCACCTTTTTTGGACCAAAATTTTAAAAGAAAACGTAGCTTTCACTAAAATTTCGATATTTTCTATTTCTGTGCTAGAAACTAATAAACTTTCTTTACTAAGATGATTTGTTAAATCAAAAGTTTGTGCAAAAGCTATACCTATGCAGTAGAAAAACCAGGCAAAGAGAAACCTGTTTGTTGTTGGATCTATGACGGGGATCAAGGGAGAGAAAATGTTGAGGATTGGAAAAAGTTTTTAAAACAAGCTGGAATCCTGTAATGTCTGGCACTCTTTGCCTATGACAAACAATAATCATGTATCCATTAAACTCACATTGCGCGGCAGCAAACATAAGTTTCTAAGGAAGCGTTAATAGCGTGTGGAACACTGTGAAGTGTTAATGTAGGTTATTTATTTTGTTTATACTTAAGTATTTATTGTTACAGAAAAACTTGTAAGAGACGTAACGTTGGAAAACTACCTGACTGCGTTTGATTATTCAGATAAAATGAATTTTAGTAAGGGAATAAATGAAGTATCTATTACTACTGAGTGTTGAGCACAATACTGTGAGGATAAAAAAGAAGCGAATGAAAGGACCTGTAAGGGTTCCGTTAAAATAGTAAGCAAAATCACGACGGAAACAAAAGCATGTAGGTTAAAGCAATACAATGCAATAGCTCAAAACTCAGTGTGGCGCATCATTCATTCTTTGCTATTTTAAAATATTGCAGCCATGTGAATGTAATTTTGTCAAGAGTAAACAGTGCCGATATCTTACAAATTAAATCTTTCATTTTATATTTCTTTAATTCTTTTGCTATTTTAAAATATTGCAGCCATGTGAATGTAATTTTGTCAAGAGTAAACAGTGCCGATATCTTACAAATTAAATCTTTCATTTTATATTTCTTTAATTCTGTAAAATTGGATTTAGAAGGGAAAAATATAAAGAGGAGAGATAAGTTGAAGGTGCAAAATAACTGTCTTACAATAATCTTAAATAGTACTGCATATATTTCATTATTTAGTGACGTACAATGCATAATTCTTAGACCGAACTTATCCGCGCCAAAGTTCGAGTCGTACATACATAGTACTTATAGTGTAGATGTACTATCTTTTAAGCATGAAATTCGCATTAAAATTTTACTTTCTCTGTTGCTTCCTTGTGGTAGAGGCAAGAAATATTGCCTTCCACCCAAAAACCGGATCCACATAATTCACTGGAATAACATGTTTTGCGGTCCCGTGAATAAAAGTATATGTTATGTAACTGAGGAGAATAATTTATAAACAAAAAACTCAGTTAAATACCAAACTTGGTAGTACTTAAGTTCAGTATATTCCAAAGATACTACTTTAACATTTTCAAGTAATTACTTACAACAAAAAATTTTCGTTATTTTGAGTCTATGAAATATAGCTCTAACAGCTCTAATGACACACTACATCAATATTTTGAATTATCTGAGAGTAGTCCCTTTGGCCCTCTTTAAATGAACCAATTTTGAATAATTGATAAATTGTAAAACATGGGAAAATTCTCACTACATAAAAATTGAAAATCTCGTCGAAACTTGAAATTTACGTCAACTTTTTTGTAATGTTAATCATTTCCGTGTTATTCCTTGTTGTAGATTTGCATTTTCTCAGACAATTTTTTTGCACCCTCTCTTTCTTTCTTTTTCGTGTTCATGCAAAGAAAACAGAATTTCAAATCGACGCGCTTAGTTTAATTTATTCTGCTTAGCTTAAAACAAAATTTGTGAATGAGCTATAAAATTTATCTCTGTTAAAAATGGTATGTTGAATATAAACTTTTGTAAGAATAATTTGCAAAACGTGAGCTGAGAAATTTATGTGACTGTAGCATTTCAGATTTTTAAAATGTTTATTGTGCAGTTTAATACATAGAGTTATTTAATCTCCTGTGAAATGGTATTTAATTGTCTTAATCAAAAAACGATTTATGTGGAAATTATTATATACTACGGAGAGTTACACCTCGTACACTATAACTTACATAGATTTATTGTGGTTAGCAATGCCTAAAAGTTTAGTAAAAAAATATGATATATTCCATTTACATGACTTTATCTATTCTGCAAGCAAACTATTCTTATAAAACATTATAAAAAATGGACTTATTACTTATTCCTTATGAGTAGAAGGGAAATAAGGGAATACTCCAAGCTAAAGCGATACCCAAGTCTTTTAAAAGCTGTCGCTATACGTTTGTGATTGAAATTCGGTTATCTTTTCAAGGCTAGGAGTAAAAAAAATGAGACAATTTCGATTTCAGGAAAGCTTAATTAATTCGAAATTGAAACCAATAACAGGAATATCTTGGAAACGGTTAACACACAAGACATATGTTGTGCGTTTTAGGGAGATCTACATTTTTTTTAGTAGGTCTTCTCCATCCCTTACGGCTTACCAGTTATGCAAAATGAAGAATGAAGAGGTCTTCAAAAGGTATTCCCAGAAAATTTAAAATAAACATTTCGTTTGTAATAAAGATATCTTAAATACGAGTTATTTTAATCGAAATGGTTAGGACCATATTTGAGAAAATAAACATTTTCGAAAAAATGTTCCGTGTAAAGGGTAATTGAGGGTGGGAAGATTTTCCTGAAAATCTTTGTGTGGTTTGAACTTAAAACCAAGATGGGTATTTGACTGAATTTGCATTTTTCAGCTAAGCCGTCCACAGACACGCCACACACACACACATACACACACACACACACACACACACACACACACGGACCTTCTTCCAAAATACTTTTTATTTAGGGGTTTTCAAAACATGTATTTGCGGTGAAATCTCCGTGTCAAACTTTTTGGTAGAATACGATACCTTCCCTATCAACTATGTATATTGAATACACGTGATAGAGAGTAATAAATCCTCACCTTGAGGAACGGAGCAGTAAAAGTACAACAGGTGGCTTAAGCTGCAAGAAGACGGCCACAAAGACGCAGTTACAGTTCCAGGCTCAAAGAGCTGCTTAGAAAGGACGATGAACGACCTGTTGACCAAGCAGCCACTTGCCTCAGGGACTATTTTCTCTGAGCAAACATTCGCACTATTAATCTGGCATTGCCATACGTTACAAATCCCAAAAAACACACCAAACAGAAGAGAAGGAAGCGAAATGAAGGAAACAGAATCTGGAGGATGATAAACCACCCTAGCATTCGCCTAACGAGGAAAATCCACGAGAGAGTGGGCGGTCAAAGGAATCGAGTGCGAATCTCGCACTTTAGCGCGAAGCCATTTTGGTCGGTATGAATAAATTTACTTCGCCAGAATTTTATACTGAATTCTAGCTTCAATTTCCAAGGGCTTCTATCCTGAAAATAAATAAATAGAATAATTGTTATAACCCACCGCGCCAGAATTTAAAGTAGTAACTCAGGATTTATAGAAGTTTTTTTTTTTTTGTTTGCGGTCAATATGTAATATCAAGAGAATAAAGGAATTAAAAGGAATTCACACATAAAATATGTATACACACTGGGACACTGGGCATGAAATTTTTATTACAATAATTCAAAATATCGAAGGACCCTTTTTATAGGAAATGATTTGCTAGAATTTTTGGGCTTCCCCATCCCTTAATTCGGGATCTGCAGCAGTTTTCGTGTCGTACAATACACTTGTTTCCTGTATTTTATTTTATTTTATTTTACAGTTTTCTTCGAAATTACTTTTTCAAAAAGTTTCATGCGTCTCAGTTTTCGTTTAAAATCGACTAAAATTTTCCAAAATATACAGAAGTATATGTTATAATATTATAGATGACAATTATTCTGACAATAGTATTTTTTGAAAAAATATTTGCATGAAAACATGTTTAATTTTAGACAATTAACATTTTAACTGTTTAAAAAGGTGTGCTAATTTTGCAATAAAACTTATTGAAATATTAACGGGCAAACATTTCGTGTGTGATTTCAAGTTCCAATTTAAAATCTGCCAACCAATTTTCTAAAATTTTGAGACTCATGGGAACATTTTGATTATGCAATATATTTAGTTTATAAAATGTATAAAATTATTTTTATCTTGCAAATTATTTATCCAATTTGAATTACATTTGGTATTCATTAATATAACAGCAATGCAAGTACAATAATATTTTCAGAAATACTATACAAAAATACATAAAATTGAAATTTCATTCCCAGAGTCCCTTAACTACAGAATTTTATATTGAATTCTAATTTTAATTCACAATGACTTCTCTCTTCAGAATAAACAAACAAAACATTTGAATGGACAGCCCACAACAGAAATTTAAAATTCAAACTCTGAGATTTATACAAAATTGTTTGGCGGCATTTACATAATATTTAGAGGATAGTTTGATTAAAAGGAATTCACATACAATATGCATGCACATCTGGCTCACTCCTTCATTTTCTAAATTACTTTGACATGATTGTTATTCGTTGTTGAAAAAACAGACTTCCAGGTAATACAATACCGTGAATGTGCGTATTACCCTATTTTCAGAATCCGGAAATGATAATAACAGTGAGTTAATACTCTCTGAAAAACCAGTCTATAAAGTAAAAGCGGATCACGAGGCAAGGATAAAGTTTCAAAGGCTTCTGAGGGAAAGAGGTGGCTGCAGTGGTTAAAATATCTTACACCCGGAAGCATTTGAAACAAAAGAAAGAGGAGAAGTCGAAGGGACACGTGCGAGATGGTGTTTAATCCCCCCACTCTGCAACAGGCTATAATAACTATACACTCTCCTTCACGCACCCCTCTATACCCCAGCAACCCCCTGTAGCGCTCCGAGATCAATATTTAGCTCAGACATCACCACGGACGCTTCAGCAAATGCTTTATTCTAAGTGTGTGAAAGCCGCCAGTGCCTGATTATAACCTAATTAGCTTCTGGTAACGGGAATATTAAACAGATCCCTAGCTTCTGTTTAATGTTGTGGTTCATGGTGTTTTATGAAACCCCAGAATTAAAGCAGATTGTTGTGAATGTGGCATACGCATGATTATGTTCGTCTAGAAAAAATGACGTAACATAATCATTGAAATGTACACATTCATAATCTCCCATTCGATCTTAATTTTAAGGCAATGCATCTAAGAAAATTTAAAACTCCACAAGTGTGGAAATAAGAATTCATCGCCTTGGTGTTTTACCATATATTCGGATAACAAACCATAAGTTGTACACAAAATTTACTGAGCGATATGAAATCTTAAGATAATACTTTTATTCATAATTTACAACCTTTCGATATGCTAATATAAAATACTTCTTGGACCCCTAGGTTTATTTCATCGTTTCCAAAATTTTAATTTGAGCTCGTATAAATTTTTAAAAAAAAATTGAGCGGACTTTGCTTAGTTTTAATTGTCTTAAGAATCTTAAACGTAAAATGTAGTTTGGGTTAGGAGATTTTCTTCAAAATATCTATGTCACTATTTGAAAGCACCGAAGATATATACAATAGCACGTTTCGTAAATGGGTTTTGCCTGTTCACATTCACATACTCATGTAGACTACTTTATAAAAACCTGGTGTGTTCCATTCACAATACTTTCTCCACATCTCGGTAACGCATTGGTGTTAAAAAGCGTATTCTGCTATTTACCTCTTGCTAATTGAGACAAACCTTAGCAGAGTTATTATTAGGAGGTAAGTAGGGGAATAAACTCGGCTAAAGCAAAAGTTAATTCTTTAAAAAGCTGACTGCCTTGTGGGTGAAGTCCATTTCTTTGCATTTCCAGGAGTTGACAATTTTCTGTGTATAAAATTTTTTAAGTATTTTAAAACTGAAACCAATAACAAGGAATATCTCAAAAATGGTCAGCTACTCACAAAAAAAGGTAGGTACATATCCTCAATTGTGTGTTTTAACGAGAACTACTTTTTTGTGCAGTAAGTTTTTGTCTATTTCTTACGGATTACTAGTTATGCAAAATCTAGCAGAACTCATTTAGAATAAAAGGTCTTCAAAAGCTATTCCCAGAACAATGAAGATATACATCGCATTTTACATGCAAATATCTTTAATATATGGTAATTTAATCAAAATCGTTACACCCTTTTTGAGAAAATCAAACTTTTTGAAGGTTATCCCTGGTAAAGGGTAGTTTGGGTAGGGAACATTTTTCTCAAAATCTTTGCGTTAATCCTTGGAAGAAACTGACACACACACCTTTTTGGATACAGGAGACCCTGTATTTCCGGTGAAATCTCTGTGTCGAATTTTTTAGTGGAATGCAATACTTTCTGTATACATTATGTACAAAGTATGTGTAAAGAAAGTAAAAATACTTTTTTGAGTACAAGGTACCCTAAAACGTGTGGTGAATTTCCAGTAACAAATTTTGGGTGGAATACAATACCTTCTCTATACACTATTTACAGAATACGTGTAGAGAAGTAAAAAAGATGTTTCCCTTAGGAGAAAAAGTTTAAATATTTTAAAACTGAAACCAATAACTATGAATATCTCAAAAATAGTCAACTCAACCATAACAACAACAACAACAACAACAACAAAAGAAACAAAAAAAAAACATGTTTTAACAAGTTATACATTTTTTATGTGGTAAGCTTTTATCTATCTCTTACGGTTTACCAATTGTGCAAAGTTCATCAAAATTTATCCAGAATAAAGGGTTCTGCAGAGGATATTCCCAGAAAAATCAAAATACACGTTTTACTTGTCATATAAATATATTTTATTTTAATAAAAATCGTTACAGCCATTTTTGAAAAAAAAAAACGTTTGACAGTTTTTCCCATGTAAACGACAGTTTGTCATGGATTTTCCTTAAAAACTTCGCATCCTTGGAAGATACTAAACCTGGATAACAAGTTTCGTATTTTACCGACTTTTCATTTTTGAGTTATCGTGTTCACAGACACCGAGACACAGGGACACATACACTCTCTCTCGAACCCTTTTCTAACCTTTTTCATTTTTATACAGGGATACTAAAACGTTTATTTCCGATGAAATCTTAGTATCGAATTTTTGGGTAGAGTGCAATACCTTCTATACCTACACACCATGTACTAGGTAGAGAAAGTAAAAAGATGTATATGTTCCATTCACAAAACGTCCTGAACTATCCAACGAACTATTCCTTCCAAAGTTTATTCTTCTATCTACTAATTGACAAAGGTAGGCAGAAAAGTACCTTTTATCCTGAGCGTCTCGTATTGCCAATGTGCATTCTCGACCTGATAGGTATAACTTACAGTTCTTAGAATGCAATATACTATAGGTATATAATATAGAAAACAACAGAAAATTTGGAAATATGACTGGTTATGTACAGCAACAGTGCTGAAAAGTGAAGTTTCTTTAGTGTGAGGGCTATATATTAAAAATATTAGCTTAATATTTTATTTAAAATGTCTAGCACGAGTATACTGTAATAAATTACCTTAAATTACAGTACGTATTAATAGCATTGTTCTGTGAACTGAAATAGTTTTCATATTTTTAACTGTATTATGTTATAAATGGTGTTTATCATCAGCTTTCTTAGATAGGTAGAGAAATTGTTTAAAACCCTTAAAAGGCTATGAAAACTATTTAAAATGTAAAGAGTTTAATAGAAGACAATAAAAGGCTAAAACTGCACTTATAAAAAGCTAAAAAAAAAAAAAAAAAAAACGAAAAAAAAAAAACGGGCCTTTGTAACAATACAAGATCACCCACCGTTTAGTAGAACATATATCCCAAAGGCGTTTAAAGTAAATGGTTTGGATCAGCGATATTAATCGTTAATGACATACCCATAACTTTACTTATACGCAAATAAGCTTGTTCAAATAACAACCGGAAATAGAATTACTTCATGCAATATAAACGTCTTAGGAGAAATAAAATATTTAAACATTTATTTGTAATAAAAGTGGAGACTACTTAAACATAATTGAAGATTCTGTGTTAGCACATTTAGTTTTAACCCTTTTCCTAGCGTGAGTTATTTAAATACCATCCTTATATGGTAGGCTATTTAAATCTTAAATCATTTAAACAGATGAAATAATATAATTTACAACACTGATTATGCTCTTACCTTGAAAAAAAACCAAAGAATACAAATCTAAAATTATATAAGACAATGGCGGTTTTATTATGTGGTTCGGAGACATGGAGAAAGAAAGACTGGAGCCAAATACAAGCCGCAGAAATGAGATATCTCCGAGCAGTAAAAGGATGCACCAGACAAGATCACATTAGTAACGAAGACATACGGGGAGAATTAGACATATTTTCGTTAAAAGAAAAGATACAAATAAATAGAGAAAAATGGAAAGGTCATTTACAAAGAATAGATAACTCTCGCATTCCATTACAGTCATGCAAATATAAACTTACAGAACAATAGGAAGACTAGTAAAAAGATACGAAGAAATATGAGGCTGGAACAGGAGAATTCTTCTAAACTATGAAGAGTTGATTGTGATGATTATGATGATGATTATGCGAGTTTCTTCACATTACACCGCAGTCTTGCTAATTACAAGACGTGTGAGTCTTGCGAGCAATCAGGTATCTCGTACGCTCATTGACTAAGCTCTCTGCTGCCAGTTGTGCGTTCAGCTGCATCTACTGGCTGCGAGAGGCGCGCTTAGCGGCAGCGAGAAAAGAGCGAGATTGAAAGCTGACTTCCGGGTCTAACACCTGGCTATCAACGGAGACTGTGAACGGGTCGCTGCCATCGTGAGACGTAAAACGAAGGTTGCTCTCGCCCAGTTCTCCACTGGCGGGTTTTAATGAAATAGCCCCGTTGAGTTCTACAATTCTTTCAACGTACCAAGATATATCTGCACACCCATATATGGAGCAGTTGAGTCACCCGATTTAAGAGCTATAATTTTTTTTATGGTGTTTAGCGCCCGCTTTTACTGCATATGTTACTGCAGACAATGGCACTGATACATGGAATGAAAATGGACCACCGGTGGAATGCAATGGCGGGGGGCACAGGAAAACACGGAGAAAACACGCCCCTCCGTCGCTATGTTCACCACAAATCCTACATGTGTGATCGAGACTGGGTCGCCTTGGTGAGAGACGAGAGACTCAACGGCTTGTAGGTGTCTTTAAAATAGGGTTTAGTTCATATTACTTTTTTCTCATATCAGCCATTTCGGAGCTTTCCGTTATTATTGACTTGAATTGTTCAACAATTGTGTACTTTTTTTTTTAAATCCGCTGTTCCTATCCAGGCGTTTCTCGCAATATTATGAAAATATTATGGAATTGCAAGCAAGCATAAATGACTAGCTTAAACAGCTAGCTATGGACTCCTATTCTCTTTCTACCTTCAACGAATTACAATATTCACAGTAAACTATTTCTGCCGAGGTTTATTTCAATTAACACGAAGTATATATGAACTAGAATTCATAAGAGTACTCTGTAGAAGCTGATAAATATAAACGATATTAGGTAGAAAATGCAAGTTATGTAAATGTAACAAAACAGAACTTTTTTCTTAACTTTCCTTGTGTTCATTGCTAGGTCTACAATTAGATACATAAATTTGTTTCCATATTTATATCTGAGGCCATACTATTAATTCAAATTTCCTCGCGTTGCTCAAGATTGCATCTTCATAACCACTACATTAATTCCCCTTTCATTCTATTTTGTTGGATTTTAAACCTTTTTCATACACACGCGGTTTATTATAATAGTTTAGTTTGAACTAAAATGCCAAAAGTTTTTAAATAAACATAGGTGGGTTTGAAGTTTATAATCAACGTATAACCAACGCAGAAATACAATAATTATACAACTAATGCCTAACATAAATATACCAAAATACACAAGCAAATACATCTTTTTAACTGCGACTCAGGCAAAACTCAGTGTTTACGACATGTTGAACATATCCCAAAATTATTGCTCAAAAATGTTTACATTATTTCAGGACAGTACTGTGCCAACTGTGAATAACTTCCATTTTTGAGGTCTGGTGTTCAATCTTCGAAACCACCCACTCTGACAAATGGATTTTTCGTGGTTTCCTGAGTCGTTAAGTAAATGCTGGAGTGATTCTCTTTACCACGATTCTTGTGTCCCTAATTTCCCACCATTTCCTTCATTGTGATATGTTTCATCTTGTAGGATCAGGTGACGGCGTTCGAGTGTTGTGGCTGAGCGGTGGAGATGCGCTTTGAAGAGGTTTCTTCCCTGGTATGGCCGAGACTGTTTCAGTGTCCCCCTCCGAAATGTACCCCCTTAGGGGGATCACCGGAGATTAGGGTCTTGTGGGGAGGTTGGGCATCTTCGGATGCGCTCGAAGTAGAAACAATTATGACCCCGTCACACTTGCGCAGGTGGTCATCCAGCTCTGGTCGCACTTTGAGTTTCTCCCCTCATTCTTCCCAGAATCTATAACATTTTAGTGTATGCAAGAAGGCTTTAGTGAATTGTTAGCCCTGACGAAATAAAAAAAAAAAAGAAAACAAAAAATAAGGACTTAAATTCATGTTCAAATCCGGACATCTATTGCAGACACATGCCCCACTAAACATGGTGTTGGTGTTGGTACTCTGGACGCGTTTCGACAACCTGCAGACGTCTGCGAACCTGCAAAAGATAATGACAACGAAGGTTGTCGAAACGCGTCCAGAGTACCAACACCAACACCATGTTTGGTGGAGCATGTGTCTGCAATAGATGTCCAGATTTTAACAAGAAAATAGCTTTACTGTATGTAATAGCTTTTTTTAAAAAAAAATGTAAAACTTAAATTCATATTTGCCTGTGGAATTATATTAAAATACGCCCGGGGTCCATGAAGATTGAAACTGCCCATCACTGGTCTTCTTAGAATAAAGGAAATCCCGAGAAAAAAAATATCCGTGAAATAACCGAGATTCGTACTTGGGACCTTTTGCACATGTAAAGAAAGGTTTATTCTAGAATGCTCAAAACGCTTCGTACAATGTTTTTTCTTTTGCATTTGTCTGAATTTTAATGGATATTCTCTGCTCCCGAGAACCCAAACGATTGTTATCGGTGACCCTAAAAAGCACAGATTTTGTAGCAGGATATGTTTTTTTTTTTTCATCACTTTTAAAGGTCTAATCCCTCACTTGCCTCTCCTAGCGGATCTACTAGGGATGGTAAACCGCTACAGTATTTTTTCTTGAACATCAAATAATAAAGTCAGGCTCAAAGGTAAAGGTAAAGAGACACCTCGGTGACCAGGTCAAAGCATCACAGGAGGCCACATGGTCCTTTGTGTTTCTAACGTGTCCTTAGAAATCCGAAATGCAACTATATCCAGTGAAAATGTCCGCAAGCATAAATGGAACCCCTAACCTTTCCAGTTCGATTGCATCTGGCATCCTCCATGTCAGCCCACAAATGCTGAATTCTCGGAGTACTCAGAAAGGAAGCCTGCTCCGAGAAGATCCGGAGACGGAACCAGGGTTAGCAGTTCACCTACTTCGTGAAGAAATCTCTACAACGTGCTCCTCCGCCGGGAATAAACCCCAGGACCTCCCAATTGAAAGACACACAAGTTGCCGCTTCGATCCTGCTCGGTTAGATTCAGGTTTACGAAGAACTCTTCTTATGTAACAGGTAACGAGACCTAAAATAAAGCGAATCACTCCGGTTGATAATTGTTTTATTACTCCATGGAACTTCTTCACGACAATTGGTTATAATTATCACGTACCTTAAACTTTACGACATGGCAAGGAAAATATTAGCATTGCTAAGCCCTTAAGTTAGGCGTGTTAAGTAAACTATGTTAACTCAACTTTAATTGATTCCATTTAATACCACGTGTTAGACTTTCACCAAATGTCACGTTAGGTTAAGTCACGTTACGTTTAATTCATCGTAATCGCGGCTCAAATGAGACAAGCTTTGTGACATTGATTCAATAGTTTATGAGAAATTTGGCACTTTCTGTTATAGTTCTCTTTCCCCATGCTTGCTTCATAACGTGACTGCTTGAAGTCTCTAACACATTATACATACATACATACATACATACATACATACATACATACATACATACATACATACATACATACATACATACATACATACATACATACATACATACATACATACATACATACATACATACATACATACATACATACATACATACATACATACATACATACATACATACATACATACATACATACATACATACATACATACATACATACATACATACATACATACATACATACATACATACATACATACATACATACATACATACATACATACATACATACATACATACATACATACATACATACATACATACATACATACATACATACATACATACATACATACATACATACATACATACATACATACATACATACATACATACATACATACATACATACATACATACATACATACATACATACATACATACATACATACATACATACATACATACATACATACATACATACATACATACATACATACATACATACATACATACATACATACATACATACATACATACATACATACATACATACATACATACATACATACATACATACATACATACATACATACATACATACATACATACATACATACATACATACATACATACATACATACATACATACATACATACATACATACATACATACATACATACATACATACATACATACATACATACATACATACATACATACATACATACATACATACATACATACATACATACATACATACATACATACATACATACATACATACATACATACATACATACATACATACATACATACATACATACATACATACATACATACATACATACATACATACATACATACATACATACATACATACATACATACATACATACATACATACATACATACATACATACATACATACATACATACATACATACATACATACATACATACATACATACATACATACATACATACATACATACATACATACATACATACATACATACATACATACATACATACATACATACATACATACATACATACATACAGACATACACACATACACACATACATACATACATAAATACATACATTATTTATATACCAGGTTAGTCAACTTCCCGTATTTGGCCATGCAGACATCCCTTCGTGTGTAAACAGAGTCCAGAACTCCATTAGGCTATTTCAAGTTAAAACTGATATGTGGGGAACTGGCTGAGCAACCTTCGTTTTACCTCTCTTTCTTATCACGAAGACGCTGAGGCGAGTCGCGATCATTGAGAGAGGAGAAGTGAAAATATCTCTGGCTAGTTCTTCACTGGCCGGTTTTAACTTGAAATAGCTCCTATGAGTTCTTCAACTCTTTTAATACACGACGGAATATATGAACACGTTAAATATGGGGCAGTTGGGCCACCTAGAGTGTTAATAGTTTATTTATAAATGAAATACTTTTAATTAAAATTGAATTATATAAACAATTATTTTCTTTACAGTTGTCTTTGGAAATAAGGATGCACAATGAGTTTATTTATGTTACTATTAAGTTCTTCTAATTCTTTTTAATGAAGATAAAATAAATTTGCATATACACATGGGTTTAGGTATAGGTTATACAACGGCTTGCGCGCCATCGCCCTCTATGGTTAGGTACCATAAATCGGATGTAAAATCCTTAGTATGGCTTTCTTCAGAGGGAAAACAAAGCCGGTGATCCTGTATCTAGATTTACGGCACGTAAAATAATCTTAAACATGATACAGAACATCTGAGTCCAATTTCCAGACTCACGTCCAAGAAAGTAGGAGTGGCTAAATTCCACGTCCATAGCAGCTAAAGAGCACCCATACGTAGAACATACTGCAACATACATAGATTATTGCGGTCCTCGCCCCCGAGAAGAGAGGAATGAATTGAAGTAACCACAGGAGACCACTGGTTGTAGGCAGATAGGCCTAAGAGACGTGCAAATATCCCTAATGTTATCAGGCTCGAAGACCCATCCCACTGCTGAAGCTGCTCAGAGAGAAAACGGTGGACGAATCGTCGACCAAGCCCTCTAGTTTTCACGGGGAATACTCTTTCCTTTAAGCAGGCATCCTCGCAATTAGTCAGGTTCCGCTATACGCCACGAAATCTAAAAGCATACCCTAAAATTCGGAAGGAAATTAAATTAAAGTCAAATGATAGAAAGGCAATCTTAGTAAATGAGAAACCACAGCAGTAATCCCCTATGGACCTGGGAAAACCACAAAAAAACCAAGGTCAGAATGAATGGCAACGGAGGGGAACCCACGATCTCCTGAATGCGAGCCTCACTCGGTTGTATAGATACTTATATTACATAATTTCACTTTATATATGACGGTCTGAAGAACCCTTGCTCCGATTCATTTGTAAGGTTTTGAAAAAAAAGAAAAGGGCCTAGATATGAGTAAAAAGTAACGAGTATCCTGTTATTTTGTCTAAAGCCTATAATGTAGGATAGCCGCCTCTTGACCAATTCGGCCAAATGATGCAAGAGTGTACATAAGGATGGCCCTCAGTTGCATAACATGCTATCATGTATAATTTTCGCTAAATGGTAGATACATTTTTGCTTTTGAGGTGTTTTCAATTCTCAGTTATATTGCCATCTTCTATACTTCATGGTCTGCCCAGTCTCCTTCCTTTAGATTATGTTGTTTCATAATTTGACTATCCCAGATGTTCATTTTATACACTTACGGTCTACACGCTTTATTCTTCCAGAAAGGTGACCATTTAAATAAGACTTTTGGAGCTTTCACAGCCCATACCATTAATAAGTCCATACTATTGTAGAATTATCTTTCATTTTTCACGATAACGGATTTCTTCAGCGCCATTACCTATATATCATCTTTTTTTACTTTTTCTACAGGATATACAGGTAGAGAAGGCAAGGAATTCCATCCAAAAATTCGACACTGAGATTTCAACGCAAAAAATACACGTTTTAGTGCTTCCTGTATCCAAAAACGAAAAGCGTTTTGTGAAAAACGTCCATGTGTATGTGAGTGTGTCTGTGAGCACGATAACTCATAAACGAAAATTCGGTAAAATACCAAACTTGGCAAAAAGATTTTGAGGAAAAACACATCACCCTAAACTACCCTATACATGGAAAAAATTATAAGTTTTTGATTTTCTCAAAAATAGCTCTAATGACTTTTATTAAAATACTGTATATTAAAAATATTTACGTGCTAAATGAAATGTGGGAATACCCTCTGAAGACCACCTGACTTTTGTGTAACAAACTAAAACAGATAGGCATAATTTAGTGCACAAAAATGTAGATCTTGTTAAAGCATATCATTTATGTCACATATATTCTTTTCGCTGAACATACATTCTTCTCCGAGATGTTCCTTGTTATAGGTTTCAGATTCAAAATACTTTTCTCACACAGAAATTTGCCAACTCCTGGCCATGCAAAGAAACGAATTTCAAGCACATAGTAACCAGCTTTCAAAGCAAGCAACTATCGCTTAAGCCTAGCGTTCTCCCTTATTTCCCTTCTACTTATAAGGAAGCAATTATTACGACAATTTCTATGTTCCATTTATATTGATTAGCAGGAAGTAGAAAGAAGGTCAGCTTTTGTAAGAATAATGTACGCAGAATAGCTAAAGAAAATCATATGATTGGAACACATCAGATTTTTACTGTCTGTGTTCTACTTTTCTGCCTGTCTGCTAGAGTCCAACCCTCAGCGCCTCTTCTTCGTCTATCTACCAAGATTCATACTCCATAGTATCCCAAACAGCACTTTTACTGATATCCTTTCTTAAAGTATTCTGCGATTTTGGTAACACTACAGCTGCCTGGTTCATGTTTATGGTCCCAAATATTTAAAATACATAGATTTAACGAGGCAATCAAGGTGACAGACTTGAGACAATCTAACAAATTCTACAAAATCCCCCAATAACTAGATATTCTGTCTTGTTCATATTCACTATGAGACCAACTTCAAATGCTACCAAGAGCTTGTTCGTCGTATATTTTAACAATCTTTCGACTCCTGGGTATAGCAGCCTGTTCGTCTGTAAATAATAATGAAACTGCTGTTAAGCCTCTTCCATTGATATTCCCATGCCACCACATATCTATTCCAGTGTTTAATATATTCTGAAAATAGATTTTAAATAGGGATGGAGGTATAACGCAATATTGTCTAAGATCTTTTATTCTTCTAAATGGAGTATATATCATATATCATATCAAATTATAGGCCTTTTCCAGATACACAAATATCCGACTTCCTGTCTTTGACCATGTGTTCTTTCATTTATTTGCCTGGGGCAAAAATTCTGTTCCATACATGACTTTTCTGTACTAATACATGCGCTGTTTTCCAGAATTTCCGCTTCAATTCATCTTCATTAAAAATTCTGCTACAAATTATACTATCTGATGTAATTACACGGATTCCTCTGTTGTTATTCGGAATTTTCATAATTCGTTTCTGGTGTAAGGCCGATATATAAGAGAAGTTCCAGTATTTAAAATTGCTGTCTCCTTCCAAAATCTGATTAAAATTTTGGAAGAAATCTCATTAGCAGACTAGATCCATGTTTCCCACACCTGGACCGCTAGCTTTGCCAGTTTTTCCATCATCAATGCACACGTCCTCTTCCTCTAAAATAGGTTCCATATTTGCATTTTGAGATGAGCTTTCATTTCTTATTTCTGTTCATTTTTGTACTGATCAACTTTTAAAATTACTTTTACATTCATTTAATTTAGAAGACCGCATTGCGGGTGACGTATTTTTCTAATTTATCTATGTTCTTGTAAATCTTCAAGTTGCGCCGATCTTTTATATACTAACGTCTGGTATATTTCCCCATAAAAGCTTTTCCATGTTTCTTGCTTCCACTTTTAAGTAATTTTCTTTAAATGTTTTTAGTATTTCTATATCATTTATATCCTCTTGTCTGGTATACCTCATTTGTTTATGATAACATTTTTGTGCCAAATATAAGTACACTAATTTCTGCCCTGATTTGTCAAGCAGGAGTTTTATACATTAGTGGTTGAAAGTAAAGGAAGGATAACCTTCAAATATTGAAAGTACTAAAGAATTGAAAATATGGTTTGCAATAGGCCATAAAAGCGTAAGGTAACCTATGATGCTATCAGGTTCTATAGTTTAGCTGTATAATATTTTTACATCATGGATTAATGCGTGCAGATTTCTATATAAATTGAAAAAAAATCCAGAGGCAGAAAAATTCAAAGAGTTTTAAGGCAGTTTTAATCTGTTTTGGGTCTGCATTGTCTGCATTGTCTGATAGCGAAACCAATATCGATTTGCAAGTTTGGAGTTGAAAATAAGTGTAGTGGAAGATTTTGAAAGTTGTAGGTAGCCTATTTCTACAGATTCTGAAACTCAAGTGTCACTTTGATCATAAAGTATTCCTTGATCATTTTCAAAAGGAACTTTAGTAATATAATACGCAACTTCTCATACAAAAATCCAATTTTAACGATTTAACACTTTTGTCCTTATGAAATGATTAAATATATGCCAAAATTAGATGGTAATAATGTTAATAAATAGTAAAAAGACCCCTCTATAATTTATAATAAATGAAACAGCTTCGGACGAATGAACATAAAAAAACTCTTCCCTAAAATACAATTTTAAAATATGTCACAAAAGTTATTTCGGCTAAGTTCATCTGGAGGAATAATGATTTTCGTTGCTGATAGAATTATCAAACTTGGTTGAGTAGTTTTTGAAGTTACCCACATACACAAAAGGGTACACAAATACACGAAAAATCTGACGTGTTCCATTCACATGAATGTCTCTAGCTGCCCCACATATGAACAACTCTTACAAAAGATTATTCTTTACCTACATCATATTATTGGTCTTATTATTGCTTAATTATAAGTAGAAGGGAAATATGAGAATATATAGGCTAAATCTATGGTAAAATATTTTAAAAACTGCTCATTACGTGAAACAATAGAAGTTTGGTTCACTTTGCATGGTCAGCACCAAAACAAGACAGAAGAGGTGAAAGATGATTTCCTGTTTGAGAAGAGCATAGTTTAAGACTGAAACCAATTACAAGGAATATCTCGAAAACGATCAGCTCTACAAGAAAAACGAATATGATATACATTATACGCTTTAGCAAGATCTACAATTTTTGTGTGGTAGTATTTGCCTATCTCTTACGGTTTATTAGTTATGTAAAATTTAGCAAAACTCATCCAGAATGAAGGTCTTCAGAGGTCATTTCCAGAAAGTTCAAGATATGATTTTATCTGTGCCGTAATATTTTAATAAAAATATTTAAGAAAAATTTTAGAGAAAAACAAAATTTTCAAAAATGTTTTCATGTAAAAGCTAGTGTGGGTTGGGGGACATTCTTGAAAATCTTGTTTCGCATCCTTGGAAGATACCAAACATAAATGCTAAGTTTGGTATTTAATGGTCTTTTCCTTTTTGAGCTATGCTGTCCAAAGACACATAGACATAATCCCACGCGTAGACCTTTTACTAAAAATCCATTTTTTGACTTAGAGGACCTGAAAACATATATGTCCGGTGAAATCTCGACATCAAATTTTTAGTGGAATGCAATACCTTCTCTAGCCTCTATGAGATTTGTTTAGACATACGTCCTAGAGTAAGAAATAAAATACAACTATAATTAATTAACAATAATGATATAGATTACGGATATGTCTGAAACAGTGGAAATGACACGATACACATCAGATTTCTTTAAGAGAATTGGTTCCCCGGTGTTCTCAACTCAACTAGAACACTGCTAACACCGAAACTGGACGAAAGGGCAGTGTTTTAAGTTGAAAACTATAGGCAACAGGAGCTGTCCCCAATTTAGAAGCTGTGTCGCTGAGGACGCACTGGAAACGAGCGGAGTTGCCATGGTGACCAAAACTCCCTCCCGCACTGTCAGACTGCGTGGTGCGTGTAGGTGCGTATATCCTCCCCCTCGCAATATATCGATCCTGAGGCTCTGGGACCCAGAACTATGGCCACCAAATCAGGAGGACATGTGCAGGGAATGTTTTGCTTCCCTTCACAAAGATGGTGCGGGTATCCTGATTCTGATACTCCGTACAGCTGGTTCCAGCGATGTTGCCACTTATTTCTAAAATTCCATCACTAAAGCGGTCAGTTTTGCGGTTGCAAAAATAAAGATTCAGAGGCATTCACATTGCGGTATATAGGCGGTTTTAGTAGGTATATAGTAATATAATTGATACATTAGAAAATGAGTACCTAATTTTGATGTTATTGCCCACTAATCTCTTATTAAGTTTCCTGTGCATGTCCAGTTTGTCCTATATTTCTGGTTGTCGATTCCTGTGTCGCGATGGCTAGGAATTTGACTAAAGAATGGGATGATGATAAATTATTGCAAGATAGCCCCGTACTGTTCATGCATGAGTCAGTTCATAACAGAGATATGCCAAGAAGTTAATGCAAGTAAAAAAAACTATGTACAAAAGTGTGCTTGAGTGTGAGTACAAAAGTGCGTAAACCTCGAATGCCAAACAATTTAAAAATTGAATTTCTAATAAACATACTATGTTTGTGTTAATGTTTCATCATAAAATTCTACTACACTGAAATTAATGTCAATTTTTCTTTGTAAACATAAGTTCATTGCTATATATTATTTGTCTCCCCCCTGTATTTGAGATCAGAGGTTAATTTTCAGAACAACATGAGTGTAAATTTAGTTAATTTGATGTGATACATCCACATAATTTCCTCTACGCATTTTGAGCAAAACATTCTTTAAAAACGTATTATTCTATCTGTTTCATGATATTAGAGATTAATATTTCTGGAAACCGTTTCATTACATATTTCCTTGTGGACACAATGGGAACAGAGAAATGCAGTAGGCTTAAGTAATAGTGAAAGCTTTAAGATCAGATCGCTATGTGGTGAATTGAAATTCCGTTCTCTCAGGAGATTTCCTAATGGGAATAACATTTTAAAGTATTAATTGAAACCAGTGACAAAGAATATCAGAAACGCTTAACTCCACAAAAATGCATTTGACATAAATTGTGTGCCTCTTACGGTTTACTAGTTATGTAAAAGTAGATAACTCATAACATCTATTCCCAGAAAAGTCAATATATACTGTTAATTTATCATGAATATGTCTTAAACATATGGTAATCTAACCAAAATCGTTAGAGCATTTTGCGGTAAATGATAACTTTGAATAGTTTTCACGCAAATGGTATTTTGAAGTTGATGGGTTTTCTTATAATTTACGTGTCTTTGGAACGAGCTGATATTTAAATATCAAGTTTCGTACTTACCCGACTTTTTGTTTTTGAGCTATGCTATGAACACGCGCATACGCACAGACATACGCGCATGGATCTTCTTCCAAAAAGGCTTTTGTTACTATTCAGGGGACCGCAAAACATATATTTCCAGTTAAATCTCAGTATCGAATTTTTGGGTGGAAAGCAATACTTTCACTGTTTGTTATATACTTCGTAGAGAAGATTCCTGGAGACGAGTATGTACTACTCTGGGCTAAAAAATGATATATGTGAAATCTCACATGTTTTCAAGAAAAAATAAATTATTACTATTTAAAGTTTTCAGTAGCAAAACGTCTCAGGAACATGGACTCTGAACAAGACCATAATGACAGATTAGCCATATTTAAGATAAGAATGTTAGGGGACACATTTGGAACAATACAGGGCAAGAGAATATGGAGACGGAGATATAACTAGAGAGTATAGCTGAAACAAAAAACCGCATAGAGTAAGACATATTAAAATAAACAACGTAAGATAGGTAGGACATGTGATGAGAATGAATGAAGATCCCCTTACAAAAAAGTATTCATTATAAGACCAGAGGTTGGGCAGAAGAAGAGAACGATCGAGATTAAGATGACAGGATGGAATAGAAAAGAATTGTAAAGCTCCAGGGAAAGGAAATTGGAAGAAGTTGGCAAGAAACAGAGATAACTGGAAAATAATGAAGTCTATGGTACATGCAGAGCTGTAGAGCCAATAAAATGACATTTCTACTAAATATATTATTTTCTAAGTATTAACCCATTAGAGGTTCATCTAAAAGGTTAAACTAAGAAGCCGTAATACATGTTTATCGTGTTATTACATTCAAACAATGTCCTGTCAAATAGACTCTCTTGATAGATTCTTGAAACTGTCATATCTCACCGTAGTCCTCAATTAGATGCAATGTCTATTCGTCTAACAATTTAAGTTTATGACTGAAGTTTCTGTAGAATGAAAAGTTCTCTGTTTACACTAATACAGGTTTTTGAAGATACGTGCACAAAGCATTCTCTCTTTCTCTGTTTACTCCCTCATATGTAGAATTTACATCTCCAGGACTTACAAGCCAGCATCTGTGGTCAGACGTCAGTTGAAGTGCATAGGCTCTGAACAGAGAAACGCCAGATACGAAGTGAGGAAGTGGATGATATGGAATAGTGGTAAAATGAGTGACAAGAAAAATGATTATGAAGCTGTTGATGGAATTAGTGACTGACAAAACAGACGAACTCGAGAAAACCCACCCAGATACCGTTTCGTCCGCTACCAATCCCAGATACCGACCCTTGAGATCGAACCGGGCTATTTAGGTGTCTATGTACCGCCTGGTGCACTAAGCATTTAAAACAAAAATATTCAAGTTTGGTATACAATTTCGATTTTGGCATTATTCTGATAATAGTGTAGGTTTTAAATATTATAAATAGATATACATAAAGTTTTTAATACTGTTTATTTTCTCTACAGGTACTGCGTACATAGTGTATAGAGAAGGTATTGTATTCCACCTAAAAATTCGATGTGGAGATTTCACCGGAAATACACGTTTTACGGTACTCTGTATCCAAAAAATTATATTTAAAAAAAGGCCAGTGTGTGTGTGTGTGTCGGTGTGAATGTGAACACGACAACCCAAAAACGAAAAGTCCGTAAAATATTAAACTTGATATGAATTAAGTATTCTCCAAGAAAGCGATATGAAAATTTTGATGAGAATACCGTATATTAAATATATTTACATCACAAATAAAATGTATGTGTTGAATTTTCTGGGAAGAGCTTCTAAAGACATGCTTATTCTGAGTGAATTTTGCTGAATTTTGCGTATCTGGTAAACACTAAGAGTTAGGTACTGTAAAACTTGTTACACAAAAAATGTAGATCGTTAAAACACACAATTTATGTCATATACATTTTTACTTTCTCTACACGTACTATGTATATAGTGTATAGAGAAGATATTGTAATGCACCCAAAAATTCGATATCGAGATTTCACCGGAAATACATGTTATGGGTCCCCCTGAATCCAAAAAAAAAATTGGAAAAAGGTCCGTGTGTGTGCGTGTGTATGTGTGTGTGTGTGCCTGTGTGTCTGTGGACATCATAGCTGAAAAACGAAAAGACTTAGTATTAAGTTTGGTATCTTCCAAGGATGCGACACGAAGATTTTCAAGAAAATCCCCCCACCCCCAACTACCCTTAACATGGAACATTTTTCGAAAATTTTGAATTTCTCAAAAATTGCTCTAATGATTTTGATTAAAATATTGTTTATTAAATATATTTACCTGACAAATAATATGTATATTTTGAATTTTCTGGGAATAGTCTCTGAAGACTGCTTTATTCTGGATAAATTTTACGAAATTTTGCATAACTATTAAACAGTAACAAATGGATAAAAACTTACCGCACAAAAAATGTAGAGCACATTAAAACACACAATTTATGATACGTATATAATGTTTTTCGAGGAGTTGATCGTTTTTGAGATATTTTTTGTTTTTGGTTTCAGGTTTAAAATACTTGTACTTTTCTCATACAGGAATTTGTCAACTTGTGTCCATACAAACAAAGGAGTTTATCACCTAGTAACCAGCTTTTGACTTCACTGTAACTTATGACACTCCCTTATTTCGCTTCTACCTACGAGGGAGCAAGTAATGAGACTATTTCTGCTAATTTTTTTCTCGTTTAGCATGAAGTAAATAGAAGAATAAGCTTATTAACAATAATTTGTTACACAGAAGTAGAGAAAGTCATGTGAATGGAACACATCAGATTTTTACTTTCTCTAGCTCGCATAAGCAATGTACATAGTGAATAGAGAAGGTATTGTATTCCACCCAAAAATTCAATGTCGAGATATCACCGGAAATACATGTTTTGGGTCCCCCTGAATAAAAAAAAAAAGCATTTTTAGAAAAAGATCCGTGTGTAAATGTCTGTCTGAGTGTGTGTGTTTGTAGACAGCATTGCTCCACAACGAAAAGGGCCACGCCGAGGCCGAGTGGTTGGACCAGTTTCGATCCCAAGTGACCGCATATGAGATTTGTGGTGGACAAAGCGGTAAGGCATTTGCACAGTTGCTAGAGAAAGTCATGTGAGTGAAACACATCAGACGTTTTTCGTGCAGTTGACAATTTTTTAGATTTTTCTTGTTATTCACATACGGGGATTTTACAGCCCCTGACAATACAAAGAAACGGATTTCATCTATATGGCAACCACTTTTAAACATTTGACTATCACTTTAGCCTAGTGTATTTCCTTATTTCCCTTCTACTTTCAAGAAAACATACAATAAGACCATTTCTACTCATGTTTATCTCGATTAGCATGAAGTAAATAGAAGAATAAACTTTTTAACAGTAATGTGTTACCGAGATATAGAGAAAGTCATGTGAATGGAATACATACAATTTTTAAAACTGTTTTATATGTGAAGATGTGTAAAGTTCATGTGCAGTAAACGAAAAACATTCTATAATTTGGTAATATGAATTATCCTGATGTAAGAATTGTAATGTTATTTCTGTACGTTGCTCAACTAACAAAGCCCTGATCTCCTACCTTGAAAAGTGAAGGCTGGGACTTAAAATATTTAGTAAATTATAAGTCGCCATTAGAGTATGTTCATCTCAAAATGAGTTTGAGATATCTTTGTAATCTATCACAAAAACTGCGAGACCGTTGAGTAGTTTAAGGCGGTGCCGATACATTTATTATTTATTTATTAATCATAATGGGTAGGTAGAATTTAATTTCTAAATTTTCATCAGTATTTATTTATTACAGTTAGTGATTGAAAGCTGCTTTCACACTTCGTTAGGTGGTACGTAGGGCATGATTTGTTACAATTCTGATTGTGTTCATGCTATGACTCGTTTTGGCAGATCCTCCCGTGAAATCCGTGGGTGGCGAATCACGTATACGTGTGTCGAAGCTCGAAGTTTGATCCCTTCCAGATTTCTGTCTTCAATAGCTTCGCTTTCCAATATTTCTTCTGGTAACTCGCCAATTTTTTTCTGTCACTCTTTGAGAACAATTTTATATGCTTCTGTTTCCGATAGTCGAAGGGGTGTCTTATGTCTTCGATGAAGAAAAGCTCCTGCGCTATTTTATAGGCATATCTGTTTCTCGTGAATTTTGAGATTGAGAGACCTTTAATTAAAGATTCTATCTTTGACGTTCTATAGCTTATTAAAATTGTGCACTGTTAGACAGAGCCATATTAATTGGATACTATATGTGACTAATTTTAAATTTAGAGAGCTTTATGGCAGTTGATTGGGATAGATTTTGAGTATAGAAATATTATATGTCGCAAGAGACGCGGACCCATAACTTGCCAAATTGTAGGGGCACAGAGGAATGGAGGGAAAGATATTTACCGCGATCCTTTACCACCGCGAATGTAGAGCTAGAAGCATGTTGGACGCTAATGGCAGGCATGGAAGACGCGGACGAGCTGGTAAATTTCTACTTAAGACAAGACACCTTAGGCATGAGAAAATGACAGTAGAGAAGAGGGGGGATAAGAATAGTTAAACAAAGTGATTATAATGTTTTACATACATGTATTTTATGTCAAACTTGTCTCATTGCTGTATTGTGGGGTTATATATTGTGTATGTATTATATGTATATGTTTCTCACAAGTGTGTTTGTCTATTATTATAGGGTGCATTTTAATGCATCTGAATAAGGTGATAATTTAAGTTGCAGTAATTGAATATCTTCTCCCTTTTATTTTCGTGTTTACTCTTTTAATTCGTTGTTGTTGTTTTCAGTATTGCTTACTACTTTGTGTATTGCAAAAGCACGTAGGGTCTGTGGACCCGTGTGACTGACGAAGCTCAATGTATGATATTGTTATTTCAATAAATACATTTATTTATTCATGTAGCTTTCGTTGCAGCAGTTGCGCACTCCTGTATATGTAGGAAGAAAGCGGTCTAGTTTGTTTGAAACACAACACCCAAATATTTGAAACTTGAATTTTCTTCTCCGCACATGAGGTGGTCCCCTTCTAAACTTCAATGCAGAAACCAAACGGATTTCGGAAAATCTGTGCTTCAAATTCGGGGTATGACATTGGATGTTGCAATCTTACTCTACCTTTCCGTATGCATCTAATTCGCCGTGATTGGCATTGTGAATGTGCATAATTTATGAAGATTAGACCATTCTATTCACTTCTTAGAGCTCCAAATGTCAGCCCATTTTTTGGGTGACAGAGGTTTACTGTACTACTATTCAGCTAGAGACGCTTCACCTCCGCATTTAATATCCATGGTATAGCCTTAGTGCTTTAAACACCCAGTTTAACGTCATCAAGTTACTATCAAATTCTTTGAAAAAAATTAAATATGTAATATATCATCACATAATCTAAATATACAATCCAATTCTAAGTATATTCTAAACTCATTTATTGTTTACTTCTTCTTTAATTCATCTTTATATAGATTAAATCTAACGTTCTTGGTTAACTAAAAACAAAATGTAATATGAAGTACCTTCTGTAATTCTACTATTCCTATTGCACAGCAACAATCCACAAACTGGTTAGTAGAGGACATACAAGATATTTACCTTTCACTTATATTAATTTCACTATTAAGCTACTGACAGCCAGTAGATTATACTCTCATGCTTTTGGAATTGTCATTATTGCTACGGTCGTTTTTTTTTTTTTCTTTTATTTTGTTTTATGTTGATTTTTCTTGCCTACAAGATCGTAATCCACTTTATGAGATTAACATTCCTATAAGAACAATTATAAGATAATATTTAAGGTATTTGTGAATATATTTATTAATTTTTGTAATTTCAAAGCTATTCAGTTTAAAATTGGTGCACGCGCTTGTTTTGAATATAATAGTTAATGACCAAAACTAAAAATATATTAAATATTTTGTAAAACATTCTTTGAATACTTCTTGCAACAAGAATTTTAATTAAGACAACAAATTACCTTTACGGGTATTCAGGCTCAAGACATTTTAATAGCAATGAGTAGTAAATCGAACATTTATTTATTGAATTAGTCATTTTATTTTATTTTCATATCTTTTACAATTAAAGCATGTGTTTTTATTTTCAGCAATACTTGAAACAATAACAAATGATAATACAAGTATAGAAAAGTATACTTTAAAGCACTAAGGAAGAAAGCTAAAACAACGACAAAAATGCACTAAAAATGTTTAACGAAGCTATTAAAAACATAACTACAGGAAACGAAAAGGATATCTGAATTTTCTACTCAAGAAAACAGATGAGTCTGAAGAATAATATAAACAGAAGCTAAACAACACTAAACAGCTGGTAAGAAATCAATCATAAGCTGACTTAAGGGAACCATATTTGCAATGATAGAAAATGATATCCATGGAAGCATTTAGACGACGAAATGTATTTCAATTAATCGCAGAAGTTTCCGTATTTATACATATAATTTTATCAGAACAGAGGAAACAATATTAATAAATTCTATGGTATGAATAGATTTATATAGAACATGAGCTATAACTGAATAGGATATAAAAATGAACACAATACTGGGCTCGATTTAATTATATTAGAAGAATTGTACAACGTGTTGAAAAACAAAAAAATAGCGCCCCTAATGGAGTTAATGCTGAACTGCTTAAATAAGGAGCTGTTTGCTACCACTAATATTCCACATTATATAATGTACGTAGGCAGTATTACAAAGCGCCTGAGTCTTGGGAAATATCTAGATAATTTTATTATTTAAAAGTAAATTTTAAAAATTATGTAGAAGATTTGCAACGGTCCCTATTTAAGCTAAGTCAAATTATAAACGTATACTACACATAGATCGAAAATATCTACAAGCAAAATGAAAGTTATGACTCATTAGGGTAAATATTCTGTGCACTCGAAAATAATAATATAAAATCAAATACTGGAAAATGTAACTTGTTTTGGTTATCAGGGATGTAATTAAGCTGTACCAGAAATAGGGATATATTAAGAAATAGGATAATGAAAACAAGTTAATAAATTGCAATTAATTTGTGGAACAATAAACATAAGTCTTCAAAATAAAAAACAAATTGTACTATTTTGAAATTAATTCATAAGCAATCCCTCAACATAAATAGACTATTCCCTTTAGTAGAATCGCAATTCTATAACTACTAACTCACGAAGATTACAGTTTTTTTTTCGTTTTTACTTTCTCTAGCCCCGTATGTACAATGTACATAGGGATAGAGAAGTATTGCATTCCACCCAAAAATTCGATGTCGAGATTTCACCGGAAATACATGTTTTAGGACCCCCTGTATCCATAAAAAGCATTTTCAGGAAAAGGTCCGTGTGTGTGTATGTGTGTGTGTCCGTGTGTTCGTGTGTCCGTCTGTGAACACGATAACTCAAAAACGAAAAGTCATTAAAGCACCAAACTTGGTATTTAAGTTTAGGATCTTCCAGGGATACGACACGAAGATTTTGAGAAAAATCCCCCCACCCCAAACTACCCTTTACATGGAACTTTTTTCGAAAATTTTGATTTTCTTAAAAATGGCTCTAACAATTTTGATTAAAATATCGTATATTAAAAATATTTACCTGACAAATAAAATGTATATCTTGAATTTTCTGGGAATAGCTTTTGAAGACCTGTTTATTCTGGATGAATTTTGCTTAATTTGCCATAACTAGTAAACTGTAAGAGATAGACAAAAACTTACTGTACAAAAAATGTAGGTTTTTTTTAAAATACTCAACTTATGTCATATACATTTTTCTCGTGGAGCTTACCATTTTCGAGGTACTCATTGTTATTAGTTTCAGTTGAGAAGTACTTATACTTTTCTCAGACGGGAGTGTCCGTTTTTCTTTTGTTCTACTCCTACCTCGATTAGCAAGGTGCAGAAAGAAGAATAATCTTATGTAAGAAGTTTGTAAAAGAGCTAGAGAAAGTCATCTGATTTTTGTGATACGTTTTTCACAGAAACACGAACACACGCGAATCTTTTAAAAGACGCTTTTCTTTGGGTTCAAGGGGGTCTCGTGACATATATTGCTGTTGAAATCTCGACATTGAATTTGGATGGAATGCAATACTTGCCCTACTTACTATACACAATAAAGAAAATAGTAGATTTATGAATTTGCTTATAAAGAATTAGCTAAAAGTTTTTATTAAAACTCAACCAAAACTGATCACATGAAGTGATTTATATCTCAAAAGATGCATGTTAAAGCAAAACGCAAAAGAACATATATTCAAAGACTTCGTCGTAAAGCTAGCCGAGGTACTATGAATGTGCTAGTTGTTAAGCACATCCTTTAGATGGTACTTAAGTTTCAAACGAGTAAGTGTATTACTTGTTTGTGACGATCGTGTAATAAAACGGAAATACGAGTTGTGATAAAAGCACTTCGTTTTGAAGGGTTAACCCCAACAGAAATACAAAAGGAGTTAGATTGGAGATTAAAGCATTCTTCCCCTTTGTTTTCAACAATTCAAAAGAGGGCTGCTCAATTTAAGCGTCAAGATATGCTCAGGGCTTTCCAAAACCGCTACGACCAACAAAATTATGAAAAAAAAGTCATAATGTCGCACCGTATTGGCTGGCATTGCAAAGACCTCGGTAGAAAGTGTTCACTATTTTCGCAACGTTTTGTGTGTGAGACAGCTTTACGCATGAAAATCATTGAACTGTATGTATTTAACAAAGCAACTGTGTTGAAAAATCTGATATGCTCCATACACATGACTTTCTCTATCAGTTCTGCAAAAAAAAAAAAAAAATAAAAAAAAAAAAAAAACCTATTCTTACACAAGATTATTTTTCTAACTACTTCATGCTAATCGAGATAAACATTAGCATTTATACTTAGTTCTTTATCAGTAGAAGGTAAACAACGGAATGGACTGGGCTAAAACAATGGTCAATTTCTTAGAAAGCTCTCACTACGTGGCTAACTTTGAAATTCTGTTTTCCTTACATGACCAGGAGTAAAATGAAGGAAACACGGATGACGACTTTCTGTTTAAGGGAAAAAATAAGTATTTTAAAATTAAAGCTAGGAATATCTCATAAATCATTAACTCTACAAAAAGAAAAAAAATCATAACATAAATTCTGTGTTTTAACGAGATTTGTATTTTTTGTGTAGTAAGGATTTGTCTTTATCTTCCGGGTTACTGTCTAAGCAAAAGGCATTCAGAACGAGGTCTTCAGAGGCTATTCTCAAAAGTTTAAAATTTACATTTCTGATTTTGTGTAAATATCTTTAAATGGTGGTATTTTAATAAAAATCGTTGGAGCCATTTGTTAAGAGAATCAGCATTTTAGAGACTTTTGTCATTCAAAGAGTAGTTTATGGTGGGGGTTTTCTTGTTGCACCCTTGGAAGGTGCTGAACTTAAATATCAAATTTGGTATTAATCAATTTTTCATTTTTGAATTATCCTGTTTATGGACACAGGGAGACACATACATGCACACACAATTAATGTAGTTTCAACATTAAAGAATAAAAAAATAAGTATTGTGGTTAAAGAAAATCGTAAGAAAGGCAAACGTGAAAAAGTAGAATACCTATTTGATATTAAAAATCAAGTAATGAATAACTTCTAATTAAAAAAAAATGATAATACCATAATGCTAATCTAAATTCATAAGAAATTGTTTGTGTTACTGCACATTGTTCACCTAATAAACCCAATTAGAATTTGAAGATCATAGCAAATAGACGTGTATTTCCAGTGAAATATCAGGATCTAATTTTTGGCTGGAATGCAATACCTTTCTATTTATTTATTATGTACGAAATATGTAAATTAATATTGTGTTTTCTTAATCAGACCGAAGATCTTTGCAACGTCAGTTGTATTTTAAGTATTCAAATGCTTACTCAATGACCATTTCAATATTGATAATGGACTATTAAAAGTGGTAGAATTCAAAACAAATAAAAGTTTGTATTAGTCTTAATTGTATTATTATGTATGCAACATTTCAACTTTAATAGTTTTGCTATATTCTGACGAAATGTTTAAACTAATAAAATTAAGGAAAAATTAATAAAATTGTGTTTACACCTAACACAGTAAATGAGTAACAATCAAAACAGTATCCATTTCAAATTGCAGTTTTTAGCGATTCTCTCTTTTTTTTTTCTGACATTTATGTTTAGGATATTTCAAGGATGCAATAGATATATATTTTAATGTGGTGTTTGGTCTATTTTGCTTTTTACTTCATTTACGAATATGCATAGTAGGTAAAGAAAATGTGTTCCCCCAAAAAAGTTGATACCAAGGTTTCACCAGTAAAACCCTGTCTCCTGAATCCAAAAAAGTCATTTGAGAAAGAGGACTGTGCATGTGTGTATCTGTGAACAATATAACTCAAAAACGAAAAATTCGTTAATAGAAACTTGATATTTATGTTTAGGATATTTCAAGGATGCAATAGATATATATTTTAATGTGGTGTTTGGTCTATTTTGCTTTTTACTTCATTTACCAATATGCATAGTAGGTAAAGAAAATGTTGTATTCCCCCCAAAAAGGTGATACCAAGGTTTCACCAGTAAAACCCTGTCTCCTGAATCCAAAAAAGTCATTTGAGAAAGAGGACTGTGCATGTGAGTATCTGTGAACAATATAACTCAAAAACGAAAAATTCGTTAATAGAAACTTGATATTTATGTTTAGGATATTTCAAGGATGCAACACAATTATATTCAAGAAAATCTCCTACCTCAAACTACCCATACGCGGAATATTTTTCGAAAATGTAATTGTTTCAAAGGTTGGCTTTAATTATTTTGATTAAATATCATATGTTTAAGATCTTTTCAGCACCAATAAAATGTAAAATGTTCTGGGAATAGCATCTGAAGTCCTCTTCACTCTGGGTGAGTTTTGCAAAACTGGTAAATCGTAAGAGATGGATAAAGACTTGCTGCAGAAAAAAATGTAGATTGTGTTAAAATGCACAATTTATGTACAATACTTTTCTGTGCAATTAATGATTTCTGGGATATTTCTAGCTTTTGGTATAAATTTTCGAATAATTAAAACTTTTTTAAAGAGGAATTTGTCTTGATTTTCTTTTGTTTTACTCCTGACCATGCCTTAACGACATGCATTTAGAAGAGTTGAGTATTATCTTATCCTAGTGTATTCCTTTTTTACCTTTCTATTTAAAAATAAGACCATTTTCCAATGTTTATCTAGATTAGCTAAAGTGGATGGCAGAATAACCATTTGTAAGAATAGTTTGTTACAGGATAGGTAGAGAAAGTCATGGAAATAGAACATATACACTTTTTCAGTAAAAAGCAATAGTATAATGCTAAATACGTTGCTGTACATAACATTTACCACCCATTTTGCCAAAATTCCATCAGCTTTCCATAGTATATATCCGTCCTACTCCCACATTACCTCACGGTAGCTACTATAATAATAGGCATATTTACATTTCCAGTTGTTTATTATTATTATTATTATTATTATTATTATTATTATTCAATATGATCTATAATTGGTTAATGAGTAACATATTTTTGTCTTTTCGCTTAAAACATTTTGGAATTGAATTTAATATTTTTGAAGTTACTTAATTTAAAATGTTAACATATTTCTTATTATTAAGATAAATAACGTTCCACACTTTAGCTTGGCATAATAATTGTGCAATGATTTATAAAATATTTTATAAAAACTATTGATAATACCAATGCAATGCAAAATTTGAAATGGAGCATTAGAAAACTTTTTGTTTGTTGTTTAAGTTTTAAAGAAAGCGTTGGTCCTTAGGTTTTAAATTACAGATTTAGTTATTTAGTTATTGTGGAAAATTATAAATTGTTGTTTTCAAGCTAATACTATATATTTAAAAAAAATAATTGCTACATTTGTAAATTGTCTTAAGAGGTTGAATTTTAAAATGGCTTCATAAATTTGGACAAATGATGCCCAAGGAAAAATGTTTATCTTGAAAAATACATACCAAAGAAAAATTCAAAAGAAGACGAAAGTCTTCAAATGCGATTCACTTACCATTGTAACACATTTTAACATCTTTAATATGCACATTTTACAATATTAGAATGTGCATTAGTAATAATAAATGTAAATATGTGTAAATGTTGTTACAAAATATTCAATCGTGGAAACAGGAAAATATAAGGAGGAAAATCTACATGAGCCTTACCTTGTAAGATAGCTGTACGGTAACGCGCCAGGCTCGCACTCAGCAGTCCCAGTTCGTTTCCCAGCGACCGCCCACTCTGACCATGACTCTTTTTTCTTTTGTGGTGTTCCTCTGATCCCCAAGAAAAAATATTGGGGTAGTATATTCTACCATGATTCTCATTCAATTTCCCTTTAACTTTCCAGGCTGGCTTCAGGACTGCAGTTCAGATGGCGCAGAGGCTTGAGATGATCGAGGTTTAAGGGTGCTCAACTGCTAGGTTATTAGCATCCTTAAAAACAAGTGCATATCAATAAAACCAATCTAAAACAATAATAATCAAAATAGTTAAAACTATAGATAAAGACAGTGTTAAAGCAAAAATAAAACCAGAGCTGGTAAAAATTAAAAAGCGAGTCTAAAAGTTTAGTCAACAAGGGAACGAGTGTCAGAGGCTTGTGATATGGAATAAGGAGAAATACGTAGCCTCTAGTGCTAGGTCAGTCTCTCTAGAGGGAAGTCCTTGAGTGACTCTCTCGTGGCAGGGTAGTCAGGTCTGGCACCGTTAGGGAGCTCTGCGCATCTTTGTCGTCTGTATGGCCTGCAGTCCATTTGTCTCCTGCGACTCTTTCACTTCATCCGTTCCTCCTAGGAATATAGGAACAAAAGATCCGCTTGGGATCGAAGCGCAAGGTATCTCGCAACTGGTGTTAGTGTGGTTGTGTGGATTCTACAAATGTTCTTTTTCTCTTGGGCTTTTGGCTCACAAGATTAAAGTTACAGAATGTTCGAAATTAAGGTTTAAAACAATAACTATGAAAATCTGATGTGTTCCATTCGCATGACTTACACATTACATATATTTTTACAAAAGATTATTCCTTTATCTACATCAAAGTAATCAAAATAAACATAGCAGAAATGGTTGTATTAGTTCCTTCTAAGTAAAAGGGAAAGGTAATACATTACAATTTTTACCAATCAAAAAAAAGTTTCCATAAAAATTATAATATATACCAATTTCATAAAAAGAAAGAAAGTTTTAAAAATAACAATTTATCATAACATAAATTAAATATTTTACTAATTAAATCATCTAAAACGATAGTGAAACAATTAGTGGTAGATATTGAAACGCTATATGAAACAATTTAAATTCGTTTAGCTTTGCACGACCAGGAGTAAAACAAAATAGAGATGAAACGAAAATTGACCTGCCGTTTGAGAAACATTTAAGTAGTTTAAAATTGAAAGCAACAAGGGATATGCATAAATGGATAACTTTACGAAAACATTGTATATGACATTTATTGCTTGTTTTAAAGAGATCTACATTTTTTTGCCGTAAGTTTTTGCCTATGTCTTATGGTTTACCAATTATGCAAAATTCCTCCAGAATGAAGAGCTATTCTGAGGGCATTCCCAGAAAATTCAAGATATACATTTAATTGTCATGTAGACATCTCTAATTTACGGTATTTTAATCAAAGTCGTATTAGAGCCATTTTGGGGAGAACAAAATTTTCAAAAAGTGTTTCATGTAAAGTGTATTTTGGCATAGGAGGATTTGCCTGAAAATCTTCGTGCCGCATCTTTGGAAGATACTTAATCTAAATACTAAATTTGGTATTTAACGGTATTTTGTATTTGTGCTATGCTGTCCACACACATACAAACACTCACGGATCTTTTCCTAAAAGTGCTTTTTGTCGGAGGGAGGGGATTCAGGGCACACTTATATTGCTGGTATAATCTCGATATTGAATTTCTAGGTGGAATCCAATATCTTCTCTACCTACTATGTGCATAGTACGTGTATAAAAAGTAGTAATTGTGGAGTAGTAGTAGTAGTAGTAGTAGTAGTAGTAGTAGTAGTAGTAGTAGTAGTAGTAGTAGTAGTAGAAGTAGAGTAGTAGTAGTAGTAGTAGTAGTAGTAGTAGTAGTAGTAGTAGTAGTAGTAGAAGTAGTAGAAGTAGAGTAGTAGTAGAAGTAGTAGTAGTAGTAGTAGTAGTAGTAGTAGTAGTAGTAGAAGTAGAGTAGTAGTAGAAGTAGTAGTAGTAGTAGAAGTGGTGGTGGTGGTACTTTTATTGCTATAGATTTTCAGTATACATCTGGAAATATACAACAATCGCTTGGGCCTCATGGCCGTACGCTTTTCCTGTCCTTGGATATTTACAGTAAGATTTTTTGCTTAAATATTAAAATATAGATTTATTTATTTCAAAATAACAATTGACAAGTGAGGAAAAAAATTAAAAACTCCAGAAATTGTGAGAGGAACAGTCCTAACCGGATACGGTGAAAGTGAAAAATCAATCTGTTTTCGGCGTATCATTTATTTTTCCCAGTACGGATTCATGATTATGACCTTTGATTACTAAAAGGAAATATCTGAAATTCGTTTAATATTCTCATTATTACTGTTCATAGCCTCTAACCTTTTGACGTAGAAGGCTAAATGCGCACACAAATCGCAAATACTCATCCTCTATGTTGCTAATTCCTGCCCACTCAGTCACCTTTCAACTCACGCACAATCTCTGTTCCCACGCATCTACCTACGGGTTTATTCACACAGGTTTTGCTCCCACGCACATATACACAGAAGCCCCCGCACAACCTTCCCCTTTCTCTCCTGTCCCGCTTCATCCCCCATGCATCCATCTTTTCAAACTTATACATTCCCCTCAAGGATCCATACAAACAGAAAAGCCAGCATAGCTTATTTCTGTCTAAATTTAGCTTATGAGCATGGCAGATTAGAGTATTACAATGTTTGCTTTTCTAAGTTGCATACAGTAAGCAGAGGAAATATTGAATTCCAACCAAAGAATTTATATCGAGATTTTAAAAGGAAATACAGGTGTTTAAGTTTCCCTGAATCCCCTCCAAAAAGAATTTTGCATAGAAAATCTCAAATTCGATATTTCAGATAAATATCAAACCGGGTGTACCAAGGAAGCTACGCGAGTAGTTTGAAAAAATCCTGACCGCCAAATTAACAATTGCTAAGCAATTAGTAGTTATTGGTTTTAATTCTCAGATACGTTACAATTGTTACTTCCTCTACACGTACTATGTACATAGTGTATAAAGAAGGTAGGTATTGCATTCCACTAAAAATTCGATACCTATATTTCACCAGAAATGCACGTTTTAGGGTCCCCTGTATAAGAAAAAAGCATTTTCAAAAAAGGTTTTGTGTGTGTCCGTGTGTCTGAGAACAGAATAACTCAAAAACGAAAAGACCGTTAAATACCAAACTTGGTATTTAGGTTTAGTATCTTCCAAGGATACGACACGAAGATTTCCAAGAAAATCCCCCTACCACAAACTACCATTATATGAAAAACATTTAGAAATTTTTGATTTTCTCAAAAATGACTCTTACGATTTTGATTAAAATACCTTATTAAAGATATATATATATATATATATATATATATATATATATATATATATATACACACGACAAATAAAATGTATATTTTAAATGTTATGGGAATTTCCTCTAAAGACATCTTTATTCTGAATGAATTTTGCTGAATACTGTGTAACTGGTAAATTGTAAGAGATAGACTAAAACTTACTACATAAAAATGTAGATCTTGTTAAAACGCGCAATTTATGTCATATACATTTTTTCCGTGGAATTCACTATTTATAAGATATTTATGATTATTTATTTCAGATTAAACATAGTTACTTTTTCTCACACGGAAAGTTGTATGTAAACTCTTGGTCATGCATAGAAATGGATTTCAACCACATGGCAACCAGCTTTTAAAAGATTTGACTATCATGTTAGCCTAGTGTATTCCCTTGTTTCCTTTCTACTTACAGGAAGGAATTAATTAAGACGATTTCTGCTAATTTTATAGTAGGTAGATGAATATGCTTTTTAACAATAATTTTTATAGTGATGTAGAGAAATTCATGTTTTTTTCAAATGTGACGCCACGTACCCATTTGCTTGTTCCCCGTAGTTATGCTAAGAGTGAAATTTCCAATATATCGATTCGCTTTTGTTTTTAAGAGTTGACCATGTTTTAGCCTACCGCAAAATATGAAATAAAAGGTTCAACTGAATTGATATGAACTATATAGAAGCACAAAATTTTGTAAGGATAGGTCGTAGAACAGTGAATAGTTACTTGAATCTAACGTGTCAAATATGTCTTTTTTGTGGCGAGTTCACACTGAATTTAATAAACAGTATTGGTAAACAATTTCGATTCCAGCTGAGCCGGGAATTTTTCTTTTACTAGAATCATTCTCTATCCTCTGAAAAAAGTAACGTTTAAGAAATCTTACGATCAGCGAGAAAACATTAGCAATTATTTCTAAAGTGAAGTCCACGATATGACCACAGAAGCTACAGGGAGCTATATAAATGAAACAGTTTTTAATTTCTCTGTATTGCACATCGTACGTACGTAGAAAAGGTATTTCATTCCACCCTGAATTTGGATACCGAGATGACACCAGAAATATACGTTTTAACTTCCCCAATATAAAAAGCATTTTTAGAAATAGGTCGTGTGTGTATACTTTACGAAAAGTCGTAAAGTACCAAGATATCTTCTAAGAATACGACACGAAGGTTTTGAGAAAAATCCCTCACCCAAAATTATCATTTACATGGAAAAAATGTAAAAAAAATGTATTTTCTCAAAAATGGCTCTAACAGTTTTGTTTAAACTACAGGATATTAAAGATATTTATATCACAAATAAAATTATATTTTGGATTTTTTTGGGAATAGCCTCTGAAAACCTCTTTATTCTGGATAAATGCTACTGAATTTTGCATAACTAGTAAACCATAAGAGATATGCAACAAATTTCTACACACAAAATTTACATCTCGTTAAAACACAATTTATGTTATATAGATTTTTCCTTGAGTTGACCATTTTTTAGATATTCCTTGTTATTAATTCATAAAATACTTAAAACATTTCTCATACGTAAATTTGCCGACTACTGGTCACACAAAGAAACGGATTTCAATCACATAGCACCGGCTTTTAAAATATTTGACTATCGCTTTAAGCTAGTGAACTCCCTTATTTCCTGTCTACTTATAAGCGAGCAAGTAATAAGACCATTTCTGCTAATGGATTAGCTTTTCAACAAAAACTTGTTATAGAGACGCAGAGAAACTCATGAGAATGATCCACATCAGATTCTTAAATGTGTTATTTATTACACATCACTTTAACAGCGAAGTCAAATCGCAACCACAATAAGTTTACAACGCTTTACATAATTGAGTTGCATCAACAAAGTTCAGCGCATTCTTGGTGAAAGCTGGATCACCAAGGGTGGTTAAGATGTTTGCTGGAATTTTGTATCTTCTATTTGCATCATCGTAGAAACGGCTGGTGACAGTGTGAGTGACTGTAAGTGGAGAATGACAGTATTTGCTTATGGACAGAAACTCACATGATAGAAGCTAGGAATGGGTGGCCCAATTCTCAATGAGCGTTACCGTCTCGCTGATAAGCTGAAAGGATAAAACAGTCTCCGACGCCGGTTTCACACTGACGGCTCTTAACTTAAAATAGCCCCGATGAGTTCTGCAACTCTTTTAAAGCTTAGAGAGATATTCACTTACGGATATTACGGAATAGTTGGGCCACTGCTACTTGATGCATTTATCTGCGTTAACGTACGGTTTCATTTGATGAATGATATTACGTACGGAAGCAGCAAGTAGAAATAAACACCTGCTGACACTACTACCACCACCACAACGTTGCCAACTTAATTTACACCAAAGTATTTTCTTCATCACTGCTCTCATTGTCATTATCTAAATTAATAATAATGGAATAATGCTCATTGTTCTTATTAAAAGGTTTAAGACACTTCGTCAATTTTATTTATCCCTTCTCGAAAAGTTTGTCATACGCTTGCACTTAAAGATGGCGTCAAATGAGCTTTATTGGATAGTCGTTTATATAGTTCACATGAGAACAATGGCGTTAAAAATACAGTGGTAAGTTGAAAGACGTAGAACTGTGTGCCCTTGAGAAATTGCACTGTTGTCAATCATAGTGTTTGCCTTAGATGAGAGTGCATCCACATCGCAAGGAGTCAAACCACGTCGCGTCAAAATAAATCATTATATGTCCATGAAATCCTAACTTATTTGATTGTCCTTAAAATTCTGTATCGCCATGACATTATTCGTCACGATTCATTGCGGTTATTTAGTGCTAGGTTGCTTAACCTATTCTGCGCGGATCTTATACATTAACACGTAATAACCAAGAAATTCTTATAAGGTAGGAAGTGTTTCTAAAGAAAACAATTTCTAGATTTCCAAATGAATGGCGTCACAACCAATTTCAACCAATTTCACAGTGATTCTCACATTTCGAACAATCGTGTAAATTTGTTGTGATGTAGAGCATGATAAAGAATAATAATATTCACAATAAATATGTTCACAAGTATACTTAGACTAGCAAGGATCGAAACATATTATAGAGTATGATGTAATTGTAAATGAGAAAATAAAATCTCAATGAAAGGCATTGATGATATTATAGGCAATGAGCTCTAAACAGATCAGTTCTTAATAATTTCTGATATGTACGCTTTGTATAGCTGGAAACAACTAAAACAAAATTAATTAATGAATAACTAACAAGAAAATGTATGTAAAACTTAACTTCTTCAAGAAAATGGTATAACAGACTTACTCCAAAGAATATGACCATCTACTTAACTGAAACAGTTGCTGCTGAAAACATTGATGAGTGAAAAAAAATTAAAGGAAACAATCGCTAAAACTGCAAGTGAAGTGTTGAGGAAAAGGAATAAATAGTGGTGGGGGAAAACGTGCCTTATTAGGCTATCTTGCATATGCGAAGGTGATTGCCAAAGTAATAGCCAGAAATAAACATATTCGACAGTGCATCATTTGCGTTTAGCTTCACAGATCGTAGAACTACACCTTGTCGTCACTCCGCTATAAAAACTTCCCTCTGCTACGTCTTACGGCTTAGGGCCCCTGGGCTACACTCTGTGGCTTAGGGTCCTGAATCATCGTTATTCTTGTAAAAAATGGCGGTGTTTGTTAGAGATATGTTGGAAGCTCTGCAGTAGTGATTCGCATATCCAACAAAGCTTCCAAGGCAAACGAAGAGCTTATGGTCTATTGAAAAATTCATTGAATCTTAAAATTAAAAATTTGGTATTCTCCACTAATATGACATTCTCTGTCTATTTGCAAATAACTGTTCATTCAAAAGCTTATTTTTCAACCTCCTTTATGGTAATCAAGATAAACATTAGCAAAACTGGCCTGGAAATGGCAATGGCGTGTTTTTATGGATGTTCTTTAACTACTGTAGTTCTTAGCATCCCGTTCTAAATACTTTAATTTTTCTCAGAGGCCTCTCTATCAGGCTTGAGGTTCTTTTACCGTAAATCTACTTCCCTTCCGAAGGAAGCCATGCTAAGGATTTTTACACCCGAAAAAATCCATCGTCCTCCGCCGGGTTTGAACCCGCAACCTTGAGTAAGTGAAGTTAGCGTGGTAACCATTACACCACGGAGGGCGACTAGAACTGGCCTTATTAGAGCCTTGTAAGCAGAAGGAAAATAAGGGAATATACTGAGTTAAAGCGATAGTAAAATCTTTTAAAAGCTGGCTGCTATATGACTGAAAGCATTCTCTTTGCAATGACCAGAAGGAGTTCAAATTCCTGTTTGAGAAAAGTTTATGTTCAAACCAACTACAAGGAATATCTCGTAAATAGTTAAATCCAGAAAAACTATATATAACATATATTTTGTGTTTTAACGAGATCTACATTTTTGAGCAGTCAATTTTTCCATTTTTACGTTTGCCAATTATGCAATAATCATCCAGAATGAGGAGCTCTTCAGAGGCTATTCCTAGAAAATTTGCGGCATGTATTTACTTTATTGGCGTCTAAATATCCTTCAATGCCAGTTTTTTAATGAAAATTGTTAGGATCATTTTTGAGAAAATTAACACTTTCGATTTTTTTTCCACATAAACGGTAGTTTGGACGGAGATTTTCTCCCACACATGCAAGCGCGCGCGAACTTTATTTTTCTTCTTCTAAAAGTGCTTTTTTATAGATTCAGGGGACATGTATTTCCGGTGAAATATCGGCATCGAATTATTGGGTGAAATACAATACCATCTCTATCCATCATGTACATTATACATAGGTTCTAAAGAAAGCAAAAATGGAGAGCTAACCTTAAATAGAATCCAGACCTCCTATATAGGAGGTTATTTAAATGTCAATTTGACAATCCCACATGCACCGCTGCACCTACGTACTCATATGGACAAAATATTGAGCGCCTTCGTATAATCTTAACACACATGCCGCCGCGTACACCCATACGCTTACAGTTTACATTTACACCCCCTTAACCAATCTTCCCTCCCTCGCAACTGATACAGGTATATGCGCGCGCACTCAAGTTCTACAGTTCCTATTATCCTTGACAACACAGAATATGAGAGTGGGCAGTAGTTATGACGTATTTCAGATGTCTCTAAGGCAACTCAAAGAGATTTATGTGATAAAGTTGAAAGGTACTGCACTCACAATTGAAATAATTATAGCGTTTACCGCTTCCAAAATCCGTCAGGAACGATTTTCAGCTCAAGGAGAAGGAGAGGTCTTGTCCGTAGATTTCTATTTTTCTGAAAGTTTAATTATAGCTTTTACGTATTATTCACGCAATGGTGGTGACATATATAGATACAGATCTTCAGCGGCAAAAAGTGTGTAAAATATTATGTTTAACAGTCATGCGTCTTTCTTTATTTATCCACATTCAGAAAGTCTATTCCTAATAAGTGCATTCCTCTATTTCCTGCTAAACATGAGAAACACAGTAAAAATAATTTCCATTTCGTAATTCAGTGACAACACATTGACTCTTGTACTTGAGAGATATGATAAAATTGATTCTCCAACATCAAATCCATTAATAAGTGCATGAGAAACAAAGGAACGACCACTTGACACATCAGTGATTACTTTGAGAATATTTGTCGCAATCATAATAATTGTATGTTTTAAGCAGTTTTTGTCCATGCTTTAGCTTTCATTTTATATGACTTCAGTAAAAATGGAGAACTACTTATAGAGTATTCAAGATCTATACCTAGACTAATGAAATCTGAATGCAAATATAAGCCATTTTTGTTAAAATAAAATGCATTCAGTGTTAAATTTTTGTCACGAATGAGAAAAAGTCCCTAAATATTTTTGTAGGTATTTTATTCTTAAAATAGAAGTCCCTAACTTAAATTATATACGCGTTTGGTTCTAACTTAACTATTTTTATTTTGTATATTTCTGTTTACATAAACACGTGAGCGCACATACATATATACACACACATACACACACACATGACACGCCTGAACACACACGCACGCATAGAGTTTTTAAAAATGCATTTTTTAATTCAGTTAGTCTGAAAACGTTTTCTGCGAAACCTTGGTATCAATTTTTTTTCAGGTGATCGCAATACTTCTCTGGTTGGTATAGACACTAATACGCCTTAGTGTTATTAACCTATATAGGGTCCTGAGATCTATTCGGTCTTTGCCGCTAGTTGTTTTTATGCATATGACGTCAATACTATATACGGTCAGCGAGCTGACATCTCATCCGGAGGTCCCGGGTTCGATTTCCGGCTGGGGCGGGGAATTTTTCTTTAACCAGAATTATTCCTTATCCCCCACAGAGTCTGGAAGTATGTATGTGGGAGTGAATGTCTGCGTGTTGGAGGAAACAAAATGGTTTAAACCCAACGTAAACGAGTTGTTTCTAATTCGAAGATCCCGATATGACCTTAGATGTTAAAAGGGGCTATAAAAATGAAAAACAAAAAAAAAATACTATATACACCGAGTTTATAACGCGTTGCCTCTTGCAGAGGGCTGACGAACGGGGAGTAGGAGGATCTCAAAGCTTCGAGGTCACCTTAGTGAAATGGGACTTGTATCGTACCTCACCAATATTTACATTTGGAACATTCGCTTGTACCTCGAAAACCACAATCGCAGCATTTATGCTGATAGGTAACGCATTCTTCCATTTCGGAAGTAGCACTAAACCATGCAAATTCTATGATATGTGGTCATTTGCATCTAGAATTTTTATTTTCTAAAAATTCACTAATTTGGATTAAAATGCGATGTATTAGGACAAATAAAATAAATACCTTGAATGTTTTGGGAAGAGCCTGAGAAATTCTTTTCGAAAGGAATTTTATATAAGTAATCTTGTATAACTGGTGAACGTTAAGCGATAGACAAAATCGTATATCTCTTTGAAACACAAAATTAATTCCAAATAATTATTTTGGATATTGCAAGAACATAATAAAAATCCTCATAATGCTAATCCGGATATCAAATGTAATAACTCTTTATTAATTAATAATCTTCGTCTATCTAAACGCTCATATCGATTTAAATTCGTTTATTTTTTATTTAAAATCAATTTTATTGTTTTTTGTATAAACTATTTAGAAGTTATCCGTTCTTAATATATAGTTAGAATGTTTGTCATTCTTTTTAACTCCTGTCCACATTCAGTTGCTTGTCGTTTTAAGACTAGAATACAGTGTCCAGTTCTTAAACATTTGACTATGGTTATTTACTTTGTGTCTATAAAAATCTGTATTGTAGCTATTTCTTAATAGGTTTATCTCAAATGAGGTGGAAAATAAAATAAATTTTCATAAGAAAATCAAATTAGTTATGGTAATTGGAGCACACCATTAGAAAACATCCACAAGGCAACGTTAATTTTTTTGGTAGTGTTTAACGTCCGCTTTAACTATGTATGGCACCGCAGGCGGCGACACTGATGGTACATGAATGAAGATGGAGCACCGGCGGGGGAAACCGGAGAACCCGGAGAAAATCCGCCCAGCTTCGCTTTGTCCACACAAATCTCACATGCGGTCGCTTGGGATCGAACCCGGGCCGTCTAGGTGAGAGGCGAGTCTAACCACTCAGCCATGGGGCGGCCAGACAACGTTAAGTGTCGATTCTTGTTCTCTATAACTAAGAAAAGAAAGAAAACTATAGAAAGCACGTAAATCACGGGACAAAACGAATAGAAAGGGACAACACACTGGCAGAAGGATTTGCAGATAAACTTGGGAAGTAGATAGAAAGATTTTACACCCTGTATTTAAACGATAGCGTGACATGTGCAAATATACCAGTGAAACATGTTCAGACCTATGAAAGTCATCTTTTGCCCAAATGTATTCTACGCACAGCATGTGGCGGACGATGCTATATATAATTAAAAGACTCGTGCAGGGATACGCAGATATTGATTCCTACTGCAAAACGTATCAATTATGCATCCCCTTCCAGTATTTAAATTACTAACGCAGCAAACAGTTGTTTTGCGCTATCTGTTCTCTGCGGAAATCGGATTATGGAGGTACACCACATAATCTGCAAGAACCTTCATTCCATATTTTAAGTTAGCTAGTAGGTTTTAGTTGTACGTTGGGCTCTTTGTGAGGCTACATTCACGAGTATTACCGGCCAAAGTCAATATTAGCTTGAATTTTGATGAGGCCTTAGGTTGAATAACGCAACTAAAACCAGCTAACGTAATGATGGTCGTTTAGAAAGTAAAGAACGTTTTGGCAAAACTGATAATAATAATAATAATAATAAAAGGTATAAACACATAACTTTATTTAAAATGTTACAGTATCTTACTCTACTTCTCAAGTGATCGCATTGTTGTCAAGGATTTATTGCAACGTGGTACTAGTTTCTTCGTTTTATGAATGCACATCTTCGGTCATAGAAATTGATATGTAAATAACGCAGGTGTATGGTGATAGTGCAATAAGCGAGTCTTCAGTAAGGAAGTGATACATAATTTAATGAAGGAAGCATCAGTGTGCACGACGAAGACCGGATGAGAGGTCGTCGCTCGTGTGGAAGAGTTGAAAGCAAATGATGAAATACTCGTAATTCAGGAAATCCGGCATTTCACTTTGGGCGCTTTAAATTATTTTTTTATTGAAAGAGTTCCCAACCGATAAAGACCTCAAAGCGGCAGCGACAGCCAAATCCGCCCCCCCCTGTCTGAGATTCTTCTAGATTTTTCTTAGTCCTCATAACTACTAAATGCCGAAGAGGTTCTTAGTCCGGAAAAGTTACCCTCCCAAATTTCTTTTCCTCATGATTATTTTACTTTATTTATTATTAATGGAACCGTATGTAGTAGGAACGGGGGAAAAACACTCCAAAACATATATGTCAGTTTTGGAACAAGTAATAGTAAATCTGTGGTTAGCAATACAGATGTCTGAGCATTGTCCATAAAATACCCCAGGGGTATTAGTACTACCGAGCGAAATGGCTTAGGCGGATTCGTCTGTGGCCGGCATTTTTTTTTTTTTTTTACAAAAATACAGTTCCGGAGGCTTGTCAGGACTCCGGCGCTGTATTACTTTCTTCTCCATTTTTTCCAGTTTCCTATATTTCCTTAGTAGACCTTATTATTCTTAACGGTTTCCTTTTTACATATACATACACAAACATAGACACATTTACAAACACAGAAACACCCATGCCCAAGGCGGGACTCGAACCCACGATCCTGTGCACCACGAAGCGCCAAAGCGAGTCACTTTAGCGAGCGCGGCCACCGGGATCGGCAAATTCGGAAGGGTGCAGGTTAGATCCACGTGACCGGCCTACCTGACACAAGAGTTTCGAGGGTTTTCCCGGCACCAGACGAATCTGGGTAGGTTTTTTCCATCCTTGAAGTTCCTGTCCCTCCATGACCTTCCCATTGTCCGTAGTCGCATTCCACCGATACTCCATCTTTATTCCATATATCATTAGTGTCATCGCCTGCGGTGCCACAACTAGTTAGAGCGGATGATAAACACTATCAAAAAAAACGAGAACGTGTCCCATGCCAACCAGAGAACACCATAACAATGTGATAGCCCGCCTGGATAGGTTTTTTTTCGGGGTTTTCCCTTTTCTTGAGAAGACAAATGTCGAGTAACTTTAAGCTCTATGGAACCCGAGATCATTTAAGCATCAATTCACCAATTTCATTCATCGTCCGATATGACAAAACAAAAACAAAACAAAAAAAACAAAAAAAAACAATTTAATGAGATGCTTTCATAGCAACTTTCTCTTCTTTTACAAACTAACACATTCTCGTATTATACTCGCTAAATATACATTATATATATATACACAACAATTTGCACATATACACTCCCACCCACAGTGCATTATATACTGTGGGAGTGCATTATTGCAAATATGTATATGTATCAGCGCTTGTGGACGATGTGATGATCCAGTATTTGCAGGTTTTTTTTTTTTTTTTTTTTTTTTTTTTTGTTTTGTGTTTTCTAAAGTTATGTTTTTTCTTTTTGTTTGTTTTTGTTTTAACAGCAGTTCCGGAGGCTTATTCTTTTTTCTCTTTTTTCCAGTGTCCTGTATTTCCTTAGTTGATCTATTAATGTTTAACGTTTTCCTTTAACATATACATACACACATTTACAAACACAGAAACACCCATGCCCAAGGCGGGACTCGAACCCACGATCCCGTGGGTCGCGAAGCACCAAAGCGAGGCACTTTAGCGAGCGCAGCCACGGGGACCGCGCTCATGAGAAAAATTTCACGATATTTTCAGGATTGTTATTATTCCGTATCTCAGCCTTCGGTTGTTTACATACACGTTGACCTCCTCTGTCCTCTGCCTTTGCCTGCCCAACGTGTGATGTATGTAAACACAGTAGAGTCAGAACTCAGAGTCGTTCAAAACACATTCGACTCTGAAATTTGTTATTCATTTATCACAGTGCTATTGGCAAATGGACAAAATCGGACATACCTATATGATATATTCATGGTTCTCTACTAAATACCAAATTATTTGCACTTATTCACCTCCTAACCTGTATATATAGGTATATTGCATTCCCCAAAATATGTTAAAATATTATTTTTCTGTACACGTTGCATTATTAAGCTACATTATTAGTCCTTGGCTGAAACATTTCGAAACTTTTCACTCGACATAAGGTCACATAAGCTTTATGTTTAAATGCTGTATACATTTTTCCTGGAGAAAAACTTTATTTCTCTTTTGTGCTTTCTTGTTATATGAAATGACAAAATTATATAAATCTGAATGATGATCGACAAAATATCGACATAAAATTCCAGATGCACAGATTATTTCTCATGTCATCTCTCAAACATCTAGTACTCTAAAGCAAAGCGATTTAAAGGTTTATATGAGTAAATAAAAATATAAGGTTGTTTGAACTTTTGCTGTTCACAGAATATCAGAGGCTTTATCTAGAAATAATTTTTATTGATTCATGGGATCTCAAGCACGTATTTCCGGTGAAGTATAAAACAAAACTTTAGATGGAACAGCTACCTACCATAGGAACGCGGTACAGAAATGTCTAAAAAAAATTTATCTCAAGCTGCTATAAATAAATAATAAGTATGGGTTTGCCAAAATCTCGTATAGGTTCTGTATCGGATGACCCAACTACCACGTCCCTGACATGTAGACTCTTCGAGCTTTAAAAGAATTGCAGAACTCAAAGGGGTATTTCTAGTTTAAAGCGGTCATTGCGGAACTGAAGTGAGTGATTTTCGTTTTATCCCTCTTGCTTATCAGCGGAGACGCTGGGTTGATTGCGATCATTGAGAGGAATAAAACGAAGATCGCACTGCTCATATTCCTCATCAATGGAAACACGCTACAGTTATCCTTCTTCCCAAACCTGATAGAGTCAAGAGTGATCCCCTCAGTTATCGTCCTATTAGTTTACTCCCCCTACTCTCCAAAATCTTCTAACGTCTCCTTCTGCCTCGTCTTTTTCCCCGGCTCACACCGATTATCCCTGACACCCAGTTTGGATTTCGCTCTCTTCACTCCTGCTCTCAGCAGCTCCATCGTGTCGTTGACGCTATTCTTGATTCCTATGAGCGTCAATCTGTATGCATAGGACTGTTTTTGGATACGGAGAAGGCCTTTGATAAAGTTTGGCACGATAGATTGTTATTCAAACTCAAACCGCATCTCTCGGATACTTATTTCCGCCTCGTACAGTCCTATTTGCGCAATCGCACCTTCTCTGTTAAACATGATCGTACATTTTCCAAGGCTCTTCCTATCTCCTCTGGTGTGCCGCAAGGGAGCGTACTGGGCCCCTTATTATACCTGGCTTATACCTCAGGTTTTTCTAGTCATCCGCAACTCACCATTGCTCACTATGCCGACGATGTGGCGGCGCTAAGTGTGGGTATTTGTGCTACGGCGGCAGCCGCCTTCAGGACTTCTGCAACCAAATTCACTCCTGGTGCCAACGTTGGAGAGTGACTATGAACGCTCATAAATCCCGTGTTGTGAAGTTCACCTACAAAACGAACGTGACCCATCATCCCATTTCTCTCAATGGGACGGAGATACCCACCGCGACTTCTATAAGGTACCTCGGCCTTATCTTGGACAGCCGTCTTACTTGGGGTCCCCATCTCTCCAGTCTAGTGCAGAGGATTCGTCATCGCATCCGCGACGTCCATCATCTTGTGTCCGGTTCCTCGCCATTGCCTTTGCGGTACAAGCGTCTTGTCTACACTTCCTTAATTCGACCCATGTGGCAATATAGCTGTGCGATATGGGGTTCTGCCGCTCCGTCGCAGACCATCAAACTCCAGCGCACACAGAACCGTTTTCTCCGCCTCATGACTGGCGTTCCATGGTACGTGCGCAACTCAACTCTGGACGCTGACATAGGCCTACCGGAGCTAATGTGTGTCCTCCGCATCAGCTACAAGAGGCTCCATCGATCCTGTTTGCGCCACAGCAATCCTCTTCACCGCCATATTCATCTTCCTCCTGAACCTCATCTACGGAGACTGAAGCGCCGCTGGCACTCCGATCTACGATTGAACATTTATTTCCTGTGCTGCTTTCTTTGTATCTTTGTACTATTTCTTTGGGCCCATCGCTGGATGGTACCCCAACCACATATTACATGCTGTTCTGTGTATCTAATTAGCTCAACTGCATTGTACCTAATTGTACAAAAAAGTTTTCTTACAATAAAAAAAAACAAAAAAAAAAAAAAAAAACATTGTACCTCCAACCAGTGTTTAATGAAATATGTCTGCGAAGCTTTATCTCGAGTAGTGGGGGGGGGGACCGTGTTACGTCCGTGTGCTTTTCCTACCCTCAGTCCTTTAACAGTAAGTATACAAGCTATGGTTACGATAGTTTATTTTTCTACTTACTTCATTTTAATCTTGGCAAAATTTTGCAAAAGGTATTGCGTTAAATATATAATGGAAATAGAGGTAGTCAAATATTTAAGAACTGACTTGCTGCCTCTAAAATTACATTATCTTTCCATCCAATCGCACTGAAAACTTTTAATGTCTTAAAACTGTACAATTATTGAATTATTCGAACATTAAAAACGCATATCTCGAAAATGGTTAAAGTTATTTTAAACGTATTTCTGTTTTAAATAGAATTACATTTTTTTTTTTTTTTGTGCTGGACGTCTTGGTCTTATCTTAACGTATAGCGGTTATACAAAATTATATAAAATTTCTTTCAGAAGAAGAGGACTTAAATTTTTGTTTTTCATATAAATAGGATATGTAAATCGAATGTTTAGTATAAGTCATTTTAATCTAAATCGTTAGTACCATGTTTTGCAAAATAAAAAATTTCAACAAATGCCCCATGTAAAGTGTAGATGGGTTTTGGGATTTACGTAAATCTTCGACTGACATATTTGGAAGATATCAAAATTTAAGTTAGGTATTTAACCGACACACTTACGAAGTTTTTTCTAATAGGCTTTGAATTCAGTGAACCTCTAACATGTATTTTCAGTGAATTTCTATATCGTGCTTTTGTCTCTACAAACTATGTTTTATGCACATAGTAGAAAAAGAAGCTATTTCATTCCAACAAAAAATTCGATACCGAGATCACGGAAATGCGGTTTTGAGAGCCCCTGAATTCAAAAAAAAAATTAAAAACAGTTGGTTAAATGCCAAAATAGTTTTTCAGGAAAATCCCCTCCCCCAAAATATAATTTATAAGGAGATTTAAAATAAGAACTGAAGCTTTCCTGGCGACGTGTTAATTCAAAATCTTCTCGGGCTTCTAGCCAGGCTAGAAGCCCGAGAAGATTTTGAATTATAAGGAGATGTTTTTAAAAATTTTAAATTTCAAAAAATGTCTCTAAATATTTTGATATATGTTAAAGACATTTATAAAACAAAAAATCTTAAATTTTCTGGGAATAACCTCTTTGTTCTAGATGACTTTTGCAAAACTGGTAAACTGTAAGTGAGAGAACATAATCTTATCTACTACACCAAAATGTAGATCTCGTTTAAACATTTTTGTTTGTTTGTAATGTTAACCATTTTCGAGATATTCCTATTTTTGGTTTAAATTACAAAACAGTTATTATTTTCTCAAATCTGAAAGTCTCGTTTCCGTTCTGATTATACAAAAGGAAATGAATTTCAAAGCTATTTCAAGGATATTGACACAATTATCAGCTTTTGAAGATTTAATTTATTTAGGCTTCGTGCAAAGAAAAATGTGGGCTTGGTGAGTGCCACTGTTAGCTTGGTTCTTCTCATTGATTTAATTATAAACATCTGGCACAGGTGCTCCTTTTAACAGGGCTAGGTCCAGGGCTTTGAAGCGCTGTGACTTGCCTGCCGCTGAACCAGTTTATTCGATCCCTCGCGAGGCACTAGTTACTCTTACTGATACCGGATCAAAACAACCGCCCTAGGTTGGGGTGACCAGCAGAGGGGTTCTAATTCATTCAAGCTATTAACACTTAGGGGTAAACAAACTACTGCTTATCAGAGAAGGCCGAACTATTATATTTTCCTTCAGTAGTTTCTCATAGTTAAAGTAAACAAATGCTGATTGCTAAGGATATAAGTCTTTTCGGAAATGAAACAAGGCTAAATAATTACTAAATCTATGAGTAAGAGAATGTGCTGTGTTACATCATATGACTTTCTCTACCTACTATTATTTTTATATAACTTCCCCTAGCTATTCTGACAAAAGTTTATCTTTCTGGCTGCTTTTGTTAATCAAGCTATCCGTTGCTGAAATAGTTTTAATGTTCCACTTGTACCCTACCTATAATTGCATCCTATCGTCGGCAATTCCCTATCGGCTATATGTTAAACTCGTGTACTGTTACTATTCTATTTCTATTCTCTTTTAATGTTATTCATTAGATAACCCCCTCACGCACATATTCAATCCCATTGATACTTCAAGGTTCTGGGGAGGATAGGGAATAATCTAGGCTACAAAAAAATTCTCATCCTCTAGACGGGAATCGTAACCGGTACCCTTCGCTTTGTTGACTGAGCTACGGGACCCCCGAAATAATTTTCTTTTTGATTTATACCACGCCTTTAACTGTGTGGTCCTATCGACGGCATTTCCCTGTGGAACGTATTTGGGTTTTATTCATCTTTAATTTTATTCATTAGATCACAACACACACCACACATTCACACTCACATAATTCTAGACTTTAGACTGGAGAAAATTCCCTGTCTCCCAGTTAGGAATTGAACTCGGGACTTCTCGTACAGCAGGCAGTTGCTCTGCCGTCAGGGCTAGCAAAATTAGTGTTATTATTGTGTCGATGAAGGTACCAGGGGGAGCTATAGTCAAATGTTTAAAATCAAACCGCTAAACGTCTAGTGTATTCCCAAATTTCCTATCTACCTAGAAGTAAATAATTAGTAAAACGATTTCTGCTAATTAGCATGAATTAGATAGAAGAAAAAGCGTTTGTAAGAATAGTTTGTTGCAGAATAAGTACACCTTCATTTACCCTACTTTGCTTATCAGCGGAGACGGTGAGAGGTCGCGCTCTATGGGATAAGTAACACGAAGGTCGCTTACGTTAATTATTCACTGACCGGTTTTAATTTGAAATAGCCCCGTTAAATTCTGCAACTCTTTTAACTTATAGAGGAATATCTGCACACGTGAAATTAGGCCAACTGGTAGACAAGGGCATCATAGATAACAAATTATACAGGTACATTTTTTGACGTTTGAGACAACTGTGCCGGCTTTCATCTGTCTATCAGTTACCCTGGCTTCCTTGTTGATTAATTTATATCCCACCTTTAACTGCAAGGGCCATATGACAGCCTTTTGTATTTGAGGCATGTTGCCTATCAGCCATGTTGTTAAATTGTACACAGAATAGATTTCTGGCTTATATATTATATTCCACATTCACGCTTGCATTCATACTTCCAGACTCTGGGAAGGATGGGGAATAATCTTGGCTAGAGAATCAAACCCAAATCCCTCATAGAGCAGGCAGTTGTGCGACCAACTGAGCTTGGCCTCTCTTGTTTTGTATACTTTGTGGTGCAACGGTTTGAACGTAGACAACTTGAAGCCAACTGCTTAAGAATTTCTATAGCTAGTTTTCTTTTCTTTTATATTTTTTCTGGTGTTTAATGCCCGCTATTACTGCATATGGCACCACAGACGATGGCAATGATGATATATGAAACGAAGATGGAGCGGGGGAAAACCGGAAAAACGGGGAGAAAACCCGCCCTTGCGCCGTTTTCTCCACCACAAATCCCACATACCGTCGCCTGAATCAAACCGACCTCCAGGAGTCGAGTGGTCTAACTATAGCTAGTTATTGGTTGCTTTGGAGGTTATCACGTACACTTTTTATGATAACTGGGCTTTGGGGAGAATTGTCTGATTGCAAAATAAAAATAAAATTTTTGGACTTTTATTACCTTATACCCAATTAAGGTATAATAACAAAGAGATCAGTTGTATTTTGGCTGTTTCTTGTTTCTTGCTACTATGTGTTTATATTAAGCTTGGAGTATCGCAAATAAATAATTGTAATAGTTATGGAATTCCAAAGTCGTAGTGGAAAGAAGCAGGATTCAAAACTAAATGTTCAGAGTTTGTTTTGTTTATGTTAACTCATTCAAAACATTTGTAACGTCAGATCTTAACATAATTACATCCATGTGCTTTTTGACCGTCTCAGCAGACCGTAGGAAGCAGACAGACACATAAAAATAAATTTTCGTGTATAATCTGCAGAATTAATTATTAGAATTATAAACCCAATTTATCTGTTTTGATTTTACTGGAAATATATGTTTTGAGGTCATCTTGAATCCAATTTATTTTTAAAAGGACTATACGTGTGTGTGTGTTTTTTTTTTTTTGTGTTATGTTCATAGATGAAAAATCGATTAAATACTCATTAAATACAGCACTTCTTCGAAAATATTTATTTTCCTCAAAATGGATTTATTGATTTTGAATTAACATATCTATCAAAAGTTTCGGATATTTTCATAAAAATGAAGTGATTATCTTGAATTTGCTATGAATAACGACTGAAGTGCGTTTCATTCTGAATTGCATTTTCATAACGGAAATTGTGACATATAGCTAAAATCTTATACACAAAATATAAATAACGTTAAAGATTCCTATTAATGTCAAATTATGTCAAAAATACATTGAGATATTCGGAGTCCTATCTTCTTATTGTTTTTTTCTTTTCAAATATTTTTACTTTTCTCAAATGAAAGTTTGATTACATAGAGATCCGTTCTTAAAACTATCGCTAAAGTTTATCGTGTTCCCTTAATCTCATTGTATCTACAAAAAAAATGCAATAATACTATTTCTGCAAATTTTTATTCCAATTAATATGAAGTAGATAGAAGAATAGGAATTTATAAGAGTAGCCTGTGAAAATCTGAGTAAAAGAAGTGTTTCTATTCATCAATCTAAGAGAATAAACAACTTTGTCCGGATTCTAGAAATTGCTCACTCCATATTTTTAGTGGTCTTCTCATGTTTTAGCTGCTTTTGGTGCATGATTCTGGTTATTCTTTTTTAGGTATTTTAATATAAATGTTTCCATTTATTTCTATACTGTTTAATAATTTAATTTCTGCTTCAAATTCTAACTAGTTCCTGATTTATTCGTTTCTAATGTTGTCTAGAAGTGTCTATCCATCTGTAGTTCGAAGAAAGTTCATTTTTGTTGACTCAATTCCTTTCACTTGATATTTCGTTAATGTTCAGCATTCAGTTCCGTATAGCAAGGTGGTTAAACTATTGAGCTATATAATTTCCTTTACTAAGAAGGCCAACTGACATAAATAAGGAAATCATTTAGTTTCATATGCAAACTAAACTTCTGAACATGCTTTTGCTGTATTATTATTATTATTTTAATCAATTAAGGTTTTATTTATCTGAAAAATGAGAAACAAGTTCTTTTAAAAATATTTTATACCGCGTCGCGGCATTTACCTGCTTGACCTCTACCAAGTTGCGTCCATAAATATGAGTGTACAAATCCAAATTCATCAAAATACCTATGTGAAAAACATGAAATCTTTCGAATGAACATATTAGTTCATTTTTCGTGTAAATTTGGGAGTATTCATATTCATGATACTGATGCTACCGCATATAGTCTGGCTTCTGAAGCGTAGCGTTATAGTCTTGGGTGAAGGCAAATAACTTGAGTGGGGATTTGAGCACTGCCTGTCTCTAAGCCAATGTTAATGACGTACTGGACTGGAGTACATGGTATAGAGAACTAATAGAACGGCGAGGAGTTCAGCGCTCAGGGTGAAACTCCTGTTCGATCGGTGTAAAACGCGTTACAACTGAGTTACCAGCTGTGAAGGGGAGAGCAGCAACGCAGGGGTTGAGATGAAAATCGGCAACACTGTGCCATAACGCCAGGCCACTACGCATCCCTAACAGCATCTGTAATTAAGTGTTTATTCATGGGAGCTTAAGCCATTCGTCTGTTCTTTCCCCTCGCACTGCCACAGTTGTTCTCTTTTCAGAGTTGAAATGACTGTCAGTTCATTCCACGGGATAAACATTCCCCTGGGCTATCGCCCAGGCCCACACGTGGTTTACCTGGCTGAGCTGCGTCGCCTACGTAATGGAATTGGTTCGTCATTGGGATTTGTTCCAGGAGAATCACGATTACTCTTGGTCAAATAGGGATTCCAAACTTAGCACCCAGATCCGTTAGGTCACCACCTTGACACTTCATAAAACCTCTATGTATATCGTAAAGAATAACTAAAACAAAACAAAAATTAAATTCTTAAGAATATCAAATTTTCGTGTCTGCCTCACATTCAAGAGGTCGCGAGTTTGAATATCGTTTAGGGTGAGTTACCCGGATAAGGCACTTCTCGGGTTTTTCCCTTATCCTGAGAGACTAATGTCGAGTAACTTAAAGCTCCATTGGCCCCGAGATCAATTGCGTATTATTTCACCAATTTCATTCATCGTCCGATATACCAAACAGGTTAAAGGTCGTCAACTACAAAAAAAAGGAGGTTTTTGTTTAAAAAAACAATATCTTACAACCACATGATTTTCAATAGCCTCTGTAATTTATTTCAAACCTATTCTACACATATTATTTATTTATCTATTTGCTATTTTTTCTACTTAGCACATAATACATAGGTAGACTACACCCAAAAACTCGATGCTGAGGTTTCACTGTGAATAAAGCATTTTTAGAAAAAGATCCATGTGGGTCAGTGTGTCTGTGAAGAGCATAATCAAAAACAAAAAGCCAGTTAAATACCAAACCTGATATTTAAGTTCAGCATCTTCCAAGGATAGGATACGAAGATTTTCAAGAACTACCATAAACTACTCTTCATATAGAAAAAATGTCCAAATGTTAGATTTTCTCAAAAGTTTCTATTTTGATTTGAATATTTCTTTATTAAAAATATTTGCATGACGAATAATATATATATATATAAATTGAATTTCCTAGAAATGGCTTCTGAAGTCTTCTTCATTTTACTACTGGTAAACTGGTGCGTTTTAACGAGATTTAGATATCTTTAAAACGCACATCTTTTTTTAGAATTAATGATTCCCGATATATTCCTTGTTGTTGGTTTCAGTTTTAATATACTCATACTTTTCTCAAGCAATAAGTCAGCTCTGTTTTTCTTTTGTTTATTTCTGGCCATGCTAGAATCGAATTTCAAAGGCAATTAGAATATTTTTAAAAGATTTAACTCTCTTTATCCTAGTATATTTTCTTATTTACCTTCTACTTTTAAGGAACTAAGTATTAAGAAAACATTTTTGTTAATGCTTATCTAAATTGGCATGAAGTGAAGAGAAGAATAATCTTTGCTAAGACTAGTTTTTTTGCAGATAGGTAGGAAAAATCATGTGAATGGAACACACAAGTTATTTTTAATTTTCTCAGTGTTATGGCACCTTTAACATTAATTATAGTCAAATGTGCCATAAGTAACAACTCTTAGACTAAAGGTTCTTTTAATATGGGTTTTTAATAATTTATACTTCTAAAATACATGTACACTTTCTTTCGGACTCCATGGGAATAGGGAATGAATCTGGTTAATGAAATATTCCCCGCCCCAACCGAGAATCGAACCGGCACTCCAGTGGGAAGTCAGCTCGCTGATCACTCAACCACAAAGGCATTCTTACGCATATTTTATTAGAACCTTATTTGCACTTCTATATCTGTTAAGGGGATACTCATAGAACATTTTATTTTCAAACGTTTTGATTAATTGACAAAGCATTTAATTTTAAGTTTTCCTTACATAAATATTTATACTTATTTTTATTGCAATTTTCAAGTTAATGAGTTTACTGTTATTTTTCAAATGTTCCACATCAAGAAACTTTACAAATATTGTTTCTTTGAAATGTCATTTTCTGAGCACAGTGCACAAAGTATTCATACAATTCTTTTCTGCTAGTCATTGTTCAACAGAAAATAATTTTAACATGTGATCATTTTATTTTTCTGTGTTTAATGTTGCATTTTACTTTAAAATTAGTAAAAGACAAATGTAAGTAACAGGTTTAACTACATGGAATGTAGAAATAAAACTCATATACCAAAATAAAAATCAATTTATTACTGGATTTTATTCTGTTGAATATAAAGGCAAGTAGCATATGTAGGTAATATAAAATGAAACACAAACCGGACTTATACAAGACGCTCTGACAACAGCTTGCTATATGCGGCTTGCTATATGCGAGCACAATTCAACTCTTTGTTTGGGTTGAAGAGAAGCAAAATAATAGTGATTAACCACTTCAAAATATGCATAATTTGAAATATTAGAAATCGTAAGCTAAACACCAAGTGTCTGGTAAATGGTTATAAGTAATTGTTGCCGTGCTTTCATTTGTATAGTTCCTTTAACTTGTATGCCCATTTGTACTAAGAAACACTCAAATTTTTTCCTATACGCATTCTAACAGATTGTGCAGACGATAGAGACTGATTTTAGTTAAGAAAACTCCCTCACCTCTACTAGGTTCAAGATCTATATGTTGAAAAGATAGAAAACTTGTCATTTTACTTTATATAAATTAGATATTTTAAGGAGATTCTTATTTTTTTCTCCGGTTACTTTTCGTATATCTCTTAAAGTATGTCAGATATGTAAAATCCATTCACATCACAGGCTATTTGTAGAAAATTCAGTAAACTTTTTTTTTTCATTTTACTATAGGAAACATTGTGAAGAAGGGCTATGGTTCAAGCTTCGGCAGAGTGGCGTCGAACAGTTTGACAGATAAACAGAGATAAGCAGCGTTAACGCCCAGCGTAAACACCAGAAGCGTTACCAGAATATTCTGTAAATATCTCTTCATCCGCTTCAAGATAGCTCTAGAGTGCTCTTTGGAAGTTTCCAGAGGATATATAACTGAGCTCTAAAGTCAGTGAGCTCGTTTCTCGTGCGATAAAAAGTGCTGTTTTCCGTGCAAATTTGTGACGAGCTGTGAATGCTGCTTTCACAAGAGATTAGAGAGGTCCTGCATCTGACTCTTAGTGAATGAGTCATTCCGGAAAAGAGGCTACGTTGTGCATAGTTCATTGTGGTCTACGTCGCAAAAAAAAAAAAAAAGTGAGTGAGTGAGTGAGTGACAGAATAAGCTGTACTAGAACCTATCAATGGAGTGATAGGAGCAGTCAGTAAAGTGAGGGTAAAAATGTACAAAGTAGCAATTAATTGTAATAGAAGTCGTTAGAATCCATTTTATGAAAATAAAAAAAAAGACTAAATTTGCCCCATAAAGGCGCGGGTGAGGAAATTTGTTGAAAATATATTTTGCTGTATTGCAATGCTGGTCTACAAATGTTGGTTTTTATTCAACTTTTCGTTGTTGAGTTATGCTATCACAGTAAAGAAGCACACCGAAATCCGAGGACCTTCCAAAAGCTATTCTTAGGGATCTGCTTAGCGTATGAAACTAGTAGAGAAATTAATTATAACAATTTGTACGTTACAGCTTTAGGAGTATCCAATTACAATTCTTGGAGATTATTGTGATTTAAAGATCAAGTGTTTCGGATTTTACTTTCATGATATATAATTACTTGAAACAGGATACCGCTATAACCTCATCCAACAAGAGGATTAATATTGGTGGGTAATTAAATTAAAATTCCTCTCCCAAAGAAACTAATTAGAGATCCCCATGGATCTCATAAGCTCTCAGGCCGTACGTGTCCCACGTGAATGGTGGGAGTGATCCTGAAGCTAAGGACTTACCTTTATGTCTTCTCTCTTCTTCCCTGCCTATGAACGACTCATACGTTCCGGTGAAGAAACAGCTCGATGATCTCGGGTAGTGGAGCAAGGTTCGGGATATAAATAATAAGGTTTCAGATCACTTTGTTTCGAACGCTGAATTTATTTTCACGCTTCAGTGTTCGTAATTTTAAAGGAAGCTGCCATAATCATGTTATACCTCGCTACTTTTTCTGCTAGACTAACCTCAGCAATAATATATTTTGCAATGCCATTACTTCTCAATACTTCTCAAATGCCAATCCTCCCAAAAAATCAAACTTTAGCCCAAAATTCAATTCGCTTAGGGTTAGCTCCCATAATATCTTTTTGAACCATCCTGCCAACAGGGAGGCGGGCTTAGCCCTTAAGGGAAGACACATGTTAATAAATAAATCTATAAAACTATTTAGTAGAATTAACTGCACTTTTCAAGACATTTCAGAATGAGTTTTACTTATTGATAAAAATCAAGCAGGTTGTCTTATTTAGAAGCAAAAATAGGACTTTTATTTTCTCTACGTGGTTCAAAGGTAGCAAATTTCACTCAAAATACACATTTGAGGGTCCCCTTTAAAGAAAAAAGCATTTTTAGAAAAATGTCAGTGCGTCAGTGTGTCCATGTGTCGTGTATCTGAGAACACGAACTCATAAACGAAAAGTGGATAATATACCAAACTTTTATTTAAACTTAGTATCTTCCAAGGATGCGACACGAAGATTTTGAGGAAAATTCTCCCACCCCAAACTACCCTTTGCATGGAAAAAATCTTCAAAAAAAGTTGATTTTCTCAAAAATGGCTATAACGATTTTTATTAAAATACCGTATATTAAAGATATTTACATGACAAACAAAATATATACTTTCAATTTTCTGGGAATGGTCACTGAAGAGTTCTTCAATCTGAATGAATGCATAACTGTAAACTGTAAGAGAGGAACAAAAACGTACTGCACAAAAATTTTATATCGTGATAAAACACATAATTTATGTCATATATATTTTTTGTGAAGTTTACCATTTATGATACCTTAACAGGCGTCTGTGACTATGTATCAAATTATATCAAGTGTTTAAAATATTTTATTAAATGCCTTTAATCTAAGTGTATATGCTGTACAATAAAGCACAAAATGCACATTTATCTCATACTGGACATTTTTACAAAATAGATTAGGGGAAAAGAGCAGCATTTTTTCGCACAGGTTTCTTTGACATCTTTGCTAATTAATTTTTTGTACGAACAGCTGTCGATTTATGTATAGCTGACATAAAGTGGTGACTGACTTAAAGTATTAATAAGAATGACTGTGCCATGGCTACTTGCCACTTCTGTCGGCAGGTTGCTGTTAATATTACTAAAGATAACTAGAGAACTCGAAATTCATGGTATAGGACGTGGTTCAGTGGCATGGAATTAAATAATAACAAGCAACACTGCACAATTGTAAATAAAGTGTGATATCTTATTGCCCAATGCTGGAATTGTCACTGCGTCCTTCTACAATTTAATGAGAGCTGTTATATTTACCAACATAACTTCCCCTGCTTATAACGACGTAATTTCTATCGAACACGAGAAGACGTAAGTTTACAGGTTCTTCGGGTTATTGTGCGCGAAAAATAAATGTGAATCTTTTATTAATTTTTTTTCTTTCTAATTAAAAGTTTAAATTCTTCGTGAAGATTATTAATAATTAAATTTCATAAGACTGTTCTTCGCGTAGAAATAAGTAATATTGAAGTTGGAATTTATATAAGTCCAATAAAAGTTCTTAAGAGATAATTAACAAATTTATAATATTTGATTTTATGACAATCACTAATACCTCGTATTCTCTGTAGTATGGTAGTCGACGCTATTCATGTAATAATTGAATTGATGACTTAAATCATCGCGGACTTCTGTGTTATGTCTTGAACTGATGAGCACGGAGTTCGACTGACTCGGCCCCAAAACTGCAACTGGATCTCCTATTCCGTTTTACTGGCGCAAAATTTGTTCAAATCACAAGCTTTCCCTATATGTTTATTAGCTAGTTTACAAACATCTAGTTTCTAACAATAATCAATATAAATACAACCACAACACAAATGTTTATTACATTTTATGCAATAATATGCCTTTCTTCTTTCCTTTTCCCTAAAATTCACTCAGCTAAGCTTTTATCCTTGAGATTTGCTTATTCCTTTGAACTTATGTGCAGTAACACTTGTTATTTGGTGTATAAGAATTTGTTTAATTAATCTTGGATAATCTCATACTCTCCTCTGCTCGTTTCCTGCTCCTTGTACTGCCTTAGAATTCTATACCGTTTCTCAGGCACCTTTCCTAAACATTTTCCGCACACTATAATAAATTCTCTTCTATTATTGCTAAACATTCCTTTTGCTTTTCCCTAGTTCATCACATTATCAAATCTGAATTCATCTCTCATACCTCTCAAGAATACAATGCAGTACTTTCTCATTTTCCATCATATTGAACATATATTAATTTCATAATCCCCTCTGAGCCCCTTAAATTTAACACACCTGTTCCTGCCCTAGCATATCCTTCTCTCCCCTCTTTATCACATAAGTTCACATATAGATTTCTGTAACAGTTTCAGCAAATGCCTCTCTGTCTTAAGCTACTAAACAAATCTTGCTTTTCAATATACGTACTTTCGCTTCTCTCCAGAAACCCTTTCTCAATGACATGTTCCCTTCCAAACATTTCCCATGCCTATCTAACAATATAAAATCCCTAACAAGAAGGTATATAACTTTAGGTACTTAGGCACTAACCTAACAACAGCGTCCAACAATTCTAGCCATAACAAAATATAATTTCTCCCTCATTGCTACACATACACTAGGATTTTCAAGTTTCAGTATCCTTTATGCTTTAACTAGTCAGTGGAAGCATTGCTCAAAATCCAAACATACAATGAAACATTTTATTTCATATTGCTAAAATACAAATATATGCAGTAATTGTTAGTAAGCATTGATTATTCTTATCTCACTTAAGACATATAGAGGAGAAATATAGGGTCGGGAAAAAACAGGGAATCTGGAGCAACTGAGGACTCAATTTTTTAAAGGAATTTGGGTGTAGGGAAGGGTGCGGCCAATTCGGAATAATAAGGGAATTCGGGGCTCATAGTGAAACGTTAGAGGGCAAAATCAGAACAGTTAAATATTGGATGAGAATCGTTCATGGAAACGAATCTCTAATTAGGACAGTCCGCTACCATGAACGATTGCGAATGGAGGTGAATTCGTCGTGGGCATCGAAATTTAAGAAAGTGTTGGAAACCATTGGGATGGGATACATTTGGATGGCGGGGCAGGCAAACAGATGGAGTATTTGGAGAAAAAATATAACCGGCTCTGTGATATTGACAGACAGCAAATAATTGCGCAATGCACGGAGAAGGTTTTATTGGAAGTACAGTCTGGGCTAAAATCGCAGTGGGGTATGGAGCAATACATCAAAACTCATTAGAGAGGGGCTCGCGTGGATTAGAGTAGGAGCATGGCGGAGCATAAAAATGACTGACGAGAAAGGTATGAGAATCTGCTCCATTTATGAGGAGGAAGTGTTATGGATCCATATCTTGGCAAGATATAGGGCTACGGAGGAATGGAGGGAAAATATTTATCGCGATCCTTTACCACCGCAAATGTAAAGCTAAAAGCATGTTGGACCTACTGGCGGGCACGGTAGACGCGGATGGGCTAGACAAATGTATACTTAAGGCAAAACAGCTGAGAAGAGAAGACTGCCAATAGAGAAGAGGAGAGCGGGCAATAAGAATAGCTAAACAAAATTGATTATAACGTTTTACATACATATATTTTGTCATACTTATGTCATTGTGTTGTGGTGTTATATGTTGCGTATATATTATGTGTATATGTTTCTCTTTTGTGTCTGAATAAGGTGTACTCTGTGTTGTAAATTTAAATTTCTGTATTTGAATACCTTTATCCTCTTATTTTCGTGTTTACTCTTTTAATTCTTTGTTGTTGTTGTTGTTGTTGTTGTTTTCAATATTGCTTACTATTTTGGGTATTGCAAAAGCACGTAGGGTCTGTGGACCCGTGTGATTGATGAAGCTCAATGTATGATACTGTTATTTCAATAAATACACTTATTCATTCATTCACTTACTAGTATTTTCATTGGTATTCGTCTCACAATATGAGCAAAGTATGTTTCCTGATTTGAGTGTTGAAAACTTAAAAGAAGGAATAGATTAAAAATGATGCCGATCAAAATACTTATTTATTGGCTTTTGACTGTCAACTATAAATGAACTCTCATTGACTGTGACGGAAGTGTGGTGACCTTAAATTGACTTGGCTGCCTGCGCTCCAAACAAGCTGGGGAAGCTAAAACGCTGTTCTGCACTCAATTATGGTTGATTGCGACTATTCGATTCATATGCCGTGTATTTAATATTGATATAACCAAACACGGCCGTTTATCTTATAACATGTTTAATATAATAGCTAGGTACGTATACCAAATGCAGTGATTGAAAAGATGTGATTTTATCGAGAGGAACGTCAACTCGTTACTGAATACGAATAGTATCAGCATGCAGTGATTGATATGTACGTAATCCATCTTGACAGCAGAATTAAACATGATTTAGGCTGAAATACAGCAGCAAGAATTAATAAAAATAATAGATCCCGTCAACTCATCTTCACTGAAACCATGTCTGCAGATAAATCAACAGCACCATTCATTAATTCTGGAAATATTATGAAATCCTCCTATCTCAAAAGTCAGTGTACAGAGTACAGATTAAACTTGTGCATTCAGTTTAATCCACTTCAGCTTTCATGTCCAAAAACCAGCAGGTACCTTCAAGTTTCAACTTTGAAAATTGTGTTTTTAATGAAAGATAACTCACATAGTGTCAGTTTTTATATAAATTCTGTTCGTAAAAAAGTGTCTTGATTGCGTTCTGATTTTAGCTTATTTTGCCTTCTCATTCCAACGGTTAGAATGCAATAATTTCATTTATAATTCCTTTATATACCATGATCTTACAACTGATACAACTTTAAAAAATAAATAATCAAATAACAAATATTATCATTAAAATCAACACATATTTTATTTATGGAATTGTCTTAATAAACCCCATTCGAGGTTGGGTTTCCTTAGATAAATTTTCTCCTACTTCATTTGCTACTATGCCGGTAAACTCATAAGTAGAAGGAGTAGGCTATCGTTTGAGGGATTGCAAGTTAACTGCGCTACGGGGAATAATGACTCTGCCAGCTCACGTCTAGTGAGGCGTTATAACTTAGCTACTTTACCTGTTTGTGCTAATTTCTCTGCCATGTATAATGCGCATAGTAGTTAGAGAAGTGTTGCATATTACTAAAAAATATGATTTCACTATAAATACATGATTTGAGGTTCCTAAATAAATAATAAAAAAATGCTATTATGGAAAAAGGTCCGTGCATGTGTGTCTGTGTGTGGCTATGAACTGTGAACAACTTAACTCAAAACTGAAAAGTCCATTAAATACAAATTTAAAATTAAATTAAGAGTCCTACAAGAATACAACCACCCACATTCTCACCAGCTGCCGTTTCTACGATGATGCATGAACTAGAAGCAGTATCCCAGCAACTATGTTAACCGCTCTTAGTGGTCCAGCCTTCTCAAAGAATGTACTGAACTTTCTTATCGAATCTCATTTATGTAAAGAATTGTAAAATATATTGTAGTCGCGATTTGACCTTGTTGTTAAAGCAACACTAAATAAAATAAAATAAAAAAAGTTAAAGCAACACTAAATAAAATAAAATAAAAAAAAATACAACGCGACAATTTTCAAGAAAAATTTCATAGCACTTGCGTGGGAACTTTTTGTTTTCTCAAAACTCTCTCTAACAATTTTGATTAAAATGTCATGTATTTAAGACATTTTCACTACAAAGAAAATTTATATATTGCATTTTCTGGGGTGGCCTCTGAAGTCCTGTCTATTCTAGATGACTTTTGTCTAAATGCTAAACCGGTTGAGACAAAACCTTATTACACAGAAATTCAGATATAATTAAGGCACACAATTTATGTCAGATACATTTTATTTATTTATTTATTTTTGTGAGGTAAACAATGGTTAAGATATTCGTTGTTACTGCTTTTAACTTTTCAATTCTTTCTTAAGCTCCTGGTCGTGCTAAAGGAAAACGAAATTTCCTTTAATCATATAGCGAATGGATTTTCAAATATTTGACTATTAGCTGATTCCGATGATTCTGCAAGGCGATGAGTAAAATGTCAATTTATGCCCACGTTTATCTCTATTAGTAGATAGAAGAATGAAGAAGGTAGAAAAGAAATCTTATGTGTTCCATTCACATGGCTTTCTCTACATCTCTGCAACAATTATTGTTAAAAAGTTTATTCTTTTATCTAATTCATCCTAATCTAGAAAAAATTAGCAGAAATAGTCTTATTGTTTGCTTCCTTGTAAGTAGAAGCGAAATAAGGAAGCACCATAGGTTAAAGTTATATTCAAAGGCTGGTTGTTATGTGACTGAAGTGCCTTTGTTTGTATGGACAGGAGTTGACAAATTCCTGAATGAGAAAAGTACAAGATTTTTAAACCTGAAACCAATAAGGAATATCTCAAAAACGATCAACTCCACGATAAAAATATATATAACATAAATTGTGGTTTTAACGTGCTCTACAGTTTTTGTGTGGTAAGTTTTTGTCCATCTCTTACGGTTTAACAGTTATGCAAAATTCCGTAAAATTCATCCAGATTAAAGTAGTCTTCAGAGGCTATTCCCAGAAAATTCAAGATATACATTTTATTTGTCAGGTAAATATCTTTAATATGTGATATTTTAATCAAAATCGTTGGAGCCATTTTTGAAAAAATCAAAATGTTCTAAAAAAAGTTCCATGTAAAGCGTAGTTGGAAGTGGGAGATTTTCTTGAAAATCTTCGTGTCGCATACTTGGAAGATGCTGAACTTAAATTCCAAGTTTGGTGTTTAATGGACTTTTTGTTTTTGAAGTATGCTGCCCACGGACACACATACACACACAGATACACACTCATGGATATTTTTCTAAAAAAGGGGTTTTTTTTGGATTCAGGGGGTCCTAAAACATGTATTTTGGTATTTGTGAAATCTCGGTATCGAAATTTTGATTGCAATACAATACCTTCTCTATACACTATGTACATAGCACATGTAGAGAAAGTAATAAGATTTTGAAAGAAAGTTTGTTGCAGAATTAGGGGAGAAGGTGTATGAATGGACACATCAAATTGTTTAAGCTATTGTGCAAAACTATTGCAGAAGCATCGAAGTGCGGCATTTTAAATGCAGTCTTCTGAGTGGAGTTTGATTGGTTCTTACTTATGGTGATGTAGAGAGGAACCTGACCTCAAAATCTCTCATAATTTACATTGCTGTCCATTCTATTAAATGCGATCGTAATGAAAGAAACTAAAATAGTAAAACGTAGATTAACTATTGTATCTACAAACCACAAGTTTCCATACAAACATTGTAAATATGCATATGCATTAATATAACACATACACACGTTACATTGGGTTGCTGCAATACGATAGGTTACATGAATAATAAATAAACATATAAATAGCATTTTAATGTAGGTATAGCATATGCATGCGTTCGGTAGGAAGGGGAACTAAACAATTACGGAACAAGTAGGCAGAAGTAAAGACAGTATTTTCATTGTGCAATTGGACATTCATTACAGGCATCGGGTTGATCACGATACAAAGTCTCTGTTCCTCAACAGGCGTCTGACCCCAGGTGCTGGCTTGTAAGTTCTGGGTGTTTCAGTCCTACATACGAGGAGGATAAACAGACAAAAAAGAAGAATTGGACATTCGCACTGTCTCCTTTTTCCTCACTCCCCGCGGATTCCTAGTCCTGGGCCGTGCCGCGGCTGAGTGGTTAGACCACTCGTCTCTCACCTACACGGTCCGGGTTCGATCCCAAGCAACCGCATTGAGATTTTGGTGGACAAAGCGGCGCAGGGGCTGGTTCTCTCCAGGTTCTCCGGTTTCCCCCACCATCGTAATCCACCGGTGTCATCGCCTCCGCTGCCATAGTAGTAAAAGCGGGCGTTAAACACTACCCAAACATTCCAAGTCTTGAGGATGTCAACAATACCATAGTGCCCTCTAAATGAATTTATATTGTAGTCGGGTAATATGTGAAAATGCTTACTATAATACAAAGTGTAATTGAAACACTTCATTCTGCTAAGACTGTAATGGTCGCGCATACCTTTATTTTGTCTTCTGTTCAGAAATCGGTTGTTAGAGCACGTACTGTTTACGTCTGCAAGTAAATGTCCTGTTAACTTCACTCTTTACTTACTCCAAATGCGCTCTCTACTCATAAGCTGATGATAAATATTTTGCATAAAAACATTCCTTTTTCTCGGAAATTCTCGTTAAAGTAAAGTTTGTAGAAGTTAAAGAAATACAGTGAGTGTCCAAGGCTACAGCCGAATTGATCTACTACCAGATACTGCAACTCATGACTGTACGTCCGGTCCACCTGATATCACCCATTTACAGTGCAGGTGAAAGGTTTCGGTAAAGTTGGATCGATACTGGAGGCAATTTTCCTTGGGAGTTTTGGCGCGGAATTTAGGGTGGATGCCCGCTTGTGTGGAGGAGCCTTCCTTTCTCTGCTGTTATTCGTAGGAGGCCACGCGCCCCCTTCCGCTCCCAGTGGATTCCCAGGGTGCGGATGACTTTGTGGGCAGGAAATGTGTATTCGAGCTCTCGATGGCATTGTTCTATGCTGGAATGGATATGTAAGAAAACAATGGTAAGACAGAAAAGAATGAAACTGTAGCTTGCAATTCAAGCTATTCAATGCCCAAATTACTATGCTTCAGCATCAATGCAGTTTCCATTAGCAGCAACATACTCTTTGTACCAATATTGAAATATGCGTGAGGGCAAAATTTTAAAAAACCTTCAAAATCATTTCTGCCAAATTAAAAAGCTGGTGAAAAGCTCTGATTCTCTCTGAAGTAATTTTTTTAAATGCCCGAAACCTGAAAAATCTTATGATTACGACTTCCTTTAACAACTATGAAATCCAGATATCCTTTACGAATTGTTTGTGCTAATAATATAAAGTTATTCTATTAAGATCAACAAATTTTGTTTGCATAAAATCATTTTAAAACAGACAATTCTGTTGTGGTTAATATACGAAATATAGTATCTAGATATATTTCCATTCGATTTTTATAAGAAATAAGATCACCGAAGAAAAAATATTCACATAGTTTTAAACATGTTGCACAGAAGAAAATCAAAGCATAATTCAACGTGGGAAATCTTATAGCATAATAGGTAAATATTTCGAAATACTAGCAAACGTACAAAATAGTTAATTTATTTATTTAATATATCTTATTGTTCGCTACATTTAATCCTATAATAAGTTTATATTTGTATCTTATGGTGATGTAAAATTTAATGAAACCACAGAGGACAGAATATTTTACAGAAAATTCAAAGTTCATAATGCACAGCCTTCTTGTTACCAGTAACAAATAAAGCAAGTAATAATGTAATTGTTTCATGTACCGCACATATGTTGAGGTCAGTGCTACCTGGGAATAACTCGGTTTCATATCAGTTAGTAAATGGGAACTCCACTTTTGAAAACAAGAGTACGTAGTAAATGTACTAGAAAGTGTTGAAGGATATTTACGAGTAGAAGACAACATAGCATCTAAAAATGCTATTTCGATAATTAGCTGTAATTCCTTACAGAATTACTAGGATTTTGTTCGTGCAAATTAAGCATTTGAATCAGAATTAGCACAGCCAAACATCATCACAAAAGGTTTGTTTGATGATCGTAATTTCTATCTCCACTCTAATTATGGATAGTTGTTTCTGTATCAAGGAATTAATGAAAATGTTTACGCCAAGGGTAATTACATTAATTAATGTTTCGAACAATTTTCTCAATGTTTGTTTTGTGTGCTGGAATGTTTTCAAAAGATTCTATAAACTGAAAAAATACAAAATTACTTCGCTTTTGTCGCATTACAATGGCAAGGCTTTAACGCCCGCAGGGATGTAAAATATTAAACGCTCTAGAACAGTTTTCTCCAGCTTTACCCATTTGAATACTCAACTAGAACCCCGGAGCTAGACTAGAGGGGGAGGTGATGGCCAGCACATCACTGGGCGGGATGATAGGACAGTGTTTGCGCTTTCATTCAAATACTCGATTCAGCCTTGACAATAGGTTGTCCTCAATGATGAGGTGTGTTGCATACTGTAGAATATTAACAATTTGTAATACATCTAGTAATTAGGCAGTAAACATCCAATAAGAAACCGATTGGCAATATATAATGTTTTTACCGTCTTCAGAGCTCAGATTTATGCTTAAGTTTGCCACGTTCGGGAGAATTCCTTCCGAATGATTCCTTGTAATTTTCAGTGTCATAGGTGCCTTTAAGCCGGAACTGGGGGTCAAGGAAATAGAAACAGCAACTTAAAGGCAGATTATAAATCAGCACTAGATTTTGATATTTGCTTCAAATCATTGTCTTTGTATACCTGTATACTAATAAGTTTCATGATTACTAAAATAAAATACACTTTTGTACTTTTTGTAGCTTATAGGTCCTTTTTTTTTAAATGAGAACTTTCCTCAAGGTTTTTTTCTTTTCGTATTTTCATTATTTCTCTTACTGGCGCTTATGTATTAATATTGGTAATTATGTACTATTAACCGTAGTACTGCGACTAATAAATATCTTGTGCTCGGAACCGATGTGCCATTGCTGATATTTGGCTGAAAAATGTATAACATCTAAGGGCATACCATTCCTAACGTCAGCAGTTTTATTGTTTAGTTTAATAATAAAACAGCGGCCGCTTAGACCAATAAATTCAGTAAGAGGTCAGCTACAAGAAAAAAAAAACTACTGGTTTACGACTGGAATATTGGCCATTTTAATACAAATTCATATGTTTATTCATTGATACGATGGGTTTTAACAATAACATTTAACACTCAATAATAATACAAAATTAGTATGCAAGAGTAAAACGAGCTCAGGGGAGAAACTACTTTAAAACTGGTAATAAGGTTTGCCATAAAATTACATACTAGGTGGCCCAATTCCCTGATATTCTTTCCTGCTCAAAATAGTTAAGGAACTCAACGGGGATATTTCAAGTTAAATCCAGAGACCCATTCACCGACTCCAGTGATAGCAAGAGGGGTAAAGCGAAGTTCATTCTCGCTAGTTCTGCACTGACCGGCCTTAATTTGAAATAGCCTCACCGTTGGGACCATCGGTTTTAAAATCGTTGGGATTCTTTATTGTTGTATACGTTCGTCCGAAAAAAAAAAAGCGTCTTACAATTGTGAAGTAACTATCAAAATCGGATAAGTAGTCTTTGAGATTACTACACAAACACACACACACATTTACATATTTTCTCTCTATATAGATGAATACATTCTTTCTTTCTCTAATACTTATTGTAAAAGGAGAAATATTGTGTCCCTACAATAAAGTCGATATGAGGCTTCATCAGCAATATATGTCCTCACGCCCCTTACCGTTAGGCAGTTTTAGAAAAATGTCCTTGAGTGTATCTGTGTGTGTATGTGTGTGTGTGCTAGCGTTTATCTATGACCAACATAAATTAAATACGAAAAATAGGTTCAATACCAAACTTGATATTTAAGTTCAGCATCTTTCAAGGATTCAATAAAAACAATTTCAAGAAAATCTACCCAATACAAAGTACCCTTTACATGAAACATTTTTCGATTTTGTTTTTATTTTTTCATTAAGACTTCTAACGCTTTTGATTAAAATATTTAAGATATATTTTTGACAAAGGAAAGGCATGTATTGAACTTTCTAGGAAAAGTATACATTTTCGTTTTTGAGTTTTGCTGTACAGTCACATAAGCAAGACATATATATATATATATATATATATGTGTGTATATTTGTAATCAGGGAGTTTCAAAATGTGTATTTACGTCCTCTTGATCTTGAATGACTTTTGTATAACAAGTAAATTGTAGCCAAAATCTTATTATACAATAAAACGTAAATCCTGGTTAAGTATATTATTTTTGTCATTGGAGGGGCGGAAAGTTAACCATTTTCCAGAAATTGCTTATTATGGTTCGAATTTTCAAAAACGTATATTTTTGCTTATTCGTGTTTTCCTCCTGGTAATGCAAAGGGAATGTTTCATCATCACAGAGCCTCTGGCTCTTACAAAGATTTGACTATCGCTTAACTTACGGTTTACTTCTATTCCCATTACAACTACAAAGACATATGCAATAAAACTATTTTTGCAAATCTTTATCGTGAATGATAAGGAGTAAATAGAAGAACACGATTTTTGAGAATATTTGTTGATATTTTAATATTTATTCGCACTCCAGGAACAGTATTTAATTATTAGATGTAAAAACTTACAATCTATAAGCTGTACTAAGGAAAGAATTTGACGTGTTCCATTCACATGAGTTTCTCTGTTACACAAACAACTTTCCTTACAAAGGGTTATTCTTTTATCTACGATATGCTAACAAGGTAAACATTAGCAGAAATGTTGTTATTACTTGTTCCCTTGTAAGTAGAGGGGACATAAAGGAGTACACTAGGCTAAATCGATAGTTACCTTTTGAAAGCTGGTCTCATGTGAAACAACTGAAGTTCGGTTCGCTTAACATGGTCTGCAGTAAAATAAGAGAGACGAATCGAAACATCACTTCCCGTTTTTAGAAATGTTTAAGCAGTTTAAAATTGAAACCAATTACAAGGAATATCTCAGAAACGGCCAGCTCTACATAAAAGACGAATATGACATAAATTACACTTTTTGAGTAAGTTTTTGTCTATCTCTTACGGTTTAACCGCTATGTAAAATTCTGCTAAACTCATCCAGAATAAAGAGGTCCTTAGAAGATATTCCCAGAAAATTCAAATATACGGTTTATTTCTGTTGCAAATATCTTTAATATACCTATGGTATTTTAATCAAAATCATTAGAGCCATTTTTGAGAAAAACTTTTTGCATGTAAAGGGTAGTTTGAGGTTGAGGATTTTTTGTTGAAAATTTTTGTGTCGCATCTTTGGAATATACTTAAATATCAAGTTTGGTTGTTAACGGTATTTTCGTTTTGAGCTATGCAGTCCACAGACACATACATAGACACACAATCGGACCTTTCTGTAAACTTGCTTTTTTTTTACTCAGGGGACCACAAAACATATATTTTCGGTGAAATCTCCGTATCGAATTTTTGGGTGGAATACAATACTTCCTCTATACACTATGTACATTGTAATTGTAGAGAAAGTAAAATTATGAATCAAAAGCAAAGTGAAAAAGACGATATTGGGCTAACCTACACGTGAACGGTTTCGGTATTTTCAACAACAGTGGACCAATACAAAACTGAACCATACCTTAAAGAGAAAATCATCTGCACTTGTAGATATAGAGAGAATAGAATTGTGTGAACTTAAAGAAGCATCAGCAAACAAGTCTAAAGCTGGAATATTCTTTTGAATGGTTCTTATGAAGACCATATGAAATATGGTCCTCTTAAATTGCTATTGGAAAGAGTGGTAACAGAGAAAGGTTTTATATCATTAAAAAGGTAATCAAAGTAATTCAAATTAACACAATTGTTAGGATCATAACAACAGGTCAGATCAAGTGAATGTAATAAAACACATTATAGATGAACATGCAGATTTTTATATATATAATTTTATGTATACGCTTTTTCAGAAAGATTTCGATAAGACAATAGAGAAAAACTAGGGAACTTATGAAGCGAAGATGAATTCTTAAAATCTTAACGTTGTACGTAGATTTAAGAAAACAAATACAGACTTGATAAACTTATGTGTGAGATAAGGCTGCAGTTAATCGCTACTGATATTTTATTTGTATGTAGACAGAGTGTAAGCAACTGAAATTTGAGAATTTTGGTCATTATTAGTAAAAATTTCAACTTCGTATCTCAAGTGGTTCGTCTAAACTCTACCCGAACTATGCTAAGTTTAAGGCACGTTTTACAAAACGTGTCAACAATATATAATATTCTGTATATAAAATCTCTGCTGCATATTTGCAATAGTGGGGAGTAGTTTCATACGCACATGTCAAACAGATGAAGAAAGCAATGCTTATAGCAGCACCTAGTAACGTAACATTGTTTGCACCAAAAATATATTTTGGGGGGGGGGCATAACCTAAGAATTAAATCTCGTAATCTTAAATTTTAAACGGAATAATAGGTTTCAAATATAAATGAGAGGATATATAAGATTATAGGGGATATATATATATATATATATATTAATTATCCATATTTAGTAGGATATCCATATTTTTACTATTTTGACACAACACTAGGGATATTTAATCCTGTAATCAATGCTAATCCTATTTCTCAATTATAAGAAAAAAATCTGCTGTGTCCCATTCATATGACTTTCTCTACCTATTCTAAAACAAACTAATCTTAAACAAGCTTATTCCTCGATCTACTTCATGCTAACCAAGATAAACATTAACAGAAATGACATATTACTTACTTCTATACAAGCAGAAGGGAAGTAAGAGAGTATATAGGCTAAAGCCTAGTTCAAAGAACTGTCATTATGTGATAGCATTGAAATTCGGTTCTCTGTGCATGGCCAGAAAAACGAATGACAATTTTCCATTTGAGAAAAGCATAAGTATTAGAAAGTGTAAACCACTAACAAGAAATATATCTCGGAAACGGTTAACTCAAAATAAAGCATATGAGACAAATTGTGTTTTAACTATATCTTAATTTTTTGTGTAGTAATTTTTGTCTATCTCTTTCGCTTACCAATTATGTCAAAGTTATCCAGATTGAATAGATCTCAGTGGCTATCTCCAGAAAGTTCAGAATATGCATTCTATTTGTCATGAAAGTATATAACTATTAAGTGTCAATAAGAATTGTTAGCCATTTTTCATAAAATCAAAGTTTGAAGACCTACTCCAAGTAAATCATAGATTAGCGTGAGGGATTTGATTGAAAATAAAGAGATAGAGATAGTGAAATCATAAGAAGTGCTAATAATCTTATTTTCTTATTGTTAAAGTAATCAACAATCACTTAGAACATATGTATGATTAAACACAAAATACACATTACTAAGAATATTTTCTCAACTTAATTGGTGTGTTAAATGCAGTATTATTTGAAAAGGTTCCACGTCAGTTTGGGAGAGTTACAATGCCTTTATGCAGAAAGAGACAATGTCGCATTTATTATTTAATTACCTAGTATTTTACATTAAGGGTTATCTATTTATAAACCACTTATTTTACTGTGATATTTAATGTCTTGGTATCTTTGATTTAAAATGTGATGTTAGAGCTGTTAGTTTTATCTGACACATTTATGCTAAATTGTATTGCAATTGTTATTGTTCTTTAATGATTAATTTTTATTTTATTGTAAACTATGATCCTAATATACATATATTTACGTAATAATAGTTGACAATTGTGGAAATAAAAACCCTGCAAGAATAGTTCTTCCATCTCAAACTACTCTCTACATGAATCCTTTTTCCCAACTACTGTTTATCGCGAGCCAAAGAAGAAAATGACTGGTGCTCAGACGAGGCGGCGGAGTGCCACGTGTGGAAGACAAACGAACAAATATTAGATTCTCAAAGACTTACGAGAACACAGGAAGGAACTTATTGATCGGTAGCAGGATGCGATGCGTCGTCTCTTTCTTGGCTTCAAGAAATATGCGGTTCTTGCCACTCTCCATTGACATGTAGGCGACAAAGGGCATGGTGAGACCTTAGTCAAGTGTATAACGTAACAAGAGGGAAAACTGAGATGCTTGATGTAGTTATTCAAACGGGCTCTTGAGTTTCTTTCAGAGATGAGACTAAAGGCGGTGTTCTCTAGAACTCGTGATACTGTAGTCAATGATAAACAGCACCTACCTACTTCATTATATTTATTCCTTTTTAGAAACCTACGAGTCCCGGCTTCATAGTTTAACCAATTGTTTAGTGTCAATTGTTTTTTCCACACAATCCGTGTGTAGGATAGAAGTTTGATAGGTAGGGTCCAAATGAAAAATTCAATACCATAGTCGGAATTTGAAACACGTGTCTCCCAGACTCTGTAAAACCTGAAACTTAAAGTACTTACGAAATTGTAAGACACCATTAAGGTATGCCATTCCTTGCATTGCGAGTCAATTGGTAAATGTAATGTCTTAATTTTAATTGTTTTCTCACAAAAACCGTGTGTTCTCGCCTATCCAACTCCTGTCCTACACACGGTTTCTGTGAGAAAAATTATCACAATTGTCCATAATAATTGGCTATACTATGGGACTTAAAGTATTGTAAGTTGTCATCTCAAAATAATTTGAGATCACCTTGTGTTTACCGGGAAACATGCAAGTCGGTTGAGAAATTCAATGCTATATCGGTATGTTGCCATGGTAGCTCAGTGGTAGAGAAACCGACTATCCAATTTAATGTCTTGTTGGCATGTTGCGCAATCGGTCGGAGACCGGAATAAACGTGGTTCAAATTCCGGCAAAGGCATTGTATTATTTTCTCTAGCACGTATCTACAATGTATATACGCTCGGACAAAAAAAAAAAAAAAAAAAAATGAACGCTAAATTCGTCTCAGTGCTACACAGCACTGCGCCTTGTATATGCCATCCACGATACAGTTGTGTAACGGCTGCAACAAGCTGTCACAAGTTTCAAACGTTAATATTACCAACCCGTATGATCAATAATCATAGTCAAATACATAGCTTAAGTTTCTTCTTGGATGACTTTTGCATAACTGTTTAACCGTAAGAGATAGACAAATCATGCTATACAAAAATGAAGATTTCGTTAAAATACACATTTCTGAGATATTTCTTGTTACTGGATTTAAAATTTCCAATACTTAAGCTTTTTTCACAGAGGAAGTCGTTATTTAGTTTTTTGATCCTGGTGATTCTAAGAGAAAGGAGTTTCAATTTCATAACCTAGTGACCGGCTTTAAAAGATTTGACTATTGCTTAGCCAAGTGTACCTCCTTATTTCTTTTCATGAAACTATTTCTGCTAATGTGTATGTCAATTAGCACGAAGTAAACAGAAAAATAATTTTCGGAAGGAATAATTTGCTGTATTCAATATTAGAGAAAGTCATGTAAGTATAATATTAGGTTTTTGAAGGACGTGTCACAAACTAAGGTGCAACTACATTTCCTACTTTGTTTTTTATTCATTGAAGCGGTTATTTTCAAAATGCATTTTGGCCATCTAGTACCAAAATTGAATTGTCATCTGCATTCTTCTTAGATTACTCTACGTAATGTCATCTTTTGTCTTCAGAGTGTCCTTTAAAACATTAGAAATTTGCGTTACAAAATGCCAATTAGGATAAAACTAACCCTTGTTCACTACAAAATTCTTTAGACAAATTTCTGAAAATGAACTAGAGACATTTCCTGACGAATTCAGGGGAAAAAGTTGATAAGTTTATCTCTAAATTCTCACCATTTACTACTCCACAAATTTGATTTCCACAGTTTTAGCGATATGTGGATGACATTTTCAGGTATTGTGCAAACAAATGTTTCAAAAGTAAGTTGATTTTGAGAACTCCTCAGCTAAACAAGTTTAAAATGTTGCGTAATTTTTCAAAAAATCGCAACGAGCAAATTGCACTATCGTATCTTATTTATTCGTAACCATTTTTTGGTTTATTTAAGTGAGTTTTAAGTGAGCTGTGAATACTTTCTATTCACAGTCAATGCTACTGGGTGGGTTCCGAAAGCAGGCAATAGATCCTCAATCTTACTTTTCAAATGAATAAATGTATCAGCATTTATGTACTGTATGTTCAGAGATACTGACGCCTCTTAAATGTCCATTTGACTATTATTATGCAAAAATATAATTTACTAAAACATGCTATATCCTAAGTTATTTAAGAAGTTAGTTGCAAAATTTTGTTTGTTAGTTTTTCATTGCATTACTGCATAGCTAGCTCACCTCCATCTCGATTTCTGTGCATTGGAAAGGCATCATGCCCACAGCAACGTCATACAATCTAGCTATCTTATTTCAAACATCATTCCTCAGCTTCCAAAGAATTCTGGGTTCATTTTCGTTTTCCTGTGACAAGAGCACCCCCGTGTGTACTCGTTTCTCCCCGGTAGGATATCAGATAACAGCGCATAACTCGTTTGGTTCTAAGGCAGTGGGCCTATAACAGCTTCCTGCTCCAGCTAAGACTAACCAGAGCAGACCAGCAGCAACAGTATTTGATATCGTCGCCCTTCCGCATGTCTGAGCACAAAGACCAGATAGCTTTCGACCAGGTTTTCCCTCTAACATGTCTCTTGACATTGTCCGTTTTTTTATCGTCGAATGTAAGCCAGTGCAATCAAGGAATGCAGAGAACATACACCTACCAAGTTAGGTGCGAAAGCTCAAGTAAAGAAGAGAAAATAGAATAGTTAAGTTTTACTAGCTTGAAACTACATGAAGTAACTCACGTTTGAGACAGCTCGCCTGCAGATTTTGAAAAATGCTCATTAACTTCTGTATTCTCCTTGTTATTATTTATTTACCTATCTTTACATCCTGTATCACGTATGGATAATGTAGGTACATTGTGGGTAAACAAGGTATTATAATATTCTACCCAAAATTAACTACCAAGATTTCACAGGAAATGTGTGTTTTGAGGTCCCCTGAATCCATAAATACATTTTTAGTTAAAGGGCCGTGTCTGTTTACGTATATGTATATTTGTGGGCACCATAATTCTGAAACGGACAAACACCAAACATGGTATTTAAGTTTAGTATCTCCCAAAGATACAACACGAAGATGTTCAAGTACTCGTAAATACCCCACCACAAACTACATTTTATAGGGAAAAATTGTCGAAAATGTTTATTTTCACAAAACTGGCTCTAAAGATTTTAATAAAAATACCTATTATTAAATATACTTACATGACAAATAACATGCATATCTTTAATTTCCTGGAGACAGCCTTTGAAAACCTTTTCATTTTGAATGACTTGCATAACTTTTAAACCGTAAGAGATAGACGAAAACTTACTATAAAAAACGTATATCTCGTCAAAACAACTAATTTATGTCCTCTACATATTTGTTGTGGAGTAAATATTTCCGAGATATTCCTTGTTATTGGTTTCAATTTTAAAATACTTATACTATTCTCAAACAGGAAATCATCCTGGCCCTGCTAAGAGAAGCGTATTTCAATGGCAATCCTGTAGCCACAGCGTTTAAAAGATTTGACTATATGTTCCCTTATTTCACTTAAACTTATAAGGAACTAAGTAATAAGACTCTTCTGCTAATTTGTATCTCGATCAGCATGAAGAAGAAAGAAGCTAATCTTTTGTAACAATTTTGTTTACAGAAAAGGTTCAGAAACTCATGTGAATTGAGCACATGAGTGTTTTGGATGTGTGTTATTGTACATTTACTACATTTTCAGTTTTTATATTTTGCACTATTTTGTACTTAAAGTACGTTCATTAATTGCATTCCAACCAAAAATCGAAAACGGAATTTCACCTGAAGTAAGCGTTTTAAGGTCTTTTAACCAAAAAGGTCTTGTTTGAATTTACATAACTTATAAAATAAAAAGTAAATTAAACCTTTACATATTATTTAAGTAAATATATTAAAAAGATGCGACATTTAAATTTTCCTCAAATTATCTCCATTCCAAACTAAATTTTACATGAAAAGTATTCCTTGTCTACTCCAAATTGTTTATAGAAGTCATTAAAATAATGATTAAAATATTCTATGTTAGAGTTACTGCCAAAATTTATATCATGTATATATCGAAACTTCTTTGAAAATCTTATAAAAACTCCTTAATTCTTATTGGCCTTTATGCAACTATAAAACCATATTAGATAGAAAAAATCTACTTAGATTTAAAAACATAAAATCTGTATTAAATTAATGTCTTTCTTTCTTTACCTCATACCTACAATAAATGCAAATCACTGCATTATATCCAAATGTTTGATAGCCAAATATCCCTGGAAATACACGTTTTGAAATCACGGAATATAAAAGGATTTTTGTAAACGTTCTGTTTGTATAAGGCGTGTGTGTGTGTGTGTGTGTGTGTGTGTGTGTGTGTATGAGAGAGAGAGAGAGAGAGAGAGAGAGAGAGAGAGGAGGAAGGGAGACCATAAGTCTTTCCCTGAAACTAGCAGTGTAATTTGAATATGAAAACCCGGTTAAGTACCAAACCTGAATATTTAATTTATGTATGCTTTCAAAACGCTATCGTTTCTCCTCGTTGCCACATAAAGAATAAGGAATTTAAAGTTATCACACCCGCTGCTCTAGATATATTTATCCACCTTCAATCTACAAAGAAATGTTAATCAAGGTTTATCTCGATCAGCAAGAAGTAGATAGAAGAATCAACTCTAATATGAACAGGAAAGGTACAGTTAGGCTGGAAAAGACAGTGCCGCAGCCGGCATTTGAACTAAGAATCTCCCGGTCTCCGTCCTGTTATTCTTACCACAGAACGATCATGGCAAGGTGCCAACTCGACATTAAACTCCTCAGCTGGCTTGCAATGTTCCCGTAAACCACAAGGAGGTATCAAATTGTTTTGAGACGACGTAGCCTAATTGGGTCTTACTACTTGTAAGCGCTTTGTCACGTCCTTGATAGCTAACCGACTGTTAGATCACTAAGTGCTCATTAATTGTTTCTCTACACATAATCCTGTGTAGAATGGGAGTTGATTTGGCAGTCAGGCTGAAAAATCCAGTGCTACAACCGGAGAGCAACCGGACGGAGACCGGGAGATCCATGTTTCAAATCCCGGCTGTGGTATTGTAGGTCCCAGCCTACTCACGGCTTATATGAATACTCTTCAGAAGAGTGAGTAGAGAACATAAAACTGGATACAACACAGAGTATATTTGTGACCCCTTACAGTATTTTTGTATGATCAAAATTGCCAGTATTCAAAAGACACACATTTTTGTAATGTACGTATGTCCAATATTTCTTCTGGCTAGACAGGCCAGGAAAAGAGCCAAAACATCAAGTTCTGAAAAGATATGCATTAATCATTCGACTGTCGTATTTGTGTCCTGTATACTCTTGCTGAAAACAAAACGTGTATTATAACAATTTCACCATCATTTATCGGAACGAATAAGAAGTAAATAGAACGCCTGTTTGTGAATAATGTGCAGAAAGTAAATGATGTTCGGTAGAGAAGGTCACATGACTGTAAAGCATAGGGTACTTTTTAAGAAGTGTGAAGTGTGTTTGTAGCGATAGTTGTGACATTTAGCGGGTACTGCTTTCGCGAGCATTTAGAGAGGTTTTGTGTTCAATTTCCTAGCAAGTGAAACATCGAAAGAAAAGTTGTGACTACGTCAGGAAGACAAGTGAGTATAAGGAAAGCTGAACTGATCACGTTAGTGATGTGATAGCTAAAAAAGTAGAACTATATAACATTGGTGAAGCGATAGTGGGAGTTGTAGTATGCATGTGTCTGTCTATTCTCCTGTTTGTCTGCAAACAGCATAAAGCAGGGCCTCTCAAGTCTCATTCTTCCTAACCGAGTCTGTACCTATTATCGTTCCACGATAGCTGCCGATGCAGTTGGATGATTTCTTTTGCATTCACCTAGTACTAATATATCTACCACTATATAGAAATCTGCCATTTTTGTTTTTAATTTTGAAGAGCCACAGTATATAATCCACATGGTCAACTATGTAGGGTGTTGTATTTTAGGAAACCACTATACTCGTGTTCTGATTTTCTCTCCGAGTTCAAAGAAAACATATCTAATTTAACCGCTTAAATTCATTTTAGGAAACAAAAATGTTTTAATAAAAGTTGCTAGTTTATTGCGAGAAACCAGAATGTACAAAAAATTACCATGGTTTCATTTAAAATTATGAGATTGGGTCCCGTGGGCCCCCATGAAATCATATAACATTTAAGAAGGTCCCTTATTCCTATAAGACTTGGAATTCTTGATCTTTGACTTTTTCCTATTAGTTTAAGATATATTATTCACCTGTAACCTTTTATGTGGGTATGCTGAGCGTTCCCTTTATTTTTGTGTGTTTAATTGTTTTATATTTATTTTGTTTTCTAACAGCTTTAAAGGAGGACAATAATAGTATGCATCTTTTTCGCAGATCATACTGTTGAGCAGCTTTAATAAGCCTAAGTGGCAAATTAAGATTTATAAGTCAATCCGTTCCATTCGAAAACAGCAGCGTACACTGAGACGAGTCAGCGTTTCACTGTCTGTATGTGATATGGCTAGCAGGACCTCTCCGCAAACCCCTGACCGTCCACCGCAAACCCTTCACATACCAAACGTACATACGCTAGCGTTCAGCCGTGTACCCCGGCGTGTTTCTGTATCCGGAGCACTTTTGAGGTAATAGCAATTGTGTTTCTTTGTGAATAAAATTGTATTACGTGTTCTACAGTCACTGGTTAATATAAATGCTTGCCATAATGAACTACCACTCGCCATTGCAAATATACAAAACCTAAAAACATTAGGCCTTCATGGAAGAATGTGTCCAAAATAGTAACCAGTTGAATAGAAATATAAGTTTCAGTGACTCTCAAAAGGCTAGATTGAAAGTGGTTACATGCAATCATTGACTGCCAAGTTCTACAAATGAAGTCCAGATTTGAAGCTTTTCCACAGATCGAGTTTGTAGGATTGCCGAATAAAAAAACATGCAACATAAGAAAGAATTTCCGTAGACGAAAATATCCAAACTAATAAAGCAGTTTCCTGGTTATTTTAATTCAGACCAGCATGAAAATGAGCTCTTCAATATTTGTGCAGATGATCAAAAGCATCTATCACCACAAAATGTACTGAAATATTTGATTATAAATGACTTAGGCTCGGTGTATGAGGAGGTGACTAAGCTATTGCGTTTAGTTCTAACATATCCTGCTACAAACACAAGTAGTGAGAGATCAATGAGTACACTCACGAGAATTAAAGCATACTTAAGAAACTCAATGACTAATCACCGTTTGTGGAACGTAAGCATTTTAGCTGTAGTAAAAAAGTTGGTGGGAGAACTATTCTGACACCACCTTTATTGAGAAGGTAATTGGCACGTTCGCAACAAAGAAGAACCGACGGATGAATTTGGTGTATAAGTCAGTTTAGCTGAGTGTTATTGTTTTCAATATAACCATTATATTAATATTGTTATTGTTGTTTTCATTGTCAATCTCAAACCTAATTTATAGGCGCAATATTTGATTAAATGTGCAATTGCCCACCTCCAACTTTTATTTCCAGCAGTAGGGCGTTTAAAATATGGCGTTCTCATGTTTTTATTTCACGCTACGCCACTGATATATATATATATATTTATTTATACAGCTTACCCTGTGTATATATATATATATATATATATATATATATACAATATGAGCAATAAATCATACTCCACAATAACTTATAACAAAGAGCAAATCTAATTGTAGTAAGATGTAAGAATAAATTATCGCAATGGACGGAAATTTATACAGCAGTATGAGAACCGTTGCTTTTCGTATACCTATACATGAATCAGATAATTAAAGAATGGAACCATTACTTCACTGCTATATTACAATTCAATAACCATCCACTGCTAGATTAATTACATTTTGCAGACGGTTTAGTTCTAATGTCACCTTCATTTTTATGGTATTTAACGCCCGCATTTACTACTATGGCACCGCAGGAGTCTACATGGAATGAAGATTAAGCACCGGTGGAATGCGATGGCTGGGCAAACCAGAATAAAATCCTATACCTGAAGAAAATCCCCCTTCTATGGAACAACTCTGCGCTTACACCCAAAAATATTATAAAAAATTAATTATTTTACATATCCTTCCTTGTTCAATGAAATAGTCTACAGAAAACTTTAAATACAAAAAAAAAAAAAAAAAAAAATGGCAATAATAAATGAAACTTTGCTTACTATAAAGGCATTCTAGAATTCACCTAAACTAGAGCTTTGCGAGAACTATATTTTGTTGCGGATATGAATCATGAACGTTAAGGGAAAAAGATGAAAGCAATTTCAAAACTCGTGATTTTTTATGGCTTCTTTCGTAGCAACGTATTTCTGAAACCTAAGTGTTGCTGATATAAATTTAAATGCTATATCTGTAGTTTATGTGTTGTATATATTCTGAATAACGTAAGCGGATCAGAAAAAAAAACTTTTATATGAGCAACGCAACAATAATATATGTATGCATGAATGCATGTATGAAAATTTGCATTGAACCGATAATTATTTTGAGAATATGAAGTTATAAACCTTCAATACAAAGAGATTTATAAAACTTACCAGTTTTTACATTTATTTGCACTACTATTTGGTTTAAATTTGCTTTTTAGCATTCATTATTTTTCTACAGCGTAATACTTATGTATCTTTCGACGGTGTTTTTTCTTTGCTTTCTTTTATTTTTCCAACTTCCAGAACTGTAAAGGCTGCTAGCATGCATGTATATGAAATCATAGGTCCATTCTGCGGGTATGACAACATAATCTCCAAGATATGCAGTATGCGTGCAATTAGTCAAATTATAATTTAAATAAGAGTGCAATAGGAGTTAATTAGGAATGGGAAACAGATCTAGGATACAACATGTACGCTTTAAATAGTGCTAAAATCCAATATATTTATTCAGATTTCATGTACACATAGATTGCTTTTTGTCAACAAGACAGCTAATTCACACAATGGAACTTTAAATTGATAATGTAATGTGATAATAATATTCAGTTCTTTTTTGGAAACTACGGTCTTTCCATCTAAATATAACACTTATCAACAATTAAAACGAAACAACGCATTTACATTTCTAAATTAATATACAGTTTTCAATTATATACAGGAGTTAGGATAGCTATACATCCCTATATCTCATTCATCAGAATGTTGTATATGATTGTGAGACCTAGTAAAGCCTTGTGCCATATGTGCAGGAAATGCTATTCTTGGCAGTGGCCTTGAATATTGTACATTTTACATACCTACCATAAAAATATCAATCATTTTCCATTCAATAACGTGTCTTAATGCATCCGTATTCAAGATTAAACGAATTGCTTTCTGGATTACTTTCTAGAAAATAGACCAATAAAGACAAACGGGATTCTGCATATTTACGATAGACATGAACCTACATTGAAATAAAAAATGTTTTAATCAAAATTTATCTCAGCTTACTCTCTATGGAAGTAGTGGCGTAATGCTAATTGTCAGTTTTTAAAGACTGAAAAGTCTTATTTATCAAACTGCAAGGCATGCATTAAAGCACAATTATCAAGTGTTATATTATTATTCATACGATAAAGTTTAAAATTCAAAATATATCTTACATCTTATCACATGCAGGATATAAACATAACTGCCTATAAAATTGCAGAAAAATGAATAAACAATATCCTATGAATGCAGTTTTTACCGTACTAAAACGCAGGCCTTGCAGCGTCTTTGTAGGTATGCTACAAAATAAAAAGAGGCATTTTTCTCCTAAATATATGACCACCTTTTGTGGAATGTAGCTCTAATTATGTACAGCAGTGCTCTACCTCTGGGTTAGACGACTGCTTGTGAGTTGTAAACAACAAACAAGAAGGCGAAGTGTGGTGGTCGCCTGGCACCCATGACTACCCATACCTGATCTAGATAACACCGCCAGGTTCTATTTGATACACGCACTTTAGTGTGAGCTTTATAGGTAACTTAGTTACGCAGTAGTCTTACTGCACCTAGCGCTTGAGGAATCTGCTGCTGGAAGGCCTCCTAGACCATGTGGTTTCAAACTTATTGCTGTTATTTTAATCAGAAGGTAGACTCTTTCAAATGCTTTGGATCTGTGCTATGGATATATAGACATAGTCCACATGCTATTGTTCAGAGGACTCCGTTACGCAGTCCTCTTCTTGAACCTTTGCTTTGGTAACGTTTTAATGATCAGGCAGAATCAGACCATACCAAGTTTTGAACCACGATTCTTCAGATTTCTATACTGTTGATATACCAACTGAGTTACATGCCATACAACAAAATTAATTTGGGAGTGCCTTTCGGTTTACCGGCAAAAATGTGGGTCAGATGGGATACTTATGTCATGTCACTATGTTGGCATAGCTAGTTGTTAAGAGTAATAACACAGAAATCTGAAACCCCTTGGTTCAAATCCCGACTATTTCTTGCCTCTGAATTATGTAGTGTAATTCTACCTTTCCTACTTCAGCCTATATAAGAAGGCTTCTGTGGAATAACAATGAATTATCATTTTATATATAAATAGCTTGGTTCACAGTTACCTATCATATTTTATCATCTATATATGCTTATTTCTTTTTTCTTTTGGTAGTATATTGGAATGTAGTATAAACAACAATATCAGTGTTTACCTGGTGTCTGATGGAAACCAGAGGGAAAAAAACATCAAATTAGACGGCACAAGAGATTTGAAGTCACATCTCTAGAATTGTCATCGATAGGCTATAGATTTTCAGTGGTTTTACAATTTGTTTCTCTGGATGTAATGAATACTAGAACACAGTCAAACTGTTTAAAACGAAAACACGATTAACTTAAATTCCTAGGGTGATCTTCTGTCATTATTAAAGAAATCTCTATAGGGTTGACTTGACTGATAATGGAATGAGAACTGGTGTGAGAAAAGTATATACAGTGATTGACATTATACACAAATTAGAGGAACTATTTATATCTAAAATAAGAACTGAAAATTTATATCTAGTCTATTATCTAGTGCAGCCGACATCAACTGGCTTTATTTTCTGCTAGAGTTAAAAGTGGCGTACTTTGGCTGTGTTTCAGCTATTTTGTAATGTTTCAACTATTAAATACCTTGTAATTTTTTTTGAATTGATATGATTTACTTACCGAGATATCTGTTCATATTCACTGCTACAAATGTGAAACTTTCTTTTAACTTATGTTAGATACCAGTTATCAAGAGGCATGTTCATATCATTTTTAAAAAAATGTGTTAGATACCAATTGATTAACAATATGTCTGCTCACACTCGCCGTTATATATGAGAAAGTTTTTCGTTCCAAATTGCCATACTAGTAACGTTATTACCAAGTAATGGAGTTGGTGTTACACTGTGTTAATACTAGATACAATACTTATTTTTTGTTGTTGTAACTTTTATGTATGAAAATTTGTATATGAGATACAATATCTCTTACATTAATATTGATAACAGGCTAATTATTCTACCAATCGTACTATATTAACCTATGAAGGGTGGATTACATACTTCATAGGCAAATATAGATATCACCATTGCAGTGAACAAATGCCCGCGCAGTTGAACGTCGCGCAGTGCACAGTAGATGATTCGGTGCGTGTAACGAGCAGATTACTCTCTGCTTTTAAAGAGTAACCAGTTGGTGACAACTGTCCTAGAGAATGCCTTAAGATTGACCTCAAATTTCGTCATGTAAATATGTGTAACATTCCGGTTTATATGCAAGCAAGCAGACGAGCATATGATATTTGATAGGAAATATTACTACAATGCAATACATTTCAGGAGCTGATAATATGTGACCTTGAGTAGGAAAGCAAGAATGTCGCTAAATGTTCAGTTTTTCAGCTACCCACCAGGAAACCGACAACGTAAACCACTGTTGTTAATGAAAGGTAAATTTAAAACCGCGTTAATAGGCCAGCTTCATCATGATGGAAAACCGCTTTTATGCCGGTTAACTAAATTAGGTAATGATACAATAATAAAACTCCTTTCTAATAGCTTATGAACTCATTCTTATTCGATTGAGCAGTTAAAATCAATTTACACTGATAATAACTAGAAGCTTGAAATCTAAAATTGAAAAACTCGCTCCTACGTTCATTATTCCCTATCTTTTCTGATTCGACTAAAAATGAAGTGGTAAAACATGTATTTTCCTATATTGGTGCTCATTTATTTTTATAATCAAAATTTGAGTTGTAAATGTAGTTCAGTCTACCCGGAATAAATACTAACAAACTGTTAATATTTTGCTTAACAGGATTAAATATATTGGTCACTGTCATGATGATTATAGTTATACCATAGAACTACGAGGCAAAAATAGCACTTCCTCCAACTGCAATTTATATCAATGAATATAATTCGTAATCGTGATAATCTCCCTTTGTTAATTTAATTTTGATTTAAACTCAAGCTTATTGTCATAAATATTTTATACCTTTGATATAGACATGATTATTATGAAAACAACTTGGATCAAACTCAATTGGTCATAAGAAAAATACAGTGTTATTTATTTTAATGAGTAAAATAATTACTATAAGATTATTGTAGGAAAAATTCGAATTTAACAGGATAAGGATCAGTTACCCAGTTTTAAAAGTATTATAATAAAGCAAGTGCAACATTCTGATGTAATGAAATAAGCAGGAGATAACCTCGTTTAGAAACAAAATTTGGTAACGCTTTAATAGGATTTGAAAACCAAATGGAAATGCTGAGTTGAGTCAAAACTCATCTAAGCATAACCATGCTAGTAACAGAGTAACGCGTAATTTATAAAGTAACATTGAATAACAGTATTTGCTTGTATTTGATTCAAATTTCTGTTCAGTAAAGATAACTATCGCCTTAAGCTATGCAATACACAGATTCAAAGACAAGCTACGAAAACTTAATTTAAACATCTGTCAAGACCTCTTATCTTTGAGCCACATTAGAGTTCTGCATTATAAGTTCTACATTAAGTCGGTCTCGCCTAAGCACGTGACGTACCTCTAGAGAAGACATGTCAAGGTTGCCTGAACTAGTGGCAATAGCGCGGGCAAAGCTATGGTGACATTCAGACCTTTGTAGGGGGTCATATTACTACATATTGTTTGGTCAAAAGTCTATTATCATATGTTCACTAGCTACTTGTTAAGCTCATCAATTTATCCGTGCTATAAAAACCACCACAGAGTATGAGACATTCACCTTGGCATCTCTGTCTAGAATGAGAAATATATTTGCAATCAATGCCATAAAAACCTTATACAGCTTTCACTCACAGAAGCTTTTGCCTCTAGAATTAGCACTTATTTAATAAAGAATATACTTTACCTTTCTTACCTCTAGCCATTTTTGTATGAATGTTCGAAACTGTGACAAATATTGCAGAAATATTATTTTTTTGAAAACTAAGTAACAGTAGCTCAGTCAAGAGAGATCAGATCGTCCTGCAGATATAAAATTAAATTATCATTTCGAGTTAAACAAGCAAAGCTTAACACTTTTGTTGAATGTATTGCTCTAAAATATATAGTAGGCAAGCTTACTTCTTTTAACACTTTCTCCACACATAGGCAAATACATTTTAAGTGAAAGTACAAAACAAATTAGCTCAAATAACTAGTTTTGCCTTTATTGTTTGAACTTCTGTGTCACTCTATTGGCACCAGCCAGTTTTCAGTTAACTAAGTCAAAACTGTGTTTATTTGTTCTAGGAATAGAAACTAAATAATGAAAGTAGAAATTAACCTATTTTTCTGAAGAGTTAATTCTGTAAGATTTGACAATATCAATGGGCGGTGCGCTAAAATCTTGAAATAGACAAGGAATACTTAGATTATAGAATTATCAATATCCGTGTACTCTTTAGGACTGATAAAGAGTGGAATGCACTGCGTCCAGATTTTACACACCCTTGTGGCAGTGTGCGTTTGAAGCCCAGCACGCATAAGTTTGAGCCAAAAGCCTCAATACTTTATTCATTTCAACAGTATGTTTGGATCAGTAATAGTAACGTAAATAGGTTGTCATAATCGCCCTAAGAACACGAAACCAGAGCAGTCTCTGCATCTGAACATAGAAAACAAAATTGAAACGAAAGTGAAAGTCAAAAGCTGGACGTAATAATTAATACACAACTAAAAGTTAGTGAAGTGAATCAAATAAAGAATTGGTCTCCCTTCCTATGTACAAATATTAAGGGCAATGCAAATACCATATTTACCACTATTTAAACAAGAGTTAATGGTTGTTACGACCTTTGTGCATATCACTTAAAATGGATAATTATTATGATAATATAACAATAACTACAGATATCAGAAGACGTACAGGCTTCGTAAACCAAACAAAAAAAGAGATTTTAAGAAAATTAACTTGCATAGTTTGCATTAACATTGGCATAGTTTGCAAGTGCTGAGAAAATCTATGTATATCCATCTTTCTGTGTATAGGTGTCTTATGACGTTATTATTTGGAGAATTCTAATAAAGTAATTGAAATTTTAAAAATACATAAGAAAGCACTGCCAATCAGACCAGGTCTCAATATAACTCACTCTGTAAACCCAAAAGTATGTTAAGAGTAATAAATATGCATGTGTAAATGTATAATAATCTAGGCATTATTCTTAGCTTCTCGCTTTGGCAACGGCATGGATGATAATTTTCGCATTAAGGAAAGGTTCAAGGCACACGGTTATAAACTATTATATCTGTGTTAAATGGATTGAATTTACAGACACCTTCGAAAAAAACAAAATAAGTACGCTGAAATAGTGTTAACTCCGTTTGAAAACGGTGGTCTCCACATTAAATCAATTGAATACATTAGGAGCGCTGAGTATTTTACAACATAAACTCATGATAGCATAACAGTAGATACTTATTAAAACATGATGTTAATAAAATAAAAACTCAACATATCGAGGGCATTTTAAATCTTCTCTTCAAGGACAATATCGGCCACATAAGCTTAGGCGACTGACAACAATGAGGTAGAAAAATAAAGACCAAAGCGGAAGCCTTGGTGTCTGCCAAACAAAATAAATGTACTACAGTCGAAGAATTATATCCATTTCAATTCCTTGTATTCCTAATCTAGTACTAATTCAGGATTAACAAAAACAGTCGTTTTTGGTACCACTATTTGTCAGAAAGACTCTTTAATCACGCTAGTAACACAGAGGTCCACAATGCTTAGTTAACTAGCACACAGCTTTTAGTAATTTCTACAGATATTCAAATATAAATTCATAAAATATCTCCCAAAAAGTCTCTTATTGTAAAGTACCGATATAATAGTGGGAATGTGTGGATGACGTTTAAAAGATGCAAAACAAAAGTGAAAGGCTTGCTTTTTACAAACATTTCTCTCACGCTCTAACTTGAGGCCACATTCCTTAATACTCCTCCTTTTTCTGCACTTTGGCCTCAAAACAAGCTGTAACACAATTCTTTTGTGCGTAATAATAGACAATGATGAAATAATATTAACATTACTATTTATTTTAGCTACATACATATATACAAAATATATTACGAGTATATTAATTGAAGACGACAAACATGAAGTGATGTTACATAGTGGTTTTCTTGCTCGTTAGCAAAGAGTAGAGTAAAAATGGTCTAATGACATACGGTTCAGTTTCTTATGAAAATAAGCAACCTCCAAAAAGATATAACACGGAGTTATTAAATTGTGCTTGATGAAAAATAGATAAATAGTAGTGTCAATAAACACTGCACTTGCATTCTATTTCTTGTGTAAATGGCAAGCAATTTTACAGTGACTTATATAAATATAGCGTTGCATGATCTGAACTTTGCTCTAGATCAGTGGTTCTCAAGGGATGCACGCGGTACAGTTCCAAGACCTTGTGGTATTGTTAGAGAAGTTAATTTAGATAATTTTGAATGGCACTTATAAAAAGAAGAGAGATTTAAGAACTTACACAAAACCTTTATTTTGTAGGAGGTTTGCTGGCTTACCACTTGCAGTAAAACTTTCGAGCTATTTATGAGACATAATTTTTTTTCAACTGACGAAAGCCTCTCGGTTTCTTGATTTTGATGTTTCTTTGTGCCGAAAAGCACAAAATCGTTGTTTAGCGGTATGCAATGCCTGTTCTTATTTCATATGATCCACAGGTTATGGATGCTGGTGATATAATGAAAGATGCGTGGTAAAAGAATTTCCGAAAGGAAACGTTGCTAAGTTTAGAGTACTTCCCCGGCATATGTCATTTATGAGGACTGAAAACAGTCAGAAAGCATGATCCTGGGTTATTTGAACCGGGACCTCCCAAATTTGAGCCTAATGTATTATCGTAGAGCCGTCATGAACTCAGTGAACACAAATTCGATGAGCAATCCTTACCTACTGTATTAATTTTTTTGCACTGCTAATGGTGGATATTATTAAGAAACTGTAGTTCATATTTTATTTGAAGAGTTCGCTCTCATCGAAGTTGTTTGTTTGCCTCGGCGTTGTTAAAATCGCAACCCGGGCGAGCAAAGATTGGAATCTGGATCACTTAACAACTGTAATGTCAGAGGAGCTCAAGTTTGTAGCTTGTTCTCAAAAATCTAGGTGGTGACCTATCCTTAAAAGTAAACGTAAACATTTTACTGGCGTTCGTAAAACCGCACAATATGAATAATATTATCATATTGATACATAGAAACTTGCACAAAACACCTACAAACACTTCTTTTTAAGCCGTTGTATGTGGTTTTAATTTTATCGTTATAGCGCGACAGTTATGTAGGTTCGTTTCTTCGCCTGAATCAGTAGTTCGGTTCCACCATCTAGGTTAGGGCACTTCAGAATCTTAACGTGGTGACGACTCGTTAAAAGCGAAGTTTGCTTTCACAATGATGGGTCACCAAACGGCTGTAGCGTTTGAACCATCATTTTCCTTCCCTCAGTCATTGATGCTATGATGCCTCTTAGTTTAAGGTTATATAAGTACTTTAACTTTTACAAAACGACATCGCATTTGTGTACATTTTTGACATTGAAATGTTATTCATCAAGCTTATATAACATAGGACCCAAAGCCTATAATTCGGGTTAGAAATAACCAACTGTACGAAATGGAGACGAGAAGTCTGCAACATATCAATTGTTATCAAAGTATTGGAGGGAAATTAATTGAGAATGAAAGTCCACAACAAAAGAACAGTTAAGGTTCAACAGATAGCTAGAACGAAAGCGGTTGCACATACCAAAAGCTCTATGCTTTCATATTCACGTGTTTTCTAGGCAATCAACATTAACGTTTGACATCACCCTAATAAATCGCTGTTTACATGCCATAATTAAACGTGCTTAGTATCTTTGCTCTACTCTCTTCGCGTAATTGCGTGACAAATGTCATTTACCACTTTCGGTCCCCCGAAAACAATAACTCTAATATGGTTATTAGAGGATCATTCAGTTTGCGAGAAGGTGATAGCAATTTCGTCACTGAGGAAAGATCATAGCACAATGCTTGCGCTTGCATTCCAGCACTGGGTTCAGGATAACGATAGGTCACCCTAAATACTGAGGTGTATTGCATACTGCAGGTATACCCCCGTGAGCAAAAGAGTAATTTGTGCTATCTTGCGTCATCCAAGTTGAAACAGCTTGGTATAGCTAAAACACAGGCATTTTATCTAATATTGGCTTAACGTTTCTCAAACATGATTTTCCGATAGTGGTTGAAAGCGATCACATTTCTGATCATATTTGCTAAGCAGATGTCCTTGATTACGTAGTCGCATTCCTCTGTATTTTGCTTTGGTTGACTTTGAGTCAATCAGAATATGCTCCTCACAATGACCGCTCACGGTCTTCGCTAATAGCCAAACGTGTAAACAGAAAGGTACTCTCTCAGTATTCCACTGGTAATTTTAACTTGAAATAACCCCGTTTTCCAACTGAGTTCTGCAATTCTTTTAACGCACCAAGGGATATCAAATATGGGGCAGTTGGGCCACCTGGTATAATGACACAAAGTTTGTCTTCGCCTTTCTCTACCATTGTTTTATTTGTATTTGTTGTACCTGTGAGCAGGGTTATGGACCGTTGTACTGAAGCATCCAATCTAACTTAGTGTTCCAGGAAAACCGAGAAAAGAAAACTAGTCAGACAAGCTGGCATACAGGATATGAACTTGTAAAGCAGAGACGCTACCGCTTTAACTAATTCCCTCTGTACTTTTCTTTTCCGCTTGAAACATATCTTGAAAATATAATATCGGAAATGTTCTTAAGAAGTCGTGGAATTCATTGCTTTAAATCAAAATGTTTTCCTTCCGTGCTGCCATTTAGGTAGTTTTATCTGTGAAATTTGACCAAAATTGTGAAAAATTAAATAATGTTGTTTTCTTAATAAAATATTATGAATGCTAAACTTTAAGAAAATATATAATTTTCCCCACCTGTTCAATTTTAACTACCAACTAACTGAAGCATTAAATAAGCAGGTACATGTTATTAACAGATAAACTTTAAACTTATTTTCTCCCAAAGTTTTATCCAACATTTTTCCTTACTCAAAATGCTCCACACAATGAATGTTTTACTAATGTGTTTAAAATGTGTGTACTGGCTCGTAAAACAGGTACATTAAAGAAAAATCGATATCGTTTTCCGAAATATGAACAATAAAGTATTAATTTTTGAAAAATCAAGAGATTTGGAGAGTATGAAAAGAAAACATTGTTCTACAGAAATTGGGATTAACATGAAAAAATATGACAGATCTATTTACATATTCATTTACTGTAAAACTAATTTTAAGTTAATAATTCTAAAACGCTTCACGTGGTCACTTTAATTAGAACAATGAATTACACAGTAAAAGTATTACTTTAATAGCCACGAAAACTAGAAATTTTATACCTGATAAAAATATCACTATCATTGTGTAAAATTGTGCTATCAATTTCTATAAGATATCCTACACTATGGATTTTTCAGATTTTAAAGATACGCCACCTTAATAAGAATCAACCCTAAAAATACAACGGAACACTAACGAAGTACTCGACTACCGCTTAGCACTTCACAAGTTCAAACGAAATCAATGCGTCTATCATATTACGATGAAGGCAAATTGGTATGCCATTGATGTCACTCAGGAACTTACCGTAAAAGATAAAGAGTGCCGTCAACAAAATGGGTGAGAACCACTGCTCTAGATGTTTGCAGCAAAGTTAGAATTTCCAATTTACCAAATACATTAAGGAAAAGAAAAACAAATTACTGTAGTCTATCTTAAGAATGCTATGGCACGTTTATTTAAAACCACTACAGTATTTCAGCAATATATAAAAAAATGTTGATTCACTTATAGAACATTTAAAGTGACAACACTGTATAAGAAATATATGAAAAAGTTTTACGTCCACTATATCGATTATAAAACAGATACCCCATGCACTGCCGCAAATATTATTGTTATTACAGTATGGGACAATAATTGCTAAATATAATGATGGTTTACTTTGATCGTAGGAATGTTGTTTAAAATGATGACGACATAGAGGAGTATCTAAAAATCACAAGTTCAATTATTGGATGTAAGTGTACAAATGATGCTTCCCGTCTAACTATTTTCTATTGCTTTCTCTATCTACTAAATTAATGTAGCATGAGCTTAATCAGTCTCTTAGTGTTGAACTAATTACTCACGGCTGTTTTAGTTTAATTATGAAATTTTAATAAATTGCTCCCAATTATTTGTTGTGCCTTATTATTTGTACTGGTTTGTTATTATGCTCACTGGGAAGACATGACAAAATATTCAGTCATATAATTATTGTTTTCCGATATTGTACTCATAAATTTAAATTGCTTTAAACGCTTTTACTTTAATCATTCATAATTTAGATATATCATTTTGATTTAAGAATATCGTTTATAGAAAGCTAGAAACATTTGTTTTGAATGAAAAACAATAGAGTAAAAGAGGTAAAACAACATATTTATGATCTTCTATCTCACAAGGTAAATTTTAAAAGGATCTGTAATAATTTACAGTTTAAAAATTTCAGATCAATTATCAGTATCACACTACAAAAATATTTGATTTTCTAGCAACTAAGTATTTCACCCGTTGGCGTTCTATGTTGATTAAGAGCTTTCTTATAGCTACAAAACTCAAATATTAAATTCGGAAATTTGGTTGTACCCATTCTTCCCACTATGACACTGCCGATATATCGAGTTTATTTCCAAAAAATGAACACACTGTTGCCAGTTATCACTATAAATTTTTAAATTAGTTTTAGTACAACTTTTTGAAACTCTGTGTTTGATATTTTTGACTCAAACAAGAATCCCACAAAGGATGTTTATGAACCAACAAATATTTTTCCTAAAATGAAAAAATCTAAATGTTTTGTTATGTAGACTGTGTGAATAATTTAATTAGTCAAGAAAATCATTTTATAAGATTAGCGTATTTCTGCACATCATCCGAAAAGCTTCCAAAAATGAACTCTGATTCTGCTGAATCAAGTTTAGCTCTCCTCGTTTATATAGTACTCCAGCAGGACCATCACTATCTTCATTATCAACGTCACTGTTGAGGAACCCTTCAGTTTAATGAGAACAATGAAATGGTTACACAGATTATATGAGGCCTTTGTTGTTTAGCGCGCATTTCGAGATGCTTGAAATTGCTTTGATGTTACAACTCTTTTCCTTCATATTTTCCACGCTTTTGGCTTTAGAAGGGCCTTCCAGTGCTCTTACATATTTTCCCGATGAATTGTAGTATAAAATCCTCAACCAAGGGTTGTGGGTTTTGTTCATTTAATCTCAAGTCTTTGAACCTTTTATAATGGTGCAATGATTAACAATATGCCTAATTCCATTTAATGTAATTTATGATTTTGTTGTATTTTAAATTCACATCCACAGCAAAATATACTAATTAGAGCTGTATATGAGGAGTGTAGTTAGTGTAGAACTGTTGCCTTCTTTGGCAGAATCGGTAACATAAGATAACAGCAAATTTTGGAAGAATGTATTAGACGTAAACAGTGAATGGAATTCCTAAAACATAATTAATTACAATGTCTCTCCCCACCATAATCCACCGTAGCCTTAGTGACATACCGCTACACGCAACACTTTTCCTGACGTTGAGGTGATGATAGATTGCCTTCCTGTGTACTGGCCCCTATATGGCTAATGGAGTTTATTTTCTCTGCACAATCTACTTTGACAACACTAATGTGTTGAAGGTGTTCTTTCGACCCAAATTGGAGTAGATTAAGCATGAAGTTCCAATAAAATGGAATCCTCACTCCTTTTCTCAAGGATTATTCCTCAGTACTTGCTTGTATGCCACACTTCAACTTATGTGGACTGATAGATGATTACAATCATTTGGGTTCTCCAGATCTCGCACTATTTGAAATCTTGTATGAGCTTACGTGGAGTTGCAGCTAAACTATCAACTCCATTACTCATTCAAATAAATATATCCAGGAGCTGGTTCTCAACATTACACCCAGAATGCTAGAAAACAAAAGCGGTTCGCCGATAAGAGTTCTGTTTGAACTGCATAGTGCTCATGTGAAACTTAGGTGAAGACAGCAGTTGTCTTGGGGATGACTCGCTCCCTCAAAAGTCTGTGCCGAACAATTAGATTATAATCTACTTGCTGCATACGCGATATTTCTCGAAGTTTTTATTATTTACTCTTTGTCAAAAAAGGAAAAGCTTTAATTGTAAAGACCGTCCCTATGACTTTTGCCGTAGCTTTGAAAGGCGTATGTTAATGTTTTCATTACTGCTATTTCTCTGTACTTATATTTTTTGTTGGTTCTAGCACTGCTAGATGCACGATTAGTGATCTGCTGCTCCTTGTAATATAATAGTTCAATTATTGATGTGCGTAAACATAAACCAGCAGTCATGGATTAGAATCAGTACGCTGGTCTGCTATTGTCATCTCACACATACCTACCTACGTAGGAACATGCTCATGGCTACGACGATTTCACAGTCTGAGAAGACTAGAACCGTTTACACGTCATTTCTATATTTATAATTACCTACCGCGGACATGCTTAATGGGTTGATAATGAAACACAAGTAAATGGAAATAAAATCGTATTAAGTTCCGCATCTTGTACAATAATATTATATTAGTATTCATTATTATTCAGAATCTGGATCTCCCTTAGTTTCGTTGATCAGCACTCACATTTTCCGTAGTTCCGTTATTCTTTCTCCACTCCCTGCACAATATCATTTACGAGGAAACATATCTATTATAAAAGGTTTTCTAATATGATTATATCGTTTACTTCGCTAATATTTTTTTTCTTTGAGCTTCTCATTATTTTATTTCTTGTTTGTGAACAAAGTTTTGTTTCAGTTTGCCGATAGCCGCGAAGCTTGTGTTCATATTCCAAAGCCGTTACGCTACCATCACGTTTTCTGTCTGGTTCGATGACTGCAACTTTGGTTTAAACTGTGGTTTACAGACATGAACGTTGTGTTTCATATTTACATATAACTTGAACAAAATATTCACGTGTTTCTGCGTTGCGGAATTCCACCACACAAAGGAAAAATTCCCGCCAGGATTTAGGATGATACTGGTTCAACGCACATTATTAAAATCTTTCTCTCATATTTTCAACATGCGTTGGTTAAAATGATATTTTTAATTGCAATATTTTTCTAATCTTCGATGTCGAAATTGCATTAATTTTACTGATAAGTATCATACCTTCCAGATAAATATAATTTGAACAACCAAGAGTACCTATATTACTTTTTATTCCTTCCCAAGAATAATTTTCAAAATACTGCAGAGATTGTTGGTTTATAAACATTCTTTGTCCATAATTAGCTATGTACCAATCACTCTTTTCTTTTTGGCAAAACATAAACTTAATCCTCTGATATGTACTCCTGATGTTGAAGGAAATATATAATTATAGCAGATGGAATCAAAATGTTGCATTCTTTTCAAAATATAAAGACGCAATTAATATCACATCTTTCTCAAATGCATATTAATATATTATTAAACAAGGCGTTGTTATTTTATTGGTTTTCAGAGTATACACATATTTATTCAAAACTGATACGAAATTTTTGAAAATGATATTTATGTTAAAAATATACTGTGGTTTGAAATATTAGATTGGGAAAAAATTGAAACTGACAACTTAGAAGTACATTAGTTATAGCGAAAAAGTATGCTCAAGATTGACGATAAGGAAACGAACTCTGAGTTGAAATTCAACCTCGAAACATTTTCATTTGGAGTAGGCTTTAGAACATACGTGATTGCATCAACTTATTAAAAGCCAGCAGTTAACGCTCTGGATGGAACATATTTCAAAGCATTTTGTTATAAGTCAGATAAAGCTAATGTTTTTTTTTTTTTTTTTTTTTCATGATGCAATCAACTACATGAGTATACAGCTGAACATTATTGGACATTTCAAAAAAGAATCAAGTGTTGCACTAGTATTGTCACTTTTGTAAATACAATCAAAATGTCAAGTGATAAAATTTCTGAACACTTTAGGGCTCTTAGCACCAAGTTGTATAGTAGGTATATCCTCAGTCAAGCATTTTAATTGTTGTACACATTGAATGCAGAACCTGTTTCTACCCGTTATGGAGTGTTAAATAGGATACAACACATAACAATGTAAGAGATTAGCATTATGTACATTACTACAGCATAATACACTCATAGATATGCAAGTAAGTTCCAATACTGTAACTCTGAAAGTTCTTCTGCAGTACATTTTTAAAAACTTTCAGCAATCCACTCGGCTGTATAGTGAATCTTTTATCTTATATCAGTCAAACGCATGAATCCTGAACAGCATGCTTAACATATATTTCCCTCTGCTTTTCTCATATACAAGCAGTAACAAATTTAGATTTAAATATACTGTCAGAAAAATTATACAGAAAAACTCCCAGCATGTTACCTGTGAAAAATGTATACGCTTAATAGAGATTCAGAAACTTTATTACAAATAAATATATTTATAAGGCCAACCTTCACCTTTATGTGGAAATTGTCAGATTTTTTTTTCTTAACCTGGTTGGTTATATTGACAATGAATGAAATTGTAAAGTGATGCTCAAATGATCTTGGGGTCCATGGAGTTTAAAACTACTCAATATTCGTCTTATCAGGATAAAGGAAAACTGCGAAAGAACCTTATCCGGGAAACTCACCGTAAGCGAGATTCGAACTCGCGATCTATTGAATGTGAGGCAGACACGCTACCACTACACTACCCAGGCAGGCCAAGATATTCTTGTATTTTAGATGTATAACAGAGGTCTTACTTAGTATCATCATGCGTTTTGCTTAAGTTATTTTTCATTAAATTTTACTTAATTTTAAATTAAAAAAGGTTGCTGGTTTTTTTTTTTTTTTTTGCTCTAAAGCAAGGGAAACTATTTTAATTAAGTTTAGAAAAAGCACTTATGCACTATTTAGTCCTGAGCCATCAGACTGCAGAGTTTTCTAATATAAGGTTTTATAACTTCACAAAAACACTTTTAACACTGAATTGTAATTATCAAAACCAAAACTTTAGAAGGGATTGATATGGGTGTGCGAAAAGGTATCCGGCCAATTCGTATTAGAATTACGTGCTAGGAAAACATGAAGTTAATCTTGCGGGCCTTCAAATGCTGAGATTCGGTGCGAAATAACTGATTGTTATTTTCGATGCAGTGCAAAGCTCAAAACGCACAAAACTCAGAGCCTTCTGATTAAGCGATCTTGTGTAGATCCTTCTAAGAATGTGAAAACCATTCTTAATCATCGTTTAGTGTGATGTTCTCCTGCGTTAATCCCCCTTGGAACCTGGTTATTGTCCTAACCTTTACGACTGCTTATTCCTTCCTAGTGGTACATCCATAAATATTTGTGACTGCACACCTAGCTGTCATTTTCCTAGAAATACACACTTAAAGTCCCGCCCTGCTCTTACGTCATCCATCATCTCCTGGAGACAACGCCAGCGTGAGTGAATCAACGCCTTGCTATTCTACACATCGATCAGGAAGAAGCTTCCGCTCGGCTTCCTTACCTTGTGCGGTGTTGAGACGCGACATACAAGCAATTTCAATCAGCTGCCTTCCGCTCAGCTTACGACACGTTAGCTAAGATTTTCCTCGCTCTTCTGAGGAGAAGTCGCTGTCTGGATTTATATGTGTGAATGTCTATGTGCTTCGCTAAGTATAACACTAAGATAGTGTATTATTCGTGGAGCCATTAGAACCAACCCTTTCATGGGCTCAAAAAAGGGGACGCCGGCGAACTTGAAAGGATTCATCAGATTATGGATATGAAATGAGTAATATCCTTTTCTGCACTGAAACAAAGCCCATGGTGCTGAATTCCCTGAGGACAAAGACTTCCTATATTTACGAGTATATGGAAGACCATTACTCTTTAGACGTCATGGCGTGACAGAAATCCATTAAGATTATGAAGCAAAAAATAATTTCTGTTATCAGAGACGGATTCAGTTTCGCTATAAAAAAAAGTGTACATTTATGAAAAATATTACTCAATGAAGTGAACTTTTAATAAAAAATAAAATCGTCAGTGAGCCACAACTACTAACTAACTGGTGTTTTATATAAATAATTAAGAATCATAACAGGAGTGCATTATTGATAGGATAAAAAATAAATATGATATAGTTAATTAATTCCATGATAGAGTGCCTGTTCGTCCAGCACTCTGTCACCTTCCATCCTCCCTCAGCACAATGCAAAACTGAATCTTAATTTTTCAACACATAGCTTCTCAATTGGTTCTCATGAACCTCAGGAGGCTTAGTAGTCGCGATAATGTGATTTAAGAAAAATAATGAACTGTTTTGTTTTGTTATTATGTTGTCATTGAGAATACCACACACATTTCGGATTTCCATGTTCCAAAAGTTTGAGTAACGATAGATGAAATTAATTTCAACAAACGTCACATGCGTTTAGTTTTTTTTTTAAACGTAATACCTGTAATAAAGGTATTACATAAAACTCTATTTCAGGGCTTTTACTTTCACCCGACTTATAAAAGTATTCTTGACTCGCAGCTAGAGGGAAAATCAGATAAGCCAAAATAATGTGCGTTCTAGAGGTATTATTACTGCCTCATAATAACTGACCAGCTTAAATATTTTTAGCTTCATATCATGTACTAGGCATACGATGTAGTAGCCATCATGCTTAATTCTCTCCTAGTGGGTTTATGCCTTATGAACTGGAAATGAAAGCGAGTATATGAATATTATCAATTCATTTCAGTATTTATAAATAAACTTTTGATTTAGCAGGAATGGCACAGATGAAGCACCTATCACGAACGAGAGCTGATATGATGTTCTTCATTAATCAGGAAACCAGAAATGAAAAAAATAGCAACATTATAACCATTACAGCTCCAAAGAAAACACTAGGTTCCAAACAAAATTTCCAAAATAAGATAAGTACGAATATCCACGAATAATTACTCAAACCCATGCCCGAGACTATTACTTGCCTGATTTGCACCAAGCCGCAATTCCTTGTTACATTTTTTATGATAGTTTTTGACTCCGCTTTTACTACATAGGCACCGCAGGAGATGACACTGATGATACATGGAATGAAGATGAAGTACCTGTAGAATGCGATGGCGGGGGGGGGTACTAAAAGTACCCGGAGAAAACCCACCACTGCGCCGCTTTGTCTACCACAAATCCCACATACGGTCGCCTGGGAGCAGTCCGCCTTGGTGATCTAACAACTCGGCCGTGGCGCGGTCTCTTTGTTGCGTTTACAAAGGGAATCGGAGGATGACGATTTGCTTTCTCTTCTCCAATCCACTTCCACACCCGCAAGCGGGAACTTATAACACACTCTTAACTGTAGTGCATCTAAATACTTGTCATATCTCCTATTCATTAAATCACGTGTAAATAATTCATATCCATCAACGTACCAATTACCATGTTCAGTCGTGATATACATTTGATGACACTATCTTGGATATTGCCTTTGGTACCCATATCGTAAAAACACGATAATATAATTAAATTTAAATCTGATTGGTCGGGAGATTTATAGTAAACGTTTTCCTCTATAATATAGCAAGAGATTTTGAAGGATCCACATCTATATACAAATTGGAGCTTTTGTAGGGTAAGAATTTTTTTTTTAATGTTATTATACTTTAACCTCACAGGTAATATCAGAGGATGAATGACATCGGTGAAAAAAAATTATGCTCAAACGAGCCCGGAGCTTAAAGTTGCTCGACAATCGTATTCTCAAGATAAGGGACCCCACAAAAAAAATTATCCGTGTAACTCACCCTAACCGAGACGTGAAGGAAGTCTCTACGAGCAGAGTGTCATTTTTGGAGTCCTTGGTGTACTCTTATAGTCAAGAAAATGCAAATTGGGGATTTTGGAACCATATAATTGCGTTTCTATTTGTGATTGGTTTCGAAACCGTTCTAAACTAACAGTCACGTTGCTATCTTCCTAGCTCTATGATTGATATTCTTCCCGAGTCTTTGCTCAGAATTTAAGATGGCGTTCAAATTTTAAGCCTCAACCTAAGAAAAAGCCTAGGATAAGTATCCACTTACCTTGGTTAGAAAAATTCTGAGCGAAATTAATGAACTATTAGCTATGATTATTTGCATGTATGTGGTACTGCAGTAGGGAAGGAATTAAAATTTAAAAGGGAAAGAAGGAATGCTACAATTAACAGCAATTATATGAGTGGCCTTGGCTTGTTCCTTAATCCAAAGGAAGGTTATCTGAATCTCCATTAAGTGTATGTCTGTACAACCAGAACGTTCTTTTATCCTTTTCATGTTGTTGTATAATTAAACTCAACTTCGTCTAGCATACGGGACTGTAACACCCTGGGACAGTAAACAGACTAGAACACTTCTTTGTAAAAGGACTTTACAAAAAGTTACTTTAAGAAAACAGACATCTTCTTTTGCAGTATAATTGATAACAAAATACATAGTTGAATGAAGCAGCTGTCCATTAGCTGATATTTAACAATATTAGTATGCTATGAAAGGAAACAGTTTTATAGTCTGGCGTAGCACTCTAAGTATCAATTATGAACACATTTTGTACACATATTTCTATAGAAAGAACAATTAGAATTAAAACTGATTTTTAATACCAATGTGCTGATGGTGAGTCTTGAATCTAGAGTGGCAATGGCGAGCTAACGCACCATAAGCAATGCAATCGTCGAATTAAATTACATAAGTAGAATCTTTTTTGTTTACACACAAAATTATTAAAGCTATTTTTTTTAAAAAACACATGCACTACATGAATCTGAAAGAACTCATACAAAATTCTGAGATTTATATCTGTAAATAAGTCTGAACAAGAAAGAATAAAAAATACAAAGCATGCCTATGATATAGGATGTTTTAAGCTTACAAACTTTCTTATTCAACAAATAACACTTTCGAAGACTATTTTATCAATAAGAGCATGTATTGAGAAGTATCGTTGCAGTGCAAGAGAACGGTGTATATGACCAACAACTGCATTTGGGGAAATGCCTGTAGGAGCCCGTGATCATTAGCACATAGATTACTATTATTAGAGCAAAGTACTGTGATAATGTGAATACATTAAGAGGGCTAATAATTGTTAATTTAGCATTGAAATGTGTCAAAGAAATATTTATGGCTCGAAAGCAGCACCAAAGCGAACTCGGGAAAGACCGGTAACCACATATCATTCTCATTATTACAATCTGTTCACGATGTCCGGTGAAAGAAGGAGGCAGAGAATGCAGGTAGACCTTGGTGCAGTAGGCTCTACTGCCAAAAGATTTTTTAATAAGAACTAATAACAGCAAATAATTCATTCTGCCTGTTTATTTTATCGATCCTTACTTAAGATCAATCCTACTAAAGGAGTAAAATCTTGATAAACTAAGAGAAAACTCCAGTGTTCCATAACTTTAAGTATTTTAAAATAATATTATATTTTCCACCAGAAACTTTATCGGTCCTAAAGTAATTTTTACATAAGATTGTTAACGAGTATTTTCCAGAAGTAAATATTCTTTAGGTTTGCTTGAATCCTGCCTGCATTCAGACAACTTTAAGATTGGCCAACATTTTAAAACGGCCGCTAAATTTGAGCACCAATTCTGAATATTGCGCAGTGATAGCGCAGTACTCCAGATATTTTAAATGAACATAATTGCCACGCAAACAACATACTTGAGCCTTCTATACCATATGCTGCACAATTAAACGTATTTATAAATTAAGAACAAATATTAAAAACCTGAAGAGCACTTGATACAAAAAAATATACGACTGTATTTCACTTTTAGATAATATTTTAATCAAGTTTAACAATAATATGTAACTTACCTGAAAAAAATGAAAATTTTGAAGCTTTGACACTGTGCAAGGGGCTCAATAAATGCTGATATCATCCGACTTAGATTGTGCTTGTACAAGAAAAAAAGCTTTGCATCTCTTCAAGTTGCTATTGTTCTAATCCTAAATGATTTAATAACTGTCGGGAACCGGCATACAATAAGCAGTAACCTCAGTCTCCAAATATAAACATTGCTTAGACACCTTACCATTTCTATCTGGATGGTAAGGAATTTCGAAAGTTGACCTTGCTACCTGCCGAAAAGGAATCAAATGAAGCCTACCCATCGGTATTCCTGTGTAAATTGAATTTCATTGTTAACGTGCTTTGCAAACTAAATTTCTCCTTTTATTATTAATATTATTATTTATTTATTTGTTGTTATTTCTGATATTCCTTGCAGTCACTGTGGTTATTTAATTTGATTTTTGCCCTAACAAGATTTATCATCAATTAAAAGGTACACCTACGCAAAGTCAATGGAAAAAAATCCTCTGAACGAGTGGTTACGTAGGTGTTAAAGAAATATCCCCCTCAAACTTCTTTTGTTTACTCTTTTCTCCCAGGATGCCACCCATGTAAAGAAAATAGTACATATTCTATTACGTGCTGGTCAAGGCAAATTGGCCAATAAATTTCTGAAATTAGCAGTATGCATGAGCAGCTCTTCTCGTCATTTATCAGGTCATACACCATGTATAAATTATATTGACTCAACCACGAAGTAATATCTGACCACGAGAAGAATGCGACCAAGAATGTTGCATAACATTTTCATCTCTGGCAATATCTATAAACACATTGGCAGATAGACAAGAACCTGGAAATGTGAAATAATACCTCTCGCAGCAGTTAGGTGTGTAAGCAGGGACGACTCACACACTAAGTGACACTAAACCCGCCTCCCTCTCTCTTACGACAAACTGCGGTCACCTTCTCTCTTGGACCCCTTTGGGAGCTGGTACACGGTGAGGAAGTTCGTCTCCCCATTCCACCTGAAGTTATTAAGATTTGTTCAGCATGTAAAGTACAGCAGGGGCGGAGGTCGCCAATATTAAAGGCGAGTGGTTGGGTACCAAAGTTTATCTTCCAACCTTTCTTCCTCAAATGAAGCTTTAGAAAAAAAAATCGGGCGTATATTAGAGCGCTACCACCTTTTCTCGACACAAATTAATCAAAGTTAGGCTTATAGTGGACACAGAGAGACGCAATTATAATAAATGTTATCTTCATGTAAACAGGAGTGTGTATCACTCTTTATGCACTTCAAATTTTAATAACCATACCTAAAAGTTCAGATTTTTTTAACGCTGATTAGCATTTACATAATTAAATTATCGTCAGATGTCATACTTTTTCAATTAGCACAACTCTTTGAGACAAAATAAATATTCAGCCTTTTTACCATTCTGAACGCAGAAATAATAAAATTTTCAATCTACGTGAAATTTATATCTAGCATTCTCGCGTGCCTGCCTCATTGAAATGTCAGTCTGTTGTTATTCCACATGTACACTCCGTACACATATGTTCGTCGTCAGTGTAGTTGGTAAGAAAGGGGTGGCAAGTTTTATACACAAGCTCCCAAGGTATTTCTTGGGCAGATAGCGAATAATTTCCGTCCGTTTTTTTAGAATATGTTTTTGGTGACTCTGACTCATGAGTTCACTTAACAAAGCCAACTCTTTGAAAATGTCAATCAAACTTAAAATAGTTCACCAAATTAAATATTCTGCAAGCCTCTTATGTGCAAAATTTCAACTTCGTACGTGCAGTAGTCCCCAAGTTGATTCATTCACAGAGAAGTACATATCAGCTGAGCAGAGGGGGAATGCAACTAAAAATATTGATCTTGTCCGAACTGGATGATAGTAAATATTCAATTTACACAGAAGTTTAACACCCTGCAGTCAGTCTGCAGCTTAAAAATTTAAAGTAATAAATATTGATTTAAAACCAACTTCTGCAAAGAAAGACTGAGCAAGTCATGTTTATATTCAGAGGGCAAGCTTCTGGCCTTGGTGTGTGCACTTGAGTGAAAGGAATGGGTAATACAAAGAAAGTGGAATGTGATTTCACAGAGAGACGTCCACTGACTAGTAATATAAAGAAGTGATCTTCAATGATATGAATCGTGATTTTTGATAAATCATAATCGCCAAAAAGCTTCTGTTCTAAAACACCCGACTGCATATGTGCTACATATACGTAGGCTTCATTTTGTAAGCACGCTTCCAAATTTCACAGAGACAAACTGTCGAGTGAAAACGATAGAAGATTGCTAAAGGCATAGAAACGTGGGTGATGATGGTCCAGGCCCAAAGGCCGTAGAAGTGCAACTGGATAGGATGAGATTCCGCTCGGGATTTCTCAAGTGTATTGATGGCCCACATAGCCAGGTTGGTAACTAAAAGAAAAGTAACGAGTTCTCTGCCTGGCTTGCGTCTGATTTGCTCTGGAGTCACGCAAGAGCGTCTCGAGGCGTCGAGCACAAACATGGTTTGACATGTCGTCTGCAGCAGTGAGGCTAATGCAGTTATCAACACCAAAACTGTGTTTTTCTCAATGGTGAAGTGACCTCCGATGATGGTGAAAGTGCTGTAAATGAACATGCCCGTCTGGGCACCAATCAGCAGAATGTTGTCCAATTCCAGGTTTCGTCCTCCGTCATACTTCAGCTGCCGTACCTAATTGTGAGTAAAAAGTCAAATTATTTATCTAACACTAATAGTTCCTAATTTTCATATCTTGTTCAACTCTGAAATAATGTTTCACCCCCAAGAATCACTAAAACATGACTGAGATTCTACATGAGCAATCAAGTTCATGCGGGCCAAATTAAAAAGCACATATCTCCAAATTAACTTCCAGCCATAGTCACTGCTATCTTCAAAAACCAGCAGGTGGATCCTAGTGGATGTAATTTTCTGTGAAGCTTCATTATGCAATGCCTTATATGGAATATATGCTATTTCAAATAATATATTTGCTAACTACATTTTATATTATGTTTACTCTTATTATTTTTTTTTATTTGCTTGTAGCTTAGCGTCCTTTAACTAGGTTGGTTATTTTCGTCATTATCTAGTTTATTTTAAAGTACGTTCATTTGTAAAACGAAATGAATTTTAGGTGAGTGTAGATTTTTTGTTTTTATTTCTCACTTTTTCACAGGCACCTAATCGTATAAAATAGTAATACAACAAAGCAACAAATCTGGGTTTAATTAATCTAGATTTGTTTAGAAGATGAATAGGAAGGTATTTCAAACTTACCTGTAACATTCCGACGAGAGTGGCTACCGTAGTCATTGCGTACAATGTCAACTCACAGATGTTCACCTCCATGACGGCGAGGTTGACAAACTCAGGGCGTGAAATGAGAACGAAGAAGAGGATAAGTGATATGATGGTGAGCACAAGAACAAGAATACCAACAAAAAGCCCTTTGTGTGCACGAGCGCAGTCTACAGAGTAATGATGGGGATGTCTCTTGTAAGTTGCCTGTGACGGCATCCCTGTCCGTCCCGCTCTGCCGCCCATTCCTGTACCACCGTGAGAACTCGACGTTATTGGAGACATGCGACAGATGTTCTTCCACATGACATACAGGATAGCGGCGCAGATGAGGGAGTACTCAATGGTACAAGGAAAGAGGAATGGGCTGGCATCTTGGACCAGAGAGCCCATAATGTTTGTGCGCCTGCACTCGTAGATGTGATGAGGTCCCTTCAGCCCTCGGGTGACACGATGATGAGGCTGAGTACTTTCATCTGTTACTACCTTCACTGCTGCGGCGGCTATGGAGGCGGCAACATTCACGGCTGGGTGACTATGCGACGATGGAGGTGGTGTACCGTGCAACTTTGCTGAAATCAGTAAAATAAATTGTTTAGCTATCCTATATTCACTTCTATGAGGGTCATTTAGGAAGTAGGTCCTGCTCTTTTTAAAGCAATTCTATTTTATCGTTCACAAGGGATAAAGCAATCCGTTAAATTATTTTTCAACAGATTTTCCATTTACAATGAGTGATCTGTCGTACCGTTTCACAAACCCCTTTGAAATCCCCTCTGCATAGAACTCTGACGCCTGTGATTGGAGCCAACTTGTGGCGTTTTACTTGAGCTCCTCAACCATTTTAAACCAAGGCAATTCATGGCTAAGTGGTGGATGACCAAAACTATGCCACTTGAAGAGATTTTGAGTGCCTGCAGCAGTAAGAGGCCGAGTAATTTTGTTAAGGAAAATATTTCAACATCCCAGTCGTTTGTTCTAAATTACTGTTCTCCAAATTTCGAGTAGTGTCTGATATTAGACGCCAGAGTTTATTGCTACGTTACTTTCCATAGATCCAATAAAACTGCATCTTGCTTTTCACAAAAGCAGTTGCCATGAGCTTCTTTGTTGAAAATATTTAGAATCATTTTTATGGTTTCGTATGGAGTTGGGTTAATTCCATGTTAATGACTATCATTTTGTTCTGACGTTCACATACCGAGGCCACTTCTCATTTTCCGTAACAATCTTAAAGAGGAAACGTTTGTCTTCATTTTATTAGCGTGGAAGGAAGCCAGGACTGCTGGTGTTTTCGTCACCCACCACGAATAACACTTGCAATAGCCTAACCATTGCGTCATCACTTCACACAAAATATCCTATATATTTGCGGAAAATGTTATGGAGCTCTGAAATTGTGAAACGGGAGATTTTCTCTAGCCAAACATTTCCAACAGTCCACTTCTTTATCATGGATGTTAGTGCATGATACCAACGTTGAAAACCTCTCACCAGAATGCGTTATCGTACAGTACAGTAATATCACAATTTATTGCAGCTGGCGTTTATATACTTATTTATTTATGTATTGTCACAGAAACCATATCACTGTACGTACTATACTGTTATGTACAAGCTTTATTGTTGCATACATTTAAAAGCCGGCTTGCTGAAAGAAACAGCCGAATACCACCTTGCAAGGACGCTGTCATCAGCATACTGCCAAACTACACAGTAAATCAAGAATACCGCGCTACCGCCTCTGCTGCCCGAGAATATCGAGATCAGAACTTACTTTCCGAATTCCCCTCATAAGTGACCGGCAATACTTAGTGAAATTGCCAACACACTCTCATCAAAATCAAATACAGAAAAAAAAAATAAATATCAAAACAAATAGGGGTATTCCAATGAAATGAAAAATAGTATTGAGTCTCAAAAACTGTCTCATATATTTCAGTAAGTTAGAACCAAAAGAAATTAAATTTCACCTATCTATTACCTGAAAACAGCTCAACCCGTCACTAAAGCTCTCAAAAGAGCAAATTGTTCTTGTTCATGGGGAGTAACCCCAAAGGGAAGAGCTGGCATACATTTCTTCCTTTGACGATTATTAGCAACTTAGGTTTAATGCCAGTCGGATTTTAAAGTTCATTTTAAAGTATTAAGTGTTGGGAAAGTATTGCAATTTTCAGCAGATGAGCGTGGTGTCCCGTTATTCATGTATAACTGGTGTTTTTTTGTTTTTATTTTTTTACTATTCTATTTATACAGAACCCTTCAACACCTAAGATCATATCGGGGGCTTTGCATTAGTAAAACTCATTGTCTGTAGATTTTTACATTGAGTTTCAATCATACACACATATACATTTACTTTCACATACATACTACCAAACTCTGTTAGGGAATAAATCTGGTAAAAGAAAAATGTCCCGCCCTAGCCGGGAATCGAACCCAAGACCTCCGGGTGAGAAGCTCTCGAACACGGAGGCAGTCTCTGGTGTTTTTATACTGTTTAAATAGGAATTAATATACCTGCACGTAAAGACTAACAACAAAGTACTAAATTTGCAAAACAAAACAACCTATTTCAGTAACACACCAGGGCTAGAAATGTGTGGAAACAGTTTGAGGGGCAAAAACTAAGATGAGTTGAATTTGTCTCCTTCTTGCTATGTGTCATGTAGCTGCATCTCTCACTATAATATTCATAGTTTATTAGTAACTCTTCGCAATATTTATTAACACTTGATTTTATTATACGGCAGCATAATTGTAAGAAATATCCCCAAATTTACAGCGCAGTCCATTCTAAATACGCGATCCTTGTTACTGAATTTAGACCGTGACTGTGCATTTTCAAGTTAATAATCATCATCTCCTCTTCCTCTTCGCCACAGGGCCCAAAGTGAAGTTACAGTACTTCTCCCTGCAGGAACGGTAGACACAAGAGAATTATCTCTTTAACTTAGTCTTTTTTTCTTTTTTTTTTCATCTAGCTTCCACTCAGGGTGCGTCGAGCGTGGTCTCGCCATGCACTACATTACCTTTGGTAAGGTTTGTGACATGACTAAAGTAGGAACCATAGCATATGCAGCTCTTGTTCTTTCTTTAATATTCTTTTTCTGGCTTTTTCAGATGTGGGATATTTTCTTGAATATATTTTAGAATCGCTGAATGAAACTAAATATCCTCGCTTGATAACTAACTAAATCAGATCGTCTACAGAAAATATAATTACATTTTGTACATATTTGGGTGCATGTATTTCGAAAAGTCTTGCCATACCTTGCTTAACAACAAAATCGATTAAATTGCTATACGTTTACTACGTTTTGATAATGAATTTTAATAACCCCAGTTGTAGCTATGGGCTGACGTGTCATCTGGTTATTTTCAGCTGCTTGTGAAATTCCTCTTCAGTTATGTTCAGATAAAGCACGAATTGATGGAATTCTAAGATTTGATTGGAATATAAGAAGCTACACTGTCGCATTTTTCGCATTATCTAAGTTTTTCCAAATAATTGCGAAAGCCGTTTGAAGCAGCAGAAATTAAACTATTGATACCACTGGCTAGATATACACTACAGTATCAGTAAACTTACAAAGATATTCGATCCAAACTTTAAATATACTGTATATTGCATACTATCGATGCATATTCTGAATAAAGTACCAGCACCTACTAAAGAATGGACACAAATACCCCTAAATACCTTATTTATTGACCTGTTATAATAATTGATGTGACATAATGGCTATTTCGGGGTAGGGTTTTTTTTTTAAAATATTCTTATCGCATTCTTTGAAGGTATTGAACTTGAATACCAAGTGTGGTTTTTAACAGACTGTTTGTATTTAAGTTAAGCTGTTCAGAGACACGCAGACGACCTTTTCCTAATGTTTTTTTATTTTGTTTCAGGAGGTGCAGACATATATTTCCTGTGAAATTTTGGCATTTAATTTTCGGGGGGAATACAATACTTTGCCTACTCACTATACTAGTAGTAAAAGTAATTTTTACAGTAATGTTTCTGGAGAAACAGCAGGCTATTTTGGTCTATTTTTATTATTATAATTATTGTTGTTGTTAGTAGTAGTATAGTTATTATCATTATATCATCATAATAATATTATATTATTTTATTATTAGGAGATGAACAAGATTTTCCTCAATAACAACGAAACTATCACGGTATGCAGCAAAGTATTAGAATGATGTTCAAAAATGTAAAGCTCTTGTTTGCTTTAGCTGCCATCTGATTCCCAATTATCACTTTACAAGGGAAGACCCTTAATTACAACTTCATTTCAAAGCACATTACAGCTAGTCTGCTTTATATAAAACTACTACTCGCATTAAAAATAAATTTAAATAACCCCGCTTCCCAGTTAACCCACAAGTGCCATCTAATAATTTACTTTCACCAATCAATTTCCGTGAGTTCCTGACCTCTTGTGGATCCCGGACCTATGTCCAAAAATACGATTCCCATTTTCATTAGATATTTTAATTCAAGCTGGGGCAAGAGATAATCCAGAGAATAATTATATCAACGTACAAATCCAGAATTGAACATATATTGGCTATTGAATAGTGCTATATTGACTGAACGATTAATATCCTCTGTTTACTCACAAATCTTGTTTTTAATATCTGACCAAACTCATATTTCCAATTGTCTAAGTTTCAGTTATAATTTCTATTCTAATTTACATATTATTATTATTATTAATTTGCATAATATATATATATGTATTTGTAGATCTTTTGTTGTTCTTAAGGAAGTGTTCAGTGTACCTCAAACCTATATTTTCGGTAGAATTCTTTTTAGTGTCGGAATAAGGCTCACCTATTGTTTATATAAAGCCGATGTACTGTGTTTATTATTCATTTAGACTTTTAAAGTTTATTGAAAATGCAGTTCATTTTGGAAAACCTAATATGTTCTATCTGAAATTAGAACTGTTCATATATTCACGAGAATTATTTTCAACTAATGCCAAAGTCATTAGTAATATATTCATCGTTATATTAATATTCGTAAATATAAATATCTTAAATAAATGGGAATGACAGAACACAAACAAGCTTGTTTTATAACGTCAATACATCAAAACTACATTTTCACACTTTCAAAATATTCCATGTGTCTCGATTTTTGTTTAAAACATATAACTAAAATTTCCCAGAATGTGCAAAAGTATCTATTTTAATAGTACAAGCGAAACCTATAAATGATTCATTTTAGAGTTTAAACCATTTTAAAATTATATCATAATTCAATAATCAAAGTTGCTCTAATATCACGCATAAAGATTTTTATTTAGTTCAAACTTCAATTTAAAAAATTTCAACCACTTTTCTCAAATATTAAATATATTTGCATAATAAATTTTAAGAAATAAATACAGGTTGAAAAGTACTATTCCAACTTTAATTGATTTTGATATTCATACTAATATAGCATTAATTCAATCAAAATACATGTTTTAAAAAAGTCTGTTCAAGGACATATACATTTTAATTTTCAATCCCAGTGTTTTTAAGTATTTAATGCATTTTAGTAAAAATGTAGTGCATTTTAATACAAACTGGAATCGAGCATTTAGGAAATACTATCTGAAAATAGCCTGTAGTAGCATAGATAACCTTACGTGTGCAGCTGCACGGTTCTTTTTTAAATTAAAATAGGCTTTGCCACTGTTTCCCATGTTTCTTTATTTAATTTATTGAATTAAACCGAAACCACGGCATACCTTTTAAACTTTGGGATCTTATTTCTAAAAACAAAAGTATAATAAAATATTAACTGCATTTTCATGTACTCTCACTTTAAACTAGGATTATACCAACACTTACTTAAAGCCTAATTTCAGATGTCTGGCTTATATTTTGTCATCATTTCTACGAAAAAGTAAACTCAAAAAGGACCTTATATAATAATCTCACGGGTCACAGTTTTTTTTCAGTGGTATTCTGAGATTTATGTTTATTAAATTAGAGCTAGACTTAGTTTTTCTATATGAAATTGATCAAAGCTGATCTCTTACCTTAAGAGAGATGGTAGAGATGTATGCGAGACTTTGCAATCATCGGTTGGCCAAAAACGAGAGAGAGTGCTTCCACCCAAATTTACCTAATTGAACAGTATTCTCTAAATTATCGCTGATCCATTATATTGAACCTACCAGTCAAAAATAAAACTTAGGTAAACGAGATCACTGCCACATACGTGTGTGTAGAGATAATGCACTCATTTAATGTTTTCTTAGTATTATAGCGATAAATACAAATTCAATATCCAGATGAAGTTTCTTTATCTGTTTCTTACTTCTATGTAATTTTTCTCACCAAAACGGCATATTATTCACCGAATAAGCTATTATACCAAATAATGGAAATTCATTTCGGCGGAAATATTGCTTACTCTTTAAGTAATTTAACTTCTCGCACCCCAAACGTTATTGCTTGACTTATATATATATATATATATATATATATATATATATAATTAAATTCACACACACACATTCACACTCCCTAATACACTTCCACACCCTAGGGACGATGGAGAATAATCCTGGCTAAAGACAAATTAATCATCCTCCAGCTGGAGATCGAATTGATTTAAAGATTAAAACTAACCGTTAGACTACAGCGCTAGTTTAGATATTGTATTTCGTGCTAGTTTTATACAGCTATGTAAGAGATGAGTTAACCACTCAGAAGACTGCGTAATATACATATTTTGAATATCTGCAATTTAATACACTTCCACACCCTAGGGACGATGGAAAATAATCCTGGCTAAAGACAAATTAATCATCCTCCAGCTGGAGATTGAATCCAGACCTTTTGATTTAAAGATTAAAACTAACCGTTAGACTACAGCGCTAGTTTAGATATTGTATATCGTGCTAGTTTTATACAGCTATGTAAGAGATGAGTTAACCACTCAGAAGACTGCGTAATATACATATTTTGAATATCTGCAATTTGCGAAGGATGCTATAAGGACTAATGAAAAGCGTCTTATTGTGTGCAGCGTAAAATGGGGATAATTAATGACAAATTATTTGAGTTTTTAATATATCGCAATCGATTTCCTGCAGCGTGTCAGCTTACGCCATTAGCTCTACCAACAAGTATTAAATTATTCGGGACAGCCTGTAAAATCTCGCCACTTTGCACTGCTCCTTAAAACACTGGATCACTGTTTTAAATCGAGAAGGTAGATTGTAAAGCTGCACACAAGTCCTTAAAGAAACCTTGGCAATCACTTTGATCTAGATGAAGTGCTGTGAAGCAGGAAATGCTGGTACTCACAGAGGCGTCGAGAGATGCCAAGAGTATTGTTCTCAGGATCATAGAAGGTGAGAATCTCGTGCTTTGTCTCCTGTACGAGCACGTTCAGCCACACTGAGAGATTTGTTCCTATCATGTGCATCAGCCCAAAGCGCGCCAAAGCTCTATGTCGGGACACCCTCATTTGCTGCAACACAAAACATTTATTTAATTGTTTTTTCACACAAGCCGTGTGTAGCACAGCAATTGAATAGGTAGAGTCGGAATGAAAAATTCAATGCCATAGCCGGGATTAGAACCACGGATCTCCCGGTCTCTAGCCGGTTGCTCTGCCTCTGAGCTACCATGATAACATGCCGGTGTAGCAATAACATGGTGAGCTAGTTGAGAAATTTAATACCATGCCGGCATGTAGCAATAGCAGCTCAATGGTAGAGCAACCAGCTAGAGACCGGGAGATTTGTGGTTCAAATCTCGGCTATGGCATTGAATTGTTCAGCCCGACTCTACCTATCCAAGAAAACATTTAGCTTCATCATACGATACTGTAAAATCTTAAACGATCACTAAAGTAGATCAATAGGTTGTCTTCAGCAGTTAAAAACGTCTTACTTTTTTGGTGAATTTTCGCATTCAAAAAGAGGCAAGCAAATCACATGTCAGCGATATCAAGAAAGCTATGATTATTAAATGAAGTATTTAGTTAAAAACGAAATGTCTAAACCGAGCCATACGAAAAGCGGTAGAATTTCGACTTACAGACCGATACGTTTGTAAACACAATGCAGTAATATAAACAAATAAAACGCAGTAACAAGAAAATTGAGACCATTTATTACTTTCTGTATTACTTACCTATAGTATTGAATTCCAGCCATAATTCGGTATCGAGATTCTCCGGAAATATTGTTTTGAGATTTCCTAAAGATAAGCCCACGAGTCTGTGATTAGCGTAACTCAAAAATGAAAAGTCAGATAAATATCAAACTTTGTTCTTCTGAAAAAAATGGTTTAAGCGATTTTGATTACAATCCCATGTGCTTAAGACATTTACATGAGAAAATTTAGATCTTGATTGACATATGAAATCCCTCAACCGGCAGGAATGTTTACTTTCTCTACATAATACATTGCACGTAAGTAGAGAATATATTGCACTACACCCAAAAAGTTGGTAACGACATTTAACCGGAAATACGCTTTAGGGTCGCTGTATTAAAAAGCATATTTAGAAAAAGGTCTGAGTGTGTCTGTGAACAGTTTAACTTAAAAACGAAAATTCGATGAAAACCAAACTTTGTATTTAATTTAAGTATCTTCAAGGATGTGACACGAAGATTTTGAGGAAAATCCCCTTTTTCCAAACTACCCTTTACCTAGAAAAAAGTTCGAAAATCTGGATTTTCTCGAAAATTTTTCTAACGATTTTGATCAAAATACCGTATATTAAAAATATTTACACGTGAATTCTCCTAATTTTTCTGGAAATAGTCTCTGAATACCTCTTTATTATTGATGGGTTTTGCTGAATTTTACATAACTGGTAAACACTAAGAGAAGATACAAACTTATTATATACAAATGTAGATCTCGCTAAAAAACACAATTTATGTCATAGGTGCATTTTTTCTGGAGTTGACCATTTCTTAGATATTACTTGTTATTGCTTTAGTTTTAAAATAGTTAAACGTTTCTCATGCGGGAATTTATAAACTTCTGGCAAGCAAAGAAACTGATTTCATTAACATAGAAACCAGCTTTTAAAAGCTTTGGCTATGCTTTAGGTTAGTAAGTTACCATATTTCACTTCTGTTTATAAGGAAGCAAGAAATAACCGTTTCTGCTATGTTTATTTCCATTAGCGTGAAGTAGATAGAAAAATATAAAGATGTAAATCTGATCAAACATGATAGGTAGACAAAACATAGTAACAAAGGTATGTAAATATCTTTAAAGTATACAATTTATTTTAAATACTATTTTTGTGGCATCAGGCATTTCATCAGTCATTTTTATTCATTATTAGTTATTTAAATTTTTCAATACATCTTGTAATTTTATAATACTGTCGCTATTCAGTTATTTCTCGCAATGTCATGAAAAAGAGTATACAATTTTAAGGTTTGTACACAGCTATCAATTTTAAAATACTTCACTTAAGGAAATTTACATGAACTATTCATAATTCTACAGACACAAGGTTTACCCAAGTTTCAAGTCGATAATATAATACGTTTTACTAGAGTAGTTTGTAGGAGCTATACAAAAATAAACTATAGTGTGAATATGAGACATCCGAGTTTAGTCATATACAGGCTATTAATGAACTACACCTAAATTTGTAATGAGATTCTAGACTTATCTTATATAATCAACTCAGATGAGCTATGCATGGTGCAGAACTAAATATAATGCATTTATATAATGCTATATTGGTATCAGAAGCTGCAAACGGGATGAATAATCTCATGTGTTTCATTCATACGAGTTTCTCTACCTGGTCAGCAAAAGCTATTCTTGCCATAGATTATTCCCATTTATACTACACATATATAATCGAGAAAACATTAGAGGAAATGGTCTTATTAATGGAACAGTCTAAAGATGGTATTCATTTCTCCTACAGCTGGTCACGTGTGATAAAATTGAAATGTGGTCCTCTTTGAACCTCGTACCTCGCAATGCAACACTTACAACGTGTCCCGTACTCAGACATAAAAAAACAATAAAAATTAGTTTCAAATATAATATAAATGAATTCAAATCAGAACCAAGAAAAATTACACATTTTTAATATACTTATAAATAAAATACTAGAGCCCGCAGTAAAGTATAAGAGATAGAAACGAATGAAAACTTTCAATTTCAGAATACTAGGTATTATGAAATTTAAATTAATAACAAGTATATCTCGGAAATGGTTAACTCTACTAAAAAGAGATTTTTACATTTTTTGGGTAATGAGTTTTTTCAATATCTATAACTTTACTAGTTATATAAAAGTCTTCCAGAATGAAGAGAAGAGCTATTGCTAGAAAATTCGAGATAACATTTCATTTGTTATGAAAATATCTAAAATAGATAATATATTATCAAGATTGCTAGAACCACTTTTGAGAAAATAAACATTTATAAAAAAACAAATGTTCTGTGTAAAGGGCAGCTTGAGGTGGATGTTGTTGAAAATAATCATGTCGCATGCTTGAAAGTACTGAACTTAAATATCAAGTTTGGGATTTCACCGACTCACCAGTAGGCGCGCGCACACACGAACCTTTTTCTAAAAACTCGCAGCCGGTCGATTCCTTTTCCGAAACACAATTTGGATAGTAAATTTCATTTCAAGCATTACACTTAGAAGGTTACAATATAGCAACCGAGAAAACAGGAGAGACAGCAAAATAAATGTCTATCCTAAACATTTTAATAATCGTTATGTAATAGATTAATATTATATTTGTTCTGTATGCTGTAACCTAGTTTTTATTGAGAAATAACTACATAAAGAGAGAACATTGTGTGGAGAACAATATGATGCATGTCTTACGATAGTTGCAGAAATGGGTAATTTCGAATATTTATTTTAATAACTTGGAGTGCTAGCGCCTTAATATTCAGCATTTTCACCGTGTACCGGTGAATTAGAAGCTTCCACAGAATGTAAAAAATATTGTGGTAGCTTTAAACAATTATATGGCCAAAGAAACGGCAAAATGTCATTTATTGTGACTATTTGAGATTGGATTATTATTATTTGGTAGTACTATACCTGCTAAAGAATGTTTGTAAGCAATACGTTTCCAGAATTTGGTAGATATAGGCGCTCGCGAAAACATTTAGAACACTTACTTGAATTTCATGGAATTTTCATCCGCTGTTAGCTCGGCATTCGTGATCTTAACTCGGATAGATATAACGTGAAGCATTTAAGAAACGCCGCTAAAGTTACGTTGTTATTTTTATAGTAGAGGTTTAATATTATTAATGTTATTTTGCAGAGAATTTATAATTTGGTTTGGTTTTTTGGTTTAATGGCATTCTGTAAATACGGGGAGGTATTGTTATTGTTTCATTAAATAAATAATACTATAAAGTTTTATTAATACCTACTATTATGGTGGTGTTTCTTTTTGGTTGTGTTTAACCCCGCTTTTACTCCTATGGCACCACAGGCGATGACATTGATGATACAAGAAGATGAAGCCGAGTGGAATGTGATGATGGGGAAAATCGGAGAACTCGGAGAAAACCTGCTCCTGCGCGGCTTTGTCCACCACAAATCTTACATGCAGTCGCTTGAGATCGAGCCCGGGCCGTCTAAGTGTGGTGGCGGTAGTGGTAGTGTTTTAATTGGTAGAGTTTAACGTCTGCTTTTACTGATATGGCACCACAGGCTATGACACATAAAGATGGAGCCCCGGTGGAATGTGACGCCGGGGGAAATCGGAGAACCGTAGAAAACCCACCCTGCGCCACATTGTCCACCACAAATCTCAAATGCGGTCGTTTGCGATCGAACCCGAGCCATCTAAGTGGTGGTGGTGGTGGTGGTGGTGGTGGTGGTGGTGGTGGTGGTGGTGGTTCACAATGTCACAAACAGACATAAAGGGAAGAATACGTGATAAAATGTCTGATAAACCATTCTGCAATAAATTTATAAAGAATACGCGATAGATAAATTAATTACATCGTGGAATATCCAGCAAATACCTTGTTTTCAATAAACTTAAGTGATAATTGTGCTGGAGTCTCACATGCTGCATGCATGCCTGTTAAACTCGATTCATTAGTGAATGAAAGTACGGGGATTGTAGGTTACTGTATTTTCAATTTTGTGGTGAAGTGGATGTGAGGCGAGTTTAATAACAGCACTTGCTTGCTCTACAGTGTGTAACTCCCACTTACTCTGAGATGGTGCACATAGATTACGCAGGCTTAACCACTTTGAATCTTCAGCTTTAGCTCCTGTAGGTGCATACTCCTTTCACTGCCATGTTCCCCGTGGTGTTTAAATCAATAGTTGGGACACGTGGATTGGTTACAACACAAACGGTGAGCGTTGTAACGCACACATCGGTCACATTTCCTCAGTACAAACACGCTGAAGTTTAGAGCCAGTACTAGTGTAGCATTATTTGAACTTTAAACAGAAACGTGCAAAAATAATTCTTTATTACATTCACAGGACTTACTTTACTCACTCTTCCACAAACTATTCTTATAATATATTCTTATAATTTTATCTACTTCTTATTAATGCCAAAAAACATAAATTAATATTTAGAAATTTCGTTGTAGAATTTTCAAGAACGTGTCGCTTTGATAGTTTTGAAATTTCATGCTCTTAGCAATACCTGGGCAAAAATTAAATAACTACCTCGCAGCTGAGGAAAGTATAAGCAGCTGAAAATTAAAAACAACAGCAGATAATACCTCGCATTTACTTAACGCCACAAAAAAGTATTTACCTGAATTATGTACTTTATTGAGATCTACTTTATTCTGTGGTATTTTTTTTCTATCTATTAAGGTTTACCGTTATACAAAGTCACTCAGAATAAGGAAAGCTTCAGAGGCTATTCATTCAAGATTACATTTCATTTGTTATGAAAAAAAACTTAACCCGATAGTATTTCATCAATGTCATTAGAGTAATTTCGAGAAATTAAAACATAACGATATTTTCCCTAGTAAATGGTAGTACAAAGTATAAAATGTACTTGAAAATCATGTGAAATCCTTGGAAGGTGCTGAACATTAAGACAATTTTGGTGTTTTCGTTTTCGAATTATGATGTTCACAGACAGACCGTTAGACAGAAATGCATAGTACACTCGAGCGCACACACACATACACAATGAATATTTACTTAAACAACGTTTTATACAGTAAGTTTCAAAACATGTATATCCGAAGAATCTCAACATTGTATTTTTAGGTGAAATGCAATACTTTGTGTAGTTAATACGTTAAGTAGTAGAGAACGTAAAAATCTGATGTTACATTTACAGAGATTTCTCTAATAACAATTGTTTTGTACCTATTCCACGATTTATTTATAAAAAATCTAATATATTCCATTCACATGTCATTCTCTAGCTGTTCCACAAACCAACGTTCCTTACAAAAGATTACTTTAGCTACATCATGCTAATCGAGATAAATGTTAGCAGAAATGGTCTTATTTCTTGCTTTCTTAAGTAGAAGAGAAATAAGGGAATAGAATACATTAGGATAAAGTGAAAGTCAAATATTTTAAAAGAAAGTTGACTTCTTGCTTCTGAAAGTTTTAAGTAATCTAATATTGAAGCCAATAACAAGGAATATCTCGGAAACGGTTAACACTACAATAATGTATATGACATACATTGTGTGCTTTAATATCTACATCTTACTGTTTAAAGTTCCACAAAAGTCATACAAAATAAAGAAAACTTAGAGGTTATTCCGAAAAGACTCAAGGTTTACACTTCCTCTGTCCTAAAACCATCTTTAAAATATGGTATTCAACCAAAATCGTTAAAACCATTTTTGAAGAAATAAAAAGTTTCGCTAAATATCTCATATAAGGGGTGGTTAGGTGTGAGGGGATATTCTTGAAAAGCATTAGAATAAAAGGAATGATTTTTTTTTAAATAAAGCTGTGTAGTAGAGAAAATAATTAGCGATTTTATATCTATTTTATGTCAATTATAATAAAAGGTTGCCTGTCAATTTATTAAAATTAGACAAAAAATACTTTTTCATATCCAAGAAGTGAGACAACAGCCAACTATTTCTATAAATATTAGATATCTGGTGGGAATTTACTCCGATAGCAAAAAAACGGAAAAATTAAGGGAGTATCACATTTTCAAACGTGTTCAATGCTGGCCCTTCAAAATAAGGTTTAAACTGGTAAAATAATAATTGAGAAGGAGTTATTGCTACATAATTTACTCGAAATAATTGTATATATTTTCTGAGCCCCTTGTTTTTCCCAAAATAAATGTTTGTCTCTCTCTTATCTTATATTTATTTTGATGCAATGCTAATTTCACAGATTATAGAAGTCAAGGTACATTTTATTCTGCATACCAATATTTCAAATATATGATACAATAATCTCAGGATTGATCGGGAAAATAAACACTAATTTCAACCTCAATGGTCAGAAATCATAAAAATCTTTGTCATGCAATTTAGAAATATTAAACCCAAAAGCTGGCTTTGATGTTTAAGTGAGTGTCGTGTTTAATTTCTCTTCTTTTTCCCCTCTTACACGCCAATGAAAAATTGTGCACGCCCTTTCTAAGCGTTCCTTTTTGGGATTCTCTAGGTAGAACTTTGAGTCAAATACAATGCTTCTCCTGCCCAAAAAGCAGGCAAGAAAGACAAGGTAAACACAAATAATTAACCTATTTTAATACGATGTAACAACGTTTTATCATAATTTTTTTGTTTATTTCTATAGCTCCCTAAACTTGGGCCCCGTTTACTTTTGACTAAAACATGGTGGTTTTTATTCTTTGAGCTGTTAGGCATTGTTTTGGTAGGTTTTCGTGGTTTTAAAATTATTTTCACATTATATTCACTCCCATATTCCCAATTTCAACACTACAGAGGTCAGGCAATAATTCTAATTCCCATCCCGAACTAGGAATATTACCCGAGACCTCAAGATTTACTATCGTTGTTTGGAGTAGTTTCTATATTAAGGAACTTCATGTAGATTGAAGGTTAGAGTGTCTGCCTTAAGATTCTCGAGACTATTTGCCTACTCAACATAAAACATCAATTACATGGTGTAAGCCACTCTCCATGACTAAAATATATATCAGGTGATAGATTTCTGGTGATAGATTTCTGGTGATAAAATATAAAACATATAAAACATTCTAAACATATTGGATTTTTAGGTTAATAATCCCTAACATGTGGGAAAAACTTTAAAATATTTTAATTGTTAACAAACCGAGAAACCTCGAAATTCGAGCAAAACATAGTTATGGAAAATTAAAGATAATAGTTGAAGATCACTTGTAAAATAGAAGCCAACATTGGATAAATCAAAAATAAAATATTACCAAAGTTATTTTAAAACTCAAAACATCTTTATTTGGCTTTCCTCTTTACCTTTTGATAACTTATTAACTAAACCTGGAGTCACAGGCGTTCATCTCTTAGCTATCATATATAACGTTTTACCAGTAAACTTACAAATTTGTAGTATAGACATTGCACTGTAACTGCATTCAAAGTAAGCCTGTAAATTTTGAAATACAGTATTTACTATACCATGCGTTGAACTCTCATAACTATGGATAGATTCTTCGTACGTCGTCGTGCTTGGGATATCAAAGAAGAAGCGCAATTAAATAGGCAACTGTTTTTTTTTTTTGTTTTTTTTTCAATTTATCTTGTATTACTATAATTTTGCTTCTTTCAGCTTAGAAGCAATATTGGCAGATAAGAAGTTGGAAAGGGAGGTCTAAGCAGGCTGGACTTACCTCACTGTTAAGGAAAATGAAGTACATCTGGATGAAAATAAATGCCATACGCGTGGCTGGGGTGAGAGCCAGCAGCACGTTGTGACATTTGGTATTCCGCTCCAACTCAAAGTATTGACCAAACTCCAAGCCGGAGTAGATCATGCTGCCAATCCCAAAAGCTGCAACCAACCACACATATCCCTTTCAGAGGAAAAATATTCTGCACTCCACAAAACGAAAGCTTTCAAGCTCACTTAATATGTATTACCCTTCGAAAATATAAAACCCAAGACTAAAACGATGCGGAAATGAGATATGCTGTCTGTCGAAACCCGTGTTACTGGAAATAGAGATAGCTATTTACTGTGCATATTTCCACAAAGAGTATGAGAGAGAATAAATAAACCTCATATTTTTAGGTGATTAACAATAGAATTTAAGGAATGGATTTTTTGGGGTTTAAAATCTAGTTTTAGACACATAAAATATTTTTTTAAGAAACCCTCAGTTCATAAATTATAGTCATCGACAATATACACAATAAACACATGCACATATTTTTTCCTCTCTATTTCATGTAGCAGATGTGTGTATCAATTTCACAGAAAATAACACATTCACACAAAGGTCAAAAACCGTAATTAGATTCACAGTAAATAACCAGTACTTTTTATGTTTTACAAAGAAAACCACACCTCTAGTCCGTTAACATTGTTTTGTGTAGAAAATGGGTAACAAACGTCATTTGAAGCGTTTGTTGTAGCTTGGGGTAGAAACGTAAAACATACTTTGAGAAAATGTAGAATTTCAATTATTTCCTTTGTTAATAAGTTAATAACGTTTTATTTATTTTCTGAGTTTAAAATGTACTTGTGTTCAAAATCTTGAAATGATTAAAAATAAGCTTTAACTTTCTTTTATGAACTATAATTTTGTCAGTTATGACATATACTACAAAATCGCGTATATGATAATTTATTTCTGTATTTCATGAACAGCAGCATAGGTTTTTAGCTAAAATCCGAGGCCAAGCATAACTAATGTCCTTGTTAAATACCTAGATAATAGATGCAAATTGGAATGTTTTCTACATATATTATACCAGGTGCTAAGAGCTTTGTGTTTGTAATTCAGATTTTGTAAGTGACCCCAATAAAGGCAAGGGAAATAATAATATAAGTTGAATGAAGTAGTTGTTAATTAACCTGTAGAAAATTAATATTAATGGGGCAAGAACTAAATAATTTATTCCAATTAAGAAGATGTGTTGATCGAATAAAATCTATTAAAATTTAGTTTAAAAATATTAATGCGAAGCATCCAACAACTAATACTACAACTGATTGTATCACTGCCATTGTGTTTTAACATTATTGCAAAAACATTAATTAAAATATGGCTGAAAGAAGAGCTATTGATTTCCCAACAAAACTACTATTTACTGAATTAAATGTGCTGAATATCCACCAAGCTTGTTGTAACATTTTATTTAAATATATTTACAAAGTAAAAATAAATGTAATCTATATTATCTTAAATATAAACCTAACGTCTGACTTCATGTGCTTGTTGAAACCCAAATGTTTAATAACAACCGCAGTAACAATTTTGGTCCAAGGTTATATGTCAGGTTGATAACATCAAAAAAGATTTTTAGTATGATGAAAATTATTTTTGTATATTTGTTTACATTTTATTATTACTGTTATAAACTTGTGATTTTCAATCTATTAAGAACATATTTTCTGTTTCATAAATATTTAACGTTTTATATTCATGATAACATGTTAGAATGTAATTCTGGAGGAGCATTGGAATTTGAATATTCTAGAAATTCAATTATAAGAATTGGTTAATCCAATACTTTTCTATAATTTAAAAATGGCTTTTGTTCCACATTGAGACTGTCCTCATGATTTGCTCCTTTACTGATTAATAATGTTAAACGTTTATTTTTATACACTTGTACGTATATATAGGTGAATGAGTGCAAATAATTTGATAATGAGTACAACACACAGGTGTATTTCATTTTGTCCGTTTATTAATAACATTCTCATAAATGAAACACAACTTTTGGGTCAAATGTGTGTGTTTTTGGGTCAAATGTGTGTTGAACGGCCTTGCGATATATGTCTCTCTCTTGTTTTCACATATATCATACAACGGCAGCTTCTCTCTTTAGTACAATTTTATTCACACACCGCAGACCTGCTTTCACGTGACTCACCGTGAGGAAACAAGGGACCTAATCAGTCGCAGATGTTCCTTTATATGATAAATTATTTTATTTATATATCTATATATGCTGAATTAGCAGATATTCGTTTAATTTATGCCACAACTGGGAATTTGCCAATGCTGCGAGGGACTGTATATCGGCAATTTCTAAATCGGCATCTTCTCCCCCCCCCCAAAAAAAAGGAAAAGAGAACGTTCATTGAAGGTCATTCAAACATCTGTGACACGGGTTCTCTTAATTACCGTTATATTTTTTATTGCTCTACCTTCTATTCGAGTTCTTTACTTTAATTGATCAAAATTCCATTTCAACATTAAAAACTGTTGGATCGTGTGATTCAAAGGAGTCAGACAACTGCCTTTAGTAATTGGTGAAAATTTAATAAAATGTATTATTTTGGGCTGTAATAGATATTTTGAAGGTTTGTTTAAGGGTTGAGGTTTAATTTTAATTTCTTACCTTTGTAAGATCAATAAGGCTAATTTTGTAGTTTAAAAAATGGAAGTGCAAATGTTTACACGTTGGTTTGAGTTATGCATTTGTTCAATAAAGCCAACTTTTAAATAAATCATGTCACTCTGTTCAATATTTTTAAGTTGACTCTATATACATTGTGAATTCTAATGAGATAATATTGTATGAAGACAAAAACGTATGGTTACGAAAGCTGAAGTTTTAGTGTGATCAATATTCTTCCCACACAACACACTCCCTATATTCGCTCAGAGCAAACGGCAGGGGAGGATTGGCCTATTACGTAGAAAATCACCAAACGTCTGGTATACGAAATATTAGCCTTAATTATAAATTAAGAAAATAGAAAAGAAAACTGCAAATGCTATTTCATCACAAATGCTGATACAAATATTTGCAGTTCTTCACTTTCCACTCTGTGTAGGTATTTACTTGATTGGAAGCAAGCTCCTTGAGCAAGATTTTTGTCTCATTCAGAGGGAGACTAGAACTTGGCTATATTTATAATAAATGTAATAATTGTACGCAATTAAATAAAAAGTTAGTGCTTTACACACTGTTGTATGTTGAATGTACTTTTCTCGCCAAATCTCTTCTACTTTTCTTCGATTGTTGGTTAGGGAAGACGCGAACCACGCATACTTTATGTTTCTTTTGTTCCCAGTCATTCTATATTTATACACTGGCATTGTTCTTTATAAACGGCAGTAGAAGCTTTTAAGGATACTATTATCATAGATAAATAGAAGACAAACACTGCGTAATGTTTTGGAAAGTGGCTAAAGAGTATTCTTGAACTTATTCCAAACCCCGGAACTGTTTTCGTTTAAAACTACCATGAAGCACATTACTTACATTGGCACCCCGGAAAATAAAACCACGAAATTATCAGCAATATTTAGGCACTTTTACCTATTATTACATGATTTCATTAAATATCCGAAGCACCATTTTCTTCAACATTCAAAATGGTGCACCATAAAGCAAATAAAATCTTGCTATTATTAAATGAGCTTCAATTAGTTTACGTTTATGATGTGCATTTATTTTTTCCAATATTTAAATAAATGAAAATGTTGAATTCGTTCGAGCACTTAGCTCTTATATAAATTCAACCTTTCTCATAAGAGATGGGAAAGGTACACCTTACAGGAAACTAATATTCAAAGTTTTTTCGAATATTTTAAGTCAGTGTTTTTACATGAAGCCTCTAATCTCACTCGTTCGCACTGAGAAACCCGTGCACCGTAATATTGGCCATTGCAACATTCCATATCAGTAAATAGAACTCTGCTATAACCACCAGTAATACAAAAATTGCGAAAAAAAATGGTCTAAGGTGAAACTCAGTAATTTCCGATAATGTTTTACTCTATATCAGCTGACCCACAATCCATCTATTTTGATGATACTATATTTCGCCTATAGCGTTCATTCCAAGTTTTACATGTTCGAAACTTACTTTTAGATTAAAAATAAAAGCATTCGGAAATTGATAATACAGTTGTCTATTGTGTATTGTTTCACCGTTCTTGTCCTTTCCATAAACAAAGGGATCGCCAGAAACAGGTTCTAGCTACCAAAACAGCAAAAGATGTATTTATAGCCCATATTTTCGTTTGCTATGCAGTTTTACTGCTTCACGTTGATTTTAAACTACAGTCATTCTTAAATTTGCTCACTTTAAAATGCTTTTAAGTTGGATAACACATTAAGTTTGGGTAATACTTGCCAAAAAGAATTAAGATCCAGAATACAGCTTTTATTTCGTAATACACATAAAGCGAATCTATGACAGGGCGGTTTTAGCAGCAGATATTCATGTTAAATTATAGCATTTTATTATTTATTTATTAGCCTGTATTACCTCTTATGAGCTAACGCCTCCTACCTGTTGGTAAGGGTAGTTCAAAAACACTCAATAGGGGGCTAATTCTAAGCAGTACATTTCAGTCTTGTCCTACAAGTACATAATCTTACGTTAACAAATATTATTTTACATTAAACTAATCAAAGTTCTTCCGATATTACTCTGTGTCTATCTTCTCTACATTATGCATTCTATTTTAAATACAATTTTAAGCGTTTTTTCCCCATTTCTTCACAATCACAGATGTTCCACTTTCTGCTTAAAGATGTCCGCCCATCTGGTCTTCTACCTACCCACACACTTCCTTCCTGATCTGCGGTCCTACATGATTGTTCTATAAGTCTAAATGTTAATTGCAACGAGGCCTCCCCATTTCCATTTGAGACGGTCTGTCATGATAGTTGCGTCTCCCATACCTTAGTTCTTATGATCTCCTCGTTGCGATCCTGTCCCTGAGCGTCACCTATAGTAATTTCCTCTCCATCTTTCTTTGTCAAATAGGGATCATTCCCTTCATTTTCTCTATGTTTGACTACCATACAGTAGAACTGATATTACACATATTTCTAGTACCCACGCGGTTAGTCTCAACTTCAGTGTGCCATCGGTTAGGATATATTTCATGTTCCAAAGGTTTCCCATTTTCACTGTTAATATATTAAAAAATATTGGAAAAATAAGCTTCTTTAAGTGGACATTGAGAAATCAGTTTTGCTCTTCTTAGAATATATAGTCATTCCATTGATAAAATAATCGCTTGCTCTTCGTATTAAAACCCTTAGCTTAATAATTGGTTAATAATTTTTAGTAACGAAATCAGAGATTATAATAATATAGCTACTACCATAAAATATTATAAGCTACAAGACTAAACCATTCCTATACATATAATATATAATATAACATCAGTCATAATGTAAGTACTTAAACGTATGAATCAGCAGAAAGTGTATTCCGGTAGAACTTAAAATATGAATAATATTTAGTATCTCGAAGGCATTGTGGTAGCTCGTACTTGGTTAATTAAAATAGAGACCTGTAGTCTTTAATGTAGATTTCAGAATATGCAGTTTGACTTTCAAGTATTTAGCATATAAATTAACCATTCTATAGAATTTCAATATAATTTTACATACTAAAAGTAAAACTACAGAAAACTGAATACAAAAGCAGATATTAAGACCATTAATTGCAAATTTTATCGACTTCAAAATTCTACCAACATATAGTTTTAACGTTAAAAATTCTTACTCTAAAAGGTGGGAGTGTTCTTTGAAAAATTATAAAAAAACTTCACCTATAACATCACCTTAGGGTTTTCCTTGAATTTAAAAAAAAAAAAAAGAATAGAAAATAAGAATATTTAGTATAAGAAGGTACTGGAGAAAGCATTTATTTTTTAATCTTTGCCGAAACTTTGCTTTAAAAATGAAATTAGGTAAGATTACTTTTGAACAAAAAGTGTCCAAAACGACTGTTTAGTTAATCCAAAGGGATAGGGACTGCTTACTGATGCATAGATGTGACGGTGTTTTTATTAAAAGAATACAGCTGAATTTTGCTACCTAGCATCGCAAAAAAAAAAAAAAATAGTCTAGGATCACCAAGCTGTTTACCCACACATGCGTACACTTGTATTATTAAGAAACAGTTTTAAGTTACTAGTTTATATTGCACTTGCATTAAAGTGAGTCTTGTATCTAGACATGGAGCGAAGGAGCCTACTTTATAGGCATGAGCTGATTCTGCTTAATAATGAATGAGCACTGGGTGCTGCAAGCAATATGCAGAGAGAAAGCTATTGAATGTAGTGTTCCATTCCAACGCGTAGCATTAATCCCTAAATAGTACACAATAACAAATGCAGCATTCAGTACAGAGCATATTGTGGGTCTGCATTGAATACCTTTGTTTCTCTCCCCTCTTGTAGATTGTATACTGTACTTACCAACAGTCTCCATCTGCGAGCGGAGCTCCCACATTGACACTGGTGATAATAAAGGCTTTTCAGGACGATGATCAAGTTGGAGATGCTGTAACTCTAGAACCGATTACTCTGGTTTCAGTATCGCGGTAACTATAACGTTCTCTTAGTAAAACTGGTAATAAGCCATGCCCTCGAGACGATATTATTTATTGAGCATAGTATGTCACTAGAACCGATTACTCCTGAATAAGATGCATAAATAAAACCAAATGTAAAAAATTACATAGCCATTATTATCTTGGTGTTCCAATAAAAACCTCCTTTGCTCTCTATCAGAGCTTTTCCCATTCTCGGACAATGAGCTAAGAATTTTAACCAACACAATATTTATATTTGAAAACCATTTAAGGCGCGCCAACCTCTCGCGATGCTATTGGCCAAGAGCAATCAACGGCAATTAGGAAATAAAAGTTTTGAGTTGCATATACCCAAATTCAGTAGCTTTCACTAGAAGAACCTAAGGTTAAATATCTGCGCATCTCAGGTTCTAAAGTTTGGATGCACTTATACCAGAATATCGTCAATTTGGTTATCCCGGCTTGTGGCTAGAGAGAGTTATAGCAGCTATTTCATGTCACGGCCGCTTGAATAATGTAACAAAATATATTTATTACAAGTTCTGTGAATTACAATAAATATTCTTAATTCAATGCTGTAGCATATTTTTATCTCTCATCACTTCGACACTCGTACATAGTGGACAACTATTCTCTATAATTCAACATTACTCAATTCATGGAGGAAAACAGATGGAAAAAATAGTATTTGGGGAATATACGCAAGGTTGACTTTGATAAAAGTAAAAAAAAAAAAGTACAAAAAAAAAAAAAAAAAAAAAAAAAGAGTTCTCTCCATTATCGTCTACCCACAAAGAATGATGTTGTTAAGTAGTGAAATAATTAAAACTCAAACCAACCTTAATCGGGTCATTGTAAGAGGGATAATCTAAATTTATCAAGTGTATCGTTGATTGCGCTTGACTATAAGCATTCAAGAGGATGACGCTTCTTAATTGACACTCAGCTATATCTCTCGTCAAACAATGGATGAAACCCCATCTAGGGATCATTCCTTATACTGGAATACTTATTCTGGGCTTATCAGTGTAACCCATATGTAGTCAAAACTGCAATGTTGAAGATCAGGCTAAGGAATTTTCAACATTAAAGTCAGTACGAAAAGAAACTAGGCTCAACTACTACTGCTCTTTACGCTTAACCCTCATAGATCAAGCCACGCTACATTCATGTTCCGTCTGTTAGTGGTGGTTTATTTTGGGGGTGTGGTGTTTTATTAACCGATTACCTCAGATTACAGTACTAGATTACAGAGTACTTACCAACTATTGCACTAATAACGATGATAATGAATGGCATCAAAATAATGATATCTCATCGAGTACACCATTCTGCTAATTGCTTACTCGTGGTTACAAAATACTTACCCTAAGGCATCTTAGTAAAAATCTTCACCTGAACCAAATTCTTCTGGCTAAAGTAGCAGATTACTTACCAGTAGCTGTCCTTCACAGGCAGAAGGTGGTGATTTCTCTTGGAGGTGTAGCGACTCCAAAATATTTTCAAAGTGAAAATTTCTCTTGAATATACTATGCCTCTTGGAACCAATTACTTCTAGTTAAACTATCGGTGTACTTACCAACAGCTCCCATACGCAGGTAGAAGCTCCCATAGTGATACTGATGGTAATGAGTTTCTTCCAGATGATGATCTCTCTTGGAGGATGCTGAGGCTCCAGAACCGATTACTCCGGTTGCTGTCATAGCAGAGGTATGCCGATAGTGGCTCTCCGTTGCGGTGCTCAGCTCCGTGTCTGTGAGGTTGTTGTTACCTCCACCTGTGCCGCCATGATGAGGCATATCACCTCCACTCTCCGATGTGTCGTCTGCAGATTCGCCCGAAGAGTCACCACTCCTTGACCGTCCCTCTGCAGCATATTTCCTATTCTTACACTGTGTCTGCATGTAATTCGTTCATTCTAAAGTCGAGAACTTACATAATATTTTTAATAAGAACAATTGACAGAATATGCATCGAAACAATATAATAAACTATGGATTTACCTACAAATGTGCAAGAAAACATCATCAATAAAAGGAACGGAAATGAGGCATTTAAACTCTAGCAGAATGCAGCTTGTGACAACAGAAAGAAACTTTAAAAATGATAATCATTAATCTGTTAAATACAAGAAGTACCCGTTCAGGACTAATTTTTTGAATAAGCTGTTAAAATTTGGATCAACAAACAAATAATACCGGGTTCGATTCCTGGCTGGAGTTGGGAACTTTTCTTCGGGTAAGATTATTCCCTATCTTTCCCAGAGTCTGGAAACATAAATTATATTGAGAATATTATTTGGTCAGTCTTTTGAGACACTGGAAAGGGGTGATAAGGACGCCAGACAGTGGTACAAGAGAACAGGCGTCTAGTACTCGTATAGCTCTGACTACTTCAGCACAACTGATAGCAAACAGTGCCTCAATCGTCTTTGTTTTTTGTTTGTTTTATCATTTTTGCTTTACGTCCTTTAACCTGGTTGGCCATATCAAACGATGAAAGAACTTGCTGTAAAAAGGCTAAAATGATATTGGGGTCCATGGAGCTTAAAGTTACTCGGCTTTCGGCTTTTAAAGATAAGGAAAAATACCGAAAATATCCGGGTAACTCGCCCTAAGGGAGATTCGAACTCGTAACCTCTTGAATGTTAGGGGAACAAGCTATCCCCACACTACCGAGGCGGGTCTATCATCTATATTGGATTTAATTGTTTGTGCAGGTGCATTCTCTATTCTGCATCTACTTACAGCACTCCGAGTTTACAGTTATTATTGAGAAACTTCAATACTATGCAATCTAACAGGCTGTCTTTTGAAAACCACTCACTCTTTTACTCACAAAATTCCAACAAAAATTGGCTATTAAAATTAACTGAATGGCCAGTTTCATATAAATATATACACGTATCTTCAACAAGTTAAAATTTATTATTTACAGACACAATATTGTAGAGGACAATTTCCTTTTCCTCTGAATAATACAACTATTCATATATGAGAAAACATTGCAAAAACCTAAAAGGTTTAGAGAAGCTTATAATATAAAACTTATGCTACCTCGCATTACTAGTTGACATAGATAAATTTCCCTTTTTACTTTAATAACCTAAAAACATTGAAAAAATAATATAGTTATATAGCTTCTCCTATTTGAATGTTTTAGATAGGTAATCCTTATAATTTATCTGTAAATTTGCAGCCAGAGGTGATTTTTCATATAAGAAGTGTGTTATAAAATAACTTGATATGGGAAGGTTTAAATTCATGCTACCAACGTCAAATCTTCCATTTAATATGCATATGAAAAATTGTTGTTGGAGAGCCGTTAAAATAGTTAGGGGTGGCAGCAGTATGGTAAATATCGACATAAACCATTTTCTTGCAATTAAAATATTTTCGATCCCCAAAGTTTCCGGGAGAGCTTTTAGGAAAAGGGTTTTAGTAGAGCCGATCCCCACAGTCCTCATTTAGGGTACATTCACACATAGGCAATAAGTTTATATATTTATTACTGGGCTTAACTGGAAAAATAATAAAAGATTAGGGAAATAAATTGTTCACAATAGCAGCATAAACAATTAAAACTAAACGAAAAAAAATCACTTTTTAAGGCAGTAAAACATCAAATCAAATACATTTTTAGTAAACTAGTACTATATTTTCATTTATATCCTACAACATATCTGTGTTTTAGGGCTACAACTTCAGTTACATTTTTCCTACACGTTAGATCATCACAAATAGGCTCGTGCGCGCAGTAACTTCAATTATCTGCTCTCGCATATCGATTTCTGCGCTTCAAACATATTCACCTCACTACTAACTGATAAATAAGAGTTTGATTTTTCGCGTAACGAATCAACATGCCAGATAACAAAATGTGTGTGAATTCTCATTATTACGTACGTAAAATCTACTTGTATCGGCTTGCAAATCATGAGTCGTGTATCATTTTACTCTGAATGTTTGGAGTTAATTTCTCAAACTGCGTCGGTCAACAAAAACAAAATTTGTTTTTCCACTTATTGTCATAAACAATAATAATAATAATAATAATAATAATAACCAACGGGTTCTACGAACTAGAATATGACTTGAGAACACTTTGTTACTTCATGGATAAAATACATGCAATCTCTCTACAAATTAGGGCGTTATATCTCCAGAGCAATATTCTAAGTAGAAAATTTACAGCTGATTCTCAAGCTATGGGTAGCGACAAGAAGTTAGAAGGCGCAAATTCATTTCACTTTGTACTAAACACTCCTAAAACTGCAGTCTGATGAATGGATTTTCTTTCCAAGAGGCTCAAGCTGGTTCGATGACAGAACACTACAAAAGACAATTGATGTTCAGGATATTAGCCTATCCGTTCTAGCATATTGCTATATTCCATATTGCTGAATATTATTTAAACATTAAAAGGTTTTATTTAGATTAAATAATACATTTAGAATTTCAAATAACTTAAGATAAGTAATAACATATATTGAACAAAATTTTTAATACAAGAAAAAATAAATACATTCTATAGTCCTTAAGATAAATGAATATACGAACTAATAAAAAACTGAATAAATAAGGTTGCATAATTAAAGAATATTGATATAGAAAATAATAAACTATAGAAGTAATATATATTAATTAAAACAAAGGTGTATATATAACATTTGTATTTAATAATAACAATAGTGTGATTAATTACAATGAAAATAAAGGAATATACAACTGTAAAAGAAATAAAAATAGAAAAATAGGAAAGAAAAGAGAAACTAAGATGATTAACAATGAATAAATAAAGTGCACTTGTATATAATAAATAATAATTACTGATAAAATTGTGAGGTTTATTATTAAATATACAAAAAAAAAAAAAAAGCATGCTGGATTCCGGTGGCACTACCGCTTACCAATGTAGGTTTACGGATAATGTAGATTATAGAATATAACTAATTACCAGACAAAGTTACTGACTCTCAGTGATTTACATTTAAGATTAATATAAAAATATGAAATTGTAATTACTTTCTTATACCTTATTTACCACCTATTTTCTTATATATTTTATGTGTTATTTATAGGCTTTTCTTTAATTAAATTTAATTTTATTTTAGGAAATATGAGTATAAAAGGTATAAAATTATACACAGTGTTTAATATTTGGGACATTGTAATATATGTTACAGCATAAGTATCTAGGTACTGGGAGATGTACTCATATATTATTTGATTTGCTGTAGTTTACTCATATTGACATTCAAAAATTAGTTATTGCATAAATTGAGCTGCGCATAAAAAGTTATATAAAATTGGAAAATCGACAAAGAATCGGTGTATTTAAATATGCACTGCAATAAAGAGCGATCGAAAAAGTATTCTTTCACATAAGGAGCGTGATTGCTATTTCTGTAAAGATAGTTGGCATGCAACTCTTATAATCAATTGCGCTACCAAGTAACAGGCCGGTACGACATTAAATACCTCAACTGACTAACACTTTCGGTAAACCAAAAGTCATTTGAGATATCCTGGGCGGGCTTTACAGTTAACCAATTAGAATAATCAGAGGTAGACCTAACAAAGAGCATTTATGTAGTCACAAGACTTCTCAAGAATGAAAAGATCTGATACGTTACACTTACATAGCTTTATCTACCTATTTAAAACCATAATCACATCTTTAAAAGCCGGTCGCTATGTAATGTAATGGAAATCTCCTTATCTTTGTATGACCAGGAAAAAACAGAATTACGAATTCCCAATTGAGGCAAGTCTAAGCATTAGAAATTTTAAACCAATAACAAGGAATATTTCAGAATTAGTTAGATTTTCAAAAACAAATAAATAAATTGTGCGCTTTAGAAAGATCTACATGTTTTGTGCAGTATATAAGTTTTTGCCCATCTCTTACGGTTTACTAGCTGTGTAAAATTCACGAAGAATGAACCTCTCTTCAGAGGTCAATTCTAGAAGATATAAATTGCATTGGTATAAGAATATGCTAAACATAAGTATGCTATTTTAATAAAAATCATTAGAGCTATTTTTGAGAAAATCAAACATTTTGCAAAATCGTTCATATAAAGGGTAGTTTTGGACAGGAAAATTTTCCTTGGAAGATACTGAACTTGAATATTAAATTTGGTATTTAATCGAATTTTCGTTCTTGAGTTATGCTGTTTATAGGTACTACTAGCATACTGTTCTTTATCTAGCATTAATGTTTTTGGATTCGGGGGACCTCAAAATGTGTATTTAGCCAGAAATTCCCCATATAAAATTTTTAGCTGAAATATAATACTATATCTACCTACTTTTCACTTAATGTACATTCTGTATGGTAGAGAAAATAAAATAGTTTAATCAGTTTCATGTTGTCAACCTGTACTTGCGAATATATAATTATTCCAAATATTAAGGTATTTTTTTCATATTAAAACCATTTGTTTATAAAGAAGTAAACAATATGCTCATTTTAGTTATTTCGTATCAAAATTACTGAGAAATTTATATTAATTAAAATGCTGGTGAATATAATCGCTTAAACAGAAAGCGTATACGGAAACCTTTCAAAGCATTTAGGAGCTGTCGCTGTCAATCACTGGCAATTGAGAGCAAAAGAATATAACAAAGCGTTGAAATAGCTTCGCGAGGCTACGGTCAAGGCAGCTGAATGAGTTAATTGCAACTTTAATTATCAGCGGTAGCCCAGCCCGGTCTAAACCAAAGTTAATGACTTCCATTATCAAATAATGCAATTTACAGCGGAGTGATTTGCGGGAAGCGTCGCACGCTAGGGGCATGTTTAACAGTCCAGCTTGCGTGTCCATCATCGGTTATGTTCGATGCTCGTGAGCATACGTTTACAAAACAATAATGCTGTTCATTTACGTAATCTCACGCAAGGGTTTCGCCTGTTACCATTTAGGAAATCCTTAAAAATGATCAAAAACTAGAAACTATAACTGATACTTTCTGAAAGTTTAGATGAGGTAAATGCAGTTTGATGCAATAAATCTCTGAATATAATGTTCTATCTATTGTACACTATTTCACATGATACATTGTAGTGATTAAGCGAGGTGGCTCTACGGTAACGTGTCTGGCCCGCATTCGGGAAGTAATGGGTGCGAATCCCGGCAAGAGCTCACAATGACCATGGGCATTTTCGCACTTTTTTCGGGTTGGTAAGCGGATATTGTGGTAGTTACTTTTCTCTCCATCTTCTGCATTCTTCATTTCTCCAACAACATCTGACGGACAGATGACGGCGTTTGGCGTGATACTTAGGTTAGCAGTGGTGCGCATTTGGAAGATTTCTCCCTAACGTCTTCGGACTGCCCTCTATGAGCCCTTAAAGGACCACTCGAACAGCTCAGAGCTTGTTGGCAGGCTTGAACGGTACTGGATGAGCTCGATTTAGAATCGTTAGGGATCCCGTGCATACTTGTGCATGTCGTTTCACGGATATGAACGTCCTTTGGGTCTATCTTATCCCTCCCTAACAGTCACCTTTGATACATACAGGGCCACATTGGCCTACGTGTGGTACCTGGCTCTTGTTTTAGGGGCCCCTCCGTGATATGCACCCTCTTACCTTTACTTTTCATAATGTACTTAGAATACACTGCGCATAACAATGGCGGCTTACAATAATAAATAAATGTATGGCGTTGTAAGTTAATTTATCACAGTTGAAACAAATATATCAGCAGTAAATGAGGTTCATGAGTACAAAATTAAGAGTAGTTTTCATGGAGAAATTCCTAAAGGTGTGTTTTTTTTCCAACGTTAGGTAAGGAATTGAAACGTTGCTGCCAAATTGTAAATATGTTAAAGTAGATACAAAATTAAGGACACCTTATGTTATGACGCTGCTAAATATTTGGATGAGCCACTTCCCATGTAATACAATGTATACTTTAGGAATTTTAAGAAAATGTGTTGACCTTTTCAGGACTAGTTGAAATTGACACATCATTAATTGCTGATTAAATAGAAAACCTTCCAAAGTGGACACCTTTGAGGTGGAAAATATTTAGAGAAAGCACGGCGCGTCTGGAGCCAAAACTTGTATTGCCTCTACCACGTATTCAGTAGATAAAAGTTTAAGATGATGATGTGGATGGAACTTTAAAGGTCTCAGGGAAGCCATGCATGTAGGCTTTTAGAGCCCTTTGTGCCGGTTAATCTGAACTTCTCAAGGCCGATAGTCCGTATAAAATAGACCACATCCTTGATGTCAGCCCTTTATACATCCTCAGACACCAAACAATAGGAACCAATGGACATATACAGGATGTCAGTAATACGTCAAAATATTTTCAGAAAATTAGGAGGTATCTTAAACAAGTAATTTCAGTTAGGCAACCTATGGTCTGTCTCTTCAAGTTTTGAAGTTACGGATATAAGCTTCTAAAGTGCCAATATGCCACTGGCTAATGATACTTTGAGAGCACAGCACACCTCCAACCTATAAAAATGAAGAGGCGCTTCAGAGCGTACCTATATGCTGCAATGGTTCTGACATTAGCTTTCGAAATTAGCAGTCTTTTGCTTTCGAGTTAGAGTCTCTTCTACCAAGTAACTCCACAATGCAGTATTAGCATAAGTTTCTACTTTCTTGTCTCAAATTATGCATTTTATTTTCAATACCCTGTCACTACAATTAACCACAATCCTTGCTAATAAAAGTTGAACAATTAAAATGGTAAGTGGTTTAAATAGAAAAAAACTACAAATAAAAAAATCTCAGTTTTTACGTCAGTTTAAAAGCAACTGCTTGAAATGACAACATGCACTTTCAAGGCAAAGTTGATAGCTGTGAAGGAGCGATTGTTGTGCGCTATTCAACTTTTCTGATGTGTATCGTATAATTATTATTTCTGATTCACCGTAAATAAGGTGCCTATCTTTAAGCTCAGAGAAGGTCAGGAGTAGAACATAGGAGAATCCAAACCTTAGGGATATATATCCTCTAATTAAACAAATATAGATTGTTTGTAGAAATAAAATTAATCTTAAAAGATTCTTAGGGTTCATAAAATTCTTAATTATAGTATCTAAAATATCAAAGAGTAGTTTAAAGTAGAATATTAGTTTTGGGAATTAATGATAAAAATGTCTTTCTCCATACTGTCTCACATACATTCCTCAGCATATAAACTAACCTAAGAGGGCACAATCAATAAAATGATAGCAGTGTGCACTCTTAGCTTCCGGAGAAGGCCGCGTCATTTTGAGTGGGTTGCCAACGTTTCGCTCATCTTGCCATGAGCTTCTTCTAGATTCTTGTGCGGTCCTTGTTTTTTTGTTTGTTTAGGGGGGGGACAGGAATAAAGGTTATAAGGATATCAGGTATATACGGTGTTTGGGAAGGATAAAGAAAAGGGGAGAGAAAGAATTTAATACTCTGTTGTCTCTGTTTATTGGGGCAACTGTGGTAACATGAGACCCGATACCGCCGATGCAAACCGAGGTTTGTGGGTGATTACTTAGATAATGAGCGTGGGGAGCAGGTAGAAGCCATGGCGCAAGGCCCTGATTGCGAACTACAAAAATTTAGCTGTTTCATACTTCCAGATTGGAGAGTTAACAGGGCGATGGAGCTCTTTCCAAGAGGTTTCTGGAAGGCCTAGCCGGTGGAGCTGTAAAGCTTAGCATATTGGTACGGTGGCGAATGGCTGTTGTTAGTTGTTGCGTCATGTCTTGCTTGAAGCAGGGTGGTCAAGCCTCGAGTCTGTTGTTGCAGCAGCTCATCAAGCTGCTTGTGGACCTTATAGATCGTTGAGTTGTTAATGTGGTCCACCACCTTCTCGAGGCTCTTGTTGAAGTGATCTCGCAAGGTGGCGTTCTCCCGGTGCTGAATGCAGGCTGCGGACAGATTCCTGAAGTTCCGCTAGATAGCGGGTCAAGGCTTCCTCCCACGTGGATATGCGATCGACGATGGTGTTCATTGTTTGGTGTAGGTTTTGAAGTTCGGCTGTGTTGGTTGCTATGTCGGTTTGGAATTGGATGAATGTGGAGGTCTGCGGTTGTTGTTGTGTCTGCGAGAAGGTGAAGATGGATGTCTGGCGGGTGAGAGACTGGCTGTGGTGGCGCGGCGTGTGACTGGTGACTGGCTGGCATCTGTCGGTTGCGGGCACACCGCTTGACCCGTGTAGTAGCCCGCACTGTTGCAGGTAACACAGTACACAGGCCGGCGTGTAAGTTTGTGGTAGGTGGAGGCGGCAGTGAGGCATCCTGCTCCACAATATTGGCAACGGAAAGTGGCTGTGCATCTGTCTGAAGAGTGGAGTAATGGCAGCACCAGCGAAACGGGAAAACACGGACGCTCCGGCCAGGGTCAACTGTGAGCACCTGCCCGAGGGAGCGAGAACTCCAGCCTGACAAGAGGTGATGGTCCTCTCTAGGTGTGGATACGTGTGGCTTTCATCAGTGAAGGCCAACGAAGACGACCGGCGTGGAGGACTAGACCATCCGGTAGGTGCCGGTGAAATTCACGCACCACTAATCAGGAGCGCGACAGCGAGGAAAGGTCTAGCGTATTGTCGTAAGTGGTGTGTTGTCTGAAGATATGTTTTGCGGAGATAGTACGGCTTCATGGGTGATGCAGCATGATTAACCGGGATAGCTGGATAAGGCTCGGCGGTGGTTGTGGACTGGAAAACTGGTTCGACGAAGGTGGTGACGGTCTCCGGCGGCTCATCGAGTGGCTCTTGAGCTACTGCGGCAGGCTTGCGGCGTTTACATCCCATCTTTACTCTGTGAAGGCAGAGAGCGAAGTCCCGTCCTTGAATTTTTGCTCTCACCTATATAGTGGCGATGCGGTGGAGGTTGCCCCGCCCCCTCACTTCTGGTTGTCTAATTGCCCGCCAGTTGGCATGGGTGCTGGCGCCGCTCTTTCCTGTTGGTAGTCACCCTCCGTGGTGTAATGGTTACCATTCTAACTTCATATACCCAAGGTCGCGAGTTCAAACCCGGCGGAGGACGATGGATTTTTTCGGGCGTTAAATCCTTAGCATGGCTTCCTTCGGAAGGGAAGTAAAGCTGTGGGTCCCGTGTCGTACATTTACGGCACGTAAAAGAACCTCAAGCCTGATAAGAGAGGCCTCTGAGCAAAATTAAGCGATATTTCACGCCCAATATAGAATGGGACGCTGAGAACCAAAGCAGTTAAATAGCGTCCATAAATAACAGACCATTTCATTTTTTTCCTGTTGGTATTGGAATTGGTTTATGCGTTATTTTTTCTGGTTTTGCGTTTCCTTGGCTCCTTTTTCTATCCTAGATTGTTGTTTGGTTCTTCCTTTGGTAAAGGCTGCTGTGGTGAACCGTCAGTTTCGAGAAAGCCGTATAACTCCGCCCTTTGTCTTTCATTGGCTGGAGGCCAGCCAATGGCTCTCTTTATGAACAGGTCTTCCAGATGTTGTGGAGTTGCTTTCTGCTGTGTCTGTTGATGATGTTATTTTCTTTGAAGGTTTCTATGCTTTTCCGAGTCATTCTGCAGTGAAAATTTCTGCAGGAGGCTGTAAGCTCTGAGTTGTCAAAATCAATGTGGCGGCTGGTTGTGAATACGTGTTCCGCCAATGTGGAATTTTTGGGTTGGTTGAGTTTAGCTGCGTATGTGTTCTTTTTCGCGTTATTGCGGACCTTCCTCTTTGGCGGGTTGCTGGTATCTTTGGTTGCTTATAGGAACCATTTGAGATTTCTTGTAGACTTGTAGCGCGTTCTGATTCTCTAGCTTTTAAGGGCGTTAGAAATTCTGTCTGTGAAACTTCGGATTTATGGCACACTGATCCAGTTCTGGATGTTTTTTCCGAAGCCCTGATCGACGATCTTTTGGGGGTTTGTTCAGTTGGTGTTCCTTTGTATTCCCCGTATTTCTTTGTGTGCTTAACCATTAGCCCTGAGAATGATGTTTAGGGTCTCATTTCCTTTCTGACGAGCTCTGGGTGGCATATGTGAATGGAACGGAGGAATAATGCGTTTATCATTCCTCATTTTATTGCAGGTGTTTGGTGAGACACATCTAAATATCTGTTGGTGTGAGTGAATATTCTGGAGACTGAGCAAGTAAGTCTTGGTCATTTCATCTCTTGTGGCAAGACATCTAAGAATGGAAGTATTCCGGTCTCTTCTATTTCCATTGTAAATTGTATGCTGGGATGAGGCTGTTTAGATGTTGGAGAAAACCAGCTATGGTGTCTTTGCCGTGTGACCATACTTCAAACGTATCGTCCACATATCTTAGCCAGAGTGCTGGTTCGAGATTGTATGTGTCTATTGCCGTAATTTCAAATTCTTCCATGAATAAATGCAATGGATAAGAGAGGACAGACCATTGCTGCTCCCTCCTTCTGCTCGAAAAGCTCTCCTATGTAACTATTGTGGGTAGAGGTTCGGCACTGCTCTACTAGATTCAGCCAGTCTTCAGGAAGCCCATTGCTTTCGAGTTGGTCTGCGAATAATTCTTAGAGAGTCGTTGATCGGGACCTTGGTGAACAGCGATTGCACATCGAAACTCATGAGAATATGGTTGTGTTCAAAGGGAAATTTTCGTATTATTTGTAGAAAGTGTGTGGGGTTTCGAACAAAGGTGTTTCTTTTTCCCACCAGGGTCTGTAGTTTTTAGCTAGGAATCTGGTTAGAGAACGTATTGGTAAGCCAATGGCGCCCACTGTTGTCTCAGAGATGTGTTTGCTTTGTGTATGTTTGGTAGCCCATAGATTGATGGTGTTCGGAAGTCGTGTGGGATCAATCATTTCTTCTTTTCTTTTGGAATTGAGGAAGTACATATCATGAGCATTGCGGCTTTCCACAGTAGAGGTGGGATTCTTCTGGATGCTGTTGTAGGCGGGGGTCTTTTAGTAGGCAGAACATCTTCTTATGATAGTTGTTAGTGTTCATGATGACGGTGGTATTGCCCTTGTCTGCAGGAAGAATTATGTCTGGATTTGAGGAGACGACTGTTAGTGCCTCGCGTTCTGCATTAGTTATGATGGGTTGTGGTAGTTTAGTCCTGCTGAGGATCCCACAAATGTTGAGTCTCAGTTCCTTAGCCACCTGCATGGGGTTGCTGACGTTTCGCTCATCTTGCTACGAGCTTCTTCTGGGCTCTTGTGTGGTGCTTGCTTTTTTTGCTCTCGCATATATAGTGGAGGGCCTTTAGAATATCAGTTTTCTGTTGTTACACATTAAACCATACAAGCAGTTCAAATATTCTTCTAGAGATGGCTGCATAACACATGGAGTAGTTAATCGGTCTTCAGTCTCGCACTGTCATAGGTTCTGTTCGAAAATTGATGTTTATGACAGCAAATCTTAAGAACGCAAATCTTAAGAACGCTAATTATAGTTGCTGAAAATCAAAATTTCTTCAGTTTATGCTGCAGATTTAAAGCCATTCTAAGGCAATTTTTCATCTGACTTTGCTTTACCACCGAGTTATCTGTATCTGATACAAATATATTTAACACCATATAACTGCGTTATGTTTGTTTAACCATGGACCATGCATTGCCGATTCAAATTTTATATACTACATGCATATAATCTCTGAAATTATTTCTGTGTAGTTCATTAACAGCCTGTATCTATGCACAGTGGACACTTCACATTCACATAGAATATAACCGGTGGTTTCAAAATCCTTCCAACATTTCCCACATAAAGAGGCTGTGGGCCAACAGCACACCAATAATATAAGAAGTATTGTATTTCACACATAAATTTTATATTTGAGATTTATCTGAAATAAATGTTTTGATGCCGTCTAATACAAAAAAGCATGTTTAGGAAAAGGCATGTGTATATGTGTGTACAGCACGTGTGCGTACGAAAATCCTAATACATTTTAAACTTTGTATTTAAGTTCAGGTTTAACTACTCCTCCAGTAAACTATGTCAGGCTTATACCTCTCTTTAAGTTAACGTGTAGCTTAAGACCAAAACTCCGGTCAGCAGGCCGGAACAATGGAACACACAATCCCATCAACATACTACCGAGCCAGGTGACTCAGGAGTTTCGCCTGACACTGGCATTTGGGAGGTCGTGGGATTGATTCCCGTGGCCGATTCTCTGACTCATGGGTGTTTTGGGGGGTTTCTCGGGTCACTAAGCAAATGCTGGGGAAGTTACTTCATTCCCCGAACTTTCTGCCCGATAATTTCATTTTCATTTGGCCAACCAGTGTCTTTCATGGTTATAAGTGTCTGCGAGGACTGCGGTAGTGACACCCTTCTGTGGTGGTGACCGCTCTCGGCGGCGGTTTCGACCGAACCTAGTAATTACTCTCATCTCATCCTATTATACGGGGTTGGGCGTACAATATGCCAATGGCTACAGTGTGGAATTCCCTCCGGAATCGAGCGCGCGCGCGCACGCACACTCGTCTACATACTTGTCACACAACGGAGGCGAGCATACTCATCAGAATACTACTACAGGACTATTGATAAGATTAAAACAAAAACAAATATATTTGCATTAACTGAGAGTTTATTATACTAGGTACCTTAACGTGTAATACTAAATGAATCATTTTTACTTTTAACAGCAATTTGTTATGGATATTTACATTAAATTGTTAAGAACATACTATTAGAATAACTAAATAGATGAATAAGTATAAATACTCGTGTTTAGGGCTAAATACGCATGTTTCGAATTCAAAAGAACCTCAAAATCATCCGAGGTACGTTTTGCCTGAAGGCTAATTCCGATTTACCGATAACGAACAGGAGAAACCAATTTGTTTTCTTGAATTTGCTTGCCAGAACAGCCTCTGGGGTGTAAATATGTGGACATCACAGACCTTAGTGCTTAATGTACTAGCTAACCTAATGCAACTTTCCATGTTACCAATAACATACCTAAAAGAGTTTCAAAGTTGCGACATCAAACTTCGGACTTATTCAAGAACTGTTATATACGTTCGGTGTTAGTCACTTTTGACAAATTCTAGGAATACAATTAAAAGATAAAATGACATATTTCACTTTTGATAAGGGTCACCTGTACAGTTCTTGAGAAAAATTAAAGTCCCTAATCTGCGAGTCAGGAAAGGGAAGCGGAAATGAACCCCGGCCCTTAATACGAAGTAATTTCCTCCGTGCATTTACCATCTCCCCTCTGAATTTTAATCGGTTTAGAAACGAGAATGAAAGTAAAATCGAAATTTGCGATGCGTTTGACATCATGACATTTGGAACGTACTCCTAATACAGAGTGCCATTCTTAAAACATCAATATAAGAAATTGCTGTAACTATTATTTCCCCCCCCCCATTATTTCAGGCCATAATTTGGGCGGATTGTGTCACACTCAATCCCAACACGCTGATTCTTGTTTCCCTACCAGCTGTTAGCCAACTTTGTTATATAGAAATTGAAATGGCCAGAATGGCCTCGTCAATTTTGTCATCACAGCGTAAGTTTTGTGCCGTGGATAATGGTAACGAAATCCCATATATATTGGACCTGTGTCAATTCAGAAACGTAATTCTTTAAGAAGCTACGATAGGCATCAATGAAAGCTATTATTCAGTCTAAGAAAAGCTAATATTTAGGCCACTCAGGTGGTGTTCAATAATCTCCCTTGGATGATAGTTCATTTCTGCGAGTGGGCGTGAGATCGGCAGTTGTTTAGATCTATAAGCCTATCGTATAAATGATTATTGTTATTAATTATTACTCACAACTTACGTTATTATTTTGTTCTTAATAACGGGCTTCATCCACTGCGTTATTTAAATTTTGAAAACACCTGCAGGCGCAGTTTTTTTCATTGTTCTAGTTATATCCTCTCCCTTTAGCTTCAAAGTCATATCAACGGCATTCACCTTTGGAACATGTGTCCTATCTTTCCTCCTTAGATCATACACACACACACACACATATATATATATATACCTATATATTCACACTCGCATTCTTACTTACAAACTGTGGGACTAGAGAAAACTTCTTACCCCCAGCCGGGGAACTAACCCGGAACCCCTAGCAGACAGGTGCTTTACCGACTAAGCTATGACGTCAGCTATGAAGCTTTTTATATGCAAATCTTAATGCCAGGAAGTTGAGTTTGCAAATCAGCTTTTTCGATTAGATTTTCTTTTCAGGCCTTGTGAGTAAAATAGGTTCGATTGCGTATAATTCTTTCTTCAGTAAAGTTTTTCTAAGTATCGTAACCTTGAAACAAGCTTCTTGTATGGTTGAAAATTGTATCCCAAGTCATCTTTGAGTATTGCATTTTGACTAAATCTTCGCTGTATACCTTAAAAAGAAAATAATGGGCGGCTTAGAAGTTACAATTTGTCAGTAAATTGCGCATATTCAGGTGACGGTTGTCTCCAAAAGAAGAAACCACACACTCCTTCCCCAGTACAGTGTCGTCGTAGCATATTTTATAAACATTTAAACGAGCAACTAAATACCATTTTATCAGTTTAAGTGTAACACAGATATGAGTTCAAGTTATTATTTGGAATTGCATTTTGTTTATGAAAGACTAGCAGAACATGACTGAACAATGGTCCTCAGTGGTGTAATAGTATGACTTATTGTCTCTTAGGGTATCATTTTTGCTACCGAGGAGCTATAAGATTTACCCTCCTAAACTATGCCAACGTAGCTAAACTTGGCTGACGTACATAAGCCCTTCTTTATTCTATGTTAAACTCTATGAATAGAACATTTGTTTTAAAATTTCAGTGTGCACCTGGAAATGCCAAGGATGTTTGGGTATACCTTATGACATTTTATAAGTTTAAAAGACGCAAAAGCAAAATATTAAAGTAACTATTTGTAAACATAGAAATGCATATAGATATATTAAAATGGACGGATTGGGTTGGGTTGGGATGGAATGGGATGGCATGGGATGGAATGGAATGGGACGGGACGAGACGAGACGAGACGAGACGAGACGGGACGGGACGGGACGGGACGGGACGGGACGGGACGGAACGAGAGGGATGGGTTTATGGATGGATGGATGGATGGACGGATGGACGGACGGACGATGTATATTACAAATTGTAATCATGTAGATTGTTCTTAAAGATATTAAACAACTAAAAATTAATATATGCAAGCAAGAGTTAGGATAGCCAGTTCAATAAAATGTGGTTTACAACAATTAATTGATAGTTTATAATGTGTTATGTAAGGGTAAAAAACAGAAATATATTCATTTTCATTTTCTTCTTTTTATTGGAAATGCACATAATATTCCTATTGCTCTCTTTTTTAAAATAAAAGCGGAACATCTCTGGTGGTCTGGAAATAAATGGATATAAAGTAAGGTGCGGTCTAAACTGAGATGCCACGCCATTGAAATAATTTTTTTTTTATTTTTTCTATAATTTAGCATTTTTTTCTCATTTTGGTGCTGAGGAAAATGAAGCTACCAATTTGTTTAATTTATGCATGTATTAAGTTTGAGGGGAACCTAAACAAAGCTCACAAAGTGTGACTGGTAATGACTTTTTGTGGGGCCTATAAATTAGTGTTGGATTTGCAAAATCAAGCATATATAACGCTATTTAATAAATAAGTAAATAGATAAACGTTTCTCTTAAATTGGTATTGACGCGCATGTCTATTTAATATAGAAAACACTGTATCGAATCCAAATACATGAGAGGAATGTTAACGAATGTAGGATGCTGTGAAAACCAGCTCCAAGAGTCAGCTCGGTACTTCACTCATTTAGTGTGTCTGATTTTAAGATATGCTTAGGCTAACAAAAGCGCACACGAATTTTTATTTACTACACAGAGTTAGAAAAATTGCATTTACTCACTTCATTTCAATCTATATGAAAAGATTGTCACATCACATTACTGTTCTATATTATATAAATATATTTTTAAACAATTATTTTGTAAAAAATTATTTAAAAGTATTCATCTCCTTTTTTGGTGTATCAAGCGAAGCATCGGGCTTGTTTGCTTTTAAATTACATCCTTGCAGAACTGTTTGAAGCATTTAATTCGTTGCTTTTGTGTGAATATTAGCGCAGTTTTCTTTCTCTTCCTCTCTGCTTTCTCATTGTAAGAATATTTCAAACGGGTCTTCCCTTAATTATAATAAAAGTCCCAAGACGACTGTCATTTGTCTTCCAGAGGACAGCGCTACCTCAGCAAACAGTCTTCATTAAATACAATTTTCATGCTGACTATGCTCTGTCCTATTAACGGGGTTTTCTTTTGCAGGGAAGGAGCCTTTGTTATTTACGTTAATATACATATTTTCCTCACTGACATCACAGCTTATCTCGCATTTTTTAAAAAAAATTGTTCAACTCTACTCGGAGATAAAAGGTATTGTTTAATACAGAAAAGCTCTCGGAGAGTTGTCACACAATGTCTGCTTGTCAAAATCTGCAAAACAATAACGCAGCACATCCAAATAGCACATTCTCTTCCATGTTTCATATTGCAGGAGTGTGCTCTGCAGTGAGAGTGATTTTACTTCAATTGATGTGTTCTTCTTAGCATCTTCTTCCGATATGCTTGGGCGATTTTTCGAGTTTCGTACTGCCAACTCTTACGACTACCTTCAATTTCAACAGTGTTTAGCAGATTCTTTTAAGGTACATTTCATGTCTATAGACTTCTGATGCAGTGATGATAATTGAACCAGTCATTTGAGGCGATATATCATTTCGATCAAAAACAAATAGTTAAATAATAATAATTTAGCAATGATTCATGCAAAACCATCATCTAAATTAATTTAAATTGCTAATTTTTGGAACACAATGTAAGCATAACATTAGAGAGTCAGTACAATATTGACCATCTGTTTTAACTTTTAGCTATATTAAGGAGTAAATAAATTAGAAAGCCATTACAATATTGAGCATCTGTTTTAACTTTGAGCTATATTGAGGAATAAATAGTGATGTAATTAAAGATGTGTTTCCCGGTAAAGCTGAATATACAGGCGAAATGTAATTTTCTAGGAGAGTGCAGCTTTCTCACATTTGGCCCACATAGTGGCGCCAACTCATTCCAGCACGCTTAAGGTCCGTTGAAGAAGGCTTCATAACGTTACCCTTGAGCCAATGGAAAAGTAATCTTTAAATTTAAACAAAAATGTCCACCAATCCTAGTCAAACATTAGTTTTTCAACTCGCAACTCTAACTCGTGGGTTGCAGTTATTATAGAGTTCCTGAACGAAGCCGGGCACTGGTTCGACATAACACGCGCAGACTCCACGTCGCTCCTATTCAACGTTGCACCGCCAAGAATTTACGTTACTCTATTACAATTAAGTCAAGCGCTAGAAAGTGTAATACCAAATATAAATTACAGAAACTAAGAATTTGTAAGATTCGTGCAAAAGTAAAGACAAAGAGAAACAGATATTAAATTAATCATCGTTTCGAGCCAGTCAATTTCGTATTATTTCATTTTTCACCTGTCAGGATCCATAAGATCCCGTATATATCCGGAGGACGAGACATTAACGAAGAGGTTCAATCCTGAATCTCAATTCGATAAAGTGTCGAGAGACACCATTGACCACCCACCTCATTGGTGCCACCCTACATTTTAGAAGGAATTTTATTAAAAAATCATCATTTTACATGATTGAATAAAAACAGGAATAAAAGTCCAGGTATATGAGAAAGAGAAGCATGAATTGATGTGCCCATTGCGTTAATAAGGATGATTGGAATAAAACCGTGAATAATTAGAAATGTGAGTATACATTATAAAAGTTTATCTGTAGTGAAAACGTATTTTGGGCATTTCTAGAATAAAACCCTTTCTACAACAACTGATTCAACTCGGAAGTTGGGACCAAGATCTTCACAGAACAAAAAGAGCTACAGAAAACTTGCCCAGCAATTCACTCCTTAGATCTTCGAAATTGGTGCTATTTAAAGGTGTACAACTTTCAGCTACCCACGTACATATAAGAACGTTTCCAAAATTATTTTCAATAACAATAATAACATGATTTAGGAATCTAATAGTAGACAAGAATTGGGAAACTTCTAGTTTCTATCTGAAGTTACTGATATCCTTAGAATTCGGATATTTTACTATATTGGCGAAGTGGAACAAAATCAAATTAGAAGTTTAGCCATCGAACAGTTGTTTAACTTAGTACACTAGAGAACTTTCTTTCTCCTTTACGTCACAACTTGATACAAACATGAACCATGTATAGCTAAGTGAACATTCCAAGAGCGTTTATCACATAGTCTAAATGATCGGACAGAACATCAAGATCTAACTACCCTTTATGTTGTATGTTTGCATGTTTTGTTGAAAATAGCTTTAAGTTGTAAAATTAAAATCATAAAATGTAAGTACTTCGCCAGTATTATGTTACACTATTTCAAATAAATGATTTTTAATGAATTAAGACATTCTTTACAAAACACGCTTTATATCTTAAAATCCAACTAACCAAGGCAGTCATCTGGACGTATATTTTCTGGAATCATTAAAAGGAAGAAGAGGAAGAAGAATAAATATTCCCTTAATCATTGAAATCCCGGTAGTAAATCGTCGTGGACTCATTCAATAAGCAACCCAATCTCAAGAGACATAAATAACTCTTTTATTTTATTACTAGACACATTGCTTCTATTTCAATTATTTTATTTAAAAAGTTCCTTTGTATTGCTTACATCGCGTACAGGGCAGAAGTATTTGGTAAACTAATATTTAGCTTCCATTGTACATCAATCTAACGATATAGTCTTTGTCAATTATAATTGTAGTATATAATATTTTGTAACATGAATTCTAATTAAACTACTTTAGTGTATATTTGTATTATAATAATAAAAATAATGATATTCCTAATCGTGTCGTCAGATTTGTTAGGTAGTTGTTTGACGTATTATGATTTATGTACGATTGGTTAGGAAATTTTAACGAAGAGGCCTCGAGTCCTAATTCCCCTTCCCGTGTGCGGAGTTCTATATAGGTAATACATGCTGTACTTTACGCATACATATATGTAGGGTGTAAACCTGTTCCTATTTTTAGATTAGCTTATTAATCTAGATTAATACATTTCCAGAATATTCCGTTCGCGTAAAAGAGCGCTGGTTCTTTCGTATCAGTGCATCACAGAAAATTAATTTGAAGATATGCACTAATGATGTACACATAGCAAGTATAAGCAGTTGGTGAAGCTGAAGGAGTTTCTGGTGCACGAAAAATGCATCAGCGACACCGCTTGCCTTCGCGTCATATCTTTCGGCGTACAGACCTGATAATGGAGGCACGCGGAACTCAACGACTGGTCAGGTCATTTGTTAATGGGCATCAAGATGTTGTCTTTATTTCGCGAGGACCCCTTCATAAGCCGCAGTCGAGTTAGCATTTGGCACCATTTCCATTCATCATGTACTCCGAGTTAGAAGTAGCAAACCTACATCATCCAGTTCAAGGGTTAACAGAAAATAACTTTCAAACGGCCCCATATTCTGGCATTATGCCCTCCCTTCTTCACAACTCACCACTTAGATTTTTCAATGGGAACATATAAAACCACAAAACTGTCGCAACAGGCCAAGTAATATTGCGGTTCTTTGTAAACGAATTATCGCTACTTAACGCCACGTGACACCAGAGACTCTTTGGTGGGTACCTCGTGATATAGAACGGCCGCTTCTCTACTGTATACCCATGGTGGATTTTCAAGTGAAATCGAGGGAGAAAGCGAATAACAAACGACAATATCGAGGACTATATCACACGGCATTTGCTTTGATCTCATTAATTCATTATATATTACGGTTATTTTGTAAGGGTTTTATGATTCTTGGTGTTCTGTTCAATTCTACATTATCAGCTCTTAGTTTGTCTTTTGGTAAAAAAAAAAAAAAAAAAAAAAAAAAAAAACTGATGCAGGTAACCTCAACGTTAGGCGGAAAGCAATGGCGAAACCAAGCTGAATAGTGTTTCTAAAGCAAAAAGTCAAAAAATGAAGTTTTCACCTCCGTCCCGGTTTGTATAGGGCGGGAAGTACCTAATATATTTTCTGATATGCTCATAATTTATTATAACAAAATCCGTAAACTTGATTAATATTCCTTACTTCAAATACAACAACAACAATAATAATAATAAAAATAATAATAACATCAACCATTAACTTCCACGAGGGCTGTTCAATAAAGAATGATCATAATTTTTTTTCATCAACATACCTTTACTCATCCTCATAATTGTTATGGTCTTTCTCAAAATTGTCTCCTTTGGATGCAATGCATCTGTCCCAGCGTTTCTGCCGATTTGCAAAGACATGCTGGAGACCACTTTTAAAGATCTGTCAGAATTCCCTCCACAGTTTTTACTGCTGCTTCTACTAATAGAAAATGCCTCCCGCGAGAATTAGTGAATAGATAAAGGTCAAAGGGGATAAATCCCGACTATAGAGAGCTTGAGGGATTCAAATTGATTTTGCAAGATATTCAGTAACAACATTTGCAGTATCGTCATGCAACATACAGACGGTTTCATGGATGTGGTCTTTTGCGCCTGATATGAAAATGTAGTTTTCAGGACATCCATGTAGTATTGTACAGTTATCGATGTTTTTACAGGTACAACATGCTGATAAACCATTCCATTAATTACAAAATATGAGATGGTCATAATTTTCCCAGCAGAAGTAACAACTTTTGCATTTTTTGGGGTTGCGGATGAGGGAGATTTCCACACTAAACTGCTGTTGGCTCGCAGGATCAAAATAATGTGCCAAGTTTCATCAGTATTGATTACATCTGAAAGAAATTTTTGAGTTCCTCTAGCATCCACTTCAACTGTATGCAAACCTGCATACGAATGTCTTCTTGTTCGGGAAGCAGGGGTCTCATAACCTATCGCGTACAAACACGATCCCATCTGCAAATTTTTATCACCAACATGCGGGTAGCCTCCAATGAATTTTATATTTGGCGATCCTCTCTCACAATGACAACATCGCTGCTGAAGTTTCTTCTATAGGAACAGTAATTAGAGTGCTTTGAAATTTATTGTCTCTCTTTAAACACTTATAACCGTTTTCGAGCTATGTCGTAGGGAAGAGCAGCCTGCATAAACCTCCTGTAGCATTGTTATGGCCTCAGCTGAAGGTTTCTTGAGACGAAAGCAGAATTTCAAAACCGCATATTCTTCATTGCGTGTCACCTCCACTTTTTCGGTAGGCAAAACTGAACATCGCTCACCCTGCCCGCCTCTCAGGCGGAAGCTAGAAGTCCAATAACGAAAACCAGTATGGTGTATTTGTTGCATATTAAGTTAACAGAATATCATAAAGTTAGATACTATCGCGAGAAATTATGACGTAAAAAGTATTATCAATCTTTATTAAACAACCCTCATATAACGCTGAAAGTGTTTTTGTCTTCTCTAGCCCACTGATTCACTGAGATGCTGTGCATTCTTTACTTAATTGTACTGAAAAACAAAATATAATACTTACTGAAGGAATCGGTGACTGAGAGAGAGGCTCTGTCTCGAAACAGCATGGCGTACATATATAGCAGGAACACCATGCTACCGAAGTACAGGTACAGGTAAAATCCCTGCAAAAGAAAGGAAAAATCAAATTAAGAAAATTCCAAATAGAAATTTAATGGAGAAAACTGGCAACAATGCTCAAACAATAACACAAATGACTGGCCATATTTCAAAGCGTCAAAAAAGTATGTTTTGTTATCGAACGTTAAATCATGAAAGTATAAGCATGAATTATTTACAAACTTATTAATTGTTATACACCATATTCAAATTCTAAAGATAGAATTACATTAATCCAGCTGAACGGCACAAAATGTGAGTTCTTATATCGACATGCTCCGTATTCAGATTGTGATGTTCGCCTTGCATGCGTCAATATTACTTAGAAGAACAATCTTACCACACCATGGACAGAATATTAATCCGGCACATTTATATTTTCTGTTACACCGTATATTTGTAATTAGTGTGAGATTAATGCATAATCTGTCCATCCTTACTTCACCGGCGATGTAAAAAAAGGATATGTTCTCTTCTGCGAACGCACATGCTAAGTTCGTTTGCCGTACAATTGTAAAACCACGTGCATACATTTGGCAGCAAGAGAATAGCTACCTACTTTCACTGTTCACATATAATGATAAAATCTATTAAATGTATAGATAATAAATAAATCACAACAAAACAGATAGGTGAGTCGTTACTCAGTACCAAGTGATAAATTCTCCTGTAAAATTACAAAATGCAGACATGCCTTGAAAGTTTGCTGAAGTATTACAGGCATACATCACTCCAACAGTCTTTTTTCTCGAATTTTAGCATTCACATATGCACAATTAAACACTCCACATTTCTTTAGTAGACTGCCAAAATAAAGTGACTTACCGGGAGAGCTAATCTGGTCCCACACCTTCGATACGAGCCATTTGTTGCAATTGCAATTGAACTGTCTTAATCATCACAGAGATTGATAATTATTGAGCCATCGCCAATGTCCACCATTCCCTACAAATCTCATTTTGTTTGCTCTTTCCGAACAAAGAAGAATGTGTATCTCATATGCGCAACATTTTTGGCTGTCACTTGTTGAAAAGCTGGTTCCACAAGACCTTACCTAATTCAAAAGTTTTGCATACTTTGTGCTCCTTTCGGAAACACCAGTAAATTCTGCTGTTAAGCTGGGAATATTATTTAATAAAAAAGTAAGGTACTTTTCATAAAACTTATTATATACATTATCTTTCCTTTCTTATGTTTCACTACACTTGTATGACATGTTTCCGTCATTTCTTGCTGACTAGAACAAGTCGCTACAGAGGAATTGCACAACTTATGCGCATTGTTACATAAAGAAGTAATGATTAAATGATCAGTAAATTTTGTTCCTTAATCATTCATACTACATTATTTAGACAACACTGCAAAGCTTAATATGATATTTCTGTGTTCTGTCTGCAATTTAAAAGCAACTATTTGTATGGAAAAAAAGCGGTAAAACGTTCAGCAACCACCAGAGCCGTGGTAGTCTGTTGCTTTTGTTTACATTATTAGCGAAGTAAGGCTGGAAAAGAATAATGCAATTTGCTATGTAACTTACTGCTCCATTAGGAGGCGGTTTAAGGAAAGAGGTTCCATTAATGTGTAAAAATTTATATGTCTATTAAGTTATATAAATAATGATGTTCCATTGAAGAAAAATAAAGCAGACGTTAGATTGGATTCGATCCACGTACCGTTATTCCACAGTTAGACGCTTCAACGAGTTCAGCTCTCTAATTGCAATCACTTAATGTTGCTGATTAAGCTTATGTCTGTAAGCAAAGCAACCAAAATTGGAATAGTTTGTTTTTATTTGTGGTCCACTACTTAATCGAAACACTATAACAACACATTTTCCACAAGAATATTGAAGCTTAGTTTGCAATATTTGCCCATTAGTTTACAATGCTTTCTGAAATATTGTTTTTTAAAACTTCAAGGGGAGCGTATGGCTACGATACTTCTGAACAGAAATGGAAACATTTGACAAATTTCATTCTCATAACGGTTATTAAAGAACGTCTGAGAATTAGATGATCCTTCGTGCGGTCAAACGGAAATTGGATATTTACTTTTGCGAAAGATAGTACATATAACAACGTTGTAGTTTTTGCTCCAGTTCTTTAATCAAAGAATGAAATTCAGCATATCCCTCCCATTTTCAAAGGTATTATCAAGTATACTTAAGTTTTTCTTGGATGACAAGACCAACAGGTCATTTTCGAAGTCTTTGAACTTGGAAGAACTGCTGAAACTATCAACACATCTACTCTGCGACTGTGAAGACATGAAACGCTAAATGGCGTACACCCAGAGCTGCACAGCACGTGCCATCCAATTTATGTGATCTCACATTCCGCGCAGTGAGATTCTATTGTAATGACTTTCATTCCTAACATCAACTATTAGCATTAGTAGATGGGATCTTATCCTTTGTGGTTATAGACTAACATGTATATACATACATCCTGCTAGTTGCGGTCGTTTCTGCAGACTATTCTAAAATATTACACGAATTTGTGTTATTTTTACTTTCTCTTCTTCTTGCATAGTGTATAGGTTGAGCATTCCATCCAAAATACATAAAATGCATGAATCTAAAGCAGTTATAGAAAAAAAGTCCGTGAGTGTGTGTGTGTGTGTGTGTGTGTGTGTCTGTGATCAGCATTAACTCAAAACAGAAAAATCGATTTAATAGTAAACTTGTTATTTAATTTCAGCGTCTTCTAAGGATGCGACAGAAGATTTTCAAAAAAAATCTTCACCGCCTCAAATTACCCTTCACATGGAAGATTTTTCGAAATGTTCAATGTTCTCAAAATGGCTCTAACTATTTTCATTAAAATACCATATATTAAAGAAATTTAAATGACAAATAAAATTGATATCTCGAATTTATTTAGAATAGCTTATAAAGTCATCTTTATTCTGAACGACTTTTGCATGACTAGCAAACCGTAAGAGAGAGAAAAAACTTACTACACAAAAGTTATAGATATCTTAAAACACTAATTTTGTCTTATATGTTTTGTAGAGTTAACCATTTCCGAGAAATTCTTTATTATTCGTTTTAAAATTTCGAATACTTTGATTTTTTCTGAAATGAGAGAAAACGTTATTCAGTATTTTTTTCATCCTAGTCATGCAAAGGGACGGGAGTTACAATTGCATCATATAGTGATCGACTTTTAAAAGATTTGACTATCGCTTTAGCCTAGTGTATTCCTTTATTTACTTTATTCCCTTTTACTTAGGAAGAATTAAGTAACCGCTTCTGGTAAAAACTGTTTCTGGGAAAAACAGTTTCTGATAATGTTTATCTTCATTAGCATCAATTGGAGATGGTATTATAAAAATAATATATAGCAAAAAATAGGCATGTGAATCGAACACAACAAACATTTTTGTCAATAAATTATGCTGTCGTTGGACAAACGCGTGGAATCCATAGTATTGTGTGGTAGTGAAGGTTACTCAAACTGTGATGTTGGTACTGAGTTTAATCGATGTCATTCCTAGCCTTATCCAGGTTCACAAAGGTAATGTAGGAAGTAGATTTGAAAACTTCCACAGCATATTCCATTGCGTATTTTCCACGTCGGAAGGCGACATTGACGAAGCCATAAAAGAATCGATTAATGCCAAATTTTACCAGGAATTCTTACTGCAGCTGTAACAATGAATGGAAGTACAAAATGAAATTAAGAATATAATTTTATAAAGAGTGTTCAAATGATTTAAAGCTCTAAAATGCATGCATCGCCGTGTTCTCATTACATAAATTGAATGATTGGTTACAATAGATATTATTTATTATGGAAAGGTAGTATAAATCTGGATATAATTGTAATTTTATTAACATTTTAAAACAATTTAAAGCTCTGTATTACGTACACATCGGAAAAAATGTAATCCAGGAAACCAGCCTGGAAATAAATGTTCCTCTTTCCATCGTCCTCAGTGGAATAGGAAACATTTTCATCGATTCAAGCTGTACTCCTGTAACAACTGTCAGAGGGTAATCCTTATCGTATTGTAAAAATGCCTGTGCGACTATAATGCAGGATTGAAGAGGAAACAGGCTTCCTATCTTACTTCATGCTTTTGATGAGGATTATTTTTACATTGCACCTAAATTCATCCTGTTGGTTTAAGGATAAGCCCCATATGCGTAAGCTTTCACGGGCGGTGTCCAGTTTTATAATCAAAATTTTCCGGCCTGTTTTCCGTGGTGTAAAATATTTCGACTTGACGTTTCGTCCCTGTCTGTAATGGATATTCTCAGAGGTGTGTTGTATTCACGTCGCTTCAAGGGAACGGGTTGTGCTATTGTTTTCTGCAAGGGAGTTTCGATGTTGGAAGAGTATGGTATATGATGGGATTATATACTTTTAATTTAGCTTTATTTATTTATTTTTTATTTTTTAATTCTTTTTTGTACGAGATTGCAATTAAAAAACTTAAAGTTCTGCGTTTTATTCTTGTACTCCTTTGCTTTAATATGATGCTGTGATTGATTTATTTTATTTATTTAATTACTTATGCTATTTTAATCCCTAAACTGTCATTTAAATATTCCTGACTGTAGTATTGTTATACACCTTATAAATTAAAGGTACTTTTCTGTAAAGCTTTTATCAACATTTTTGTTATTTGAAATGCTCAAGGAGTCAAATCTATTTTAAAAATTTGAATGAAACTTCGTGAAAGGCCATTCATGACCGTTTTGAAAAATACATAATTATTTTATTATTACTATTGTATATTTATATACTTCAGTGTTCAGAAAAATAGAAGGAAAATTGTAAAGTTTAGTTCCTTTTTCTCTCACATTTTAATTATAATTTCAAAAAAATGCAATGCCGATTTCCATATAAACGTATATTTAACGCAAAATAAAAATTACAGTAGATCGCGAAGTATTTAAACAACACATAAAATGTATTAAATCAACACAAATTAGTTTATTCCAAAAAATGCGCTTTAGTTAATGAAATATTGCATTAATATTGCACTGCTATATCCAATTTCAGTCATTCGATTTAAAACTGTGGATTTAAGGTTTCTTGCAGATTTATTGCTTTGAGCCTGCAAATTTATGTCCGAGAACATAAGCTTTTTTATGTATTTATTTCCGGTACCCGTGATTTTAGAATATGAATATTTGACTTAATTTTTCGTGAGTAATTGTCAGTCCATAATGCAATAACAAAGCTGCTGTGTGCTATTACTACAGTTGCTTTAGCAACACTTAAAATCACCATACTTAGAGTATTGACTCATATAAACTGAAACCGTTTAAGATATACAAAATCTTACCACATAGAAAGGTGAACATTTTTAAACCTATGAAAATTAATTGATTATGTGATATTTATCATTTAGCAATATATTCCTTGTTTTTGTTTCTTCTCTACAATTCAAGCAATTTTAAGTGTTCGTTCGTTTTATTGGGTGTTAGTTTCGAATTGTTTTTGAATAGTTGAATAGCGTCTCAGACATCTTTAAAATGTGTATTGTCTCTCAACTAAAGGTATTTCTTACGAGTGCTTTAATGATACACAAAATCTGAATTTGAAAACAGATTTTTATTTGAGACAGCTTTGAAATAATAATAGCTAGACAAATTGTGCAATTGTTACGTGTCAGATTTTTCAGTCATGTAAATATTTTCCGCTATTCGTCTTTTGCTTTTCGTTTCTATAATTACCCTTGCTCCAATGTCCAGAAATTGTCACTTCTATTTTAGGACTTGGAGTGTTCCAGGAAGCTTAAGGTGGGAAGGTTAAACTCTCGAGGGAAAGTCAAGAATGTTTAAAGTACCCACTTGATCTTCGTAATATGGCTTCACCATCCAATACCCCAACTTTGGCTATTGTTTTGAAGGTAGGGGTACATTAAACGTATGTACTAAGACTATGGAAGCATCTTAATCCCTTAAACCACGTGACTGATGTAATACCTGAGGGTTCCGTTCTTAGATATATTCCTAAGTATATTACCTTTTAAATACCTGGAAATGACACTACAGGCCGCAGGCACATCATTCATAATATATATAAAACAACAGCAACAGTCGTCACAAGAACCACGTTTGATATAGCAATATATAGACCATCCCTGTAGGCCAACATGGATTTGTTCAAAGCAAAACTAATCCTCATCGTCACATATGAAATAGAAATCCTATGGGGCAATTAAGTGTAAAGGATCTAAGAACACTCAAAGCAGTCAAATCGCGCTTCTTAACTCAACCCTAGGTGTATCAAAACATACCAGATCGATGGTAGACTACGAACTCGCCAAAAAACCTTCTTCATAGAAGATTTACGACTGAAGCTAACGCTGCCGTCCACAGACAGCTCGAAGGCACTGCTTCACGAAAGAGAAATTAAGAGAGAAGATTTGGCCAAAAACTGAAGACATATTGTGAACTGATTGACACCATAAAATATGTAAACTCAACTGCTTCCACGACCCAGAAGTAAATGTTGTGTGTGAGTGTATCTATGTGTATAAGATTTTTACTTTGCAACTAACCATGTGACTGTTTCATCACCATATGTAAAAATCTGATGTGTACCATTCACATTACTTTCTCTATATCCCTGCAACAAATTATTCTTAAAAAGCTTATACATCTATTTACTTCATGCTTATCAGAAAAAAATAGCAGAAATAGTCTTATTACTTGTTTTCTTGTAAGTAGAAGCGAAATAAGGGACTACCATAGGTTAAAGTGATAGTCAAAAGCTGGTTGTTATGTCACTTAAGTTCCTTTTTTGTATGACAGGAGTTGACAAATTCCCGTATGAGAAAAGTTTGTTTTTCAGAGCAAAAACCAAAAACAAGGTATCTCTCAAAAACGATGAACTCCACGCAAAAACTGCTTATAACATAAATTGTGTGTTTTAAAGTGCTCTACATTTGTTGTGTGGTAAGTTTTTGTCCATCTCTTACGGTTTAGCAGTTATGCAAAATTCCGTAAAATTGTATGTATGTATTTATTTCTCTGCAAGTGGGTATCACCCGGTGGCAGAGTTATATATGTATACAAGATATATAAACAATAAATCACAGCTGCCAGTTTGTGGCTTAGTTATTTACAACAAATATGAAAACATTAATTTTTCTCTCAATTCAGATTAATTAATTTCATAATTCGAATCACCAACCAATTTAATATTTGTATTTACAACAGTATAAAATCACAAGCATTTCATTTAAGGAATATTTACAAAAATTTTCCAACATTAATATCAAGATTTTTCCTAAATTTCTTCAGAGACAGAGGACGACCCCGAAAGGCTGCTTCAGGCAATTCATTCCAGTCTTTTATGGTTCTATTTACAAAGGAGAACTTTCCCACATCAGTTCAGTATATTCTACCCTTAATTTTGAACGAATGATCGTTTCGTGCATAGTAAGTTGGGTTTTGCAGTTTGTCAGTAACGTCCTCCCATGCGTTTAAGCCAGCGTAAGCTTTAAATAAAGCGCACAACCTCTGTTTCTCACGCCTAACTTTCAACGGCTCCCATTTTATCTCCTCAGCGTTCGTAGGCCCAAAAAATTTACCCCTTTTTAAATTGACCCAGAATAAAGTAGTCTTCAGAGGCTATTCCCAGAAACTTCAAAATATACATTTTATTTGTCAGGTAAATATCTTTAATATATGATATTTTAATCAAAATCGTTAGAACCATTTTTTAGAAAATCAAAATTTTCGAAAAAAGTTCTATGTAAAGGGTAGTTTGGAGTGGGGGGATTTTTCTCAAAATCTTCGTGTCGCATCCCTGGGAGATACTAAACTTAAATACCAAGTTTGGTATTTTACCGACTTTTCGTTTTTGAGTTATCGTGTTCACAGACACACGGACACACACGGACCTTTTTCTGAAAATACTTCTTTTGGATACAGGGGACCCTAAAACATATATTTCCGGTGAAATCTCGGTATCGAATTTTTGGTGGAGTGCAATACCTTCTCTGTACACTATGTACATAGTTCGTATAGAGAAAGTAAAAACGGTTTAAACCCTTAGTTGATATCTGTGCATGGGACACAACGTGATATGACTGATATGTAAAAAGTGTTATTATTATTATTATTATTATTATTATTATTATTATCATGACCGTATGCACAATTTGTGTGCATTTACTTCACTAGTGTAATACGATTTAAAGCAACTGTGCTCATAAAGTGTAATTTGCAAGTATTACTATGAGGGAAGACGGGCATATACTAACGGTGCGCACTCTATCTTTATGTCTTGGATGTCCCAATAAGCGGATTTTTTTCTTCCTTTCTTACTTTCTTTCTTTCTCTATTCTTTTCTATATGAGCTCATATTAGATGAATACAAATGGAGAATCAACTAAGACGAAACACTCAAAACATTCAATATACTACTTTCATACAATCTTTAAATAATTTAGATAAGCCATTTCGTAAAGTGCAATCTTCGTAGTTGGATTTCCAAATATTATTGTCTCCATTTTCAATCAACGTAGCCAAAGTTGCCTTAGAGCTTCAAATGGAGTTAAAATGGACTTAAAATGTGAGTTTTCTGACAAGCTCAAAACAACATTATAAAATCTGCCAGAAGGCCGTTTTCCAGCTTGTATAGGCACTACATACCAATCGCGGTGATATCGTTTGCACATCTGGGACGCCATATGCGGTGAGCCCAGACGTTGGGTGTCCTGTGTGGTGGCCTTATCCCCACACTCAAAACACCAGATGCTGAGTTCTCTGCTTCGAGCCCAGATTGATGACGTTGGCAAGACTCACGTACCTGGTGAGCTGAATCTACTACCGTTGAATTTTGCCTCGGCGTTGCTCAGCCTGCAGGATGGTTGACTCTCTCGGGGTGGTGCAGCTAATTGGGGTTGTTTAGGGAGAGATTTTACAATAATTAAAACTTAACGTAACTTTTCTGAAGTTTATTTCTACTAGGAGAAGCGAGATAAGCACTTTTTCTTTACAATTATATTAACTGTACACTTGTTAAGAACTTTAACACTTGGCTGATCACACGTAATTATAGTTCCTTCTTCTTCCTTAATTCTGCGTTATACAATATACTTTAACACACGTCACTAACTTTAAGGATACTTAGAGTACTGGACACTACTAAGCTTTCGATACACGTTACCGTGTTTAACTTTGTGTGAAGAAGTTATGTTCAGCCCGACAACCGACAGCATAACAGCAACAGATAGATATCAACAGGCCACAGATATTAACAGATACCCCGATGTGCCTTCTTGGGCTCTTTATACAAAAAAATTACCCAAAAGTAAATTTTCTCTTCCCAGGGTGCATTGTAAACCTCACGTGACATGTCTTGTACAATGAAGAATTACCGCCTTCCGAATTTTAAGGTTTACCCCCGTTGTAAATCGATTGTACGTGACTGGACAAAAGAAATCTTTCTAGCAAAAGCGCTTCTCACCCCTTCTTCTCTCTTGGCGTCAGCTTTCTATTTCTGCTCCAAGTTGAATTTACTCCGTTACATACACACATTTGTACTCTTTTACCTTTACATTGATAAATAATTAATAACTAATAATATTTTTTAAAGGGAAACTAATTAACGGTCTCACAATGTGATGCATTTTCTCTGCTGTGAAAACGCGCAAAACCAAATGCAGATCACATTTAAATAACAGTCATTTCTAAACAGTGCCTACTTCAGTTCCATTTAGAAAGGTTCCAGATACTTCATACCCCACTGTAAAAACAGAAAAATAACCCCAATGTTTATATAACAAGTGTTTTACATAAACGTTACTCTGTTTAAGTAATAACAATAAAATATTTCGTTTTTTCTTCTGTGCAACTCTCTTTTGTAGTGATAATTTAATTGTTTTCTCACAGAAATCGCGTATAGGAAAGGAGTTGGATAGATAGAGTCAGACTGCAAAAATTCAATGCCATAGTCGGGATTTGAACCACGGATCTCCCGGTCGCTAGAGGTTGCATTACCACTCAGCTACCATGGCAACATGGCGTGCTCCATAATAGCAGGAGGTGGAGGTGAAAATCCAATTCTTTACCAACACTTATTCTGATTTTTTGGACATCCTGAAGTTTATATTTTAATTCTCCCAGGATTTGGAATAATTTCTCAGGCTACACTATGAATCCTGGGTCTTGAAGTACTTGTGACATTGTAAATCGCCATTAGGGTTTGTTATTTCAAAATAATTTGAGATCACCTTATGGTTTCCCGGGAAACATGCAAGTCAGTTGAGAAATTTAGTGCCGTAGCGGTAGGTTGCCATGATGGTTCAGTATTAGAGCAACCGGCTAGAGACCGGGAGATCTGTGCTTCAAATCCCGGCTATGGCATTGGTTTTTTTCAGTCTGAGTCTACCTATCCATCTCTTTTCTATTTTTCATATATGTAAATATTTAGTTATTTGCTACATATACCTAATATTTGTATAACACATAATACCATTATTCAGCTGCAATGTTATTTAATAAATTACTTTGGCACTATTTACTTAATAAGTATACTGCAAGGACTAAAACAATTTATGTGATTGTGTCAGTCACTGCACCTTAATCCTCCGGGTGCCCTCTTTGAGTCACCGCTCGCATTCCTGCTTTCAGCAATACATTAGTGAAGCTCTCTTGATCATCGTTTGTTTAAATCATTACGTGATGCTCAGAAAAGTAACAGTAACTTCCATCTTTTAGCATAAACGACCACTTATTAGTTATAAGAGAAAAGAATATGATTAAAATGCCACGGAAGTGGAAATATATGGATAATTAATGTTTTCTCTGAAGACAATCTATAATAATAAACAAAGAGAAGTCATCGATGAAATTTTTCTTAGCTATAAACTGGGAAGCCACTCATTCAATTAAAAAGTTATTTCAATGGTTGTTAATGCTCAATGCTTTCATTTTGTGCACATATCTTATGTTTTATACGTAAACTTTGATATTAAAGTGAAATTGTTTTTCGCCGATCTTCTAGATCCTACCATTTCTTGATGATCCGTAAACAATTGCATTCCTCTATAAATAGCCAGCGTAAAAATTCATAACGTACTGAATTCTAGATAACGGAAACCATTACAATCCATAGATACAGTATCAAGTTAATCGTAGCATTAGCCATTTCTGAAGTGACAGTTGTATATTTATATTTTAAAGTACATGATATAAACGGACTTGCTTTATAATACAAAAGCTCTTAAGATTTTTCATACGAGTTCATTAATAATATAGATATAATTGAGTTATAAACATCTGAGCGTCGAGCAAACAAAAGAACACATTCAAACAGCCGAGCAACCAACAAACTACAAAGTTCCTAATCTACTAATTTGAAAGTTGTTCTAGTTAACATTTGTCATGTTTAACATTGAAGAATAGATGAATAATTATTTTATATACATAGTTAAGTAAATTATTAAACTATGAATTAATAACATAGAGAAAGTTAAACGGTCAAATGAATTCCTCATGTGTTCAAAGAGTGAACATTAAAATTCCTTGTATAAATCATTCATTATACAAAACAGTTGAGATGTGTAACAGCTTAGTATATTTAGCCGTGCTAAATATATTTAAAATACACCTAATACTCGATGCGCTTGGAAGTACAAAATATTTCAGCAAACGATGTTATTGCTAATAGAGATCATGTGACTTTTTGAGTTAAGGTATAGCTCAGAACGACATATTTATATTGACTCTACTTTCTCCCCGAACCATTGTTTTGGTGTGTATTTTGCAGTAAGAACATGACATAAGCGCTGGGTTTTAAAGACGCTGGCTAAAACATATAATGGAATATTCCGCAAAAAGAAGTGGGTAAGGGAAGATTTATGATTTCCTCATCAATTTTCTCTTGAATGTTGTTGCAGCTCTGTTAGGTCAACTGTCTATAAATCACACCTCCCCAGGGAGCGTGTAAAGCTGGTCTAAAAGTAAATAACGACTGTTTACCCCTGAGGGGGAGAATTTCAGATGAGAAAGATTTTCTTAAGCTCCCCAACTACCCAAGAGGTCAGGAAACAGAAATCTGCAGATGTCTTTATGTCCGCAAGGGAAACTGGTAGGCACTTCTTTGTTTCGCTCTTTCCTCTAGATTCAGAATGTAATAAAAACATTTAACATGTTGAGTATCTCTTTAATTGGCTAATCCCTTTACAAATAAATTGGTTCACATATTCAGAAAATGCAGGGTACTATGACAAACCGAAAGAATCGCATATAGTGGAGAGGTTAGCAAACATAAGGTTATTATGTACTTGTTCAGTGCTCATTCATTGACAATATCTTTGTTGTGGCATCTTCGCAAATAAATGCCGGGCTTTACCGGGTTACATGCCAATTTCACACAAATATCAGTGTAGTTCTCGTTGAACGGCCTTCCAGTAAGTTGTGATTTTCGTACTTCTTCAATCTGTAGTTGTATATATACGGGATGATATGAATATAGCTCGCTTACCTTTTGTAACAAACATATGATGTTCCTCTGCGTCTATTGGCTTGGCATTTATTTAACACGTTAATGAATACACAACAATTTCCGCTGGCGAAATATTGGAAAACACATCCCTGGCCGTCTAATGCATCGAGCGTGAGAGCATTTGCTGCATAAATTTAAACTTTAAGCATTCCCCACACATACAAATCACACGGATTTACATCTGGGGAGCGAATAGGCCGGTCAACAAACAGAGCATTGGTATGGAAACCCAAGGTCTGTGATTCGAATCCTAGCCGTAAGATTTTCAAGTCTTATACAACTTACTGGGCGGCATCGTGGCCAAGTGGTTCGACCGCTCACCTCTCACATAGGCGGTCCGGGTTCGATCCAAGGGGACTGCATGTGGGATTTATGGTGGATGAAGTGGCCTCTGGGCAGGTTTTCTCCGGCATCTCCGGTTTCCCCCGCCATTCGTTCCACTAATTGCTCCATAACTATCTTTTCAGGCATTCATTTCACTGTCATATTATCCATTTTCTCATTTTCATACTAGACAACGTGCTGATCACCCGTCCTGGCTTCTCTCTGATCCAAAGCCTTTATTCCTTAACAGGCGTTGGCTTGTAAGTACTGAAGGATGTAAGTCCTACTTACGAGGAGGATAAACAGAGAAACAAATAATTCAACTTTCTGGCTACACGCTAATGTGAAAGAATAATTAGCAAATACATAAGTTATTTTGGAGCGGTTCCAAAATAAGTCCTTCAACTTAACACTAAGGAGATAAATCAAATACCTTCGTTTATAGCAGGTAGATAACTTTGAGTGTAGGGAATCAATGCGTTACAACAATACAGCTTCAAATAATGGAATAAGATGTTAGACCTTGGAATCAATCCCTTTATTGCTTCCAAGATTCAATATAAAGCATTGTTCTATTGTAATATTTTGGTCAATCACATTTAATTATGCGATCGAGCTCTTGCGAAACACGTGAGGAAGGCAATAACCCGAGATATTATTTTAGAGTCTGCATCATTATGGAAAGGGATATGAGACTTTAATTAAGTTGGTTATGGATATTAATTCATCTACATGGGCTATAATTATACTAAAAGTTTAGTGAACCATCCGCATCATTTTTCCTCCCATGTGAAAATCTGGTCATTTGTAGCTCCACAGCATTTCCAATGTCCTCATGCGTTACAAACAATCTATCATGTAACGTTTTTTTTTTTTTTTTTTGGCTTACCTATAAAGCCTCTGCGTCACATGAAGATAGATCAGGTTGTGCTCCAATTCTTCCCATCCTTAGCGAAGGCGTAGCCGCCCGACACATTTCTGTACCTACCCGACTCACGACTGTCCGGTATGGTAGGGTATCATTTCCAACAGCTTCCATCAATTTTCTATTACATTCTTTGGCAGTTCTGTCACAGAAAATAGCTATGAAGTTAACATACATTAGGACTGCTTCTCTTCCCGCAACACTGCCATTTTGTGTTCCGATAATAGTTTGTAATAAAATAATTGTTGTCACGACGTATGCCCCAACTCTCGTATTTTGGAGCGGTTATTTGTAACTTAGTGATATTGAAGAATGAAGGGTTGGAACTGTTACTGACAAATACTATATTTCCCATTTATAATAAATAGCCAATTTTCAATCTTTAAACCACTCCTATTTATAATGAGAAGCGATTCGCTGTTTTATGTTATACGTTTTCTGCCAGTCTGAAACAACCGTCTAGACCTTTGTGCGTGTGATCTGTTGCAAAATCCTAAACTCATAAAATCTTCCCAAGGCGCTCTCGTGCTTTTAAATATATGCTCGGCCTAAGTGACAAGAATAGTCGTCCTGTGCTTTAATTATACTATAGAACATAGATACTGACTTAGGGGAAGGGAAATACACTTTCTGTCACTCTTAACTTACAAAGGCAGGACACGCCCTCCCCATCCCCACCCCCAAAAATACTGAAGTGAGACTAGGCACCAAGTAATTTAATAAATTCTTGAAATAGACCGGAGTAGTTTAAAAGGAGTATCTTTATTTCAAGGATTACCTTCATGCAGAGTTCAACTGTTAAATAAAAGCAAAGCATTACAGTAATGTAAGTTTCGGTTAACATCAGATCAGAATCGGAAAACAAATAATTACATTTTTTTTGTGTTGATAGATCCGTAGTTTCATCCCCAGAGAAATATTTTACAGCATTAATATCTGCAAACATTTTTCGAAGTCTGAATGTAAAATACGGGGGATGATCAGAAAGTAAGGTTACAAAACCTGCAGTGAATGAATGTTTTTTTTTTATTTCGTACAACCAATACAGCCACCTATTACTACATATATAAGGTTATTTGTCCACTAAGTCTCCATATTGGTTGAGGCACTTGTCGCTTCGTGGGATGAGTTTGAATATTCGCTCCTGGTAAAAATTCTGTGCTTGCGTGTTCAGTCATGTTGGCATAAAGTGTCATCTGAAGCGAAACGTCGGCCTCGTGTTCCTTCAAGTGAGAAAAAAGGTGAAAGTCGCTTGGAGCGAGATCCGGCCGGTAGGGAGGGTGGTCGATGATATCCCAGGGAAAATGCTTCAACAGTGTGGTGGTCTTCTGGGTTGTATGAGGTCTTACGTTATCAAGAGGATGACTCCCCCGGCCGTTTTCTTCTGATTGCATTGCGCAATCGTGCCGTGGTCTCACAGTATAGGTCAGCGGTAACTGTGCGCCGTCTTTCCATAAACTCCAAGAGTATGACACCACGTCGTTCCAAAAACTGCTACCATCATCTTCCCATCAGATAGAGCCACCTTAAGGTATATATATACACGTTTAAAAGCTGTCTTTTCTCAAAACCTTCAAACTCTTTTTTTCTGTTAGGTGAAACTATTCCTTTTTGTTTTAAACGATGTAAGATGTATTTAAATATTCCGACTCTAAGTGGATTTAAATAGATTTAAATGGTTCCGCTGCGCTTCTGAATTTCAGAACGTTGGGCCTCACAGCATATTTTGAGTCACTTTGGCTCTGTTCCTTTTCCTTTTCTGATTTGCGGGTTCAAACCCGACGGAGGACGATATAATTTTCATTCCACATTTTCTGATTCAAATGTCCCTCCTTAGAGCTAGCAAACTTCCGCAAACATTTTCTCACGCTTAGAAGACAATACCACTAAGAACAAATTTTGCAAATATTGCACGTTATTTATAGCGGCCTTGACATAACACTCCTTGAAACAACTTCTAATGGAGGGTTATTTATGGACGCTCTTTAACGGCTGTGATTCTCAGCGTCCCATTCTATACTGGGCGTGAAAGACCGCTTATTTTGCTCAGAGGCCTCTCTATCAGGCTTGAGGTTCTTTTACGTGCCGTAAATCTACGACACGGGACCAACGACTTTACTTGCCATGCTAAGGATTTTTACGCCCGAAAAAATCCATCGTCCTCCGCTGGGTTTGAACCCGCGACCTTGGGTATATGAAGTTAGCATGGTAACCATTACACCATGGAGGGCGACGAAACAACTTCTATGAAAATATAGTATCCGTTTGTTTTGAAACAAATTGCAGTGAAATTGTGAGTTGCAATGGGTAATGAACGTTCGCGGAAGAAGAAATTTCAGGGAAACAAACACACTAAAGCACAATGGCAGTAGTAAAAGTATTCAGACAAGTGAATAGTTATATCCATTCAGTGAATTGTAATTTTTAATAGAGAAAAGATAATAAAAGGAAAAGAACCTGCACAAGGAAGGTCCTGCCTATGGATCAGGTATGGTTTAAATGTTTCAAGTAAGTGGTTTTTCATACTGAACAATACCATAATCTTTAAACTCATTTTCTGAAAAAAAAAAAAAAAAATGCAAATGTCTACACATTGCAATCTACAAAACAACAAAATCCATTCCAGAAATTAAACGATAATTCATACATCAAGTTAAAGCTTAGAAACAGGCTGTTTTTAAAGTAGAATTTTCAAATTACAAGAAAAATCACCAGTGGTATGAATTTTTAAAACAAATTTGCCTAACATATTTTATGGATTCGAAGAAAAAATGCACTGTACAACTACTTATCACGATATCCAAAATATTCTACGTTACGGAATAAAGCTTACATTAAGCCATAAGTCAGTGAAAGAAACATTTAGAAATATCAATTTTTGGCAGAGCTTGAATGTTTTTAAAAAGTCGTATTTTTTTCAAATGCTGGACTTTTACACAATAATTTGTTCAATGTTGTGCTATATATTGTTCTTAAAGCTAGTTGCCACAGCTGTGAAAATTTCATAGAGTTCTTATTAAAACTGTAGAATTTCGACAAACGTTTAAACATGCCTTAAACTTCTTTGCCTTTGGAGGAGAGGAGTGTTTCCACTTCCTGGTGACCGTTTACTGCTGGGGGTATAGTGGTGAATCCATGTTTCATATCACATGACAATGCGGTGAAGAAAAGGTTTTCTTCTGTGGAGAACCGTTGTAGATGTTGTATACTTACCCCATGTGCTTCTCATTGTGATAGTTGTTCAGATTTCGGAACCCATCGGGGACAAACTTTCTGGTACTTCAGAATATTGTGAACAATCTAATGAACGCTTCCAAAAGACATTCCCAGTTCTTCCGCCATTATCGTATTGTGATCACCCTGTTGCCCTGAATCACCTCCTCCACGCGAACTGAGTTCAAATCTGTGGATGCCGTGCTGGGTAGGCCAATGCGATCCTCGTCAGTGACATTTTCTCTACCGGCCGCAAACTTTCGACACCATTCTGCAACATGCTCGCGAGATATTACAGTCTCTCCATAAATCTCCACCAGTTGTCGGTGAATGTCAGCTGAGGTTACATATTTCGCCCACAGAAATCGAAACTGAGCGGAATTCTTCGCGATACCAGTTTTCCAAACAAGTCGCCATTTGTGCTTATCTTGCAGTAGGTGGCAATTGGCTAAAACTCTGCACAATTGCCATTAGAAATACCGCACATTACTAAGTTTACTGTGAAAAACCAAACACCAAGAATATGGGCCTTTTAACCTTAGCTTCTGATAATCCCTCGTACAATTCATTTTTTATGTATCATGAGAAATCATCTTATAGGATTTCGTTGCATTCATTTTTCAAGTTAGGACTATTTCACAGCTATGTAAGCAGTAGTAACTTTGTTTTCAACCACTGTCATCGTGAAGAAATCATTAACTAAGACCTTTAGGTATGCAGTGACAGATAAGTTTATAAGCAGGAATGAACTATTTTAAGTAGTGTTGAACGCCCGTTCCTACTGCTTACAGTGACACAGGTAGTGGACATTGATGTTACATGCATGAAATGACAATTGGGAAGGAAATTAGCTAGGTCTAAATATAGGTACCTCTTCAGGTCTCAATATAGGTATATTTGTCACTTATGAGGACTGAGGAGAACCTAGCAGAATTTGAACACAGTCTCTGCCACCCCTAATGGTAATAATTAATTGAAATGCAACACTTTTCCCGGAAGGTGTAAGGTATAACTAAACAGATCTAGCAGATCTCCAAAATTTACGGTCCGGGTTCGATTCCAAGCAACCGCATGTGAGAGTTGTGGTGGACAAAGCGGTGCAGGGATGGGTTTTCTCCGGGCTCAGATTTCCCCCGCCATCGTATTCGATTCCACCGGTGCTCCATATTCAGTCCATACCTACGGTTCCCTATGAGCGGGCGTTAAACACTATAAAAAATCTCTTCAAAATGTAAATTATTATTATTTAAATTATTATTATTATTTAAATTAATTATGACTATTTATTCAGTTTCCAGGCAATTGTACTATACTCTTAATTACCTTTTACTTTAGTAGTTTTTCACATATGTCATCAATTACCAACTTTATTGCAAATTTCCTGCAAAATATTTGACTCTTTATGTTGAAATAAAAGAAAGTAGGCTTCAAAAACTGATATTGGACATCTTTGTTCGCATTCAACTATATCGTACTTCTGCCGCAAACTTCTTTGCAGGCATTCTTTGGCTATGGAATCGATTACGAACTGTATTCCCCTTTCTTCAATTGACTTCCACTACGGTAAATGCTTTGTAAGTTGCAGCACTCGACTTCTGCTTTGCTGCATACAAAGAACTGTATCGTTTTTATCCTCCCTCCTCAACACCATTTGTACCGTTTCCTCTTTAAAGAAGTACTTACCTTCGCTTGTCTCAGATGGGAAACAAGTAGGCACTTTGAATCGGAGAAGATTCCGGAACTACAGTATATGAGCACGCGGTTTTTGTTTTGAGCTCTCTGCATATCCATACTCAGAGAAGAAGAATGTGATTAAATCCTTAAAAATAATCAGCATTTTGGATATAATACAGTAATTTTTTGTTTTCTTTCCAACACTTTGATATTTAGTTGGTTTAATATATGTTTTAATATTTATAACAAATGTCAATTAACTCAGCAGCAAGGAACGTACTTAAAGTATGAGTATATAACAGAAAAAATCTGATGTGTTCCATTCAATGACTTTCTCTATATCTCTGTAACAAATTATTGTTAATAAGCTTATTCTTTTTATTTATTTCATGCTTATCGAGAAAAATTAACAGAAATAGTCTTATTTCTCGCGTTATTGTAAGTAGAAGCGAAATAAGGGAGTACCACAGGTTAAAGTGAAAGCCAAAAGCTGGTTGCTGTGTGACTGAAGTACGAGCTGGCAAATTCCTGTATGAAAAAAGTATAAGTTTTTCAAAGATGAAACCAAAAACAAGGAATATCTAAAAAACGATTAACTACAAGAAAAAATGTATATAACATAAAATGTGTGTTTTAACGTGCTCTACATTTTTTGTGTGGTAAGTTTTTGTCTTTCTCTTACGGTTTAGTAGTTATGCAAAATTCATCCAGAATAAAGTTGTCTTCAGAGGCTATGCCCAGAAAATTCAAGATATCCATTTTATTTGTCAGGTAAATATCTTCAATATACGATATTTTAATCAAAATCGTTAGAGCCATTTTTTAGAAAATCAACATTTTCGAACAAAGTTCCATGTAAAGGGTAGTTGGGAGTGGGGGGATTTTCTTGAAAATGTTCATGTCGCATCCTTGGAAGATACCAAACCTAAATACCCAATTTGGTTTTAACGGATGTTTCGTTTTTGAGCTATGCTGCCCACAGACACACACACACACACACGCACACACACAGACACAAGCAGATAGACAAGACAGACAGACAGACACACACACGGACATTTTTCTAAAAATACTCTTTTGGATTCAGGAGGTCTCAAAACATGTATTTCCGGTGAAATCTCGGTATCGAATTTTTGGGTACATTACAATACCTTCTCTATACACTATATACATAGCACGTATAGAGAAAGTAAAAATTAACTATGCATTGCACCCATTACATTTGCAAGTATCAAATAGAGGCTCTCATTTCTGCGATTTTAACTGCCTGTCTGACCTAGCAAGTATGATTTTAGCAGGCCGATCTAAGAATAGGCAAGTAGTTTTCCTACAGGTTAGGCAGATGAAAATCAGACGTGTTCCATTCTCTACACCTCTGTAACAAATTATTGCTAAAAAGCTTATTCTGCTACCTAGTTCATGCTAATCGAGATAAACGATAGCAGAATTAAACTTATTACTTGCTTCCTTGTAAGTAGAAGGGAAATAGCGGAATACATTAGGCTAAAGCAATGTCAAAACATTTGAAAAGCAGGGTGCCATTCGGCTGAAAGCAGTTTCTTTGTTTTCCAGGAGCTGACAAATTTCCCTATGAGAAAAGTTTTAAGTATTTTGAGCAATATCTCAAAAATGGTAAACTCCACGAAAAACTGTATATGACATAAATTATATTTTTTAATGAGATTTACATGTGTGTGAAGTAAGTTTTTGTCTATCTCTTACGGTTTACTAGTCATACAAAATACAGCAAAATTCATCCAGAATAAAGAAGTTATTCAAGACATACATTTTATTTTTCATTTTTTCCAATTAAAGGGTAGTTTGGGGTAGTGGATTTTTCTCAAAATGTTCGTGTTGCATCATGTACCTTGTACTATGTAGAGAAATTAAAATACCTATCTTAGCTAAGTGCCGGCAGAAACAAAGATTTAGAGAGCGAGGTAGGAATGAATCTCATCTCTTTGAATGTTATTGGCGCGACACGACATCCTCATGTTTTTTACTCTGTAACGCGATATCCTACAGCCCAAAGAAATTAAAAATGATAATTAAAAAAAAAATATATATATACCCAGGCATTCTTAAATATGCTATGAAGTATAAGTTATAAGAGTTGTCCTTCTAAATATCATTGTATTTTACGTGAATTTTACAAATGAATGCTTATGTATTTATTTGTTGTAATCTTCATAGCACAAAAAGATAATAAATATAAAGCCCTAAAATATGGAATTATGAATTGCAAGAACTACATTTAAATGTTTATAATTAGGGATAGCACCTTGGTGACCGATAGCTATACAAAATCGAAGTTAGCGCAGAATAATATATAGTTGTGGTATGTTGACAATGCAGTGCGTACCTAATGATGCTAATAGAAGGAAAATGGAGCAGTGGTTGCGTAGTAGACTGTGATGTTTTCACTAGCAGTGGAAGGTGATTAAGGTAGAGTGGGTGGTAAACGTAAATACCACTGATTTACAGGAATTAACAATTTTAATATTTACATAAATTCAATTGCTGATGAGCAGCAAGCCATGAGCATCATTATCTGTTTCATTTTTTCTCAAGATACATAAATTACAACGTACAACATACATTCGTAACGTCTAGCGCGTAAACAGGCTTTATATTGTGGAAAACTTCGCTCTAATCACAAGATGTGATTGCAGCAAAACGGAAATAGGACACATCATCGACTATTATGTAAGATACTCCATCAGCAATTTTTTCGTAGCAACATCTCGTAGCACATTTCGTATTTTACGCATTATTGAAAATCCCGATATTTTTTTCAAACGCTGTCTTCACTTCCATTTTCACGCGTTCTAAAACAGGTGTTACGTATTTCTGATTAATTGCTTGCATAAGTTCATTGACAGCTTTCAAGGCTCGAGGCATTTCAATGTTCAATTTTTCCAAATATGTGTTATTGTCATAGATATATCTGCAAAGTTATTCTTTATGAATTACAAATCTTCATGCAATCCATATGAAGTAAGAGATTTTATAATCTTGATTGAAGAGCATGTACTATCATCAAAGGCATTAATTACCTGTAATTATTGTATTACAGTATTATACCGTATTACAGTATTGTAATATACAGCACAGTATACTGCTGCGTCGAGCCACGTTCCCCAACGCGTTACTACAGGTTATTTAGATATATGCGGCGAGCATTCGCCAATGCAGGTCGGTCTCTAATCGGTAGGTAGCAACCGGTATTTGCTTGTGTCCCACTATCGGTCCCCAAGATGCTTTCTCTACTTATAACTTTCTCATGGACAATAATACATTGTATGTAAATCATTCTAATTTCAAGATGGTTACATTTTCATATCGTTACTCATTTTTTATACATAGAGGTTTAAAGACAGATGACAGCAGATGTATTGCACTTAGAGGTTATACATTTTCTTCATGAATACGAAAAGGAATGTTTATTTCGGTGAGTGAAAGGATTCAACACTACGTCATTTATTTTAAAAGCGTACACATCGCATAGGTCAAAGGCCAAATAATTAGCTAGTGTGCTAAAATCATAATTTGAAATTCATATTCAAATATCAAGCATTACAACATTAAGGAATGGAATGGAAAATCAGATAATTGTAAGCGTGAATGGCCTATTCATTTATATGTAGATTGTGTTAACTTATTCAACACTCGATTTCTATTGCATATACAATAAATCACACAAATTTTCAAATAAAGCCGAAAATATTTTAATGAATTAACTTTAATTTCTAAGTAATTATTATATGGCAGATTAGTGCAATGGGTTTAAGCTCCGTAAATAAAGTTTATACTTTTTTTTAGAACATGTCTACAAAAGCATCTTCATCTTTAAGTCTTAGCACAATTAATACACCATTAGAATTGCATTCTAATATTATTCCATGAATATAAAACCCAAAATATCTCTCTGGTAACCTGCAAAGTTCATTCCAGCAGTATAGAATACTTTCCTAAATCTCGACGCCCCGCGGTATATTCTTGTGTTATAACCTATTAATTATACGTCTGCACACCACGATCGAGTCAAAAACATACGGCGAACCCATTATCACTACTGGAACGAAACTAAATATTTGCGACAACTACATTGTTGGGGGGGGGGGGGAGAATTATTTGCGGAAAAGCTAGTAAACTGCTGAGAAAAAAATGTACTAATCTCTTTACAATAATTTTCCCACAATGGCTGCATAACACTACCAACTCTTAAAAATGTTTTCCATAATTATATGTTAATAAATAGGAGACCAGATAGGGATTTGTGATGGATGAATTTGCGTCTGGATAGGTTCTCTGGTTTCCACCGCCATTCATTCCACCATTCGATCCATAATCACCCTTCCGTCATCCATCTCACCGCCATTTCATATCATTCACTTTCATACAGGCATCGGGCTCATCATACATCCAGACTCCTTTGATCCAAAGCCTCTGTTCCTTTAGAGACGACTGGCCCTAGTGATGGCTTGTAAGTCTTGCGGGTGTAAGTCCTATTTATAAGGAGGATAAACAGAGAAAGAAACAAACAAACAAATGTTAATGGTCAACATTTGGAAGTTTTCGGAAATTTTTCATTTGGGTTACTGCAATCGTGGCCTTAAAACGTTTTTCGACATTTTAATGATAGCTTGAGATATTTACAAACGTTTTAGCGTTACTTATCCAAATATGATTTAAGGCTTATTGTTGTTGTTATTATTATTATTATAATTATTATTATTATTATTAACAGTGAATTATCCATGTGCTTTGAAATGTTCAATGCATGTTTTTAACTACGAGAAGAAATGTTATTACTCTATTATGTCATAATTATTTATTTGCTAATTTTTCCACATATAATTTTCACTTTGAAGATGTTGCGCTGCCAGTTTAAAGCAAACAGGATCTACCTTTAGACCTCATCACTGCAAGGACATTCTTTTGAACCGGATGGGCTATAATAAAAGAAGTGAATACATGTAAGCAAGTTGTATAGATGCATTAAGAAATATGTAAAACATTGAAACAGTTATACTGAAGTGAAGTTAAATACCTAAAAATAACGTAAAATGCGCAATAGTGGGCATCAAGAACAAATTTTTGTGAAGTGCATGATTTTGGAACACTCTTTGTGGAAAATGAAATAACATTTCTCTTTCGTAACACTTTCAAAAAGTGTTTCTTTTGTACTCATCCTCACTAATAAAAGGTTCGACATGCCTTATGTTAAGCTACGTGAAAATATAAAAGGAATGTTTGGGTATTACTGTCATTTCCAACGTTTATTCGACATTCTAGTGTAGATACAAGTGGACAGCAAACCTCAGTTACATATGCATCCAGCAAGAATCAGCTCCTGTAGGCTTACAACAACAATAGATGGCTTTTTGCCGCCTTGCGCAGAGGGCGGGCGGGGGGAGGCTGGAGAAGATAAAATACTGTCTTGCCTCAAGAAGCCGGTCCCCATGGCCGCGCTCGCCAAGGCGTTCCGCTTTGGTGCTTCGTAGCGCTGGGGATCGTGGGTTCGAGTCCCGCCTTGAGCATGGGTTTTATATGTTTGTGTTCATGTGTGTGTTGTAACAGTAAGAAAACAGCAATCCAGTAATAATACAGAAAAACAAGGTAAAAACATAGATAAATAAAAGTAGGGTATACAGTGCCGGAGTCCCGATCAGACTCCGGTTCCGTATTTAAAAAAAAAAAAAAAAGACAGGACGTGACAACTCATACCTGCTCCCTGGCATACGGGCATAGGCCCAAGTAGATGGAAAACTGTATTACACTTCTAGCATTAAACCCAGAAAATTGTAAGAAAATTTATACGAGGCAGAGTTACCATAGTAAAAGTTTAAATAATAAATAAAGGCATATACAAATGACAATTTTAGATATAATATTTATGCAGAGTTGTTGCCTAGGTGCAAGTATCGGTATAAATGTGACATAGCCGAAACCACGAAGGATTTGCATGAAACCATAGAGAATTACTGTTACTGATAGCGTCTTATTAATTTTTATTATTAACTTATAGCAAAAATGGTAAAATAGAGAAATAATTGCGATATATTAATCCCTGTTTAATATAAAAAAGCACAAAGTAATTTGGTTAGTAGAAAAATGCATTAGTAAGACAAGTTCCGTTGGAGCGAAGTAATTACGTTGAAGTCAAAAGTAGTGGGGGCGTTTCGGCGAACTTAGAAAATCAGATTGCTCAGGACCAGAAATTCAGACATTGGCTCAAATTTTAATTAACATTCAATTCAATTCAATTTCAGTACTGAAGTCAAGAGTAGTCGGGGTAATTAGGTGTTCCGGCGCACCCTGGAAACCAAAAAGCAGTTGGCTCAAGTTTCAATTCACGAGTTAGTACGTTCAGAAATTTAAATAATGGTAGAAAGTACACTTAGACAATTTCTGGGAATTAGAAAGGGTACAGCATATTTTGATTTAGCATGGCATTGCGTGAAAAGAGTTGTGTCAGAGTAAATAAAAAATTAAAGATTTGGCAATGCAGTACCAAGGAATTTTGGTGGGGTAGTAGGCCGGGCTTAGGCCACTAAAAGAGTGTATATATCGAACATTTAGGATTTATGCTGCTGCTTTCGTCTTAGATCTATTACAGATTAGTGCTTAAGTGTCGCGCTAGGCTCATAACTCAGCAGCGGTGCAAGGGGATTCGCCATATAGTATTTCAGCTGGTCACGGCAACGTACACTGTTACTTTTAACGTGGAAGCAAATTTTGCCTAAACCTCAAAGTTTTTAATACGCTAAAGTTTCCAGATGCAATGCGAAGCACTTACAGTTTCTCGTGCTTGGACAAAGAACAGTTGAATCTTCATCGTAAGACCAATGGGAAATTCGTTCCAAGCCTCCGTTAAATGTTCATAGTCAATTTAACAGGTATTCTCGAATCTGCCATACTCGCATACCTCATTGCTCAGCACTGGAACAGCACTAGGTGGCAGTAGAAGTGAGAAGAATTGCTTCAGAAGCCTTTATCACATTGAGGAGAGTAAACTATTAATTTATTTATTAATTTATTCCCCATATATTAGAAGCTCAGTTATACGTACGGAAATGAAGTACGCTTTAATATATAATATATAATCTTATGATCAGTGTGCAACCAAAATTATCTGGTATTTTATATTCGGGCGATGTTAGTTAAAGTAAGAAACCAATAGAAATCATGTTAACGAATCACATGATCATTTGGAAAATTGTACAAAACTAAGTTTGTTACGAAAGGAGCAGATTTCACTTGACATGCACAGTTTGTCTGACGTGGGGACACTCCAGTGTTGATTACTACGAAATATAAACATGGTTGGTGTCGAAGATTAATACGTATGAGTGCGAGTGAAATTAAATATTTTAGTAGAAAACGAATGTCGAATAGCTTAAGTTCAATGCACCCCGGGCTCATTTGAGCATCATCTCACCCATTCCATTCATCTAATATGACCAACCCGGGTGTGGGACAGATCCACTGAATTAGAGATACCTCAGGTTTCAGGTAACTAGACTTCAACTAAATATGTTTTCCTCTCTCCCCCACCTTCGGTCCATCTAGTAGAGACGAAGTGTCTATGAAATTGTACTTTTTTTTAGAAAACTCAAGACCGAAGCATAATAATTCCGACTTCGTTGCTCCTACTTTCCCTACCACGTACAATGCGTGATAGGTAGATAAGTTATTGCATCTCACCCAAAAATTCTATACCGAGATTTCACAGGAAACGGGAGCTTATAGCCATTAGCCGTAGAGCGCCCTTAAGCCCTATTCATCCACTCACAAGAAGTGTATATTTTGAGGATCCCTGAATGAAATAAAGCTTTCGGAAAACGTACCATTTGTGTATGTGTAAACACATAACTAAAAATTGAAAAGTCGTTTAAGCATCAAGAACAGTATTGTTTTTGTTGAAATTCCTCCCTTGCAGTTTTTGGTCTTCTCATTTATACATCACCAGTGGACTACGTTTTCCTTATTTATGTAATTCTTTTTATAGCTATGACCATTGCAAACCAATAATAGCTTTCCCTTGGTAGTTTTTGTTATCTCCATAATTTTCTGAAAAACTTCAGCTAACAAATATATTAAGAGAATGATGTGTTCATGGTCATAGGTCATTAGACAGGTAGCGAAATACCTCACAGCCAGGTACTTGTACGGAGAGAAGATTTTTAGGGGTAATGAATGACCAAGATAATCGCGGCAGAATTCCCGGAAACGTTACTTTTAATTGCGACTTTGCGGAAATGCCAGTAAATTCATCTTCAGCGCAAATGTCACTAGCAGATCTGTCAAAAACTAGACCAACCATGGGGAGCTGGTAAACGGAGGGGAAGTGTGACGTCTCCCATTTCACCTGTTTGGCATGTAAAATATGGCAGGACTAAACAAGTTTTAAAAAAAAATTGGCGTATTATATATGGACGCTCTTTAACTACTGAGGTTCTCAGCGTCCCATTCTAAATTGGGCGTGAAAGACCGCTTAATTTTGCTCAGAGGCCTCTCTATCAGGCTTGAGGTTCTTTTACGTGCCGTAAATCTACGACACGGGACCAACGGCTTTACTTCCCTTTCGAAAGAAGCTATGCTAAGGATTTTTACACCCGAAAAAAATCCATCGTCCTCCACCGGGTTTGAACCCGCGACCTTGGGCATATGACGTTAGGATACCAACCATCACACCAAGGAGAGCGACATCAATTTTAAATGAATGAATAAGTGTATTTATTAACATAGCAATATCATACATAGAATTTCAACAGTCGCACGGGTCCACAGACCGTACGTGCTTTTGTAATACACATTACAAGCAATATTAAAACAACAACCACAACAAAGAATTAGAATTGTAAACACGAAAATAAAAAGACAAAGGAAATACACAGTCAAAAGCAATATTAAACAACAATAAAATTAAGAGTGAATCCGAAAATAAAGATACAAAGATATTAAAATATATCAATTTAAATTTACAGCACAGAGTACACCTTCATAATTACACTTAAAAGACACACACACACACACAAACACACATATATATATATACACATAATATATACAACCCTAGCACAACAGTGACCTAAGTATGACATAATATATATGTATGTAGAACATAGTAGTCACTTTTGTTTAGTTGATCTTATTCCCCCCCCCCCCTCTTCTCTATTGGCAGCCTCCTCAGATCTCAGCTGTCTTGCCTTAAGTATAAATTTACCTAGCCCGTCCATGTTTTCCGCACCTGCCAGTAACGTCCAACATGCTTCTATCCCTACATTCGCAGTAGTAAAAAATCGCGGCAAATATTTTTCCCGCCTTTCCTCCGTACCCCTACATCTTGCCAAGATGTGGGTCCACGACTCTTCCTCCTCGCAAATGGGACAGATTCTCGTACCATTCTCGTCAGAAATTTTCGTGCTCCTCCATGCTCCTAGTCTAATCCACGCGAGCCCCTCTCTAATGAGTTTGGTACCTGTTTTGATGTATTGCTCCATACCCCACTCCGATTTCAGCCCAGACTGTACTTCTAATGACACCTTCTCTGTGCATTGCGCAATCATTTGCTGTCTGTCAATATCACAGAGACGTTTCGTAATTTTTCTCCAAATACTTCGCCTGTTTTCCTGCCCCGCCATCCAAATGTCTCCCATCCCAATGGTTTCCAACCCTTTCTTTAATTTTGATGCCCACGTCAAATTACCTTCCATTCGCAACTGTTCACGGTAGCAGACTGCCCTAATTAGAGATTGGCTTCCGTGAACGATTCTCATCCAATATTTAACTGCTCTGATTTTGCACTCTATCGTTTCACTATGTGCCCCGAGTTCCTTCTTTATTCCGCAGTTTGCCGTACCCCTCCCTACACCCAGAATTCCTTTCAAAAATTGGGTCCTCACTTGATGAAGATTCCCTGTTTGTTCCCACCCCCATATTTCTCCTCCGTATGTCATCGTGGATCTAACTGTCGCTCCGTATATAGTTTCCATTAAGGTTATGGAGATATTTGGAATTCTGCAGCGTATCCGGAGAGCTTCCACCGCTTTCACCCTTGCCTTGTGTTTCGCAATGTCAATGTGTTTTGTCCATTTTCCGTTCATTGTAAATGTGAGTCCTAAGTACACAAAAGATTTAACATTGTCCAGTATCTGTCCTGCATATGTCCAAGTCTCCTCCCTGCTATAAACACAACCCTTTTTGAAAGTCATTGCCTTAGTCTTATTCACATTAACTGTAAGTAGCCATTCATCGCAATAGTTCTTAAGTTTGTCCAGTCCTCGTTGCAATCCGTTTACTGTCCTAGAGCACAATACTAAATCGTCTGCGTATAAAAGTGTTGGGATCTGCAAATCCGCTACTACTGGCGCTTGAATATTCTCTGCTATCATTGTATCAGTAATATCATCCACAAAGAGATTAAATAGCAAGGGAGATAAAATACAACCCTGCCTCACTCCCCTATAGCTTCGGCAGCTGTCGGACACTCTGTTTCTGTCGTACTTCACACAGAATTCGACATTTTGATACATTGCCTGCAATGCTCTAACCATTTTACTTGATAACCCCTTTCTGCCTAGTTTGTACCATAATGCATTTCGATTGATAGAGTCAAATGCCTTCTTAAAGTCCACAAAAGCACAATGAAGGTTTACCCGCTTAACTAACAGTTGCTTCGTCCTTAAAGTGTCTAATATAAAAGCGGCATCTATGGTACTGTGTCCTTCTCTGAAACCCATTTGAAATTTTGAAAGTTTGCCAAATTTAGATTCCCAGTCCTTTATTCGGTTATATAACAATCTACAATAAATTTTCTCCATAATTGGCAAAAGAGTAACCCCCCCCCCCCCTATAGTTATCCGGATTTCCAATAGTTCCCTTCCCTTTATAAATGGGATTTTAAAGGCGAGTGACGTGTACCAAAATATGTATTGCAGTCTTTCTTCCTCAAATGAGGTTTTACAAACATGTTCTTTTTTGGACGTATAGTAAAACATTTTCTCGGCATAAATTTATCACTATCCGGCTCAATTATAGACTTAGAGAGACACAGTAATTATTTAAACTGAAGCGTTTCCGCACAGTATAGTTCAGTATTTTATAATACCTGAAATGTTAGCTTTTCCATAATGATTAACATGCGCAGAATTAAAATGTTGTCTGGAGTTATACCTTTTAACGTAGCACAACTGTTTGTAACACAATAACCATTCAGTCATTTTACCTTTCTGAAAGCACAAAAAATCATTTTCCCATTCGTGAAATTTGTATCTAGCATTATTGTGTGCTATCCTCAATGAAACGTCACTCTATCTGTTATTATTCGCCATGTGCACAGCTGAGAATGCCCAATGGAGTGGGTAAGGAAAGAGTCGCAATGCTTGCACAGACTCCTAACGTCTGGATTTGTCCATCCAGATTAAAGGACGTTAAGTCACAAAAATACCTAGAAGTGGCGCAATACAAATATTACCACCGATAAAGAACTTTGCTATGAACAATTAAGTAAAGTACAAAGAATGTAACCAATACTCGTGCTAAATCAGAAGATCTCTTTGTATTCATTGCAACCAACAAGCTATAAAGAATAACATTTTTTAGTTAAAATAATCTGAAAAGTTCAGTGCTATAAGCGGAATTTCAACACGTTCTCCCGTTCTCCATGCGGTTGATCTACCATTTAGTTACTACGAAAACATGTAGGACATTAAACTCTTCAACCAATTCGAGTTTTACGGGTAGGCTAACAAGTATGTCTCACTTGGGATTAATTTTAATGGTTTGCATTACTTTGTAAGTACTAAATTATCCGGAACTAGTTTAAGCAAATGATGGATTAAGTTGATATAGGTACAGCTTGAATTAGTTTAAGGATTTAGCGTGATATGTTGCCATAACAGCTATGTGCTGCCTTTGAAACTCCAGTCTTTAAATGGCCTTGGGGGAAAAATACAAGTAATGAATTAGCACTTGAAAATAAAAGTATTTGAAAATGTAAACTTTTAACGAATATCTATAAAATGTTAAATGCCAATTCGTTTGATATAAATTGCACGTTTTAGCTGATCCATCCATATTTTTGTGTAACAAGTTTCGGTTTACAAGTAAACTCATTGAAAATTGTAGATACCTTTGTAATTCGTTTATCATGAAAATATCTTAAACATACGGTATTTTAATAAAAATGTATCGCCTCTGCGGTGAAGTGGCCAGCGTTTTGACTTCCCATGTAAAAGTTCCGGGTTTGATTCCAAGCTGAGGCGGGGAATTTCTTATTACTTATCCCCCACAGGGTCTGGAAGTATGAATGAGAAGTGAATGTGTTTAATAGTATGATATCGAGAAAAAAACATCATTAAGAAACCCAGAGAATAATATCACTAGCTGAATTAGCTAAAATTACTTCTGTTAAACCTCCTACTGTGAAAAGGAAAATGATACCTAAAACTCATATTGATGCAGGTCTAAAAATAATTTGGAACCATATATTGTTGCAAGTCAACTGAAAATTTTAACTACTACAGTTCAGCGAGAAAAACACAAGCAGTTGTATCTTAAGCAAAGCCCCCGATATGACCTTAGAATTAAATATGGTTATATAATTAAAGCAATAAAAGAATAAAAAATGAAAATGATTAGTCATCTTTTAGAAAAGCAAATCAAAAGAAATACTTCCTTTTAAAGTGTAGTTTGGTGAGGGAGCTGTTTTGAAAATGTTCCTGTCACATCTTTGGAATATGCTTAATTTAAATACCAATTCAGGTATTTTATTGACATTGTATTTCCGATGAAATCTCAATATCCAATTTTTTGGTGACACAAAATGCATTCTTTGCTCACTAAAAGCAAGTAATAGAAAAAAATAGATAAGTAATAGAGAAAAAAACATCTCCGTTCACGTACAAACCTTTCCCCTGTTATGAGGTGTCGAACGGTATAAAAATTGGGACTATTCTATGTGAACTGAATGTACACTATCAGACGCCGAGCGTCTGCTGACATCTGGAAACAATCTCGCTGATGTGACGAATCATGCCTTCAAGTTCACTCTCTTGATGAATTCATGGAGAACAGCATGAGGTTCCGTTCGGCAAGCTGTTGGAGGGGGAGGGGGTGTGGGTGCCTTTCTCTTGGCATGATCTAAGTCCCATGGTCACTATTAATCAACGTTGGAATGCAAACGCCTACTGATCCATTACAGTTGACCATGCACATCCGTTCTTACAGCCCTGTCAAGTTGCCACTCATGACAATGAGTATGTCGCCTTGCTTTAGGCATTTAATTAACTGCTCTAAATACAACGTAACATATTTAGGATTCCTTGGAAAATGCAACTGTCAACCTTGGCCTACCAATTTCTAGCAATTAGAGGAAATCACTGGTGGAAGCACCTCAGGCTGCTCTCAAAGATCGGTGAAGTCAAGGCCGTCGCATGTACAAGGTGCATTGAGCAGGAATGGCCTTGCTGTGTAACTAATAGAGTGGTACACACTTCCAAAGCAAAAATTATGGATAGATATTATCTGAAAGTACTACATTATTCATAACATTCTCTAAACACAAAAGCAGCGGAGCTCACACTCGGAGCAGTAACGGAAAAAACATAAGACAACTATTTGTTGCTGAAAGTTTCATTACCCAGGAAGATTAAAAACACCAGATATATTATAACATTCATTTAAAAGTTATTCTATCCTCGCTACGTCACTCACGATGTATTTTAAATTTAATCCAACAGTATCCATACGTTTATACGCTGTAACAAGTTGTTACGATGAAAGTAAAAGAAAGGGAGATGAAGAAAAGCAACAATCACAAACTCTCAGGCATGTTCAATTGACTCTTAGGAAAAATCTAAGCTTGCAGCCTAAAATGCTTTGAAAATGGCACCAACGATTTCACACAAATCTGTAATTAAATGAGCTCTACTTTTTTAATATTTAGTATAAAAGTTAAAATTAGGAATAAAATAAAATATCCAATTTAATATACTCCTTCCCAAGTCTACATACTTCCTCCCAATTCACAAATATTGTTAATCCTAATATTTCATAAACTATTATTAAATCTCCGCATTAATATAAATATTGGAACTAATCTAGAATCTCCTTAAAAACTGAATTTGTCTAACTGATAAGATTTTTACCAGAAAAAAGTATACAAAACGCAATAAAATATAGAGAATCTCAGAGGATGTTCACAAAATGGTCAAGATAGTTATTATATTTCTCATGTTATTACATTAAACTCATTAGGTATAGCTATTTTTGAGAAAATAGCAGTAATGAAAAAGTTTCCATGTGAAGAGTAGTATAGGCTGGAAGATAATCTTCAAAACCTTTTATGTTGCATCCTTGGAAGATAGTGAACTTAAATGACAAGTTTGATACTTAACCGAATTTTCGCTTCCCAGCTATGGTGTTGCTGTTCATACACAATATACAGCAATAGACATTTTTTCCAAGATCAGATTAGACATTTTTCAAAATACTCCACCATGTGTGGTATTTTAACTTAGGAAAATGAAATAACTAGAGAATGGTGAATGCTACAAAGTACAAAAAGAAGAGAGTTATACGTTTTTCTACGGTAAATGTTTAATCTATCCATTATAATTTCTCAAAAGCGTAAAATTATATAAAATGTAATGAAAGCGAAGAGAACTTCTGAAGCTTTTAATAGAAAATGCAAGATATACATTTTATTTGTAAATCTGGATTTCAAACACATTATGCTAATTAATTAAAATCTTGAGTGATGTTTCCTTAATAAATAAACAATAACGAAACGGTTTACAAGTAAATAACAGTATTTTATAACGACAGAGGAGGGGATTTTGGATTTATAAACTTCATGTTATATCTTCGAGGGATGCTGGAGTTAAATGCTTGATGTTTACTCCACTTTTTGTTTTCTAATTATGTTGTATATAGCAACATAATGTTTTACATTCACGTGCGTTTTTCTACTTACATTTTGTGTTTACTTCTTTTTTTTCTATCAACTTTAGGTTAATCAAGTGGTTTTCAGAAATGGTTCCATTACACATTTCGTGACAGCTATAAGAGAGATGTGACGCTGAAGAAGTAGTCTGATATTTAAACATTGCAATTATGTATTTATAATGCCGTGTTTGCATAATACGAAAAACAAAAGAACATTATTGTAATACTTCTAACCAAACTCTTTAAACTGGAGCATTTAATCCTAACTTGGAAACACCACATTGTTCATCTACCAAATCTTACCACCTGTCCTGTTGTGGCAGAGCTGTTGAAACAGAACAAGGAGGGTGAACGGCGACATTCTGGCGCCATAAAACCAGATGCTCTTGGTAAATGGGGTTTAATAGCTTTAATTAGCAGTCCATCTAGGAGAACGATACCCTGAAATAAAACGAGGGCAGATGTTGAGGTGTAGAAAACCTATCTGAAGAGGGGCAGATGGCTGATATTCCTTTCATGAAAATGAAATGTAGCTGATTTTGAGGTTAAAGTAGTCTCAGACATAAACCACTTTTAAGTGCCAAACAATTCCATAGACAACGAAGTGAAACATCCGATAATTTAAAAAAAAATACTTTTCATCCTTGGATAAAGGGTTTTAGAAGGCGTGAAGCAAAATAATAGGTATATGTTGTTGGAGGCTTATTTTTGTTATTTTAAATTATATGTTGTAGTTTTATTATTGCATGTCCTTAAATTGGAAAATCAAAATACGCGCCTTGCTTTGTTTGTTCTCACACAATGCTTTGATAAACATCTGAATTTTATTGTATGTGATAGCTGTAAGTGCCTATTTCGTTATCGCAATAAGTGCGTAAAAGTAAGCAATTAAATTAAAATATTTTCGTTCCTTGATTATTTCATTAACACTTATACAGGTTGCTTATATTAAACATTTCGTTGAAAGTATACAAAGGCAGTGTCTCGGAAAAACCATCAGTATCACAATAACTTTGTAGCGACTTCGGAGACAGACCACGTATTCCACTCAGCCGCGGACCTGAAACCACTGTTAAGTATGATTTTCCCACCTACAAGGATGTAAAATGTCTCTCAATTTCAAATCTACGAAAGATATAAAAAGCGTGATAAACGTCTTCCATGAGATTGTATCTTCTGAGGTTTAAAGGTAAACCAAGACGAGTAACGTAGGTGTTGCTGTATGTGTAACCATGAAAACATGTCAGTGGAGCGTGTAATCTAAAATGAGCAAGCGTCATCAAATTCTTTCGAAGGGGCATACTAGAAACTATATTTTCTGACTGAAATGGATGGTCTTCCTTGATTTCATGACGTTTCAAGCGGTGTAGTTCACTCAGCGTTGAGTAAACCCTTGTTTACAAAGTATAGCATAGATCGGCAATCTGTTGGTATAAAAGGATCATAGGTTTAACCACTCCAAGTCAACGACCTTTTTATTAATCCATAGCATCATGATAATAAGTAATTAGTTCCCATTTGGAGGTAGCGTCTTTACTTTAGTCATTTCCGTTTTTATGGTGCTGAGTATGCAGGACTTAGTTAATATTAACTTTGAGATGTTTATGTGTTATAACGCCTTAATAATTTGCAGGGTCATTATGTTAGGGTTCATAATTAGCAGTTATTTTTATAAATGTAGTTTCATTAATATATGTGTGTATTTATATAAAATATATTTTTGGCATAGTCGGTTATTAAACGTATGTCTTAAACACAAACGAGAAGGACAAAATAATTTGTATTTATTTTCCGAGACATAGAAATCATAAGTACGTTAGGCAGAAAATAATGGTAGTCCGTAAGGTTGATTGCTCTCAGTTTCTTCAGTTAACCTATTATCGTGTAAAGGAGAAAGAGTTCATCCAATAAACAAGGCTCAAAGTCGAACGAACGTAATGTGCCGTTTCTCTAAGAAGTGGTGATGGTGGTGGTGGCGGTGGCGATCAGTACATCAGTTTTAGGACTTAACACAGTATTTAAACATTTATATTAAATTTGTTTACATTTACTCATATTGATACATGCGTTCCATTTTTCTTCATTAGAGGAAAATTACCAGATTATTCTTACAACTCAAATTGGGTTTGAAATACTAAAATAAGTGATTACCCAAATCTGTGTCCTTTTACGTAAAACTATTAACTGCCTCTGGCACTTTTAAACCCTTAGATTCAGCTTGAATATCAATAAATACTTCTATGTTTCAGAGATATGCTTACCTCGTAAAAGGAGGGTGGTATATATGTAGAAATAACTTCAGCCATGGGAAATGCGATACCCATCACAACAAGCAGCTTTCCGTACAGCGCAGACAGCGTCGTCGTGAGAGCATCACTAAAAGCAAACAAACAATAACATTAAACTTGAAGATTGCAGTCATGTTCACTCAATATGGTTGTACATATTGAAAAAAGCTAGGAATATTCTTTTTCTTTGAATCAATCTGAGCTTAAAAAATCTTTGAGAGTTAACTTTTATAAGGAGTATTATGATTTCATAAAGTAAAAATATTTCATCGGTGTTATTTCCTCCACTAAAATAAAGAAAAATGTATTATAAAATTGTTTCCTTACAAATGTGTTGTTTTCGAGATAAAAAGATTGAAAAGTGAAATAAATCCCATTAACATTTAAGATTCTATAACCTCTCTTCAAAATTATATGTTTAAAGCAAATGAAATTATGAAATATAGGGTGGCGCTAAAGTCAGTTTCCCCTAAGTCAATTTCCTTTTCATCAATTCGGACTTTTATAGGTAAATCTTGAGGAAATGTGGGAAAAAAATTAATTACAGGATATCGTTGGCAACACTGTATACACATTAATTTGTTTGTGAGTCTGTTGTTGGTGTGTTGAACATTATTTTCAACGGCAAATACATTTAGTAGGGACAGCGCATTTACAGGCTTCAATTACTGAGAAAGTACGACAAAGCGACAGCCAGAGTTCATGATGACTTTCCAACAAGGTCTCCTAATACACCATTACCAACTCGGCAACATTTGCGCAAACTCAACATAACATTTGAAAGAACAGGGAGCGTTGCAGATGCTTTGAGATCCAGTCGACCGACCACGTAATGACCGAAATGAATAAAATTCTCAGCTAGTTGCTCAGCATTTGTAACAATGTCCTCACAAGTCAACTAGGAAGGTGTCTGTGCAATTGGGCATATCTCGAAGGAGCCTTCTAAAATACATAAAATTCAAACCTTTTCTCCCAAAATTACTTCACGCATTACATGAAGATGACTACAACAGAAGAGTTTTGTGAGTTTGATTTTAGTACGTAAAGAAGCAGATTCTAATTTTTGGTCAGTTTTATGGACAGACGAGCCAAGTTTCAAACTAAATGGACATTGAATCGCCATAATTGTGTTTATTGGTACGACACTAACCCTCGTGAGGTAGTAGAGAAAGATCTCAATGTTTCAGGCGATATAAGTCTGGGGAGGAATTTCAAGTATCGGATTAATAGGACTTTGTTGTTTTGAAGATACAGTTACTTGTGGAGCTTATGTAGAAATACTGCAGAACTTTGCAGTACTCAAGATGGTAAACAAACCACATTTCTGAATTTCATTTGGCTACAAGATGGAGCTCCACACCATTTTAGACTGAACGTTCGAAAATTTTAAATAACACATTCAGAGGTCGATTGGACGCCGTGGGACTTGTGATTGGCCACGACGTTCTTGTGATTTGACGCCATGGGACTCTGAAGAATATGGAGTTCTCTGTATTGCCAAGAAACTTAGATGATGTCCGTCCAAAATGCATTTTATACCATTAATGAAGACAAACATTTATTCCTCGTATTCGTAAATCAGTTGTAAGGCGTTGCCTGAAATGTATTGAGCAAGGAGATGGACAGTTTGAACAAAAATGAATCAGTTTATGTGTTGCCAACAATTTAAAATTATGTTTCTTTATATGTTCAAGTAAAAAAAAATACGTATCCTTGGTATGTCTTAATGTATGGGGAAACTGACTTTAGCGCCACCCTTTATATCACCTTAGTACATAATACTTCTCATATTCAGTGGCAAGATTTTAAATCTTTGAAAATCCTTCTATTTTAATGTTAGTGTTTACCTGTTTCGTTTTGGAAATTATATTACGTGTTATTCATATTACTTTCCAGGTTTTAACAGGAATCATTCACAGAACAGCTTACATAAATAAAACAGAAAAATAAATAAGTAAAATTATATAATGTATAAAAAGTCAAATATGTAAATAGGTAATACAATGAGAAATGGATAATACAGTTCACAAAATAATCATAAGATAAAGAGGAGGAGGAGGAGGAGGAGGAGGAGGAGGAGGAGGAGGAGGAGAAAGTTAGCAACAAATTTAAATGAGAAGGTTGTAATATCTTAAATTCAATCAGAAACATTAATCGTCTATTAGAAGTTTCCCGTTTACAGGCTAGGCAGAATACCACATACAAAATATTACACAAAACAAAATTATAAAGAAAGAAATAAAAAATTACAAAATGAAGTGAACCTCATTCGGGTCGTCTGTAACGTAATAATCGTGGTGGTAATATTACAAACAAGAGTTAAAATTCCATATCCAAAAGATTATTATCAGCAGGCAAAAGTAGTCTTGCGGCAGACTACGGATTATCATGGGCACGTTGACTCGATGCCCAAGACAGAAGAAAACACCACCGGGAACTAAAGGTAGCTTGAAAGAGAATCCCTGCTTGGTGGCGGATGAACGCCTCGTGGTGCAACCAAGGCGATACGTGAGCAACCTTGTTTTGGAGCGAGAGAAGGCTCTAGAGCACAATAGACGCGGTGAAGTAAAGTTGAAAATTATTAAATGAATTGCTAAATTCAGTAATATAGCTGACATATTCTTATATTTCAAATTACACCTAATACATTAAAAATATAGCTATTCAACATTCAAGAATTTCTTGGATGCACTTTGGATATTCCCCAATGTTTAGTGAATAATATAAACTAAATAATCTACTATAATAACGCCACTGAATATCGAATACTATCACTTATTTGAATTATTTCTTTGTAGCTTTATATGGTTTATAACGCAATAATTCAAACACAAAAGTATCGCGAATCTATAGAAATCACTGCATATGATTCCGAAATGTTGGTCAATACAAGCAAAAACAAATGTTTCCTGTGCCGATAACTTCTTTATATATTATACTATTTCAGAATCGAAAAACGTTTATCCAACTCTCACTCAAAGAATCAAGCAGGTAATTAATTTTCCAATGATATGTAGGCATTAATATACGTAAAGAATGCACAGCATGGGCAGTAAGGGCCTTTGTTTTATTGGAAATTTTAAACATATTTTCCACAGGAGTTTTAAACCCCAAAACCCCCAGTTGCACAGCTAGGTATTGTGTCTAATTTAACCTCATCTCAACCTCTGTGTACATGATGAACGAATTCTTATTATTAATAATTAACAATAAACGATTAGCATGTAAATCCTAGTATTCAACCGCTCACGCCAAATTGTTTGGCGAAGTACATCTGGGAGTACAAAAACGGGACATTCCCAGATTACAATAACAATTTTATTTTATTTATTTTTCATATTGCTTCCACAAGCCACCTAACGAACGATAGATTCCACCCATCGCTTAACTCATCCATCTGTAACTGGCTTGAAACAACTTCTCAGAAACAAATATGAACCAACGAGCGATGATAATATAATCTCTTTTAAAGGAATGAGGGATCAGAAATAACCTCTCATATTGAATTCTCCTCTGATTTAAGGAACTAGTACAGGTGGCTAGCCCAGTATAACATGATCACCCACTCGGCCGTACGCAGGGAGACGTAAATGAAAAATCTGATGTGTTACATTCACATGACTTTCTCTATATCTCTGTAACAAATTGTTTAAAAGCTTATGCTTCTATTTACTTCATGCTAATCAAGAAAAAATTAGTAGAAATAGTTTTATTACTTGCTACCTTGTAAGTAGAAGCAAAATAAGGGAAACAATAGGTTAAGCCGATACTCAAAAGTTGGTTGCTATGTGACTGAAGTTCCTTTGTATGGATAGGAGTTGATAAATTCCAGTATGAGAAAAGTATAAGTTTTTTAAAGCTGAAACCAAAAACAACGAATACCTTAAAAACGATTACCTTCACGAAAAAAAGGTGTATAACATAACTTGTGTGTTTTAATGTGCTCCACATTTTCGGTGTAGTAAGCTTTTATCCATCTCTTTTGGTTTTGCAGATATGCAAAATTCGTAAAATTCATCCAGAATAAAGTAGTCTTCAGAGGCTATTCCCAGAAAATTCAAGATGTGCATTTTATATGCCAGGTAAATATCTGTAATATACGATATTTTAATCCAAACCGTTAGAACCATTTTTTAGAAAATCAAAATTTTCGAAAAAGTTCCATGTAAAGGGTAGTTGGGGTGGGGGAATGTTTTTGAAAATCTTCGTGTCGCATCCTTGGAAGATACCAAACCTAAATACTAAATTTGGTTTTTAATGGACTTTTCCTTTTTGAGCCATGCTGTCCACAGACACACACACACGGACCTTTTTGTAAAAATGTTTTTTTGGATTCAGGGGGATCCAAAACATGTATTTCCGGTAAAATTTCGGTGGGGGGCATGTAATACCTTCTCTATACACTATATACATAGTACGTGTAGAGAAAGTAAAATGAGTTATCTGCACTGCCGAAATACGACATACCTAATAATTATTATTTCAAATATTCCTCCTAAAGTTGGTGGAAAAGTAAAAATCGAATCACTACCACCAAGAGGTTATTTTATCTATGGCACAACGGCCTAATTTAGAATCTTGGCTTCCGCTAATAATTTTTAAAGGAGCTTCTTGTTCCCGAGGTCGGCCATTATGCGCACATGGTGACGAGAATTAAACTCATCGTCCATAGATGACACACCATACGACGTAATCACGTGGAACGTGAAACTCACGGAATTTAGCCCAAGAACCTTTTTTTTTTTTTTTTTTCAACGTTTGGAGTTATTTTACTTACAAATAAGCATTACAAGGGAACAATGGCTTTACTTTCTTTCCGAAGTAAGCCATGCTAAGGACTTTTACGTCCGAAAAAAAGCCATTACCTCCGCTGGGTTTGAACCCGAAATCTCATATGATAGAGGCTAGTAGAGAGGGTGACTAAGAGGGTATTACTGAGATGTTTTGTCAACTTGAGTAATTATTTTGATCACAAGCATTTAGCATAATAATAATCTCCCTAGAAGTAAAATAGCATCGTTTAAAAATGAGCTATTATCGTCATCCTTATCAACATCGTAAGTATTAACGTATTCCAACAAAGACAGTTTTTTCATAGACCACCCGTCTTTTATTAAAATAATCAGCGTGTCAATCAAGTGACTAGAAGTATGGAAGAGGAAGAGTAGAAAAGTAGCACTTACAGAGAGCGAGGCTTCTCTTTTGAATTCCAGCTTAAATTCCTATACTATGCAGGCCACTTTTTCAGTTACCATATGTATGTAATCAACCAAACAAAGGGATAACTTTTAGTTCAGCACTTAGAGAGCTCATCATTTCACGTTTTCCTATTTTTGCATTACACCGCTTTTAGGGGCCTTTTTGGAGGCTTGCTAATGACATTCTTAGCACTTCCCGGTCAACAATAGTGACTCTGTGTGTAAACAAAAAAAGACATCCGCTTATCCTTTTCAATACTTGAATTAGAAGTGTAGACAGGTAGGCTGAAGTGGCTTATGTTGATGCTTCGAGTGCAAGTTGATAGGATATTTCGAAATGTTCCATGTTTTGGAAGCTAAGTTTATAATTCAAAAGACAACAATTTAAAGTACTGCCGAATAAATTACAAAAATAGACACTTAAATGCCTTTAGCTAACACGTTATGTATATTGAATAAAAGAATTAGCGTCTTAGGAATTTCAACGAATTAACTGCATAACTTAGAATAAAACATCTAGCTATGAGTAAACATCTTTAATACGCACAAGCCTAGCTTAGTAATATGTGGGAATAAAATATGTGTATCTAAAATTTGCAATTGTATCTTGCGTAAGACACATTGGATCTTCTAATATTTTCAAATAAAGTAAAACTACTTTTAAATGTTTCGATGAGCAGCCTTTAAAAGTATATAGCAATAGTCATTTTTTGATCCAGCCAAAGTAAACTATATTATGCATTTTAATTATAAAACCATTATAGTATTGTTTTACACCAAACTGTACAACAAAGGGACTACCATGTATTTGGAATGCAACTGCTATGACATCTCTCCAGAATTTCAGTAACATATTTACGAAGCGAATATACTATGCACTTTCACTACACCAACAGCCTTGCGTTTATTTATATCGAGCCACCATTACTGATACTCCTGCACACCAGGTGATATTTTCATTATATTACAGTCAAACACAAAACCAATAATAGTTTCATCATCGTCTTTGGAATGAATGTAGCTAGTATTTTCCTAAGTTTATTTGAATATAGGTCTGCATTTAGGAGGTTTACATTTTACAAACATGCAAAAGAATTTCGAATCTCAAAAATCATTAGGGCTCGCAATTGATTAAGTTTAGGGACAGACTTTTGAAGTTACATCTTTGTTCAGCAGGAGTTTCTAACACCTATGTTAGTACATAGCTATCCTCCAGGTTTCGGAAACAACTTTCTTTTGGAGACAACTTCCATCGAGATCTCTAATACCATCTACAAACAGAGGAAAAACTTACGTCCCCAGCTTTTTCCAGTCCACTTGAAGTTGCTCGATACGCGAAGGACGCTTCAGCGCTGAAAGATGAGTGTGATGTCCATGGTACAAAACTGGTGGCATTATTGCAGTTGGCGGCGAAATGCTGAAACAAACAAGTTTCATTAACGGCAAGTTTCCGCATTGAAATATGTTCGGCATGCTTTCCCTTCATGAAATGGGGCAATAATTAATATTTATTACTGTCCCCACTCAAATCATTCCCTTGTGTAAGAATCTAACTAAATGACCATAACTCACATTATTGTTTATTGGTTCCCCAGGTGTTTTATTTTACAATTTACGTGCAGTTTCGACTATCACAATTTTATGTTGATTACTTAGCAAATGTAAATATAATTTTTATACTGAAATAATATTTCGAATATACAATAATATTTTGATTCTTCTAACCACTTAATCTACATAACGATTACCAACACTATTCATGTAGTAAAATTATTTCTCTCTCCTTTTAATAAATATTTCATAAACATAGTCTAAGTTAGTAGATTATTTGGAAGTTAAACAGAAAATCAATGAGTAGCAACGATAAATAAGATTCCACCACATCATAGCTTCTCCGAGGTTCAACATTATTCCGAATATATACAGCTTTTAAACGATATACTTTTACAGAACTCTCAACTACATACTATAAATTATCTCTATATAATCTCTATACTTCTCTTCTACAAATTTCAAGGACATTCCTAACCTTAAAAAATAGCACAGTTGGTAGATAATTGGATTCCAGTCTATTGCACCAAGGCAGAAATATAATTAAAAAAATAGTTAAATAACATTTCTCCCCTAATTAGCACTGTTATTTGTATTACTATTATTAACTGTAAGATGATTATTGTAAATGGATTTTGTACATTTAACTCTGCACCGGGCAGCACCCAATTGCAGAAAATAATACACACATACAACATGCTCAGGGTTGCAAGAATTTGTCAACAGAAATAAAGCAAATGTACATCTAAAGGAAAGAAAGAAACTATTGATATAACGTTCACAAACATTCAATGTAGGGTAAATATTGATATCATCTCCCAGATGATAACTCCCACATTCCTCATCGAATTCTTGTTGATGCAGATATTCTTGATTCACCACACTATAATGTCTTCTACACTCGATAGCCAGAGTATAAGATGGTTGTATCTCAATAGTTGTTAGCAGCACAGTTCTCATAACAGAAATTGTGTGGAAACTTGCAGATTCCTTATGCTATTAACCGCAAGAAATGGCAAAAAGAAACTGGTATTCCTGGAACTATATTGGTTACATTCATTAGTGCGGGAGAGATATGCAATCATACTAATTTGTGATCTCTTGAATAGAGCACTAATCTCTATATACATAATTGGGGTGAAGTGAAAAGGAAAACTATTTTCTATATGGTAGTGCTTCTAATCTTCAGAACAACAGAAGTGATTTTATAGTGAATTTCTGAACTCTCTGATGTCTTGTGTGATTGGAAAAAATACGAAGTTTATGGTTTGTCCAAAGCATCTACCAATGAGAAAGTTTTCGTTTCAGTAGAGCAACCTGGGATTGTTTCAATTTATATAGGAAACTTGGTAGATGCAGTTTGTTTTATCTTTCACAGGTTTGTACCTGCAGGACCAAACAAGGAAAACTCTCTCAATTAGAGGTTTGAAGTAACTCCAAAATTAATGAATGCAGTAAGGTAGCGCAATCTGTAAGGGCCAAAAATTGCTGAGAAATGGTATAGATAACTGAGTGACAGTGCCACGACTCGAAAGATTCACAAGCATTTAAACTGTTTTACGTCAGCTATTAATATTTACCAATCTGAATTTAAGATCTTGTGTAAGAAAAAATATATTTTGGCAATCAAAGCTTTAAAAGGGTACAAGAATGTATTAACGACCCTCTTTTTAGGTTTAGCAATATAATGCTATTCATTTTTCTTATTGGATAAAGCAGCAGATAATACCCTCATACTGATTATGCATTTGTGTGCAATGCATATCATAGTAAAGGAAGACCGCTAAGTAAGCGACAAATGTGTGTATGTGTTTAATTATATGAGTAATGATTATGCTCACCGATGCAGTTGTCTTACTTCTTGCGTCATACGTTTTGCACCCTTCGTTTTCCTGCACATTGTTAGAGAAAAAGACGGAAGCAAGATATCTTATGGATAAATGAGTGAATTGTATTTGATTGTATTGTGTGTCGAAAAATACTTCGGAAGTTAGGTATCAAATGACGGAGTTATACTGACTCCGAGGAACAAAAGTACATATAGTTATTCGGATGAAGAGCCTATTTGATGAACAGGAAGTGTTTGTTATCCGAAAAGGCATGTAGTCCTAGATATGTTCGTACACAACCGAATCAAGAACGTATTGTTGAGTAATTCAAAAGTTCACCTCAAAAACCAAGTGGCAACGTCAGTTATCTGCCAAGCTAGGTATAAAATGAATACTGATAATACTGACTTAAAAAATCACGTTGTTAGATCCGACGAGGCCAAATTTCATGTGTCGGGTTCCATTAACAGACATAAGATTTACTGAAAACCTGGTGACCTGAAATCCCGTAGGTTACTGTTCAACGCGATTACCTGTCTTACAGAGTGATGGTGTTGGCAAAAGTACATATATACCAGGACTTATATTTGCCTTGTTTGATGTGAATGTCGCGGGAGAAACATGCCTGAATCTGCTACGGAACAACGCTGGTCCTCTATAATTCTCATGAGATAACTTTGAAGATTTTTGATGGGAGCAGGTTAATGGCTTGATGAGTGGATACCAAGAATGTGGATTGGATGTGGGGTTCCTATTGAATCACCCGTAACATCACCCGACTTAATTTATTCAAAATGTTTTCTTTGGGAGGGGGTTTAAAGGATAGCGTTTACAATGATACTATCCAAAGCGAATCTCAAAAGCGGGTGTTAATCACTCTAAATATAGAAACCAATCTCATCTGTGCCAACTTATTGCTTATGAATTCAATTTTATTCCCATGGAGATGATGTGAAAGGTCCAGTTAAGCCTTCACGCCTGCTTGGACTGGATGGAGTGCAAGTTGATCACTATGCAGAAAATCGATAAACAGATAGTTTTCATATATTTCACAAATGCCTTAGCAAAACAAGGTGAATAATAATACTTTTGTGTTGCTTTTTATATGTCATCAAACATTTTGCCTCTTACGTCCCAGCCACGTAGTATTTTGGTAAAATATGTGCTCTCCTCTTGTTTATATTAAACGTGCTTTGATTGATAAAGCAATGCTTTTATGTCCAAATTTAGGTAAGAATACACATTAAACTCAGTTTAAAGTTATAAATTTTAGATTTAATTTCAATACACAACTACACATAATTCGGATCCACAAAATAATCATTCTCTTTCATTCCTCTGGAGGATTGTGTATGTTTTAGAACAAACAGTCGTCAGTCATTGCATAAAATATATTACTGTACAGAAGCGGTCACAAGAAATCCACATGCACCAGTTCTTCTAGTGCCCATAGGTTAAGCGAAGTTAGAATGGACGAGGGTTTCCTGTTGTCTACGTGTAATGCAGCTTCTGTCTAATTACAAATTCATAGTGTTTGATCACAAACGCTGGTAGAAACGGAGCCAAAATTTGCCTTCTTCACTAATAATTTCTCTTTACTAAATTATTGGTTCACATACAAAATAATTTAGAGCCTCGGATTTATTTCCGGTTTTTCTTGTTATATGTTAACAGTTTTTTTTTTCTTTCAATAGCATATCATTTTTGTTTTGCATCATTTAATAAGAAACATTTATTTACATTTTTGGGTATTGTAAACTTTAGAAAAAATTATACAGTTTTGCAGCAGAAAAGCAATAATACTTTTCATAAAAAGAATCACGACCCTTAAGAAAGGTGGAGAACAGATTAGTATAACAGAAGAGGTAGCTGAAAAAGCAGTATTCTTCTTTCAAAGGCAGAAAATTTAATAAACATCGGAAATAGGTTACTCTGAATACAGCTTCACCCAAACACCATCCTCAAATTTAATTGGAATAATTAATTTAGCTATTCTAGTAAGTAGAAGGGGATACTCATCATTGCCAATGACAAAATTTCCAGAAAGAATGTCTCCGCAAAAAGGTAAAAACGTCATTGTGTGCAATCTGGCATGTGCATTTACTTGTGCTCGTTTGTGTAATAAATAAATAAATAAACAGCCTGTCAAATAGTAGCCATTTTAATATGCTTTGCAATCCATTCGGATTCGTCGTAATAACAGGAAAGTGGTTTGTGCGAACTCATATGCTCGTGTGCCATGCAGGGCGGCTTGGAAAGGGGTCTATGATCAAAGGGAGAGGAACATTTAGCAATATTTACCCAATAGTAGGTGAGTGCTTCCCCTGAAGGCTGGATACCGGTCGCGACATCTTGCCATCCTGGTCATGGGCGGGTCGCGCCGGGGATGACTGATGAGACAACGACTCGGGACTGACGATCACCGCACTGGGGCTTGCGGGGGAGGGTAGCTGCAAGGGTTCGCCACCCCCTAGACTGCTAGGGGGTGCCCCAGTCCAGCTGCAAGCAAACATCTGTGCTCAAACCACAGCCCCATTTCTGCCACAATATGCACTTCTTACTTCTTCTTATAGTTAGCTATTGGATTAGGTATATTGCCAAACACAGGTTCGGTATTACTAAGAACTATGCACTGATGCATCTTCAAATACTCGTGAATGATAATGGAACGGTTAAAATAGCGTAACAAGTATAACATAAATCAGTAAACTTCTGGATAAAATGTAATCCTTAGAAACAGCTATATTAAACTATAATACTTCAATAATACCTTCGCATAAAACCTCACAAATTGGACCATTTACCTGAAGATCATTTAAAAAAAAAAGTATCCTACCTTACATTGCTATATAAAATGGTATGCATTTGTTCCTCAAACTATAAACCTTTCGATTTGTATACTTACTTATCAATACCATACTTCGTCACCGAACGCATCTCCATTCATTATTATTCAGTAAATGGCATCTCCCTATCCAGCTAAGAGACCGTCATTCAAAAACGCGATTTAGCCATAGGTTAAAATAACACAAGCAATACTTCGTGAGATTTTACTTTATTTTTGTAGAAATAACTTAATTCTACTGATTTCAATAGTTTTTTTCGCTTAGATAGACAAAAGAAGCTTATTTTTATAAATGCAAAACGTAGTGGAGCAGAAACATCGAGACATTAGACTTTCTGTACGTGTTCAAAACACTGATTCATTCTTTCGCAAAATCATAATGTGCATCAGTAGATTAGTAGTGCAGCAGTTGAAAATTTGTGCTTTAATTTGACATCTCCTATTTTCTACTAGTTTATGAATGTCTGTTTCTGAAGTAGTGGTGATTAACCGGTTTGAATAAGGGGAGTAGTAGAAGAGATAACGGAGGCAAAATGCTTCCTGCAATCAAAGAACACCAGTTTCGACCCTTGTGACTTCTGAATATGCTTTTTAGATTTTTACTTTGTTTTAAAATCATAATCTCTTGTTATGTTTCATATTGATCTGAGTGGGCCTTTTTTTTCAAACGATCAGTAACTTAAAGTTTGAAAAACAAAGTATGTAATTGACATCTTTCTGTGGACAATCGTGAGGTCTTAATTTGCATGGATTAGGCTACCTTATCCCATTTTTTTCAAACACATGACTTAAGATAGAAATCATATCCGTTAAGCTATACCTATACGAACATTCAAGCGAGTAGCTGAACTCCAGAGTATTCGTTTATCAGTGACGTTTCTTCTTTGCAGCAAAACTATTACAAAACATTTCAAGTTTTGCACTCACGTGATTTTTTACATGTGGGATAAATTCACATACTATATCAAATTCTTGTTTTAATAAACATATTTAAGGTTTCTTTATTATCTTGCGTTATTCTCGATTTATTTTTACCCTAAAAGTATTTCAAATTAGGCAATAATAAATTAGGTAAACACAGACTGAAAAACTCAGGCCACATCCATTGTTAAAATCCCGGGTTGCCAATCTTTGGTCTGACTCCACCTTTCCAACCTTGTCTGGAACATGGCTTGTGTTAAAGAACAAACAATAATAACTGCGGCATGCGCAAACAATATTGAAACGCTTAGTCGGAAGCAACGACCCTAGAGAAGGAGAGAAAATATTTGTTGGTCAGTAAAGTGTAACAATAGTCATTAATATTTTCAAAAATGGCTAACGCTATGGGGGGAAAATCGCACGTGGCCTATAAATTTAAATGGGCACATGTTTCCCACAGTGAGCTGCTGTCCATCTCTTATGATTTTCCAACTATAAAAAAAAACTTCGAGCTATTATGGAGAGGATTTCATTGGCTAAACGCAGAGAATTCTAAATAAATATAATTCCTAAGATTAATATCTCTAATATATTATTAATAACAGTTGTTAGAGTTATTCTCTCTCACTTTCTCCCTCATCCTCTGATGTACGCGAACTTGCACCCACACGCCCACCTGGCTAATGTGGCGGTAGCGTGTCTGTCTCACAGGTCCCGAGTTCGAATTTCGCTTAGGGTGAGTTACCCCGGTAAGGTTTTCTTCGGGGTTTTCCTTATGATGAGAAGACGAATATCGAGTAAGTTTAAGCTCCAGGGACCCCGAGATCATTTAAGCAACATTTCACCAATGTTATTCATTGTCCGATATGATTAACCAGGTTAAGGGACGTTAAGCTAATTAAAATAAAAAACAAACAAAATATGTACGCACATGCAAACGCGCGCTCCGTTATCCAATTTTTTCATTGTTTCATTTATATATATATATATATATATATATATATATATATATAATCCTATAGTCCCTTTTAACACCTAAGATCATATCGGGAGCATTGCATTAGAAACAACTCCTCTATAGGTTCTTTACGTTATGTTTAAAATAAAACGATTTAAACCTAACGTAAAGAACCTATATATAATATATAATCCTATAGTCCCTTTTAACACCTAAGATCATATCGGGAGCATTGCATTAGAAACAACTCCTCTATAGGTTCTTTACGTTAGGTTTAAATCGTTTTATTTTCCTCAAACACACACATTCACTCTCACATACATACCTCTAGACTCTATGGGAGATAGATTAATGTTTAAAAGAATCAAGAATAATAAAGATGAGGATGCAATAGCCTGAATTAAAAAGTATTATTCTGTTATTTGGTATAAATGTTATAATAGGTTATTTTTATTTATGGTTCTTATATAATCTCTCTTTTCTAATGCCCAATAATTCAACAAAAATCCTCTTTTTAAGAATCTTAATTAGAGGTGTATAGGGAATAATTCTGGATAAAGAAAAATTCCCCGCCCCAAGCCGGGAATCGAGCCCGGGACCGACTTTTGTTCCAGTGAACCTCAAAAAAGTATTTCTGGTGAAAGCTCAATATCGATTTTTGCGCTGATTTGTAATAAGTAGCTATTTCCTCCAGCAGAGAAAATAAAAGATTAAGCTCTAGGATCAGAGAACTACAAAGATTTATAATATTTTAGATTATAGGCATACCTTAGGCACCACAATTAATTTGTGAATGTTGACAGTGAATTCGCGGTTACATCCCCTCCTCTTATGCAAAGAGCCTCGGGTTCGATTCCCGACTGGAATTATGATAATTTTTTATTGAACCTGTCTTCCCCAGTGTCTGGAAGTACGAATAAGAGTGTAAATGTGTATGTGTGTGAGTCAATGAATATAAATAAAGAAAAATAGAAATTTAATGACAACATTAACACCATTACCAATGCCGCCGATTAGAATGTGCAGTAAAAGGCGTGTATAAATGGAACGCAAAACATGGATTTGATAAATAAATGCTTTTTGAATATCGTTTCAACAGGTCTGAATTCGTTTAGCACTTAACTATATGCTTCAAATGTTTTAAAGTGGCCATAAGTTACGCTAAGTTCGTTACACCCACATTTTAATACACGAGAATAAAATAGACAACAGATTTTAACTCAGTGTTGCAACAGCTGCAGTGTGAGTCCATGTTAAGTACACTGCATTTTGTTCAGAAATTAAAAGCAGGATGTAGAGTATATCAGGTTGGCTACGTTTTAAATTTCTCATCACGTACCACGAGCCGCTTCACCCCAAGGGTGGTATGATCTCTGATGAAGGAAGACGTCAATCGCAGACCGACCTTCAAACCGATGGCTCGTTCATAAGTGCGGACCAATTTATGATGCATGCTCAAAAGTGCATTACGAAATATGAGTTTGGGTACTGGTAGAGATCCCCAGAGCACACCAATTTCAGAAAAATGGCACTTCAGGTGTTTCCACTAAGGCACGGTTGCTAGGTTACGCTGGGAGCCGTAAATCCGAGGGAAAGCGGATGCGACGTCGTGTGCAAGCATAACATTAAATTTTATGTGCCTTCGTTTTCGAGGGGGAATTGTGAACATTGGCAGAATACATTGCGTACATATTAATAAATAAACCCAAAAGTCGAAACCTCTTAGAACGCTCTATATATTAGTCACAGATTGGCATCAGTTTAAGATGGCCATGTGCACTATACTTTTTAATACAAGTATAGAGTAATATTATTTACTTTCTCCGCACGTACTATAGTGTATAGCGAAGAAATTGTGTTGCACCCAAAAATGCGATACAGAAATTTCACCGTAAATACATTTTTGAGGTCCCGTGAGTCCAAAAAATCATGTTTAAAAAATCCGTGTGTGTCTGTGGGTAGCATAGCCCCAAAACGAAACGTCGATTAAACACCAAACTTTGTACTTAAGTTGAGTACCTTCCAACGATGCGACGCGATGATTTTCAAGAAAACCCCCACCCCCAACTACCCTTTACATGGAACACTTTTTGAAAATATAAGATATTTATATGAAAAACAAAATGTATATTTTGAATTTTCTGGGAATAGTCTCTGAAGACCTCTTCATTCTGGGTGGCTTTTGTATAATTGGCAAACCGTAAGAAATATACAAAAACTTACTACACAAAAAATGTAGACCTCATTAAAACACACAATTTATGTCATATACATTTTTTTTTTTTTTTTTTTTTTTTAGAGTTAACCGTTTCTGAGATATTCTGGATTATTTGCTTCAATTTTAAGCCACTTAAGCCTTTCTCAAAAAGGAAGACATCTTTCTTCTCTTTTCTCGTTTTTTTAAACCTGTCAGGCAGAGAGATTGGAATATAATTTCAATTGTTTCAATGTCTTTTAAAGAATGAGACTATCGCTTTAGTCTGATATTTTCTTATTTCCCTTCTACTTACAAGGAAACTAGTAATAAGACTAATTCTGCTAATGTTTATCTTGATTAGCATGATGTAGATAAAGAATCATCTTTTGAATAAAAGGTTTGTTTGCCGAACAGCTGGAGGACATCATGTGAATGGAACACATTAGATGTTTTCCCTTCTACTTATAAGAAACCAAGTATTAAGAACAATTTCTACTAATGCTTATTTCGATCAGCATGATATAGAGAGAAGAATAAGCTATTTAACAACAATTTGTTACGGAGATGTAGAGAAAGTCATGTAGAGGACATCATGTGAATGGAACACATTAGATGTTTTCCCTTCTACTTATAAGAAACCAAGTATTAAGAAATATTTCTGCTAATGCTTATCTCGATTAGCATGATATAGAGAGAAGAATAAGCTATTTAACAACAATTTGTTACAGAGATGTAGAGAAAGTCATGTGAATGGAACACAACATTTTTTTCTCATTATTGTCATAAGTTTTAAACTATTGTCCTATTTTAAACAATGTTGTAATGCTTTCTATTTACGTTACATTGTTTAACCATTTCTCTTTCTTACTTTTTTTAACCAAAAGCAGATAATTTACACTAAACCAGTCTACAATATGTTAGGAATATTCTCTATCAGATTTGTTTCATTCATTGAGAGTAAACGATATAGAAATTGTTTACAACTGCCTTCAAACTATATTAGTAAACTCATTTATATATACTAAAATTAGGTCGTTATATTTATTTTCTGAATATTAGAAACTACGAAGACAAGCATTACATTATATTTTTTAAAAAATCAAGCAACTTAATTTTTAGAAATGAGACTATTATAAAAACTAACCTTATGTAAAGCGTTTGCAAATATGTCAATCTATTTTCACTCATATAACTGCTAAGGTCCCATCAAAACCTGCTGGTTAATACACAACTCCTTCCTTCGTAGATATTGCTTCCTTTTCTCTCACCTTTTAATAGTATAAAATAGCTAATATCACCTCTAACTACTTTGCTGACATTTGCCGAAGAAAAATTTCTCTAAAGATGTTGCAAGGTTACGTTGACCTCTTAAGTTTTCACTAGGCCGATTTACGTTTTGTTTTGCGTTTTTTGCTTTATAATACTGATTCCCATCGAATCATCTCTTTCTTTTCTTTTAACTATAACTCAATTTTACATATTCTACCCCGTAAAGAAAAGGAAGTTTTGTATTCTATCCACAATTTAAAAAAAAAAAAACTTTTTTAGAAAAAGATCCATGTATGAATAGCATAATTCTACCAAAAGTCAGTTGAAAACTGAACTTGGTATCAAGGATACGGCACTGCTTTCAATAAAATCCTCCGCTTAAAACTGTCCTTTACATGAATTCTTTTTGAAGCTTTTTATTTCCTCAAAAAAGATTTTAGCCAGTTTTATTGCTGACTTTTATTGCAGTTGAACATTTTGTCGTAAAAATTGTTACAATTAATCTTATTAATTTTAAATAGATATTATAATGTACATAAAGTACTCTTTGGTATGGTAACTTAATAGTTTTTGTGTAAAACCACTAAATTTACATGTTCATTCCGGCATCTCATTTATAGGCCAGACTAATAAACAAATACCATAGGATTTAAATATTTACATGAGAAATTAATGAAGATATTTTGATGCTGAATAATTTGTAGGTATATTATTAACCATAAGAGAAAAACATCTTACTATACGAAAAACGGAGATCTCCTTAAATCACACAATAACAAATGCATTTTAGCTATTTTTAAGATCTTATTGTTATTGATTGAATTTTCAAATAGTTTATTTTTTCAAACTTTTTCTTCTCTATGTAATGCAAAGAAAACGGATTTTCCTCGCCATGAAATAACGACAAATGCTCAAAAGGTTTGACTATTGAGAGTAAAATTCATTCGATTTTTACACTAACATGTACATAAGGTAATAGTTTATTTTCACAGGTACTTATTACTGCCAAAAATGCTTTATTTTGATAAAATATATTAAAACATGTAATTTATGGTGTGCTGCCATTTGAGGACCAGCATGTGTAATACATTCAACAAGTGAAGGAAATATGCCTGAAAAATAGCAGTCGATTCAAATTAGTATCAAATTTGTCTGGGAGGAAATCCATATTTTTGAACAAATTGTGATAACTGTCATTCAGATAGTCCCAAGGAATAAATAATTTAACTACACATAAGTTAGTGTTCTATTCATACACCATACGCTAAATCAAACATCAGCTAAAAATTATAAAATTTGAAGTAGTATCATATAGAGAAGATTTTCTTCAAGCTCCTCTGAAAGTCGAATCATTTAAAGTATCAAATACAGAATCTTTGAAGACGCTGCGGTAATTATAAATTTGATTTAAGTTCACATATTAATATGGTTACTATTCGGCGTATATTTGGTAATCAATGATAGTTATAGACTGACTTATTATGTTTGGTCTAAGTGTAATAAGTTATTGGTAGAATTAATAGCATTTCAATATAAAAAAATAAAAATCTGAAGGTTCCATTCATATGACTCTCTCTATCTGTTACAGCTATGCTTTCAAAATATGATTCTTTTATCTATATCAGTTAATCAACATAAGCATTAGAAACGGTTTTTTTACTTATTTCCCTATAAGGGAAATAGGGATACACAGCTAAAGCGAGTAAAATGTTTTAAAAGCTGTCGCTATGCGCTTCTAACTGAAATTCGATGGAAAGTAAAACAAAAGGAAGATGAAACGGATGAGCACTTCCCGCTTGAGAAAATTTTAAGTTAAAAGATGAAAAAAAAAAAAAGTAGACGATACGGAAATTAGCTTTGCAAAAAAAAAAAAAAAAAAAAAAAAAAAAAACTGTAAGTGGAATAAATCTTGTATTTTAAGTCTTTGTCTTACGGTTTACCACTTATATAAAATTTACCCAGAATAAAGAGGATTTCAGGGACTTTTATCAATAAATTCAGCCTATATATCTTATTTAACATAAAAAAAATATATATGGAATCTTCATCAAAATCTTTAGGACCATTCATTTTTAGAAAATCGAAAATATTGAACAATATTCCATGTAAGAGTAATTTGAGGTAGGGATGTTGTCCTGAAAAATCTTCATATCCATCCTTGGAAAATACGGAATTTGAATACCAGTTTGGTATTTAACGGACTCTTCGCTTTTAAATTATGCTGATCACAGACACACATGTACCTTTTTCTGAAAATGATTCCTTTTTTTTTTTTGGACTAGGGGTCCCAAAAATATGTATTTTTAGTGAAAATGTGTTATAAAATTGTTTATGAAATACACTACCTTCTCTACCTACTATGTGAATTGTACATACGTGCTAGATAGAGTAGCAATTGTCTTTAAAAAGAATCGTGAGGAGAAAAGCAGAAAGAAAGATCTAATTGGATCAAATTCCAATTAAAAAGAAACTTTCTCTCTCAATCTTCAGTATTTCTTTTAATTTTTAGCTTCCTGTTACGTTTTAAGTTTTTATCTACTGTGAATGCTTAAGTATTTGGTATAATGATATTTTGGTTATTCACTGAATGCTTAAAGAAATGCTTTATAAAGAGAGAACAGTCTCCAACTTTTGTTTTTATAAAACTAAATATAATAAAATTTACCACCTGTAGCTGTCACATGCATCATAGTCATCTACTCACTTAATACTCGTACAAGAAGAAAGAACTGAAGTTATTTCTAGTTCTCAAAACTTTTCAAGGTTGAATAAACACATTTTCTTTATTAATGGATTATTATGGTTTCCCATCAACTTTAAAGTTCTTGACATACTTCCATTTTTGCACCACATAATTAATAGGACTTAGAAAGCCTATTAAGTATTTTATTTAACTTATGCTAGTTTAATGTTTTAAAAATCGCTATACTTTCTCTTTTTATTACCATTTCTTATGTATCTATAGAGCACATATCATCCATTCAGTGGAAACAACGAAGCATCCATGAAAATATAATGTATTACAATCGCATGATTTTCTCTAATCATTCAACAGACTTGGAGAACAAAAGGTTCTGCTGATTACCATAATGAAATGGATAGCGATAAATTTGAACAGTGATTCAGCTGCAAGATGATATCGAACCTCCAATCATTAGGTTAACCAGTAGTTTCTCCAGCAATGACACCAGTTCTTGTGAGGGCAGTGCACAGGCCAACCAAGACTCCTCTTTGGGCGCTGACCCATGTCAGATTAAGGTAACATTAATTATTAAGTGCATTATATTTAGGTTAAATGTAAAGAGCTGACAGTTATTAAGAGAATGCAATAAATTGAGGCATAAATGTATTTGACTAGGAATTAACTGAAAAATATACAATAGTTATTAACCTAATCAAACGGTAATAGTGTAAGTACAATGATAAATGCAATGATCAAATAATAATAAGAAGAAATAATAATACAACATTTAATAATAATAATTATAATAATAGATTTAATAATAGCTATAATAATAGATTTAATAATAACGGTAATTAATAATAATAATAACAATAGTTTAAATAATAATAGTAGCGGTGGTGGTAATAGTAGTAAACCTGATTGTGAAAGAAAGCGCAGTAATCGCGTGGCGGAGGAACATACATGGCAACGCTGCGCAGATTCTCCATAACAGCCAATGTGCCTTCATGACGTCAAAACGTCTACAGAATACAAGGTGTAGGATTTGGCATATACTTTCTCGTCGTCACTTCCTGTTTTCTTTTGAGTATGAAAAACAATATATTTACAATGAGATTCTGACTGGAGCATTAAATTTACACAATTGAAGGATTTCCAGAAAACCTTTGATTTTATTGCGGACATACACTTGTCTGTTTGGCTAAACCCTACACGTTTGGTCCATATCAGCAATGTTCGCCTTATCTCTTCTGGGTGAGTTAGTTTCAACAATAACCACCCTTTGGCTATCTTGATCACATAACGTACCCTATTATGGTACGCTTCTGCGTACACCCTCTTCTGTTGCTGCTAAGCGGAGAACTTGCCTATTTGAACTTGGAACACTGTTTTCCATATCTCCGGCGCTGCTTGAATCGAAAGATCCGATGCTGTCGAAAACCAAATGTATAAGTTTTCATTTTATATACACTGACGTCCTCCTCAAGAAGTCCCCTGGATCGTTTATGTTCTCTTTAATGTATACGAAAGTAAAGATTATTTATTATTTTCTCTATACCTACTATATACATAGTGTATAGAGAATGTATTGTATTGCACACAAAAATTCTATACCGAGATTTCACCGGAAATATATGTTTTGAGATCCACTGAATCCAAAAAAAAAAAACATTTTTAGAAAAATGTCCGTGTGACTGTCTGTCTGTCTGTCTGTCTGTCTGTCTGTGTGCATGTGTGTGTATGTGTGTGTGTCTGTGGGCAGCATAACTCAAAAACGAAAAGACGTTAAATACCAAACTTAGTATTTAAGTTTGATATCGTCCAAGAATGTAACAAGAAGATTTTAAAAAAAATACTCCACCCCAAACTACCCTTTACATGGAAAAAATTACGAAAATTTTTATTTTCATAAAAATGGCTCTAATGATTTTGATTAAAATATCGTATATTAAAGATATTTACCCGACAAATAAAATGTATAACTTGAATTTTCTGGGAATAAACTCTGAAGACTACTATATTCTGGATGAATTTTACGGAATTTTGCATAACTGCTAAACCATAAGAGATGGACGAAATCTTAAACCACAAAAAATGTAGAGCACGTTAAAACACACAATTTATGTTATATAATTTGCTTTCGAGGAGTTGATCTTTTTTGAGATATTCTTTACATTTGTTTTCAGCTTTGAAAAACATGCTTTTCTTATACAGGAATTTGTCAACTCCTGTCCATAAAAACAAAGGAACTTCAGTCACATAGCAACCAGCTTTTGATTATCACTTTAGCCTATGGTACTCCCATATTTCGCTTCTACTTACAAGGAAGCAAGTAATAAGACTATTTCTACTATTTTTTTCTCGGTTATCATTAAGTAAATAGAAGCATAAGCTTTCTAACAATAATTTTTTGCAGAGATATAGAGAAAGTCATGAGAATGGAACACAGATTGTTTTATCTGTTTTTAATACCCATGATGATACTTCATTTCAATTTTCGTACTAATGATGAATGCTATCTTTGCTTGGCAACTAGTTTTTATTGTGTATGCATATTTGTTTATCGCGTTTCATAATGTCGGCTACGGAGCAAGTTTGAACATTAAGTTTTGTGTTTTATTAAATAAAAATTCTTCAGAGACATTAAGAATTATGGAAGAAACTTATGATGAAGAAGCGATGAAGAAAACTCAGATGTATGAATGGTATGAACGTTTCAATCAAGATTTTTTGATGCTGAGGAAATTACTGTACATGCGACAAAGGAACTGCAACAGGTATCTAAAATCACATCCAGGAGTGCTTCCAGGCCCCTTACACAAGGTGGCAGAAGTATGTCACTGTGGAAGGGAACTATTTTGAAGGAAAGATTGTGTAAATTGCCTTATGGTAACCGTTTCTGTATTATTTACACATTCCAGGAACTTATAGGATGTAGTATGAAGATTGTTCACTTGTGCTTTTGACAAGCTTGCTGTTTGCTAATGAATTTGCTGAAGTCAACTTCAAAATCCGTTGTATTACCTCACGAACCAGGCAACACCTTTGGCCCTCGATAAAACTTGCATAATTAGTAAAATGAGCCGAATTGTTGGCGTTCTTAGACTCCCACTTTAGAAATCGTCTCTCCACCAGGTCATGGACTCAGGTAGCTGAGGGGTATGCTTAGAGTGCATTTGAGGAAGCTGAAACAGGCATAGTTCACACCTTCGTCCCGTGATCACTTTTAGAAGTGAGAGGTATATAAAATGGATCATTGATAAGGGAATATTGACTAAATAAAGGGTCTGCGCCATCACCAAAATTAAGTATTTATAGGGACAAAAATCAAACAGAAATGCATAAGAGACCAAACTCTCCAGCCAGGACTCTAGACAAAGCCAGAAACGCGTAGTGGAGGTGAAACACCGTGACAGCCTTAATCCACAATCTTGCGAGTGTAAAACAAGTCAGTGGGCGACTAGTATTAGTACCTATAACCTAATCTGGATCAGTGACATAGCAGTTGAACAGTAATGTATAAATATATTATTTCAGTAAATAAAATGTATTTGACAATATTTGATTAAATCAATATAACTAACCTCTCCACATAAGGCCATATAATTATAAAACAAGCATGCTTTGGAGTTCAAGGAAATGTTGATTTATAAATAAAATATTAACAATATTTAATGAAACCACAAGGTCTTATAAATATATTACAAACACAACTTGGAATTCAGGGTAATTTTTATTTATAAATAAATAAATAAAATATAATTGTCAATATTTAGCTAAATAAATATAAAACACGTTGTGATTTAAGAGAATTTTGACTTGTTTTTGCACCATTGTGAGATATTTGACACCCTATTTTATGTCAATGTTTTACTATCGGTTAATTCCCATAATTGTTTTTTTTTTTTTTTTTTTTTTTTAGTTTTCCTTTTCCTTGTTATCTATTATGTAATTTTCCAATTATTTAAGAATCTAATTATTGTGTTTAGCTTGTACAAGTTGCCAACCTGTAAATTCAGGAAGTTTTTAACTCGCTGGGAGCTTTGATGTCTGATTCTAAAGTAATATTTGTCAAACGCAAAACGGAAGCTAATAGTGTGAACAAGCGCAATGGCGGTAGGAGTTGTAATGGAGGGAAATACTACTACCTGCACGCAATAAGTGTCAATTGTCGACCTATGCTCTAGACAGTCTAGACTATGGGAGACAGAAGTTGCACTTTCATCCCACTACAAAAAGTACTCTGTAACCATCTAGAACTAGCTACCTGAGACTTTATGTGTATGGATAGTAAAGCAAACCGTTTAAGCAATGTTGCCACTAACGTATACAATAGTTTTACAAAAGAACGAATTAAATTCTGTGATCCTCTATTATCCAACACTGTATACGGGTATAATTATATATACTTTCTTATATGGCAAATTAAACCTGTAAGTATATGAATAATAGAAAATAAAAATGGCACTGCACTGCTTCAAATTATGGTTCTGGATATCTGGGGAAGGGACTTGAGACTTAGAGACACCGCGTCTGCCTATGCCCTTGCCTGGCGAATGTAATCAGTATGCAATTATAGCCAAATCATTATATCTGACGCTGGACTCGCAGTAGTGCCAACTTTGAAATTCGTATATTCGCTAGATTAAAGCGAAGAAATCGTTTCAGAATCAGAAATAAAGCTAATATTTCGTCGGTTTGATGTCAGTTTATTTAATTATAAAATATGCGCTCTTCTCAAATAAGCAGCATGACCAATTACTTCGGAACTAGACAAATTTTCGCTGGAAGAGCAAAATCAAAATTAAGATCAACACTGTCATCTTCCAGCAAAATGACAGTGCCTCCTTCTCTCAGTGGTAATTGTCAAATATTTTCTCTACGTTTGCATAAATGCTGTCAACATATTTCAAGTGTTTGTCCCATTCTTTCTAAGTGATAAGTTATTTTTCTTTTCCTAATATTTTTTTCGCCTTGGACAATGCCGATTCCATTTCACTCAGATCACACATATGTGGATGCAGGGAATTAAGTGCTGGGTGGTGTGGCCCAAAGAAAACAAAAAGCATCCAGGTTCTCTGGCAGTTACCTTAAACTTTCCGAATGCAAAGAAACGGTAAAGGACACCTTTAAAAAATCCCATGCTTGAGTAAACGATGCAGTCCCACAAACTATTGGCTTGCCTGAAACAAGAACTTCTATATGTGGTGGACGTAGTGAAATTTCTTAGGAGCTGATTTTATTCAAAGAGATAAACGAAAAATTATTTTACACAGTTTTTTGAAAAGGAAAAACAATTGTTTCATGCCAATATAATTCAAATACAAACGGATAAATTAAGTCGCATTGAAAAAGTAGACAGAATAGCAACTAATACACATTTTATTTCCATTTCTCTCTTAAATCACTGTTTTGCCACAATGCAGCCTTTTTAATTTAATACAACGTAATTTAATTTGGAGTAAAGACGTTGCCAGGCAAAAAGCTACCTCGCACATGTCGCAATTAACTTTGGGATTGCTAGATCTCGAGCTTCAATTCTTTGTCATGTACATCCCCGTTTTTATGTTTATTTTGTTTTATTAAGATGAGATAGCTTGGGTTTAATGTGGTCTATTAAAATTGTAATAAACTAGCTAATTTATAGTATTGCTTTAACCGGTTAATGAAAAGCATCCCCTTTTTTGGCTTGCCTTGACTGAATACTTTCATATGCATGTGAACCTTTATATTAGTATTACTTTACTGTACTATTTATTATTCATTTAAGTGATCATAAACATTTACATTTTAGTACCTTCATTAGCGATAAAAGCAAAATGGTTTGGTTGCTTCATTTAAACATTGCGCTGTATATGCGCGGAAGAATTATGTCGCCAAAGAGATACCATTATCAAAAGTTAATACTATTTCCACAATACTTTAACCCATTGCAGCCAGATGCGAAAATCAGCTCGCATTGCACTAAGCGGCAAGGGTGACCTTCTCGCCGATCTGCAAGAAAGAGCGCTTTGTTGCCAACTTTTGTTTTTCAAACTAAATTTTTAGAAAACATGAGCTATAGGAAAATTACTCAAACCTGTTTTGCAATATATCTATTGAGATTTTTCGCTGGCATTTTGCTATGGATGATATTAAACGGTATATTAATATAGTACTCAGTATTCCATATCAACCGTCTACAATGTCGGTTTGGATGGCGCAGCTGCTTAGACACTGTTCTTCTGATCCACAAATCGTGAATTCGATGATTTTTAAGTGCTGTTAAAAGTGACAGACCCATGTCAGGGGATTTACATGCCAACAAAAAGCTCCTGCGCATGAATTCCGACACATTGGCGGCGCTGAGATAATCCCGATAATTAACAGCATCGTTTAACAAACAAATAAAAGAACAGTCTACGTACTACCTATATATTTAAACGCCAATTCAAGATCTTTAAATGTGAGGAAGAAACATTTGAATTATTTTTGAAAAGCTATTATTTTCAGTTAGTTTTAAAAGATCAACTCTGAAGCTCTTCTTTATTCCTTACTTTTCTTTAATCTCTCGCCTCTTTAATACATACATTACGTGTTTTTCATTTCATAAATGGTCTTCTTTATTGTCATTTATACCATTAACAGCGTAAACGTGTTTCCTCCCTGAAAATGATCAACTCTCTGGAGATGTCTCTGCTGCGTTTCCTGAATTGTCACTTTTAACTTAATTGCCTAGAAGAAGAGAAATGAAAACCACCTCTGTAGAAATTTACTGTTACCGTATTCAGAGCTGAAAGATTAAGAATAAATGCCGAGCTCCATGACACAAAGCATAGCACATTTATAAATCAGCTTAAAATTAATACATAATCCATTAGTTTACGGTTCTATGCAGTTTTTCTTCTCTTAGTATCTACTCCGTAGATGCAACTGCATCTGATGACTTTTTCTTTGATGCATGCTCTTTGTTTTGTGCTCATTACAGCGTTCTACGTTTGAAGAAGCGGAAGGAATGGGTACAATTAAGGCCAGTGTAGCAAGCAAGTAAGTTCAACTCCAGATCCATATGTTAGCTTACAGCTCTCTACCAAATCAGGAAGCACCGCAATAACGCATGCGACTGGCATTCGCGAGGTTCAGGGTTCCGATCCCGGCGACTGTTCACTTTGACCTATGATTTTTTCGGGGTTTCCGCCGTAGTTCATGGTTTGTCATTCTCTGTCTCATTCCCCGAATGTCCTGCATCTTAATATCGTTCCATGAATAATTTCATTCATCCTTCATCTTGTTTCATCTGTTTCAGGATTGGAAGTGTCGGCAAGGTTGTTTTGGTGCAGCGTGGCAGGAAAATGGATGTTCTCTGTGGAGCTTTCTCCGAACATCGGCCTTGAGATGTTGCTGGGGTATAGGGTCCGCCCACTTGGGTCTTTGGACCCTCTAGGTGTAGTGGGGATCTCCGGCCTGTCAGTCCGACTGCTAAGGTACGAGGGTGATTTCAAAAGCTCTGGACACTGCGCATGCGCGACCGTTAACGCGGCATGATCAAGTTGAAACTTGCGTTAGTTGTGAGTCAGACTTTCATCTTGACTTTCATCTTTCATCTTGACACCTGTATGCTTGTGCTGGTTAGCTTGTCTGTGTCGTAAGTAATTCAGTTTCAAGATGCAAGCGTAAACAGAATCAAGTCAGATTACACGTAGTGACTAGCGATTTTACATCAAAATTGAATATTTACGTGGAAAAAGTCCAACTGAAATTCACAATAGTTTGGGAAAAGTGTGGGGGAATAAAGTCGATCGTAGCACAGTATCACGGTGGTCTGCTCGTTTCCGTGAAGGTCGGATAAGCACTGAGAACAACCCAAGAAGTGGAAGGCCATCAACTACAATAGAGTAACATCTGAGGTTATTGTAATGACATTTTGCGAGACGATCGAAGAAAAACATATGAGAAAATTGCACATGAGGCCAGAATGTTTGTCGCTTCTGTTTGCAGAATTATTATTAACAATTTAAAGACGAGAAAAGTTGCCACCTGATGGGTTCCTCGTCATCAGAGTGATGAGCAGAAAGTGTTTCGCCAAAGAATCGCAGAAGAATCGTTTCATCAGAAGGAAAGGAGTTCCTGAAAAGGATTGTTGCACTACACGAAACCTGGATACGAGATTTTGAACCAGAGTTGAAGTCACAGTCATCTCAATGGAAACATCCAGATTCTCCACGCCCAAATGGTGTTGCCGCCGCCAACAATCGAAGAGGAAACTGTTTATGATCTTTGTGTTTGACATTAACGGAGTCATAGCAACAAATGGAATCCCTCAGCGGACGTCTGTAATAGTTGCTTACTACAGGTTGTTTCTGCAAAATGTGTTGCGCCGGAAAAGTTGTCAGAGAAAACCTGATATGTTTGCAATAGTACCCTCATTTTTCACTGCAAGACAATGCAACACTTAACATTGCCGTATCAGTGAGTGAGATTTTAGATAAATATGGATGGGAAGTACTGCTCCATCCACCATGCAGTCCTGATATGAGTCTACCAGACTTTGATTTGCTTCCCAAATTGAAGAAACCACTCCGAGGAAAACGTTTTGCTACAATTGAAGTAGCTTCTACTGAAGTGACCCGAATGATCAGACAGCTCAACAGTGAAGGTGTTTCATCCGGAATTCAGGATTTGCCGAAACGTTAGGAAGCTGTCCTAAGGATGAATGGGAATTATACTAAAGATCTGTAAAATGATTTCGTAAAATAAATTATTTTGTTCAGTATAACAAAGACTGTGCAGAGTTTTTGAAATCGCCCTCGTATTTAGAAACTGTAGGGACTGTGTCATTGATGGTGCCCCCTGGTTCCGACCGCGCGTGGTCTCCTTTCCAATCATCCCTCCCTCCCAGAGGTACACTTTTTCGAGGGTCGTACGTATAATATCCTTACTGGATCGATGTTAAAGTTCCCACCGAAAAACCCCTTTGTTATAGCAGTTCTCAGTGGTATTTGTAAGCTGTTACACCTTGAAATCAAATCACAAGGAATTGAAGCCTTGTTTGTCACGTGGAAATGGTTGATATCTGTACTTTCAGCTGAGAATACATAAATTGTAAATTATGCATGCATTATAGAAGAGACTTGCTGCTTACGTATATTAGGATGCTATACGGATTCACAGTAACTTTGCATACAGTGCTTCCGAAGTTTAGGCTAAAAATGTGGCGATAAGTTTTTCCATGTAGCGCATGGAGTTTGCAGAAAATAGCCCAAACATTTCATAAAATTAGCGTTGAGTTCGGGAGATTACCATCGAAATTCGAAACTTCATTCACACTGCATGTCATTCAAATTGCTGTGTATAAAAAAAAAACATTGTTTTTTAATGACACTCGGAATTTCAAGGATCATATCAACGCCATCGGTGAGCTGGAATTTCTCCTGTAGGAGTACTTTCACATTCCATAAATGGGGTTGTCGCTTTTAAGTACGTTTGAAAACCATCGATTTGGACCAGATTTGTGTCCGCGACCTTGTGAGAGGCCAGCGTCTAACCAATTGAGCACTCTAAACAGCATTGGTGTTTATGTCTCCATTTGTGTCGTGACTGACATAACTGACTAACTTTTAGATTTTTACTCTTAACCTTTTCATTGTAAATCAATTAAAATGAAAAACCTAGCCCCAGGCACTATCATTAGGCCCACGGATAACAAAAAGGCAGTCAGAAAGAGTTTATCTGATATTCTCATAGCTCTGGCTTTGTGTATTGAATTTATTTAGCCGGGACTAAGGTAGACCTAACATCACCACTTGACTTAATGCGACTCAATATAATATCTGTTATTTAATGGGCCAACTGATCGTGGCTTAATTTGACATAACGTAACCTGAGTTTGTCAATGGTACTCTTTTATCCGCCCGTAGGTTCCACCGCCACGTAACTAATTCGAACAAATCATCGTAGAACAAGTACCGAAAACCCATCGCTAGGGCCTACGGAAAACAGAAAGGCAGTGAGTTCAGCTACGAGAGGCAAACGTTCTCTTTCTATTTGGGATTTATTAAATCGAAGTTCCAATGAACGTAACGTGACTTAACTTGACACGACAAAACTCAAATCTAACATTTGCTATTAAATGAAAGTGTTTAAAATTAATTTAATTTGACTTGATTTGACTTAGATAATTTAAAATTTTGTCATTTCCAATCTTTTATGCCTTTTAGGTTAAGCTTCACTGACACTGATTTTATTTCCAATTTTATGTTGTTTGGCATTCTACTTTTGGCCAGTAAATAGCTGTAGCAAACAAGAGGTTTAGGTTTAATCTAAGGTAATAAAATAACCAACAGTGTTTAACTGAAGCTGTTAGGGCCGAGTAGGATATATCGACCATATTTAAAGGAACATTATATATATATATATATATAATAAAACTGCATTAAGTTAAGTGCTTCCTATTGAGCGGCTTTTGCTAACTTCACACACCTTGCGTTACATCATGTCACGTTAGAGTTTGAAGTTGCTGGGATTTTCCTGAAAATCTTCGTAATGCATTCTCGGAAAATGCTGAATTTAAATATCAACTTTCTATTTTACCGAATTTTCGTTTTGGAGTTATCGTGTTCAGAGACACACGGGCACAAAGATACTTGTCCACACATACATTTCCCACGGACTTTTTTTTCTTCTGTTTTATGTTTCTGTTTCCGAGCGTGTATTTCCAGTGAAATATCGGTATCGAATTTTTGGGTGGAATGTAACACCTTTTCTACCAACGTACGAGACAGTGTCAATATTATCTTATATAATTATAACGTTTATGGCAATGATAATCTTTGAATCTGTAAGTTTCTCATCATCAAGGGCTTACATTTCAAACACTTCCAGACTTTTTCTTATTAACGGGAGGGTATGTGATAAAGAAGAAGACTTTAAAACTAGCAAGAAAAGAGGAATAGATAGGCATTTTAACCTGGTAGAGCAGTAAAAATAAGATATGGAAAATACAACAAAAAGTGAAGAAAATCTCGTCCTTAGGAAATATGTTAAACATGTTGTTTTTACCTTGTCTACACGTACTATGTATATAATGTATAGAGAAGGTATTATATTGCACCCAATAGAAGCATAAGATTTTTAACAATTATGTGTTGCAGAGAGGTAGAGAAAGTTGTGTTAATGGAACACATCAGATTTTTTTTTCTCATTTATATAGTCCCCTTTAACATCTAAGGTCATATCGGAGGCTTTGCATTAGAAACAACTTGTTATCTGTAGGTTCTTTACGTTGGGTTTAAACTGTTTTATTTTCCTCAAACACACGCGCACGCGCACACACATACACACACATTCACTCTCACTGCATACTTCCAGTCTTTGTGGAAGATAGAGAATAATTCTGGTTACAGAAAAATGCCCCGACCCAGCCGGTAATCGAAGCCGGGACTTCCGGGTAAGAAGTCAGCTAAATTAGTTTTCTTTACCTATGTTTATATATTAAAAGTTGTAGAAAATGCATTATGATGTGTGTATTTTACACCACTTGTTCTGGTAATTAGTCGTATTGTCATTCAAATAGGTTATGATTTATATAAAAGTGCCACTATCTGTACTCTTAGTATGAATTCTTCCACTAAGAAGTTTAGAGTCCATCGATACATTTACCTTAAGCTTTCGAAAGTAACCTAATTTATCTCTCTGTTTAATAACGAAGAATGGTTATTTTGTTGCCCGGCCGAGATCCCTTTGTGCCTGATTCGCTTGCACTACAAAGATCTCGGTGTTGTTCTGCTAGCTCACTAGCGGTAAATGACCCTCTCAAGGATGCGTTAATGGACTATGAATGCCAACTTCTTGCCTTCTAGTCGTGCTGTAGAAACTAGAGTTTGTTCATGTGCATCTCAAAAGTAAAACTTTATTCAAATTTCTGTGTCCTGTGAGCTTTCTTATTGTCTTTTTATTAGTTCACTGAAACTTGGTTCATGCTTGAACTATAAATATTTATGTACGATACATAGATAAAATGGATTCATAAAGACAGATGTCAGACAACTTCAATAGTTCTAAATAAGCACACTCAAATGTCCGGTTAATACGTTCAGATAATCATTATGGATCAGGGATCACTAAGCACTAAATCTAAAAATCTGATGTGTTCCATTCACTTAACTATCTCTACATCTTTGTAATAAATTATTGATAAAAAGCTTAATTCTTATATCTACTTAATTCTAATCAAATAAACATTAGTAGAAATGGACTTATTGCTTGCTTTCTAGTAAGTAGAAGGGAAATAAGGGAGTAAACTAGACTGAAGGGATAGTCAAATATTTTAAAAACTGTTTGTCATGTGTTTGGAATTCGTTTCTTTGCATTCCCAGGAATTGGCAAATTCCCATATGAGAAAGCTTTTAAATGTTTTAAAACTAAAACCAATAATGAGGAATACCTAACAAATTGTCGCCTCCACGAAAACAATGCATATGAATAAATTGTGTGTTTTAACGAGATCAACATTTTTAAATGGTACGGTTTTGTATATCTCTTACGGTTTACCAGTGTGATAAATTCAGCAAAATCCATCCAGAATAAATTTCTTCAGAGACTATTCTCAGAGAATTCCAAATATACATTTTATTTGCAATATAAATATGTTTAATATATGGTATTTTAATCAAAATCGTTAGAGCCATTATTGAGAAAATCAAAATTTTCGAAAGGTTTTCCATGCAAAGGATAGTTTGACTGTAGGAGATTTTCCTTCAAATCTTCGTGTCGCAACCTTGAAATATACTAAATTTAAATGCCAAGTTTGTATTTTATTTGGCATTTTATCAATTTTTCATTTTTGGGTTTTCGTGTTCACAGACACACGGACACACACACACTTTTTTCTAAAAATGCTTCTTTTTTTGCATACAGGGGACCCTAAGACGTGTATTTCCGGTGAAATCTCGGCATCTATTCTCTACCTACGTACTATGTACTAAGCAGAGAAGGTAAAAAGCGATAAAAGTATATTGACGAAGTTGATGCAAGATTTAAATTCTCTCCAAAGAAGCCTCTAGGACACGTTTAAGAGCAGCATGTGTGTTTTAAAGCCCTTACAGAGTTGCTAAACTTTTAAAATTGAAACCCTATGGAGCGACTATTCTTCAGCCTAGAATTACGACGACGAAGAATGTCAGTGATATTTCAATCCAGGTGGACCACTTTCAACACCACTATAACAAAGTTAGGGATCATTACAATGCATGTTATTATTTCACAAATCACAAGTGCGTAATGTGGGAGTTTTAGAATGGAAAACCTCCCTGTAGTAAACAGCACACGGAGCACGCATACAAGGAAAGTGCCAGGCTATAACACAGCCGATGTGTAATTTGATATCCAAAAATAAATTGAACTGGTTTGAAATATGCAGAGCTTCATTAAGCTATCGAAAAACAAGTAAAAACTGATACTAATGTTTTCTTTACTCTCGCATAATCTTTGTGCCTGTTTGGTTACACTAATGCTACATTGTAGACTAGAGTATAAAGTGATAACTATGATGCAACTTTCAGCTTACACTGAAGCAGGGTGTTTTTATATAGTCCTATAGTCCAGACTAGATTGCAGACTGGTTCAACTACATCAGAGAGCCACTGGTTTAGTTGATGGCAGAATATCTTCAGTTATTTGCCAATGCTCTAGATTTGTTTTCTTTGCCAGCTATTGTGTACCGCAGAAAAACAGCTTCTTTTGCATTTTAGTACCTCACAAACCCTTTTTTGTTATAGAGCTCGTAAAGGAAGCATTTTCCGACAGAACAAGATAAAAAAGATTCTTCAAAAGACCCTTCTGCTGAAGTTATCGAAGGATATATTTTATTTCTATACTCTTGTTCCTCCTGAAGGAAATGGCTGAACCACCGCAGCACGTTTAACTGACTTTGAAGAAAACCCACACAGTAAAACCACAAAGTAATAATTAATTATTAGGAAATTGTATGTTTCTGCAATATCAACCTGATACCTTAGATTAATGAACTTTGCATAGATTGTAATTACATATTTTTCTTACACAAATTTCAATAAACACGCAATGCCCAAAAAATTACTTTAAATTTGGTATGATTCTTTTACCTATGATGAATTAGAAAATAAAGTTGGGTTTGTAGGGATTTCTTAACCTTATTATATTGCACTTTTTGTAGATAAAGTATAATTTCTTTCTTTTCTTTTTAAGGAGGTTTCATTCCGATTCTTTTCTTCATATTACGTAATTTACGATATGTTTAATTAACGAATGATTTTAAATAATTTAGTTACACATCCATTCAGAAATATTGTTAAAAGTTTAGTCAATCTTTACGATGAAAGAAAACATAGGAATGGTGTATAGATACGAAAATTATGTTAGGTCATGTATATTTGTCACTAAACTTTTGAGACGCAGTTATACTTAGAAAACATAAACTTACGACAGGGAATATTTTGAAAACACTAACTGTACGAAAAATGTATTCTTCAGAAACTCTTATTATAATGAACTCTTCATCTTTCCTCCATTAAGTTTTAGTCTAACTCTGATGACTTCGCGGTTGCAGAAAATATACAAATGATTTCGCACACTACTCACAGTAAGTTCACGATATGCATTTAATTTTGCATATTTAAATTTCACATATATGTTATATTTCATTCAAATTTCTTGACTCATTTTCGAAAAAATATACCAGGTTACCAGTAGTTTATGGTGAGAGTTTTTTGAAAATGTAACCTTGGATGATTAAAAAGCGACTAATTTTAATATGAAAGTTGGCGTTTATTGTGTTATGCCATTCACCGCGCGTGCGCGCGCACACACGAACAAACATACTTATAATCATTGTCATTTTAATACGACAAAATGTATTAGACTTTCCTGTTATTAAATGAGGATTTGATTGATTGTTTCCTTTCAACTTTTCTTTTACGCAAAACTGTTTGTGGTCTTAATTATCTTCAGATTATCTTATCAGAGTATATGCCAATGAATGTCCAGTTCAAGACGTATATTGAATACCTTTTCCTAAAACTACTTTATTGATTCACCAAATGCGTAATTTTGTTTAAACTTCTGAATCGAATTTTTGGGCATTTTAAAGTACTTCCTCTAGCTACTATATGTAAATGGTAAAGCAATTAAACATACAATATTCGTTCCAAATAAGCTTTTGCAGCTGCCTCCAATGTGAGCAATTTAGTACTCAATGCAGTCAATTAAGCTGAACAATCGCGCAATTATTTCTGTCATAGTTCAATACAAAGCCATCATAAAAATACGGAGCACGGATCTTTGCTGTACTCAAACAACTTCTTTTTTTTTCTTTTAATTTAATTCTATGGTTATATTAGGGGTTTTGCTTTAGAAACAACTGCTAGTGTAGGCCACTAAACTGTAGGGTTTCTTAAACTTGTTTTTTTTTTTTTTTTTCAATTTACACCATTATTCACACACACACAAACACACACACACATGTACACATATACACACACAATAAAAATACTTCTTCCAGACTTAGTGAGGATAGGAAATGACTCTAGTTTAAAAACTTCCCCGCCCCAGACGGAAATAAAACCCAAGACCTCTGTGTGACAATCTAGAACACTGGCCACTCGAGTGCATAGGCAGCCCCAAAAAAGTTTTACATCCAAAATTTAATTTCCATAATAAATATTCGGAATAACAGCATGAAACTGGTAACAATTGCTAAGTTGTATTATACCCTTAAACAAACTTAATGAGTTACATTCTTATGCCTTTCTCTACAAATTCTTCAACAAAATATTCATCAATACTTACGTCTTCTATCTGCTTCATGTTAACCGAGATAAACACATATACAAATAGTTTTATTACATATATCCTTGTAAGTACAGTGGATATAGGGGATAGTGAAGCCTTAGCGATAATCAAATCTGTAAATCTGTGAAGAGTTGGTCGCTATGCAATTTGCCTTAAAATTTCGCTATGTTAGCATGACCACAAAAAATGCTTGCTTCTGTAGTGTGAGGGGAGCGTATCTACCTCACATTAAAGAGGTCCTGAGTTCGAATTTCAGTTAGGGCAAGATACCCTAATAACAATTTTGCAATTGAAATACAAAAGCTAAACCTATTACGAGGAGTATCTCGGAAATTGTTATTTTTCCCCGCCATTCTTTTCATTATGCTCCATTATTTTCTTTCCTATCATCCTTTTCGCCTACATTTCATATTATCTGCTTCCTTATTCACATCAGGCATTGAGCAGATTCCCATTCCTGAATATTCTACTGCACCCAGATTCTTAACAGCCATGTGATTCCAAGCATTGGTTTTTAAACCCTGACGCGTAAGTCCTCCAGTCGAGGAGGGTAAGAGCAGATGATGAAGAAGCAGATTTCACCGCTAAACAAAGAAAAAAAAAAAAAAAAAAAAAAAAAAAAGTTTTAGAAAAAGATCCATAAGTGTATGCATATACCCTTTACATGGAACATTTTCCAAAAAGTTTAATTTTTTTCAAAAATAATTAACCATTATCAATATAATGCCATATGTTTAAGACATTTTCATGAGAAATGAATGCATATCTTGAATTTTCTGGGCATATCCTCTGAAGTCCTCCTCATTCTGAATGACTTGCCTAAATGGTAAAAAATAATTCTTCCTGTAGGCTGGTCATATGCACGCACTAATGTGGAAAGTTGAATCACACTTTTTAAAAAATACAACGCCACAGCCGGTAATCAAAATTCAGAAAACTTCATCCAGAATAAAGAGGTTTTCAGAGGCTATTCACAGAAAATTCTAGATATACATTTTATTTCTAATGTAAATATCTTAAATGTAAGATATTTTAATCAAAATCGTTAGCGCCATTATTGAGAAAACTAACATTTTCGAAATTTTCCATGTAAAGGGTAGTTGGAAGTAGGGGATTTTCTTGAAAATATTCGTGTTGCATCATTGGAAGATACTTACCTTAAATAGCAAGTTTGGTAATTAACGGACTTTTAGTATTGAGCTATCCGCAACACACACATTTTTCTAAAAGTGCTTTTTTTTTTGGATTCAGGGGGTTCCAAAGCATGTATTTCTTGTGAAATCTCGGTGCAGTACAATACCTTCTCTATCCACTATGTACAGAATACGTGTAGAGAAAGTAAAAATTGCAACGTATGAATCCTAACTGTCCAAGTTTGCACTTCTATGCCTATCGCTAGCATTTTAGCAACCATTACCAAGACTTTTTGGTCTTAGGGTGACATTGGCAGTGATGATTGATTGATCGTTTGTACACAGTTTTTATTTCATGAAGAATGACTTTGATAGCTATGAATCACATCTTTCTGAACCAAAAGGGCGCATCAAGTTTCAAGTCAAACATCTTCAGTGGCACCCTCAATGTCATATTCTGTCTGCAATATAAAGAATGGGCTGGTCTCCTGGAAATAGGCAAACCTTTCGGCATCACTGTCCATCGTTATCTTTATACAGGCGCACTTGTTCCTCGAATATAAGTTCTACTTGGAGGTTTTAAGCGTTTCCATTCGTTTTTGTGTTAATAATGAAATGTTTTAGAGCATCACTAATTTATAAATCCTATAAGTATATCTTCTAAAAAGCAAAATTTCTGATGTGATATAGTCTCTTAAATTTCTCTACCGTTTACATGTTTCCTTACATACCAAGATGTTATATTCATTCATTAAAAAGTTGTCAGGTCTGCTATACATGACACATTTTTGTCCAGAAATGGTTTAAATTTAAGCTCGGAAGGATATTAACACTGTTATTTTAATGTTACACAATGCAAACCAATGTGTCACAGTATCAAAGCTCGGAAGATGATTATCATGTAACCACATCCTTCGGCCGTAATTACCGAACCTGTGTGTGCGGCTTGTTTCGTAGGCATATCTGATTGTTGGTATTCATTATTATACTGCGTAAATAGAAATCTGTGCCGACGGCAAGTTCTTTTGACATCGCAACTGCGATTCTTACACCTGCGCGAGTAGACGTGTGGAAGATTCTTTGACCTTGAAGCCCGCATTGTTACACCTGAGTGAGTTTGTAGCATCTGTGGTGGTTTTCCACGTGCGACTGTTTTTAGAAATTTTCAGGCACAATACCGAGATGTATAAAAGGAGAAAGAAGCCCAGCCCAGATATCAGTTTAACTGCGCGTGCATCGCTAGCAGCTGAGTGAGTTTTGACAGGAAATTCATAGCGCGTAGCCGCTGCAGACGTCGAAAGAAAACCATACGGCAGAATTGGTAGAAAACATTAAAGAAATATGATTATTTGTGTGCATATTATGAATCTAATCAGTTTTTGGAAGAAATAAAGACTTGCTTGTTGGAGTAAAAAGAAAGTTTTGTTACAATATTAATACAGATTCAGGCCGTGAAAGTCTACCCTATTATTTAATTCACCTCTGTAGAAGAATACTTTTAGGAGGTGTAGCCATTTTATTTTTACATGACCAAAGTAATCAGTTCTTACGAAGTAAATTAAAATAGAAAAATTAAGAAAAATTCAAGTATCTTCCCTCAGATTATATTGACATTTTTTGGGAATAGGTAACCATAAAACACTGAGTATTACAAAAAGGCTAACGCTAAGATCATAAAAAAATCTAATCGTGTATTAACTGCATACTTTAAAGAGCTTTATAGATTTCTTAAAATAAGTTGTTGGTTCTCCTTGTGGTTTCCTAGTTATCAAAATTCAAGATATGTATTTTAATTCCTCGTATCAACTGTATGATATTTAACACAAATATTCCATGTAAAAGGCACTTTAGATTACGGGATTGAAATATTCGTTTTTGAGGCACTGTAAACTATTTTTTTCCCCCTGCAAAGGCACAAAAGGTCTCAAAATACGCATTTTCTTGGAATTTCAATGTAAAACTTTTTGGTTTGAATGTAACTCTCACTCTACCTACCGTAAGGAAGTAATATCGAAGATAAAATACGTCCCATATACTTGAAAAAAACATAAATTTGAATACAGCTCAATGTGTCTCCGCGCTCCTCTCGCGGAATACCTGTCGCGCTAGGTTTGTGTGGTTTGGGCATTGTCGGCCTGCTCACATTGAGTAAGTTTTCGGTAGTGTTTGCGATCAGATCTCTTATAAAGAAGGCTTAACATGAAGTTATGAAGATCAAGATTAACATAACTTATATTTTTTACTTTCTCTACTACGTATGAACAATGTACATTTGAGTACAGTAGATTTTGCATTTCACTAAACATTTTATACTGATATTTCACCGGAAAATCATATATAAGGTCACTTGAATCCAAATACGAATATTTGGAAGAGGTGTATGTGAGAAAGAGAGAGAGTTATTTTTTTTTAAACTCTCTACACATAACTCAAAAAAGAAACGTCGGTGAAATATCAAACTTGGTATTTAGGTTTAGTATCTTCGAGTAATGTGGCACGATTCCCCCACTCCAATCCTCTCTTTATTTGAAAAAGGTATCGACATTTTCTATTTTTTTTTTTCAAAAATGGCTCTAGCAAATTTGATAACGGAAACGAATATCCAGCCTCTGAAGCCCTTTGCATTCTGAAGGACTCTTACATAATCGTAAGAGATAAGCGAAATCTTACTTCACTATAATTCTAGATTTCGTTAAAATACACGATGCCAGAAGCATTATTTTGTGGAGTTAACCACTCCCGAGATACTCCTTGTTATTGGTTTCAACTTAAACTACTTTACTTTCTACGGCAAAGTCTTTTGCTTCATATTTTTTGTTTGTTTGTTTGTTCTTACTCCTGGCTATTCAAAGAGCACTGAATTTCAATGCCATCGCATAACATATAGATTTTAGATTATTAAATACCACCATAAATATAAACACATTTAAAGATGTCTAACTTGCTTATGCACATTCAGGTTTATATTATGGCATTATTTTATAGAAAAACCCTCCCAACTGTAAAACATTTGTTTTACTTCAAAAGAAAATAACAGAGTAATGGTTGGAGAAAATCAAAGTAAGTTATAAATCCTAACATTTCCATGAATATATAGTTATAAATGTAAAATGCCGTTCAAAAATAGCTGCAACACCGAAAGTGAACTCTTCATTAACAACAATAATATAAATAATTAGAAAATAAGAGAGATAAAATAAATATAAATGTACAAAGAATAAACGCAAAAACATCAGAACAGTTTTAACAACATGACAGTAAAATTCGTAAATAAATTACTAGAAAACATTAAAACAGAAACAAATCTGACAATATTTAGATCATAAAGAATGACATACCTGTTGGATCACTGGATCTACAGAATAGATAAATATATGACGACTTAATTAAGTATCAGGGGCAGATTCAGTTGTATCTCATTAGTATATACTTTTATTTAATTTTGGTTTGTATTTTAGTTTTAAGATCATTGACGAATCACCTATTTATGAACATTGTTCATTACTGTAAACGTATGTGTTAATATATGTAGCTATTATTAATTTGTTTTTATTTATTACCATCATCATCGTCAAAAAAGAACATGTTAGCCAGTGAGAATAGAAGCCGCTGCGTTCTTAATGAACGCATAGTATATAATCGGTTTCATCACAACAGGAAAGCAAATCTAAGTAATTCACTCTGTTTATGGAATGATTGATACATCGTTTTTCTGGTAAAACACAGGAAAACTTGTATTATTTCCAAATATTGATTAGGAATATAGCTAATGAGAATTAAAGTCAAATGACAGGAAGGAAAAGGAAAGGAAGGAAAGCACGGCTTAAAGTGCATAATAATACCCTTATTTTGATTAAAGGTTGATTTGCCAATAATCATATAATAGCTTTATATTTAGAAACATTTCTTCAGCTTTACTTCCATTGTCGTTGTTGTAGGTATTTTTCTATATAGACTAACTCCTCTCATCGTTTTCTTCTTCTTCCTCTTCTGTAAACAAGTTTCTCGAACACTGTTGTTAAGACTGCTTATATAAATGTATATACGTCATATGGGATACCACATTTCACATATTTAATATCAGATTTTATTTTCTCGTCTTGAAGAAAATGCTTGATATTGTTGCGTTAGGTAGCGATTGAACTTACATTTATATGTTCAGACTGCAGTATATACCACCGAGCTAAGCACTCTTGTATAAATGCTAAAAAAAAAAAACCGTATTAAAAACCACTACTATCAACATGTATTATAATTAACAAGAAGAAAAAACTAAGTTGGATATCATTACTGATTGTCAAGAAATTCAATGTTATGACGGTTTGTTGTCATGGTAGCTCAGTGGCAGAGCAACCGGCTAGACATCTGGAGATCCGTGGCTCAAATTCCGGCTATGGCATTGAATTTTTCAGTCTGACTCTCCTATCCTTCAAACGGCTTGTGTGAAAAAAATATTTCAACTCCTTAATTTATTTGCAGAATATTTAGGACTGATGATTAGAATAGCTGTTGACAATTGAATATTAAAACGGAAAGAAGTCGATTAAATTTAACATACCTGTTATGTAATTTTCATTAACAAAAATTATTTGTTCCATTTGTTTCTGTTGTCAGCAATAATTTGGCATGAACATGCTCCGGATGGAGAATGAAGGAGTACGCAACGGATATTAGAATGGTCACCAGCAGGAAATAAAAAGAAGGGAAGACAAGAGTAATATGATTGGAATAAAACAGCCACCAAAGAAATGCGGCAGAAAGGAACCCTGGGAGGAAGGAATGATGGAAGAAACCTGAAGGGTGGCTACATCCGATGACCACGGACGGGCCCTTAGCGATAAAACAAATTAAAAGCCAGAGATTGGGAAGACTGTAAACATGGTAAAAATAATTTGAACACAGTAAAACTCTTACATTGTAAACCTCTTGATGATGGTGATGATGATGATGATGATGATAATAATAATAATGATAATAATAACAATAATAACAACAACAATATTTCAAGGATGCAGTGCATATTGAGATGTCATACGTACAGTTTATTGTGTTCAGAAAAATAGCATTCCCATGCAAAGCTCATAAGTTCAATACTCTTAGACAACGTATAGAAACCCACCTGTCAAATGTTGTCTCACGGATAAACATTCTGTTCGACTCAGGAGAAAACCACCATGCAGTATGAGTTCCACACGCAACTTCCTTCCGGTTGTGCTGATTGTTCATTCCGAGACTAACCACACACTGTTCACCCCGCACTTTAAACTCGCCCTCTCTCAAATTACAAGCAGCAGTTCTTTGGCTTCAGGGTCATGGCGTCCACTCTTCCTTCACCGCTAATGATAAGAAATCTTTTATATTTCCCATTATAGTTTCGCCTAAATTCAAAAAGCTTCTTTTGCATTGGCGTGAGACAAGGTACTTACGTTTTCTTCAGTTTAAAATAAGCTAGCAATATCTGTATGTATAGGCGTATATTTAAGTTATTTATTTACTCATGTAACTCCTTTAACTTCTATGATCATATAGAAACAATTGTTAGTGTTTTTCTTGCTGAACTATAGGGCATCTTAACGGATTTTTGAGTTTTCTTGTTTTTTTTTCTGTATTATGTTATTAAACACACGCAATATTCATTGTCATATTCATACTTCCAGACTATATGGAGATAGGAATGACTAATTAAAGAAACCTCTCCGTTTGCAAATTGAGTCCGCGTAATCTAATTTTCATTTTTAATACCGGAGTCTTGCTGGGACTCCAGCACTGCATTCCTCTTTCTTTTTTCTCTTTTTCCCCCATTTTTTGCATTTTACCAACATTTACTTTCTTTTACTGTTTGATTACCGTTTTTGTTTTTTGCTTCTAATGCACATATATGTACACATTTACAAACATACAATAGCCCATCCTAAGGCGGGACTCGAACCCACGATCCCCTGCATCTCTGGGAGTCGCGCTGCCCGAGTGGTTAGACCACTCGCCTCTCACCCAAACGACCGCATGTGAGATATGTGGTGGACAAATCGGCGCAGGGGCGGGTTTTCTCCGGTTTCCCCCGCCATTGCATTCTACGGGTGCTCCATCTTCATTCCATATATCAGGATTGTCATCGCCTGCGGTGCCACAAGTAGTTAAAGCGGGCGTTAAACACTACCAAAAAAAATGCGCCTCTGGATTGAGAAGTCAACATATTCGACTGCAGAGGCAAACACACTTGTATATTACTGTGGATATTTCAGTTGTTTTTGTTTCTGATTGTACTTAATTATTCTCGAATTCGTTTCGTCAGCCAAGTCCTCAGCCTAATGTTCCAAAATAGACTATATAGAAATGCATTTATCTACATCATGTGTTAGAAACTGTAGCCTAAGAAACGTTACATATATTCTGAGATCAGTTTGGTTATTTAGAAACTCTTTAGATTAATTCACGTTGTCAGGAAAAAGAATTGTAACTCTAAAAACATCTGATGTGTTCCACTTACTTGAATTTCTCTGCCTGTTCTGCAAACAAACTATTCTTACGAACTTTGGAACATTGGTTAGCTTTGCATTGCCAGTAAAACAAAGGCGAGATGAAACGAAAGATGACCGCTTTGAAAAAACTTACGTAGTATAAAACTGAAACCAAAAATAAGGAATATCTAGAAACAGTTAACTCTACAACAAAAGTTTCTTTGCCATAAATTATTTAATCTAGATTTTTACGAAGTAATTTTTGTCTATTTTTTACGGTTAACCAGTTATGCAAATTTAGTAAAACTCACCCAGAATTGACAAATCTTTAGAAGCTATTCCCAAAAAACTTAAGATATACCTACATTTTCTCTGAAGTAAATATCGTAACATATTGTATTTTAATCAAAATCGTTGTAGGCATTTTTGAGAAAAATAACATTTCCAAAAATGTCTCCATGTGAAGGTTAGCTTGGGGTGAGGGATTTTCTTGAAAATGTCCGTGTTGCATCCTTGGAATATATTAAACTGAAGTACCAAATTTTGTATTCAACGGTCTTTTCGGTACTTTTGCTGTTTTTTTTTGTTTTTTGTTTTTTTAGTGTGCTGACCACAAACATTCAAACGCAAACACGAGCCTTTTTCTAAAACTGTTTTTTTAATGTGGGGACCTCGAAACATTTTGGCGAAATCTCGACACCGAAATTTTGGGTTGAATACAATACTTTCTTTATACACTATGTGCATAGTACGTGTTGAAAAAGTAGATAGCATTATCCAGTAATACATTTCAGAAAAAATTCAGTAAATGTATTATCATCAGGAATCAGATGCGATAATTGAAATCTGTCCCCCAAAAAAATTGCATTTGTTTTTGTTTTGATTCGCCACATATAGTGCATCTGTAAAAGACAATTTTTGGACATAAACCCATTTCCCCAGGCACTGACGAATTGGTGAGCTCTCGTTATATTACCAGAGATAATTTTTGGAATCTAGGTCTTAAGGTCTATTCCTGCTAAATATCATATGGTTTTCTTGGTCTGCTAGGAGTTTACTTCTCCAGTGGTGGCTGGATTAGAATTCAACTTTAGAAACATTTTGCTATTAACTGTTTAAAAGTTTGTGGCATTCATAGCTTTCAAAATAGCAACTAGATTTATGTTTATATATGTACATTTTAATTTATATATTTTTGTTACATGTAAACTCATTTTAACAACTTAGGTCATATCAGCGGCTATGTCTTTGGAAAAAAATTGCCCAAGACAATATGTTGTCTTCAAATTTACACACACAGTCACGCTCATTTATTTACACAAATTTCAAGCTCTAATCGAGATCTCTAGGGAACCGAACTCGAGATCTCTAGATTGGGATGCTAATTGTTAATTCACAAGGATTCTCTTATTCTCTCTATCACGTACATAGTAGATGGAGAAAGTGTAGCGTAAACCCAAAAATTCGATACAAGAGTTTCACCAAAAATACATGTTTTGTAGCACCCTGATCAGTAAAAGCATGTTGAGAAAAAGGTCCTAAAGTAAGAGTGAATGTTTAAGAACAGCATCACTCAAAAATCAAAAGTTGGTAAATACTAGACTTGATATTTAGGTTCAGTATCCTCCAAAGATGCGAAACAAAAATTTTCATTAAAATCCTCCAAATTACCATTTTACCTATAGAACTTTCTTTTTTAAATTTGATTTTCTGAAATATGGCTCTAACAATACTGACGTCTCAGCATTATGCCATAGTCACTGTTAAATGCAGTACTTTGGTGAGTGGTTCACAACATCATAATATGGACTTGCAAACGTTATCTAATTTGTATATACGTACTGCATTTTTAAAACTCCCAGAACAATTGATTCGCTTTCTTTTGTATAAAATAATAACTTTAAATAGTAAAATAGTATTTAATGATGCCTTATGTTTATAAGGTATAATTAAAATGTTATATTGATTTATTTATGATGTTCATTAGAGCATATTCCAACAGCAACAATTTGTGTTTAAATTAAATTACATCATTAAATTAATTACATGGAACGATACTTCCATGTCAAACTATCATTTCTCGTTAAATTTACTAAACATAAAAAGTACCTAAAAGCGGCAGTATTTGAACCGGGAACCTTCACCACTGAAATCCAATGCGTATACTGTTGCACTAAATAGTAAGTCACAACAGTTATATCAGCCTTGTATTAGGTTCTTTAACGTTGGTTTTTATTCGTTTTATTTTCTTCAAACACGCATATATTCACTCTCACAAACATACACTCATACTCTGAGGGGGATATGGAATGATTCTGGTTAAAGAAAACGTTCCCGCCCCGGCCGGGAAACGAACCTGAAACCTCCGGGTGAGAAGTCTGCTCGCGGAGGCGGTCTAAAATTAATTTTGTACAATCTTGAAAGTGGTATACGCTAAGAGATAGAGTAAAATGCACTACCAAGATATCAAGATCTCTTTTATTATATATTTAAAAAACATATATTTCAAACAATTTTTGTGCCATAAACCATTCACTATATACATTAGAAGTGGTTTGAATCGTTCAAAAGTTTTTCATTCTAAAGTGCTGGGCGTTGATATGACCATAGCAATTAAAAGAGGGCTTTAAAAATGAAAAAATGACCGGTTGATTTTCAGTTGTTTCTTGCGACTGCATGGAAAGTGTATGGAGTTTTGAGGTCAATACACAGCGTCCAGTTTTTAAATATTTTAGTATCGCTGTTCTCTTTATATCTTTACGATGCATAATGTAGCTATTTCTGCAAAGAATTATTTCGATTAAAGCGAAGTGCTACCAGATAGCAAAACAGATTATTAGTGGGTGAACGAAACACATCAGATTATTATTATTATTATTATTATTATTATTACTATTGTTATCATCATCTTTATCATTATCATCATAATCATCATCATTGCCGCGCCTGGTCTATTGGTTAGACCATTCGCCTCTCACCCTAGCGACCGCATGTGAGATTTGTGGTTAACAAGGTTTTCTCTTGGTTTTCCGGTTTATCCACCATTGCATTCCACCAGTGCTCCATCTTCATTCCATGTATCATCAGTGTTATCACCTGCGATGCCAAAAGTAGTAAACGCGGGCGTTAAATACTATAAAATTAATAAAATCATCTTTTAGCTATTACCCGTCTTTTTACCTCTTACTTTTCCATAAATATTATTTTGGTGGATGAGTATCAATGACTTTCTTTGGTTTCCAACCTCTTTCTTACTCACATGAATACGACCTGGGCATTCTGATTCCGCTGCACAAGGTCACTTCCGCACAGTGTGCCGTAGTTCAATAGATTTCATGTTTCTTGGGTAGTATCGAAGCCTTTGGCTCAATCTGTATATTACGATTAATATTCTAAGCGCTGTTCAATCATTACTCCTGCTATTAGCCCTAGGCGCTACATCGGTACCTCTAACAGCACATAAATAGAACAGCCCTTGTTAGAACCAGACGTAAACAATTATGTCTAACAGCTTCTGCTTCCCTAACTTTACACGTCAGGAAATACTCAGATGAACATAAACATTGCCTCGTCAACTACTAAAGATTGCTCTACTACCTCGAGAAGCATGTCAATATCTGATTAATATTGAGACTCACAAGATATAACTCAGAATTCTACTTTCTCTATACGTACTATGTACATAGTGTATAGAGAAGGTATTGTATTGAACCCAAATATTCGATACCGAGATTTCACCCGGAAGTACAGGTTTAGGTTCTCCTGTATCTAAAAAAAGGATTTTTGGAAAAAGATCCGTGTGTCTAGGCTTGTGCATTGTCCGTGTGTTTATGAACAGATAACTCAAAAACGAAAAGTAAGTAAACTACGAAACTTGATATTTAAGTTTAGTATCTTCCAGGGCTGCAACACAACAGTTTTGAGAAAAATCCCCCCACTCCAAACTATCCTTTACATCGAAAAAATTTCGAAAATGTTTACTTTCTCAAAAGTGGCTCAAAGATTTTGAATAAATTACAGTATATTAAAGATATTTATAAGGAAAATAAAATGTATATCTTAAATTTTCTGGGAATAGCCTCTAACGGCCTCTTTATTCTGAATTAATTTTGCTGAATTTTGCGTAACCAGTATCTAAACCATAAGAGTTAGACAGAAACTTACTACACAGAAAATGTAGATCATGTTAAAACACACAATTTATGTTATATATCATTTTTTCGTGAAATTGACTATATCTGAGATTTTCTATGTTATTTCTTTCAGATTTAAAATACTTGAAGTTTTCTACACGGAAAGTTATAAACTCCTGGCCCTGCATAGAAACGGATTTCAACCGCATGGTAACCAGCTTTTAAAAGATTTGACCATCGTTTTAGCCTTCTTTATTCCCTTATTCTTCATCAACTTACAAGGAAGTAAGTAAATAAGAAAAGTTCTGCTAATGTTTAACTCGATTATATAAAATAGATAGAAGATTATCGTTTTAACAGTAATTTTTACAGCGATGTAGACAAAGTCATGTGAATGGAACACATCAGATTTTTGAGATACCTAATACTTTACATAATATCATGATCCAATGAAAGTAATCCATTTGAATGATCCTACATTGTTATATCCGTCACTTAAATCCCTTAGTCATCCAATATCAAGATATAATTTAGCTCTCCATAACAATTTACATAGAGACTGTCTCTGTGGTCTGATTGTTAGCATGCTAGATTACACATCTGGATTCGATTCCGTATAGAGGATGGGAATTTTTCTATAGCCAGGATCATTTTCCATCCTCCCTAAAGTCTGAAAGTATGAATAAGGTGTAAATATCTATGTGCCTGTGTGTGTAAATTTGATGTTTAAAAAGTAAAGCCAACATAAACAAACCCAAAATATACACAATGAAACCTTGATACCAATGAAACAAAATATAACCTTAATATTAAAGGCTGCATACAAATGGGTCAAAAAATGTACATCACAAAGGTCTAAAAATATTATAAGTTTACATTCAGTGGAAGTAAGAGGAGGGGCCTTCCATAGTGAAATTATCTTCAAGTTAGTCAAGTATGTATGTATCTCGAATACTTATAAAGTGTAAGAGACAGAAAATGTAAGCAAATCAGTAAAGCATCCACTGGGAAGAACACAACAGAAAACAAATGAGTAATCATGGTGCTGTTAAAGCGCGCACCCGATATTTACCTCCAATGCTGCAAAAGCGCTTGTTCTGAAAAAAAAAAAAAAAAAAATCTGATGTGTTCCATTTACATGACTTTCTCTAGCTCTTCCGTAAATGTTTCTAAAATAACATTATTTTATCTACATCATTCTAATCGAGATAGATATTAGCAGAATTGGTCTTACAAAAAGGACAAAAAGGCAATACCCTAGGCCAAAACAATAGTCAATTCTTTAAAAGCCGGTCACTATGTGAAACAATTGAAATTCCGTTCTCCTTGCTTGACAGGAGTGAACAAAAGAGAGCAGAAAATAAAGATGGCCTCTTGTTTGAGAAAACGTTATAGTAATTTAAAATTGAAACCAATAACACGGAATATCTCGGAAACGGTTAACCCTACAAAAAAGAATGCATATATTTATATGCATATATATTGTGCGTTTTAACAAGACCTACATTTTTTGTGCAGTAAGTTTATGGCTATCTCTTACGGTTTACAAGCTATAAAAAAGTTATCCAGAATGATGAGGTCTTCTGCGACTATTCCAGAAAATTCAAGATGTACATTTCATTTGCCTTGAAAATATCTTAAACATATGGCATTTTAATCAAAATCAAACTATTTTTGAGAAAATAGAATATGATGGGGAATTTTCTTGAACACTTTCGTATGGCATCATTGGAAGATACTAATTTAAATACTAAATTTGGTATATAACCGGCTATTGTTTTTAAGCTATGCTGCCCTCAGACACACACACACACACACACACACACACACACACACACACACACACACACACACGTCCTTTCCCTAAAAATGTTTTGTTTTGTTTTTTATTCAGGTAACCTCAAAACGTATACCTCCGATGAAATCTCGGCATCGTATTTTGGGTGGAATATGACACCTTATCTAGCTACTGTGTATATTGTATGTACATCCATGCGAGAAAGTAGATATTCTTCACTTAAAAGCGCTACCCATAATGTGGAGGAGAAGAAGTGGAGAATAAAAGTTTGTGATTGTAAGGAATCTGAAAATTAGAGAAATGAATTTATTATTTTTAAAAACAAAAGAGCATTACTGAACTAATATTGTAAAGGAGAGTATTTATTTGGAGTTAAGAAGGGAAAACAAAAACAAATATACAAATAATAATATAATAAATATTGTATATGGAGTGCATGTCTACTGAATGAGTGGCCAGGACCAGTTTCAGTTGGCAGCTTTACATAACGAAATAAATAAATAAAATAAAATTTGATGTGTTACATTCACATGACTTTCTCTACCTGTTCTGCAAACCACCTTACAACAGAGTATTCTTCTATTACAACATGCTAAACAAGATAAACATGACCACATTGGTCTTACTACTTTGTTTCTTATAAGTAGAAGGGAAATAAGGAATATACCAGACTAAAGCAATAGTCAAACCTTAATAAAATCCGATCGATATGTGAACAATTGAAGTTTAGATCGCAGTTTAAAATTGAAAACAATAATAAGGAATATCTCGGAAGCGGACAACCCTGCAATAAAAATGAGTATGTCATAAATTGTGTATTTTAACGAGATTACATTTTTGTGTACTACATTTTTGTCTACTATCTCTTACGGTTTATCAATTTTGAAAAATGCAGCAAAATTCATCCAGAATGAACAAGTCTTCAGGAGTTACTCCCATAAAATTCAAGATATACATTTTATTTGTGATGTAAATAGCTATAATATACAATATGTTAATCAAAATCGTTAGAGATGTTTTTCATTATTCCATGTAAAGAATAGTTCGTGTCGCATCTTGGAGTATACTAAGTTTTAATACCAAGTTTGGTATTTAATAGTCTTTTAGTTTTTGAGCTTCGTTTTCCAAAGACACACAAATGAATATTTTTCTAAAAATCTGATATATTCCATTCACATGACTTTCTCTACATCTCTGTAACAAAGTATTGCTAATAAGCTTATTATTTTATCTAATTAATGTTAATCGAGATAAAGATTACCAGAAGTGGCCTTATTACTTAGCTCCTTATAAGTAGAACGGGAATAAGGGACTACGATAGGCTAAACCGACAGCCAAATGTTTCAAAATGTGGTTGCTATTGGATTGAAATCCGTTTCTTAGTGTGGCCAGGAATTGACATGTTCCCGTATGAGAAAAGGTTTAAGCATTTTAAAACTGAAACCAATAACAAGGAATGTCTCAAAAACGATCAACTCCAGGTAAAATGTATACAATGTAAATTGTGTGTTTTAACGAGATCTACGTTTTTTGTAGTAAGTTTACATGAATACAAAATTTGGTATTTAACAAACTTAGATTTTGAGCTATGCTGCCCACAGAAACATACACGCAGAGGATACACACGTACATTTTTTTAAAAATGCTTTTTTGCGAGGGTACCCACCTCGGTATTGAATTTTTGGGTGCAATACAATACCTCCTCTATACACTATGTACATAGTACGTATAGACGTGCTTTTTTCGGATTCAGGGGATCTCAAAAGATAGATATCCGTTGAAATCTCGAATTTACATACATAAAAAATAAAACATAAACTGTGTTTTTAACGAGATCTACAGTTGTGCAGTAAGTTTTTGTTTATCTCTTACGGTTTATCAGGTCTGAAAAATTAAGCATAATGCCTTAATAAAGAAGCTTTCCGAGGCTATTCTCAGAATATATATTTTGATTTTCATGTAAATATATTTAATATACGGTATTTTAATCAAAATCGTTATTGTCATTTTTAAGAAAATCAACATTTTCGATTTTTTTCCATGTAAAAGGTTGTTTGGGGCGGTGGATTTCCTCAAAATCTTCGTATCGCATTCTTAAATACCAAGTTTGGTATTTTAGAGACTTTTCGTTTTTGAGATATCATGTTCACCGGCACACGAACCCACGGACATACACGGACTTTATTCTAAACATCTGATGTGTTCCTTTCAAAAACTTTCTCTAGTTGTTCCATGTACACCCTAATCTTAGAAAGGAATATTATTTTATCTACTTCATCCTAATCGGATAAACATTAGCAGAATTGGTCTTATTACTTGTTTCCTTGTAAGTAGAAGGGAATAAATTAGCAAGGGCAGTAATAAAGCGATAGTCAAATAGTCAAATCGCTTAAAAGCTCATCCAATTGAGGTTCGTTTTGCTTTGCACGGTCCGTTTGAAAAACTTGGAGTAGTTTAAAACTGAAACCAATAGAAATAAATGCCTTGAAAACGTTCAACTCTACAAGAAAAAGTATAGGACATAAATTGTATGTTTTAACGAGATCCACATTTTTGTGTGGTAAATTTTTTTTCCTATCTCTCATGTTTTAACCCTTATACAAAAGTTTGCTAAACTCATCAGAACAAAGAGGTATTTAGAGGTTATTCCAAGAAAACTCAAAGTATACATTTTATTTGTAATGTGAATATCTTTAACATACTGTATTTTAATCAAAATCCTTAGAGATTTTTTTGAGAAAAACAAAATGTTCAACATTTTTCTATGTAAATGGTGGTTTGTGGTGGGGGATTTTCTTAAAAATCTCCGTGTCGCACCCTTGAAACATACTAAATAAAAATACCACGTTTGGTTTTTAACGATCCTTTTGTTTTTGAGCTATAATGTTCACAGACACACACAGAGCCTTTTTACACTTTTTTTTCGGACTCAGCGTACCCCAAAACATGTATTTATGGTAAAATCTCGACTTTGAATTTTTGGGTAGAAAACATTATCTTCTCTATCCACTAATGTACATTATATATATGGGTAATAGAGAAAGTAAAACTTTTTTGGGATACAGGAGACTCCAAAACCGTGTATTTCCGATGAAATCTCGGTATCGAATTTTTGGGTGGAATGCAATATCTTCTCTACACACTATTTACTTAGTGCGTGTAGAGAGAGAAAAAAATGAAGACTATCAAATATGTTTCATATTCCCAAAAATGAGGCTTTTTCTGCCATCAGCTGATTTAAAACACGTCTTTTATTATTAATGCTATGAAGTTACATTTTTCTCCGTTTTTAAACTTTAAATGTTATAAAGCTCAAATCTTCTTAACCTTTGGAGGCAATATATTTGACATCCTTTGACGTTGTATAACACAATTTTTTTTTTTTTTTTTTTTTTTTAATTTCCGCTACTGTTTACCCGCTGCATAAAATACACGTTTGAAACTTCCTGATTTAAAGAAAATAAAAAAACCGTTGTAAAATAATTCCACGAGAGAGAGAGAGAGAGAGAGAAAGAGAGAGAGAAATTGGGCAACAGAAAGAACATGTTAGTTAAAACATGAAAAGTCGGTTAAATATCAAACTTGATATAAAACAAAATATCCATCTTCAGAGTATGCGAAGACTTTCAAGGAAATACTTCACTTGGAAATACTCTTTACACGGAAAACTTATCGAAAGTTAGATTTTTCCAAAAATGGCTCCAATGGTTGTGGACAAATACCGTTATAAATGGGATGTAGATCTCCCATTTTCTGGGAACAGACTCTTCATTTTAAATACTTAATGTATAATATATAAAATCTCACTACACATAAAATGAAGACTTCATTAAACACACAATTTACGCCTCATGCATTTTAGTTAATTATTTCGAGATATTCCCTCTTATCGTTTGAAAATTCAAATATTTTCACTTTTCTCGTGAAATGATGAAGTGATTATTCACCATTTCCTCATGGTCATACTATCATGACGTATTAACGCCATCATATAGCAACTCGCTCTTTAAAAATGTGATTGTGCTATTCCTTTTACATTCTACAACGAAATATGTAAATGTGAAAGGCAAGTTTATCAGAAGTATTAGGTATTCAATAAGTAACAAAGTTTTTGAAAAAATAGAATTTTTGTGAATGCAACGAATTTTAAACACTATAAAGAGATCAAACTAGGGTTTTTGTCCACAGTTATTTTGCGCGATAATTTTGAAATATGTAATTAAATTTTAAAATTAAAATAATGTTAGTTGTAGGATCAAGACCACTTATTTTGATAACCCATTTAAAATATTAAAGTTTTTTAAAAAGTTAGCAAAAACTGCGTCAAAATTGATGCAAGGGTTTGCATTTTGTATCACTCACAAACACAGCAAATTTAAGCATTGTATCTGCAATAAAATATAAAATGTTATTTTCACCACTTAAGTTTACTCTAAAATTAAAAAAAAAATTCTTGTTACTATATATAGTGTTACAATATACATAGTCCATTATCATTTATTATTTTCTTTACTATTATATAGTAGGAAGAGAAGTTGTCGCATTTCACACAAAAATTCGATGTCGAGATTTCACCGGAAATACAATTTCAAGCTCCCATGAAACTCCAAAAGAAAATTTTAGTGAAATTTTCGCACGCGTATGAGCGTGTATGTGTGAGAATGTGAGTGTGAATGTATGTGCATATGTGTAAAATCGAAAAGTCGATTAAATGCTATTCTTGATATTTGAGTTCACATCTTCCTAGGATGCGACACGATTTTCAAACTCACGGCAGGAAACCATGGGAACACGCCCCATTTTCTGAGAACAGATATAAAAGCTAATTTTAAAGCACTGAGAAGCCTGGCGAAGTCGGTTGACAAGCTTTTGCCTTATACGAAACTGAAACGTCGATGTTTTAATTCACACATTGAATTATTCTTATATTTTGCCGTGATACTATTACATATATATTCATACTAAAATGTTAGGTACATTACGAAAATTATATAGATTTCGGCGAATGACTGATTTTGCAAACGAAAATGGCAGCAAATGTTATACTGTAGATGATACCTACTCTACTATAAAAAGAATTTTCGAATTTCACAAGGAGCTAATGACTTTTATTTTCTCTACAACCTGCCTATTGGACGCTATGGTGCTTTGTGTAATAAGAAAGAGAGGGCGTTAAACACTATGTTTAAAAATTTGATGTGTTGCATTCGCATGACTTTCTCTAACCATAGCATTTATTTGGTATATAAACTATTCTTACGAATTTGTATATTTCTATCTACTGCACTTTGAGATAAACTTTTCATAAATATCTGCAGCACACATTTCGTTATAAATTTGTAGGGAATAGGAATAATAAAATGTTTAGGAACTGAATGTTACATGCAGGCCTTAAAAATTCCATAAGCTTTCTATGCAATCGCGAGAAGTAATTGAATTTCAATTGATTTTGAAATAATGATCAAGTATTGAAAAGTTAGCTCTAATAGCGGGTGGTATCTCGAAAATACCGTAGGAGACAAAAAGTTATTTAAAATAAATGTTGACACATGGACATTTTATAAAAATGCTATAGTTTTATTCAGGGTGTCTAAAAGTCTATAAGTCTATTTACGGTCAAATATCGGTATCGAATGGGTGAATAGCAATATTTTCCCCACTTAACATAAGTATCAGAAAAAGTAAAAAAGTATTTATTGCAGATAGGAGAAGCGATGAATGCCAGTCAAAAATGCATTATCAAGATTTCATCAGGATTTTCAGGCATTGCCTACCCCCAATTTTTTTAAAAATAACGCAGGTGTGTGTCTGCGAGGTGGACTTCGAAAACAAAAGGTCGGATAATCGCCAAATTTGGTACTTAACTTCAACATCAGGAATCGAAAAATATATTTTTCCAGAAAGTTGTTTATAAATCCTTAAAATTACTAACAATTTTGATTAAAATGTGTTTAAGATATGATTTATCTAGAGCTCATTGAAGCATACAATATGTCAAAACACTTTTTCTCCAGAAAAACCTATTTTCGAAATATCGGTTGGTTGTCATATGTTCATTGGTTTCAGAATTGCCTTTTGACGCTCTAAAGCATATTAGTTGCTTCCCCCATCCCCGTAACAACTTCATCAGAAATATAAAGCTGGATTAGTATTTCTAGATGCAGCCAATTCTATATTTTAAATTATTTTACCTAAAATGTATGCGAGTAAGGTAACTTAAATAGAAGAATTTTTTTTTGTATGGAGTCATGCGAAGTCGTGTATGTGAAACTTGGATTTTTTTTCTTTTAACGCAGGGGCCGAAATTAGTTTAATGATACAATTACAAGTTTTATCTGCCCTCATGGAAATTATAATTAGAACACTTTCTTAATATTAGCATTCCCTAAAATAAGAGGTTTTAAAGTAAGCTTTAAATTGTCGCCCCATACTCTGCCATAAGAGAAGGGAAATCTAGTAGAACGACTGTCTCCGTTTTTCTTGGGCATAAACCCTGTACGAGAATAAGGTGGTTTTTGTATAGAAAATAAAATGGCATATATAAACTCAAACAATATTTTTATCGAAATAATTAGTCTTATAAAACCGTCTTACCCTTTGAGTATGTTACAATCATAACCTCGTTTTATCTGTAGCAATATAACGAGAACGATAAAACTCATCTTATGGATACCAGAGCTCTAGTTGTATTTTGTTTTATTATTTCGCGAACACAACTATAAAATTGGAATATACATCCATAAAATTATCATATATTATTTTAATAATTATAAACAAAGTTCGGTGTTTTATTCTCCGCTTACTGTCCAATGGCTGAAGTTGGATAAAACAATGTATAGGTTAATGCAATTATCTGAACTCAGAAAAGTAATGAATTACACACCGAAATGCTAAAATAGAAAATATAGCTACAGGTCAAGCAAATCAAAGAATGTCTATGTTTGTTTGATATAAGAGTTTCATGTTTCAATAAAGTCATATAAATTATTCACAATATTTTGGGGTTTACGAAATTAAACTTCACGGAGACGCTTAATCATCAATATATACATACGTATATTTTATAAAAATGCTCATTATTATGCGACTGCACTTGCATAAAACGAAAACATATTTCTAAAAAGATTTGGCAGATGGCAATAACGTTTATAATCAAATAAATATGAAGTTTTTAATAATTCTGATGTTTAATAAACAATTATCATATCCAAAATTGGTAATCGTAGTTGCCTTACCGCACGCCAATCAGATAAAACACAAATATTAAACACCGACACAGATAACACCAATGATTAAAAGGAAGTAACACACATGAACACAGCTCTGGAACAGCCACACGAAAGGATGTTTGTTGACCGTCCAACCAAGAAGTCTGGTTGGAGCACATTAAGGCAGAATAACTATAGATGTTGCGGGATGTGAGGACAATTGCAAGTGACGAGACAAGAGCAAATTAAACACATAACATCTTTGTGAGGATAGCCAATCCGCTCTGGTCCCCTCGCCAACACGAGGGTGGGGGAGTGGTCACTAACGGCAATCAAAACCATTAGCATAAATTGCCCTCATAGTAACTGCCTTGATGAACAATCACAACACGTGATGGTCAGCGAGCTTAGGTGCTTATGTACTCAATCTAATAGCCATGCAAACTAAGTTTCTGCAGAAAATTATGTGAGCTAAAATATGGCCCAGGAGGTAGGGTCTGAAGTCCCGTTGAACCGGCCATTATGGTTTTCCCAGATCGGTAGGCGAAGGCTCGGATGGAGGCTCTCGCACCGACCGCCGCAGCTCAGACTCCCAGAGAAAAAACTATAATATGCATGCAACCGGCTCACATTCTAATAAACACAGTCACATATAATTGCTAATAAGCTCATACCTTATCATAATAAATGTTGGAAATGTTCTCTTCTAACCATACATTTCTGACATCTGCACAAGAAATGTTCATTCTACTCGAGACTTCTGTGTCTGAAATTGAGCGGATTTCTGGTTCGTTTTCTTTCGCCTGTTTAAATGGCTATGGAATACACCATGGTCATTACACCATAACGCACGATGAAACATTTGATTGCGAGAGAGAAAATCTAAATGTATCTACTATTGCTATAAAATTGTAAAATAGTAATTCTATTTCCAGGAACAAAAGTGAATTTTTGTATTGCTTTTATAGGTACATAAAACACGTCTTGAGATATAAAATATCCCTTTTTACCTTGTCTACCACATGTCTATAGATGGAATATCCGTCCAAAATCTACCATTAAAGGTGCTACTATTGAGTGCTGATTATTTTATGCATGATAATTTACATTAATAAACTTATAACATGAAGGTAATTTTTAAAATGCTATGTTCCAGGTCAATGGTTTTAGCGTAAATTTCAGCAAAATCCAATGTATACTATTTTCTTTAAGAACCGAAGACATGACAATGTTCTTTCACCCGTTAAAACTTTTATGATTTGTTGGTATTATTACTACAAGTTAACGTGAAATGCTCATATAAATGAAGTTTGCGTGAGTTTCAGGGTTAATTCACATATTGAGAAGATTAGAGTGCTAGAGTATCGGAAGAATTTCCTAAAAACAGCTATTGTGCATTTTTAATAGCATGCACATTTATGGCATTCACATGCGGAGCAATTGTGGAAACATCAGCAAAGGCCTTGTTTTACCAAAAATAAATAAATAAATAAAATAAATGTAATACGTATTTTAACGGCAGCTCGCTAAGGTATTTTTTTTTTTTTTTTTTTTTTTTTTTTTTAAGATTAAGTCCTTTAACCTATTTGGTCATATCGGACGATAAATGAAATCGTGAAATTATGCTTCAATAATCTCAGGGTTCATTGAGTTTAAAGTTACTCGGCATTCGCCTTCTCAAGAAATGGGAAAATCCCGAAAAAATCCTTAATACACCTTAGCAAGATACGAATACGAGACCTCTGGAATTTGAGGCGGACACGCTACCCCGAGGCGTCTATTGACGGCCCCTATACATCCCCGAAAAATGTTACAAGTTATTAAGACATAGCAGATTAGAGTGACCTAGTCCGTGATTCCAAGTTACCGCCGCAGAGACCATAATTCTAGGCAGTGTCCCCCTGGATACAGTCGGTGGGTAAAGAAGTATGCCGCAATGACATGATGTTCCGCTCCGCAAACAGTCCGTATGCTACTGCTGTATGTCCACTGCACTGCATTCGCATTCGCTTTATGTATATGTAACATGTAGTATTCTATAACGGAATAACAGCATTAACAGTCTTATGCATAATAGTATACACATTCTTTTGATACAACTGCACGAGCACTACAGGCACGCGCCCGTCTCCTTCAATAGAAATAGACTATAGTATAAGGTAGGCCAACTTCATAAAATCGGCTACACTCATCCACTTCTTTGTTACGAGATTAAAATGTATATACAGGATGATGCTAAAATAATTCTACATAGTTTGGGAATGCATTTCTTACATCGAAATAACAAAATAGGTTCATACAAAATGCAAACCCTTCGTTTTTGCGCTATTAATTTATTAATAAAAAGTTTACGTACAACGGCTTTCTGAGTCCAAACCAACCATATATCTATGCGCTCATTCATAGAAGGGTTTGCCCATTGTACCTCACGGATATAGCCCTGTGATGCCATGGCTCTTGTTTACACTTTCAGTTGTGTACATGTTTTGAGTTAACTAACCTGTTACTCTGTCTTTAACTTCAATTGTGTGCAAGATAAAGTGAAAGTTCCGGTTAACCAGGCAGGATACTCATTTAGTAAGCAATTACACATTATTTTTATTACGGCCGCGCAAATGCCACTGGACGTGAGGCAGCACCCCTGATCAGTTGTTTCCAGACGAAGACAGTCGAGTCATCCAAACTCAGTTGTTTATTGTCGCGTTGTTGAAGAAGGATCCGTAGCACCATAGACCGAAGATCGAGGAAGACCAAGAGTTGTTCATATGCCTGACTAAGAAGAACACATTCTCCGGTTTGTCGAAGGAGATCCAGGTATTAGCAAAAGGTAAGTGGCCCTGGTACATACATCTCAGATTACAGTTTGGAGGATACTTACCGAGCACCTCATGTATCCGTATTATCTTTCGCCTGTTGATCATCCACTACGGGTGAACTTCTCTCGATAGTTTCTTGCATAAACTCTCAATCCGTTATATCTCTCCTCAGTTTTATTTATAGATGAGACAACTTTTGGGAGAGGTAGAATAACAAATGTCCATAACCGATACGTATGGACAATTCTTAATCCTCGTTATACAGTTCAGGTTAGATATCAGATCAGTTTAAGATTAATGTGTGGGCTAGACTTGTAGGTGCCAGCCCATACATTCTCCCAGCACATCTTACAGACTGCAGGGACTTTATTCAGAACACCCTCGCATATTTAGCAGCAGATGTGGCCCTGCAAATAAGAAGAAACATGTGGTTTATGCATGATGGGGCTCCAGCACATTATATCCTCGTTGTTCGAGATGCACTGGCTGGTATATACCATGGCGGACGAATAGGCACAGGAGGACCAGTCTCATGTTCTGCATTTTCCCCCGACCTCAATCCTTTAGATTTTTATCTCTGAGTTCAGCTTAAATAACTGCTTTGTGCAACAGACATCCAGGATGAAGACACTCTTAATCGTGTCTCACGGAAGCCTACGAAAACATACGACACCGATAGGGAGTATTTGATAGAATACGACAGCCTATGCTTCGACGAGTACATGCTTGTCTAGAGGAAGCGAAGGACATTTCGAGCATTTGTTAAGCGTTGTGCTTGTGTCGATCACATCCTAACAATAGACTGTGTCGCTTTAAAATGTTTTGATTAATAACATTTTGAATCTCAATAAACCAAAAATGAAGGGTTTTGGGACATAAGTTTTATGAACCTTTTTCTTGTTTCGATGAAAGGAACCAGTCCCAATCTTTGTAGAAGTGTTTTTGAATCACAATGTCTGATGAAAGTAAAATCCAATTATAATAGTTATATCTGCCGTTGCTCTACAAGGCACAATTACATCCTTACTTTGGTTAAGTTAACCAAATTTCAGCACTGAAATAAATGCTTGGCTATTCATTTGTTTAATAGTAACCCTTTTTTATGACAAGAGATATGTTTACATTCTCCGTAAATGAAATATTTTAATTGTTATTCTATGACAATTTTATGTGCCATATTAGATACCATGACTTAAAAAATGTAAATGGGATATTATTTATGGATGCTCTTTAGCTACTATGGTTCTCAGATATTGGGCGTGAAACACCGCTTAATTTTGCTCAGAGGCCTCTCTATCAGGCTTGAGGTTCTTTTACGTGCCTTAAATCTACGACGCGGCACCAATGGCTTTACTTCCCTTCCGAAGGAAGCCATGCTAATGATTTTTACACCCGAAAAAATACATCGTCCACCGCCGTGTTGAACCTGCGACCTTGGGTAAATAAAGTCATCATGGTAACCATTACACCACGGAGGGCGACTCCATGACTGTAGTACTCGTAATTCATTGAATAATACATACATCAAAGTTCTCGCTCTACAGAGTGTTATATTCCAAGTGTGCTCGCAAAATTTTGTCTTGTACTTTTATGCTTTTTGACCATTTTAACCATATAACTGCCCGCCTAGGTAGTGTGGGGGTAGTGTGTCTGCCTCTCATTCATAAGGTCGTGAGTTCGAATCTCGCTTAGAGTGAATTACCCGGATAAAGTTTTTTTTTTTTTCGGGATTTTCCTTTATCCTGAGAAGACGAATGTCGAGTAACTTTAAGCTCCAAGGACCCCGAGATCATCTGAGGATCATTTCACCAATTTCATTCAGTCATCATCCGATATGACCAACCAAGTTAAAGGACGTTAAACTACAACAAAAAAACTATAGAACTCTAAATGGCATTCCACCTGAAATAAATTGCATCATAAACATTGGTTTAACATTTTTAACCGCATTTCTTTAGCACCTTCTGTTGATCTCTAACAGTTTAAAACTACCAACATGACTGAAATGATTTAGTTGCATATTACACATCTGCATGCAGTTTGTATTTTGCAAGACTACTTCCATGAGTCTTATCAGACTTTTTAAATTTGTGAAATTTCTGAGGGTTATCTAACTTCTAATGTTTACGGGTTCATTTGCGGGACATGCTGATGGATTTGAGATAATTTTAAAAATCTCCATTCATGGCAAATTTAAAAGAAAAACCTAGTTGATTCCTGCGGCTAAGTTGCAGATTGCCAAAAATCCGTTTAACCCATTTAAGCCTTAATAAAGTACAATAAAGTATGTAACCAAGTGAAGAACCAACCCCAGTTATCTGCCTGACTTAAGGTGCAAAAAGTACATATTATTCCAGAAAGGTATTGTCCGAGACTTGAATCTATAAATCCGTTAATCTCTTTGATTGCATCGTGATCGTATTTTAAACCTTGCGACAAGAAAAGTTACAAGACCGTCCATTTTCTTATCTCTCTGTATCTATATAGTTTTCCGCCATTTATTCATTTGTCTCAGCAAGACAAAAAGCAAATCAAACGTTACATAAAGGTAAACATAAAAATAAAAATCTAATGTGTTCCATTCGCATGACTTTCTCTACATCTCTACAACAAATTATTGTTAAAAAGCTTATGCTTCTATTTACTTTATGCTAATCGAGAAACAATTAGCAGAAGCAGTCTTATTTCTTGCTTCCTTCTAAGTAGAAGCGAAATAAGAAGTACCATAGGTTAAAGTGATAGTCAATAAAAGCTGGTTGCTATATGAAGTTCCTTTGTATGGACAGGAGTTGACAAATACCTATATGAGAAAAGTAAAAGTTTTTTTAGAGCTGAAACCAATAACAAAGAATATCTCAAAAACGATCAACTCCACGAAAAAAGGTATATGACATAAATTGTGTGTTTTATCGTGATTTTCTTTATTTGCTTAGTAAGTTTTTGTCTATCTCTTACGGTTTACCAGTTATACAAAGCTGAATAAAAAGCATCCAGAATAAAGAGGTCTTTAGAAGCTATTCCTAGAAAATTCAAGATATACATTTTATGTGTCGTGTAAATATCTTTAATATACGGAATTTTAAACAAAATCATTACAGCCATTTTTGAGAAAATCATTATTTTCGAAAAATGTTCTATGTAAAGGGTAGTTTGTGGTGGGAGGATTTTCTTAAACATCTTCGTGTCGCATCCTTGGAAGATACTAAACCTAAATACCAAGTTTGGTATTTAACGGAGTTTACGTTTTTGAGCTATGCTGCCCACAGACACACACATACATACACACAAACACACATAGGCAGACAGACACACACACGGACATTTTTCCAAAAATGCTTATTTTGGATTCAGGGGGTCCTAAAACATGTATTTCCGGTGAATTCTAAGTATCGAATTTTTGGGTGCATTACAATACCTTCTCTATATACTATGTTCATAGTATGTGTGGAGAAAGTAAAAATATATTTATTCATTATAACTATGTTTAGCAGGAGGATGATTATATATTAATTCAATATATCTATTTATTTGTGATCAGTATAGGGCTGGTCGGTTAGAAATTCGTACTTCAACCTATAAGCTTACTTTAATAAAGTAAAAACTCGTACAGAATATGCAAATAGCTTAAGAGTCTTTGCTCCTGCACTCAGACATGCGTTTTATTCTCTTCATACAAAATTCTAAGTGATACTGTTCGCACAAAGAGTAAACGCAGTCATCCATTGCACGACAAAAACCTGGCTTCATGCAAATTTTTTGATGAAGGCCGTGTACGGAAAAACGCGAAATGACATGCTGTTGAGTTCGGTTGGCATATTCCCACTTTCAACTTATCATCGCCTCTGTGGATTAGAAAGCTGAATCTATCTCTCTGCGTTTCTTTTGCTTTTGTAATAAAAGAGCTGCATAGCTACTGGTTTGGCGTCAGCTGAAGTAAGATTCCTCTATGAAATAAGGTTCTCTGTTAGCTCATAATATGAGCACATACTACAATGGAGAGAATCACCTTCTGTACTTCAAGAGCTCTTTTTAGGTATGTAGTTTTCATTTTTTCTAGGAGTATAGGCTTATTTTGATTCCTGTGTCGTTTTAATACCAATTCCTTATGTTTTTATCCTTAATCAAGGAATAGTGCCAGGTTTAAATCAATTATTATATATATATTTTATTGTAGAATTTCTACTAAAACTAAAATGTTGCATCAGCTTATAAGTGTTCGGAAACACGTATAATTGATAAACTGCTAGTGATTTTGCACACGGTTATCTAAGCTCCTTTAATTTTGTACCAAGTTCAACAATTTTGATATGTGTCTATAATTTTTTTAAACTTTAAATTGTGATAATAGTTCAATTAAGACGCTTATTTTGAGTACGGACAAGGTTGAGACGGACAAAACGGCAGTAATATACTAAAATGACATATTCACCTTCCGCCCACTCAAGGGTGAACATTTTTCATTATAGTGCATTAATATTCTGTATATTATAATGATGTTATGGCTACATATATCAGAATCCCACTTTAATGCTAAATGAAATAAGTACCTATTTAGATAAAACAAACTATAATTCAGTATATGGCAATGATTCATTAAAAAGATACTGGCCTCTAGGACTATGTTAAATGATGCGAAGCTAAAGATATCTTTTATACTGCCATAAACGTACAGCAATAATTGAGGACCCTGCGAAGGGTTGCAATAATTCTAGAGATAGTTAATGGAAAATAAATGTATATATTCAGTGACGTAGAAAGGCGATGGCGGGATGGTAGCACACTATGCGTTCAGTCTAGTTTGCCATTATGTATATTAAATTGAGCAGCAATGTAGCAGATAGGGTTATAGCTTGGCGGTTGCTTGATCCTTTTGATTTGCTACATTTCATGATACCTTCATGTGTGAAAATTAAGATATAGGGATTCCATTTCCATGTTTAATTGTGTCCTAAATCGTAAAGTTCTATTTCTAAAGGCTATACGACAATGTAGGAATTAAATATTACTCATCCAATCTGCTATTATAGAAATAAAATTCCTACATCTTTATTTATTGTAAATTCTTGTTTGAAGAAGATGTATTCTTATTTGTCCACAAGTTCTAGAACATTCATTACATTCTACTCCGCTATTTTCTCACACAAGTCTCTGAAGGAAATAATAGTAAATAGTGTATAAAAAGGATACGAAGGATATAGCTATAGAGAAAACGGGAGTGTCTTCAATATCGGAGTCAGATTTCCAAATAATAGTGGCACTGGTGCTGCTGGAGTATTCCCACTGTTTTCTTTTCATAGTAGATTAATTTAATTTCTACAAATATTGATAGTGAAGATTCAGCGATTTTTCTCAGCTTGCATCATCCATATAAAATAAACACATTTAAGAAAGTTGTAATATGATCTGACTCTAAAGCATCTATAATATCTATAGCATCTAGCATAACAGCCAAAAGCCTAAACGGTTTTCATTTTTTCATGTATACTCCGCCTTTAACTGCAATGATTATATCAGCGGCTTTTTATTTCTCTACACGTACTATGTACATAGTGTATAGAGAAGGTATTGTATTGCACTCAAACATTCGATACAGAGATTTCACCGGAAATACATATTTTGGGTCCCCTTGAATCCAAAAAAAAAAAAAAAGCATTTTTGGAAAAAGGTCTGTGGACAGCATAGCTCAAAAACGAAAATTCCATTAAATACCAAGCCTGGTATTTAAAGTTCAGTATCTTTCAAGGATGGACAGGAAGATTTTCAAGAAAATCCCTCCACACCCAACTACCCTTTACATGGGAAAATTTTCAAAAATTTTATTTTCTCTAAAATGATTATGGTTTTTGATTATAATATCGTATTTTAAATATATTTAGATGACAAATAAAATCTGTATCTTAAATTTTCTGGAAATAGTCTCTGAAGATATCTTTATTCTGGAAGAGTTTTCTTGAATTCTGCATAACTGTAAACCGTAAGGTATAGACAAAAACTTACAACACAAAAATGTAGATCTCATTAAAATATATAATTAATGTCATATACAATTTTTGTAGAGCTGACCTTTTCTGAGATATTTCCTGTTATTGGTTTCATCTTTGAAGTACTTATATTTTTCTCATACGGGAATTTGTCAACTCCTGTCCATACAAACTAAGGAACTTCAATCACATAGTAACCAGCTTTCGACCGTCACTTTAACCTATGGTACTCCCTTATTTCCCTTCTACTTACATGGAAGCAAGTAATAAGACCACTACTATTAATCTTTTCTCGATTAGCATGAAGTAATTAGAATAAGTTTTTTAACAATAATATGTTGCAGAGATGTAGAGAAAGCCATTTGGATGTAATACATCAGATTTTTTACTCTTGGAAGATTACTCAATACCAATGGTGTTACTCGCATAAAATTTCCATCGGATTTCCGGTTTTTCTTTGGGTTTTACACACCCCCTTTCTCTGTCTCTCTGTCTCCCTCACTCACTCTTAGGAAAGGGCATAATCTTGTCTAGAGAAAACTCTCACCTGGGAATCGAATCCGAAAACCCTCACACCAAGTGAGTTACGGGAAAAGCTCATCTTATGTGAAAAATGCCACTAAATTACAAAATAATTAACTAATTCATATATAATAGTAAGTCAATGGATACTAGCAATTCAGAACACATCTACTTTTCTAGCCAAGAAAGATACTAAATGACATGAAATACATCTAGTACACAGTCTTGTCACTCTATAACAATAGTCAAATTACATTCAGTGCAAAATTAAAGAATAATATATATATCACAAACAAAAGGGTAAAAAAATCTATAATAAATACACGACTACAATTACTATACCATAAAAAATCCTCCTTAGCAGTATCTAGAATACTAACAGATCCTGACTGCTTCAAAAATATCGACATACTTGAAGAAATGGAGAGAAACCATTTATTGCACTGTCCAACTTTCAATTAAATAATGCAATGCAAGAGAGCGAATGGCTCCTTGTAACTAACATTTATACCAATCAACCAACTTTCAGAGGTTGCTTTAAGATATCTAAAGTGAACACATAATTTTGCAGTCCATTTTAATTCATTAATTTTAGCCATTTTAACAACTAGGTAAGCTACAGGTGGGTCTTTTCAAACCAATGTACAAGTTGGTCAGTTTATTATTGTACATTCTGATGTGTACCACTTGTTTTTCTTCAATCTATTGTAAAGAAATCCTTCTTTGAATTCCAACTTTAAAATACATTTTTAGAAGTTGAACGTGTTTTAGTTAATAAGTTGCGTCATCTATAAAAGCACTGTGCTATTTGTTTCATGAGAAAACTTATACTTGAGGTCTTGAGATATTTTTATTGCAGCCTAATATCTTGGATCTGACTGCAACGCACTTCATCACCAGCATTCTTCTTCTTCTTCTTCTTCTTCACTTCTTCTTCACTTTCCGTGTGTTCCGTCTTCGCATTCCAACAACTCTTTCCATCTTGTTCTATTACGTCTACAGCTCTTCTTCTACGAGAATTTTGTTTTCTTATTAAAACTGATGTTTTTTCGTCACTCATTCTGTTTATATGTTCTTTCCAATTCTGTTTAGTTTCTTCTATTTTATGTTTTCATTTATGTATACACCCAATTCCTCTTGATTCCGTCATTTCTAATTTTATCTCGTCTGATGCTTTCTGCAAGTATTCTTCTTAGAAACGTCATTCCTTTTGCCTGTATTTAGCTTTTATCTCTTTCTCTTAATATCAGGACTCACTGTAACTTCCATACATAAGTACTGGGACTGCTATGGTTTTATAAATGTTCAATTCTGTTTCTTTCGCTGTTTTATTATTTAGAGTTCTTGCTATGGTTCTAAATATGGCTAAAACTGCTTATCTTGTTTTTCAAGTCCGTGTTAATCAAAGCTTACTTCACAGCCCAGATAGTTCAAATTCTAGAGCTGTTCTAGACTTTTGTTTTCAAAACTTGTTTTTGACCTCACCGTGTCATAATTTTTTGTTTCTTTGTGGTAGTGTTTAAATTGTATTTTTTTCCCAGTAAACACATTTTATACATGAAACGTGGAGACTCTCTCCGTTGTCCTGTATTATTGCTACATCATCACCGTGGAGAATCACATTTAAGTTTTTATGGCTATAATGTAGCTATAAAAACTCTCACTCCTCTTACCAAATTTTAATCAGATCGTCACGTCTGTATTAAATAACATTTGATAAAATGCTTTCCTGTCCTATGCCTTGATTCACTTTTATATCTTCTGTTATTAAGGTGCCTGCATTTATAATAATTCGTATGTCCCTACATAAACTTTTGTCCATTATATTCCTTATATTCCATAATATTTTTTAATTATAGAACCAAATGCTTTTTCGAAGTCTGCTTACTTCTTTCTTTAGGCATAATTTTTAAAATGTAAAAAAATTAATACAGCCGTGAACATCAATTTTTTTTTTTTTTTTTTGCTTTTGACATTTAGTGAAATGTGTCTTGCTTCGCTTGGTAACACATTCAATTCGCTTCGAATGACTATTTAAATGTGTGCGATGTTATAGTATATCCAAACCCAGCCAACAATATTTTTCTTATTTTACGATTCCAAATGCATTTGGTCCAAGCACCAGTAGTAGCGGATTTGCAGATCCCAACACTTTTATACGCAGACGATTTAGTATTGTGCTCTACGACAGTAAACGGATTGCACCGAGGAATGGACAAACTTAAGAATTATTGCAGTTAATGTGAATAAGACTAAGGCAATGACTTTCAAAAAGGGTTGTGTTTATAGCAGGGAGGAGACTTGGACATATGCAGGACAGATACTGGACAATGTTAAATCTTTTGTGTACTTAGGACTCACATTCACAATGAACGGAAAATGGACAAAACACATTGACATTATGAAACACAAGGCAAGGGTGAAAGCGACGGAAGCTCTCCGGATACGCTACAGAATACCGAATATATCCATAACCTTAATGGAAACTGTATACGGAGCGACAGTTAGATCCACGATGACATACGGAGGAGAAATATGGGGGTGGGAACAAACAGGGAATCTGGATCAAGTGAGGACCCAATTTTTGAAAGGAATTCTGGGTGTAGGGAGGGGTACGGCAAACTGCGGAATAATGAGGGATTTCGGGGCACATAGTGAAACGATAGAGTGCAAAATCAGAGCAGTTAAATATTGGCCGAGAATCGTTCACGGAAACCAATCTCTAATTAGGGCAGTCTGCTACCGTGAACAGTTGCGAATGGAAGGTAATTCGACGTGGAAATCGAAATTAAAGAAAGGGGTGGAAACCATTGGGATGGGAGACATTTGGATGGCGGGGCAGGAAAACAGGCGAAGTATTTGGAGAAAAATTAAGAACCGCCTCTGTGATATTGACAGACAGCAAATAATTGCGCAATGCACAGAGAAGGTGCCATTAGAAGTACAGTCTGGACTGAAATCGGAGTGGGGTATGGAGCAATACATCAAAACAGGTACCAAACTCATTAGAGAGGGGCTCGCGTGGATTAGACTAGGAGCATGGAGGAGCACGAAAATTTCTGACGAGAATGGTAGGAGAATCTGTCCCATTTGCGAGGAGGAAGAGTCGTGGACTCACATCTTGGCAAGAGATAGGGGTACGGAGGAATGACGGGAAAAATATTTGTCGCGATTTTTTACCACTGCGAATGTAGGGATAGAAGCATGTTGGACGCTACTGGCAGGCACGGAAAACATGGACGGGCTAGGTAAATTTATACTTAAGGCAAGACAGCTGAGATCTGAGGAGGCTGCCAATAGAGAAGGGGGGGGGGAGGAATAAGATCAACTAAACAAAAGTGACTACATTGTTCTACATACATATATATTATGTCATACTTAGGTCACTGTTGTGCTATGGTTTTATATATGTTGTATATATTATGTGTATATATGTCTTTTAAGTGTAATTTTCTATTATAAGGGTGCATTTATGAAGGTGTACTCTGTGCTGTAAATTTAAATTGCTATATTTGAAAATCTTTGTATTTTTATTTTCGGGTTCACTCTTAATTCTTTATTGTTGTTTAATAATGCTTTTGACTGTGTATTTCCTTTGTCTTTTTATTTTCGTGTTTAGTCTTTTAATTCTTTGTTGTTGTTGTTTTAATATTGCTTGTAATGTGTATTACAAAAGCACGTACGGTCTGTGGACCCGTGCGATTGTTGAAATTCTATGTATGATATTGCTATGTCAATAAATACACTTATTCATTCATACATTCACTAAATAAGTTATTGTAACTTCGCCGTAATCACCGAACGAGTGAACGGTTGCCTTCGGAAGTCAAGTAACTGATTGTTGACGTCCATGTTACACTTGCGCCCGCTTTTATACTACAAAGGCACCGCAGGCGATGACACTGGTGATTCATGGAATGAAGATGGAGCACCGTTGGAATGCGATGGGGGGGGGGGACCGAGAAACCGGAGAAAACCCTCTTTGCACCGCTTTTTCCACCACAAGTCCCACATCTGGGAACGAACCTTGACCGCCTTCGAGAGAGGCGAGTGGTCCACGGCGCAGCCACACTTGAAAACAAATACTTTAAATGAAAGTCTTACGAAATATGTCCAGCACTCATTTGGAGCAAACACCATAGGAAAGAAGTTCACAAAATGTATCGATTAATATCGTTACGGTAGATTGCGTTTGTTTATAAAATCACAGAGTAGTAAATAGATTTCTCCGAGTAACAAGTACGTAGCAGTCAATAAGTTGTGTAATCAACATGATAAAATCAAAGAGTTCTCATGGTGCCGTCTCTTGATGAACAATATAATTTCCTAACAATCTACCAATCATATGGATTTTATATACTACTACACCGATAAAAAGGATCATTTTTTCCAACCGTTGTTTCATGTGACGATATACTACTGTAAATTGATTAATAGAAGGTTTGTTTAAAAACAACAAGCCAGTATAGCTGGTCATGAGCTCTTGGTTCAAACAAATAAACATCTTGTTCATATTTAAGTAAAAGTGGCGCCTTGGAAAATGAAAAGAGGATGAAAAAGAAAGAATCGCTAACTTTCGTTAGATGATGCTTAGGAATGACGCTTCATCACAGAATATCTTTAAAACGGCTAAATCCACGGGAAAGCATATTTGAAACAATTTTTATATTTTAATGCCCTCAAAATGTTTTCTGTGGTAAGGTTTTTTCAATGTCTTATGGTTTACCAGTTATGCAAAACTCATTGAGAATGAAGAGGACTTAGAAGTCTTTCCCAAGAAAATTTAAGATCTACATTTTACTCTTTAGCATATCCTACTTTAATCAAAATCGTTAGAGCCAGTTTTGAGAAAATCAGAGACTTTGAAAATTGTTTCATATAACAGGTAACTTTGATGGTGATTTTCTTGAAAATCTTCCATGTCGCATCCTTGGAAGATGCAGAACTTAAACATAAGGTTTGGTATGTAACCGAGTTTTCGTTTTGGAGTTATCGTGTTCACAGGCACACGGACTCACGCACGCTCACGCACGGCCCTTTTCTTACAAATGCATTTGGGGGGGGGATTCAGAAGACCTCAAAACATATATTTCCCGTTAAATCTCGGCGCCGAAGTTTTAGGTGGAATACAATACCTTCGCTAAACACTATGATCATAGTACGTGTAGAGGAAGCAAAAATGCATCTCTTTAAAGCGCACAACTTAGATAAACGTTTTATGGCATTAGCCATTTCCGAGTTATTCGTTGATGTTGTTTTGAACTTTACAATAGTTTGGATAGGTAGAGTCAAAGTGAAAAATGCAATGCCATAGCCGGGATTTGAACCACGTACCTCCCGGTCTCTAGCCGGTTGCCCTATCACTGAGCTACCATGGCAACATGTCGGCATAGCATTGAATTTCTCAACTGACTCGCATGTTTCCCGGTGAACCACAATTATTTTGAGATGAGAACCCCAATGGCGACTTACAACATTGTAAGTACTTTAAGTCCTAGGATTCAGAGTATAGCTTACTATTATGGTCAATTGGTATTATTGATTTAATTGTTTTTTCACACAAGCCGTGTGTAGGACAAGAGTTGGATAGGTAGAGTCAGTCTGAAAAAAGCAATGCCATAGCCGGGATTTGAACCACGGGTATCCTGGTCTCTAGTCGGTTGCTCTACCACTGAGCTACCATGGCAATATGCCGGCATAGCATTGCATTTCTCTATGTTAGCTCAATGGTAGAGCAACCGGCTAGAGACCGGGAGGTACAAGGTGCAAATCCCGGATATGGAATTGAATTTTTCAGTCTGACTCTACCTATCCAAGTCCTGTGTGAAAAAACAATTAAATCAATTTACAATAGTTTATTATAATGCATTTGTAAGTGCTAAGTCAACATTCTATGATACAATCCGTTAGAGTGTCGTAAAATCCCATAAAAGCATAAAAGCACTGTATGTTCCAACTCTATACACAAAACATTTCACATTTATTTTCTTCTGTTTCTAGCAGAAACTACCCTCATAATTCTGACAAACTGTTCTTCAATAACAGTTGGTTTACTGCACCTCTCCAGCACAGGCTCGTAGTGCAGCTGTGCGCATAGTGAAGAGCCTGAAGCTATGAATGATTCACATACTCAAGGGTCACAAAAGCTGTAGTCTGTTGCATTCTTGGAGGGCTTTTGAATTGTGCATCCAAAAACACACACTTCACGCCGCTGTGTCGTTAGCAATGTCATCAAATCATTTGCTTTGAAATAACATTTCTAACATTACTGCCACCTTAAGTCCACGGAACCACCTCCCCCCGAGGTCGGTAAAAAGTGCTTATATTACATTTAAAGAACAATTAATCCCCGAACTAAAAATTACACTCAATTTACACTTCTCAGACCTATAGAAAAGCTGCAAAAGAACCATTTTATTTTCACGTACACTATCTCGCAAATATTTTGGCCTTTATAGTTTACATGCTTTTTCCCTTTCTCTACTTAGTACATAGTACACATGTAGAGAAGGTATTGCTTTCCACCCAAAAATTTGATACTGACATATCACTGGATATACAGTTTGAGGAACCTTTATAGCCAAAATAGGTATTTTTACAAAGGTTCCTTGTGTGTGTGTGTGTGTGTGTGTGTGTGTGTGTGTGAACATAGTTTAAAAATCAAAAGTCGTGAAATACCAACCTTGATCATCTAAGTTCAGCATCTTCCAGGAATGCGACACGAACATTTTCAAGAAAATTCCCCTGCTCCAAACTGCAGTTTACAGAGAAAAATTTTTCGAAAAATGGTATTTTCTCAAAGAATGGTTTTTACGAGTATGACAAAATTCCGTATACTAAAGATAGTTACATGACAAATATATGTAATATACTCGTAAACTGTAAGAGAGAAAGAGGCAAACTGTCTATACTAAAAATGGAACTCTCGTTAAAACACACAATTTATGTTACATACATTATTTTATAAAGTTAACGATTTCCAGATATTCCTTGCTATTGGTGTAATGATTTCAATTTGAAAATAGCTATACTTTTCTCAAACAGGAAGCAGTCAACCGTCTTTTCATCTGTTTTACTCCTGCCCATGGGAAAAGAATTTCAAAGCAAACATAGCGACAGTTTTAAAAAAAAATTGACTATCGCTTTAGCCTAATGTATTCCCTTACTTCCTCTATTAATAAAGAATTAGTAAAAAGAGCATTTCGCTAATGTTTTTCTCGATTAATGTGCAGTAGATAGAAGAATAATCTTTTGTAAGACTAGTTTGTTTGCCGAACAGATAGAAAAAGTCATGTGAATGGAACACATAACTTTTGTCATTAGAATGACATATCTGCCTTGAAGTAGACAGTTCCATAATACATTGTGGCCGAATAATAGGACGGCGATATCGCGCCATTCTTTTTGGGCAGAGTTCCTTTTCTTCAATATTCCATAAATAGCAAGTAATTAAGTACAAAGTAATTATTTTAACTTTCTGTTCCAATTGTATCACTGAATCATAATTATCACTTATATTTTGTATATGCTATAGGAACGAAGCATAATTGACACATCTTTAGAGCAAAAGCGGTCCTGATTGTAACCCAAATGAAGCACCATCTTGCAAGAAAATGGCATGTAATGTGTGACAGTCCCAAAGTGATGCTTTAAAATAATGTATTTGTCCGTTGTTTCATTGGACAAACGTTTTGCGAGAAAGCATAATTACTAAATTTAGAAGAAGAAAAACAAAGAAAAAATCTCATAGAAATGTGCGAAAGTGTATTAGATAAAGTACAAAAATAATGTTTGTAATTTTGTTTCAAGAATTGCTGAAATAAGATTTTTTTCATTACTTTTCATTTTCTAAGTTACTACCAGATTAAATACTCTATAAGTCAAAATTGTAACTGAATTCACCAAATAGAAACATAAGATACTCGAGGAATATTTCCTGCAATGACACAGCAACCATGCTCAGGAAAGAGAAGTTATATTGATAGGTAGTAATTGCTAATGCGTAGTAAATGAAAACAACCTAGGTGTAATATTCACATGAATTTTTGTACCCTCGATCATGTATTAGTAGCTATACAAACTATTTTTTTTTTTTTGCTTTATTTTAATCGAAACAAGTCTTTGAAGAAACAGTTACATTATACGTATTATTACCTATTAGCTGCCCGGCTTCGCACGTCTGGTGTACCCACGAAAAAACTCAGACAAAATCTTCCGTTTACAGTACGACTGTGCAATGAAATAAAATTACAATTAAATAATTTGTCAACTTTTTATTGTAATGCCTTATAATGTATCATTTTCCTTCCGGAGAGAAAAATATAGCGCCGATAGTTTGCCGACTCTCGAGAACGCAATGTACAACATGCGAAAAATACAATTCAAGGTATATAACACACTCTTCTAACGATTCACCTTGGGATTTATTGTCATTGCGAAAGCAAGCCGTGCTTAAATTCAAAAGGAAAGTCGGTTGACATTAGTGTTATTCTTGAAATAAATATATCCTCGTCCTCGAACTTTCCTATGTTATAGTACCTTAAATCAAAATTTTCATAACTTTTTTAACAGTGGTTTTTGTTCCGCTGCATAATATCGGCTGATTGATATTGCGTAGTATAATTATCACAGAGTCTTGAGCTGTAATTTGTGTGGCGGGAATCCTGGCAAACCCAATGAATTTAGGAATTCAGTTAGATAATTGACCACTTCATTTGGATTGGTAATGGAATTGATCGACTTCAATGAATGCATTTGTCCATCAATTTTACCCTGAATTTTACATTCAACTCATCTACATTCTCATTAGTTGCTACTAAAATGGCTCGTTCGCTCAACCAAGCATAGTTTTTATAATTTGCACCAATACTTGGAAACACTTTCGATATTAATTCTTCCTTTGACGTAAAGTGACAAAAATTTGATGGAAACGAAATGAGGCCAGTAGAAGTGTCAACAGGAATTTTCCCATTGCCAATGTATAATAATGCCTTTGCATCTGAAAAGCGCAATGAAGCGCATGATCTGCGCAATGTAGTATATATAGTTGGTATTGCGAAAAGGATGAAGTCAGAGCACCCTTAAGGTATTGTGGAAAGGATGACATGTGCAGTTAGCAGCATGGGCAACCAAGATGTCGATGACATAATAACAGTAATGGCAGTGCTTTCATAAGTGGCGAGTATACGCTAGCATAGGTAATGAATTACATTAAGGAGAAAGTCCCAAAGTAACATTCATGCATCTTCCGAATCTCTTTCTTTCCTTTACTCCTAATGTTTTCCACCTCTTTCTTTATTTTCTTCTATGTCAAAATAGCCATTTCTAAGACTAAAAATTACATAACTAAAGAGCAAGTAGATCTGGTTGGGCAATTGATAGGCTTTTATTTGATGATAGCTTTTGTGTATTAAATGTCTCCATTTAATTCAAAAATATTACTTGATCAAATGTATTAAGAGCACCGCAATTGCAGTGTGATGGTGACGTGGGTATCCTCATGTTCTTTAGCTAGCTCATGTACCACATGACGTCAAATAACCAGCATTTGCAATAGAAAGTTAAACCTGAAACGATCCCATCATTTCTCCGCCATTTTCAGATTCCAAGAAGGGTTAATGGTTATGTGCATTGTGTATAACTTGCTCATTTGAAAGAATTACAACAAAAATATACATATTTCGTTATTTAAACGTTATGACCAAGGAATTGATAGTTAATATATAAGATATATTTGATTTTCACTGTTATCTTGCGTCATTGTCTCCATAACCGGGTGCATTCCCTTAGCATTGAATGGGGAAGAAACATAGAGCAGTAGGTACTACAACCATCTGGTGGCAATTAAATAAGTATCATTTTAGGTGTTCGTTGCCAGGAAAGTTTCCTTACTTTTTATTTTAAACTATCGGAGTATAGAAAGGACAGTTAATACATAAAAGTGAATTTGTGCCAATATCTCGATAAACTGTTGGGTTACCTTAACATTAGATGAGGAGGAAAAATACTACTATGACTATCTAGCGGCAAATAAATAAGTACTTACTCTAGCTGTTAGTCGTCAGGAAAGGTTCTTTGCCACTTTATTTTAATCAATAGGAGTAAGAAAATGACAATTAATATACAAAAATGTGTTTGAATTTCGCAGCTGCATTTCGTCATTGAGTCGATAAACTGGTGCGTTAGCTTAATATTGAATGGGGAGGGAACATATAGCACTACTACAACAATTTAGCAATATTGAATGGGGAGGGAACATATAGCACTACTACAACAATTTAGCAACAAATAATCGTGGTACCACTGCCTATGGTGGCTATTAACCGAAATGCGTTCGCTTGGCACGGATTTTATTCATATTATGAGATTTTAAATCCTTTCCGTACTACTTTTAAACACTTTCTTTTCCACAAACCTTGTCGTGGCAATAACGAACACAACAACAACAAAACAGTTCAATTCGATGCAGTCGTTCGGAAGTGATACGTGTACATACATTTCAGCGATTATATACATACAAAGATAATAGCGAATGTTTAAGACCTGGACTTTACATACTGGTATTAAAATTCCATACTCCTTCCATGCAATTGCCAGAAGCAACGAAACTTTTAAAGAATGACATAAGTATTGAAAAAATCTAATGTGTTCCATTGACATATATTTCTATATCTGTTGTACAAATTTCTTACAGCAAACTATTTTTCTTTCTATTCTATGCCAATCAAGATAAGCATTAGCAGAATGGTCTTACTACTTACTTCCTTATAAGTAGGAGGGAACTGAGGAAACACACTATACTAAAACGCTATTCAAATGTTTTAAAAGCTAGCGCTATGCGATTATCACTGCAATTCGCTGCGTGGCCAAGAGTAAAACAAAAAGAAACACGGACAATTTCCTGTTTGAGAAAAATGTAAGTAATTTCAAATTGAAATAAATAACAATAAATATACGGGAAACAGTTCGGCGAGAAAATACTAAAGGATATGATGGATGTTTTGACGAGATTTAATTTTTTTTTGTGCAGTAGATAAGTTTCTGTCTATCTCCTGCGGTTTGCCAGTTATGAAAAGGTCGTTTTTTAATTAAGCCACACACACACCCACGCACGCACGTACGCACGCGCACATACACACACGCACACTAACCTTTTTTCTTTAGTTCATGGGGGTCTCAAAACATATATTGCCAGTGATATGTCGGGTTCGAATTTTTTAGTAGAATATAATATCTTTAATACCTATATGTGTACTGTGCTACATGCTAGAGAAAGTAAAAATGTAACTATTAAAAAAAAGGCTAATGTCACAACAAACGTATTTGAAATAAATCGGGCCTTTTGAAGATATCCACACTTTTCAAGTAGTGCGTTTTTTTCCATCACTTAATGTATCCACATACTCAAGTTTATATGACATATACATTCAACATACACATTTTATTTTCAATGTAAATACCTTTAATATGTGGCATTTTAATAAAATTCTTACAGCCTTTTTTAGAAAATAAAAAATTTAAAAAAAATTCAAGTAAAGCATAGTTGGGGCAGGCAGGATTTTCATGAAAATCTTGCTGTCGCACCTTTGGAAGATACCTAAAAAAAATACAAAATTTGTCATTTTCCGAATTTTCAGCTTTTAACTTATGCTGTACACATACATCAATTAGTATATATAGACGCACGGAGCTTTTTTAAAAACGTCTTTATGAGTATCTATCTCAAAACGAGTGTTTACGGTGGAATCTAGAGAGCAATGATTTCCTTCCCTACTTACTATATACGAGGTAGAGAAAATAAAACAACATTCTGTCACATTCACATAACTTTCTCATACTCTCTATCGTTTATTAGCGGCTATAATATAAATTCTTAGGAAATATTATTGTTCTCTAACTTGTTAATACAGAGAAATCTTTGCAGAAATAGCTACATTACACAACTCGCAGAAAATAATTATTTATTTGTGAACAATGTTGGTAATTGCTAGAAACATATCAGCGCCGCTGATGTGCCCGAATTTCCTCTTACAGTTCTTTTGCTGGGTTTGTCGCTTTTAAGCACACTTAAAATCCAAGGGTCTGGGCTGGGTTTAAACCTAAGACCTTGGGATCAGAAGGTCAGTGCCTAATTAATTAATCTACTCTTACCGGCTTACACATTTCATTATAGATAAAAAGGGAATAACGATAGTCAAATGTTTAAGAACTGGACATTATATGCTATTTTAAAATTTCCATGCAATCGCAAAAAAACAACTAAAACTCTAGACGACTTTAAAAGAAAGAAGAATTATTTAATACATCTAATAAGAAATTACTGATATATGCTCAAAAAAGGCTTACATAGAAATAATTATTGGGAATAAGCTGAGCGATATCAGATACACATTATTTTGTGAAGTACGTTTTCTCTGATGCTGAACCATACCAGTCATCCATGATTATACCAACACAATTCCTTTCGAATTCCCAGAAAATTCAAGATAAACCTTTTATTACTTTCTCTACACGTCCTATATACATAGTGTATAGAGAAGGTGTTGTAGTGCACCCAAAACTTCAATATCGAGATTTCACCGGAAATACATGCTTAAGGTCCCCCTGAATAAAATAAAATCATTTTAAAAAAAAAAAAGTCTGTGTGTGTGCGTGTCTGGTGTGTGGGTGTGTGTGTGTATGTGTGCGCGCGCGCGTGCCTGTGGACAGCATAGCTCCAAAACGAAAAGATCATTAAATACCAAACTTGATATTTAAGTTGGTATCTTCCAAGGATGCGATACGAAGATTTTCAAGAAAATCCCCCCACACCAAACTAACCTTTACATGGAAAAAATTTCGAATATTTTGATTTTTTCAGAAATGGCTCTAATGATTTAGACTAAAATCTCTTATATTTAAGATATTTACATGGCAAATAAAATGTATATCTTGAATTTTCTGGGAATAGCCTCTAAAGACCTCTTTATTCTGGATGATTTTCATCGAATTTTGCATAACTGGTAAATCGTAAGAGATAGACAAAAACTTACTGCACAAAATATGTTGATCACGATAAGACACACAATTTATGTCATATCGTTTTTGTCGTAGAGTTGATCTTTTTGAGATAATCCCTGTTATTGGTTTCAGCTTTAAAAAACTTTTCTCATACAGGAATTTGAAAACTCCTGTCCGTACAAACAAAGGAAGGTCAGTCACATAGCAACCAGGTTTTGACTATCACTTTAACATATGATACTCCCTTATTTCACTTATAAGGAAGCAAGTAATAAGACTAGTTCTGCTAATTTTTTCTCGATTAGTATGAAGTAAATAGAAGCATAAGCTTTTTAACAATAATTTTTTGCAGAGATTTAGAGAAAGTCATGTGAATGGAACACATCGGATTTTTTGAGTTATGCTGTTCACAGACATCACATGCACACCTGAGCGTTCGCGCACTGTAGCCCTTTTACTTTCTCTAGCCCCTTATGTACAATGTACATAGTGGATAGAAAAGGTATTGTATTCCACCCAAAAATTCCATACCGAGATTTCACCGGAATGACATGTTTTAGGATCCCCTGAATCCCAAAAAAAGCATTTTCAGAAAAAAGGTCCGTGTATGTGTCTGTTTGTCTGTCTAACTGTTTGCCTGTCTGTCTGTCTGTCTGTTGGTGCTTCTGTGGACAGCATAACTCAAAAACGAAAAGACTGCTAAATACCAAACTTGGTATTTAAGTTTGGTATCTTCCAAGGTTCCGACACGAAGATTTTCAAGAAAATCCCCCCCAACCCTAACTACCCTTTACATGGAAAAATTTTTGAAAATGTTGTTCTTAAAACTGGCTCTAACGATTTTGATTAAAATATCACACATTAAAGCCATTTCCATCACAAATAAAATGTATATCTTGGATTTTCTGGGAATAGATTTTGTTTATTCTTGATGAATTTTGCTGAATTTTGCATAACTGGTACACCGTAAAAGATAGGCAAAAACTTAGCAATATAAAAAATATACATATCGTTAAAAAAACACAATTTATATAATAAACATTTTTGTGGAGTTTACCGTTTTCGATATATTCCTTATTATTAGTATCAATTGTAAAGTACTTATACTTTTCTCAGCCAGGAAGTGTCCGTTTTTCTTTTGTTCTACTCCTGGCCAAACAAAGAAGCGTTTTGTCATGATAATCGCATTACGATAGCTTTTAAAACATTTGACTATCACTTTAGCATAGCGCAACCCTAATAAGAACATTCTGCTAATCTCGATTAGCATTGTATAGCAAGAAATATAATATTTTGTAAGAAATTTGTTTGAAGAGCAGCAAGAGAAAGTCATGTGTGTGTAACACGTTAGCTTTTTTTTAAAAAATCCCTGTTTTTATTTAATGGGCCCTCAAAACACGTATTTTTGGTGAAATCTGTGCATCAAAATGCAATAGCTTCTCTATAGAGAAAAAAAAAGTAATGAGCGATTCTGTGGGCTTACTTTTTGAACATTCATTTCGTACTAATATCATTTTTGTCCTCTCCTACATTTCTATTCGGAATAAAGTCTTGAGAGCTACAAGCTAGTAAAATTCTCGCATCTCATTATGTGAAAGTAGTCGTCATTCCTTAGATATATCGTGTCTGCAAGTGAGTTTTATCTTGTATATTGTTTCATAGCATGAGTAAATAATTTGGAACTATTATCATCAAACATATTCGAATCTTAATTAGATTACAACTGGACTTTAAAAATGCGTATTTTAACTGAAATAAATAAATAAATAAATAAAGACATCAGAACTAAATCATATTTAATAATTTTCACTTATTGTTAGAGTACTCGTGTTACTCCTCAGCGTTTATTTTTTACAAATCTAACAAATTTTGAAATGATTAAGCTAACTAAAGTATTACTCTATATGTTGCTCTAATTTGAGAGAGCATTTTAAAGAACATTGGGAATGAAATTTTCACATAATCGGTTGATATACATATATATAAATGAATCGCCAAAATGTGTGTACGTGTGTGTACGCGCATCACTTCCGAAAGCCTGCACCAAAATGAACAATTCTTCTTCTTTTGTTGTTGTTGTTGTTGTTGTGTTCGTTATTGTCACGACAATGTTTAAAAATAGTACGGGAAAATGTTTAATATCTTATAATACGAATAAAAACTGTGCAAGAGAACGCATTTCGGTTAATAGCCGCCAGTTGGGAGTGGTACCACGGTTATTTGTTGCTGAATGGTCTTAGTACTGCTATACTTTCCCTCCCCATTCAATGACGCAACGTAGCAGTGAAATTCAAATACATTTTTATATATTAACTGTCATTTCCTTACTCCTATTGTTTAAAATAAAGAAGCAATGAAGCTTTCCTGGCGACAAATACCTAGAGTAAGTACCAGTTTATTTGCCGCTAGATGGCCGAAGTAGTATTTTTCCTTCTCATTCAATGTTAAGGTAACGCAACAGTTTATCGAGATAATGGCACAACGCAGCAGTGAAATTCAAATTATTTGATATAGTAACTGTCCTTTCTTTACTCCGATAGTTTAAAATAAAAAGTAAAGAAGCTTTCCTGGCAACGAACACCTAAAATTGTACTTATTTATTTGCCACCAGATGGACGTAGTACCTACAGCTCTATTTTTCTTCCCCATTCAGTGCTAAGGGAATGCACCCAGTTATGGAGACAATGACGCAAGATAAACGTGAAAAGCATACTATATATTTTTTATGTATCGATCCCTTGGTCATATCGTTTAAATAAAGAAATACGTATATTTTTGTTGTAATTCTTTAAAATGAACAATTTATAAACTATGGACATAACCATTAACCCTTCTTGGAATCTGAAAATGACTGATCAATGACGAGATCCGTTTTAGGTTAACTTCCTATTGCAGATGTTGGTTATTTGCTTTATGTGGTGCATGTGCTAGCTAAAGAACATGAAGATATCCGCGTCATCATCACACTTAATACATTTGATCAGATAATATTTTGGGTTAAATGAGAAATTTAATACAAAAAGCTACCATCAAATAAAATCTTATCAATTGCCCAACCAGATCTACTTGCTCTTTAGTAATGTAATTTTTAGCCTTAGAAATGGCTGTTTCGACATAGCAGAAAATAAATAAAGAGGTAGAAAGCATTAGGAGAAAAGGAAGGAAAGAGATTTGGAAATGTTGCTTTGTGACTTTCTCCTTAATCTAATTCATTACCTATATCAGCGTTTATTCGGCACACTATGGAAGCGCTGCCATTACTGTTATGGCAACGACATACTTGGTTGCCCACGCTGTTAATTGCATTTGTTATCCTTTCCACAATAGCTTATGAATACGCCGACTTCTCCTTTTCACAATACTAACTATATATGCTACATTGCGCAGAGCATGCGCATCATTGCGCTTTTCAGATGCAAAGACATTATTAGACATTGGCAATGGAAAAATTTCTGTTGACACTTCTACTGACCTCATTTCGTTTCCATCAAATGTTTGTCACTTTAAAACGTCAAAGGAAGAATTAATATTGAAAGTGTTCCCAAATATTGGTGTAAATTACAAAAACTATGCTTGGTTGAGCATTTTAGCAGAAACTAATAAGAATGTAGATGATTTTAATATAAAAATTCAGAGTAAAATTGATGGACAAATACATTAACTTAAATCGACCGATTGCACTACCAATCTAAATGAAGTCGTCAATTATCTAACTGAATTCCTAAATGCATTCGATTTGCCAGAATTACCGCCATACAATTTACAGCTCAAGGTTGAATCGGTGATAATTATGCTACGCATCTCAATCAGCCGATATTATGCAGCGGAACAAAACTCGCTGTTAAAAAAATTATGAACATTTTTATTTAAGTTACTATAACATAGGAAAGTTCAAAGGCAAGGATATATCTGTTCCAAGAATACCACTACTGCTAACCGACTTTCCTTTTGAATTTAAGCATGTTCAGCTTCAAGCGCCTTGCATTAGCAATGACAATAAATCCCAAGGTCAATCGTTAGAAGTGTGTGGAATATGCCTTGAATTGTCGTGTTTTTTCGTGCGTTGCGTGCTCGAGAGTCGGCAAACCATCGGCGCTATTTGTTTTCTCTCCGAAAGGAAAATTGTACATTACAAGGCATTACAATAAAGTATTGTCAAATTATTTAATTGTAATTTTATTTAATTTTATGGTCGAACTGTAAACGGAAGATTATCAAATTTCGAAATGATTAAGCTACCTAAAACATTACTCTATATGTTGCTCTACTTTGAGAGTACATTTTAAAGGACACTGGGAATGAAATTTTTACACAATCGGTTGATTATGATATATATATATATATATATATATATATATATATATATATATAAAGTAAATTTGTTAGAACCTTTGGACATCCAGAGGAGTCAATATTTACACGCTTCGATCTCTACAGGTATTTGATGATCGTATAATACATCCGCTAGCATTCGTTTAAGTTCCATTAAAGTTTCCCGAATGTGCAGAAGTAGCTACATACTCATAATATTCAACGGACAAAAATGCATTTTAATACCAATAATAATTTTAAAAACGTAGTTCTATGAAAACATAATTAATTCTAATGATTAAAAATATTATACAACTATACAATGTTAACAATTCTCTCATCATATTCATTTAAAATATCTTTTCATACAATATTTATTTGTGCTCAAAACTCCAATTGCAAATATTACAACGAATTTTCTCATAAGATGAGTCATTTTGATCTTGCGACATTTTATATAACATTTATTATTATTATTTATTTATTTACTTATTTATTTTATACAATGAGATAATGTACATCTCTCAGTGTATGCTTCTAATTTGAAGATGTTTGGTATTAATATATAGCAATGTAATCATGATAAAAATTTCAGAAACATTCGTACAATGATGTGGAACTTTGAAAATTCACTACCTGTCCCTTAAGGGATAGTCAAGCATATATCATATGCAGCTAAACTTTGTTAGTATAAAGTATTCAAATAATGACAATAAAGGATTTTCAACCAAATTGCATTTTATTACGAATATGTTCAATTTGTTTAATATTTCATAAAGTATATAAACTAACTCTTTGAGAAGCGTACTTCGGACTCTCATGTGAGAAGCAGGCAAACTAAATATACACCACTGAGTACACGTGCTACCTTCTAGAGAATGGAACTAGAACGAAGCTGGGAGAAAAGTTACTGCGCTAGATAGAGACACAGATAGTGCTCTATCTCCTTTCAATCTCGCTCGCTCTGTGCCCCGAATCCTCTCAATGGGCTCTATACCGAGAAATACCATTAACGTGCCACGACGTGCACTTGAAAAGAAGAACTGACTAACCGACAGACCGACCGACAAATCACATTACTCAAATCTGTACCTATTATTGCACAATCTACATTCACCCGCCTTCGTTCGTGTTCCTGAATCTATAAAACGAATTACAATCTAGCGCAGTGACCCAACGTTCCTATCAATAAAAATCTGATATGTTCCATTCACATGACTTTGTCTACAGCTCTGAAACAAATTATTGTTAAAAAGTTTACTCTTACTTCATGCTAATCGAGAAAAACATTAGCTGAAAATTATTTGCTTCCTTGTAAGTAGGAAGGGAAATATGGGAGTATGCTAGGTTAAAGTGATAGTCAATCTTTTGAAAGCTACTTACTGTGTGATTGAAATACTTGCCTTGACATGGCCAGGTGTTGACAAATTTCAATATGAGAAAAGTTTTATGTATTTTAAAATCGAAACTAATAACAAGGAATATCTCGTAAATGGTGATCTCCACGGAAAAAAATGTATGACATAAATGGTGTATTTTATCGAGATCTACATTTTTATATAGCAAGTTTTTTGTTTTTTCTGCGGTTTACCCGTTATGCAAAAGCCATCCAGAAGGAAGAGTTCTTTAGAGAATATTCCCAGAAAATTCAAGATATACATTTTATTTGTCTTGCATATCCTTAATATACGGTATTTTAATCATGAAAAAATCTAAATTTTTGAAATTTTGGATAGAGACTACTCAAAATCGTGTCGCATACTTAGAGAATACTTAACGTAAATACTAAGTTTGTATTTTACCGACTTTTCCTTTATGAGTTATGGTGTTATAGACACACCACACTTACCACGCGCGCGATTCTTTTTCTAAAGATATTGCATTTTACTTTCTCTATACGCACTATGTACATAGAGTATAGAGAAGGTATTGCACTCCACTCAATAATTCTATACCGAGATTTCAGCGGAAATATATGTTTTAGGGTCCCCTGTAACCAAAAAAAAAGCATTTTCAGAAAAGGTCCGTGTGTGTCCGTGTGTCTGTGAACACGATAACTCAAAAACGAAAAGTCAATAAAATACCAAACTTGGTATTTAAGTTTAGTATCTTCCAGGGATGCAACATGAAGATTTTGAGAAAAATCTCCCCACCCCAAACTACCCTTTACATGAAACTTATTTCGAAAATTTTGATTTTCTTAAAAATGGCTCTAACGATTTTGATTGAAATACCATATATTAAAGATATTTACCTAACAAATAGAATGTATATCTTGAATTTTCTGGGAATAATCTCTGAAGACTACTTTATTCTGGATGAATTTACAGACTTCTGCATAACTGCTAAACGCTAAGAGATGGACAAAAACTTAACACACAAAAAATGTAGAGGACGTTAAAACACACAATTTATGTGATGTACATTTTTTCGTGAAGTTGGTCGTTTTTGTGATATTCCTTGTTTTTGGTTTTACTTTAAAAAACATACTTTTCTCATATAGGAATTTGTTAACTCCTGTCCATAAAAACAAAGGAATTTCAGTCACATAGCAACCAGCTTTTGACTACCACTTTAACCTATGTTACTCCCTTATTTCGCTGCTACTTACAAGGAAGCAAGTAATAAGACTACTTCTGCTAATTTTTTTCTTGATTAGCATGAAGTAAATAGAGGCACAAGCTTTTTAACAATAATTTGTTGCAGAGATGTAGAGAAAGTCATGTGAATAGATCACATAGAATGGGACCCAAAAACTGTATTTATCGGTATCGAATTTCAAGTCAAGTCGTTTGCAATACATTCTTAATAGACAGTTCACTAATAAAATGGGTGATTGGAAGCTCTCGATATCTGAGCGTACATAATGTTCTACAATGGAGAATTAAATTTCAGGCGTTCCATTAATTTTACTTTAAAGTACACATACATGAATTTATACCTAATTTATGTTAACGGATTATAATGAACAATGTTTTATATTAAAGCATCATGCAAAGTTGCAATGAAGAAACAATGTCATACTTAGCTGAAAGAATGCTTATATCATGTCTACATGCATATTTTATTGTGATACACAAGGTGCAGTTTATATAAGGACTATTCAATAAAAGGCAGTCTGTATATTCATATATCAGAGTCGTTTCACTTCTTTCAACGCGAAAAAGGAAAAAAGTGAGGACAATTTCAGAGGGTATTCCCCAGATCCACAGGATTCTGCATGCTCTCAGGTTCCACCACAAGCGAACAAGGTTAGCAGTCCCATGATGTTTTTACGTTCGCTTTCGACCGGCTTCGTTAGGCAGTAAATGAACTAAGAAACAGCATTACCAGTGACTTTAAAGGTAGGAGATCAAGGCTCACAATCAGTTATGAAGGGAGAAGAGTGGTGTATTATAGTCACTTGCGCTCTGCATGCCTATGGTACAGTAGGTTTGTGGACTGGATTTCAGACCAGAAACTAGACTCTACGGTGTTTGGCTTATCAATTTGTGTGTGCTTTTAGGGCCTAATAAGTGAACAGGTGAGGGAGAAACTTGAATTTAGCGCTAAGTTCTACTAACCTTGTAAGATAGTTGCTCCCACTCAAGAATGTCGACTGAGACGAAAGAAAGTTCGCAAGAGACGAAAGTCTGAAAATACAGTTACTGCATTATTTACCTCTAAATAAAATGAAAAATACATAATACAAATTTTAAAAATTATAACTATTATTTCCAAGTTATAATTGTTTTCTTGTTTGTTTAACGACACTGACGCGCATTCATTTTTAATAACTCCTTCTGACCTTTAAAGAAACCATCACTGTAAAATATGGATGTGGTGAATTTATCTTACATGAAAGGCGTTTAGAAAATGGTTACATTGAAACTAAACAAACTCCAGGTCACTTAAGCTATTATTCAGAAGAATACACTAAGAGTAAATAGCTTTTACAAAAGGGTTTGGTAAAGCAATTTTTGAATGTTCCAAACACAATACCAAAAGAGCAGTGGTGCTGTTACTTTTAAGAGTTTATTATTCTCGATTAATAATACGTGTGTCTCAGAAACTCAGTCGAAGATCTATATAGAACAGGAAAATTAAAGCAGTAATCATTAAGCTTCGTGTGAAGCACTGGGCATGCTGCTATGCGACGTAACGAATTCGCTGTAAGCACAAGACTTTCCTCATTCGAATCTAGAGTTGTATTTGTTTTTCCTTCTATTATATGTTTTACTTTGTAAGTCCATGAACTTTGCTGAACCTTAGTAGATGAACCAAATTACCGTCATGCAGTCTACGGCAATGCTGGTTCTCAATATAACTCTTTTAGAGAAGCTTTGTTGGTAAATATGTGGGAGTTAACAAAAATCATTAAATGTGATACAAATAATTGCAATTTCAAACTGAGTCCTTAGATAATGACTTAAATAGCTTCCAACTTCTTTCTTTTGAACATGATATTTTCGTACAATTTTGTAGGCCAAGTAATTCCAATTGTAATTCGTGTGGAGACTCTTAAAATGCTATAAAATACCTCCCACGTTTCGAAGCTGACGTTCTGTTTATGTATATTTAAAAACACCACATTCGTTACCAAGAAATGTATGTATCGACGACAATATGTGTGACTCGTCAACATTTCCCCAATTTGATTGCAGTCGGCGGAAACGAGTTTTGACGTCGGTGCTTGTACATGCCTGAAGTAGGAGGTCCAAAATATTCAATTACAATTTGGAGCAAGAAATGAATGTCACTAGCACAATAAAATAGTTGCCCATGATGAATGTTCCACAGAGTTTTTGCAATATATAGGCTCTGCACTGTATTTAGTCTTAATTATATATTGGGTGCATGGTGCATTAGACTTAACTGAGCTTGAGAAAGGCTGTCAAGGTTTCTACACGAGTTATCAGTAATTTCATTGCATTTTCTTGTTTAGTTCATTTGTTATACGCAAACACCTACATTTTACAATTCCCTAATTCTCTTAAAACATAGCTTTCAAATATAAATTAATGAAATAATAGGGATAATCTCTTTGAGCAAGTAATAAACTACGCGGAAACTGCGAGGACTATAAATTTGTGACAGATCCCCTTTTAGATATTAGTTATATATTTTTTAACCCTGGCTATTTCGTGTGAAAGAAATAATAAATGAACACTTGCAAAGTCATTAAATTGTAAAATTTGTTCGTTTAGTTAGCCATATTGATCAATACCAATATACATCCATAAGCAAAAACTCATCTTCAAATTCTGTTGCCAGAAGGCTGCTATAAATCAGTTTTAGAACCTATGTTCCAAGAGAGTTTCATTGCATTGTTCTTTTCGGAATAAAATTCTTCCACTTTTCGTTCTTTTTAAAATCAGTTCCTTCTGGTGTTCCGTTCCTTCTAGTCCTCCTCTGCGATACAAAATACCTTTTAGAGTAACTCTAAGTCCTGATATTAATAACTTGCGAAAACATTAGAATTTAAAAATTGGTACTATGACTTATGTTTTCTAATTTGCGCTCTTTGCTTCTTCTCATTAAACACACACACACACATGCATGCAGGCATACGCGCGCGCGCGCACACACACACACACACACACACACACAATTTCTTTCTACAGCGTTACGCCCAGTAAATATTTTGCCTGTGCAAATCGGTCACTTTGTAAGGCAGGCAGGGTAAAAGTTCTGAGCGTGTGTGTATGCGGAATACAGAATCCATAGCTCGGTTTGTTTGAACATTTGTTGATTTTGGTAACAAAGGACGAATCCATAAGTAGCCCCTTTTGTTTACAGCATCACCTACACACATGCAATATTATTATAACAAATAAAACTATTAGTAAACACGGTTATATTGCGCTTGTTACGACTTATCTAAAGAAAAAAAACATTTTTTTCTAAATTTACTCTAAAAAAGAAAATTATCATACTAACAGAACTCGCAGCTCCGTTCAGTTAGATGAAAAAAGTAGATTTTTCGCCCTCCCTCTACCACACTCTTCCTCCCTTTTCTTGTTTTATTTTCCGTCCAGCCTTACTTCACCGGTAATGTAAACAAAAGCAACATGTTGCAGTTACTCTGGTTGATTGCTGAACGTTTTACCGCTTCTCTCTATTTCAAAATAGTTCCTCTTAAATTGCCAAGAGAGTACAAAAATATTGTATTACACTATGAAATGATGTCTAAATTACATAGTATAAACGATTAAGAAACAAAATGTACTGATAATTTAAACATTATTTCTTTATATAACAATGCATATCCGTTGTGCAGTTTAACGGCTGCTTCTAGTCAAGTAATGGCGGAAACATGTAATATCGGTGTGGTGAAACATAAGCAAGGAAAGAATTGCCTAGTGTATATAATACGTTTTGTTAAAAGTACCTTGCCTTTTCATTAAATAATATTCTTCGCTTTACGGTAGATTTTACTGATGTTTCCGAAAGCAGCAAAACGTGTGCAAAACTTTTAAATTAGCCTAGGTGCGACATCTTGTGCAAGCAGCTATCAACAAGTGACAGCCGAAAATGCAGTGAATGTGTATCACACATCGTTTGGGAAGAGGAAACAAAGTAAGATTTGGAGAGAATGATGGACATTGTCGCTGGCCCATTAATTATCAATCTCTTTTCAGACAGTTCGTTTGCATCTGCAACAAATGCCTCGTATCTTGAAACAGTGGAATCAGGCCCATCTTCAGATTAGCTTTTCTGGTAAGTCTCTGCATTATGGCAATATGTTAAAAAAATGTGCAGTGTATGGTTGTGCATGTGAATACTAACATTCGCACAAAAAACTAGAGTAATGTGCGTATGCAATACTTCAGAAAACTTTCAAAACAACATGTCTGCATTTTATAATTTTACTAGAAAATTTTACATTTCATACTGAATATATAACGACTCGGTTGCTTGTTTTATTGTCTTTTATTTATTACATATTTAATAGAATTAATCATTATCTATGAACAGTGAAAGTATATAGCTATTTCTATTCCAGCCAAACATAGGTACGCGGTTTTAAAATTGTACGGCAGACGAACCAGTTTGGCACCAGTAGTGTGTGCAAGTGTGTTTGCGGAACAACGCATTCTGATTTGTTTACATCGCCGGTGAAGTAAGGATGGACAGATAATACCTACTCCATAATTATCTCTCCTTTTGTTTCTCCTACAAATTCTCTGGACCAGCAGTATGAGAGGCAAACATTAAGCTTTTAGACGTTCACAACTACACTGTTTCACACAATGCTTGGAAAACAGCTGATTTGTGTGCCCCAATAATAATGAAAAGTCTAAAGTGTTTATATCTCATTTAAGAGGTTCCGTATTAACTTGGTTAAGTTTTCTACAGGAACTCTAAGCTTTAATGGACCTCGGGCTCATTCAGGTAATTTCATCCATGTTATCAACCCTTGTCTGCTATGATCGAAATACCGGAAAAAGTGTGAACTCTCAACAATAATTTAATACCGTGTATAACTGTTAATTATTCATCAATTGAAATTCTGTCCCTAAAATGATAGGCTTTAATAAGGGACCTATTTAAAAAAATCACAAACAAGAAGTGTTTAGAGCGTTTTACTCTGTATTGTACTACAAAATGCATCTCCTAGAGAGAAAGTAAATCAGATGCCTGTTTAGTAACCAGGACTGAGCATGTGCAAATACGAAGAGGTGCAACCGTTTTGTTGGGTGAAAGGATGGCGATATCTCATACATATAAGCCAAGTCTTAAAATATGTTTTTTGACATCAGGTTAGACGATTATGCACATGTAACATCGGACGTACGGACATTTCTCCCAACAATACTCTTAAGTTCTACAGTGAATTAAATGTATACTTTCAAGTAATTATAATTGTATTTTAAAATACAAAAGTGTTGAATGATGGTGATGATGATGCAAACCGAACTTATTTCTTGAGCTATAGTTTACTGAATTTGTTTATTACTTTCTACATCGCTTATCTTTCCAATAAACATCTGAAAATTACAGAGTTTCAGGTTTTTTAAAACAAAAAAGAAGTAATTTTGGGGTAAAAAGATTCTGTATAGATCCGTGAATAGTATAATTCAAAAGGGAAAACATGGATGAACACGAAATTTGGTGCTTTAGTGAAGTATTAAGACTTCTGCATAGATTTTTCACGAAAGTCATCCTACCCTAACGAATAATAATAATAATATTATTATTATTTATACCGTTCCGCTACAAGCCATTACGAGCCTGGGTCTACCAACCCGACTGCCGACCTCAAGCTCACTTATGCACGACAGATGCGCGATCATCAACCAATCCGGGGAGGTGATAGCATCCCCTAAGCGGAATGTCAGTCCTACCTAGGTATACCCTGAAATTAAAATTGTACCCCCATGAGTGAGATGGAACTCGGGCAAATTTCATGGTTGGCAACCAAGACATCACAGTTTAACCCATTGTAACGCGACGCAGAAACACCATAAACTATACTTTACTGGAAAATGTGTTGTTGTTTTTCTCGTAAATGGCTCAAACTATGGTGGTTAAAATATCACAAATATTTGCAATATTCCAAAGAATAATAAATTGTACACCTTGAATTTTCAATAAATCTGTGAATTTGTTTTCTGTAGGAATGAATTTGTATTTTGGAGAGATATCATAAGAGATAAACAAAATGTTACCAGAGAAAAAATATAAAATTGAGCTCTTTTTTGTGGAATTAGCAGAATTGAAGTATTTTATCTCTGGCTTTTACATGCTCAAGCCAACTGAAGGAGCTTGCTTGAAAGTTTGCGATTCTTCCTTTTACTCATCGGTTACATATAATAAATAGAAAGTATGTTGTTTCATCCCAAACTTGATATCGAAATTTTACTGTAAATAAATGCTTTGATACCTTCCGAATGAAACATCTGATGTATTTTAATCACATGACATTCTCTACCTGATCTGTAAATGGGCTATTCTTAAAAAAGCGTAATATTTCATCTGCATCATGATAAAGATCTTATTACTTGCTTTCTGCAAGTAGAAGGGAAGTAAAGGAGTATACAAGCCTAAAGCGATATTCAAATATTTCAAAAGCTGGTCACTATGTGATACAATTAAAATTTTGGATCTCTTTGCATGGCCAGGAGAAAAACAAAATATGAAACGAATTACGACTTTCCATTTGAGTCCCAGAATTTTAAAATTGAAACAAATAACAAGGAATAACTCGGAAATGATTAAGTACATAAAGTTATATAAATATGTATTTTAATTGTTTAGCAATATCTACATTTTTGTGTAATAAGTTATTGTCTATCTCTTAAAGTTTACCAGTTATACAAAAGTCTATCAGAATGAAGAGGTCTTCAGAAGCTATTTTCAAACAATTCAACATATACATTTCATATGAGATGAAAATATCTTAAACATAAAGTATTTTAATCAAAGCCCTTAGAGTTATTTTTGAGAAAATCAATTTTTTCGAAAATTGTTCTATGTAAAGGGAGTTCGTATCCCAACTTGAAAGATGCTGAACTTAAATAGCAAGATTTGTTTTTAACGCACTATTCGTTTTAGAATTATACTACACACGGACCTTTTTTAAAAATGTTTATTTGATTCATAGGACCTTAAAACATGTATTTACAGTGAAATATCGACATTGAATTTTGGGTGGAATGCAATATCTCTATCTACATGAACGTTGTAGAGAAACTGATAAAAACAAAAATATATAAACATACTATAAGTGTAAAGAGGAGAGATAGAGGGGGAGGCAGAGAGAGGACAACATAACTCTAAAACGAAATAACACATAAATACGAAAAGTGTTACTTGAATTTTGCATCTTTCAAAGATACGACACAAAAACTTTCAAGAAAATCCCTTTACATTAAATGTGTACTATCACAGATCTAATTATTTTCATTAAAATATCAAATGCTTAAAATATTATCGTAGCTACCGAAATGTTCACCTTAAAATTTCTATGAATGTCCCATGAAGGCCTTTTCATTCTGTTCAAATTAGAAATAATTGGTACGCCGAAACAGATAGACAAAAGTTTACTAAATAAAAAATATATTTCTATTTCTTTCAAGCCAACTCATTATCACGACTTATTATTATTATTGTTATTATTATTATTATTATTATTATTATTATTATTATTATTATTATTATTATTATTATTATCATCATCATCACTATTATTATTAAAACATCTAAATGCCTTTTCCACATATTACTTGTAATATTCGATATCGTTTAATTTTAAATAATTTCTAAGCAAAAATGTATTGTGAATAACATAACATGGACATAATATGTAAGAGACAAACGTATTTGCTTCAGTGTTGCACATTTGATGTTTTATTACTTTCTCTACACGTATTATGTACATAGTGTATAGAGAAGGAATTGTATTTCACCCAAAAAACCATGCCGATATTTCACCGTAATATATGTTTTGAGTTCCTGGAGTCCAGAAAAAAAGCATTTTTAGAAAAAGACCGAAAAATTAAGACCGAAAATGAACCTTAAAATTCATAGTTTGAAAACCGGCGGTGCTGTGGCCGAGAACGCTCGTCTCCCACCTAGGTGGTTCGGATTCGATCCCAAGCGCCCGAATGTGGGATATGTAGTGCACGAAGCGGTATCTGGGCGGAGTTTCTGCAAGTGCTGCATTTCCGCACATCTCATTCCACCAATTGCTCCATAATCACCTTTTCTATTCATCCATTTCGCGTGCTTTTCATATCATACACTCATCCAGATTTCCTGCGGTGTTCTGTGGTTTCCTGCCGTTGGCTCCCCGACAGGCTTCTGACCCCTAGACATCCGCATGTAAGTCTAGGAGGGCGTCAGTCCTAAATAAAAGAGTAAGCCGACTATGAAATAAAAATTGGAAACTACTTTGCTAAAAACACCAAATTTTACACCATTATTCTCATAAGCAAGAGCAGAGTAAGGTAAAAACGTTCCTAATTTAAGTTGAAAACTAATGTTTTTAGGATCAGTTAGTTTAAAAATCTGTATAATATATTTTGCAGTAATGGAAGTTAACTATTTCATTTGGTATGAAACGAAAACTAATGAGAAATTTAATATCTCACATGCTAATTAGAGGATTATTTGCTCTTTCGGAATGAAAAAGTTCAACATGTCAGATATGTTGCAACAGTAAAACAGTTCATTCCTTTAACTTCCCATGCGCAAGGAAGTTGGTTTGACATGGCTTTAGAACCCTTCACTCAGGTTCAAGTGGTTGATTGTTGTTTTGAGAGTTCCCCCCGTTGAAAGCTAAAGTTTAGTGCGAGTATATTCCTCGAAAAAGGGTTTTCACAGTATTCGTGTGCAATGCAGTGCGTTCACTTGCAAGACAGAGAGGAAATCGTCTGCTATGAAAAACATGCGAAATGACTATTCAAATGTTACATAATGTAAACAAAAGTCATTCTATAGATTGATCTCAGCTAATCAACAAACTGTTTATTTAGCGCATCTACTGATGGAGTGGAGGTGGGAACTGTAAAGATGAAGAAGCAACATAAGTGCCAATTCCCGTTTAAACTGCTGAATACACTTGCAAAACTGTACCCACTTACAACTTAATACCTAGTTTTAAAATCTGATGTGTTCGATTCACATGCATTTTTATACCTGTTCTGCCAACAAACTATTCTTATAAAAGATAATTCTTCTATCTACGTCATGCCAACCTAGATAAAGATTAGCAGAAATTGTATTTTTTCGTTGTTCCTTGTAAGTAAAAGAGAAATAAGAGAATACACTAGGCCACAGCGATAGTAAAATCTTTTAACATCTGTCTGCAATGACTTTGAAATTCGATTCTCTTTGCATGCCCAGAAATAAAATAAAACATGGCAGCTTCCCGCTTGAGAAAAGTGTAGATATTTTAAAATGGAAAGCAATAACAAGGAAAATCTGGAAAATAAAGAACTCCAACAAAACTAGCATAAATGTATCTTACATAAAGTGTGTGTTTTAATGAGATATACATTTTTGTGAAGTAATATTTTGTCTCTTAAGGCTTACTGGTTAGAGGGTCTTTCCCGAAGGATATTTCCAGAAAATTCAAGATATACATTTTATTTTCTATGTAAGTATCTTTAATATACCTATGGTATTTTGATCAAAATTGCTAGTCATTTTTGAGAAAATCGAAAATTTCTAAAAATATTCTATGTAAACAGTAGTTTGGAGAAAGCGGATTGTCATCCTTCGAAGATACTGAACTTAAATACCAACTTTGGTACTTAACCGACTTTTCGTTTCAGAGTTATGCTGTTCAAATACACACACACTCACACACACACACACACACAATCAATCACGACACACACACGCGCGGACTTTTTTTTAAAATTATATATTTTTTTTTTTTTGGACGTTAGTGTCTTCAAAACGTTTTTTTCCGGTGAAATCCCGGTATCGACTTTTTGTTCATAAAGTCCATATCTGCTAAAGGAAGTAAAAATAGCTGATATTCTATGTTCATATAACTTTCTATAGCCACAAACGTTTAGCTTTAAATCTCTTCTGAGATTTCCCATTTCTTACAAAACCACTTTGCTATCTACTTCGCGATAAACATGCTAACATTTTAGAACAACAGATGATACTTGATGGTGTGCAGGAAGCTGAAGCAATAATCAAATCTTTGAAAAGCAGTATGCGCTAAACGCTTGCCTTGAAATGTCAAAAACTCCTTCCTAGATATCTCAGAAGCAAAAGAATGATGAATTAAAACTTCAACATGGAATTATAAAATGTAAACCATCAGCAATGAATATCTTCTATGTGGTTAATACAACAAAAATGATATAGTTGACAAATAATGAATTTTCGTGAGACCTGCATTTGTTTGTATAGTTAATTACATATGCAAACTCCCAACCAATTCACATAAAATTTTAAGATATGCATCTATCATACAAATACTCTAAACATAAAAAAAATTGTAACATCTTTACGGTAATTTTGAGCCATACGATGCGAAGGGTAGTTTGGGGTGAAGGGATTTTTAAGAACCACAGACAGACGTGGATCCTTTTCTAAAAACACGTCTGTTGGATTCAAGGGACCACAATCCTATAAATATCGATATTAAATTTTTAGACAGGTGGTACAGAAAGTAAAAGTGCGAAGAAGAAGTGAAAAATAGATGTAAAGAAAAGCCTGTATTTATATTAAAGTTTCTGTCTTTCGGTAGAGAATTATGATTGGCTGATTATAAATCAGAACGTAGGGAACTGCCCTACTATAATTGTTCCGCAATCGCTAAATGCCATCCTTTCCTATGCGACAAATGCAGTAATATTTGCGAATTCAAGTACAGCACTGTTTGGATGCAGTTTATTTCTTATGTCATTTTCCAAATTCTGTATTTACCCTAATTACTAACATAAAAAACTCACTGCCAACTACAGAATTAAAAGTAATAGTATGTTAAATAGATGATTGGGTCGAGCATTCAAGTCGTCCCTTATCAAACAAGTTTATTGAGACAGCCTTTAATCTACTCGAATAAGATGGAGAGACTCTATGGTTAAGTCCAAGCGGCAACATGATTGTATGTGTATAACTACGACATGGAATAGGAACGTTTGAAACGGGAGTAAGGGACAAAAGCCATGAAATACTAACTCACTAAGTAATACTTTGGATTATGAAAAATTTTTCCAGGCGTGTACCTATTTTAAACAATTAATACGAAGAATCGGAACATTCCGCTATGTGTCGTAATAGAACGACTTCTCGTTTAAGAAAAGTGTAGATATTATAAAATTTGAACGAATAAAAAGGAAGTTTCGAAAAGGGTTAACTCCACAAAGAATTTTATTGGACATAAAGACATATACATTTTTTCTGTACCAACATTTAATCTAGTTTTACGGTTTACCAGTTATGACAAAAGTCATCCAGAAGTTGATATTTAATGGCCTTTTGGTTTTCAGTTGCCCTGTTCCAAACACACACACTTACGGACCTTTTTCTAAATTGTTTTCTTTAAATCAAAGGTCTTCGAAACTTATATATAATATTTTTTGTAGCTTAACGTCCTTTAACCTGGTTGGTCATATCGGACGATGAATAAAACTGATAAAATAATGCTCAAGTGATATCAAGGTCCATGGAGTTAATATAATTTATTGATCCAAAATCGAAAAAAATAGTTTATGCTTCGTAGACCACCAGCAGTTTACTTCTAACTTTAAAATCAAGCGTGGCGTTTTAAATGATATTAACGTTCCTTTCACAAAAGAATTAGTTAATGTAATTATTTCTAAAATGTTTTAATGATTGAAATCAGTTTCGATTTGTTTATTTGCAAAAAAAAAAAAAAAAAAAAAAAGTTGGGCACAACCTATTTATTGGATGCTCTAATTTTAACAAACTCCGCAAATACCTTCTAAATATTCAAATATTTTACTAAACTGTGATTACACGGGACAAAATACTCATTTAAATTTTAGTGTCTATCCTAACTATAGCTTTGGGATTCGCCTTGGATGTAATCAGTTTTTGTCTTGTGTTAAAGCAAACAGACGACATCATATGGACATACAGATAAATCTTCCTTACTCCTTTACCTTTAAGCTAGTTCATTGATACCCGCTTCAACATACTCTTCTGGTGGTTATTTTGCTGGCATTGATATATTTATGAAAATTGAATGATTATTTAATGGTGACATATTACAAATACTCGTGCTTATAAAGTTGAGCATACGGTGAAATAATTTCATTTCCAGAGTTCTTAAGTGACAGAAGGTCATGAGGGGTTAAACTGAGGCAGCTGATTTTTTCAAGTCAGATGTCTAGCATATGCTCGGAGTAATCTTAATTACAGTAGCATTATCTCTCTCACCTCACATTTCTGCTGCCTTTAAGATATTCCATTTAAAATAATCAAGTTTCCACTAATAAAACGGAAGTAATTGAATGTCACGTGTTAATGATGTTAACTTGTGTACTTATGGTGTCTAGTTATCTTTAATTTTAATATTAGATCACACTCTGGGGAGAACAGGGGATAATCTGAGCTAGAGAAAAATCGCTACCGCCAGCCAGAAATGGAACCCGGGACACCTCGCACAGCAGGCAAGTGCTCTCCAGACTGAGATATGGTACCAGTCTTTATAATTATTGCAAGTTATGGTTTGTGTAAAATGGAAATTGAAATAAACAATCAAAGCATTTTTTTTTTTTTTTTTTTTTTTATGTTCCTGAATGTTTGGAGAGCAATATAATGTATTTAACATCAATAATAATACTCGAACCACAAAGTTACCAGAACTCTTTTTTTTTCTTCTTTCTTGTTTTGCGAACATTTCCAAAAAATACAAAGTGCTTGCTTAGAGGATAGTTTTTAGCGTTTTTTTGTTTTGGAATGATTGCTGTTCTAAACCAGTGTCAGGCAACCGATTGCTCCATGACGTCTCAGAAATGCAGCGCCGTAAGGCAAGAGAAAAAGCGAAGATAATGTTAGCGAAGGAAACATTCTATTCTTTGTGGTTATATGGCTGTAAACCACGAAGACTGTCCATTCTTTCCTTACCTTTACATTCGAAACTTCCAATAGAGTTTTGTCACTCACTATGAGGTTAGCTGATTGTTCCATTTTTTTTTTCACAAACCTTTTTGTTAAACATAAAATTGTCTAATTAGGAAAACATCTACGGATTAAATCTAAATCTCTAGTGAGTTTATAGCAGAAAGTTACTGTTATTGAATTGTAGACTAAAAATACCTCATACCCTTCTCTTTATCACCCTCCATGGTGTAATGGTTAACATACTAACTTCATATACCCAAGGTTGCGGGTTCAAACCCGGCGGAGGACGATGGATTCCTTCGGAAGGGAAGTAAAGCCGTGGGTCCCGTGTCGTAGATTTACGGCACGTAAAAAGAACCTCAAGCCTGATAGGAGAGGTCTCTGAGCAAAATTAGGCGGTCTTTCACGCCCAATTTAGAATGGGACGCTGAGAACCACAGCAGTTAAAGAGCGTCCATAAATAACACGCCATTTCCATTTCCATACCCTTCTTTCACACGCCGAAAATAACTTCTCGAAATCTGTAACCGAGAAACACCGATAGAATTCAGTATCTTACCCTGTATGTATCTAAGCATTAAATGTCAACATAAATATTATAGTGACCATCAAAAATGAAAAAGGTACTGATGAATGCTGATAAAAAGCTTTGTAGACGACAGCTCTTAGAAACCAAGAAGATAAATCAATAATCGATTTCAGTTGTTTCACCGTTGACTGGGTTGGAATAACCACGTCCTCGCATTTACTCCCCCGGTCACTGTGATGTAACAGACCGGATTTCGCCATTAACTCCCTAACTGTTCTGATTCCGGAGCCTGCATTGACCAGACCTCTAAAGAAACTGTTTCTTTCCTGGTGCAGAGGATAGTGAAAATGAAGTGAGAAGAAGCGCGATTATTTGTGCATTGAATAAATAATAATAATAATAATAGAAATAACGAAATAATAAAATGTGCTAGATAAAGGTAATACTAACTAAGACTGTTCGAGCAAAATATCAAACATGAGAGTAAACAGAATTATAATTTTTTTATTCCATTTATACCCCGCCTTTAACTGCATGATCATATCGACAGCATTCCCTGTGGAACATTTGCCAATCAGCAATGGTGCTAATTTGTGTGTTGTTTTGTTGTGATTAGGTTATTATTTTATTTAATTTTGTTCATTAGATCACTCACACACATAATACTTCCAGACTCTGGGGAGGATAGGGAATAATTTTGGCCAGAGAAAAATTCCCAAGCCTAGTCGGAAATCAAACCGAAACCCCTCGCAAAGCAGGCAGGAGCTCTACTGATTGAGCTACTGGGCCAGCCTATGAGAATTCAGTTGACTACATCTGTGTAGTTAAGAGAAAGGATGGGACAATATTGTGGCTTACGCGCCCACCTGCATCATGTTTTATGCACATGCGCGATCGCCTTCTCTACATAGGCCGACTCATTGTGCAGTTGTGTATAAATTTAAAACGTAAGCGAGGATGGCGCTTGACATCAAAACCCTGCATTGTTACACCTGGGTGGAAAGTGACTTCGGACGAAACTACACTTGGATTAGAGTTGTTTAGAGTCGAACGAGCGTCGTAGTGACTTGAGATAAAACTATGCTACAGCACTGAATTAAAGACATTGTTGTAATATACAGAAAGTGCAACAAAAAGATTGTGTTTAAATTCTATTAGGTTCATTGAGCATTCTTCAAATTGATATTGAGAACTTATAGTGAATGTTGATAAAGTATCCCTAGCTGAATTGAAAAGATTTGGTAGTAAAGTGGGCAAGAGATAGCTACAGTCGTACGGATCATTTATTCGGCCGCTGCTGTGACGTAACTTTGCCAATTTTTGTGTCAGCCGGAATTCGCGCTAAAATCAGGTGAAAGGTTTTGTGCGGGATCGGGGCGCTGCCTGTTCTTCAATTATTTGGTTTTAGTAGATGGCGTCTCTATCCCGTACTAAGGTTAGCTAGAGAGTTTAGCTCCCTCGCAAATATATTATTGTTTTGCAAAACATATCATTGTTAGCATAGTTAAATGAAGACCGTTCCTTATTTATAAGGTAACCTTGTTTACCCTTTCTTGCGGTCTATCAAAAAGTATCAATATTCATATTGCAACTTAACAGCGAAAATAATACAAACCCTCATTACACAGTCAAAATTCAAAGTAAATTATGACTCATAAAAAACTGCAAATACTAATTTGAGGTGAAATGAGGTGTTAGAAAAAAGGTGAAGATAACAAAAAACTACAAATAATAACTTGAGGTGAAACGAGGTGTTAGGAAAAAGGTGAAGATAACAAAAACCAAGTTTTATTTTCTCTGCCACGAGCACTTCCTTAAAAGTTGGTGCCAACATTTCAATGGAAATACACGATTCTATGCTCCCTGAATAAACAATAAATACACAATTTATCTGACTCATAAAAAACTGCAAATACTAATTTGAGGTGAAATGAGGTGTTAGAAAAAAGGTGAAGATAACAAAAAACTACAAATAATAACTTGAGGTGAAACGAGGTTTTAGGAAAAAGGCGAAGATAACAAAAACCATAGTTTTATTTTCTCTGCCACGAGCACTTCCTTAAAAGTTGGTGCCAACATTTCAATGGAAATACACGATTCTATGCTCCCTGAATAAACAATAAACACACAATTTATCTCATATATTCATTACTGGTGGAGTTGACTATTTCCGAGTTATTGGGTTAAGTTTTAAAATATTTAAACTTCTCGTACGGAAATTGTCAAACTTCTGACCATGAAAAAAAAAAGAGACTAATTTCAACCAGGTTTTAAGTGATTTCACCATCACTTTAGCGTAGAGTATTCCCTCATTTACCTTATATTTACAAGGAAGCAAGTAATAAGACTATTTCTGCTAATGTTTACCTCAATTAGCATAAAGTAGATAGAGGAATACGCTTTTTAACAATAACAATTATTACAGAGAGGTACAGAAAGTCATGTGATTCATCAGATTTTACACGTGTAAAATTTTGAATTTTTAGCAGAAAAACACTAACAAGTAAATGTACATGAAATAAAACAGCGTACATTGCTTACAGGAAAGAGATTCAGCGATGAAAAGTGTTGTGGCTGGCTGTAAAAGGAGACTAAAGCTACGGAAGAGACCGACGCCTGTCCCTGCCGTCATTAGCCACTCAAGCATGCGAGAAGAGACAACACTCTCGAGTGTCTTGAGTGTAGTGTAATGCAGCTTTTCCACTTCACTTTCACTACAACTCTCCCGTTCTGCCTTAATGGCGTATTTAATAAATTATACGAATAAGGTAAAAAGTCCTCATCCAAAGAGTAGTAATCACAGAAACATGGTTTCTCAAAGCAAGTACAAAATCATGAATGTGAAATATGCGAACATTTCTAAATATAATAGACAGGTAACTACTGCATACAGCGTGGGATGGCTCAGGTAATTTACTCTGTGGTTCGCGTATTCGATCCCCATCAACCACCCGCTCTGACTTTTTTACTTTCTCTACACGTAAGATTTCACTGGAAATGTGTGTTTTGGGTCCGCTTGAATCCAAATAAAAGCATTTTTTGACAAATACTCGTGTGTGTGTGCGTCCATGGACATCATAGCTCAAAAACGTAAAGTCCGTTAAATACCAAACTTAGTATTTAAGTCCAGTATCTTCCAAGGATGCGACACGAATATTTTCAAGAGAATCCCCCCAACCCCAACTACCGTCATGGAAAAATGTTCAAAAATTTGGATTTTCTCATAAATTCGTATATTAAAGACATATTACCTGACTAATTAAAATGTATATTTTGAATTTTCTGGGAAGTCTCTGAATATTACTTTATGCTGAATGAATTTTGCGGAATTTTGTATAACTGGCAAAAAGTAAGAGATAGACAAAACCTTACTTAACAGAAAATGTAGAGCTCCTTAAAACTCACAATTTATGTTATATACATTCTTTTCGTGGCGTTGATCGTTTTTTAGATATTCCTTGTTTTTGGTTTCAGCTTGAAAAACGTGTACTTTTCTCATACAGGAATTTGTCTACTCCTGTCCATACAAAGGAACTTCAGTCACTAGCAATCAGCTTTTGACTATTACTTTAACCTATGGTACTCCCGTTTATACTTACAAGGAAGCAAGTAATAAGACTATGTCGGCTAATTTTTTCTCGATTAGCATGAAGTAAACAGAAGCGTAAGCTTTTTTAACAATAACTTTTTGCAGAGATGTAGAGCAAGTCATGTGAATGGAACATCCGTGGTTTTCCTTTGTTCCCAGGCCAATTTTGGAGTCTTTTTTCTATTCTATGAATTTTTCCGGTCCCTCACTCCGCATGATTTCATTTCATATCACTTTTCGGGATATAGGGCTTGACTGGTTAGTTTGGTAGTGTGCGATGCCTGGTAGATATTTGCTGTGAAACGTTTTCCTCACCTCTGATATCGACCTGTTCGTCAGAAGGAGCGCTGGAGGGTGCCTGCAAAAGTGTCTCCATCTGTGAACTTCAGGGACGCCCGCAATATCAGTATCTGTCACTAGCTGTCCGGGCAACAACCCCCTTTTTTTTTTTTTTTTTTTTTTTTTTTTTTTAAATACAGTTCCGGAGTCTGATTGGGACTCCGACACTGTATACCCTACTTTTTATTTACCTAATTTGATTACTGTGATTACTGAATTTCTGTTTTACTTTTTACACACACACACATACACAAACATATAACACCCATGCCCAAGGCGGGACTCGAACCCACGATCCCCTGCGCTGCGAAGCACCAAAGCGAGACGCTTTAGCAAGCGCGGCCATGGGGACCGGCCCCTTCAGTACTTTCTTCTCATCCCGTCCTCCGGGAAGGCTGTATACGACACAATTTTTCTGTGGTTGTAGTGCTTAAATCTTTCTCGGCGAGAAAAAAAATAAAAAAACAAAAAAAGTATTGCATTCTATTAAAAACTGCAATATCAAAGTTTCACCAAAATGCATCTTTTAAGGCATTTTCAGAAAAGAGAACGTGTGTATGTGTGTGCCTATAAACCGTACAAAAACGAAAATTCGGATGACTACCAAACTTAGAATTTGGTTTCAGTATCTTCGGAAATACGACACGAACATTTTCAAGAAAAGTATCCCACTCCTAACTATTAGTTACATGAAACTTTTTTTCGGAATGCTAATGTTCTCAAATATGAAAAACGATTTTGATTAACATACATATATAAATATATTTACATGAAAAATGAATCTATATATTTTAAATTATCTAAGAATAAGCTCATCATTTGGAAGTAATTTTGTATCATCATGTATAACTGGTAAACGTTAGGCGATAGACGAAAATATATAGATTTCAATAAAACACACAATTTCTTCGAAATAACTTGTAGCATTTCCAACATATCCGTTATTAATGATTATAACTGCTCATTAATTACAACACTTACTCTTATTATTCTATTAAGGTCCTATCGACATTCAGCTGTTTCTCCGATTGCATGAAAAGAATATGTAATTTTAACGTCAAGATGAAAACGCCCAGTTCTTAAACTTTTCACTAACAGCATTCCCTTTGCATTTATAACGCAATTATAATGTAGCTCTTTCTGGCCTTCTGATCTCAAGATCGAGGGTTCAAACTCGGTCCAGACCAATGGTTTAAAGTGTGCTTGAAAGTGACAGTCCCATGTCAGTAAAATTACTAGCATTTTAATAATTCCACATGTAAGACTTGTGGTGGATAAAGCGGCGCAAGGATGGGTTTTCTCCGGATTCTCCGGTTTCCCCGCCATCGCACTCCACCGGTGCTCCTTCATTCCATGAATCATCAGCGCCATCGCCTGTGGTCCCATTTGTAGTAAAAGCGGGCGTTAAACACTATAAAAAATAAAAACAATTTAAGAACTCCTGCTGAACGAAATTCCGGCACATCGGCGGCGCTGATATGATTCCTGGCAATTGACAGCGTCGTTAACAAACATTTTTATAATACCTCTTTCTGTAATGCTTATCTCTAATTGAATTATATAAAAATTTAACCTAAGAGTAATTTATATCCATTAATAAATTAAAGAGGGTAGAGAAAGTCATGTGAAAGTAACATCAGATGTCTATAAACAGTGTTTAACAGGCAGTTTTACTGGTGATACATGAAATGAAACTATAATTTGAAAAGGAAATTTAGGAAAGACATTTTTCAGACATAAATTAAAGGTAGAGCCCAGCATTTGCCATATAGAGGAAAATCTGCCAGGAAGGATAGTCCTGATCTAATTTGAATCATAGATAGACCTGACGTTCACGAGGCTGTGCTTCAACGTCCTCGGCTATTCCTGTCGGCATGAGCATACAGAGGAAGGTCCGCGGGAAAGGAGTGGGATAATATTAAGAAACTAGCTGACTTACTCAATGTTGTACAGGTTATTTTTACTTCCTCTGGCCCTGTATGTACAATGTACATAGGAACAGAGAAGTATTGTATTCCAACTAAGAATTCGATGTTAATATTTCACCGGAAATTCATGCTTTAGGACCCCCTGAATCCAAAAAAAAAAAAAACATTTTTAGAAATAGGCTCGTGTGTGTGTGTCTGTGGACAGCATATCCCAAAAACGAAAAGGCGGTTAGATATCAAACTTGGTATTTAAGTTTGGTGTCTTCCAAGGATGCGACGCGAAGATTTTCAAGAAACCCACCCACCCCTTACTACCCTTTACATGGAAAAAATTTCGAAAATTTTGTTTTTCTTAAAAATGGCTCTAACGATTTTGATTAAAATACCACATATTAAAACCATTTCTATTACAAATAAAATGTATATATTGCATTTTCTGGGAATAGCTTCTAAAGACTTGTTTATTCTGAATGAATTTTGCTTAATTTGGAATAACTAGTAAACCGTAAGAGACAAAAACTTACTCAACAAAAAAATGTAGATCTTGTTAAAATACACAAGTTATGTCATATACATTTTTTTCGTAGAGCTTACCGTTTCGAGGTATTCCTTATTATTAGTTTCAATTGTGAGATACTTCTACTTTTCTCAGACGGAAATGTGTGTGTGTTTCTTTTGTTCTACTCCTGGTCAAGCAAAGAAGCGATTTGCAATGACAATCGCATATAGATAGCTTTTAAAACATTTGACCTTCGCTTTGGCCTTGTGCATTCTCTTAGTTCCAGTCTACTTATAAGGAACTAAGTAATAAAATTCTGCTAATGTTTATCTCGATTAGCATGGAGTTGGATGAAGAGTTATCTTTTGCAAGAAGTTCGTTTGTAGAGTAGCTAGAGAAAGTCATGTGAGTGTAACACATCAGATTTTGAAACTTTAAATTACCATTTAATTATCATTTAACTTTCTGGTGATCTTTATGAAGTTGCCGTTGTAGAAGATTTACATGGTAAATCCTTTCCTTTACACTTTATCTAAAATTTTAATTTTGTAAATCCTTGTAATATACACCGTGGACAAAAAAGTGAGTAATGTCTGGAACGCCAAATTTGTCTTCAGTCCTACACGGCACAGCGCCTTGTGTACACCATCCACGTTACAGTAGTGTACCAGCAGCAACAAGTTATCTCAAGTTCCAAAGCTTAAAATTACTAACCCATATGATCAATAATCATAACCAAATACATATTTAAGCTTCTTCAATAACAAACTATCTACATTAACTAAAAATATTAAAGACAAAAGCATGATACAGTTTATATTCTACGCATTACTAAACCTGCCACCTCTTGTTCACTGTTACTCTGTGGCAACATGTAGATTACTTCTCTGGTGAGGGTCGCAGGTTCGCTTCTCCATGTAACAAACATTTTTTTTCCTTCTCTTGATGATATTGAATCAACACATAGCGCTTATTTATTTTAGATATACTAATTTCATACATGACATTCGGTAAAGTTAATAATAATTATGCTTATTTAATGGTTTATTCTACATATGCTGCACACGAAATCATATGGTGCGCAGAATGGTGCGAAAATGTATCACACACGAAAAATCCTCTCTCAATTGAAAAAAAGAGAAATCTGTATAGTATGAAAAAATATTAAAAGAATTGCTAAGAAAACCAAATTTTGAAACTCTTCTAGGAATCCAATTGTGGTCGAATTTTATTTTTTTATATACTTTTTTATCTGTAGAGCTAACTATATCCGAGATATTCCTTGTTGTTGCTTTAAATGTTCCAATACTGATATTTCTCAAATGGGAAGTCGTTTTTCGCTATTTTTGTAATCCTGACCAATACATCACACACAACACGGCTTAAAAAAGCTGATGATCACTTTAGCTTAACGTATTACTTTATTTCCCTGCTTAGAGGAGCTAATTAGCATCTCAGTTAGCACAAAGTAGAGAGAAAAATTCATTGCAGAATAGGTAGAGAAAGTCATGTAAATGGAACACATCGGATTTTAATAGCACTTTCCCGCTTTAAATACTATCTACGTTACATTTTGGTAAACTCTTCCTATTTGTTTCTTTTTCTTCGCTTGCTGCATTCTTAATTGTCTATATTATTTTAATGTCATTCTGTTTATACCTACTATTGTAGCTATTTCATCAATGCACTTTGTTATTATACTCTCATAAATTATTATATTTTCTTGTTATAAGAGAGATGATGTATACGCATGTTATTTTTCATCTGTTTTAAGTGCAATTATGTTCTATATAATATGATATATTCTAAGGCCTTTGCTACCCCATACAGATTTATGGATATTTTACTGAAAAGTTGCCTATTCATTTTATTTGATCAAAGATTCCGAATCATTTAACACTTCTCTTTTACCCTATTCATGTTGATTTAGATATATAAAATCTCAGTACCAACTCAAAAGTAAGTTAATAAAATTCAAGCACCAGAAATGAAATTCTTAGAAACATTAAAGCGTGTACAAGAATAGATAAAATAATGAACGATGATATAAGAGAGCTGAACATAGAGCCAAAAAGATTAAAATAATTGCCACTAGACAAATGAATTGATTGCTTGCCCCCAAACTAACTAAATTATACGTCAAGATTAAGAAGCGATAACATTACACAAAGAAACCCTGGAAGTCGCTGAAGCCGGAACAGGATGTCGTCTAATTCCGGGTATGGAGAGTAACAATAAGAAGATATAAATATGTAACTATCTTGGGAATTCACAGATGTTTCAAAATAGGCATTTTCCGTGTCAGATAGTTAAAAATTCGTTCAACACTGACTGTACCGGGATTGGAATTTTAACACTACTCGTTTTCTCATTATCACAGACCAAAACCAAGAACGCGCTCAATTGCTTAGTGCTTCTCATTAGAGACAGAGTAATTTGATACATGAAGTGGAAAGTCATACTGATGCTTGAAACTCTCGTTTGTTGATTTCTTTCAAGAATGGAACTACAGCGCAGAGTGTGTCTTGAGTGAATCAAATAAATGGATAACTTGAGGCATCCCCTTCATTTTAGGGAGGTCAAAATCTTTAGATTTTAAGGTAAATAGCAGACGATTTTCAAATCCCTAAATTTGTGAGCTGTTCAGTACGTCTGAAAATTGCTTAATAGCATTGCGATAAATTAATCGGACTTTGCATAAATTACGTCTCTTCCTTTTGTCCAGGCTAGAGAATTATATTCTAATATCACACTATGTGCTCTACTTATTATCTATTTTCCAAGCTAATCGAAAAATTGATATTAGGAAAACTTGAGTTCCTACCTACCTGGTTGCAGTGATCACTCCGGCTTCTAGCATCTATATTTCTGTGTATCGCCATCACTATTATAATGTATTAGTATTATATACATATTTACTCCATTTATCTGGATTATTTAAGCCGAGTAAGTATCCCTAAGGCAGGACGTGATAGGAAAAGGATTTGTTTTATAGATTACACATTATGAATCCAATTTGGAGTAAAAAAAAAAATAGTAATAAGCATAATACACGTGTATATCTACGAAGATCCTTGTAAAACTATACGCGTTCGCTTACATGTGAAGCTGTGTCGGTCTGGATAGCTCAGTTGGTTAGGCGCTGGCCTTCTGCTCTGAAGGTCGCGAGTTCAAAACCGGTCCTGACTGATGGTTTTTAAGTGTGTTTTAAAGCGACAGTACCAAGACAGCAGATTTATGGTATGTAAAAGAACTTCGGCACACCGGCGGTGCTGACATGATCCAATAATAATTTGAGATATCACATTATTTACGTAAATAAAATCTGACGTGATCTTAAGAAACTTTGAACTACGTAAAACTTTGTGGAAAAACTGGTTAAGAACTGACTTGCATCTCATTTCCTTTGAATATATCCTTACCACCTCGGTTCTGCCGAAGTACTAATATCAAGTTATGGTTCGCTTAATTTGGTGCCGTCTTCTTTCTTGAGCCAATCCCTACGATCTTAACATCCCCGCTAGCTTTCTGTATTTTGAGCTCAAGGACTTTCTTTTGTATCTTTCTCATCCCCATATTGTCCAACAGATCTCGCGAACGATGTCTCCTTACTCCTTCCAGCTTTTAGGATTCATCTTCTATAACTAAACTTATACTAAAATAATTTGATAATATAATCTATTATTTACACTAGATTATCATATTAAATATGTACAGTTTGTTCTTGCAGTCACAGCACTGTCTCATGGTGTTAGTCATGATAAGCATTCGCCATTAATTTTAACTTTTTCTGGCACGTAATACATATAATGTACATAGTAGCTAGAGAATGTATTCCAACTAAAAATTCGATATCGAAATTTCATGGTAAGTATATGTTTTGTGATCCCTTAAGTTCTAAGAATGCATTTTTAGAAAAATGACCGCGTGTGTGTGTGTGGGGGGGGGGAGGGGGAGGCAGCACAGCTCAAAAACGAAATTTATTTTAGTATTTTCCAAGGATGCGACAGGAAGATTTCCAAGAAAAAATTCCCTCACCACAAACTACCCTTCACATGAACATGTTTTTGATTTTTTTTTCTATGATTTTGATTAAAATTAAAGATATTTATATCGCAAATGAAATGTATGTTTTGAATTTTCTGGGAAAAGGCTCCGAAGACCTCTTTATTCTGGATGAATATTGCAGAATTTTGTAAAATGGTTAAACCGTAAGAGATAGACAAAAACTTACCACACAAAAAATGTAGATCGTGTGAAATACATAATTTACGTCATATACGTTTTTCTTGTAGAATTGGTCGTTTTCGAGATATTCATTGTTATGGTTTCAGTTTTAAATTACCAAACGTTTCTAAACCAGGACCATGCAAAGCCAACCAAACCTCAATTGTTTCACATAGTGACCACCTTTTAAAAGATTTGACTGTCGCTTTAGCCTAGTGTATTCCATTATTCCCCTTCTTCTTACAAAAAAGCATTTCTGCTAATGTTTATCTCGATTATCATGCAGTAGACAGAAGAATAAGCTTTTTAACAATAATTTGTTACAGCGATGTAGAGAAAGTCATGTGAATGAAACATATCAGCTTTTTAGAAACATGTTCATATGTGTGGGGGGAGGGTCGCAGGGCAGCATAGCTCAAAGAGCCGGTCCCCATGGCCACGCTCGCTAAAGCGTCTGGTGCTTCGTGGGCAGGGGATCGTGGGTTCGAGTCCCGCCTTGGGCATGGATGTTATATGTTTGTGCAATGTGTATATGTTTGTAAAAGAAACAGTAAAACCAGTAAACCAGTAATCAGTAAAACCTACGGGGGGAAATGTAAATAGGGAGACAGTACCGGAGTCCTGATCAGACTCCGTTACTGTTTTAATAAAAAAAAAAAAAAAAAGATGAAAAGCCCGGTAAATACGAAACTTGATATTTAAGTATGTTCCAAGGATGCGACACGAAGATTAAAAAAAAAATCACCTCAACTACCCTTTAATTGGAATATTTTTCGAAAATGTCGATGTCCTCAAAAATGTCTCTAATGAGTTTTATTAAAATGCCGTATATTTAAGATATTTTTATGACAAAAGAAATGTATATCTTAAGTTTTCTGGGAATAATCTCTGAGACATCATTCTGAATGACTTTTATAACTGGTAAAGCGTAAGATAAAGACAAATAGCTACTACAGAAAAAATGTATATATCATTAAAACACACAGTTTAAGTCATATACATTTTTTTTGTATAATTAACCATTTTGGACATATTACAAGTTATTTGTTTTAGTGTTAACTGGCTACTTAAACTTTTCTCATACGGGAAGTCATTTTTCTTCGTCTCTCTTTTGTTTACTACAAGCAAGCAAACAGAGTTTTAATTGTTTCACCGACTTTTAAAAGATGTGACTATTGCTTTAGCTCAGTGCATTATTTGCCATCTACTTACAAGGAACACAAGTAATTAGACAATTGCTATTAATGTTTATCTCGATTAGAATGATGCAGATAAAATACATTTATGGAAATTGTTTGTGGAATATCTAGACAAAGTCATGTGATTGGCAAACATCAGATGCTTTTATTTAGTTTTGTATTTTCCTTCCCATATAAGTATGGTAGGCAGCGAAAGTACTGTATTCTAGCCAAAAATAATTCGATATCGAGATCTCACCCGGAGTATATGTTTTGAGGCACCTGAGTAACGCGCGAGTGTGTGTGTGCATGTGTGCTAACGCGTAACAAAAGTTCAACTTGTTCCAGGGATGCGATATGAAAAAACACCCCCACCCCAAATTATGTCTATATGAAAAATAGTACCTTATTTTTGTTTTTCTCAAAAATGGCAATATAATGTATATCATGAGTGTTCTGCATGTGAAGTCCCCTTCATTCCGAGTGAATGTTGTATAAACCACTGGTAAACCAACGAGGCAAGCTAAAGCTTACTACCCACTTTATGCTCAATACACATTTTGCATGTACAATTTCCGAAATATTCGTCGTTCCTGATTTCAATTTTCTGAAGCGCTAACTCACTCTTTTCCCTTTCGTGATGCCATAATAAAATATAAAATTTAGAATTCAGCATATAAACGAATAAATAAGGATTTATCTTACTATATCACCTACTTTTCAGTTTGGGTTTCTGAGCCTCCATTATACGACTCATCAACTATTACGAGTCGTCCAAAACATCGCCCGCGATTTTGAGATTAATGAGTACACTTTAGCAGCTTTTTTGCTAAATCAAGTAGACCTTTGAGAAGGTGAGGTATCCTGGGTTGTTGCAGAAACAGAAATATTGATCTGCCTTCCTATCTTTATAAACTGGTAGCTTTCCCTCAACCCGCATTTTTTTCAGTTCTGTTTAGATCTAAACGATTTCGGCCTGTTTTTTTTTTTTTTTTTTTTTTTTTCTTGTCTGTGTACCCCCAGGATTCATACTTAGATATTCTATTTTTAACATATATACACCCGATATTACTACGTTATCTTCTGCTCATATTGTTGTTTATAAGATGGCCCCGCCTTATTTGTATCAGATGTGAATTAGTGACCGCCACAATGATTTCTATAGCATGTTGTTTCATGATTGGCGCCTTTACGATATTTACTCTTCGTCGACCTGGACTACCATACCCCTACCATAGATGGCACAGTGATACAATAGAAACGGTCTGATGACACCGTGAAATATCTGGAAGTGCAGTTTGACGCTGCCTGACCTGGAGAACCCACATTAACTTTAAACACAATCATGCGTGTGCCAGGGTCTCTAAACCCTGATCAACTGGAAGTCATCCATCAGAAGTGATACCACAATCCTGCTCTGATATGGCCATTGTTAATATACCACTGTTCGGTCTGGAGTGGAGCTGCGTGCGGCGTGTTCAAGATGTTTCAGTCACTCAAACCAAGGTCCGACGTCTCGCTTTGGATGCGCCACAGTCCGTGTACAATACACAACTTCCACGAAATGGAAGAGTTCAATCGCCATCAGGTGCAGACATTGTTTTTTAAGCTACTTTCAGTTCTCGATGCAGTTTTCTTCTCTCTTGGCCTTTTTTATTTTTTTTTTTTTTTAATTTTTTAAAAACAGTAACGGAGTCTGATCAGGACTCCGGTACTGTATCCCTATTTACACTTCCCCGCGTAGGTTTTACTGATTACTGGTTTACTGGTTTTACTGTTTCTTTTACAAACATATACACATTACACAAACATATAACATCCATGCCCAAGGCGGGACTCGAACCCACGATCCCCTGCCCACGAAGCACCGAAGCGAGACGCTTTAGCGAGCGTGGCCATGGGGACCGGCTTCTTTGGGACCACCGGAACCACGAGAATCCACAGTCGTCTGCCGCAAGATCTGCGTTTGTCTCCTGATAATATGAAAACTTAACTCTTGTTTGGATTCATCACCATGGTTTGGATTCGTCACAGAGGGACCCGAGAGGGTTGATTGATCTCATTTTGTATTTTCAATTTTTTTGTTATTTTCTATCTTTTATTATTTTCTATTTTTATGGTTTTTATTTTTTTACTAGGTATTGTGCAGATATGTTAGTATTATGCCTGTTCTGAAAATCTAGAAAGTTTTGATGGACCATTAAACATTTAAAAAAAAGATGGCACATAGCGACCTGCTGTTTAAACATTTGGATATTGCGTTAGCCTTTGCATCCTCCTTTTATCTACAAAGAAATGTGTAATGAAACCATTTCTACCCGACGTCTATCTTGATTAGCATCAATTAGATAGAACTATATACGAGTATAGGAATAGTTTGAGATGTAAAAATAAAACGACAGTGGGTAGAAACAGCTGTGTTAATGTGATATATCAGATTTGTTCTCCAAAAACTGGCCAAGAGATCCCCATTTTCCATTTGACTGAGCTTTCAAAAACAGCTTCATCTCCTGCTTAACATATTAACTTAAATACGGTCTAACTTTCCTTTCTTTTTATTTACAACCGCAACTGACATGACAATTTTCTTTTGCCTTTGATGTTTAAATAGCTAAGTCTCAACAAAACACTTTTGAGGAAGGCATAGTTTATCTGCAACTCTGGCATTGAATGTCTGATTGTCTTGTCAATGAACGCATGCTGTATCATCTCTCCCGATGTTTTTTCTTCTTCTTTTTTATTCTCTCCCCCTGTTTCCACTCTTTCAGGACATTGCTTTTAATCTTGTTTTTTATCGCACTCGTTTTGCCTGTCTCAATTAAGAGCCATGCTCTCAATCATGCCTTCTTTTTTTTCTCGGCTTTCTCACAGATGAACATATTGCCTGCATTTAAACTCAATGAACATAAAAAGGATGTGCAGAATCTATCCGCTAGGGATTTTTCTGAAAATGATTCTAGTGAAAGATGTTGCAGTGAAGTTCAGAGACATATATTCCATCCTGTTCTAATTCAGTAGTGCTGGATTAAGGAGTGATCCACCCGCTGCATAAACATATATGCTGTTGTCATCCCAATGACTTGAACATGCGTACTATGATCGTTTAACTTTATATAGTGAGCATGAGAAAATTATATGGACAATTTTACCAGCCGTAGTTTTAATCTTTATTTCTCTACCTGAGATAGGGATGTGAAGCTGTAAAACAATAGTTAAGTATTGTAAAACCTTATAAAGACATGAATACTTGTAGCAAAACAGACATGTCCTATTGGAATATAGTTGTTGTGCATCTATAATAGTATGAGATTCGGTACAGTGACAAATACATTAAATGGTATTTCAATTGATGTCAGTAGTACAGCGAGAAAAATCAAGATTCAGGTAGTAGGAGTATAGGGTAGAAATCTGTCAGTTTTGTGTGGTAATAGCGTCTGCATACTGCAGTCAGCAAAAACGGACACAATTAATTTCTGTTTGACTTAATTGCGTAAACTATAAACCATCATTGTGGCACTGTCATGCGGGAATTTCTATAGTGCGTGATGTGCACTTTTACTACTTTTGGCACAAAATACGAATCATGTGCGAAAGAGTAATATTTGATCACAAAGCAAAAGTATTCCATACAAGGAAATAGACAGTCTAATTGCCCAAATTACAAAAAAGCTAAACCGTTCTGGTTCAACGACTGATAATTTCTTTAGATAAAGTTCACAAACTTCCGAAATTGTTGCCGTTTTAGAGTTGTCAATAACTGCCTTATGTGCAAGACAATGTATGCATCTTTCATTCAAGTAAGGATTCGCAAATAAGTTCTAACAGTCATTCATAAGAAAAGTAGATGTAAACATGTACCGTGGACTTCGGAATGGAATAAGTTGTTCAACGATAAGACATTCATTTAAATAGACATGATTTTTTTTTTCCTTTAGCTTAGCGTCCTTTAACCTGGTTGGTCATATCGGACGATGAATGACATTGGTGAAATGATGCTCAAATGATTTTGAAGCCCATACAGCTTAAAGTTACTCAACATTCATCTTCTCAGGCTAAGGGAGAACATAAGGGAGAACCGAAAAAAAAAAAGCTTATCCGCGTAAGTCACCCTAAGCGAGATTCGAACTCGCCACTTCTTGAATGTGAGGCAGACATATTACCCCCACACTACCGAGGCGGACTTTAGTATTATTGGTATGGTCTTAGAAAAGCATAATATGCTATATTGTAAAAGCAGTAGATTTGAGTGTTTGGTTCCATAGGTATTACAGTTTGGACAACCTTCTGATTAGAAGTAAATCACCAAGCATTGCTTAGCTGATCACTAGATGTTAAGAAACAGAATTGATACGAAAGTATGCGGGCGGACCTTGGAGAAGAAAGTATAGTTTTCAACAAGATAAGCATTCTACTGCTATTGCTCTGATAGGCATGTAATCCAGATTTGAGTCCTATGGAAAATGTTTCGGAAACACTTTCAATCCGTGTTTATAGCAATGGAAGGCAAGTTGAAGCCTATCTAAGCCGAAATACAAGGAAAGTGGGTGAAAATTTCAATGAAAGAATACAAACTTAAAAAAACTGCCTAAAATGCATTTTGAGGTAATTAAGGATAAAAGAGGTTCGAAAAGTATCAACAATAAATCAATAACCTAATTGTTATATTTTTGGTGTTGCTCCTATCTACTTTTTCAGATCCAAAAGATGCCTAATAAATTGTGCCTATTACTTTCCACTAAGAAACGAAGTCCCTTTGTACCGATTTCCTCTAGTGTACAGCTGAGGCAGGGTGACGTCATTGAAGGAAAATCTATGACAGTAAAACGTAAGTCTCTCACTATCTAGCGAGCAGAAGCTTTAGGCTTAAACGATCGATGTCGGTCACTACGTAGAAAAGGAAACTATTCATAAAACTAACTTATCTCTCTACTTTCTGCTAAACCAAGTAGAATTTCACATTGTATGCTATGTTCACTTTTCAAAGTTTAATTTGGAGCTTAGCCTATGTAATTCCTGTCCCCCTTTTTTATCGTGTATGTGTATCTGAGCTACCAAAGTCAGCTTGTGATATAAATTGTGTAAATAAATACTCATATTTAATTATATTTTCAAACTGCCATTTCCTCTCAGTGTGATAATATATCCTTGATCAGTAAATATTCTTACTTGCCAATTAGTTTATTGCTGATTACTATTTTAGATGTTTATATTCACTGCCAATGCATGCCATAGGTTTTGGTTATATATATATATATATATATATATATATATATATATATATATTTAGGTTTACTGTTGGATTTAGTATATATACCTACTGACTATTGTACTTCTGTTTCTGATCTTGACATTAACACCTCGTCAGCTCCGTATAGAATTGTATTCATAATAACAAACATCCGTTGGTTAGTTTTTCTCTGGAACCGCCACCTCTTCTAGCTTTGTATGTATGTTTGATATACACAGTTATTTCACAATGACACCACACCAGATGTGGTCGTTGTTGCTAACAGCCTATGTAATATGAACATGTAGTTTTCAACGCCCATAAAGGTACATCAACACACTTCAAGGTAAGAGTGGATTGGGCAGTTATCCAGGAACAAGGCTGCGTGCCTGACCCAAACTATTGAAGGTAACGCAGGGTCTCCTGTTTTAGCAGTGTTTTCGTAAACACTGAACATGCTACACAGTACTTAATCAACATTATGGTATTCCTTGTCTTACGAAACCATTAAAGAAGCCTACCTATAATTATGTATTTATTCGTCCAACATATTTTATCATAACACGGAAAATGAGCCATTCATACTATCTTTTTATGTTCACTGTCAATGTATGCTATTAGTTTTGTTTTATTTAGATATGTGTGTGATTATTATCTGAATTAGAGGAAATATAACGTTAGTGTCTTGAGGATGGAGGCCTACCAAAGGACTGTAGATAAATGTAAAAAATAAAATAGAATCCCTTTTGCAGTGAGACAAGAATTTTATTTTTACTGCCTTTAGCTCACAGTACTAAATGAAAATGTGTACACTTAACAGTTATTGTTGTTTAAAGTAAGCAGTTGAGAGTTTACCAGTAGGATAATTTAAATAATTAGTATAATAAGTACAAGATGATTACTACTGAATCCGAAGGTGTGAATCTAGGAATATTAGTCTGCATTTTAATGTTATTGATATATTAAAGATTATAGTAAACATAAACTAATGTCTTTCAAAGTTATAAAAAAGAAGTTCCTATGTAAATATGATTAATATACATAAGTAGTAAAATGGTGAGAGAATTATTAATATTAATATTGGTAGGGAGAAATCACAAATCAACCGCGGCGTTTTATGATATGTATGTATATATGCATGTATGTAATGTATATACGAATGTATTATACAGGATGTTTCAAAAATACGGGGCATAATTTCAGGTATGTATTTCCCACATGAAGACAATCAAAATAGTTCATTATAACATGTGTCCGGAAATGCTTCATTTCCGAGTTATGGCCTTTACAGCATTGAAAGTCCCACCTGTAGACAATCAAAATAGTTCATGTCTGGAAATGCTTCATTTCCGAGTTATAGCCTTCACAACATTGGAATTCACTGGAACGTTTTTCTTTCCGCAGGTTTTTGCCGTCAAAGGAGACATTAGGAGGGCGCTGTGATAGTTCATTCTGAGGAAGGTTACATTCAGTGTTCTTTAGGCGTTAAGACTGCGACATGTATTCAAATCAAGAGCTGGCAGAGATACACTTCATGTACGGTAAGGTGGACGGCAATGCTGCGCTGGCTCGTCGTTTGTACCAGGAGAGGTACCCACAGCGACAATGTCCAGATCGGAAGACATTTGTACGTCTCCATTCCCGTCTGTGCGAGTATGGAACATTCACCTCTCCTGGTTTGGGAAGGGGACGACCAAGATCTACAACTCCAGAAGTGCAGGAGGAGATTCTGGAGGCTGTGGACAGGACTCCTTCTATCAGCACACGACGGTTAGCGTTGCAAGTCAATGTTCCTCATACGACTGTCTGGAGACTGTTGAACGAGTATCAATTGTATCCTTATCATTTGCAACGTGTACAGGCCCTGTCACCAGCAGATTACCCTGCACGAGTTAGGTTCTGTCAGTGCTTCTTGCAGCAGTGTGGTGTAAATCCGAACTTTTCTGCCGTCGTATTATTTACAGATGAAGCACAGTTCACAAGAGATGGCATAACAAATTTCCACAATCAGCATGTATGGTCGCATGAAACCCCACGTGCAACTGTTGTATCTCATCACCAGGTGCGGTTCTCCCTCAACATGTAGGCCGGTATCATTGGTGATCGATTAGTTGGACCCCATGTACTTGTAAACAGACTTACGGGGCAGGCGTACACAAACTTCCTGGAAAACACCATACCTGACGTTTTCGAAGACACTCCACTGATCAATCATCAACACATTCACTTCTTGCATGATGGCGCTCCTGCACACTTCAGTCTTACGGCTCGCCGGTACTTGGATCGAAGGTTTCCTGATCGATGGATAGGTAGAGGTGGCCTCCACGCTCACCTGATCTGAACCCTTGGATTTCTACTTGTGGGGCCATTCAAAATCATTGGTTTATTCGGCTCCGGTGCCGGATTTGGAATCCCTTCGGAATCGAATTGTGGCAAGTTGTGAGGACATACGCAATACTCTTGGAGTTTGGGATCGTGTTCGCAGGTCAATGAGACATCGATGTGAGGTCTGTATTCAAGCAGGAGGTGGACATTTTGAACATCTTCTGTAATGACAACAACCTGCGGAAAGAAAAACGTTCCAGTGAATTTCAATGTTGTGAAGGCCATAACTCGGAAATGAAGCAGTTCCGGACACATGTTATAATGAACTAATTTGATTGTCTACATATGGGAAATACATACCTGAAATTATGCCCCGTATTTTAAACAGTCTTTATATGTACGCAAGTACGCATACTTACAGACATAGACAGATGGATGGATGGATGGATGGATGGATGGATGGATGGATGGATGGATGGATGGCTGGCTGGCTGGCTGGCTGGATGGCTGGATGGATGGATAAATGGATGGATGGATAAATGGATGGATGGATGGATGGATGGATGGATGGATGGATAAACCATCGTAAACTTCAAGTTTGTGGTAGATTGCTCTTTCAATATAAGAACACTAATAACTAATGTAAAATAATTTGCTCGGAGTAGAACATCGCACGTGCTGGTTGCAGTTCTTTCCTATCCACAGGAGACAATTAGCGTATTAATCAGATTCCCTCACTTTGGGACACTGGATCCGCTCTAGATACAGTCATTCCGGATAAACACTGTGCAGTGGGAGCTTCTGGCAGAGTTTCTCTCAAACGCCCTTATTAATTACCATGCGGAAATAGATCTGGAATTGCAAATGTAACCAATGGAACTTGCAAACCAGTTCGAAATAACTTTCTCAATATTCGATATAACTTTCTCAATATTCGATATAACTCAAACATTTACTTGGAATTCCTATCCGTAGTAATCTTGTTGTACTCAGAAATGTTCAGAGAGAAACGCTTTCTTGAATCAAGATTTTGGACTACTGTGCGGAAATATTTCCAGTGCTTTCGGGTTAATACAATTTATTTATTTTGACGCTAAGTGCATACAGATGCCAAAACTATGAAAGGGAAATGGACATACGTATTACTTACAAATAATTTTACATATCCTCTTGATGTACATTTTCATTGTATTTAATGACATACTTCATCTCTTCCGACGCTTATAAAAATATGCGATAGAGCAAATGTTGCACTCAAAAATTTAGAAGTAGTGGATTTTTGAGTTTCATTGAAACAAAAGAAAACAAACACTAAAATCAATAACGGGGTTTATAAAGTATGATAAAATGAAGATAACGAGTATATCTGGAATTACAGACGTTACGAGATAGATAAAATGAAGAAGAAAATAATGAAAAAGAATGGATAAAGATTGGCTCCCCCCGTGTCCCACATTCGGAGGTCCCGAGTTCAAATCTCGTCGACCGATCAATCTGCCTGGGGATTTTTCTTAGTTTCCCTCGGTTGACAAGGTAAATAACAGGTGAATATTTAATACCAAGATTATAAAGCTCCATCTTCAATTAAAAACAATAATAAAACCCAAAATAGATTATAATAGCGACTGCGCTGCCATCTATCCACAGATAGCTAAAGTAGCTAGACTGAATGGCACCCTAACGCCATTGCTTTTGCGGAGCAAAGATGAAGATTTGACCTCCAATGACTGGGTTTACGCTTACCGTTTGACTACGGATAGTGGAAGCAACTAGACTAGAGGCCCTAATGTCTGGCTTTACGCTCCATTTGACTACGGATGGAGAAACAGCTAAACTGTGGCCCTCAATGGCCATCTGCCTCGTTCAAAGCAAAATTAGTATGGTACGGACTTTCCACCACATAGCATCAAAGAAATTTTTCTCGGAAAAGATTCATCGCAATATGACCTAGAAGTTAAAGCGACGTAAAATAAAAAAGACTTTTAAAACATCTGTTGCCAAAACTTGCGATAAACATTCATTTTAAGTGTGAAAACACGAAACTTTATGGAAACATGGTTATTAGTAGGATAGCACAGTTGAAGCAAACATGATATTGTCCTAAATTAAGAAAAAGAAGAAAACACATTTAGAAAAAGGTCTGTGCAGTACGTGAATGAACAATAGATCGAAAAATGGGATGAATACCAAATAGGATATTTAAATTCAACACCTTTCGAGACTGCTACATGTTTTATAGAAAAACCCCTACATTAACTAACCTTTACAACGAAAATATTTACTGTCCTATGATTTCCATAAAACTGTTCTAACATTTTGATTTAAGTACCGCATCTTTAAGATGTTTTTATATCTAATAAAACTATATTTAATTTTCTGTAAATATCCTTGAAAATCTTTATGGATGAATTCTGGGTAGTAATATTTTATAACTAGTAAAGATACACTACACGGATTTATAGAGTTCATTGAAATATATAGTTTAATACAAATTATTTTCTGCAGTACCGTCCGTTTGCGAAATATTCTAATGTCCACATCTTTTATGCAATATCTCTTACTAAGTATCTTACATAGGTCTTCCTTTCCCCGTATGGATTCATGAGTTTCGATATCGGAGTTTCTTTTTTCTTTTTTTAGTTTATCTAGCACGTATTACGTGTGTACAATGTACATAGTGGATAGAGAAGGTATTGTATTCCACCTAAAAATTCGTTACCGAGATTTCATCGGAAATACTGGTTTGAAACCACCTGAATAAAAAACAAAACATTTTAGAAACATGTCTGTGTGGGTGGGAGGGGCAGAATAGCTAAAAACGGAAAGTCGTTTAAATACCAAACTTGGTATTTAAGTTCAGTATCTTGATCTTTCACGCCCAGTATAGAATGGGACGTTGAGAACCACAGTAGTTAAAGAACGTCCATAAATAACACTCCATTTCCATTTTTAAGAATGCGATACGAAGATTTTCAAGAAAATCCCCTTCCCCCAATTAGCCTTTACATGGAACATTTTTGAAACATTTTATTTTCTCAAAAATAGTTATAACGATTTTTATTGAAATCTTTAAGATACTTAATGACATATGAAATGTATATCTTGAATTTTCTGGGAATATCCTCTGAAGAGCTCTTCATTCTGAATGACTTTTACAAACAGACAGACGGACGGACATACACACATACTATAGAGTTAGCCGTTTTTAGATATTTTGAGTATTGGTTTCAGTTTTAAGCTTAAACTTTTATCAAACGGGAAATCATCTTTATTTTCGTCTCTCTTTTGTTTACTCCTAGCATGCAAACAGAACCGATTTTCAATTTTTTCAACTGGCGATTGGCTTTTAAAATATTTGACTATCCCTTTAGCTTTTGCATTCCCATATTTTATCTTCTACTTACAAAGAAGCAAGTAATAAGACCAATTCTGGTAATGTTTATCTTAATTAGCATGATTTAGGTAAAATAATGTTTTGTAAGACGTTGGTTTGTGAAACTAGAGAAAATCATGTGAACGTAACATATCAGATTTTTTCTTCCTTTTCTTCTTTTCTGCTTCTCTCTGTAGCAAGAGACATTTCATGTTGTTTAAGAATTTCTAGTCAAAATGTATTGGTGTAACATAATTTAAACAACAAATTTATACTAATAATCTATAAGGGACTATATAAAGTAGTAACGGGTAGAGAAAGTTCTAGAGTGTAATACGTCAGAATTTTTATTGGTTCTGCATGAACATTAAATGCACGCATAAATAATACAACTGAAAACTACGCATGCGAAAATGGCACGAATATCAGTATTAGTATATATTGTTGCATGTTATTTTACGAGTAGTTTAGTAAGCCACGGATTATCATGAGACAATAGTAAGCAACTTCATATGTTAATTTTTATTTTCTCTGTTCAGTAAGTAATACATAGGTAGAGAATGTATTGCGTTCCATCCAAAATTCAATATCAATGTTTCAGTGGAAATACTCGTTTTACGAAGCCCTTTATTTATAAAATGCAATTTTAGACAAATATACCAAACTTTATATTTAAGTTCAGCATCTTCCAAGGATGCAACACGAAGATTTTTGAGAAAATTCCCACCTCAAACTAATCTTTACATGGAAAAATGTTTTAACCATTTTACTTTCTCGAAAATGGTTTTAACGATTTTAATTACGATACGATATATTAAAAATATTTATAGTACAAATAAAAAGTACACCTTGAATTTTTTGAGTATGGCCTCAGAAGACCTCTTCATTCTGAATGACTTTTGCATAACTCGTAAACCGCAAGAGATAGACAAAAAGAAACTACACAAAAAATGTAGATCTCGTTATCGTACACAGTTTACGTCATATACTTTTTTGAATTAAATCATTTTCGAGATATTCTTTTTATTGATTTCAATTTGAAAATACTTGAACTTCTCTCAATTAGAATTTGTCATCCTTTTTCTTTTGTTTTTACCCATGGTCATCCAAAAAGAATCCAATTTCAATCACAGAGCAACCAGCTTTTAAAATACATGGTTATCCATTGAGCCTAGTGTATTCCCTCAGTTCCCTTTCACTTAGAAGTAACTATGTAATAGACTATTTCTACAAATATTTATTATGATTAGCATGAAGTAGATAGAGGAATAAGCTTGTGTAAATATCGTTTGTTACAGAGGAGGTAAAGAAAGTTACATGAATGGAACACCTCGGATTTTTAAATATTATAATAATACTTATTTATAAAATATTGTAACTAAACCCTGCGGTCGTAATTACCGATAGAGTGTGTGTACACCTTGCTTCGTAAGTCTTAGGCGTTGGCGTCCATTGTTACACTGCGTTAGTGTGCCGGCGGAAAGTTCTTTTGACATTGAAGCTGTAATGTTACATATATTCGAAAGGACACGTGTGTTGTCGGAAGGTTCCTTGTCGTCGAGACCCCGGATTGTTTTATCTGAGTTTGTGTCACCTGCGGTAGTTGGCACCTGCGACTGCTTGTAGAAGTTTCAAGACATGTGAGCGATCGATATAAAAAGGCCACGAAGACCTGCCACCGATCAGCTTTTCAATGCATTGCGTGCGTTTCGACGAAAAATTTAGCGAGCAGTAATCGCCGCCGCAGCAAACGTCGAAAAACTATTCGGCAGAATTGCTACAAAGGCATTGAAGAAAGTTACTCGTAAGCATATTCTGGTAGTAATCAGTTTGTGGAAGAAATAAAGAGTTGCTGTTGGAGAAAAAGAGAGTTGTTGTTACAGTGATATCAGAAATGGGATCCAACATTAAGGTGTACTATTTAGAATTATGACACAAATGTTGAGACTATGAGTAAACTCCCCAATTTTTGTATACGTAAAATTATAGAGACGTGCATACATATTTTGTGGAATTCTGCAACAGACATACGAGTTATTTTTTTTTGTTCTTTTTTTTTTTTCTTTTTTTTAATTTTCACCTCTTGTAAGTGGAACTATGGTGTTCCATCCAAAAAGTTATACGTAGTTTTCACCAGAAAAGGTTCTCTGAATCTAAAATAAAGTGCAAGTAGTGGTGCGTGTGTGTGTGTGTGTTGGTATAACTGAAAAAAAATTCGCAAAGACACCACACATACTATATATGGAAGCAACACGACGGAGCCCAAAGAGTAATCTCACTACTCCAAACTGTCCTTTAAATAGAAAATCTTGTATTATTATTTACTTTCATCAAAAACGGATCTAACGCCTTTGATTAAAATACCTACCCTATATTTAAATAATTTTTAGGACTAACAAAATATGTCTTAAAATCTCTTTGAATAATCTGTGATTCCTCTATCCGCTTGTGCCTACAATGCACATAAAGATTTCTGAAAATATTTATCTCGGTTAACATGAATAGAAAGAAAAATATATTTCTGTAAGAATAATTTGCAGATTAGATATAAAAATAAACGACAAAGAGTAGAGAAAGCCATGTGAATATAACATGTTGGATTGTTTTTATTTCTTGTAATGACTTAAAGAAATACTACAATGTGTTTCAATGGAATATTTTACTCATTTACTGATAAAATGCAAGAATATAGTAAAAAAAAAAAAAAAAAGAAGGCCAAAAGAATTACAGATCCAGGACAGGAAGTTTTAGCTATTCAATAAAAATTAAAATTGCTATATAAAAAGAGCCTATTGAAGCTGAATGAAACGGCTCGTCTTAGGCAAATTCCAGACAAAATATTATCCGATTGAGATTAAAAATCGGTCCTCCGGAAGTATGTTACTAATTTGCTAAATGAGTCTACATTCAGCCTTTATTTCCTTTCTCAGTCAAAGAGTTGCTTGCCTTAGTCATTTTGAAGACCAAGGTTATAATGACAGTAAATCTCCAAAAATCGTCATTTGACAAAGAGATTTGCTTTTTAAAGATCATATTGAAAAAGTCCAATGTTCTCTCAGGTCATGAATTGATAAAACTGTATTAGAACTCCAGACGACAAATATTTACTGATTGGAATTTTTTGTATACCTAGGCGCCATGAATTACACGTCCTAATACCGATAATGTTAAGGCTAAAGGTCGAGTTATATTCATACAGCTATGATACTTAGAATACAGAGCCAGCGTTCTGGTTTCTCTACCCATGAGTCCTGCGTTCTATTCCCGGCCCATGGCGGGGATTTTTCTTTAAAAAATCATTCTTTAGCTTTCGCAGAGTCTGGAACTGTAACTATGGGAATGAATGTGAGTGTGTTTAATTATAAAAAGTATTGACAAATACAATATCTACACACAGTTCAATGAGTAATCGCACATCAGTAGTTTCTCGAATAAAAGTCCCCGATCATTTAAGTTAAAGAAGCTTATACAAATGAAACAATTTAAAATAATAAACAACAGTCAGTTATACAATTATTCTGTTGGGAGTACAGTAAATTACGAGGTTGTGTTCTATGAGAAGTAAATTGCATTGTAATCAAAAGAGAAAAGAAAAAGAAAATAAAATGTACAATACTCACGCGACCATACGTCTTAGTCGAGACGTAAATTATGGTTGACTTTTACGGACACTCCACGCAAGTGGTGCTTCAATATTTTAATCTCTATTTACTCGTATTTACATATTGGATGAGCTCTATTATGGTCCATACACATTTTATTATACACGAATAGTATTTTCCACATATCGTCTTATATAATTATACTCATATAAAAAGTGTTTAATTTTTCCACATTTATGTTATTCACTGCTTTGAAATAATTTCAAATTAAATAATATGGTCATTGTTAAATATTTATACGAAAGTATAAATCCTTAGCGGTGGTAGCGCAGCTGCTTACCAAGCGGGAGACCTGGGTTCGATTCCCGGTACCGGTGTGGGGCTTTTTACCCCGTTGGGAGACCTGGACCGGGGTTCACTCAGCCTCGTGAGGTCCCCGGGGGCCAATTGAGGAGCTACTTTATGGAGAAGTAGCGGCTCCAGGTCATAATGACCGCATTAACAAGCCGGGGGAGTTTCGAGGCGCTGACCAAGTCTCACCCTCCAATACTGCACCTGGACCGAGATGGGCGACGCAGCGGCCGGGCTGTCGTGCTGGAGTTATTGTTAGTATTGCAGTGCTGTTTCTCGGTCGTAGCTTTCACTTCGTATAATTTACAGAACATGATTACCCATTACGCACTAAATATTTTGTCACCAAATTCGGCAACGCAACCTTTCATTGCTGGACTCTTAGAATTGTATTTAAATATAAATTACATTATTATTATTATTATTATTATTTTATTTAAATATTATGGAATACTTGTTTTTCAGGATCTATATGATTTATACTATATTTTTTCTCTCAGCATGTTAGACTATACTTAGAGAGTAAAAATACAATAATTTTCATCAAAGGCACTGCAGGGAGGAAGATGAGTGAACAAAGATAGGGGTATTTAGCGAACAACTCCACCAGCCTATCTGCTTTCGCTTTCATTTTCTTGCAGGGGAGTGCGATTAAATTTAAACTATATATTATATAATTATCTCCATTTCAAGTACATTTAAGTTTTTTTAAAACATCCCAAATATCCATCAAAAGCAATTCGTACGACTTCTAAGAAAAATATATACATTTTTAAAGCATCCTGAGAATATGTCTATCTAAAGAGAGCTTATCTGGTAATAAAAATTATGAGAAATACCCAGAACATGAGATATTGAGATTTGTCATAAATTGCCATATTAACATTAAAATATTAAAGCATACATGTATGTGCCAAAAACACTTTATTTTCATCTGAATGCTGTGAAATGTGTTTATATCAATTTAAAAGAGTAAAGAAGGGTGAAGGGAAAAATATAACCTGTCATATAAATGCACCCCTTATTCAAAACGAATATCGATGTCCACTGACCCAGTACTACACAACTGCGTCTTTTGCGATACTCATTGTATATTCCTAAGAACCTGAAAGAAAGTGAAAAATATTTTTCTAACAATGGGAATAAGTATAAAATAGGCAGAGTTGGACTTTCAATCAGCGATTTTGTTCACTATAGCTTCATTTTTCTATCTATTACAAATCTTTGAACCCATTGTACACATAATTTTACGTGTATGTGCCTTAAGTTGAATGTTTGCTATCATTCCTTTTTGTACTTGTTACTGAAATTGCTAATTTCTACAAATTTTAAGCACTTTCGCTGACATTTTTATCAAATATATTTATCGATATTTGTTCAACACACAGCATAAAATTACTTTTTAAAGATCCCACTCCAAAAAATAAATGTGTTAAATATTAAAATGAATATATCTATGGTTTCTATATCCCATATTTGTTATAGCTATTCACAATCAAAGATTAAATTTATATAGCATTAAAAAGATTTTCCTCAAAATACTAATATCATTAATACCAGTTTCAAAGTTTACTAAAATTCCTACAGAGGCTTAACAACCGTATCATGACAGCATTTTTAAAGTCGCAAAAACACGAGAAAGTGATATTACGAGCAAACCAAGTTTTAAAATGTCACCACACTTTGCATGTACCTACATTTAAATATTGCCTTTGGGAATTTAAATGATCAGAAATTTAAAACTGCAATTACATCCTAGTTCCTATATTCGTGATTTTTTTTTCTATGAAAGTTTTAAATGTTTTCTTTCTTCAAAATGCTGCCCAAAACTCAGTTTCGAGAATCTCTTTCTTCTTCACTTTTAATATTAAAAACGTATTTGAAAGTTATCAGTAATTTTAGGGAACTAAATTTTCTAACTTTTTTTTTTTATTTTAAAATTATTTACTTGAAAATTGGCAGACTTAATACGAATAAAAAAGGAATGACTGCAAATTCTCAAAACTCTAGTTAAAACAGTTTCTCGTAAAATACAATTGAATATTTGTAATTTCTAAAATACATTGTGCATTCACATTTGTCGGAGAGATGTGATAGCAACATTTTTTGATGCCTTAGTACAGTGAAAGTAAATGTAAGAAATTCATTGAATTAGATGTTATTTGTAGTCGAGAAATAAATATTGGTTAAATTGTTCTTATTTTCTAAGTAAAGCCTTTCTATGAGCCAGTAAAGAAACAAACATAAAACATATTCTTAAATCTTTATCGTGTATATCTGAGATTATATATACAAATTTTCATATAAATAAATTTAATGAATAATATTCCATGTCCAAAAATGTAAGCTTTGGGAAAACCACTCACGGAAAGGAGAAGTGGGCGAGTCCATTGGGGTTAAAAGAGAGCGCATGGGGGATTTACACATGTAGCTGGCCTTTTAAAACTGGCGGATCATGAAAAATGTTTAGCCAAAATGATTCACAGGTGTCTATAGAATAATTGTATGATTTAATTAAAAATTGAATATATTTTCGTCTAAAAAGTCAGGCCCACCGTCCCTTAATAAATTAATTAACCTTCTCATTAACTTCATATATATATATATATATATATATATATTACTTTCTCTACATGTACTATATACATAGTGTACAGAGAAGGTATTGTAATGCAACCAAAAATTTGGCACCGAGATTTCACCGAAAGTACATGTTTTTGGTCACCCTGAATCCAAAAAAAAGCATTTCTGGATAAAGGTCCGCGTGTGTGTGCGTGTCTGTGTGAGTGTGTGTGTGTGTCTGTGGACAGCATGGCTCAAAAACGAAAAGACCGTTAAATACCAAACTTGGTATTTATGTTTGGTATCTTGCAAGGATGCGACATCCCCCCACCCCCAACAACCCATTACATGGAACTCTTTTTGAAAATTTTAATTTTCTCAAAAATGGCTCAAACGATTTTCATTAAAATATCGTATATTAAAGATATTTATCTGACAAATAATATGTATATTTTAAATTTTCTGGGAATAGCCTCTGGAGATTATACTGGATGAATTTTACAGAAGTTTGCATAACTGCTAAACCGTAAGAGAGAGACAAAAACTTAGAATACAAAAAATGTAGAGCACATTAAAACACACAATTTAAGTTATATATTTTTTTTTTTTTTTTTTTTTTTTTTTTTTTTTGGAGTTGGTCGTGTTTGAGATATCCCTTGTTTTTTATTTCAGCTTTAAAAACATACTTTTCTCATACGGGAATTTGTCAACTCCTGTACATACAAACAAAGGAACTTCAGTCACATAGCAACCAGCTTTTAACTATCACTTTAACCTATGATACTCCCTTATTTCGCTTCTACTTACAAGGAAGCAAGTAACAAGACTATTTCTGCTAATGTTTTTCTCGATGAGTATGAAGTAAATAGAAGCAATAGCTTTTTAACAATAATTTGTTGCAAAGATGTAGAGAAAGTCATGTGAATGGATCACATCATATTTTTTTTATTATTATTTATTGTTTCATTTATATAGCCGCCCCCCTTTAACAACTTAGGTTATATCGGGGACTTTGCAATTGAAACAATTCGTTATCTCTAGGTTCTTTACGTTGGGTTTAAATCGTCTTATTTTCCTCGAACACACACATCACACTTCCAGACTTTGTGGGGGATAGAGAACAATTCTGGTTTAATAAAATTTCCCGCCCCAGCCTGGAATCGAACCTGGGATCTTCGGGTGAGAAGTCAGTTCGCTGACCATTCGACCACTTGATATTTGTCTACTTCACATTCTAAATTACATTTATTTAATTAAAGAAGCGCGTGAAGCCCGCCTGGGTAGTGTGGCGGTAGCATGTCTGCCTCACATTCAACAGGTCGCGCGTTCGAATCTCGCTTAGGGTGAGTTACCCGGATAAGGTTTTTTCGATGTTTTCCCTTATTCTGAGAAGATGAATGTCGAGTAATTTTAAGCTCCATGGACCCCGAGATCATTTGAGCATCATTTCAACAATTTCATTCATCGTCCGATAGGACCACCAGGTTAAAGGACAGCATACAAAAACAAAAAAAAAAACACGCATTCCATCATCGTATTAAAACTTTTGAACTCGGTAAACAAGAAAGAACAAACCAAAAATCATCTCTTAAATGCTGGAAAAGAGCTTCGAAGCAAATACAGTTTTGCGTGGATCTATCTTTCTGTATAAGCCCTTAGAAAAACAAAGAAGGAAAATAATATCAAATTAATAAGACTTAAAGGCAAGTAATATTTCTAGAATGAATCCCCCTTATACACGGCTGTAGAGAGGATGTAAAAGGTTAAATAATGAAACGAATGATCCTTTCAATTTTGCTTTGGACTGTCTGAATTTCAATTCCAGTCTAGTGTTAAATCTGAATGCTTAAAAATGCTAATAAGTGAACGGTAAGAAGAGAATATGAAGAAATGTTGAATAAAAATAATAGTTCATTCCCCTGCTATTTTTAAAACAAAACGTGTCCTTTTTATAAAATACCCATCCTTTAACGGGGTAACTCATACTGGATGATATTCAAAATCACACGGCATTCATATTTTCAGGATAAGGGAAAACTTCGGAACAAGGGAACTCACCGTGAGTCGAACTTGAGACCTCTTAAACATGAAACAGATTTACTAGCCCCACACCACGGAGGTGGGCTATAAAGAAGTTGTAACAAAGATTATATAATTAATCACAGAAGCATAAAATTTGTGTAACAAATGTATATACCACTGTTCCTGCCAGACAGTAATAATTAAATGCGATAAGTACATTCAGCAGATTAACTCCACACTTTTTTTGTTAGCATCTATTTAAATCGGTGAGGATATTTAAAAATTATAAGTTATGCATAAGAAAGAATCTTTGACGTGAACATTTTATGTGTATTGATTTTTCTGGGCGTAATTTTAATCGCATATACATGTGAAAGTTTTAAATTCAACGTTTCTTAAACTTGAACTACATATATAATACACATAATCTATGCCTCTAAAGTTATTAGCTTTCAAAATAGTTTCACTTTTGTGGGAAATTATTGCTTTGCATATAAAATATTCTGCACAGAAAATGTGGCATAAAAATTACGACATCACGTTTCTCGGAGAGTATATTTTTTAAAGTGACCTATAGATTTACTAATATTAAACGTTCATGTTAGAAATAGTACGCGATTTTTTGTCAGAAATAGGTATTACTTTTATACTGCCATATTTTCAGTTTTATATAAATTTAGAAATTATCCGCATTTAGTACAAAACCATATTAATTTGTTGCTTATTGTGTCTGTTTGTGCCCTGAAAATGTCATCGAAATCAAAACAAATCTCTACGCAGCGCATTTTGTATTCTGAACAATATTAAAAAGAGCTAAAGAGAGAAATAAATATTTAGAATTCGATTAATCATATAATCATATTGGGCTGATGTTATTAAAAATGTCAAAAGGACTTTTACTGTCTAACATTTTCAGTATATGCTTGAAATAAACTGCAATACAATAAACATGGACATACATGCTTTTTCTGTCCTCGGGTACTTACAGTAAGATTTTTGTTAAGCATTAAAGATATGCATTTAGTCATTGCAAAATAACAACAAACAAGTAAGCAAAAAAACACATACAAAAAAATGAGAAAGAATTAAAGTGAAATTCAATCATCAACTTAATGAACAATTATGAGATATATACGAAGATCAGATGAAATCATCACATGAAATTGCTACGCCGTTAAATTGGGTATATATTGTGTTTAAAATGAATTACTATACACATTCACAAACTAAGCAAATAATGGAATCATTGTAACTATTCGCGTTTATTTTGAGATATCGAATATAAATATTGTCATTTTAACATGAAATTAAATAAAAGTGCACAGTATATGCAGATAACAAATATGTGTATATAACTATTTTCCCCACATAAGAAACAATTAACATAGTGGGGATTTATCTATAATTAGAGAAAACAGCATTTGTGTACTTTTTTTTAACCATCGCCATGAACCTAATCTGAGGACTATGACATCATATTAGTATTGCATAAGTTAAAAAACAATAATTAAACACCAAATGCGTTTATTTTTTGTAAATAGTGCGCTTTCTCTTATAAAATAAAAAGAATGCTAACTCTTTTGTTTTGTTTGATTTCGTTCCTGGGATCCCTCAATGATCAACGCTCGAGCATATTGAACGTCACATAGCTCACACCGCTTTCATTATATACGTAAATAAACAATATATTATTAAATACTTATAAACTTTTTCACGTTCATTATATTATCTTGATTAAAAAAATATCATACATTTTGTGAAGAATAGCATCACCAAACTTAGGAATATAACACGAGTCAAGTTCTTCAGTTTTCATACCTACCATTTACAGCCTAATATCCCTGTAATTCAACTTTTATGAACTATTACAGCCTGTGGTACACTAAGAAAGTGTAAAATTATTGCTAATGACTTATTCAATAAATTAAATACATTTTTATTTATCAATCATTTGAAACTTGCATTACATATTTGAAGAGTTTCTTAAGATTTCTTATCTGACAAATACTTAATAAGACTATGTAGCGTTACATAATTTGATGCACTCATAATTAACTCGTTGATAAAGTTTATATATTTCTATATTGACTTGCTATACTGAAGTTAAGTGCTTGGATATTTCTAATATACCCCTTATATTATTTTAGTAATATAAAAACAAAAAGGGGATTTTAGATTTACACAAGATCCTGTAGAAATGTTGCACTCGATATTTGTCTAAATGGTATTTTAATTTTTAAAGTTGAACTTTAATACAGTGAAAATAATCCTAAGCCTAAATTTCGAATCTGCAATTGAATATACTAATTTAACTAAAGCATAGTTTAATTCAATGCAATTTGTAATAAAAGTAATAATTCATTTTAAAAACACACGAAATGCAAATACGCTCATAGTTTTAATATTTTAACTAAAAAGTAATATCATACATAACAATCACGCATTAAAGTAGTTTCTGAGCAATGACATTGATAAATCGTTCACTACTATTACGCTAATCCAAATAACCAATCAAAACTACAACTAAAATAATTAATGAAGTATTCAGAAACTCGTTCGATTACTTGCTTCTTTTTTTTTCAACTAAAAAATCTCAGTTGTAATTTTGACAGTTTTATCTTCAATCTGTTCTGAGATGGTAGTACATTTCCCCATTTTCCCAAAATTTCGCACGCGCTATATCCGACTGAAAGAGGTATTCTGGCAAGCTTAACCGATTATCATAAGAGAGAAATGTTTATTTTTATTATTATTGTTATTATTATCATCAATGCCTTAAAAGCATAACGTCAATTTGACGAAATATTAAAATGTTAAGAGCACATGGCCAATTTGAGGCCTAGTTGTCTAAAGAAGACAAACATACCTTTGGGTATCCTCAGTAAGAGTTTCTTGGACACCAGAAATGCCCGTGTCTACGCCTCCAGGGGCGATTACGACGTCCGGAGGCGGTGGAAGTGTAATGTCGTCGCCGGCACCATCGACATCCTCGTGTTGAGCAGCCCCAGATATAACTTCTTCGATATCAGAATCGATTCCTTGTGCGAAGTCCATATAAAATGAGTCTCGAGAGTCGCTCGATCGACGTCTCAATTTGAGACTAAGATCTGGAGAACTATCCTCCATGGTGTCCGCTATTCCATCAACACAAAAATACCGTTCCGGCCATGCTTATCACAGCTACTAGAATAGTTTATTTTATATATTCATAACAGTCAATTTCCTAAGAACACATGAAAAAGCCCGGTGATATACCATCGCTAATTTTAAGTGTTGCAGCTCTCATGTTTCTACATTTAAGGTTCATGTTTTCATTTGTCACTTATTATTAAAATACCACCAGCTCACTCTAGCGTTCGTTAGCGGCAACCTCCACATAAACACTGGTTCGCGAAACAAAAAAGGCACGTACTCCGTTTACGTCACTACCACTCACTCCGTAAAAACGAACGGCAGTTGGCGTAGCTTATTACATCGACGTATCAATGGAAGGTGTGAGGGGAGGTGGGAACACTAGCCATGCATTTCGCATTTCAACTGTCACAGCATGGAGCGAGGCTTAGAGGAGAGGCAAGGCCTGCCGGCCAACCCGGGGTGGGACGGGACTACAAATGGGGGAGAAAACGGAGAAGCTAGCGAGATTTGGCGGGAGGGAGGGACCCGGGCAACAGACCGCAACGCTCTCTACCGTCAACAACCAGAAGCGCACCATATTGTAATTATTTGTTCAATAAAAAATGAGCATTGCTAATTACACCCTTATACAGTACAATTTCTATGAGGGGTACTCCCACTATTTGAAGAAAGCGAGAGAATAAAGCCCTCCTCAGAAGCGGAATAATGCTCTGTGGCCCTATAAATTTACCCCATAAGAGAGTCACAAGTTAGCAGTCTTACAAAATTGTTTTATATAACCATAAGCATTTGCAATTTTGTCATATGAAAGTCGTATGTTAGTTTACATTTCTACGTATTTAACGGATAATCTGGTGTGAATAGTTATATTTATTGTTTCAGAAGGGTTTCTTCATTATTATTTTAAACGTTTTACTGATTTTTCATTGCACTTTTTTTTAATTTTTAGCAGTAACATTAATTTTTCAACTCATCACAATGCCATAGTGATCCAGGGTATTATTTTATTCGCCTCGCCATAAATAACTAGATAGAAGCAGTTTCTGTTAGCTAATGTCACTAATCCACATTTTATTCTATTGGACAGAATGAGACAATAGAGAAACAAGAGAAAGAGCTCTTAGCATTCCAGAACGTATCGTGCTTAAAATCCAAGCACATTTAAATCTATAATACCATATATTTTGAAAGCACCTAACCCTACAAAATTGGTGTTTACAAATAGTAATAAATGTTACCTATACTTCCCTACGACACAGTCTTAGCCCAGATTCTGAATGTTTATAAGAATAAGGAAATTATGGTCTTACACATTCACTTCTTACATTCACCATAACGAACCTAAATAACATAACTTGTCGGAAATGCCTGGCTTATATTATGTTTATGTGCCACTCTAAAACAAACGAAAAAGAAAGAAAGGAAGGAAGAAAAGGAAAAATCTGATGTGTCCATTCATATAACTTTCTCTAGCTGTTACATTCACAACTTTTCTTACAAAAGATTATTCTTATATCTACGACATGCTAATCATTGGCAGAAATTGTCTTATTACGTGCTTCCTTGTAAGTAGAAGGGACATACGGGACATTAGGCAAAATTGATAATAAAATATTTTAAAAGCTGATCCTACGTGAAATAACTGAAGTTCGGCCCGCTTTGCATGACCTGCAGTAAAACAAGAGAGATGAAACGAAATATCACTTTCCGTTTGAGAAAGGTTTTAAGTAATTTAAAATTGAACCCGATAACAAGGAATACCTCAGAAACGGTCAGCTCTGCATAAAACATCTTATGTGTTCCATTCAGATGGCTTTCTCTACATCTCTGCAACAAATTATTGTTAAAAAGCTTATTCTTCTATCTTCTTTATGATAATCGAGATAAACATTACCAGAAAAAGTCACAATTACTTGGTTCATTATGAGTAGCAGGGAAAAATTCTAATGTCTTCCATTCACGTGATGCCCTCTAGCTGTTCGGTAAACAAACATTTTATGCAAAACATTAATCTGGTATCTACATCATGCTAGTCAAGATAAACATAAGCAGAATTAGTCTTATTACTAGCTTCCTTGTAATTAGAAGGGATATAAGAAAATGCACAGGCTAAAGCGATAGTCTCATGCTTTAATAGCCGGTGGCTATGTGAAATATCTTTGCTTGTGAGGAATAAACAAGCGAGAAATAAGAAGAAAGATGTCTTCCCGTTTAAGAAAAGTTTAAGTGGCTAAAATAGAAACAATAATCCGGCATATCTCGAAATTCTACAAAAAAATGTATGACATAAATTCTGTGTATTAATGAGATCTACATTTTTACTTTTCCTATACGTACTATGTACATAGTGCATAGAGAAGCTATTGTTTTGCACTCAAAAATTCAATACCGAGATATCACCGGAAATATATGTTTTGAGATCCCCTGAATAAAAGAAACAGTTTTTAGAAAAATGTCGTGTGTGTATGTTTTTTTTTGTAGTGTTTAACGCCCGCTTTAACTACTTATGGCACCGCAGGCGGTGACACTGCTGAACATGAATGAAGATGGAGCACCGGTGGAATGCAATAGCGGAGGAAACTGGAGAACCCGGAGAAAACCCGCCCCAGGGCCTCTTTGGCCACCACAAATCTCGATTGGGAACGAACCCGGCCCATCTAGGTGAGAGGCGAGTGGTCTAACCACTCGGTCACGGCGCGGCCACATGTGTGAGATCCCCTGAATAAAAAAAACATTTTTTAGAAAAATGTCGTGTGTGTATGTGTTTTTTTTTGTAGTGTTTAACGCCCGCTTTAACTACTTATGGCACCGCAGGCGGTGACACTGCTGAACATGAATGAAGATGGAGCACCGGTGGAATGCAATAGCGGAGGAAACTGGAGAACCCGGAGAAAACCCGCCCCAGCGCCTCTTTGTCCACCACAAATCTCGCTTGGGAACGAACCCGGGCCATCTAGGTGAGAGGCGAGTGGTCTAACCACTCGGTCACGGCGCGGCCACATGTGTGTGTGTGTGTGTGTGTGTGTGCGCGCGCGCGCGCGCAGCATAGCTCAAAAACGTAAAGAGCTTTAAATACTAAACTTGGTATTTAACTTTGGTATCTTCCAAGGATGCGACACGAAGATTTTCAGGAAAATCCGCCCACCCCCAACTACCCTTTACATGGAACTTTGTTCGAAAATTTTAATTTTCTCAAAAATATCTCTAACGATTTTGATTAAAATCTCTTATATTTAAGATATTTATGTGACTAATGTATGTCTTCAATGTTCTGAGAATAGTCTCTGAAGACATGTTTATTCTGGATGAATTTTACGGAATTTTGCATTACTGGTAAACCGTAGGAGATAGACAAAAACGTAAAACGCAAAACACGTAGAGCTCGTTAAAACACACATTTTATGTTACATACATTTTTTCCTCGTGAAGTTGACCGTTTTTGAGATATTCCTTGTTATTGGTTTCTGCTTTAATTATTTATATTTTTCTCATACGGGAATTTGTCAACTCATGTCCATACAAACAAGGGTACTTCGATCACATAGTAACCAATTTTTAAAAGATTTGATTATCCATTTTGCCCACAGTGTTTTCTTATTTCCCTTCTACTTACTAGGAAGCAGGTAATACGACCGTTTCTGCCAATTTTTCTTGATCAGTATTGAGTAATAACAATAATTGATTGCAGAGATGTAGAGAGTCATGTGAATGGAACACGTCAGATTTTTTGTGTAGTAAGCTCTCCTACGAGCTACTTGATGGAAAAGTAGCGGCTCCAGGTCATGAGGACCGCATTAACCGGCCGGGGGGTTTCGAGGCGCTGACCACGTCTCACCCTCCAATACTGCACCCCATCCATGACGTCTGTAGTGGACCGAGATGGGGGACGCAGCGGCCGGGCGGTAGGCCAAGGTTCCCGTGAGCTGTCGTGCCATGGAGTTAAAAAAAGCTCTCTTACGGCTTGCCGGTTATACAAAGGCCATCCAGAATGAAGAGCTCTTCAGAGGTTATTCCCAGAAAATTGAAGATATACATTTCATTTGTCATAAAAATGTTTTAAACATTAAGCATTTTAATCAAAATCGTTAGCCTTTTTTTGAGAAAATCAATTGTTTCATGTAAAAGGGAGTTTGAGGTAGGGGGATTTTCTTGAAAATCTTCGTGTCCCATCCTTGGAAGATACGAAACTTAAATACCAAATTTTGTATTTAAAGGTATTTTTGTTTTTGAGCTATGCTGTCCACACACACATACACACACACCACACAGACAAACGCGCACCTTTTTCTAAAAAAAATTGTGGATTCAGAGGGACTCAAAACATGTATTTCGGGTAAAATCTCGGTATCGATTTTTGGCTACAATGTAATACCTTCTATATACACTATGTACATAGTACGAATAGAGAAAGTAAAAATCTAATGTGTTCTATTCATATGATGTATTCTAGCTCTTCGGTAAACAAACATTTTATTCAAAAAATAAACCTGTTATCTACATCATGCTAATCTAGACAAACATAAGCAGATTAAATCTTATTACTAGCTTCTTTTTAAGTAGAAAGGAAATAAGAAAATGCACAGGCTAAAGCGATAGTCTCGTCCTTTAAAAGCCAGTCACTATGTGCAACAATTGAAATTTCAATCTCTTTGCTTGCCAGGAATAAACAAACGAGAAAAGTTTTAAGTGCCTAAAATTGAAACCAATAATCCGGAATATCTCGAAAACGATTAACTTTACAACAAAATCTGATATGTTCTATTCATGTGATTTTCTCTACATCTCTGCAACAAATTATTGTTAGACAGCTTATGCTTCCATTTACTTCATGCTAATTGAGAAAAAATTACCAGAAATATCTTATTACTTGCTTCCATGTAAGTAGAAGCGAAATAAGGGAGTACCATAGGTTAAAGGTGATAGTAAAAAGCTGTTTACTTTGTGACTGAAGTTGCTTTGTTTGTATGGAGTTGACAAATTCCTGTATGAGAAAGGTGTACGTTTTTTAAAGCTGAAACCAATAACGAGGATTATCTCAAAAACGATCAACTCTAATGTAAAAATTGTGTATGACATAATTTGTGTGTTTTAACGTGCTCCTCATTTTTTGTGTTAAGCTTCTGTCCATCTCTTATGGTTTAGCAGTTATGCAAAATTCCGTAAAATTCATCCAGAATAAAGTAGTCTTCAAGGCTATACCAAGAAGATCCAAAATATACGTTTTATTTGTCAGATAAGTATCTTTAATATACCGTATTTTAATCAAAATCGTTAGTGTCATTTTCTAGAAAATCAAATTTTTGAAAAAAAAATTCCATTAAAGTGGGGGGAATTTCTTGAAAAGCTTCGTGTAGCATCCTTGGAAGATACCAAACTTAAATACCAAGTTTGGTAGTTAACGGTCTTTTCGTTTTTGGGCTATGCTGTCCAAAGACAGACAGACAGACACAGACACACACGGATCTTTTTCTAACTTTTTTTTTGATTCGGGGTTCACCAAAATATCTATTTCCGGTGAAATCTCTGTATCGAATATTTGGGTGTATTACAATACCTTTTCTATACACTATGTACATATTACGTGTAGAGAAAGTAAAAACGATTATGGCATAAATTGTGTTTTAACGAGATCTACAAGCTATGTGAAATACGCTTTTGTGTATCTCTTACGGTTTAATCGTTATGCAAAATTCAGCAAAACTCATTCAGAATAAAGAGCTCTTCTAAAACCATTGTAGAAAATTCAAAACATACAGTTTATTTGTGATGTAAATATCTTCAATATACGGTACTTTAATCAAAATAGTTAAGAGCCATTTTTGAGAAAAATAACATTTTCAAAATTGTTCTATGTAAAGAGTAGTTTGGGGTGGGGGATTTTCTTGAAAATCTTCCTGTCATATCTTTGGAAGATACTAAACTTAAATACAAAGTTTGGTTTTAACGGCCCCTTCGTTTTTTAGCTGTGCTGTTCACAGACACACCCTTAGACCTTTTCCTAAAAATATTTCTTCAGACTCAGGGAACCCTAAAACATAAATTTCCGGTGAAATATCGACATCGAATTTTTGGATGGAATGCGATAGCTTCTCCATCCACTGTGTACATTGTAAATGCGGCCTAGAGAAAGTAAAAAAATAATAGCTGAGATAATTCATTTTTACTTTCTCAAGCCCGTATGTACAACGTATATGGAGAAAAATTTTTATTCCACCCAAAAATTCGCTACCGAGATTTCACCGGAAATTTATGTTCTAAGGTCCCTTTAGTCCGAAAAAAAACATTTTAGAAAAAGATCCGTGTATGTGTCTGTGTGTGACTGTCTGTGTGCAGCATAGATCAAAAATGAAAATTCGGTTAAATACCAAACTTGGTATTGAAGTTTAGTATCTTCCAAAGATGCGACACGAAGGTTTTCAATAAACTCCCCTCACCCCCAACTACCCTTTACATGGAACATCAACAATGTTGATTTTCTCAAAACTGACTCTAACGAGTTTTATTAAAATACCGCATATTAAAGATATTTACATCACAAATAAAATATATATTTTGAATTTTCTGGGAATAGCCTCTAAAGAGCTCTTTATTTTGGTTGAGCTTTGCAAAGTTTTGCATAACGATTAAATCGCAAGAGATAGACAAAACTTTACTACACGAAAATTTAGATCTCGTTAAAACACAAATTTATGTCATATACGTTTTTCTTGTAGGGTTGGCCGTTTTCGAGATATTCATTTTCATTGGTTTCAATTTTAAACTAATTAACATTTCTCAAACGGGAGCATGCACAGCGAACCGAAAATAAGTTGTTTCACATAGCCACCAGCTTTTAAAATATTTGACTATTGCTTTAGCCTAGTGTATTACTTTATTTCCCTTCTGTTTACAAGAAAGCAACTAATAAGACCAATTCTGCTAATATTTATCTAGATTAGCATGACGTAGATAAAAGAATATTATTTAGTAAGAAAAATTTGTTTGTGGCACAGCTAGAGAAACGTATGTGAATAGAACACATCAGGTTTCTTCATATTCTGCCCCATTGAACCGACCATTTAAGAACAAATAAATAACATAATAGCAACAATACAGCCTATTTCCTGATTGGGACTTTTAAGTATTAGTTATTTAACACATTTCAATGCAGTCGATTTGATCATTGATGCGTGAAAAAATAGTGTTTGCACACGCGCGTGCGCACACTCAAACACACACACGCACACGCAAAAGCACAATCACAAAATTACACATTCATTTTTGGGTTTTTGATTAATTATTAATTCAAAATCGAAAATGAACAGAAAAAAAATGTTATAGTTTTATTATATTAATCATTATTGAATACGTTGCAATCTGAAATATGTCAATATTAGATTTCTTCTTGTGTGAGTTAGTGAACAACTGGTATGAAAAGTTGATAAAATAATACAGCACATATGAGTCATCCGAGGGCGGTTCAATAAGTGACCGTGCTAGGAATGAAGACGCCATTATTTCAAACACAAATTGTTTATTTCTCAACACTTCTCTCAAGTCTGCCATTCTTTTCACTCCAGAAATTAGAAATTGTCAAGCTCGCAAAATATGCCTCTGTCTCGACGATGAATTCAGTTTATCTACCTTTTGTTCCTGGGAGCCATTTCTTCATGTTTGGGAACAAGAAAAAATCTCACAGAATCAAGCATAGTGAATATGGAGGGCGCCGAAGCAGTACATAACGCCAACCATGCACTAGCGCACTGTATTTTAAAACAAAATAATATATCATAAGAACAAAGATTCAAAAAAATTTTTAAAAAAAAGTATTTATTTGTTTGAAAATACGTTCCGGAGGCTTATACGTTCCGGAGGACTCCGGTGCTGTATTAATTTTTCCCCAGTTTCCCTCCATGTACTTTGTTGACCTATTTGATTTACCGTTTGATTTTTGCTTCCAAATACACATACATACACGTATTAACAAACACACATGCCCAAGGCAATACTCGAACTCATGATCCCGTGCGCCACGAAGCACCAGAGCGAGTCACTTCAGAACGGGAACCGGCTATTTTAAAGCTAAAAGCTATCACAAGAAATATGTCAAAAATGGTCATCTCCAAGGAAAAAATCTGATGTGCACCATTCACATGACTTTCTCCATATCCCTGCAGCAAATAATTCTTAAAAAGCCTATACTTCTATATACTTTATGCTAATCAGAAAAAATTAGCAGAAATAGTCTTATTACTCGCTTCCTTGTAAGTTGAAGTGAAATAAGGGACAACCGTAGGTTAAAGTGATAGTCAAAAGCTGGTTGCTATGTCAATGAAGTTCCTTTGTTTATATGGATAGGAGTTGACAAGTTCCTGTATGAGAAAAGTATACGTTTTTCATAGCAGAAACCAAAAATAAGGAATGTCACAAAAACGACGAACTCCACGAAAAAAAAATGTATATAACATAAATTGTGTGTTTTAATGTGCTCTACATTTTTTGTGTAGTAAGTTTTTGTCCATCTCTTACAGTTTAGCAGTTATTCAAAATTTAGTAAAATTCATTCGGAATAAACTACTCTTCAGAGGCTATTCCCAGAAAATTCAAGATATACATTTCATTTATCAGGTAAATGTGTTTAATATCCGAAATTTTAATCAAAATCGTTAGAGCCATTTTTGAGAAAATCAAAATTTTCGAAAAAAGTTCCATATAAAGGGTAGTTGGGGGTGGGGGGATTTTTCTCAAAATCTTCGTGTCGCATCCCTGGAAGATACTAAACTTAAATACCAAGTTTGGTATTTTACCGACTTTTCGTTTTTGAGTTATCGTGTTCACAGACTCACGGACACACACACACACACACACACGGACCTTTTTGTGAAAATGCTTTTTTAGATATTGAGGACGCTAAAACATATATTTCCGGTGAAATCTCGGTATCGAATTTTTGGTGGAGTGCAATACTTTCTCTATACACTATATACATAGCGCGTATGGAGAAAGTAAAAATGTAAGGGACATAATTTATAGAGTATGTTAGGTTATTTCCGACGGGTGTCATATGTTAAAAAAGTGTGTATTCCGGACTGTTGTGCCATGTCGTAGGTTAAAATGCGAACCATACGTTTTTCTGATTTCTACGGTCAGCATCTCCAGTGGGACATAATTTGTATGTTTTAACGAGATTTGCATTTATTGCGTGGTAAGTTTTTGCCTATCTCTTACGGTTTACCAGTTATAAAAAATACATCTCAAATGAAGAGCTCTTCATAGGCTATTCCCAGAAAATTCAAAATAAATGTTTTATTTTCCGGTAAATATCTTTAATATAGAGTATTTTAATCAATTCATTATAGCCATTTTTGACAAAACCAAAATTTTCCAATTTTTTTCCGTAAAGGGCAGTTTGGGTAAACTAAACTTAAATACCAAGTTTGGTATTTTCTGACTTTTCGTTTTTGAGTTTTCGTGTTCACAGACACACGGACCTTTTTTTTTTTTTTTTTGGATACAGGTGTCCTAAAATTGTATTTCCGGTGAAATCTTGGTATCGAATTTTTGGTTGGAGTGAATTACCTTCTCTACCTGCATTCCATGTACAATGTAGAGGAATAAAAGTATTTTAGAAAGAATAATAACAACATTTACTTACCTCACTGCTACAGTGTAGTAGAAGTAGCTATTGAATTCTATACAAGAATTCGAATTCGATATTTCACCAGAAATACATATTTATGACTTTCCTAAACCAAAAACATTCATTTTTAGAAAAAGTAGGCACATGTATTTGTCTTTGAATGGCATTAAGAACAACAAAGGCGAAATTTTAAGTAAATACAAAACTGTCTATTGAGTTTAGGATCTTCCGAAGATGCAACACGGAAAAAATTATTTCCTATGTATCCTTAAATGGAAAATTTTTATTTTTAATTCACTCAAAATTGTTCTAACTTTATTAATACAATATGTTTAAGATATTAGCACGACTAATAAAATGCGTATTTTGACTTTGTGTGAGTTGCTTGTGAAGTCTTCCTCATTCTAAAACACATTTTATTAATTATGTATTTTATTAATTATGAGCAACAACAAAAGCTTTATCTGCCACAAATATAGATCTTTAAAAGATGCAATATATATTTACATTTAACACTTTTCAGACATTCGTTTTTATGATTGTCCAACATGTATACAATTTTTGAAGTGTTAAGTTATCGATCCATTGTTTCATATGATCCCATGTAAAGAGTTTGGAATCTTAAAACCAGCATAGAGCGACCCGCTATTTTAACGTTTTCCTATCGTTTCAGCCTCTTGTATGCTTCTTGTATTTCTTTATATCTACAACAATATGTGAATGAAAATGTTTAAGCAAAGGTTTATATCGACAGATATTAAGTAGTGAGAAAAATAACCTTCTTAAGAATAATTAAAGAAAGAAAATGTTTAAAATTAAACGATAATTAAACGAAATTAACGGGGATTTTTTCCATATACCTGTATATTATTGATGCAATAAGATATTTGGTATTTCTACAGTCTTACGCATGTCACTTGTGACTTTTTTTCTTTTTTTTTAAATACAGTTCCGGAGTCTGGTCGGGACTCCGGCGCTGTATACCCTACTTGTATTTACTTAATTGTTTTACTTTGCTTACTGTCTGATTACTAAATTGCTGTTTTTCTTCTTTTTACACACACACATACATACACAAACATATAACACCCATGCCCAAGGCGGGACTCGAACCCACGATCCCCTGCGCTACGAAGCACCAAAGCGATACGCCTTGGCGAGCGCGGCCATGGGGACCGACTCTTTCGTGAACACGCACGCATGGACTTTTTCTAATTATTAATTCAGAGGCCAATATTAAGTGTGTGTGTCAACATATATTCCTTCCTAAGGCAAGTAGAAACTAAAAAGTAAGAAAGAGATTAAAAGAGAACTTCATTTATGATAGGAAACATCTACAACAACTCCTGGACGAAATTAGTCCAGGTATTGCTTTATAAGTAAAAAGTGCAAAACGTGAATTTATTGCTTTACGTATGACGCAAAGGTCATAAAACCCACCTACAAAACAGAAAAGCAAAACACCAAAGCTTTGTGTAGGTCTGTTAGAGTTAAGGCTGTCTAGTGGTCAACCATAATGTATACACCAAAGATGTATAAGTGTAACGAACTGTGCCCGAGGGGAACATGACGCATGCGTATAATAATGAAGGCGATCAAACAGGAATGCGTTATTTGAGAACAAGGTAACGTTGTTCCTAGCATTTCAGGTTTTGCGACTCTATGGTGAAACAGAAACGTTAGAATCTTGCGGCTAGCGCGATAGACTCTAAAATCCAGAGATCCGGAGTTCGACCCTTACCTTCGACCCTTTTCTTTAATTTGGTCATTCCCTAACCTTGCAGAGTCATGCAGAATAACGAGCGTGTGAATGATTGTGTGTATGCGTTTGTATGTGTGTGTGTGTGTGTGTGTGTAACTTAAAGTTCATTATCAAAAATACAAAAGTCGCCGATTAACATAATGTAAAGGAATAAACTTAGTTTACGATTCGATTAGCAGTTGTTTCCAAAATGCTTTGTTTGTTTTTGTTTTTTACTTTCTCTATACGTACTATGTACTATCTTTCACAAAAGTAAATACCCACCATGCGAGGCTCACCTACTTCTCAGGCATTTTTGCATAGAGGGTATGAGAATAAAATTTTCCATAAGCTACCCATCCCTTTATGGTCAAGTAGTGATGGTAGCCATTCGCTCACCTCGCATTTTGGGCAGTTTCGGTGTCTCGAAAATCTTCGTGTCGTATCTTTGGAAGATGCTAAACTTATACCAAATTTGGTATTTGACGGCCTTTACATTTTTGAGCCATTCTATCTAAACACACACACACAAGCATACGAACACGCATACACACAATATGCACGGACCTTTTTTTAATTTTTTCATTATTCAGGATACCTCAAAGCATATATTTCCAGTGAAATCTTGACATCAAATTTTTGGGTGGAATACAATACCCTCTCTACCTACTATACGCATAGTACCTGTAGAGAAAGTAAAAATGGAAAAGAGAAGGGTTAACCTTGAGGGATGAGAGCAGAAATACGTAGATTACAAGAAAAACAGAAAAAAATTATGTAAGGAGAAAGAAGTCATTCCTTAAATGAAATACAGAATGTATGACAGTGCAGCTTTTTAAAAGATAAGATTATAATATCGTATTTGAATTTATAGGATTATGTGAATTTAGAATTTGTTTTTAGTTTAAGGATATTCAAATTTAATTCTTGTTTTTTTAAATTGTTAATATTTATTTAATTTGTGTATTAAAATGTTAAATATAATTTTAGAATTTTGGTGAAATGTGAGTATAACGCCAATAGATGTCATAATTAAATGTACAACACATTTATAATTCTAAATATTAATGATAAATGTGGCAGATAGAAACAGTAATAAACTAATGGAACATCTAATCAAAGAAGGGAAAGGCTTAATTATTATTAATTAAATAAAGAAAGGAGAATAGCTAAACTATTTTAGTGTATTGTGGTCTAATAAAGAGGAAAATTGAAATATATTAGCAAAATCAAATAATAACATCCATCCGATAACGATGAAAGAATGACATGTTTCGATAAAAGAGGTGGAAAATAAAATATGCAATTGGTCAAGTATGCATGATAAAGTATGTGACTAAAATACGTATATTTATTAAGATATTTTGCTTTCCAGAGGAATGGAATATAGCCAAATGTTTTTCATTTTAAAAAATAGAGACAGAACTGGCTTGAAAATAATAGAAGTATAAATATTTTAACTTCTTACGTGTAAAATAGAAATATTTTAAAGCAAATCTCACTTATTAAGAGTAATACAGTTCCCTTACAATGCTAATACAGTGTCGCTCATATAACGTGTTACATGTGAATATCTCTTAAACGAACAAAAAAAAAAAAAAAAAAAAAAAACCCCCCATGTGAAGAACTCCAAATAACATAGAAGTAAGAGGCCTTCCAAAAAACTTCATATGGAAGATGTTTTATGAGACCCCTTATGGGGCCTGTTGCTCCCATCCTCAGAATTTTAAAAGAAACCGTGGTAAATGTTTGTATGCATATTCTGGTTCCTCACAATAAATTAAGCAACTTTTATTAAAATATTTTTATACAATGAATTGTTGAGCTGTTATAGGATGTTAGCTTTGAACACATTTCCCTCGTGAATTCGGGGATAAATTAAAGTACCAAATGAAAGAGCATGGAACTGAACTCCTAAAACACAATACCCTACGAAGTCGGCCATGTTGATTATTTGCTGTGGCTCTTCAAAATTAAAAAATAGCAGATTTTGATGTAGAGTCAGATATTATTTTAGTATTAGGTGAATGCAGGAGAAATTATCGAACTGCATCGGCAGTGTTCAATGAGAGATACGGGATGCAAATTCCGTATATGAAGTTCAAACGACTGGAAACACGGCTACGTAAGTATGGAAGTGTAAAGAATAATAATCGCTTGAAAGTGTAATTAAAAGTGAATTATAGAAATAGTATAAAGATTCCTGCTGCTGTAGAAATAAATCAACGTGAATGGTCCAGATAGTGGGGTTAGCCGCACTTCTGAACAGCGGATATTAAAGCAGTAGAAAAACCATACTCATCAATTGTTTTGCATCAAGAACTCGCACAAAGAGATTTTCAACATCAAATTGATTTGTTGTAAGTGGTTATCCAATGTCATTGCAGAGAATGTTTCGTTCTTGGCAAACTATTATGATGAAGCAAAATTCTTAATACTGGGCAAGTTAATAGACATAATATGTACATGTATTATTTGACATCTAAAAACCACAAATGGATGAGAACTATGACTTTTCAGCATCTTTGGTCGCTAAATGTTTGGTGTGGAATTCTTGATAACCTCGTCATCGACCCCTTACTTCTTTGAAGGCACAAATTACTGATGAATCATATTGCCATTTTCTCAACCATGAATTACCTCCTTTATTGGAGAACGAGTCCTTCAGTGTGAGAAGAGAAATGTGGTATCAGTAGGATGGTGCACCATCAATTTTGCAATATGCACACGCCAACTTCTAAATGAGAAATTTGGGAAGGTGGACGTGCTGGAATGGGCTGGAACACTTCTACTTCAGGGAACAAGCTTCTAGCTGACTATACAATAGCAGTTTCGAAGTCCATCGTGAGAGTTGCAGGGTTCCATTCATCACACTGGTTTTAATACCTTTGAAAAACTGTCATAAGTTTCTCGTTTTTTTTTTTTTTTTTTTTTTTTTTTGTTCGACAGTAAGGCTATACAGCTGGAATTGTATTTGTTTTCTCCCAGGAATTCCCAGGATCGGCTTGAATGATAAATAACTGTCCATACTGCTCGCTCAAACTCTTGAAGGTTCAGTCGATAAAGAACGAAACACAGCCTGATAAAGATGATTTTCCCTTTTCGCTGGCAAACAACAATAGTCTGTCACTCGGATCCCTGTTGCCATCTTCAAGTAAAAATATGTTACCATCGTTTATAAGCAAGAGATTTTTCTTAAAGCACTACACCTTTGGAATCGGTCGGATCTTTAATAGGTCCCACATTTTTTCGCCTAATGCGATGCAGCGATTGTTTGTCTGCTTGTTTGTTTTATTTGTTTGGTCCCATTATCGAGCAAGGCTCGGGGACATTGAACAGTCATACAGAAAGCCAACTGTCACATAACCATTTTGACCACCACCACTGAATATTTAACTACTACTAATGCATGCATTTTTTATTACTACACTCACCATACTCATTAACAATATTCCAGAAAAAAACCCAGTAAATAAGTTTTTAATATCATGCAAGATCAAAACTAGTAGAATAAAAAAGCATGCCATTCTACCGGTCAAAACACCAGACAAGTATAAAGATAATTTAAGAAATTCCAACTAACAATATGTGCAATACATTAAAAATCAGTACAATGACATTACATTTCACTTATGGCAGAGGGAAATTTTAATGATCATCTATAAATTCTTTTATCGAGTAATAGGCCTTGCTACAAAGAAAGTTTTTAAGAGCAGACTTATACCTTTCTATTTTTATCCAAGATAATAATTTTAAGTTATTTGGAAGGACATTGAATATTCATTTGGTAACAAGTTAAGCTAGCACTTGGTTTGTGTAAATCCATTCTTTGTCTAGTATTTATATTATGTAGATGGTAGCGACGTGACTAAGTCATAGCCTCGATTGAAGAGTTTTCCTACATCTTCAGCGCAAATACTTGAAAATGCAGTGTCTATTGCATGCTTTATTGCGTTTATAAAATGCTTTCCCACTTGAGCTTGCAGCTTCATCCGGAATACAATATGACTTCCTTCTCCTAAAACCGTGTTGTCTTTAGTTTACAGTCTTCCTTTGCACTTGTTTTTTGGAAATGTATACAACGCCAATACGTTACTTCTTCTTTGTTGGTATAATCCACTGCATACTGATGCCCGTTGTGAAGAACTAAATGATTTCCTTTTGTGGCCTCGCTGAATTCCATATTTCCACAACAATTATAGTTCAGTACACTACTTGACACATAGATACCACCTGTAGCAATGAACTCTACTTAATGTGTGCCACTCTCCTCCCAACACTTACTGTACTCGCGTCACAATTCTAATAATTACCTTCCATACAAGTGTCACTCTCTAAATAATTCCTATTTGACTATTTCTGGGAATTTTCTAGACTTCCCAACTAATGTCAATAAATTCTATTTCCGTAGAAGTATCATTCCGTACAATTGTCACAAACTCGTGCTGGAGATATCATCTGGCCTCCTCGTTCACCCAACTTAACACCGTTGGACTTCTTTTATGTGGATACGAAAACAGAAAGTCATGTTTAAAGCACCTACAACCAAAGACAATATGAAGTTTCGTATACATGAAGCTTGTCGCACTATTAGACCTTTATATTGTTAACAGTTATAGAAAGCTTTTAAAATAATTGCTAAATGTTTAGATGTTAATGGAGGCAACTTTTAGCATTCAATAAAGTAATTTAAAGTAATCACATATGATTTGATTTATTTAGTATTACTTGATACTAATTTATAGGTACTTCAAAGAAAACATCCTATAACAGTTCAATAATCCATTTTATAAACAAAAATGTTTTCATAAAGGTTGCTTAGTTTATTGTGGGGAACCAGAATATACAAAAAATTACTATGGTTTTATTTAAAATTCTAAGGTTAGACCCCGTGGGCACCCATAAGGGGCCCCAAGAAAATATTTTCCATATCATAATTTGGAAGGCCCCATGCTCCTAAAGGATTTGGAATTCTTGGCATTTTTTTCTGTTCGTTTAAGATTTATTTACGTAACACTGGGCCACCCTGTATAAAACAAAATGAAAAAAATCCGAATGCGCTAACTTGACTTTCTCTACCTATTCTGCAACAAAGTGTTCTTTAATCCAGATGTATGTTTACATAAATACTTTTACTACACACTACCTGGCAGAGTGTATACTCTAGACTAAAGCGATAGTTTTAAAAGTTGGTTGGTATGTGATGCGTTTTACTCTTTGACAAGAGCAAAAACAAGAGGAAAGTATACGTATTTTAAAACTGAAATAAATAATAAGGAATATTTCAGAAACGGTGAAGGCTACAAAAATTGTATAAGACTCAATTTGTTGTACAGTACATTTTTGTGCATCTCTTATGGTTTCCCACTTATATAAAACCATACAGAATGAAAAGAAGCTATTCCCAGAAAATTTAAGATGTTCATTTTATTTGTCATAAATAGTTTTAATATATGCTATTTTAATGAAATCATTAGAACTATTTTTGAGAAAATCAAAAATTTCGAAAAATCTTATATGTAAAGAGTAGTTTGGGGTGGGATTTTTGAGTTATGCTGCACATAGACACCGTGTGTGTGGACCTTTTTCTAAAAGTGATTTTTACATTGTAAGTAGAGAAGATATTGTATTTGACCCAAAACTTCGATACCGACATTTCACCGAAAATACTGTTATGAGGAACCCTGAATCCAAAAAAGTATGAAATATGTTTTAGCGATATCTCGGTGTTTGTGTAATAAGCTTTTGTCTATCTCTTATTGTTTAGCGGTTATCAAAAGTCGTTCAGAATGAAGAAGACTTCAGGGGTTATTCCCAGAAAATTCAAGACATATTTTATTTGTGATGGAAATATCTTAAACGTATGATATTTTAATCAAAACGTTTGGTGTCATTTAAATAAAATCAAAATATTCAAAAATGTTTCTATGTAATGTAAAGCATGGAGTGTGAGGATTTTTTTTTTTAAATATTCTTGTCCATCCTTAAAGATGCTGAGTTTAAATACTAAGTTTAATATTTAACCGAATTTTCAATTTTGATTTATGGCGTTCACTGGTATGCAGGCACACAGATACCACACAAACACACACACACACACACACGCGCACACATACACATCCGGACTTTTTCAAATATGCTTGTTTTCGATTCCGGTATTCGAAGTGGTATCAAAATTTTAGCTTCCTGCTATTTACATTGTACTTAAGTGGAAGAGAAAGAAACTTTTTGGATTTAGAGGCCTCAAAACATGTATTTCCAGTGAAAATGCAATATCGGGTTTTTGTATGGCATGCTACACCTTCTCTGCCTGCTGTATAAATTGTATATGGTAGCGAAAATAATAAATGAATAAATTTTACTACTATTGTATTCCTGATGCTGGGTTGCATGGCGGAAAAACGGGATGAATCATGATGAAGCTTTATTCCATTATTTTTCAGAGTGTCATTAAAACGTTTACTTTGTTGAACTGCGGCATTTTCTGTTAAGACAGCTTCTATTTGACCAATGTTTTACTGCTAATTCGCATGATTGATTTTCTCTACACCAGTAATAACAAAAATAGAGGCAAATGTTTTAAGGTGGCTTGGACACATAAATAGGATGGACGAGAGTAGGAAACCGAAACAGGTATGTAGGGCCAGAGGGGAAGGAAGAAGAGGGAGAGGGCGACCAAGAATAGAATGGAGTGATTATATAGAGAAAATAGTGAGTAAGAAAGGAAAGACTTTGAGGGATGTTAAACAACAAACTAGGAATAAGTCAAAATATAGGAAATGGATCATGACCGGCTGTGGAAATCCTACGCACGAAAGGGCATAAGGAAGAGAAATAGAAGAAGAAGATTTTCTATACAAATAGATATTTTATATATTCACCGTTTAACATCATAGCACATATTTGCATCTGGATAACAGCATTCTCAAAGCGATTTGCTCTGGTATTTCCTTCTCCACATTTCTCAGTTACTTATATTCTCTGGTCATATATTATCTTTTCCTCATCTTCAAAATAAACCCTTTGTACGTTTACTTCTCTTCACTTCTTAGCCCCTATTCTAATGTTTTCCACAAATAAAGTATCACCCCTTATGCCTTCCTCATTTTATTCTCTGTCATTTGTTCTGACATACCATTATCAATAAGAAATACTAAAATGATTTGTCTAACTTTAAAAATATATTTTCAGCTGATAAACTCCCCACGTTGATCCATACAGTCACATCCACTTATAACATTGGTTACTAACCGGTGGTGCAACAAGAAATAAAATTTCAATAGCACTTCTCTTCCCTTCTACACTTAACATCACTTGAAATTTCACTCTCTCCCCTCTTACCCGACTGTCAATGAACAAAATATTTCACTTACTGGTAACGACATTCCTTTCATACCACTATTTATCCAACTATTCATACAAACTCTGTGAACAGACTATTCCACCTGCATCTATTATTGCAATATGCCTATTATTTCCAAATGATTTTTATTTTTACTTTCTTTATCACGTGTGCACGATGTACAAAGCAGGTAGAGAAGGCATCATATTCCACCCAAAAATTTGATTCAGAGATTTCACCGATAATACGCAATTTAGAGCTCCTGAATCCAAAAAAACATTTCTAGAAAAAGTTACTTGTGTGTGTGTGAGGGGTGGGCGAGAAGTATAACTCAAAAACGAAAGTCGGTAAATACCTAACTTGGTATCCCAACCTACACTTTACTAAGAACATTTTTAGAAATGTTCGATTTAATAAAACTTGACTAATGATTTTGATTAAAATTGCACATGTTATATGAAATGTGTTACTGAATTCCTTGGGAAACGTCCCTGAAGACCACTTCACTCTGAATGACTTTTGCATAGCTGGTAAACCGCAAGAGATAGACAAAAACTTACGGCACAAAGAATGTAGATTTCGTTAAAACACATAATTTATATAATTACAGTTTTTTGTAGAGTTAGTTATTTCCGAGATATTCTTTGTTAAAATACTTAATTTTAAAATACTTAATTTTTTTCTCAAACAGGAAGTCCTCATCCGTTTCATATCTCTTTTGTGTTGCTCCTGGCTATGGAAAGAGAACTGAATGTCTTTTAAAGGATTTGACTGTCACTTCAGTCTAGTGCATTGCCTAGTGCATTTCCCTTCTACTTATAACAAGCTGAGTATTAAAACCATTTCTGATAATGTCTATCTTAATTAGTATGATATAGATAAAAGAGTAACCTTTTGTAATAATAGTTTGTTTTCAGAACAGATGGAGAAAGTTATGTGAATTGAACATATCAATTTTTATTCTAGGCAAGTTCAATTTGTTCGTGTCTAGCTAAAATTTCACTACCTTTTTGAATCGTCATTGTTTGCCCAGTGGAAACCCCTACTTCCATGTACTCGTACTTAACACATTAACATTATTCCTCCCAGACTTTAAGGAAGGCGCGTTTAACTGGAGCCTGTAACCCACTCATTTCATCAGTTCCTCTTATACTGATATTACATGTTTCATTTTGGCTCTTTCCTACCATTTGTCTTGTGGTCTGTATTGTGTTTTCCCTCTCTGTCTATCGATGAAATTCCCTCGCTTCTATTTCTCACCATTGTTCTAGATGATCTAGGTCTAAACTCATAATTTGTCTTTATATCTCAATGCTCCTTTATTAAGTTATGCCTTTTTGAGCCTCCTCTAGGCCTATCAAATCTTCTCATGTTTATAATTCATTGAACTCTATTGCCTTCTTGGATACTTCCTCCTCTAGGCCTATCAAACCTTCCCATGTCTATAATTCATTGAACTCTATTGTCTGAGTTTTAATTTCGATTATTTTTACCAAATTGATACCTATTTCTTTTTTTCTAATGTGCTGATTCTGAAAAAATTGGAACTCTATACCTACTCCGTGTTTCATCCTGGTTTTTATCTTTAGGAAACTGTACCCCTATTCCGAAGAAAGGTGAGCTTTCTTCATTTCTACCCTTATTTCTGTTATTTTATACTTCTACTTGCAGGTGCCAATAATAAAAAAAAAAACTGCTACACACATTGTTTGGTTTTACTATCACAAATAGTTCTGAACGATTTCGGGAATTCTTTTTTAGTTTAACGTGAAATGAAAGTGAGTTTTATTTATGGACATTCTTTAACTCATGTGATTCTCAGCGTCCTATTCTATGTTGCATGTGAAAAAGACCACTTAATTTGACTCAGAGGCCTCCTTATCAGGCTTGGAGTTCATTTACGTGCTGTGTATCTACGACACGGGACCAATGGCTTTACTTCCCTTACGAAGAAAGCCATTCTAAGAATTTTTACGCCCGAAAAAATTACCGCCCCCCCCCGGCCGGATTCAACCCGCGATCTTGGGAACCAAAGGCCAGCATATTACCCCGTGGAGGCGACTCCGGTTTAACGTCCTTTAAGCTGTTAGGTCATATCGGATAATAAATGAAATCAGGGAAATGACACTCAAATGAGCCCGAGGTCCATGGAGGTTAAAGCTATTCGACATTCGTCTTCTCAGGATAAAGAAAACCCCCAAGGTATAAAATAAATAAATTATCCGTGTAACTCACCCTAACCGAGATTCGGATCGAAACCTCTTGAATGTGAGACAGACGCCACCTCCACATTGCAGAGCCGGGCAAAATGCATTGTCACAACATTTACAAGTTATTCACAAAATTATTTATTCATTGCTTATTAGTAGGTTTAATATTCTATATTTCCCCGTTACTTTCATAAAATTTAACCGCCGATTACTCAGTTCAAATTTCTTAGTTCACCAATTAGTCATTACTGAGGTCAAAGCTGATACTTGCTTATCTATTTGCCCCCGGTATCTGCTCATAAATATAGCATAAAGGCTGTGAGCCATTGCCGCTTGCTAATGTCCAGCCTTGCTCCTGTTAAAACATTTTCTAACAATTGTCATTTTATATTCCTCCGGTATACATTTCACAGAAAAATAAAGGAATAAAGGATTTCGGATTGTCCAAGTCCTGATTTTCAAAATTTAGGGTGAAAATTCATTTAGAAAAGGTCAGGTCAAAACATACTGTAGTTCTGGCTCACTATTTGAAGCGCTTGCACTTATATTCGGCAAAGAGAAGTCCGATAATAGATTATGCATTGCTTCGTCTTTTCTGCCTATTCCTACTTTCTTTTAATTTTTTTCTAGGTGTTTTCTTCACCTGCCGTATCTGTATCATATTACCCGTTCTGTTTCTAATTTCTTCGCTACTTCCTCCCTCAGTTTTCTATTCCCTACTTACAATTTGTTACTAAATTGGCTAATTTTTGCATCGTTTTCTATTTCTTCCATAGATATCCTTCTCTATTTTCTTTGACTATCCTCCAAATATTATGTATTTCCTGTTTCATTTCCTTCTTGAATCTTTTTAATATTTGCTGTTGACTTTCTAACTTTTTTTTGTAGTTTTTTTACCCTGTTTTCTAGTTTTTGTAGTACCTTTCATTTTTCCTGTTGCCTCTTTTCTTATTTTCCTATTTCGACTACTCTGCTCTGTACAGTTTCATTAGTACTACTTCTACTTTCTCACTCCTACACTTACGTTGTTTCAGCTGAATTCCAGTCACTCAACATTTTCCCACTTCTTAAATTACATCAAAATGGAATTAATAAATCTACACTTAGTACCTGGTCTGCTGACGCACTCACTGTTGTTTTCTGGCGCGACGTCTTCTTTTTTTTTTTAACACATATTTGGACTTCAGGTGAGAAATAATAACTTATAAGGAACACAAACACAGAAACACGCAACAATAAATATCCATGTCCATAAAGGATTCGAACCCGCAGCTCTTTCACGGCAGAGCGTTAACGCCAAACGAGCCATTGACCACGACTACTGGGGCCAGCGTCTTCGTTCGCCAAATACTTATGTAGCCTCTGAGCTACCGCCGTCTGCATTGTCTTCCTTCCTTCGCTCTCATGCTGTCGGTCCCTGGGTTTGATTCACGGCGTGGTCCCCTCAAACCATGATGGTCCTTCCAAATTAAAGCTGTTGACCTCCGAGGTCTAGGGGTAACATGCTAGCCTCTAGATCCCAAGGTCGCGGGCGGAGGGCGATGGATGTTTTTCGGGCGTAAAAATCCTTAGCATGGCTTCCTTCGGAAGGGAAGTAAAGTCGTTGGTCCTTTTTCCTTTTTACGGCACATAAAAAAACCTAAATCCTGATAAAGAGGTTTATGAGCAAAATTAAATGGTCTTTCACACCCAATACAGAATGAAACGTTGAAAACCAGAGCAGTTAAAAAGCATCCATAAATAAAACTAAAATGTTTCCAAATTGTCAGTCTCACCTGGACGCCAATTTTGTAGTCGTTGCGATTGCTCCAGTGGTGAACGATAAGATTTATTTTAGAGGGTATGTTTGGCTGGGTGCGAGAATGGACCAGTTAAATTTACTGAGAATACTTCATGGAGGCCAATGAGTCAATCCACGTCAAACTAGACAAATTCAAAGAGAATTTTACAATCAAGTGCCGATTTGTATTAAACTTTTATATTCCACAGAATGTTTGGAAGCAATACATGATATATTTACTTTCTCTACACACACTATGTACATAGTGTGTAGAGAAAGTATTGCACTTCACCAAAAAATTTGATACCGAGATTTCACCTGAAATATATGTTTTAGGCTCCCCTGTATCTAAAAAAAGCATTTTCAGAAAAATGTCCGTGTGTGTGTGTCCGTGTGTCGGTGTGTCAGTGTGTCCGTGTGTCTGTGAACATGATAACTCAAAAACGAAAAGTCGGTAAAATACCAAACTTGTTTTAGTTTTACAACCTATAATTGTTTTCGCTGATGTCACTATCAAAATTTACATATTTGCACTCGCGTCCTTATATAAAACTGAATTTTTCTCTGCTTCTAAACATCGGACATTATTAAACTTAGCTTATTTACAATAACTTCAGTTTATTTAGGTGATTTAATAATGTTTTTATAATGAGCTTTCTTATATAACACAAACACTAAATCAAGTTTCTTTCGATAAAGTTTTAAAATTATATATTTATACATTTCTTACTTACTTTTCAAGTTTTAAAAATATCACGACATTCCTTGTTTTATAAAATACGCCAAATTTCAGGATGGGACATATATAAATATATTATTAAAAAAATCTGATGTGTACAATTCACATGACTTTCTCTACATCTCTGCAACAAATTATTCTTAAAAAACTTATACCCATTCTAATCAGAAAAAAATAGAAAATAATTTTATTACTTGCTCCCTTGCAAGTAGAAGCGAAATAAGGGAGTACCATAGGTTAAAGTGGTAATCAAAAGCTGGTTGCCATGTCACTGAAGTTCCTTTGTTTGTATGGACAGCAATTGACAAATTCCTGTATGACAAAAATATAAGTTTTGCGTAGCAGAAACCAAAAAACAAGGAATGTCTCAAAAAGAATGAACTCACAAAAAAAATGTATGAAACATAAATTGTGTGTTTTAACGTGCTCTACATTTTTTGTGCAGTAAGTTTTTGTCCATTTCTTACGGTTTAGCAGTCATTCAACATTCCGTAAAATTCATCCATTCTTCAGAGGCTATTCCCAGAAAATTCAAGATATATATTTTATTTGTCAGGTAAATGTATTTAATATAAAAACATAACTCCATGGCACGACAGCTCACGGGGAACCTTGGCCTACCGCCCTGCCGCTGCGTCCCCCATCTCGGTCCACTACAGACGTCATGGATGGGGTGCAGTATTGGAGGGTGAGACGTGGTCAGCGCCTCGAGTCCCCCCGGCCGGTTAATGCGGTCCTCACGACCTGGAGCCGCTACTTCTCCATCAAGTAGCTCCTCAATTGGCCCCCCAGGGACCTTACGAGGCTGAGTGCACCCCGGGCCAGGTCTCCCAGCAGGGGAAAAATCCCCACGCCGGTACTGGGGATCGAACCCAGGTCTCCCGCTTGGTAAGCAGCAACGCTACCACCGCGCTAAGGAGACGACCATGTATTTAATATATGATATTTTAATCTAAATCATCTGAGCCATTTTTGAGAAAATCGAAATTTTCCATGTAAAGGGTAGTTTGGGGTGGGGGGATTTTTCTCAAAATCTTCGTGTCGCATCCCTGGAAGATACTAAACTTAAATACCAAGTTTGGTATTTTAAGACTTTTCGTTTTTTGAGTTATCGTGTTCACAGACACACGGACACACAAACACACACGGACCTTTTTGTGAAAATGCTTTTTTTGGAGTCAGGGGACCCTAAAACATATTTCCGGTGAAATCTCGGTATCGAATTTTTTGGTGGAGTGCAATACCTTCTCTATACACTATGTACATAGTACGTGTAGCGAAAGTAAAAATCTGATGTGTACCATTCACATGACTTACTCTATATCTCTGCAGCAAATTATTCTTAAAAAACATATACTTCTATTTACTTCAGAAAAAATTAGCAGAAATAGTCTTACTACTTCCTTCCTTGTAAGTAGAAGCGAAATAAGAGAGTACGATAGGTTAAAGTGATAGTCAAAAGCTGGTTGCTATGTCACTGAAGTTCCTTTGTTTGTATGGACAGCAGTTGACAAATTCCTATATGGGAAAAGTATAAGTTTTTCAAAGCAGAAACCAAAAACAAGGAATGTCTCAAAAACGGTGAACTCCACGAAAAAAGGTATATAACATAAATTGTGTGTTTTAACGTGCTCTACATTTTTCGTGTAGTAAGTTTTTGTCCATCTCTTACCGTTTAGCAGTTATTCAAAATTCCATAAAATTCATCCAGAATAAAGTACTCTTCAGAGGCTATTCCCAGAAAATTAAGATATACATTTTATTTCTCAGGTAAATATCTTTAATATACGAAATTTTAATCAAAATCGTTAGAGCCATTTTTGAGAAAATCAAATTTTTTTTAAAAAAGTTCCTTGTAAAGGGTAGTTAGGGTGGGGGAATTTTTCTCAAAATCTTCGTGTCGCATCCCTGGAAGATACTAAGCTTAATTACCAAGTTTGGTATTTTACCGACTTTTCGTTTTTGAGTTATCGTGTTCACAGACACACGGACACACACACACACACACACGAACCTTTTTCCGAAAATGCTTTCTTTAGGTAAAGGGATCCCTAAAACATATATTTCCGGTGAAATTTCGGTGTCGAATTTTTTGGTGGAGTGCAATACTTTCTCTATACACTATGTACATACAGAGGATCCTAAAACGTGTATTTCCAATGAAATATCGGTGTCGAATTTTGGTTGGAATGCAATACCTTCTCTATACACTATGTACATAGTGTGTATAGAGAAAGTAAAAATAACCAGTTGGATACTGATTTTGTGTCAGACTACGTGCTGGCAGTTGCCGTTGGAGCTTCACGAAGGACCTTCTCATGCTGTAAGTATATGTATGTATACATACACACATACGCACACACATACACACACACACACACGTGGAGACTACGTTATGAGTTTATGCGTTAGGTGCATTACGTTAATAATTACTGTAAACATATTTATTTCCAACAAAGAAATATATTTTTAACACAGGAAAACTAAACCTTGCAAACTACAGAAGGAATTCAAAGAATTATGCTTTTATTTTCATAGGAAAACCAGTTTTAAACAGTGCTTCCGATTTTGATACTGGTATAAAAGAATGTAATGTTCTCGTGCCTCTTATGTGTATTATTCTTTCATATCGAGGCTGTAGTAGGTCATATTAACTCATAATTCCCTTTTTTCTTACAGAAAATTTTAATTGCACTGATATTGTTTCTTGCCCATTCTGTAATTCCTCCATTTGCATGACCTTTTGCTAGCAAAATTGCTAAATTATAGCAATTGTAGAACGATTATAATACCTTTTCCCTCGGTATAGAGTAACTAAAAAGCATATTAAGCATTTTAGAAATAATACAATAAGAGGGGTAGCTTCTATACATTCCCCAGGAAGATATCAGTGTCACGGAAGTGAAGTGTCAGCTGGTCTTGAGTAATATGCGTAAACCATGCACACCGTGCCCAACGCTGTTAATATGTGCCCACATTTATTTTGAAATGTGTTGCTCCGTTATTTCTGCCCCAACCTGAAATGCTTCACTCGTAAAGATGATTAAATGGAGAACATCGTGATATTTTTCAAGATAACTACTGTAGTAAAAAATATGCAAAAATTTTTGTTTATTTAATAATTGTAATGGGTAGTGAATGTATAGCCTGAACAAAGAATTTTTACATTCTCTATATGCACGATGTACATAGTGTATAGAGAAAGTATTGCATTCCAACCAAAAATTCGACACCGATATTTCATTGGAAATACACGTTTTAGGATCCTCTGTATCCGAAAAAAGTATTTTTATAAAAAAGGTATATGTGTGTCTGTGTTTGTGTGTGTATTCGCTTGTCTGTGAACACGATAACTCAAAAACGAAAAGTTTGTAAAATGCCAAGCATTTAAGTTGGTATTTAAGTTTAGAATCTTCCAGGGATGCGATACAAAAATATTGAGCTACCTAAGCTACCCTTTACATAGAAATAATTTTGAAAATATTGATTTTCTCAAAAATTGCTCTAAAGATTTTGATTAAAATACCGTATATTAAAGATATTTACATGACAAATAATGGGAATAGCTTCTATAGACCGCTGGGGGAATTTTGTGTAACTGGCAAACCGTAAGAGATAGGCAAAAACTTGTTACACAAAATGTGTAGATCTCGTTAAATCACAATTTATGTCATATATGTTTTTTTCGTGGAGTAGACCATTTCAGAGACCATTCCTTGTTATTTGTTTCAGATTTAAAATACTTAAACGTTTCTCACGTGGATATTTGTAAACTCCTGGCCATGCATAGAAACGGACTTCAACCACATGGCAACAAGATTTTAAAAGATTTATTATCATTTTAGCTTAGTGTATTTCGTTGTAATTTTATCTTCTACTTACAAGGAAGCAGGGAGCTAAGACAATTTCTGCAATTTCTGTTGATCTCGATTATCATAAATTAGATAGAAGAATAAGCTGTTTAACAATAATTTGTTACAGCGATGTAGAGAATGCCAGGATTTTTACTTTTTCTACACGTACTGTGCACATAGTGTATAGAGAAAATATTGTAATGTACCCAAAAATTCTATCTATTTTCCCGAAAATACATGATTTAGGCCCCCTGCATTCAAAAAAAGAATTTTTAGAAAAAGATCCCTGTGTGTGGTGTCTGTGGAAAGCATAACTCAAAAACGAAAAGTCGGTTAAATACCAAACTTGGCACTTAAGTTGAGTATCTTCCAAAGATGCGACACAAAGATTTTCAAGACACTCCCCTACTCCCAACTACCCTTTAGGGTAGGCGGGGGCAAAGGTGCGCACTTAACGATTTTTTATTTCTCCCTTCTGCTATTCTGGTTACATCACAATGAAAATTTTACACAATACACCTAGGAGCATACTTTACACGATACAATAAGTTCAAGGTTGGTTGCATGATGTGTTAAAATTATATTTAACAATATATTAGAAATGAAAAAAATGGATCTTTGCCCCAGGACTGGGGTAAAGATCCTATAGTTACGGGGCAAAATTCCGACACGGAAAGAAATTATAATTATAACAGACTAAAGAAGAGTTACAGTATTTGTCAGTTAGTGCCATTATTAATGTTTTACTATATCAGAATCATCACAATCATCATTGTGTCATCATCGTGATCGTATTACCACAGAAATGGTTTCGCCTCAGTCGGCTACAACTGCCTTACTTACACATCTATGACCTTTTCTTGCCACACTTTTTGGCAATTTTCCCGGTACAGTTTGTATTCTTGTTTCGTCTTCGTTATAGACTGGATGGGGCGGAAAATTATATTTATATCGCAAAGCTTCCAGTTTCTGAAATAAAGCACCATTTGTGCTTTATTGAATCCCATTATCCTCCCGATACTGATTTTCTCCGGTTGCCTCAAACTTAAATTATGACGAGCAGACTTCTCCTGTCAATTAGATTTCATTATTAAATGGGTGGTTGACGCCATTACTTTCGGCAAACCAATATGCTAAATGTCGGAAGTGTTTAAACGTAAGGCCATAGAACATAGAATCCAGATTGATACAGTGCTCCGCCAATTCAGTTTCTCCTATCTCAGAAAATACTCTCCTGAAACGCCCCAATGATGTCACTCCATAGCCTGCTTTAAGTCTTTTATGTAATGTGGATTCAATACATCCAAGTCCTGCAGCTGTATTTCTAATGGAAGATCCATTTTCTATTAGCTTTCTAGCCTCCTCTAACGTTTTAGAAGACAACGACGTGGAGGACATTTTTCTCTTGTAGTTTCTGTAAAATGAAGTTTAACTAGTCTAACACTGGATCAGTTGACGTGAAATAGTGAACTATAAATAAGGGTGCATCAAATATGACAAATCAACCTATGCGCTAAGTATTAAAACCGAAGAAAGTAAAAATAAACGTTTGGGGCAAAGGTACGCATGCGGACTTTTGCCCCAGCTAATGCGTAGGATCTTTGCCCCGTGGCGCCGATTTTTGAACTTCTTATATCAGCTGCCATCTATGCAACTTGATAAACTAACAACTAAGCTTAAAGCGTGAGTTAGGTTATGTACTTACATACGAGGCATTGGTAATTCTTTTGGTGTTTGTTATAGTGGACAGAACACTATCAATTACACCGTAAATATTTAGATCAAAAGTTCCAAAAACCTAACTTACCTCATATCTCTAAAGCTTTAAAACGCAAATCAACAATACAACACCACGGACACTTTCCGCCATAACAGCTCTCAACTGAAGGAGCAGGGCCGCCACACTACACTTCAGAAATATGAAAACACTAGATTCGGATCTTTGCCCCGTGCGCACCTTTGCCCCCGCTTACCCTATATGGAATATTTTTCGAAATTTTTGATTTTCTCAAAAATGGCTCTAATGATTTTTATTAAAAACCATATGTTTAAGATATGTTTAGGACAAATGAAATGTATATCTTGAATTTTCTGGGAATAGACTCTGAAGACCTCTTCATTCTGGATGACTTTTGTATAACTGTAAAACCGTAAGAGATATTCAAAACCTACTACACAAAAAAGGTAGATCACATTAAAACCCACAATTTATATCATATGCATTTTTTTTCTAGAGTTAATCGTTTTCGAGGTAATCCGGATTATTGGTTTCAATTTTAAGCCGCTTAAATTTTTCACAAACGGGAAGACATCTTTCTTCTCGTTTCTCGTTTATTTACACCTGGCAAGCAAAGAGATTGGAAGTTCAATTGTTTCACATAGCGACCGAATTTTAAAGGATGAAACTATCGCTTTAGCCTGTGCATTTTATTTCCGTCCTACTTACAAGGGAGCTGGTAATAAGTTTATCTCGATTATCATGATGTAGATAAACGATTAACATTTTGAATAAGAGGAATGTTTACCGATTTTTCGCCTCTACTTACAAGGAAGCAAGTAATAAGGACAATTTCTGTTAATGTTTATCTTGGTTATCACGAAATAGATAGAAGAATAAGCTTTTCAACAATAATTTGTTACAGACATGTAGAGAAAGTCATGTGAATGGAACACATCAGGTTTTGATATATTAGTTTGCGTATCTTTCCAGAATTTTAAAATAGTAAAATTTGGCCAAAACAAAACAATAGGGATGTCTTTAACTTGTCTTTAAAAGGCATACAAAAGTTACAAAACATTTTGAAAACTGAAGTCAGAAGTCTTCTGGTCTGAAGTGGAATGACTAATGCAAGATCTCTTTGGAGTTGCCTATTGGTTTTCAATGAATAAGCAAACTGTTTCAGTAATTGTTTTATATTATCTCTGCTAATTCTGTGTATCAAGGTATTCATGTTTAGGCAAAAGCTGTTGGTATTAAAATTAACCATTGTAAGTTGTCGTGATTCGTTGAAATACTAGTCGAAGAGCGCCCTAGCGATCCCCGCATAATGAATGATGAGCCTAGTGCAGTATTTAAGCAGCTGATGAAGCTTTATAACTTGTGTCGCCTCTAAGGAGAAGAGGCAGAAACAGCAAAACTAAATTTTCAAAAACATGCTCTTTTATTAACTGAATTGTATGAACTCATTACAGTTACACCGCTTAAGTTCCTATGTTGTATATTGTCGACCCTTAAGCTTCTTATTCATTTCTAACAAACGTTTCACTCTCTGACTTGCTGAACTCTAAGTTTTGTGTTTCCTGACTCATTCCCAGAGTTGGTCTACGTATTTTCGCACATCCTTTATATTTCTGTACGAACTGAATGCTAATGAATTGGCCCTTGGGCTAATGGATTTCTTGTTGCCTGAATTTAGCGGAACACCTAATAACCTCGCTACTCTGACTTCTAGCAGGTGCCTTGCTCCAACTCTTACCTTTGACAGAATTATAACTCGTCCTTTTTATATTATTCGTTAGTATTAATTTATAGAAATTATTATTGCAGTTATTTCTCTAGCATACTTGTTAATCTAATAGATAATAATCCGGTATAACGTATCAGTTAAAAAATAAATAAAAAGATGGCAAAATAAATTTGATGGAGACGAACAGAAGAGTAGATCTAACCATGAAGAAGAAAAAGAAATTATGGTGATAAGGAGGAGGAGGAAGTGGTGGTGGTGGTGGTGGTGGTGGTGGTGCTGCTGCTGCTGCTGCTGCTGCTGCTGCTGGTAGCGGTGGTGGTGAGTCGGTACAGTAAATTTATTGATACTATTGTTGCTACTACCAATAATAATAATAATAATAAAAGAATAAATTTGGGCTTTGAAAGTCACTTACATTAGGCTTTATACTTAATGACTAAAAATACCGACAACATTTAGTGCCTTATGCAATAGGACAAGCTGATCATTTTTCATATGGGACCCACGGCCGAAAAAAATAGGTACCTACTCTTTGGGCATTATGGACCTCTGAGTATGGTGATGGTTGTGCATTATGTTATTAAGAAAGTCTACGAATCCAATAAGACATCATATCGTGCATTAATTACAAAATAAGTTCGACACAACTGGAAGGCAGCGAACAGTCAATGTATTTGAACATATGGGTCAATCTCTGCCCTGCCAATGTAAATCTAGGAGGTTGACAGTTCGAAACCCTTTTGCAATATAATCCACAGAAAAAATACTGTAATTGGGATGGTGGAATCATTTTGAGAAAGTGAGGAGCGCAAGCATTTATCATTATATATTAAGTGCTGTTAATCTTTAATGCCCTACGTTGTGCAAACCATTATCAAGTCAGACGTGATCCCCGTTTGAAAGACAACGAATTTGTTACCAGCATGGCATACTAAGTATAGTTGATGTTATTCGTTTTTAATTATACCATGTACATTAAAGTAGCATGCACATATAATCAGCAATAATTTTAAATTCAGTAAGTAATGATCTGTAAGATTCCCTATGCGGGTCATCTAATATTACTCATAATATATAAGTACATCCAGTAAATTCTTCATCATAAGAAAATTTACTTGTGGCATAAACATTCGAAAACTGGGAGTCAATCGATTGGTTTTAAGAACGAATAAATAAATGGAATACCGTTATTTTCCTCCGTAAAAAAAATGTCTAAAACTAAAAAACCAAACTTCAAATTTTCCTCTGCCACAATTGCTATAAAAAGTCTGTTAAATCTGTTCCTTTAATAACCCTCTGCGTTTTATAAATTAGATCACTGTAATATTCACATATAAGCATTTGTAATGACAGACGTGTATTCTTTTCCAACCTTGTTAATTTGTATGGCATATATTACTATCTCAAGTTTGTAGTCGCCCTCCGTGGTGTAATGGTTACCATGCTAACTTCATATATCCAAGATCGCGGGTTCAAACCCGGCGGAGGACGATGGATTTTTTCCGAAGGGAAGTAAAGCCGTTGGTCCCGTGTCGTAGATTTACGGCACGTAAAGAACCTCAAGCCTGATAGAGAGGCCTCTGAGCAAAATTAAGCGGTCTTTCACGCCCAATTTAGAATGGGACGCTGAGAACCACCGTAGTTAAAAAGCGTCCATAAATAACACGCCATTTCTCAAGTTTGTATTGATTCTAGTGTCGTATCATAAATACTCGGTGGGTCAACGTTAGCAGATAACCCTTTTTGCGTTTAAACAATTGCAGAGCTCAACAGGGCAAATTCAAGTAAACACTGCTCAATGGCGGTGATAGCGTCAGGAAACTGCGCTCTACTCCTCTTGTACATCAGCGGAAACTGTGAGGAATCCGGCTCCTTGAGTGGAGTTCCCAGGTTTTTATTGGAGTCCGTGAATTCGTACACAGGAACAGTGCAAACAGATCAAAAAGGTTAACATATTTTCCACTTCAGTTAAGAACTTTTATTTTTGAAAGAGTAAAGACAACTGTTAGATTGGGAATTAATTAAAAAGTCTTTATTTCACCTATAGGTATTTGGCATAGCTAGTTTTGTAATTGTGTATATCCTGTTCTTATTTAACATTAGAGGCTAGACCCACTGTAGGGTTAAATCAAAACATTAAAGTGCTATAACAAAAAAGTGATAGTTTATGCTCACATGACTTTCTCTAGCTGCTCTACAAACAAACTTCTTACAAAAGATTATCCTTCCTTCTACAAAATGCTAATCGAGATAAACATTAGCAGAATGTTCTTATTACTTAGCCCCTTATTAGTAGAAGAGAACTAAAGGAATACGCTATGTTAAAGAGATAGTCAAATGTTTTAAATGCTGTCGTTATGCGATTGTAGTACTTTACATTGATATAAGCACTTTACATTGAAACTAATAATTGTCTTTAAAATCTTCATATAGTGTCCTTGGAAGATACCAAACTTAAATACAAAGTTTGGTATTTAACCATCTTTTCGTTTTTGAGCTGTACTGTCCACAGACAAACAGACACATATGGGGCTAGAGAAAGTAAAACCATGCATTAGAGCACGTGTTTCACTGTATTATTATTATTATTATTATTATTATTATTATTATTATTATTATTATGTTGCTGTTGCTGTTGTTACTGAGTAAATCAGAACACAAAAACGTCGTAACAAAAAAATCAGATTGTTCCATTCACATGAATTTCTCTACATCTCGCAACAAGTTATTGTTAAAAGGCTTATTCTTCTATTAACTTCATGCTAATCGAGAAAATAAATTAGCAGAAATCGTCTTATTACTTGCTTCCTTGTAAGTAAAAAGGAAATAAGGGAGTACCATAGGCTAAAGCGAAAATCAAATGTTTTAAAAACTGGTTGCTATGTGATTGAAATTCCTTTCTTTTATGGCCAGAGTTGACAAATTCCCGAAGCAGAAAAGTATAAGTATTTTAAAACTAAAACCAATTGCAAGAAATATCTCAAAAACTGTTAACTCCACAAAAGAGCATATATAACATAAATTGTGATTTTAACGAGATCTGCGTTTTTTGCTAAGTAAATTTTTATCCATCTCTTACGGTTTACTAGTTATGCAGCATTTTACAAATTTCAACCAGAATAAAGATAGCTTTAGAGGTTATTCTCAAACAATTCTAGATATTCATTTTATTTGTCATTTAAATATATTTAATATACGATACTTTAATCAAAATTGTAATAGCCATTTTTGAGAAAATCAAAATTTTCGAAAACTTTTCCATGTGAAGAAGAGCTGCGGGTGGGGGGAGATTTTCTTGAAAGTTTTCGTGTCGTATGTTTGGAAGATACAGAACTTAAATACCAAGTTTCGTATTTAAAAAACTTTTCATTTTTGAGCTTTGATGTCCACAGGCACAGACACACACGAGCATTTTTCTAAATTCCGGTATCAATTTTTTGGGTGCATTACAACACCTCTATACACAATGTAGATATTACGTGTAGAGAAAGTAAAAATCTAATGTATTCCATTCACATGGCTTTCTCTAGCTGTTACACAAACAACTTTCCTTATAAAAAAATTATTTTAGCAGAAATTTTCTTATTACTCGCTTCTTTGTAAGTAGACGGAACATAAGGGAATACACACTAGGCTAAATCGATAGTTAAATCTTTTAAAATCTGGTCCTATGTGAAACAACTGAAATTCGGCTCGCTTTGCATGGCCTCCAGTAAAACAAGAGAGATGAAACGAAACGTCTCTTCCTGTTTGAGAAAAGTTGAAGTTGTTTAAAATTGAAAGGAATATCTTAAAAACGGCCTGTTCTACATAAAAAAAAAACGTATATGACCTAAATTATGTGTTTTAATGGGATCTATATTTTTTCTGGTAAGTTTTTGTCTATCTCTTATGATTTAACCGTAATACAAAATTGTGCAATACCCAACCAGTATAAAGAGCTCTTTCAAGGCTATTCCCACAAAATTAAAAATATACATTTTATTTGTGACGTGAATGTCTTTAATATATGATATTTTAATCAAAATCGTTAGAGCCATTTTTGAGAAAATCAAAAATTTTGAAAAATGTTCCATTAAAAGGGTAGTTGGCGGCGGGAGTATTTTCTTGAAAATCTTTGTGTCGCATCCTTGGAAGATACTGAATTTAAATGCTAAATTTGGTATTTACCGACTTTTCGTTTTTGAGCTATGCTGTCCACAGACACATATACACACGGACCTTTTTGTAATTTTTTTCGGGATCAGGGGACCCCAAAACATATGTTTCAGTGAAATGTCGGTATAGAACTTTTGGGTAAAATACAATATCTTCTTTATCCATTATGTACATTGTACATGCGGGCTACAGGAAGTGAATGCTTTTTTCGAACTCAGGGGATCTCAATATATATATATATATATATATATATATATATATATATATATATATATATATATATATATATTTCCGGTATTATCTCGACATCGAAATTCTGGGCGTGTCCACTATGTACATTATACATACGGGCTAGAGAAAGTAATATGTGTGAATATATGTTGACTTACCCTCGTATCCTAACATATGGTACTTTAATCACAATTGTTAGAGTCAGTTTAAGAAAATCAAAACGAAAACTGTTCCGTGTAAAGAGAAGTTCACGGTAGCAGATATTTTTAGAAGATGCTGAACTACCGACTTTTCTTTCTCTTTTTAATTTTTTTACTTTCCTCATAATCTTTACAGACAGAGAGAGAGAGAGAGATAGAGAGAGAGAATAAAGTGTGCATTTCAAGTGAAATTTCCATATGAAAAATGTTGTTGAAATGTGATACTTTCTTGCTTATTGTAGATAAGTAATATAAACAAATAAACAAGTTAATAATTCAAAATGTGTTTCAGATATCACACTAAGATGTGTCCTTATTTGTTTTATACCCCCGTACATGATAAAAATTACTAGTTAAATAAACAGAAAGTTGTGATTTTTAATGCTTCACAGATGCATTATCAAACAGCGTAGATTAAATGTATTCCAATAAATGATCAGTAAAACTCGATATACGCTGCAGTAGTGACTCTATATGGTTAAAGACGATAAATGTATTTTCCTCGGGAATATTTAATATGTTTTCTTCTCTGGTTTAATCCAGTTCATTAAAATATTGCTCCCTTCATTGCTGTTCTTTTTGTTTCATTAATGTAAACAATGATAATAATAACATCCATAATAATAACTATAATAATAACTGCTATTAAACTGCTAGCATCAATTATAATAATAATAATAATAATAATAATAATAATAATAATAATAATAATAATAATGATAATAATAACTGCTGTTAAACTTCTGGCATCAATAATGATGATAATAATAATAATAATAATAATAATAATAATAATAACTGCTGTTAAACTGCTGACAGAGTGTGCACAACTGTCCCTGAGTCACTATTAGCAACTAAACCGCGGTCTCACAGGAATGACGGTATCGTTTGTTATCTATAAAGCACCAGATTTTTATGTAATACCAAATTGGGAAATATGTACACAAATGTGTAGAACGTAAAATATGTAAAATGTGTAATCAAATGTGGAATATCAAATAAATTGTAAGTACGAATGTATAGTATATGATTTAAAATTACATTAGATATCTGGACTTTAAATGGAAATGCATTTATTCCACTCACCGGTCATTACTTGTATCACCGCATTGATTGGTTATTGTCCCATAGTGCTATACACTAGTTAATTTAATTTGCTATTCACAAATTTCAATTTCACAGTTTTCATATTATTTTGTGAGTTCTTCAAACGTTCGGTAAACATGCAGAAGCACACACAAAAAAAAAAAAAAAGGTAATTGAAATTAAGAATGAGTACATAAGACAGATGTATTGTTTTTTTCTAGCAGAGTGCACAATAAGATACTTCTCCACATTTGCTAAAGTAAATGACATCCTTATGTCTGATAAAAAATATCCTTGTGTGCGGAAGATGGCCTTTCGACATCGCAAGATGTCACGGGACTCTCCAGTTAAACAAGACATGCCCTCTGGAGGCTGCAACCCTTCACCATGCAGGATCTTGCAAACAGTTAAAAAAGGAAAGTAGCCAGGGTTTCTATTCATTGCATTTGGGAACTTTTGAGACACTGACTCCAGTTATTTATTCTCATTCTTAGAGAAACAAAGGCCTAGAAAGAAAGACACTATAAATATAATAAATAATTAACCAAAGAAACAAAAAAGTGCTTATTTTATATAAGATTGCACAAAATATGTAACATACGCTAAAATTTGTAAAATGAAACTTTAGTATATCAATATGCATGCTTCAATTCATAGATATTTTCTGTTTGCATGTGTCTACATACTAGAAAGGAAGAGAATATGTAACTACATATGAATCCGGATTTAGTTATCCATGACGTCCGGTAGTAGTTCAGCCTAATTTCCTTTCGCTATGGCGTTAATATTGGAAATTCCTTATCCCCTATATTAATATCCTCTTCGAGGTATTCCTTAAGTGAGTAGAATGTTTTACGTATCATCCAATTTCTCACTCTTTCTTTAAATTGTATGTTCTTCCATAAAATGTATTTATATTAGAAGATAACTTTTTATACGTTTTAATATTCAAATAATACGGAGTGCGTTCCAATAAAGTAAATCTGTGGTATGAAGGCTTCAGCATTTGTTTATTTCTTGTATACCTATATTGAACTTGTTTGTGAAACCTAAAGAGATAAAATGAAATGGCGTTTTATTTATGGACGCTCTTTTATTGCTGTGGTTCTCAGCGCCCCATCCTATATTGGACATGAAAGACAGTTTAATTTTGCTCAGAGGTATTTTTATCATCAGGCTTGAGGTTCTTTTACGTGCCGTAAAAGACACGGGACCGACGGCTTTACTTCCCTTCCGAAGGTCATACTAAGGATTTTTACGCCCGAAAAAAAGCCATCGTCCTCCACCGGGTTTGAACCCGCGACCTTAGGCACTATATGAAGTTAAACATAAAGAGGCAAGCTCAATCTTGCTGGAGAGCGTTCTTACTTTTTTTTTTCTGGCACCTCATCTATTTAAACCAATCCAAACTATTTGTTAATATTTTGAATCCAAGATTCGTAACCCCGCCCCATTCAGCAAGCTCATGATGAGTCGCTATATTTATTTCGCGTTATCTTTCACCTCGTGTTCTGTTTTTACTCCCTTTTATATGACTCGCCCTTATGAAAATTACACCTTCCGTTACCCTGAATCAAAAGCTGATTCCCCTATCTTATGCGTTTCGGTTGGTAGGAACAAAGCTTGGAAAATGATACGGGCAATTAGTTAATGCTTAAATGAGTCCGGGATCCATATTACCGAAAGTCACCCGACTCTTGCCTTCCTAGAACGGACTGAGCAAAACCAGGGGTAATTCACACTAACTAGGAATCGAGTTTGAGATTGTTTCCAATCAGACGTTTTGTCTTTTAGTTCCTCAGAATTAGTTCATCGAGTAATAAAATAAAGAGATTCATTTTTGAGAGAATTAAAAGATCTGCTATTTGAAATCCTTATTCTGTCATTCTGTAAAACCTTGAAGAACGAAGTGGAATGTGCTATTACATTGTACGAAAACTCCTATGTTGCGATAAACCTACGAAATACAATTGGGAGTGTTTGCCATGTCATTCGCAACAAGCAAGCCTTCTCCATTCTTCACGTTTTTATTCTTCGTCTCCGCATATTTATATTCATGTCTATCTTTTGGTATCTTCTTCTTCCCGAACAGTTTTCCGAGTTTTTTTCCTTGTTTCTTCAAGTGCGTTTACCATCAAGCTATTTGTTCCTAACCAGATCCAATGTTAATGTTGCTTTTCTCAACTTATCACTTTCAACATTCTTCTTCGTTCACCAGCTCTTATTGAAACAGCTTAATTACTTATTTTTTACGTTTTATATTATTTTCCATATATACATGGCAAACACTCCCAATTGTATTTCGTAGGTTCATCGCAACATAGGACTTTTCGTACTATGTAATAGCACACTTCACTTTGTCCTTCAAGGTTTTGCAGAATGTTATTTTCCATTAAATGCTTCATTTACCATTCCACTTTGTGACTATTGACGGTGCTTCCAGCTGCTAAGCTGTCACACATCTCCATAAACCATATTCCGGAGTATCGTTTCTTCTGCTGCTAGCAAGGCTGTATTATCATTAAATCTTATGCAAGTAGTATTACATACGGATTAGCAAGATGGATTAACGATAATCCTGCCACCAGGGGGGATTAAGCGCTAGTGTCGCGTTAATCCACCGGATTAAGAAGATAATCCGATGAACCACACCTTGGATTTTTTCAAATTTCCCGCCATTTTCTTAATCCGGCGGATTAACGCGACACTAGCACTTAATCCCCCCTGGTGGCAGGATTGTCGGTAATCCATCTTGCTAATCCGTATGATAAAAGGAAAATTGATGGCGACGATTGGAAAATAGAAGGGGAACATCGGCGATGGTGGACCCGGTGGACGAGACGAGCGGCACGAAAGATCTCCAGAAAAGGACTGAAGCAAATAAATAAAAAAGGAGAAATGCGGAGACAAATGAAAGAGGGGCTGGAGGGGACAAGGGGAAGGGATACCAGAAATAGATATAAACGAAGAGTGTATGGAATGACGTCACGGAAAATTGATGGCAACGATCGGAAAATGGAAAGGGAACATCGGCGACGGTGGACCTGGGGGACGAGACGGGCAGCCCGAATGATCTCCAGAAAAGGACTGAAGCAAAAAAGGAGAAATGACGTGACAAAAAAGAGAGGTTGGAGGGGACAAGGCGAGGGGATACCTGAAATAGATATAAGCGAAGAGGAAATGGAATGACGTCACAGCTAAACAGAATCAGAAAGGCATGAAATAAAAAGAGTGCTGATTGGCCGAATGATTGACACAACCAAAAAAAAAGTCCAAGGAAGGGAGAGTATAAAAAGGTGAAGAGGAAAAGAAAAATATCATAAACAAAATTATTGTAATTGGAATAGCGATACTTATCGCAGGAGCATCCTTTGCAGAGGATAGATGTGTGAGCTTTGGTAGATGCGGGTTTGTTTTGAATGATGAGACAGGACATTTGGAAAATGCTACGAAATGCGAAAAGAATTTCGAGTTAATTCCAAACTGCACGTGCGTATATAAGAAAGGCAGCTCATGCAGATTTTCTTCAGACTTCTTAAACATGGGAACATTAAGAAATATTTATAGTTGTTTAAAACCTGTAACCAGATGCCAAAGAGAACAATGCGGATTTTTATATTATGGCAATCTAAAGTTTGGGCAAGTTCAATGTCCTGATGGGTTTGTACTAAACAGCAGGTGTGGATGTATACCGGGAAAAAAAAGGGCAAAGGGAAAAAAGTGTGAGTTTTACAAAACACCCGTTAACATGTATGCTGAAGATAAAACATTGCAGGTAGAAATGGTAGATTGCAGCTTAATAATGGATACATTAGACCTACCAGAAGGGTTAGAAAATTTGAAAAAATTCAGACCTGGGGGAGCAAAGTGAACATTACATAAATTGCTAGACGATGAGAAAAACACAGGGAAATATCCTAGCTAGCTAAACATAAATAATAGGAAAAATATGCACACAAAAAACATACGTACCTGGAGGAGAGACGCGAATCTCGTTGATGCTGCAAGTTGACTAATTGAAATCTGAAGACACATTCATACACACATTCACTCGTACACATGATTGAGAAAAACACCAGGATGGGTGGGTTACGGGAATAATCCTAATCTATCTTACCTTGGAAATCGCTCAATAAAAGCTAACTAGCTAAACAGTATATAAATATACATGAAAAAAGACAACCATATAAGAATAAGCAAATACGGATTTTTATCATTATAAAGCACACAAGCCCGACGAGCCTGACACGCAAGACAGGCCGGGTTGAACTTAACCGGAATACAGCTACGGCCTAAATGGTTACAGTCACTGCTATAGGCTTTCCATTGACAGACTTGTTCATGGAAAAAGCTGTCAACTTGACGAAGACAATTTCTGCATTGAATAGCATTGCAGAAATGTCCAAAAATGCCATACTTGGTGTCTAGGGTGGCTTTGCAAAACCTTTCAGGCATATTAAAGCAGAAAAGCAAACAAATAAAATATATATATATATATATATATATATATATATATATATATCTTTAGAGAATAGAAGAAGAAAAAGAAAAAGAGAAGCTCACCATAAATTAAAAGACGTAGGCAACTCGAAATCCAGGTCGAGCTGAGGAATTGGAAGTCGGTCTTCTCGAAGCTGTGCACGCCGTTGACGATGGCTGACGACCTCCCTTGGTGGCGGGTATAGCCTAGGTGCTATCGCATTCCTGGGCCTCCAGGGAACCAATGCTGGCCTTGGTGCTGGAGTCCTGTAGCGAAAGGCTAGCAAGAAGTTTGACGATATGGCACTTGCGCTTCTCTCCTGGTCCAGGTAATCTTGAACATCGACTCCTCCCAGGAATTGATGGGCGCAAGAATGGTTGAGGCCTCCGATATACTGTCCGGGAAAGGCCCTTCGAAATGTGTTTCGTCAGAGTCAGCGTTTGAATGATGGCTGTTGCTGTTGCTTGTAGATGTTGGAAACGATATATCTGAATAGCTGGATAATGGTGTGGAATTCGTTATGTTTAAAGAAAAAGGATGAATCATGGGAAGGTGTTTGAGGTTCATCCTCTCCACTGTCCACCGATTCGATGGATACTCTCGCTGAATTTTGTCCAAATGAGGAAAACCACGAATTGTCAAAAAGTTCTTGTAGGCGCCTCCTGACGTGATCGTTATATAGGAACGTATGCCAGACACAGAGCTTTGGCTGCCACCGAATGACGTAGCTGGTGACGTTGATGGAGAAGAAGAAGAAGAAGAATCTGTAGACTGTACACTAGCCATGCTGAATATTGAATGCCAATGCTGCAATTATATGTAGCAGAGAAAGGCAAGAAGGCGATGGGTGGGGGGAGCTGTTCACACGGGACAGAAAGCGATGTCAGCACTCCGACCGGAGATGGTGCAAAATTGCGCAAGCCAGAAAAACTCCACCGGATGTGAACCAGACAACCACTTGGTAGGTTGTGCAATAAGCTGAGCTAACGACGTCCGGTTACAGCGGTGAAACAAGAACAAATCTCTATGAGAAAGAAATATTTGCACAGTATAAGCATGGTATTCATTCTTTAGAGAATACATTGCTTGTACAACGAATATAATAAAACATATTGAGAGAAAATCACACATTCTTTCCTAATAGTATTTGAGCCTGAAAATTTAACATACACAAACACATATACACTATACACATTAGTGGGTTGTTAAAACATTCATTAAACATGGATAATATACCCAGTACTAGCACAATGGTGGCGCAGGAGGATAGCCAGGAGATAGATCCGACAGAGGCTAGATTCGAAATTACAGAACATAGGCAGGGAAATCTTGCAAAGTATTATACAGGATTTTCTGAGACATAAATTAATGTTAGGCAAATACCACACGATGCAGACCCACAGCTATGGATCCAAAGCATGTTTAATGATCTAATAGAATTTGTAAAAACTGAGCTATTGGAAAATGAACCTGGGTATGTATGATTGACCATTCACGATACACATAATGCGTTTACTCCATTTATTATGAGTGTGTGTAGGATCGATCAGGCGAATTCAAATGTATTCTTTCAAAGCATTGAAAAGGTTATGCAAAGCAACAGGGAAATGGGAGGACCACTTAAATTAAATTGTGTATGGGCAAAGGATATTTCTGGACAGTGTTATAAACCATGCCAATTATGCTACAGCAATAAAGGCATTATAGAAATTAAAAATAGGGATGATATGTGCTTGCCTAGAGCACTAGTAGTAGGAAAGGCCAAGGCTGACAAAGATATCAATTACAAAACACTAACTAATGCCGAATACTTGCAAAAAGAAAGGGCTCTAGCGCCCTTTAGAAGTGTAGGAGGCAGAATAAATTATGTTAAAAAGTATGATGAATATTTGCAGGCATACAACATTACTGTGTTTGGCGATCATACAGGGAAATCTGTTTTATTCAAATAAAAAAAATGCTCAGAAAAGCACATTGATGTTATATTGCATGATGGGTATTCAATGTTATTGTTAACCTAAACATGGCGTTTAGGTGCAAGTACTATTGTCGAAATTGCAACTTCCCATTTTCCAATCCTAGGGAAATGCATAGATGTGACACATTCTGTACAAAATGTCACATGCTGTGCAAACTTCCATTTTCACAGTATGTATGGTGTAACATGTGCAACCGCGACTTTAACGGACCTCATTGTTTTGAGAAGAGGAGGGTTTTATCCTAAAGGACAAACAGTTTGCGAAGTGGAAAAGGTTTGTCTAAGCTGTAATAGGCTGTTTAACATTCTCACACCTGTGGAGAAATATTCTGCTCAAATTGCAAAAGACACATTGATGCCAATCACTTGTGCTATATGCAACCCTTACAGTCTAGGAAGCTGAAAAATGCCTTTATTTTTATGTTTATAGATTTTGAATGCACGCAGAATAAGCCTGTTAAAGGTAGAGCAAACGTGTTTGAGCACGTTCCAAAACTGTGCGTGCTCCACCAGGTATGTCTGCTCTGTATAGACGAAGAACACCAAATGAGGTATTGTACACAGTGTGGCATCAAGGAGTGGGTGTTTGCGCAGAATCCGGTAAAACAGATGTTTGATCACCTCACTGATGGAACATAATTGTCATTTGGCATAATCCAAAGGCCTATGACGGACAGTTTCTGCTTAAGTATATGGTGGGTGATTTGAAATGGTCACCAGAGCTCATAATGAATGGAACTAAAATATTTCGAATGAAGTGTAATAAAGTCACATTCGTGGACTCTCTAAACTTTCTTCCCATGGCACTTTCTAGGTTTCCAAAAACCTTTCAGCTAAGCGAGACCAAGGGGTATTTTCCCTACCTTTTTAACACTAAACACAATGAGCACTATGTTGGGCCTATTCCAGACAAAAAGTAATACTGTCCCGATGGAATGACTGAAGACGGACAGAGAGACTTTGACCAGTGGCATGACAAAAAGAGAGAATCGAACTATGTTTTTGACATGCGATCAGAAATTGTTACATATTGTAGAATGGATGTTACATTGTTATGCCTCGGAGTTCGGAAATTTAGAAAGGAATTTCTTGAGGAGAACGGCATAGACTCCTTTAGGGAATGTATCACCATTGCACAGGCATGCATTAAGGTTTATAGAAAACGGTTTATGCCAAAGGATAAAATAGCCATGATACCCAGAGGCGAGTGCCCACAGGCTGACAGGCAGTCGCGCATAGCGGTTATTTGGTTGACCTAGCTTGAACGGGAGCAGAAGAAAGCCATTCAGCACGCTATGAGGGGGAGGGAAGTTAAAGTTGCAGGGCATAGGGTTGACGGGTACAGACCCGACAAGACGGTTTTCTTCTTTCACGGTTGTTTCTACCATGGGTGCCCAAAGTGTTTTCCTAATAGACACGCAGTGGTGCACTGTACGGGGAGTGAGACCATGGCCTCTAGGTTCGAGATTGCCGTGAAGGTTTCTGAAATCATTCGGAATGCCGGGTATACTGTAGTTGAAATGTGGGAGTGCACCTTCAATGCCATGATGAAGGGAGACGAGGAACTCGCCCACTATGCCAAACACTTTTCCACACCGGAGCCTCTAAACCCGAGAGATGCGTTCTATGGGGGTGGAACCAACTGCACGAAAACGTACTGCGAGGCAACAGAGAACTCTAAACTATATTACTATGATGTGTGCAGCTTGTATCCGTATGTGAACAAGACAAAACCGTACCCGGTGGACCATCCTAAAATCCATTTGGAAAACTTTCCTCGGTTGGAAACTTTACCGGATGGAATCATAAAGTGTAGGGTGCTTCCACCCCAAAACTTGTATCATCCCGTTTTGCCGGTGCGCGTCAATGGGAAGCTTATGTTCCCAATGTGTCGCGCATGTGCAGAGGCACAAAATCAGGAAGTGTCCTCATGGCGACGACGACAGGATCCTAACGGGTTCATGGGTCTTGGACGAGATGATGGTCGCCATCGAGGAGGGGTACCGTGTTCTAGAGACTTATGAGATACGGGACTATGACATGATGCAGAATAATCCCTCCACAGGATCCAAGGGGCTGTTTCAGGACTATGTCAATCAATTCCTGAAGATAAAAACCGAGCCTCAGAATGCGATTCCCCAGAGGCGAAAGAGCAATATGTTAGGCAGTTTTACGAGCGTGAAGGTGTTACCCTGGACGCTGCAGCCATTTCTCACAATCCGGGTAGGCGTGAACTGGCCAAGCTAACATTAAACAGCTTCTGGGGGAAACTAGGGCAACGAGATAACCTGCCAACGTGCAAACTAGTGGAGCAGTATGCCCGACTCATCGAGTTATTGAACGATCCGGGTGTGGAGATGCATACCTACATGCCGGCAACAGAAGATATAAAGTATGTAGTTTGGAGGTACTGTGAACAGTGCCCTAAGCTAAGCGCCACGACCAACGTTGTCCTCGCTGCCGACACCGCGGCACAAGGGCGGCTTGAACTTTATTCGTACCTAAAGCGACTTGGGGAACGGGTATGCTATTGTGATACCGACTCTAATTATCTCGGGAAAACCGGGGGATTGGTTGCCGTCTGTAGGAAGCTTTTTGGGTGACATGACGGATGAACTTGAGAAGTACGGGAAGGGTGCGTACATATCGCGATTTGCTTCCACAGGGCCAAAGAGCTACTGACTCGAAGTGCACTGCCCAAACTCAAGAAAGACATTTTCAGTGTGCAAAATTAAAGGCATTGCGCTTAACGCAGGGAACCTGAGGCTTGTGAATTCCGAGGTATTGCGAGAGGTCGCCCACCACGAGCCCGATAGAGTGATCATGTTGCGGGGAACGCAGATCTCTAGGAAGCCGCTTTGGAATGTGGTGACCGAACCAGTGGTAAAAACCTTTAAAATGGTTGTCACAAAGCGAGCTATGGTAGACGCGTATGATACTCTGCCCTACGGGTATAAGAGACGGCGATAGGGGACATGGCCACAAAAAATAAAATTTCCCAACCTCCAAACATTTGAACCCGAGACCCTAAGCATGACAAAATCCTCTTCCTCCCCAAAATGTTCAAACAGGCTTTCATTTCCATGCACAATGCTTGTTGCAGGACCATCGAGGTGTGGGAAGTCCACCTTTGTTAAGAAGCCAATTAGCAATGTAAGAGAAATGTTCGATAAACCGTTGAAAAAGGTGCTTTGGTGTCACCCAGAGGAATGCACATCAAACCCACAAGAATTCCCTTCGATTTGCAAAACGCATTCAGGCATTCCCGATCTAAGCATGGTGAGGGAAAACTACCTTGTAATCCTAGACGACCTAATGTTTGACGGGGACTGTCTTAACGTTTCAAACTTCTTTACTAGAGATTCCCATCATAAGCACTTTGGGGTTATATATATTCTGCAAAATGTTCTGCCACAGGGAAGAAAATTTCGGACGATATCACTTAATGCAAACTATATTGTCGTGTTTAAAAACAATAGGGACAAGATGCAAATAGAAAGATTGTGCCAGCAGCTCGAACCCCGGCGATCGAGGTTTCTATTGGAGGCATTCGAAAAGGCAACGGAACAACCACATGGTTACCACCTGCTCAACTGCACACAGTATACTCCAAACGATTTTACATATTGAACCGGAGTTCTTCCAGGAGAGCAGCTGTCTTATTTCATTGCCAACGAGGGGCTTTAGAATTGGAACATGGCGCAAATCGGGAGGGGGTATTAAATACAGGGTGTTTAAGCTATAGGGTTTATTGTGGTTGAAGAATGGGTAGGAAAAGGACAACCATCGCTAAAGTGAGCAGTCCGCTTATAGCGAGGCTACACGCAAACTTGGCGGTGTTAGCAAAGGCAAAACCTGCATTGCGCAAAACGCAATTCAGAATGCCAGCCCCGAGTTGGTGAAGGCTGTTTCGGAATGCGTGCTTAACGTTAGCAAGGACAATGTAAGCTTACCCCCCCAAGATGCCTTAAACGCTTAAAAAGGCACAAGACCGGCTGGAGAAAGCTAGTCGACAAGAAGCTTTCGCTTAAGAAAAAGAAATGCATTCTCGTTCAAAAAGGAGGATTTCTTCCTGCATTTCTGTTGCCAGTTCTTGCCTCCCTGGGAAGTGCCCTTGTGACAAAGTTTTTGAAATGAAGTACGGGCGCCAGGTTCTTGTAGCTCCCCAGCCCAAGGCAGTTGACGACCTTCACGTCATAGACAAGAGCTTAACGAGTTTGGCGAAGGAAATCAATATAGTTAAACGTGCCAATATGGCCGCTCCCGAAAAGTGGCGATTGCTAAAATATAAATTAGGAATCTGCCTAGGCACATGGCACAAGGAAGCCATTCATACAATCGGATGACGACGACGACGATGCCTTTGAGGACGTTCCGGAAGCCCCTAAACCAAAGGCCCGGAGCAAAGAGGCGGTCGGAGAGGTAGAGGCGACCGCCTTAATTAAAAAAAGTAAAAATTAAACGAGAGCCAATGTCAGAAAGGGGTCTTCGAAAGCATAAGCCCCTTGGGACTGTATCTTTAAGTGTTGGATTTTCTAAACCCTTATCACAGCCCGTTGTGCTTCTTGTGCTAGCGGAGATCCACCGTACCATTGAAATAGACGCTAACAGATCCATTCTAGTGTCATGAACACGTCCCATCTTCAGCGATTTCTTTCTGCGTGCCCCGCTACGCGCTCGTTCTTTTTAGGTGTTTTTGCTAGCAATCAGTTGTCTCGTGCTGCCTCTCGCCTAGGCTCTCCTTGTGCCATTGTCATTAATACCGACCCCGACACAAAACCGGGAAAGCATTGGGTCTGCATCTATGTCGGCCCCGGGGGAAGAGGGGAGTATTTCGACAGTTACGGTCTAAGCCCATTTGTTCCACACATTCTAAACTGGTTAAAGAATTCCTGCGGCACCAATTGGTCATACAACTCCATCAGGCTTCAGGGTGATGACAGTTCTACCTGCGGTCATTTCGTCTTTGATTACCTTTCAACCCGTTGCTCGGGTGCATCAAAAGATGTATTCTTTTCAAAATTTCGCGCCAAAGATTACTATTATAACGATCGAGTTATTCTTCGTTCCTACAACCATGTATGTCTCGCATCATGCTCAAATCCGCGACAGTCCTGCCAGCCATTGCGGATAAGTATAGTTACAAATTGGTTCGACCTCTCTCTCTCACTCTACTCACAAGCGCTATTGTGTTTCAGAACTCGCTACGGCCCATATAAGCCCTGCGCTTTTGAGGACGCTGCCCAGAGTCACAGTACATCATGAACAGAGAGACCGACAGCTCCTCCGTTGGGTAAGCTCCTCTGCTAAGTTTTTTTAAAACATTTCCCATAACCATTCTCAATTTCTCCTATCTAATGCTTTGTGTTTTTCTGATTTTTGTTGCAATGGAGAGGAAATGAAGCCGGCATCAGAGGTGGACGATTCCTACAAGCCTTCATCTATTATTGGACCGTTTTCCGACATCTTCTTTCTCAATGTTGCGCAATCCAAATTTGTATGAGTCAGGTTCTCGCCTCTGGCTCCTTTCCAACTACAGGTGGCCACTGCTAGATGTGGAGCCCGCCCAGCCGTGGTCCTAGATGTGGAGGAGTGGCAGCAGCTCGTCGATGTCAAAGCCGCTAATCAATACCGCCTTCACAACCCCCAGGAGAACCTGTATCAGCTCCAAATCTCGGGCCGCATCTCCGACAGATTCAAGACCGTCTTCGGCAAACTCATTGTCGATCTCAAAGACCAGGAGGGGCACTCCATTTCTCTACACCGAGAAGAATGGGACGTATTGGACGGTCTACATAAGCTCATTTCAGACATCTTGTTTCACAAGAAGAAAGAGGAGGCCGACATTCATAACCAAATCTCAGCTTTCCAAAAGTATATGCTTCACGTCTTTAATTCCGGGGTACCCTATGACTCCATGAATTACACGGCCTTCACAAAGTACATCCGATCCGCAAACTTTAGAACCTTCCTAGAGGTGGATCATTATCTTAAAAACTCCCTCGGCCATTATATCCTACGCCATCTCCATCCTTAAAATATTTTCTCCTTTCCCCACCTTTTCCCCTCTCAGTCTTCCACCACATCACATCAAGTATCGGATATAGAAACTTCGTGTCAGTGTACTGCGATGGACAAAGGTGTTCAAGAATTATGAGCTAGAGGATCATCCAAAGAAGAATGCCCCGTATGCTCTAAGATTCATCGACGGCTCTTTCGATGAAAAATCTATCTCCGTAAAATGCCATAGCTGTGAGGACGGCATTCACTTCGTCTTTTCCAACATGATCCTCATCGAAAGGCAGTTTAAAGCAGACCTTTGGCGTCCTGAACAAGTGCAGGACACAGATTTCACCGATCATCTTTTTCAATTTGTTCCTAAAAAAGGTCTTTACATCGTTTTTCTCGAGCAGCAATATGTGTCACCGAAAGAAATGCTTAGCCTTAAAAGAAATGGGCACCTTTGTTTTGGTCGATGCATCACAGTGCACCTCGGAAGAATAACACCGTACATTATTCCGGATCTCGTGCACGGGGATTGTATATACAGCGTAAGGGAAGCCATTTGTCTACAAGAAGAAGAGGGCGCCACCTTCAAAAGCATCTCGTATGAAAAAGGCAACATCTGGTGATGGCCCTCCATTTCTCTATCCCTCCCTCCTTCTCCCGTATCGGCATCGCGTCAGTTCCTGCTCTGCTCACGCCATGCCCGTTCCTCAGTGCAAACCGCTTCACTGTATATCCTGCTTTCGAAGCCAGTGTCGCTGCAGCATTCGATCGTACTGGTGCGAAAAGTGCAGCGGAGGAGTCTACACAGATCTCAGGAAACTTCAGCTACAAATTGACGTGTTCCTAGAACGGTATGCCCGGCGCCATGGCAGAAATCCCAGCATTGATGAAGTACCTCACGCATCTGCAATGCCTCTTTCCTCTATCCAACGATGAGCTCAGCATTATTCTGTTTTACGGGGATTCGATCTTCAACAAGTACCCTTCTCGTGATTTGGATTTGGTTTGGGAGAGTCCAACCATGAATCAGCAAAACCAATTTGCTGATTATAGAAGATGTAACATGCATTGGAACCAGCCTTGGAACACAGTTCACATAGACGGGCCTGCACCGATGATAAGAAATTGCCATTTCTGCCGTTTGAACGCTGTCGCAGGATGTGGACCAATATCCCCATCCGGCGGATATTCCACTTCCGCCGTTCCAGCACTTATTCCACAGCATGGGTCGATTTCACCGCAGTCTGCAACTCGTCATGGCAGCCTCCAGTAACATTCTTCGTGATCTGAACCAAATGGCAGAAACCCTGTCGTTCATGTCCATGGGCGAGCTACAGAAAGGACGCCCTTATAGAATCCGCGGGGCTAGAGCACTCTCAACCAAGTATGGATGCAAGGTCGCTGTTACCATCAACAATCGAGAAGTATTTCTTCCTTCAAACTTCGAATCCATGTCGCAAGCCGTCATCGACGAAATGAACACCGTCCCGATGTCTCTGACTTACGTCGGGGAGGAGCTACAGCAATCAGGATTCGAGAGACGCGTCGTTAAATTCTCTTCTCCTCGTGACTATCAACACCGTTCCAACCAGTACTCAGATTTTGAATAATATTTCCTTTTCATTATCCTGTACCATGCCCTGCAAATCTGACCCTGTCGACATCCATCCCAACCTAATGGCCAGGATTTTATTTGACGTCGATGAGACCGTTAATGCTGCCGGCATATACCCCAGGGGGTGCCGTATCGTCTCACAAGAAATCTCCGCCTTTGGTAACCATAAAATTGTTACCATTAAGTTATCCTCGTCCGATGCCCACATCGTCAACGTAAGATTCTCGGCATGGAAGGCCTCGCCGTCGGATCCTGATGTTCGATGCAGCGTCTTCATGGGGGCCCAACAAAGTTCCAGCCATTGACAATATCGTCACATCTTCGGGCCTTCTACCTGCTGGTGATATTCGCAATTCAATTATTGCACCTGTATATGTTCCTGCCGTCAACGCAGATGTCGACCCCAATTTTCGTCACATTCATCTAGCCTGTGATGCCTATACAAATCGTCCTCCTTGTGAAACTATTTCCCCTACATCGAAAACTTTCATAAACATTATTTTTTATCGTGTGGTGAAGACCAGTGAGCATCTGATATTCAAAACATGCTAAAGACAAAAATATATATAAACAATTGTGCATGTGGTTTCTTAAAAAAAATCAGTTTTTTTGCATGTATTCAATATTGTATTGCATAAGGATTTGTAATAAATATATCTGTGATATGAACTTGTTGTTTATTATGTTTTGCGTACGGATTGCCAAGTAGGATTATCGATAATGCTGCCTTTTTTTCTTCGCATGCAGTAGCGTTAATCCACCGGATTAACGCGACACTAACGCTTAATCCCCCTGGTGGCAGTATTTTCGTTAATCCATCTTGCCAATCCGTATGTAATACTACTTATGCATCTTGTTCTTTTTGCTGCCACTGTAACTTACTCTCTTTATCCGAATACGTTCTTGTCATATTCTCCAAATCTGTGAATTACTATATGAAAAGGACAAATGATCGGAAAGTCTATCATACCGCAAGCGAGGTGGCGTACGCGAGCGACTCGCGTTCCGGATATCCTGGGTTCGAACTCCGGCGAACGTGAACTCTGAGTCGTCTCTTGCGAAACTACTCAGTAGTGGGCCCCACAAGGAGGGGAACTGCAAGGGTTTCGGGGCTTATGAGTACGCCCAGGCTGCGTCGGATTCGTTCGAAATGGAAACGCCAACATCCATAGTTGCGTCCATCCACATTTAGATCTGGTCTCCCTCTTTAAGGTCACCGAACAAGCCTAAAAGGCAATGTAGCCTATCTGAGATGCTCTAGCCCGATTGTAGAGGCCCTTCTGTCCTTTTACCCATTTCCTCTTCTAGTCTAAGTCCCTCTCACCCATCTTTTCTTGGTTTTAGTTGTCTCATACAGAAATTAAATAGGAATACTCTAAAACAAGAATTAGTATACTCTGATGTGTTACAGTCACCCCATCTCACGTATTTGTTCTTTAAGGGGACACAGGAGTGTTTTTAACGATTTTGATCATAAGTGTCCATTTTTGGATTTTTGGTGTAAAAGTGCACCATACTTCAAAGTAGGATGTTTGTAATAAATTATTCTCGTAGAACGATGTAACACATGTTTTGGAAGTAATTTTAAAGCGTTGCGCTTGTTAAATGTCTATGTTAAACTTTAAAATAATTTTTTGCTAATTGTCCCATATTCAGAATCTATTTTATCCCACTAAAATACAGCTGGAACCTCAGAAAAAAATGTCCAAAGCACTGCAGAATATGTGTAATAAAATATATATTTAGAGTTTTAATATTGGTGATAGGTTGGTTTTAAAAATTAATTAGTACAACGGTGTGTGTGTGTGTGTTTTTTTTTTTTTTTTTTTTTTTGCAGTCTTTTCCACTTTGTGATGTAAAATATTTAAGAAATATACTATCCACTATAGAAACATTTGAAACGGAGAATTTGTTATAAATAAATTAAGGAATGTAATTTTAAAACTGGTGCATTTACTTCATTGATTACAGAGAAAGATTTTAGCTAATTAAATCGAGAAAATTAATTAATTTATCCAGAATTAATAGGCGCATTTGAATGAAACTTGTTATGAATTCTTCTTTTGTTACCGGTAATATCTGTACAAAAATTTAAATATCTAGTTTTAATATCTTAGAAAATCACTTTTATCGGTGTCCCCTTAAATTATTCATAGAAAAGTTCAATATTGTATCCTAATGTTTATCTTGTTTAGCATGGAATACATAGAAGAATAACGTTTATATAAATAGTTTGTTGCAGAATAAGTGAGATAGTCATGTGAATGGTTCACATTTTTCTTCAGTAGAAACGATTAGTCCTTGTTGTGAAGAGACCAGGGCATTAACCGCCGAGATGGGCCAAAATCTGCGGGTCATTGCCATAATCCCGATCAAAGGCATACCTAAAGCAGAGAATAAAGAGACAACCCTTGCGGGCATTTCCAGATTCGTTCTCCCCCGTAGGAATACTTTATTTTGCATAATATAATGTTTAATTACTTTTTAAAAATGCTTAGGTTTCTATTTAAAACTTGTTTTCCACTAAGTCTTTATATTTTAAAATTTGAGCAGGAAAATTTAACGTCGCTATAACTTGTATACTATTATTGTGATTTGAATAATTTTAATCTAATGCATTTATTCTGCTAGTTTTTTCCCCTATTTTTAGGGCTCTTGCATAAAATTAACAAAGTATTTACAAACTTGTTTTTTGTATTTGTTTTGTAGTTTGTAAATTACTGAATATTGTATCTGCAATTTTATAGATGTTCATTCATTTTATTGATAAGAAATAGTTAGTGCTCCATCCACTTATATAGGCACATGCAAGAGAAAACAAAAACGTTAATAGTACATTATTTGGTTTAATTCCAGTTAACTTTTTGATCAAATTATGACGGTTATTGTACACTCATTGATTCAACTAAGTCAGTGTATGCGAGATATATGGTCTTAATTGCGTAGCTGACTTCGTGTACCATCTATTTTTTTTCAAGTCTCTCTTCCCCGGAAGGGCCTGGTCTACAGGGACTCTAAAGCTGCAGTGAAAGTAATCCGTTTAGGGCAGAATTAATCAAACTACTTTTGGAGCCCACCAGCTGCTTTTGTTTTGTATGCCTACAAAAAAAAAATGGTGTCCCTGTATTAGTAATAGATTAATTTTTTCCCGAATTTCAGAAGATTGTATAAAATTAAGCGCTCAGATTTACACTATGAATGACCTATGAAAGAAAAGGGCACACTACCTCGTTTGAAAAATTTTACATATGGACTCAGTGTTTGTTACAACATATATCTGTAAAGGCATTTGAAAAAATTAAATATATCAAATCAAAATATGTCTGCTATGATAAATTAACATTTAGAGACCGTTTTGATGGCAGTCCGCACAAAATTAGAACCATAAAAGAAAATTCAATTTATTTTTCTCATGGAATATTAACTGCTATCAACATAAACATACCTCATGTGCACAAGTGTTAATATACATTGATTGTGAGTTACATTGTCATGAGACTATGAATGAAAAACCGGTACTTTATGAAGTATTTAATAGCATCAATTATAATATAAATATGTAAATGTATGAAAACTAATGTGATTCGTGTGGCTAGTGTCTGTCAGGTTATTGTTCCTGTACTAACTCCTTAATGCCTACATTATTTTCACTTAATATTTAGAAAAGGAATGTTGTATGATGGTGGGGCTAAACTGTCCTCATTTCAAGTCAAATTAAAAACGGAGGTAAGGTAACACACAGACTTCGGGCTTATACAAAAGAAGAAGAGGAATATTGACACTATCTAGTCTCGTGGAACTGCTGCTATTGCTGCTCTTTGAGTAGAGTAGTCATCATGATGCTGAAGAGATTACTTTAGTTAAATAGACACTTTCCTGTACCATCTCCTTAGGTAATTTGTGATAAATGAGCTTAGTTGCGTAGTCTCTTTCTGTACTATTTTTACACTTGAATGTAATTATCTCTTAAGGTGGAACTCTGGGTTCAGGTATTGAATGACCAATCCTGTGTTCACCAGACAACAGAAAGAAATCGTAACATGCCCAATCAGAGTGGTCGGCACACGGTACTTGAACCCGCGACCTCCACAATGCCAGCCACAGAGCATATCTCCCAGTAGTATTGAAATTTCACTAGAAATATAGTTTCGTAATCACCTGAAAGAAAAAAAATGTTAGCATAATATCCTTGTTTCCTTCCAGCATGTGGTTCTCAATGTTCTCACATTTTTACTTTCTCTATTTAGTACACTGTAAATAGGTAGAGAAGGCATTGCACTCCACCCAAAATCTGATACTGATATTTCATCGGATTAGGGTCCCCTGTAACCAAAAAGCATTTTAAAAAATGGTCCTTACGCGTGTGGGTGGGTGGGTGCCTCTGAATATGATAAATCAAAACCGAAAAGTCGGTAAACTACAAAACATGGTATTTAAGTTTTCTCTCTTCCAAGGATGCTACACGAAGATTTTCATAAAAGTTCTCCCATCTCAAAATACTCGTTACAACGGAAAACTTTCTAAAATTTTTATTTTCTCAAAAATTGTTCTAACGATTTTGATTAAAACAACGTAATATTAAAGATATTTACATGACAAATAAAATGAACATCTTGAGTTTTCTGGTAATAGTCTCTCAGGACCTCTTCATTCTGGATGACTTTTGTATAACTAGTAAACCGTAAGAGATAAGCTAATATTTAGTACACAAAAATGTAGATTCCGTTAAAACACACAAGCGTGGAATTATTTCAATCACATGACGATTAACATTTTAAAGATTTGACTATCACCTTAGCCTAGTGTATTCCTTTATCTCTCTACTGCTTACAAGGAAGTAAGTAATAAGAACATTTCGGCGAATGTTTATCTCGATTAGCACGAAGTAGACAGAAGAATAAGCTCCTTAAAAATAATTTATTACAGAGATGTAGAGAAAGTCATATGAATGGAACACATCTGATTTTTTCGAGTTCTATGGTAACGCACACAGATAAGGCGCGCACACATACGGCCTTTTTGTACTTTCTCTACATGTACATAGTGTATAGAGAAGGTATTGCATTCCACCCAAAAATTTGATACCGAGATTTCGCTGGAAATAGATGTTTTAGGGTCCCCTGTATCTGTCTCCCAAAAAAGTATTTCCAGAAAAAGGTCTGTGTGCGTCCGTGTATGTCCGATGTCAGTGTGTCAGTGTGTCTGTGAACACGATAGCTCAAAAACGAAAAGTCGGTAAAATACCAAACTAGGTATTTAAGTTTAGTATCTTCCAGGGATGCGACTTGAAGATTTTGAGAAAAATCCCCCCCATCCCAAGCTACCCTTTACATGGAATATTTTTCGAATTTTTTTATTTTCTTAAAAATGGCTCTAATGATTTTGATTAAAGTACCTTATATTAAAGATATTTATATGGCAAATAAAATGTATATCTTGAATTTTCTGAGAATAGCCTCTACAGACCTCTTTATACTGAATGAATTTTGCTGAACTTTGCGTAACTAGTAAACCGTAAGAGATAGACAAAAACTGACAACACCAAATGTAGATTAGGGTAATAAATTTATGCCATACACGTTTTTTACTTTCTCTACACAAACTATGTACATAGTGTATAGAGAAGGTATTGTATTCCACCCAAAAATTCGATACTTGGAAAAAGGTCCGTGTGTGTCTGTGGACAGCATAGCTCAAAAACGAAAAGACCGTTAAATACCAAACTTGGTACTTAAGTTTGGTATCTTCCAAGGATGCGACACGAAGATTTGCAAGAAAATCACTCCACCCCCAACTACCCTTTACATGAATTTTTTTTCGAAAATTTAGATTTTCTCAAAAACGGCTCTAACGATTTTGATTAAAATATCGTATATTAAAGATATTTACCTGACAAATAATATGTATATCTAGAATTTTCTGGGAATAGCCTCTGAAGACCACTTTATACTGGAGGAATTTTGCATAATTGCTAAACCGTAAGAAATGGACAAAAACTTACTACACAAAAAATGTAGAGCACATTAAAGCACACAATTTGTGTTATATGATTTTTTTCGAGGAGTTGATCGTTTTTGAGATATTCCTTGTTTTTGGTTTCAGCTTTGAAACACATACTTTTCTCATACAGGAATTTGTCAATTCGTGTCCATACAAACAAAGGAACTACCTAGTAACCAGCTTTTGACTTCACTTTAACCTATGATACTCCCATAATTCGCTTCTGCTTACAAGGAAGCAAGTAATAAGACTATTTCTGCTAATTTTTTCTCGATTAACTTGAAATAAATAGAAGAATAAGCTTATTAACAATCATTTGTTACACAGAAGTAGAGAAAGTCATGTGAATGGAACACATAAGATTTTTTTATTTAAAATACCAATTTATGTCATATACGTTTTTTTTTTTTTTTTTTTTTTTTTTTCTTTGAATTGACCATTTCTGAGATATTCCTTTGATGTTTGTTTAAGATTTAAAATACTTAAACTATTCTCACACAGAAAGATGTAAACTCCTTGCAATGCAAAGAAATGGATTTCAACCACATGGCAACTAGCTTTTTTAAAATATCTGACTATCGATTTTGCATGGTGTATTCCCTTATTTCCCGTCTACTTACAGGAAACAAGTAATAAGATCATGTTTGCTAATCAATTAACATAAAGTGAACAGCAGAATAAGCTTTTTAACAATAACTTGTTACAGAGATGTAGATAAAGTCATGTGAACGGAACACAGATTTTTCTAAGAATGCTTTCTTTGAAATCAGGGGAATTCAAAACTGTATTTCCACTAAATCGCAATGCCTTTTTTTTAAAAAAATAGATACATTTAAAACACATTACATTCCTAATTAAAGAATGCAGATAACAATTAAAACAGGGTAGTTTTCTAAACTGCGTTATTTAGAAAAAACAACTTTAGTTCACTATTTTTCCCTGTTTAAGCGGACTGATGAGTAAATCTTTAAACTCCTATAGCATTCGTGCAAACTTATTGGAGTTTTTATTCAATAATATGATGTGCTCACCAAATTTCAAACCCCTAATGAAAATAATTATTTAAAAATTTCTTAGTTATATCCGTTAATACTGGCCTTATAATATAATCGTTTTATTATTTTACATATTATCCATAAGTTTTTCATACTCTAATTCATAGTTTTATATATATATACATATACATATGAGTGTTCACAGAAACTAGTCTAGTTACTTTAGTACTTTAGAGGGAGAATTTGCATTTTCTCTGGTGCTTACCTATTGTTTTCAATAAAAAATTCAGTATAGAATTTCACTAAAACATAGTTTTGTGGTCATCTGAATAAACAAAAGCAATCTGATGTGTTAACTTCACATGACTTTCTCTACATCTCTGTAATAAATTATTCTTAAAAAAACTTTTTCTTCTATTTACTTCATGCTAGTCGAGATAAACATTAGCAGAAATGGCCTTATTATTTGCTTTCTTGTAATTAAAAGAGAAATAAGCGAAAGCACTGGGCTAAAGAGATAGTCAAATATTTTTAAAACTGGTTTCCATATGACTGAAATCCGTTTCTTTGCAATGCCAGTACTTGACAAATGTCATATGAGAAAAGTTAAGTATTATAAATCTAAAAACCATTAACAAGGAATATCTCAGAAATGGTCAACCCCACGAAAAAAAATGATATGACATAAATTGTGTTTTAACGAGATCTGCATTTTGTGTACTAAGCTTTCGTCTATCTGGTTTAAGTTATGTACATTCGGTAAATTCTTGCAGAATAAAGGTCTTCATAGGCTATTTCCAGAAAATTTAAGATATACATTTTACTTGTCATGTAAATATCTTGCATACAAAGTTGGTTAAATAACAAACTTGGTATTTAAGGTCAGTATCCTCCAAGGCTGCGACACAAAGACTTTCAGGAAAATCTCCCACCTCAACTACCCTTTATATGGAATATTTTTCAAACATTTTGCATTTCAAAAATGGCTAACGATTTTGAGTGAAATACCATAAGATTGAGATATTTTTATCAAAAACGAACTGTATATCCTGAATTTTCTGGGACTAGTCTCGGAAGACCTCTTCGTTAAAACACACTATTTCTCTCTCTCTCTCTCTATCTCTCTCTCTCTCTCTCTCTCTCTCTCTCACACACACACACCACACACACACACACACATATATATATAAATATATATAGCTAACCGTTTTCGAGATATTCCGTGCTTACTGGTTTCAATTTTAAGCTACTTAAACGTTTCTCAAACGGGAAGCCATCTTTTTCTTTCTTCTCTCGCTTGTTTTACTCCTGGCAAGGAAGGAGAACCGATTTACAATTGTTTCACATAGCGACCGGATTTTGAAAGATTTAACTATAGTGTATTCACTTATTTCCCTGATTACAAGGAAGTAAGAAATAAGACTATTCTGCTAATTTTTATTTAGATTAGCATTATGTGCTAAAAGAAAAATGTAAATGGCGTGTTATTTATGCACGCTCTTTAACTACTGTGGTTCGCAGCGTCCCATTCTAAATTGGGCGTGAAAGACCGCTTAATTTTGCTCAGAGGCCTCTCTATCAGGCTTGAAGTTCTTTTACGTGCCGTAAATCTACGACACGGGACCAATGGCTTTACTTCCCTTCCAAAGGAAGCCATGCTAAGGATTTTTTACACCCGAAAAAATCCATCGTCCTCCGCCGGGTTTGAGCCCGCGACCTTGGTTATATGAAGTTAGCATGGTAACCATTACACCACGAAGGGCGACATGTGGTAAAAGAATAATCCTCTATAAGAAAAGTTTCTATGCGGAACCGCTAGAGAAAGTCTTGTAAATGAAACGCATCAAATGTGTTTTTTCTTTCCTTTACTGTACATGCAATCTTAAGTTAGTTAATTTCAGGTTATTTCTGGTCAAAAATGCATTGTGAGTAACGTAACAGAACACTTTATAGGTATAGATAGTACAATTCGTTTCGTTTCGTAATCGTCAAAACCCGCCCCGTATTTGTAGGACTGACACCCCCGTCTATGACTTACAAACCAATTTTCTAGGGGTCAGAAGCCTGTTGGGGAGCTTACGGCACGAAATTACAGAATGGAGAACCTTTTTCGAGGGGTCGGCCAGGGATGGCCTTGAGGAAGTGCATGATATGAAATATAAGCAAAAGTGATTATTGGAAATGTGATATTGGAGCAATTGGTGGAATGAGTGGCGGGGGAAACCGGAGGATCCGGACGCCGCTTCGTCCAGCACGAATCCCACATGCGGGCGCTTGGAATTGAACCTGGGCCGCCTATATGGGAGGTGAGCGGTCTAACCATTCACCCACGGCGCCACCCATAGATAGTATAATATGAGGCAATATTTTAATAGCAGAGAAAGTCATGTGAGTATTTTCTTTATGTTTAGATTAACTAGATCTAAAGCAATAGTATTTTATTTTTTAAAAAATACAGTTCCGGAGTCTGATCGGGACTCCGACACTGTATACCCTACTTTTTATTTACCTAATTTGTTTACTGTGATTACTATATGATTACTGAATTTCTGTTTTACTTTTTACACACACATACACAAACATATAACACCCATGCCCAAAGCGGAACTCGAACCCACGATCCCCTGCGCTGCGAAACACCAAAGCGAGACGCTTTGGCGAGCGTGGCCATGGGGACCGGCTCATTTAACCTCTTGCCTCAGTCCAAGAGAGATGATATATTTTAGTACTCGTTGAAACGCGCCGTTGTCGCGGTCTACGCAAGCTGTTCAGCATCAATAACGAAGCCGAAAATAAACCGTTTCCATAACTACCGTCGGGGATGGGGCGCAGTTTACCTTGTTTCAACAAGATTTTGCAAGCCACTGCTATAATGTAGAGATAGCGTTCTTGCTTCTCACCGGACAGTAGAGATCCGATTTTCGATTGGCAGAAGTTGCCTGACTTTCCCTATTCTTTGGATGAATACGAGTATCAAACAGGTTTAATGTTTTGAGTTCCCGAGCTCTCTGAGAATTCATTTCATTCATTTTTACTTTCTCTACACGTACTATGTAGATAATGTATAGAGGAATTATTGTATTCCACCCAAAAATTCGATACCGAGATTTCACCGGAAATGCATGCTTTAGAATCCCCTGAATTCAAAAACATCATTTTCAGAAAAAGGTCTGTGTGTGTGTTTGTGTGTGTGTCTGTGGACAGCATAGCTCAAAAACGAAAAAACTGTTAAATATCAAACTTGGTATTTAAGTTCGGTATTTTCAAGGATGCAATTTTCAAGAAAATCTCCCACCCCAAACTACCCTTTACAGGTTTCTCAAAAATCTAATGATTTTGATTAAAATAGCACATATTAAAGCCATTTCCATCACAAATAAAATGTATATCTTGAATTTTCTGGGAATAGCTTCTGAAGACCTCTTTATTCTGGATGCATTTTTCTGTGTTTTGCATAACTGGTAAACGGTAAGAGATAGACAAGAACTTACTATACAAAAATGTATATCCTTGCACACAATTTATGTCACAACATTTTTTTCGTAGAGTAGACCGTTTTCGATACATTCTTTGTTATCGGTTTCAGTTTTAAAATACTTTTCTCAAACGAGAACTTGTCAAATCCTGGTCACGCAAAGAAACGAATTTCAATCCCATAGCAACCACATTTTAAAATATTTTACTGTCGGTTATCCAAGTATAATTCCTTATTTCCCTTCTAGGTAATAAAGCCATTCCGCTAATGTTTATCTCGATTAGCGTGGAGTAGATAGAAGAATAAGCTTATTAACAATAATTTGTTACAGAGATGTAGAGAAAGTCATGTGAATGGAACACATCAGGTTTTTATTTATGGACCATCTTTTACTACCATGGTTCTTAAGTCTCATTCTGTATTGGGTGTGACAGACAGGATCATAGGCCTCTGTCAGACTTGAGGTTCCTTTATGCCCATCCATACATCTAGATACGGCACCACCGGCTTTACTTCCCTTCCAAAAAAGTCATGATAAGGATTTTTACGGAAAAAAATCAACAGGCTTAAACCAGCGACCTCTAGATGGCTAGCATGGTATCCCTAGAACACGGAGGATGATGTTTGAACCGACGAACCCGACTATAAGTCTCACGTCCACGGTGCAGATGGATACAGGGAAATTGTGTGATCAAACCGTGCTTCCCCAAGCCGGAATGTGGCTTCCCTCTACTTACAGATCGTACCTACCTTTTGTAGCTCAAACGCATAACGATGCAGAGTAGATACCGGTCCTGTACACAGGTCGAAAAGCCCATACCCATATGGATGAGCACGAACTCACGTGCTTTAGCTGTTTTAAATTGTCTTGTAATTTATAAAAAAATTATGCACTATTCCTTATATTAAACAACAAAAAGAGTCAATTATAGTATGTAAATAAATGTAGATACAGTAACACTTGGAGCAGTTATTTGTTTTCTTCACAACATAGAAATGCCCGCCTGGGTAATGTGATGGTAGCGTGTCTGCCTCACATTCAACAGATCGCGAGATCGAATCTCGCTGAGGGTGAGTTACCCGATAAGATTTTTTTCGGGATTTTCCCTTATCCTGAGAAGAAGAATGTCGAGTACCTTTAAGTACTAGTTACCCCGAGATTATTTCACCAATTTCATTCATCGTCCGACATGACCAACCAGGTTAAATGACGTTAAACAAAGAAACATAGTAATGTATTTTAGTGCATTTTTTAAATCAAGATACAGACAATTTAAATTTTAAAAATCTATTGTGTTCCATTCACATTCTTCTTCTATCTACTTCATTTTAATGGTGAATTAGCAATGCTCTTATTACGTAGTTCCTTATAAGTGGAAGGGAAATAAGGATATACATTAAGCTAAAGCGATAGTCAAATCTTTTATAAGCTGGTTGCTATGTGATTGAAATTCGTTATTTTTGCATGGCCAGAAATTGACAAATTCCCGAATGAGAAAATTTGTATTTTAAAAATAAAACCAATAACAATGAATATCTCGGAAAATAAAACAAACAAAAATAATGCTACAAAAATGGTATATGATATAACAGGTATTTTATGGAGTTTTACGTTTTATTTTGTTTTTATTTTTTGTAGCTATCTCTTACGGTTTACCAGTTACACAAAAATCATTCAGAATGAAGAGGCTTTCAGAGGCTATTCCCAAAAAATTCGAGATACATTTTATTTGTCATATAAGTATCTTTAATATGCGTTATATTAATCAAAATCGTTAGAATCGTTTTTGAAATAATCAAAGTTTTTAAAATTTGTTCCATGTAAAGAACAGTTTGGCGTGAAAGGATTTTCTTGGAAATCTTCGTGTCACATCCTTGTAAGATTTGGTAAGTATTTAACCGACTTTTCGTTTTTGGTTTCCATGTTCACAGATACACTAATAAACCTTTTCCTGAAAATGCTTTTTCGTCTTCTTTTTTTGGATTCAGTTGATCCTAGAACGTGTTTTTCCAGTGAAATTTTGGTATCAGATTTTTGGGTATGGGCTATGTACTAAGTAGAGAAAGTAATTACGAATTTACACAATGTCATATTGACAATTATATACCCTAAGGTATAGATTTGTATAATGTGTATCGCCCGCTTTTACTACTATGGCACCGCAGGCGATAGCATTGATAAATAATACATGGAAGAAGATGGAGCACCGGTGGAATGCGATGGTGGGAAAAATCAGAGAATCCAGAGAAAAAACCGCCCCTGCGCCGCTTTGCCTACCACAAACCCCACATGCTGGGATCGAACCCGCCTTGATGAGTGCGAGCCATCACTCGACCACGGCGCGGCCCATAGGTATAGATGCAAACGTTGCATATAATTACAGCAACAATAACATTTAATATAATATTTTAGCTTACTGGAATTTAAAAACTCTTTGGCGTCAAAAGAAAGTAAGTTAATAGGTTACACATAAGGTTAACATAATTTACATTAGTATTTTAAAATCAAATTAAACTGGAAACATTTTTGCATTTCTTCTAACTTATGCATCCTGCGTTGTGATTGGTTCAATGGAATAAAATCGGAAGTTCAGGACGGTTTGTGGTAAAGGAACTTTTCCGCAAGTGGTTGGTTTCAAATAAATCCATCTACTTTCTGAGAGAAAGGGACCACTTGCAAAAGTGTACATCTGTAGACGTAGCACATTGATGTGTTTGTTTTTATCTGTATTTAATTGATTCAATAATAACAATAATTAATTAAATCTCGTTTATATGTATTAATCATCTCAAGGTTTATGCTCCTAAAAGGGCCGCGTTTGGTACCTACTCTGAAAAGAGACCACTTTGACGAAATCAGATATGAAGTACATGAGTAGGAAACAAATTTATGTGTTCCATTTACATGACTTTCTCTACATCTCTGCAACGAATTATTGTTAAAAAGCTTATGCTTCAATTTACTTCATGCTAATCGAGAAAAAATTAGCAGAAATACTTTTATTACTTGCTTCCTTGTAAGTAGAAGGGAAATAAGGGAGTACCATACGTTAAGGTGATACTCAAAAGCTGGTTGCTAGGTGACTGAAGTTCCTTTGTTTGTATGGACACGAGTTGACAAATTCTTGTATGAGAAAAGCACAAGATTTTCAAAGCTGAAACCAAAAACAAGGAATATCTCAAAAACGATCAACTCCACGAAAAAAAATTATGTAACATAAATTGTGTGTTTTAATGTGCTCTATAATTTTGGTGTGGTAGGTTTTTGTCCATCTCTTACGGTTTAGCACTTGTGCAAAATTTCGTAAAATAGTCTCCAGAGACTATTCCCAGAAAAGTCAAGATATATATATTATTTGCCAAGTAAATATCTTTAATACACGATATTTTAATCAAAATCATTAGAGCCATTTTTAAGAAAATCAAAATGTTCGAAAAAAGTTCCATGTAAAGGGTAGTTAGGGGTGGGAGGATTTTCTTGAAAATCTTCGTGTCGCATCCTTGGAAGATACCAAACATAAATACCAAGTTTGGTTTTTAATGGACTTTTCGTTTTTGAGCTATGCTGCTCACAGACATACATACACAGATAGACAGACAGACACACACACACGGATATTTTTCTAAATTTTTTTTTTTACTTTCTCTACACGTGCTATGTACATAGTGTATAGAGAAGGTATCGTATTCCATCCAAAAATTCGATACCGAGATTTCACCGGAAATCCACGTTTTGGGTCCCCCTGAATCCAAAAAAAAGCATTTTTGGAAAAAGGTCCGCGTGTGTGTGTCTGTGTGTCTGTTGACAGCATAGCATACAAACTTCAGTCACCTAGTAACCAGCTTTTGACTTCATTTTAGCCTATGATACTCCCATGTTTCGCTTCTACTTACAAGGAAGCAAGTAATAAGATATTTCTGCTAATGTTTTCTCGATTAGCTTGAAATAAATAAAAGAATAAGCTTATTAACAATAATTTGTTACACAGAAGTAGAGAACGTTAGGTGAATGGAACACATCAGATGTTTTGGATTCAGTGGGTCCTAAAACATGTATTTCCGGTGAAATCTCGGTATCGAATTTTTGGGTGCATTACAATACCTTCTCTATACACTATGTACATAGTACGTGTAGAGAAAGTAAAAATTAGTTTTGCTCAAAGAACAAAGCAATTTCACTTATACGACGTATCCTTCTGGCCAAATCAAGTTCAGCGTGCTGTGACCTTGCAGCTTTAATTTTTAAAAGTGACGGTGATAAAAGTAGACGAGATTCCAAAGATGACGCTTCAACCATGTGCTGCATAACTGCTTTCAGAAACGAAATACTGTCTTGTTTACATCTTTTGAAACAGACGTGACGATTACATGTTTGTGCCATTCAAAGAAGCGACGAAAGAATTGGAATTCCGTCCCAATGAATTACTGTATCAACCACAATCTTCTCTGATGCAACGTGAAACAGCAACTTGTAATAGTTCAGTGCGATTTACCGATTAGAAATAAGTTTCTAAATTCTAAAACAATTAATTTATTATTTTATACGAAAGTAGTCTTAGTATCCGCCATTAACCTACCAAAAACGCAGAAATTTTATTTTTGACCAGCAAGGGAATTTACAAACATTAAAATCACGACGTAAGGAACCAGACTTTATGTTATGAAGCGTCGATAGCAATCACGTTAACAAAACACGCCCATTCCTCGTACCCTTTACATGTGCAGACTAATCACGAGGTGCGTTTTTATCTGTCGTCAGTGACACCGCTGCTGTGTACGTTCTATGTGTTGATAATAGTTTAAGTTATCTATGGTTTAAGTGCTGCTAACTTGAATACATTTGCTACAAATTCTTCTGTCTTTATGACAATATGTTGAAGCCATAAGGTCAAATTTATCTGTTGCCAAGTTAGTCTTCAAAACTCAGAATGAAAACAATTAAAACCCTCTTTGTCAAAATATTCCATAGATGAGTTATAGATACCTACTAGCTACTTCTACAGCATTACAAAATCTGATGTGCACCTTTTACATGACTTTCTCTACATCATATAAGCTTATTCTTCTATCTATGACATGCTAATCGAGATAAACATTCTTAGAATTCTGTTTGGGGTATTAAACATTTGCTTAGTATTTTTCATTTTTAAAAATTCTGATGTGTTCCATTCACATGACTTTCTCTGCAAATTATTGCTATAAAAGATTATTCATTTATCTACATTGTGGTAATTGAGATAAACATTAGTAGAAATCGTTGCATTAATTCCTTTTTAAGTAGAAGAGAAATAGGGTATACATGCTAGGCTAAAGCAATGGTCAAATCTTTTAAAAAGCTGGTCGCTGTGATTCAATTGAAATTTGTATTTTGTTTTGCATGGCCAGAGTAAAACAAAACAGAGCTGAAATGAAAGAGAAAAGTTTAAGTATTATTTTATTATTTTGCATTTGAGAAAAGTTTAAGTAGGTTAAAATTAAAACCAATAACAAGGAATATCTCAGAAATTGTTAAATCTACAAAAAAAAAAAAAAAAAGTATGACAAATTGTGTGTTTTAATGAAATCCATTTTTTTTTTTTTGTGTGTGTAGTAGGATTTTGTCTAGCTCATAGGGTTTACTACTTATGCAAAATTTATCCAGAATGAAGCATTCTTCAGAGGCTATTCCCATAAAATTCAAGATACACATATTATTTGACATGTAAATATCTTTAATATAAAGAATTTTAATCAAAATCTTTAGTCAATTTTGGGAAAAACTAAGTTTTCAAAAAAAATCCTGCAAAGGGTGGTCTGGGATGAGGGGTTTAATCCTGAAAATCTTTGTGTCACTTCCTTGGAAGACACCAAACTCAAATACCAAATTTGGTATTTAAGTCTTTTTTGAGCTATGCTGTCCACAGACACAAAAACACAAACCGACCTTTTTCTAAAAATTTTTTTTTGGGGGGGGGGGATTCAAGCGGTCTGAAAACATGTATTTATGGCAGTGGCGGCTCGTGGCCAAGTTATCTGATAGGGCACAATTCTAAGACTGACTAAAATTAAAACTAAATTGAATGTTATTTATGAACGCACTTCAACTGCTGCGGTTCTAAGCGTTCCATTCCATTTTGGGCGCGAAAGACCGCTTAATATTGCTTATAAGAAGCTTCCTTCTCAGGCTCGAGTTTTTTTTTTTACGTGCCGTAAATCTACAACACGGTATCAACGACTTTACTTCCCTTGCGAAGGAAGGGAATTTTACAACTTAAAAAAAATCAGCCGGGTTTGAACTCACGACCTTGAGAACAATAGGCTAGTATATTGCCACTAGATCACGGATGACGACAGACTAAAATTAGTGGATACTAAAAGCTTATCAGTGGAAATGAAATGCTAATTTGTGTATTTGCACTAACCTTTCTGTTTGTAGATGAAGTCAGTTATTCGATCCTTTGCTTGAAAAAATACTTCCATAACTCCTTGATTAAAGTCAGAAACTGAACGTATGTTCCGAGAAATTTGAACACGAACTTCACCTTCACTGTTTATCATTTGTCAACACCATTATCAGAAAGGTTATCCTGCTGTAAATTGATGCATAGCTCGTCTTAACAGCTGATGCACTTGAGTTTAAGATTCCAGTCCTCAATACTACCCTACACAACTTTAATAGCTTTTGTATGCCAATTACAACGTTCACGTTGTTTCTTTTCACACGCGAAGCTCGCTTTTCTCTCATAAAATTATTAAAACTACTCTTAAAGTAGATCGCGATTGTGATATTAATGTTTTAAGCATTTTCTTTGTAAGCAATTGTATACTTGACAAACCATCGCCTAACAGTGTTTAGGATTTTCCCTCTTAAGGCGAGCTTTAACACTGCCGTTTCTTTGAACGCTAGCAACTGATAAATCGACATATCATTCTGCAATTAATTTCACCAAATTATTCTCCAGCGCATTCGGATTATGTTTCATTAGCACATGAAATACATTCAAGGCACTGTTTCACCAGTTATCAGTTTACTGTTAAGCACTCATTCTCAAAACACTAGCCACTAATCACCTCTCACAAGTAAGGTCCCTTTTACTGATTGTTCACCTTCATAATTTCAATAACTACTGGTTATTTGGCGTTTTCCTGTTTTCAAGTGAAGCTTCAAATGTATCGCGTATCTATTTCCTAGTAAACTTAGGGCAATTACACAACACTGCTTGAACGCCCTGAGCGTTGCCGCGCGAACGTACCTTATCGTCTGCTTGGTACCAACATTGTAAATGTTCACCATATAAGCTTCTATTTGAATATTTCGTTCGGGAGGTTTATAGAACTTTGTTTTCAAATAAAAAGACATTCAAACTTAAGAAATGTTTCTTATCATTTGCTCTTACACGTGAAGAGATCTTTGGCTAGATATTTTTGTCAGGGATTTGACTCAAACTTTAATTTTTGCTTATTGTCGGTTCTTATTCTCTCTTTGCGCATGCGCAGCAAATGACCACAGAGGCTTTCGTGTCCTAAGAGAACCTTCCCCCTGTCAGCCCCTTGAACCCCGCACCAACAAATTAACTGCATGTAAAACCATTGAATTCTTTTGCGCGTGCCCATAGGATGACCACAAAATCGCCTGTGTTCGAAAAATGCGGCCGGTTACTATTTCCGACAGCCATCTTCACTACGACTGTCCAGTGTGCATAGTAGGTTTAAATGTATACAAAATGCATTATAGATTATAGTATTTTATCTAATATAATGGAGAAATTCTTGTCTGAATCTGTTGCAGGGAGGGCACGTGCCCCTAAAGGCCGGCCGCCACTGCTATGACCTTTCGTTACGAGGTCCAGCAAAGAAGTCATGAAAACTCAATATTCTGCCTCGTTACGACAAAAAAGTTTTCATTGCCAAAGCAAAGATTATTTATACAAAATCAAACAGCTCGTCACTACACACAAAAACTGAATGACAAGGAACAAAAATGCAAAAAATTCTATCACTAACGCAAAAACAAAAAGCTTGAGAGTAATTAATAATAAAAAAAAAGGGAAAAAAAAAAAAAAAAAAAAAAAAGGAAGGAAGGAAGGAATTGCTCTCACCTGTAAGGCTACCACTAACGTGTAACTGAAAATGAACATGGCAGATATAAATATTGTTTCGATCTTTCAACTTACTGTTTAAAGTATCGATTGTTTTCTCTTGACGATATCCAGTCCTATATCCTTGGTAGAATTTTTGAGCACTTGATATACTTCGACTTTTTATTTCTACTCAGAAGTCAAATCTAATCTGCACAGCCAACAATTTGTACAATTTAATTTTCCTGTGTGCCTTTGGTATCAACACACAGTTTACTGATAGCAAGCATATTATAGGACAAAATTAGACATGGAGCCCACCCACTACTTGATTTTAAATTCTTGCTCAATTTTAAAAGATACAGTCAACTGTGATTAAAATTTGATATAGGCTTTAGTACTGATCACAGTCATCTTCAACAATCTCTACTATTTATTGGGGATACCTTGTTCACAATTATTTCATAGATTTTTCCACAAATTATACTGGATGTAAGGTGGATATACCCTTCCTGAATCAAACTTTATATTCTTCCAGTACACATTTTTATAACTCTGCACAAATTACACGAAAGAGTAAAACTTTCTCCACTTCTGTGTAGTTGTTTCATTCATATGGATAGAAGGACAAATGGAGAAAGCTACACTAAGAGGTGCTTTGAATTAAAATATTCATAAAAAAGAAGCTGTTTCAGGAGTGTAATTAAGAACTTCTATCTAAACATTATAACACATGCTGATGTATTCATAACACAAGATAGCTGTTTCTTCCATAACATATATCAGTTAGGAAAATATATTATTTTAGCATTTTTACAAACAGCACAAAAGTAGTATCTATTGTGCCATCAATAGCAAGTAATATGAGATTTAAGAAATAGCAATGATAAAGAAAAGTTTTCGAATCCAGAAGAAACATCTGCAATCCTCAAAGAATGAACTAAGGCACAGAGAAGTTACATGCTCTAAGTTTATTTTTTATAGCACAGAAAAAAATGGAAATGGAAATTTATTCATGGATGCTCTTTAACCACTATGATTCTCAGTGTCCCATTTTACATTGGGCATGAAAAATTGCTTAATTTTGCTCAGAGGCCTCTTTATATGGCTTGAGGTTCTTTTACATTCTGTAAATCTACGACATGGGACCAACAGCTTTACTTCTCTTCCAAAGGAAGCCTTGCTAAGCCATGCCAAAAACTCCATCATCCTGCACCAGCTTTGAACCTGCAACCTTGGGTATATGACGCTAGCACGCAACTACTACACCACAGAGGGCGACCTAGCACAGAAACTTTGCTGTTGTGCCACAATAGGGAAAGAAAAGTATCTGAAATGTGGATGTAAGAGGAATGGAGCATGTGAAATGGGCAAACAAAATACTCATATATAATGCAGCTGTTTTAACAGTGAATCAACAAAGAATAATCCTGTAATCCTATCTAGAAGAAATAAAGAAGTTGTTTGGAATTATGGTTAAATGTAAAATCAATGATATTAAAAAATTTAAGTAACTTTATTTTTTACAAATCTACTTAATTCATAACCACATACATTATATTTTCTTTAACCATCTTTTAAAACCTTCTGCATAGCACAGATTGTTATTCCATTCTTCACTAAATTGAAACCTACAATTCACTTATATCAACATTTGCAACGTACAAAAACAAGATCTATTTCTTTGAATCAGTGTTATTATTTACAAATACAAATGGCCTTCAGATTCAACAATGAACATGCTAAAGCTAGTTTTCAGCAATACTATAAAAATCTATTGTAAAGCATTATAATATTAGGATATATACATAAGGCCAAAACAAATTAGCACTGCATTGAGGAAATAAATTCTTAAATGTATATATGAAATGTACAACAATTTACAGAAAATTCTTTGCAACCTCCATGACAAAAACAAAATAAACAAAACAGCAACAAACAAACAAAAAAAAAAAAAAAAATAGTAAAAAGAAGAGGTGGTGTAATATTCAAGGAGCACAACAATATACACTCACCAACGAACAGTAAATAAAATCTGTCCTACATCAGATTTAAAACAAGGGAAAAATAATTGTTCTAATGACTAGCAGTTCCATGATTATCAGTATATAAAAAAACTTATAAATGTATCTGAAAGAAAAAAAACATTGCTTAAAGCTATAGAAAATCCATGTAAAATGAAAAACTTAACTATCATGTTTAAACCAGTCTCTTATACAGCATCAACTCACTCTTCACTTCTGAACTCATTTTGTGATAAATTCTTCATCAAGCTTTCCTTGCTCTTACCTTTATTTTACAGCTCTGAGATAATACTCATAAAATGAGATTATTCCATACCTTTTATTACAGTAGGTTTACTCATTAAAAATACAGTTCCAAATAAAATTAAATTTTCTTGCATGCAGACACTGCCAAATGCTGAATATGAAGTTTCTTCTTTTCCAGTCCTTAATTTCCAACACAACTTTGCCATGCCAGACCTCCACATGCCGTTGATACAATAAAGTAGATAATTAGCTGAAAGTAAACATATTGTGAAAAAAATCTGAAGTATTCCATTAATATGATTTTCTCTACCTTTTTTATAACAAGCTGTTCTTACAAAAGCTTATTCTATCTACTTCATGCTAAAAAAGATAAACAGACAATTTTATAGGCTTATTCCCATACATCTTCACCAAAAAGAGTCATGTAGTAATAACTATTTCCAGAAATGGTCTTATTATTTAGTTCCCTATAAGTAGAAGGGAAATAAAGGAATACACTGGCTAAAGCGAAAATAAAATCTTTTAAAAGCTGTTGCTATGCAACTGAAATTTGGTTCTCTTTGTATGGCCAGGTGTAAGACAAAAGAAAATGGATTGAAAAATACTATTTGAGAAAGTTTTTACGTACTTCAAAATTGAAAATAACAAAAAAATATCTTGAAAATGGTTAACTCTACTTATTTAAAAAAAAATGACAAATTGTGTGTTTAAATGATAACAACATTTTTGTATATAAGTTTTTTCCATCTCTTACTGTTTGACCAGTTATGCAATAATCATCCAGAATAAAGAAGTCTTCAGAGGCTATTCAAAGAAAAATCAAGTTATGAGATTTTGTCATGTAAATACCTTTAATATATGGTATTTTTATCAAAACTGAAGAGTCATTTTTAAGAAAATCTAACATTTTCAAAAAGTTTTAATGCAAAGGGTAGTTTTAGTAGGGATATTTTCTTCAAAATCTTTGTGTCTTATCTTTGGAGGATGCTGGACTTAATTCTCAAGTTTGGGATTTAACCAAACTTGATGATTCTGAGTTATGTTGTACACACACAACACCACACACCCACACTACCTTTTTCTTTTCTTGGATAGAGGGGACCCTAAAAACATATATTTCCAGTAACATCTTGGTATCACATTTTGGAGGAATTCTCTGCCTTTGTACTATGTACTAAAAAGAAAACATAAACAAGCTTTTATGCACCTAACAGTTGTTTAACATGAGTTTCACTTTATTCCATAAGTAGTACAAAGAAGAAAACTAAGCTTGTGATACACCATTTTCAGAAAGTCTTCAATATTCATTGAATTATATCTGAAGTCATCTACATGTAAAATGTTAATTGGTTGCTAATGTCATTCAGATGCTCTCCATATGCCATTAATAAAAATGTAGTATATGTGACTTACAGACTCATATACTCTTGCACCAATTTCAATTCTTTAGAATAAAGTTAAATTACTGTAAGGGTGGTATAATAAATATCCACCCCCATTGAAGGAAGGAGTGGAAAATGTTCAGTTGGAGGAAATTTTGAGAATTTGCATCTAGAATAGGTGGGTCTGTCTTCTCAATACTTGCTCAATTAACTTCATTATTTCGGTGGCTATAACGCATAAAAAGGAGTCATCCCTAATGAGAGATGCAATTGAAAAGTGTTCAAGTGGTAGTACTTTATAGGCTTTTCAACACAAATGACAAGTTTGATACACATTTTCTTTAGAGCAGTAAAAATACTATCACAAAAAAACACTCTTGATGGAAAAGGAGTCAGAATGGAATTGAATTACACACATTTTCATCTGCATAAAATTTGGAAACGTTGAACTAGCTTGATTAATGGCATTAAGTTCTTGCATATTGGTTGCCTCATATGCTAATAATTAGTGGTCTCAATACACAGTACTCCTGGATTTCTCTGTACTGATGACTGTCAACTTGCTGCACTATTCTACAATTTCAGCTTCTTTTAGTCCCTTCTTCTTAGCCATTCTTACCATCTCTCTCTGGCCTTACCCAAATAGTTTCCCAAAGCTTTCATATTATTTTTTTCCTTTTACAGTCAAAATTGTTCTAATTACAGTCTGATTAAAGAAACAAGTAAATTTCAACTAGATGCACATGATTTGATTATTCACGAGTATTGTAACAGCGCATTATTACTCATCTGTTTGAAAACAACATGATTAAAGATCAAACACTTTTGGATGTGTGAATCATTGTTTTGTGCATAGTTGTAGGCAATTGACGTAGCACATAATTCAGCTGAGGAAGGAACCGCAGTTCAGTACATGTGTGCTACAGTGGCAGTAGTTTCTTTAATCAGACAGTAATATTTACCTCTCCAATTTTTTTCTATTTTTCTTGCCAAACTTGTTCTCTCCATATATTGTATGTCTAAAATATAATAGACAATGAAAATTTATGTTAGTTTCACCATACATTGCACATTTTTCTGCATCTTCATTATGCTTTATAGCAGGGAAGGGGGGAATGTTGAAGCAATTTTAAAGCTTCTCAGCAGAAATGGTTTTTGTTTATATTCTTTGACAATGCCTTTATCTCCTTTAAGATCAATGGTTATAAATAAATAAAATTGTTCCAATACTTTTGCTAAACAAAAAGCTAAATGTTGCTTACCTAAAAAACTACCCATATTGAGGATGAGGTTGAGAATTGTTCAATGAGGAGCACTTTGGAAGACATTCAGAACTAATAAAAGCTAACAAATATTCTACAAATATTCTTAAAGACAAGTAGAAATATTATAGGGGTGCTGTCACATGAAAGCCACACCTTCTCAAAAAGAAAGTGTTTAGTGGGTAGCAATTAGCCTGTGTTTTACTTTGGCAACTTAGTATATATGTAATGAAGGTATTGCATTCCACCTAAAGATTTGATATCGAGATTTCACCAGAAATGCACCTTTTAAGGTTCCCTGTACCAAAAATAGCATTAAATAAATAAATAAATAAATAAATAAATAAATAATAATAATAATAATAATAATTAAAAAAAGGTATGTGTTCATGTGAAAATATAACAGCATGACCACACTCTTTATTAATCATGATAGCCAAATTAAAAATTGTACCTGAATTTGGACATTAAAACATTGCATTCAAAGAGACTGAGCCAAATTGAAAACTGTACCTGAATTTGGACATTAAAACATTGTATTCAAAGAGACCAAAACACTTCCAAGCCATGTTCAATAGAAACAATTAGTGATACAATCGTGCATTGTATACATTCAGGGTATTCCGATGTAACAATTTGAAATATTCAGATTAAATCAAACTTAACATGGATCGTACAGCAGCATCATAGCTTACATAGTTCCTATTGAATGCATATTGTACTACTGGAAGAGAATATATATCTCTGATATATACATGGTTTGTAAGTATTGTGCAACTCCAAATTCAACTACAAAACACCATTTTTTAATAATTTTTAAATTGATAAAAGTAGGTTTAATCCAAATTAATATTAACTACAACACATCAAGAATAATTCATTAATTAATTAATTAACAACAACAACAACAACAACAATAATAATAATAATAATAATAATAATAATAATAATAATAGTGGGTGTACACACAATGTGCAAAGAATGAAATTGATTATTATTATTCTAGGGCTAGCATTGTTATTGTCATTTGTCTTTTCTTGCAATTTTCTGTGTGGTATCTTTCATATGGTTTGTTGTTTATGAAGGAATTCATGTGCTGCATATCATGTAACCATGTGCCGAAGGTCGTAGTTTGCCTGCTTTGATTCTTCCGTCATACTCTGTAGAGTATAAATCATTCCAGATGGCATTTCTTCTTATGGGTATTTGTCTTGTTCACTCGTAGGCTTCGGTGTTTGGCAGGAGTATCTGCAATCTGACGTCTTCTATGAAGAAGGTTTCTCTCGTCACGTATTTCAGTCTTAATAGAGTTGTCTTTCCGATTCCCAGAATTCGTTTCACGCATCAGGCTTTGACTTTCTCTAATGCTATGAAGTCGTCGATTTTTAGTTTGTCCCATAGGTTGCTGTGCTGATCCCAAAGGTTGCTATTGGTGCTATGGCAGCTTTAAATAGAGTCATTGATGTTTTTATTGAGCTTTTCTGGGGCTGTTGGATGTCGTAGATTGCTTTGATTGCTGCTGTTGCTCTTTCTTTGACATGCATGTTGAAGCTTTTTGGTACTATTTACTACAGTGGTTTATTTTGGAGGGTTAATGTGTCTTTTGATGAGTGTCTACCACCTCTCCTGAAAATCATATGTTTGGTTTTGTTGTGGTTTATTTTCAGGTCATTTTCCTGGGCCCATGAGATGAGTCTGTTTAGCGCATTCTGAAGCTTCTCTTTGTCCTCCGAACCTATTGCCATGTCGTATGCGTAGAGTACGAGTGCTGCCAAATTATCCTTGATCTTTGTGATATTTGCTGTAGTGATATTGAACATTGTTGGACTGGTTGGGTCCCCTCGAAGTACTCCATTGGTTTGTGTTAGGGTCTTGTATAATGTGATGTCATCTGATATATGGATCTGGTTGTATCTCAAAATGTCTGCGAGTATTTTTGTTAGTTGGTGTGTGTTGCCAATTAACAGGCTGCGTTTCTGTATTAGAGTTGTTCTGTTGATGGTGTCAAAAACCTTGCTGTAGTCTATAAAGACTGCAAAATATTTTTTTCCTGGATGCCTTAGTGCATCTTGAGCCTGCTCCATTAGGTAGTTCACCACTTGAAGGGTGCTTCTTCCTTTTCTGAATCCAAATTGGTTTTCTGGAAACTGTGTGTCGAATATTGAGGTAAGTCTGCTATTTAGTATCTCCATGAAAATTTTGAAGGATACATTTTCGAGTGCAACACCTCGATATGAGTCCTTGTTGATTTCTCCTTTCCCTTTGAAAAGGATTTTCATCATCGATTTCCTCCATTGTTCTGGTATTCTTCCTGTGCTCATGCATTTGTTGAAAAGCTCCATCCAAAATTCTTCCATCATGGGATAGGTTTCTTTGAGGTGTTCTGTATATATACCATCTGGCCCTGAGGATTTTATGTTTTTTGACTGTTACCACCTGGTATATTTCTTGGCTTGTTATAGGGGTGTGATTTTCTGTTATTTCCGTTGTACGGTGTTCATAGGTTATGTCATTCTGCTGTATGTTTAGGATAGTGTCAAAATGTTTTTCCCATGCGTTAATGGGGATACCCTTCATTGCTGGTGGTCTTGGTTTCCTGAGCGCTAGGAATGGATCTTCTTTGGCATGTTCTGTCCATCATCTGTCTCACATCCTCTATGTGGTCTGCTTTCTTCTTCTTTATTAGTGTTTTGTATGCTCTTCTCTGTTGGACATATAATGATAGGTCATGCTGTTGTATTGTGGGTTTTGCTTGGTGCAGTGCCGAAAGTGTCTTCTTACATTCTTCATAGCATTCCTTGTCAAACCACAGTTACGATTTTCTATCCTTTAGATTTGTTTGCCAGGACTGCAGAACTTTTATGCTTAATTCCAATGCTTCCGTTAATTTGTGTTGCTGTATAGGTGAGTTGCTTCTTCAATTTTGCCAAGGTTTTCTCTGAACTTCTCTGTGTCTAATTTTCTGGATGTCCTGTCTGCCACCATACTGATTTGTGGTAGGAGCTGGCTGATTTTAAAAGTAGTAGTGATTGGTGTATGTTTCCTGATTGGTGCAATTGCTGATGTCCAAAGTCCTTCCTGGTTTATTGCTTCTATGCCTTTACCTCTAAACAGCATAAGGTCAATTGCGCTGGTTCCATTCCGCGATATATATGTTTTCAGGTTAGGTTTGTTGAGGAGGATGTATCCTCTCTCTTCTAGTGTTTCTAAGACCAGTTATGTTTTGGTGTTTGGTTTGTCTATCCTTGTATTTAGGTCGCCTGCAAGGATTACTCTTATCAGCCATAGTTTAGGTTAGTACATACATTGTTAGTCTTTCAATTTCATCCTCTAACATCACCTATGGTGGAGCATAAATGCCTATTATTGTGACATATGAAGTTTTAACATAATCACATTTTCATCTCTTATTATTTCCTTTATTGTTCTAGGCGTGGTTTGAGGTATATGGAGACTCCCACCTGATGGTCTGCTATCGGTATGGCGTGCGAGTGTGTGGGTTCCATAATATCCGTTTATATTTATACTCTTTGTGAGAAATGTTTCTGTAAGAATAATAGCATTGTACTTTATAAACATTTCTCTTGGTATGAAAGGCATTGCATTTTTTAAGCCGTCGATGTCCCATAGGAGGGTGTTTCTGTGTTCATTGCAATTGCGCCCCTTCGTTATAACAAAATCTCCTGACATGCACTTCCTTTGGCCAGAAATCTGACTGTTCTGTTTCCTCGAGGAAAGCAAATGGAAACCCTACTTTGAAGGCCTTTTTGTCAATTTTTGCAATTTTTTGCATTCTATATTATTTCCGATTCCTCTTCTCTCCAGGTAGCTTTTCACATTTCCTGTAGTGGTGTTTCCCCTTAAGTTTTCTAGGTATAGGCAGGCCATCTTTTCTACTGGCTCAAGGTTTTTGTTTCCTTCTCCTGTTTTGCTGATTGGTTTTGCTTTGTTGTCATTTTTTTTGTTTCTTCTTGAGCTTGTGGTTTGCTCTGCTTGTTATTTTGTTGGTTCTCCATGTTGTTTGTGTTGTATCTCTCTTTATTGTCGTTTGGTGGTGTTAACTAAGTTGTGTTCCTTTTCATTCAGTTTATTCTAAATTGCATTTCATAATAGAGTAGTAATTTTCATGCAAACCATGTTTATATGGGGGATTTGTGTCCGGTTATTGTTTTTCTCCATCGGCAGATCTCTATAATATGAAGTTTAAAACAGATTTAGTTTAAGGAATATTTACAGTTTAATAAAAATGGTTACATGTCAGTAAATTTCAGAAGTTACTTAAAAATGTCTAATTTTGCTTGATAAAGTCATCAGATCTTAACTATGTAAATTAAATTAGATTGATTTTCTATAGTTTTTTTATATTTATGGCTGTTTTATTTTTTCTAATTTTCTTTTTATGAGGTGGAGATCTGCCACATACATAGTAGAGGCAGCTAGCATCCAAAAAGCAGAAGCTATACTGAAGAAAGAAAAAAAGATTAGCATTTTCTGTGCTGAGACCACAGACAGGATGGGATGATGTGTTTTTGCAGTCTTGTAATTCTGCTCCTGAAATAGGTTTGCTGGTGTACATTTTCTTGAGTGCATTTCTCCAAATGCATTAGGGCAATTCTTGATTCCATTAGGAAATGTGGTGTAGATTATGGAGCAATGAACTGCATAGCATCAAACTCTGCTTGCTATACAACAAATGTGTGCAGGTTCTAACACTAAGTTTGGTGGATCATTTAATAACACATCCAAAATTGGGTTCATAACCTAAACCTTTTTTGCAACATTTGTCCTCAATTATTACAATTGAATACTGCAGTAACCAAGACTCAAGAGTTTATTTCTAAATACCAGGAAAAGAAAACTTTATCCCATCTTTCCCATAGAGAAGATGGGAGTAAACTGTCCAATATCAGTGGTTACTCCCTGAAATTCATGGTTCAACAGTATGTTTTATTTGGCATACTATATGCCAGATATTGAGTTCTGAAAATCAGAACTAAAATATATTGCCAACTGTGACGTGAGCTACTTTGTATCTCTCAGCAGAAAATATGTCTGCTGCTGGTTCCCAGGCCTTTTTTGTCAGGGAATATTTTCAGTGCCTTGTTGAACACATAGCCACACTAGAAGGATCAAAATATCCTCTGCTCATTTTCTCGAAGAATTGGGAAAATTGCAGAAACAATTTAAAACTAGAGCAGGATGTTATTTTCAGTACTGCAGCAGATGCACTTGCATTTCTTTGCAGCAAATCAACAGTTGCTGCGAAAGCCTCCTTTAAACAGGTTGCTCCAAAAAAATTGGTGAAACTCAAACTACTGCTGTCACAAAATCCAGCAATTAAACATTTTGATGTATAAATGAAATAAAACTTAAAAAAACAAAACAATGATAAATTTTAACATCCTTAAGAGAATGGTTTCTGGTGTAGGCCATAGCCTCAATGGACTACGGTCGTCAAAGTCTGCAGATATATCCTTAAGGGAATTTTTAAAAAGCTTGTAGTGCTGCATTCCAAAACTATTTTGCTAATAGAAAATATGAATCTCTCTCTCCCAACTTCAGCAAACTACCTTTTCTTAACTCCTTCAGCAATATGGACATGATATAACATCCTATACATGATTGTTAAATAACCCATTTTACCAACAGATAACATTGGATAATTCCATTAAATACTACAAACCTTGACTTTTAGATTTGCTTCAAAAGAAATTGTGGAAAAGGATAGGGAGTGCCACTAATGCAATCGGTGTGATGGCAAAGTTGGATACTGACAGGTTTTGACTGAATGCAGATACATGCATTTTACCATTTTTTTGTTTTAAAAACATTCACTCACACCATTATGCAGCATTATAAGATCAGATATTACTGCAGCTATCATGTGTCAAAATGGTTGCATGGTTTAAGACATGGTATTGAGAGTTGACCATACTGATATGGTTGGAGGTTTGCTCCCCAAAGTACCAAACATTTTTACTTTTTCTTTTATTGTTTTATTTTTTTTATTATTGAATGGATTAAGGAACTGGATCAGGATAAGTGAACTTCAGGTTATTCATAACTATAGGACTGTATAGTTAAGCATGACTCATGTGAGTCTGACATGAAGATGTATTGAAAGCTGTATTTTGAAATCAGACGTTATTGAGAAATCAATAATATGGTTTGCCTTATGCAAATGTGGACTCTTGAGGATTTTTTGTCTAGCTACAACACTATTCTGACAGATATGCGGACAAATCTGAATGAAACTAATCTGTGCATACTGTCAGCTTTTGTATTTGGAAGCTAAGTACAATGAGTGGACCAAAAGGTATACTGTATAAGTTAATAAATGCCTAAATAAACCATTTGAAAATAACATCACTTTTTTGTACAAAATAAGCTCCCTTTTGGGTAAAAATAACAGCACTTTCACCCAAAAAATAACCTCACTTTTTGCAGGTCCCTACTTATATGTTAATGTTCATCAGCAAAACAGAAAAAACAATTTTATCATGTTTCAAAACATTACAGGACATGTAGACTACATAGAGAGGGGAGAGGGAAAGACTAGTAGACAGAGGGGGAGAGAAAGCCAAGAATCTTCTTCATATTCTAGTATGAGAAGAGCTGCAAAGCTAGAAGCAAATAGTTATTTCATCTTTCCTGATGCTTCATTTGTAGGAACAATTATTTCTTATGCAACTGTGGCATGTTAACTAGGATTGGAATTTATTACGAGATAGGTATTTTCACTGTATAAATTGTAATATTTGATGATTCCCTAACTTTTGTTTCTGTAAGTGATACTGTAGGTACACTGAATTTTTTGCAATGTTTCTGCTCTAGAAACAAAGGAAATATGGATATAGCACAATGTAACTCAAACAATTTTAAAATTAAAAATGATAATTCACAATATAAATATCAGCAAACTATAGAACTTGTTCTTGTATACTTACTGTTACAATGACTCCAATTACAACATAGAGCTTGACATTTTTCCAGAAAAGTGATCGAGCCAGATTCCGGCTTGTTTTGCGAAATGTCACACTCTGAAAAATGAAAATGTATTATTAGCATCATATATTTGGTGTAATTTTGTTGCATAAATAGCATTTAAAAATATTATTAAATTCTTAATTTTCATTGTTTGTATTCCTAAATCATATTAGTTTTTAAGCTGGGATAATTTCTTCCAATCTTCAAGGTGGTTTAGTTGTCTGATTCCAGCTTCAAAATAACTTCTTTTAAAGTTTTACAAATACAGAAGTTTCATTTAAATTTTACTTATACATAGTTTGCGTCAGTTAAAACTCAAGCATTGAAATCAGTACTTTCTCAGTTATTTATGTATTTAAAGAATATGCACCTGTATCAAGATTATACTACTATGTTAATAACAAACAAAGCCTATAACACGATTTACTTTATGTCTAATACAGTGCAATGTATGGAGATACTGCTATAATAAAAACCCTATAGGACACTAAGAAAATGTGAAATTGGATGTAATCATATAACACAAAATCTTATTTGTTATTATGAAATGTGCATTATATAAATTTTCTGAAATTGATTCGCAGGGTCAGCTGATAAGTCCTGGGCTTCTCAATGAAAACAGCATTTCAAAAAAAAAAATGGTTTGCTTTATTTCCAACATAATCTCCAGAAAGGCTAATACATTTGTCATATCGGTGTTCTAATTTAATTAAACCATCTCTGTAGTGCGATTTATCAAGGTCCTCAAAATAGCTGTTTACCCCATCAATGACCTCTTCGTTGCTGTAAAATCTTCGTCCTCCAAGAAATTTATTAAGGTTTGGGAACAGGTCATTGGATGCTAGATCTGGTGAATAGGGTGGATGTTCAAGTAATTCAAACTTTAATTTGCAAATTTTTCCCATTATAATGACTGAATGGTGGGCCAGAGCATTGTAGTGATGAAACAATTTTTTTTTTGGCCAAATGGGGTCTATTTCTTTTCACCTCATCACTCCAAACATTACAGTAAGCTTACGTAGTAGTCGCCAGTGATACTTTTACACTTTTCCAAGAAATCAATAAAAATAATTCCCTGTGCATCCCAGAAAACACTCGCCATAACCTTGACTTTACATTTTTTGGAGTTGGTTCACCTGGCGCAATCCATTATTTTGACTGTGATTTACTTTCTGGAGTGTAGTGATGTATCCAAGTTTCAACCATGATAAGCCATCCCAAAATTTCACTGGGATTTTTACAGTACAGACCCACATCCTTAACAGAAACAGTTTTTCTTTGCAATGTTTGATCAGGTGTTATCGACAAATGCAGCACCCATCTTGCACAGACCTTGTGAAAGCCCAAAACATTATTTAAAATATTACCTCACATTCTTTTGATATGTTTACAGCCTCTGCTATCTCAAACAAATTTATTGTTCGGTCTTCCAGTACTAAACGATGATTTTTTTCAATAATCTCTGGAGTTTTCATTTCTACAGGACATCCAGAGCAAGGCTCATCACTAGTGCTCGTACATCCCATTTTAAACTCTGCAACCCACCTTTTAATCATTGAATATGAAAGGGTAGAGTCTTTCAATGTACTATGCATTTCCTCCTTGATTTCTTTAGGCATCAAGACTTTCAAATGGAAGTATTTAATCACTGCTCAGTTTTCCAAATTCTTCATTTTCATGAAAACTCTAAAGTTGTCTTGTTTAAAATGCTGTCATTCAAAAACTGAACAAGCTATTGACCTGTAACTACGTATACAAGCTAGTCTAGAGTTAAATTGCACAATGCTACCATCTAACTGGCCTAGTGGTGCCATATTTGTGTGAAGCCCAGGACTAACCAGCTGACCTTCGTATTTAGAGGGTCATTTATAATGAAAATTAAGCAATAATATAGCAATAAGTAACAATTCATGCCACCTATATGATAGCATTCCTCATTTGTTTTGTTATGCCCAACCTTTATGGTGTAAGTGGCACAAGTGAAATTTTCTCATAAGGAAAGGAAGATCAGAACTGTGAGTGCCTTGTAGGCATGGAAAACATTAGATATTGCAGCGTTAGATATAGAATTGAGCTTTATTTAAAAGAAGGGACTCAGTTGCCAACTTAATTATCCATTTGGATGATAATAGAGCATTCAAACATCTAATTGCCATCAGGTGCCTGGAAAACCTTTCTGTAGCCTAGGCCTGGCAACCAGCTATTTTAACTGAGTTGATTTAAAAAGAACACTTCATTAATAATGCACTCACAAACAGCAAATGTACTAGCCCCTGTACAGGACATGCAGATTATCGGCTAGGGTCCTTCAGGCCTGTGAAGCAGTACAGAGTTTTCACTATAGGCAAAGCAGAAAATTTGAGAATAACTGCTTATTTTTAGCAATTTCTATTTTTATTTTAAATGAAAGTCTGTAACAACAGGAGATCAGTTAAAACTTATTTCCCAAATACCCTTATATAAGCAGTAACCAATAATGAAAGAGATCACAGCACACGAAACAAGAGTTAATGTGCATAATCCCAAGTCAACAAAACCGATCATATAGCTATATTCGTCTATATTGATATCAAGGCAGGGTTACTAGCACATGCTAATAAAATCCTTTAAACAAACTCTGAAAACCTGTAATCTTATAAGCAAAATCTCCAAATTTTAGTATCACTGGATTCAAAACTGAGAAACTTTTTGATTCCCACTGCAGAGGATTTTTGCGACTATTGCCCAAAACACATGCACAAAATGCTTGGATTTTGTAAAGTAGAACTAATTCTCTTCTCCAGGTTACAATGTACTCTGGAAAGATTCCCTTTTTACTTTCTCGCACATACTATGTGATAGGTAAAGAAGATATAGCATTCCACCAAAAAATTCAATCCCGATATTTCACTGGAAATACACATTAGGACCCCTGAATCAAAAAAAAAGCATTTTTAGAAAAAGATTCATGTGCATGTTCATGTAGTCATAAGCAGCATAAGTAATTCAAAAATGAAAAGTTGGTTAAACACCTAACTTGATATTAAAGTTCAGTGACAAGCTACTAGCCCCAACTACCCTTTACTTTGAAAAATTTCCAAAAATGTTTATTTTGCCAAAACTGGCTAATGATTTTTATTACAAAACCACATGTTTAAGATATTTTCATGACAAATAAAATGTGTATCTTGAATTTTCTGGGAATAGCCTCTGAAGACCATTCATTTTGGATGACTTTTGCATAGGTAGTAAGCCTAAGAGAGAGTCTTGCCACACAAAAAATGCAGTGTTTGTTAAAACATGCAATTTATATCTTATACGGTTTTTATGTAGTTAACCATTTCTAAGATATTCCCTGTTATTGATTTAAACCATAGCATATAGTATTCCCTTATTTTCCATGTGCCTACAATGAAATAAGTAAGAAGAATCATTTCTGCTACTGTTTATCTCAATTAGGATTAATTAAATAGAAACAAAAGCTTTGTTAGAATAATTCATCATAGAATAAGAAGAGAAAGTCATATGAATGGAACAACATTTATTAACCACTACGGTCTAAGTTTCAAAATATAAAAAGCATCATCATTATGCACTAATTACCATAATGATAGCTTCTACCTAATGGAATAAAAGTATTTTTTGCCATTACAGCTCTTTTGGCTGTAATCTGCCAGGTCACCAAAGGGTTTAGGAAATTCTCTCCCTGTCCAACGGGTTCTTTATTCTCAAAATGAATATAACCATACACACTTTTTGTTTAAAGGCTTACATTTGTGAGTAATTTATTACTTTTATGTTTAAGTTATATTTACATATAATTTTCATTGTGAATAGCTCTTACGTTAAAACTCAACCTTCATTAAAAGTTACTTACATTTGCACTCAGACTTTCAGCTTTGTTTACCAGGAGCTCTAGTCGTTCCCCTCGACTTGCTACATTATCTGAGATAGAAACCAAAAGATAATGTGGATCTTTCACTAAAAGACTATGTTCACTAATATCATACAAATATGACAACAGTTAATATCTGTACAAAACACTGCACTAACATATAAGCTCAAATATTTAACTTATGTTGGGTACACAATATGTAATGCATTATTTGGCTGCACATATACTTTTTACAGCAGAAAACTATGAAAAGAATAATTGAATAAACAAGGCCTTACAATACATGGAGATTTAAAATGAACTTCTCATTTGGAGCCAGAGCCAGCATAAAACATAGTAACAACAAATGCATTCTACCACACTATATGGTGTTAAATACAGCTGATGACTGAGGGAAGCAACTCTAAAAATATATTCTGAATACAGGAAACTCAGTGAAATAATTGACCTAAATGTTTTAAATTGGTAGTACTTCACTGTACAATCTGAAGGTCTCAAACATTTTATCTGAAAACATCAGCCAAAGATGAGCTGTGAAAACATCACTTACCAATATTCTTAACCATAATATTCTTAAGTTCATCTAGTTCACCATGTACTCTGGATATGCTGTCTATCTCACGTGATTCAGAGTAATGTTTCTGAAATCAAGAAATTAGTTAATTAAAAGGGCAGCTTCAGAATGAAAGAGTTAAAAATACTTCTTTTGGAAAAAAAATTCATAGAAAACCGAAATTTCCAAACTTTAATAAACTATAATCCATCAACAGAGTTTCATTCCATGATATGACTTTCATTCTAAACACAAGAAGGCTTTCAACCAGGAGAAAACCCTTTGGCAGTGATGTAGAACAAGCAAGTGTCCTATCAGGTTCAAAATCAAAAGTTCAAACACTACTGTAACAAATAAGGGAACAAAGGCAATTCAGAATTTTGGCATAATTTGCTATTTACTTGTAAACAAACCGTATGCTTGATATCTTTGTTATACCATTCATATGGTATTTATGAGTGAAATATGCTTAAATGCATGATAAGAGTGTCAGTAAGAAAGCACTCACAAAGAAAATTCAATACATACTCCCACCACCTATTGTATTAACTCTGCAAAATACACCATTGTATTTACTTGAATTCTACAATAATGTATAATTTGGTATATGTAAATTTAGCATTTGGTAGATATGTATATTTTTTCAGAAGCGTAGAGTAATAATAATGCAGCAATGCTCTTATCTTCACTCCTCAAAAATATCTAGTAACCATAATTTTAATATATTTTCATACACAACTCTTCAAAGTGAAACTGTAACAAAGTTCTTAGGCATTTGGCTGCAAAATAACCTTAAGTATGACAAACATGTTGAAACTTTAATAAGAAAATTAGGATTACTATAGGCACTTATACCAATCAGCAACAACTGAATCTCTTAGGAGTGTATAGGTTGCACGTCTATATTCAATTTTATGTTACAGTATTTTAATCTGAGGTAATTCATCACCTTGTAAAATACTATTATTAATTTAACATTTTTTATCCTGGTAGATAATATAGGATGATGGATGGATGAAACAGATGAAATGATGCTCAAATGAATCTGGGATGCATAGAGCTTAGAGTAACCCAACATTCGTCCTTTAATGCTCCTTTGTCACTGTCAAGGTTTTCTTCCCAAACATGTTTTACTTTCCCACAGGTTTCACATGTCTATTTGGGGCATAAATCTGAGACTGAAGAGTTTAAAAATGTGTTTAACACCTTGAATGTTGCAGATTTGTGATTGTTACCCTTGCAATCAATTTTATACAACCTAGAATGCTATATATAAAACTATTCACATATTGTACTATAGCACAATAAGTTTTGTTGAAAGATTCATGCCATTTGCACATATCCCTTTAAGCAGTACCAGTAGGTGAAGCATTTTGTATTTTATATCTAAAGCTCATTTGAGAAATGGACAGTCTTCAGAAGAAACTGCAAGCACTCTCCCTTCATCACTCAAGAAATATTGACATATTCAACCATGTAGTGTGTCCTGCATACAAGCTGTACATTTCTTTTTCTTTTGGTATATATCCATTATGTAATAATTACATAACAACCAATTCCTCTGTCATTGGTGTCATACATTAAGTAATAGTTGTCAAATATTAATTTCCCCTCCTCTTCACTAACTGTAACACAATTATTTTGACACTTTTTCCCAAGGCAAAAATTAGGTTTCATTTGCTCTCCATGTCCTGAGCTCACTTTTTTGTTTGGTTTATGCTTCAGGTTCAGTCTTACTCTACGGTTATTTTTGTTGTTTACTATCACATCATTTTCATTGTTATCATTCAATGCCATTGCTGATTTCTCCTCTGCTCTTTTCAGCTTCAATGACATGTTCTTTTTCAACACACTATTTCCACTTTCTAGGTGAATATTACAAGACACATCAGTAGAAATTCCTCTTTCTGTTACCTTCATTGGTTGATTCATTAGTTAATGGATGAATAGAGCCCCTGAGTATTTTATAAGCTCTAGAATGGACCTCCACTGTAAATAAGTCATAAAACCACTGAAAATAATGCAACTTTCTCCTCTTCACTTTACCTTCATGGGCAGGAAAACTAAACTCGATGCAATATTTATAGCATGATAGGCAAAAATATTTACTCTTTGTGGAAGAAAGAAATTGAGATATTCATGAGGAATGATAATTTGTTCAGTGTAGAACAGTAAAATGGTGTTTACAATAATTCTGCATGTGTTTTGCTATAAATTTTGCCACTTAGGTTCATCACAAGCATCTCTTAGATATGCTGGTGGCCAGAGAAAATATAGTTACACCTACGATATTTCTAATTTTCTCTCATTTTAGGTGTTATATTTCTGTGTTGGGCTTACAATACTTTTTCAGAATGTGCAGGCAATACCAAATATGCCATCACACCATAACCTCAATTTTTCCCTAAGTGGCGCTTACGACATTCTGGCTTTCCAGAGACATTATAATTTTCTTAAAAAAATTAAATGCGATAAAAAATATTTGTTTAGCTTTTGCTTTCATTATACAGCAAAATCCAGACCAAACTGTATTTATATGTAAATTAAGAACATTCTTACTGAATATTATATATGAAAAATGAAAAGTGTTCTGCCAGGAGCATTTTATATCATACAATTAATTCTTAGTTAAAAAGTTAATAAAGCGGAAACTACTTAGAGTAAACCACTGAAATTTTGTACAGATTGCCATATGCAAGAGTAATAAATAAAAAAATATCATAATGCTAGATAAATAACTATATCATGTTAGTAAGGATCTTGTATCATGCATGAAAAGTAATACCTTGGTACTAAATTCAGGCAAAACAGTTTTCCTTGAGTTTCATATTCAAAAAGCATAAAAGAAAAATTAGAAGTAAAATTAGATGAAATAATTTCATATGAAGGAGAAGAAAACTTTTTGGGCTCGTGGTTATAGAATAATGTAAAATGGAAGATTAATATAAAATATATCTCAGGCAAATTAAGTGAGGAAATATATGCCTAAGAATTTTAAGGCATACAGTTTAATAGTTGTAATAGCATTGTATGCTCATATACATTCTATAACAAAATATGAAATATCATCCTGGTGTGATTCGCTGGAATCTAGGGAAACATTTATTAAATGCTGTACTTTCTGAACACAAGACAATTTTTTTTTTCGATATTAATGTTCAGAACTAAGGGGGATCATCTTGTATTCGCAATATATGTTTTGAGAATACCATGCAGGGAAAAAGCAAGTTTAAAGCTTTGCACGAATGGTAGTGGCAAAGCCTGGGGGAAATTGTGAAGACTACCAACAAGAACAGGTTGTATGCACAAGATTTTCTCATTTCATTTTGCTGTTAACAGGCCTATGAGCATTTTCATTGAAAAACAAATTTCTCTCTGAGACCAATATAAAATATAGACGACTTCCTTTCATATCAGTGGTTGCACCTAATGTTGTATTGGGAGCCAATGGACAAGCAAAATGAGAGAGGTTAGATGCTTGTTTTCACTGCTCTGGTCACGTATATACCAATACATTTCAGTTTCCCCTCTGTCTCACTGTGCCACTCTTGATGTGACTTTATGCAAAAATTCAAATTAGGTAAAATATTTTGTGATAAATTAAGTATATTGTCCTAATAGAATATTACATCCATAATTGTTGTTACAGCTATGCTGCCACCACTGCAGCCATCATGATCTACCATAGTACACATTCGGTCTATCTCTGCACCTTCCTCTTAGTCTTTCTTCTGCTCAAAACAAATATTTATGCACAATTGGAATTAGGTAAAATGTTTTATAATATATTAAGTATATTGTCTTTATAGAAAATTGCATCCATAATCATAATTACAATTACACTGCAGCCACTGCTGCTGTCAGTTTTCTATCATCGCACACATTCCGTAATTTCCATCTCTCTCCCATACAAGACAAGCACAAATTTGAATTGGGTAAAACGTTTCAAAAATAATTATATTCATATAAAATAACATCCATAATAGCAATTATGGCTAAGTTGCCACCATCACCACTGTTCTCCTTCTTCACCTCTCTCCCATTCACAATGTGAGCTACACAAATTCATATTAGGTTAAATCGTTATTTGATTTGCTATTTTAAGTATGTTATCTAAATCGAAAGTCATCCATCATCGTTGTTACACCTAAGCTGCTCCATCACGTCCTACCATTGCACACATACCATGCCTATATTTCTGTACTCTCCACTGTTCAAAACGTGAATTTCCGTGCAAATTCAAATTATTAATTTAGGTAAAATGTTTACAACAATGTGCTATGTTAGGAATGCTCTCTAAATAGAAAGATTCAGTTAGTATTGTTTCAGTTGAGCTGCTGCTGTGTTGCCAGAGTCACCTTCTTTTACCACACACATACGTACATCATTTCCATTCTTTTCTCTCTCTCCATCCTGCTCTCCACTTGAATTTCTGCACAAATTCAAATTAAGGGAGGGGTATTAATCAGCTTAAGTATCCCTTAATTTTTTTCAAATATGTGGCAAAACTTTAAATTTCATTTAAAAATTAAGTTATGTCTTCCTTTTATATAGATGATATGGTAAATTCCAAAATTAAGTTCTGAAAAATGGTGGTGGTCATCTTGCATTTGAGGTGGTCTTGTATTCAGATATATACAGTAAAACCAAGCCACTTGCAGTATTCATAAATACATAGTAAAAAGAAAATGATCTTGCACACCACTATTTAAAAACTAGGTATACCTGCATGGCAGAGCTTAACATTAGAAAATTTTATTTGTAAAAAAATAGACATATAATTTCCAAAACAAGAAAGAGTTTACAAAATGTATAATATTGATATGTAGTAGTGGTTCACAGCTGACAATATGGAGAAGGACCTGAGAAACAATTGTCCTACTCAATAAAAGTGAAGCATGTGTAAACATCAACCGTATTAAACAAGAAACATTTTTTTTTACGACATTCTACTCAAAATAATTACAACTTACCCATTACCTCCACTAAAACTGCACTATGCAAATGGAGCATAAAAATAAAGAACTTGCTTCCTATTTCTATTAAAAATATGGAAAAGTATAGTGTATTTATATCCACAGTAAAGGTGTTTAGCAGAATACTTAAAATTTAACATCCCTACGTATGTGTCACAGAATTTATGTCCTGACTATCTTTAATTACATCCTTTCTTTTCTTATCTTTATATATTTCGTTATCAGTCTAGGCTGGAAATGCTACTGCATTTAGCTAGCATTGATTTTCTAGATTCAAGTGATCAACTAATCAATTGAGGGGAAATCAATCTGCATTGCACATGATATTGACAGAGGACTGGAACCTAATCAAAGTGGTGATCACTATACCCAAAGTCAGATGGAGTATCAATTCATTTAAACCATTTCCATCAACACAATTTAATTTTTCCTGCACAGCTACAACAGGGAATTGAAATGAAAATTAAATGAAATGGAGTTTTATTTATGGATGTTCTTTAACTGCTGTGGTTCTCAGTGATCCATTCTATACTGGGCTTAAAAGAAGACCACTTAATTTTAGACAGAGGCCTCTTTATCAGGCTTGCGGTTGTTTTATATGCCATAAATCTACAACTCAGGACCAATGGTTTTATTTCCATTCCAAAGGAAGCCATGCTAAGGATTTTTATGCCCAAGTGGAAATTTGACAAACCTATAGTTACACTTCCAGTTTCTCACCACGCTCAAGTCAACTCTAGCTGCAAACACAGGAAACTTCCTATGAAACATGTTCTGGGTAAATACTTTAATATTACTACTTTACTTTGTGTGGATTCCTATTCTTAATTTGTTTAAATTAAATTTGCTGGTCCACTTAGCAACAATTGAATATGAAGAAATGGAATCCCCAGTGCATTCTAAAAATTGTCATGAAATTTCAGTTACTTTTAATCTTTCTTTACAAAGCACTTTTTACTGCTCAAACCTCAGTTCTTTTCTATCTTCAAAATTTACCACTCAGAAATAATAATGAAGCTTTCCACCCAGAGCACTGAAACATTGAGTGTTCATTCAAACAATGGTGAATTATTGCATCAGAACAGTGTTGAACTATCATTGGCAATTTCAAACATCAAACAGAAATTTATTTAAAATTATCAATAAAAATTATGCCTTTTTGTTGAAGTTTAACAAACTCAATCTAAAACACTAAGCAAATATGCCATCACATACACTCACCATTTCATTTGCTAACACCTGTGCAAATTCTGGATTCATGGCATATGCCAAGGCTGTATCTGCTCTAGAGCCATAAGTTGTTTGAAATCTCTGCTTTATTTCATTCAGAAAGAGGAATGCACGTGAACGTTCAAATTCCTGGAAATAGTGTATTCAATAATTATTTCATAATTTGACATTAATACACACACACAAAAAAAAAGAAAAGAAAAAAAAAGAAAAAAAAAAGCATGCTTTGTATATGAAACAGCAGTTCCATTGTTTTAAGTAATTACATATTGGAGTACAAAGGCAACATATAAGATCAAGCTAAACCGCAGCTTAGGTACAGATGATTTACTTGCAGAACTTATTTTGGAAGCTATTTTTAAAGAGTTTCTAAGATTCTTCTTTAATAATGAAGCTGGAGTGCTAAAATGCATCTTTAAGTAGTTAATACCACAATGCTTTGCTACCACCACCAACCATATCAGACTGTCCAAATCACACAATAGTTTGGAAGTGTTATGTATAAGATTGCACAATACTTTACTAAGTAAGTTAATTTAGTTACCATATACAAGCTTTAAATCTAAACTTTATAACAGATTTTCTTACCAACCCCTATTATTCCATCAAGAATACTTTGAAAACATATCCTAACCGTTATAGATGTTTTTGTTTTAATTGAGAATTCATATTAAGGTTTCATCATTGCTGTATTTTATTGTTTTTATGTTGGATGTTATCTGTGGTAGTTATACCAACATGTATTTTTCAACTGTTGTAACTCAATGACCATATGTATCTTGCCTTTAATTGTTATAGTATTAATAACTATAAGAATCACCAATGTTGTATTTCATTTGTAATTTTTCATTGTATATACCATGTATTTCTAGCTATTTTCCATGACTAATATGCATCTAGGCTATTGTTATTCACTGTGTATAAATTGTTATTTTTTTATGTTGTCTACTGCTGTACCACGCTTAAAGACAATAAAATATACCATCATAAAATTAAATTCAATACATCTGAAAAATAGACCACGTAATACATCTGAAGCAATAAGCACAAAGAAAAGTTTAAAATATAATATCAAAAGGAATCAAATGTATGTGATACCTTTAAAGGTCAGAAAGAGAATCAGACTGAAAAATTATATGCTACTGCAGGGATTTGAACTATTTATATTCTGGTTTACGATCAGTTGCTCTAGCCAATTGAGTTAGCATTATAACATGCCAGCAAAATAAAATCCCCCAAATTACTCACATTTTTCGCGGCAACCCACAAGATTTATTTGAAGATGTCATACCTAATGGCAACTTACCATGTCTTAAGTAAAATTCAATACCACAAGGATTTGAAACTCAGATCTCCTGGTCTTCATCTAGTTGCTCTAATCATTGAGCTACCATGGCAACATGACATTAAATTCCCCAATTTACTCAAGATTTTCCCGTAAACCAAAAGGAAATCTCAAATTATTTTGAGATTATATGTTATATTAATTTGTTGAGTTGGTTTTTTAACACTATGTCACTTACATTCTTATTATGACCCGTGTGGTTGAAAATGGAAGCATAGGCTTCCGAAACTAGTCCCTCATAATAAGAATGTAAGTGACATAGTATTAAAAACCAACTCAACAAATTAATATAACATATAATTTGACTGTCACTGTTACTAAATTCCTCCAAACATCAATCAATTATTTTGAGATGACAAAATTTGAGATGATTCTTGTGATTTACCAGGAAAATCTAGTCAATTGCGAAATTTAATGTGTTGGTATGTGGCCATGGTAGCTCAGTGGTCAGAACAATTGGAAGATCTTTTGTTCAAATCCAGACTATGATATTTAACTTTTCAGTCTGATTCTACCTTTCCAACATGTCCTACACATGGTTAGTGTGGAAGAAACAATTAATTGAACAATGTCTTAAGTAGTTTAAGTAATAAGCTTTATAGTTTAACTATCAAATCAATATCCCTGAATTTTAAGTCTGATTCTAACCTTTTCCTACACATTGTGTCAAAGTACAATTTATTACCTTTGAAGGTTACACTGTTAATTATAAGTTTAAAAAATGTATTATTTTTGAAACTTTATGGACAATTTTTACAGCAAGTTTCCTTAAAAGATTTGCAGATATCCTACAGGGTTTACACATCTTTCAATGTATTGGTAAAAACTGGGAAAAGAAATTAATTATCAAATGATAGCTAAAGTTTACACATATCTTTCCAGATACAAACAATAAATTACTTACATCATCTGTTATGCACATGTATATTATTCGACTTTCACACACATAATGGAATAAGTAACTTCCATGTGAATAGGTCAACTTGGAGTTTTCTGGAGGAATTTTGGCAAGTATCTGTTCTGTGACCTCAGCAAAGTTTCCAGCACAGGAGGCATATTTGGCCAATACAGTGGTACCCCTTGATATTACGCTGTATAAGATTGGCATTCTTAATTATAAATCTGAAACAGCAATACATAATTTCTATGAAGATAAATTAATAAATATTAATAGTCAAAGAGTAAACAAATTAAATAAAATTTTTCTGAAAAGGAAAGAAAGAAAAGGTGAGACACTAAGTGTAGATGATATGCATTAAATGTCTCTTTTTAATAATTGAAAATTGACATAGGATTTAGTGTTAAGTAAACCAAGTCAAGAGAAAATAGAACAATACCGCCCTAAAAGAATCTTATAAAATATATAATATAAGGTTTCGCAATGTAAGACAAAGAATTGTATGTATAAAATGGCATCATCGCCTCATGATATGCACGAAATTAACCTGAAATGGAGTGCTTTTAGGAAATTGACATAGCCAAGGTTATGTAAAGTATACAACATATTATAATGCATAATATAAAGCTGTAAAATGGTGCTTAGAAAAGCATAATCATAATAAATAGAATCAAAAGCAGTAATATGGGAGAAGGAGAAGAATAATAAAAAGTAAACAGATACCGGATGCGATAAATTGTTTATACCAGTAACAAAGCATAAGAATAGAATCAAACAAAATATTGTTTATGAAATATTAGTTATGTATAAGAACATTTTCATGCAAATTATATAAATGCATTAATTTTAAATCATTATGGATGTATAAATTAGTATTTTACGAAATGTAAATAAGGGAATCTGTTGTTCCCATGTATAAAACATTGACCTTCAACTATTGTGTATATGTGTAAAATATTAATAAGCTTCCGGGACGCAGTCATTGAGAGAGACGGCAAGGATAAAGAAGTAAAGAGTTAATCTCGCCAATCGAGACCTCTTATGTGACGATTAAGTAAACATTATACTGTATATATGTGACACAGTTATCTGAAAAGAGGATTCTGTTAAAATAGCATGCCTTACTGCATCACATTGTTTCGAAAGTTAACAATAAAAGTTCACACATATCAAGAAATCTTTAGATTCAATTCATTTATTATCACATCCTACCATCCAAGCATGGAGGTTAAGAATTTCGTACTCACCGATTGAAGCTAGCTGGAAAATACAGAAAACGTGGCAAAGCAGTGCACAATAAGTAATCCGCTGCCGAAAAATAAACTTAACGGCTCTAACATTTAAGTCTGGTGCGACTAGCCAATTACAGTTTCGCCAACAGTAAGAGCTACCAACTCATTACACAGCGGCAAATTCAAACCAGTTAAAAAGTTTTAAAATACAACACCAATCCACAGCTACACATCACCACCTGAGGACCTTTTAACCACCCCAAAATACAGGGTTAACACAAACCTTCAGTTCAAATGAGGAAACTACATACCTGTGGCACATTATTTAAGAGTTTCACACAACTTAAAACAGAAAGTTTTCACTAAAACAGAAAGTATTTAATCATGGTGAAAAATTATATTAATGACCTTGGCAATCTAAGGGCATTCATATAAAACAAAAATCAATAACATAGGTAAAGAGGATGAAGATTTATAAATGAAACAGCCAACCAAGAAATCCACAAAATCTTACTCTTAGTTAAAAAATATAATCAGTGACCTGTATTGATTTAGTGAAATTACAATATCTTAAAGGGTTGTACAATCTTCTACATTTAGAAATACCTCAAATTCTGATAATAATTCCAATAACAGAAGATCCTCACATTCATAAGTTCAAAATCAGAAAAACAGATAGACATAATATTAAACCTAAAAATCTAATGAGTTCCATTCACATGACTTTCTCTACAATAAATTATTGTTAAAAAGCTTATTCTTTCTATTTACTTTTTTCATTTCATTTATTTCATCCATTTACATGTTATTAGACATCTCAACAAATATGTAACAACATTATGAAATGCATATCAAATGTAAATTACACAACATTTACAACATCTAGGATTACAATACACAACAATTTTACGTTACAAAGAGTAAACAATTAACATAAGATAGCAAAAATTCATCAACTGAATAATAACAATTTGTCATTAAAAAGTTTTGTAAACATTTTTTAAAACCTTGGATGGATTCCATATTCTTTATTTTAGCAGGTATATGATTGTACAGGTACCTTTATAATAGAAGCTATTCTCAAAAAAAAAAAAAAAAAAAAAAAAATTGGAATTATGAGGTTTAATTTTGACTTTTTCCTTGTATCATACATATGAATGAGTTAACAGCACGTGTTTCAATGCGTGTTTGTAGTTGCACAATAGTTTCGCATGCACACACACACACACACACACAGTGGCATAATGTTTAACTCTCTAAAATATAGTTTACAGCTGGTAGTATAAGGTAAATTGAGCATAATTCTGATAACCTTTTTTTTTTTATTTTAAATATTTTAATTGCCTCACTACTAGATCCCCATAGAACTATCCCATATGATAGAAGTGAATGAAAATTTGCATAATATACCATCCTAAGTGTGCACTTATTTACTGATTGACTAAGCATTTTGATTTGAAAACATATCTTAATAAATTGCTTTACTAATTCATTAATATGGACATTCCATTTCAGGTTCTTATCAATCCAAACCCTAAGAAATTTTGTTTTATCAGTATATTCTATTTCTTCTTCCTCAAATAATATAGCTGGGGAATACAAATTTTTGTTGTTTTTGTGGTGGAAACTAATTGGTACGCATTTTTCCTTATTTACAGATAGGCAATTTTCTTTAAACCACGAGATTGTATGAAACATTCCAGAGCTAACATTTCTTTTTAGCTTTTCTTTGTTGTTATTGGAGATTAATATACTGGTGTCATCTGCAAATAAGGAAATTGTTTATATTTTATTCAAATTACTATCTACAAGATCATTTATATACACAAGAAACAACATGGGGCTTAAAAATGAGCCTTGTGGGACTCCACATTTAACTGTTAATTCATTTGATAATATCGATTTCACCTCCTTTTGTTTATCATCATAGTATTCTATTTCAACTACTTGCATTCTATGCATAAGGTATGAACTAAACCAATTGTAAGCTATCACTTTAATTTCATATTTGAATAGTTTTTTTAAGTAATATTTAATGATTTACAAGGTCAAAATCTTTTGACAAATCAAGAAATATATCAATGCAATGCTCCGAGTTGTCTAATTTTGCATAATTTTCATTACAGAACTCAATTAATGCTGTGGTAGTTGATTTTCCCTTTTTGAAAACCTTTTGAAGAAAGAATTTTAAATTTATTAATAAAGCTTATCATTCTTTTATAAATGACTTTATGTAGCACTTTAGAAAAAAACCAACAAAAAGGAGATTGGGCTATAAATTTTTACTTGAAATTTTTTGAACATTGGTTTTATTTTCCGGATTTTAAAACTACCATTACTCATTGATAAATTAATTAGAAAAGCATACTGGCTTTAAAAGGTCATTTAAACATGATTTTTAACAAAAAATTCGAGCAGTCATCTAATCCATGTGACTTTTTGTTTTTTATATTTTTTATTATAGATGATAATTCATTTTCTGTTACTGGTGAAAGGAAGATAGGTGGATATGAATTTCCCTCTGTGAGTACTGTGTCATGTGCTTGAGTCGAATAGCCATTAACTGACTTGCTTGCTACTTCTACAAAATAAGTATTAAATGCCTTTGCTATTTCAAAAGCATCTGATATAATTTGATCATTCTGTATTAAATTATAATCATGATAATCTTTCTTTTGTGAATGTAATTCTTGTTTGATTATATTCCATACAGTCTTTGATTTGTTTTTTCCAAATATGCAATTAAATTATCATTGTGGAGACGTCTAGCATTTTTATTGCATTATAAATTTTTTTATATTTCTGAACATATACCCTAAAATACCTTTAATTCCTTTGCTAATTTATTTAAGTGTCTCAGCTTATCACTTGATATGCGTATTGCTTTTGTTATCCAACTAGTGCTTTTTCTTTTATTTAATATGACACTTTTTAGTGGCAAAGCAATATTTGCATAATGTTTAGAAATGTTTATTAAACAGTGGTTGCATTAATATTTTCCTGAGAGTAAACAATTTTCCTACGTTTCTTTTGACAATAAGTATTGCAAATAGTGTACATGTTCACAACTTGTATATCTTTTATATTGATATATATAGTGCACATGTACTTAATGCTAATCGAGAAAAAATTAGCAGAAAGGGCCTTATTACTTGCCTCCTTTTAAGTAGAAGAGAAATAAGGGAGTACCATAGGCTCAATCAATATTCAAATCTTTTAAAAACTGGTCGCTATGCGATTGAAGTACCTTTGTTTCTGTGTACAGGAACTGATAAATTTCCGTATGAGTCAGGTATTTTAAAGCTGAAACTAATAACAAGTAGTATCTCCCAAAAAGTCAACTACACGAAAAAATATATATAACATAATTGTGTGTTTTAATAAGATCTACATTTTGTATGATAAGGTTTTGTATATCTCTTATGGTTTACCAATTAGGCAAAATTCATGCAGAATAAACATGTCTTCAGAGGCTATTTCCAGAAAATCAAAGATATAAATGTTATTTATATATAAGAGATTTTAATCAAAACTGTTATAGCCATTTTTGAGAAAAATTAACATTTTTGACATTTTTTCCATGTAAAGGGTAATTGGGGATTTTCTTGAAAATTGGTATTTAACAGACTTTTGTTTTTGAGCTAGGCATCCCATAGATGCACATGGACCTTTTCTAAAATTCCTTTTTTATGGATTCAGGGGGTCCAAAAACATACATTTTTGGTGAAATCCCGGTATCGAACTTTTGGGTGCAATACAATACCTCTCTAAACACTAAGTATATAGTGTGTGTAGAGAAAATAAAAAGCAAAACACAAGTGAGATTAAATACACCTCAATTTTAAAATTACCAAAATGTAATTGCAAAGCCAATTTTATACCTGATAAATTATTCCATAGAGTACAGGGGAATTCCTCAAACTCTTAAAAAAGTATAGAACAATCCATGAATTACAAGCATAATACACAACTATAGGTCAATAACTTTAACCTCAAGCTGAAAAAGTATTTGAAAAGGTACTTCTACTTAAAAACATTGTAAAATGTTATTTCTAAACAAAAGTAATAATATCCAAATGTTTCCCTATGGTTTCCAAAAAGGTTTGTCAAAAATTACTGCAGTAACAGTGTTTGTAGTGATGCTCCCTGTAGTCCTGGTGAAGAACAACAAAATATCTTCTGCATCTTAGCCTACTAATGTACTATCTGGAAGTAGTAAAGGCACTTCCACATGTATTTGTGTGGTTAGTCATCCCACTCCACTCCCACCTGGCTATAAAGTTTCAAGAACCTGGAGGGCCCGACAGCCCACATGGATCATAAGTTCCAAGATTACAACTTTACAACAGAACATTGGTAAGGAAGGAGTCACTTTAATATGGATGCCTTGTTGAGAAGATTCTTTCCAGAGGAGCACAGCCATTGTACAAGTGGTGAAGGAGCTGGCACAACTATCTATGTGATTTCAGCTGTGTCTGCAGATGGTTGAGATAGTGCTGGCCTATGGAGGGAGCAGTTGGCAGGTTGTTCAGATTGGGAGTCATCTGATGGAGAGACACAAAGAGAGAAGTAGATATGCCCAGTAAGGTGACAAAGTTCAGGAAAACATACATGCAGGGACTTACAGAGCATATTTTGCACCCAACCAAACAATCGACAAGCTCCATCAATGGTACTATTGGTTGAGGCTATGGGCAGACTCTGAGAGAGTGGTGCCAATGTAAAGTGTATGCAGCAAGTCATAGCTCACATACCAGGAGCATGGATCCCATGCAGCAGTATAATGTGGGAGCATTCCCTGTGTCAGACAGGGGTAACAAGTATCTGTTGGTGATCAAAGATTATTTCACCAAGTGGCCGAAGGTGTACACCATTCTGAATCTGGAGACCAAGAAGACTATCATCAACTGACTCTAGAAGAAATGTTCTGCCACTTTGGGTACCCTTGGAGCTATGCAGTGATAGGGTACCAACAAGCACTGGAATGCACAAGACATGTGCAACACTTCTCCACACACAGTCAAGATGGAATGGTTAGACAGTATAACAAGACTCCAGAGGAACAGTTGAGGAAGCTCATGGCCAAATTATCAGAGGGACAAGGTTGTCTGGGTGCCATTTTTCTTGCTGATCTTCCACTCAAACATCCAGTTGACAACAGTAAGCTTGGTCTCTGGCAGGGAGCTGCTTAACATGCAGCCTTATTATTTGAGACTCCTGCCCTCCCCCTGCCCCAAGGCCAAACAGTCAGCAATCAAATAAATGGAGAATCTTGTAAACCAACCTGGCCTGACAACAGCCTAAGCTTTAACAACCAAGGCAAGGGCAACCTCATGGTGAAGAGAACTGATGTGTACTGCATCCAAGAATTGCCTCAAGGCTGGTGATATATTTTTGATCATATGGCCCACTATGATGGTGCTGGTCGGGACAACCTGCCCTAAGGAGGGAGCAAGTTGACTATAAATCCATATGTAGAAACATATATCTTGCAACCCTGATTTTTGCAAGATGCACAGTCCACTGTTTTACATAGCTGCCCTGTATATATATGTGTGAATGAACACATGCTACAATTGCCGAAAGAAAGACAAAAATGTTTGAGTATGCCTTTCTGCAACTTCCAAAGTTTCTTGCTGCATAATTGGGAACTATAAAAAGACTCTAATTGCAATACCACGTGCGCACAGGCATATTTCAGAAAAGTAACAAAAAGCTAGGATAAAAGGGGATATTCTCCTGAACAAGTACGAAAAGGAATCATATTTTTACACCCAGTGGTTCGTATTTTAAATTGCTAGTTTATAGCTATCTTTCGTGATAGAATGGAAACTATTTGTTTAAATGGAGACTATTACTTAAAGGTTGTGTTTTTAATAGTAATAAATCCATTGCTGTCATAGTAATGTTATACATTGTAATACAATAGTCATAATTATCACCTAATAATGTGATATTCTCCATGTTCTAAAGAAATTTAGAAATAGTTATTTGGCATGGTTTTCAATGAAGGTACGATCTTGTCATGAAGGCAGCATTGGAAAACCAATGATGAGTGCATTTTAACAGTTATTATGCTTAATTCTGCACAATGCAGAGTCCTAGAACTAAGTATGTAGGTAGGCACATGCTATACTTTTTACATTCAGCAGCTCGTTACTTGGAATACACTAACAATAAACCAACTTTGCTAAGATTCAGCAACTGTCATCACATTGTCGAGGAAGCATAAACGATGAAATGCATTGCACCTGATGTGACAACTCATGGTTAAATCATTGATAACGCATCAACAGTAAACACCGCTGATGCGTGCATGCTGAAACGTAAATGTCTCAGTTGAGAATTAAAGTGCTGTGCATTCAGTTCGTACAGTGATAATTTGTACTAGTGTTCATAAAGTTGACTCTTTCAAGAAAATGTCGCTTAGTAAGCCAAGTACGTATACCAGTGAATACAGCAGTAAGATTAGGGCTGTTGTGTTCAGTGTATATAATTTCTTTAAGAAGTATTTAAATGAAGAAAGCCGCAAAAATCTTAACTTTACCAAATGTCAAGAACTTACCTCACAGGTATGCTCATTAGGTGCATAATTGTATCGTGTGTGTGTAGGGAAGCAAAAAAGGTGCATGCAGAGGGATCTCGAACATTGTTTACATCACCAGAAAGCACATATGTGTACCTAAGAGAGTGACAAACCTGGATGATTTCGAAAAAGATGTATGGCGTAGTGTTTTTTAATTTTATGATAAAGGAGAATTTCCGACAGCAAAGAAAATAACGATGGTGCTTAGGGAAAAGATAGGGTATGCAGGTTCTGTTACTTCCACTAGGAGGCCTCTGAAACATTTAGGATTTAAATATAGGAAAACAATTGATGGGCGACAGTTTCTAATGGAACGAAGGGACTGCGAGACTAAAGTTTCTGCACATCATGCATGATATCAGACAATCAGGTGACACACGACCTATATATTATTTGGACGAAACATGGGTAAACCAGAATCATACAGTGAGGTATATTTGTCAGCACTCTTCTAGAAATGGAGGTATAAAAGTTCCAGTAGGGAAAGGAAGTAGACCTATAGTTTAACACGTAGGATCCGTTCATACAGGTTTTCTTTCAGAAAGTAAAAGGGTGTTTAGATTGAAAAAAACGGGTGACTATCACAAGGAGATGACATCTGATTCATTTCAGGAGTGGTTCTTAAATAGATTTTTAAATTATCTAGAGAAAAGTAGTATAATTATTATGGATAATGTGTCTTATCATTCTATTACTGTAAACAAAATTCCTAATACTTCCTCCAGAAAAAGCGATATAGTTAAGTGGTTAGAAGGTAAAGGTGTTGTGTTTTCTCCTTTGAAAACAAAATCTGAGCTTTTAGAAAGGGTGCAGCCTTTCAAATGTAGTGAGAAAATTTTTGAACTGGATCTACTGGCTAATGAAATGGGACATCAGGTTATAAGACTCCTCTCTTATCACTGCAAATATAACCCCATAGAGCTTATATGGGCTCAAGTCAAAAGTGAAGTCACTAAAAGAAATAATTCTTTCAAAATTACAGACGTGGAACAATTAGTTAATGATGAACTTGATAAAGTATCACGAGCAGATTGGGTTGCATGTGTAAAACATTGCAAAAAACTACAAGAGGAATATTTCCAAAAAGAAATAGGATGCCAAGATATTTTAGAACCCATTATCATTAGCCTAAAAGATGACAGCGATTCTGAAGACAGTGAGTTTGATTTCAACTGCAGTGATATCAAGGATGAGAAGGACACGCCGTTAGCTGTGCCACTTGAATAACAAAAGATGCATAGAAAGTTATGGTTTTTCTTTCTCTATTTGTATATTACATTTCTATTCTTGTTTTCTTGTAATTTTTAAGTGAACATTGCGACTAAATTGGTTGGCAACCGCCATATTGATTCTCGTGAAACGTCAAGAGATTTATCCCGCACAGTAGTGAATGAGCATCAAAGCAATGAGAAGAAAGCAATTGGAAATAAAAAAAAAAAAAAAAACATTTGTTACAACATCATCCAAGTGTTCTACCTCTTTGACAGTATTTTCACTTGCATTAACAAAGAAATCGAGACAACAGATGATAAATGTGCTAAACATTAAGCTTAGCTGTATTAAAGCAAGAAGTGGTTTATACAGGAAGTGTACAAATTGATTTTAAAGAAACTATTAGGGTTTGAAAACAATTTATAACATTAAGCTTGGCTGTTTTAAAGCAAGATGTGGTCTATGCAGTCTGCATGAACAGATTGCTATTTAAAGAAACTTGTATTAGGCTTTGAAAATAATTTGGTAATTATTTACAAGTTGGGCCGCTCTCTCCGCTGCGACTTATGCCAGTTTTGCACTCGAATTATGGGTTGGGAGATGGATACATTGCGCTGTTAGGAGTTGTTGGAAATATCGATGAGGTACTACCACGATATAAAATTAGAAACATAAATTTATATACACACTCTAACCTAAACGGATTGGAACCTAACCTCGCGCTAAATTTGAAATCCACAGGCTTTGAAATTGTCATCATAAATATAATGTCAATCTATCGCACTTAGTTTCATTCGATTTTAGAGTGGCCGAAGTTTTGCATAATAAAATTCACTGAACAGCTGTATCTGCGTGAAACATACTTGTCATACATCAGCATAGCGTCTAGCGACATATGCCGATGTTGCATTCCACAACACTGTTCGCCTGCCGCCGACAATGAAATTCAGGTTTTAGGCACTAGTGTGTAGTATTATTATATATTTACATTGCAAAAATACTAGAAGACTTCTTTATTTATATTCTACTCCTAGGCAGCATACTTCATAAATATTCACAATAAACGATGGTAATTATTTACAAGTTGGGCTGCTACATCTCTCCGCTGCGACTTATACCAGTTTTGCACTCTAACGGGACCGGTGTGGTTAGAGAGGGATTATGGGTGGGGAGATGGTTTAAAAAACTAATGTTGTATCCATTGCGCTAAGGGAGTTGTTGGAAATATCGATAATGAGGTACTACCACGATATAAAATTAGAAACATAAATTTATATACACACACTAACCTAAACGGATTGGAACTTAACCTCGCGCTAAATTTGAAATCCACAGGCTTTGAAAATGTCATTATAAATATAAAGTCAATCTATCGCACTTAGTTTCATTCGATTTTAGAGTGGCCGAAGTTCTGCATAATAGAATTCACTGAACAGCTGTATCTGCGTGAAATATACTTGTCATACATCAGCATAACGTCTAGCGACATATGCCGGTGTTGCATTCCACAACACTGTTCGCCTGCCGCCGACATGAAATTCAGGTTTTAGGCACTTTAGTGTGTAGTATTATTATATATTTACATTGCAAGTACTACAAGACTTCTTTATTTATATTCTACTCCTTCTAGGCAGCATACTTCATAAATATTCACAAAAAACGATCGCTACGCGCACGTAATAAATTAGCGTTTAACTTAATTACGAAGCTTTTCCGATAAAAAAAATTGGTGAAAACGTAACAAGTATAAACCAAACTTACAGTCAAACCACAATTAGTATAATTTCTAGAGGGGCCCAAGTTCGCTATAATTACCAAAACGATCGCTACGCGCACGTAATAAATTAGCGTTTAACTTAATTACGGAGCTTTTCCGATAAGAAAAATTGGTGAAAACGTAACAAGTATAAACCAAACTTACAGTCAAACCACAATTTGTTTAATTTCTAGAGGGGCCCAAGTTCTCTATAATTACCAACAATTTATTAGTTTACTTACAAAAGCTTTGTCAACAGAGGTGAGTTTCCTTCCCATCCAATAATCTTTAATAAGCAAAACAGTAAATAGCTAACAAATTAGTCAGCTTTTGCAAGATCAAAGTTTGCTTTCACATGGCCAATGATGATGTCACTTCCTGGAAGACATTTTTAAATTCTATCCTGTGTTCATGTATGCCAGAAGAGAACTATTATTATCATTTCTTTTTTTCAACTTTGCATGATAGTAAGGAAAAGATTGTTTTATAAATCAGATTCGACAAGTTTCTATTACAGAAGGAAAAATTTCTTGTGTTGTTTTCAGTTTAAGTACAAAACTCAGTTTCCATTTGAGCTTAATCCTCCCCGCGTGTTTTAGATAGATAACAGATGTGAGAAATTTGGTGAACAAAAGATATTTCTGACTGACACAGTTAATATTTTGTTTGTGTTATATTTTACTGATACTAGCTTTTTAATCATGAAGCATTGCTGAAGGAGAGCATTCAAGGATATGACATATTGACTTTTGAAAATGACCCAAATACAATGTAACAATGAAATATTTCCAATGTTAATCAGCATATCAGAAGATAAAAATAAAATGTAGAAATGATATTTGCTCACACAAAATTTAAGTTACTCCCATTTCAAGGTGTAACAATTGAGTGAATTCAAATTAAAACATAATATATGTTATGGAAATTATGTTACGAGCTGCTAAAAGGTAAGACCACTAAATTATATTGTTAATTTCATATATGTGCTGGGTGTACTTAAGGAGAAACCTGAGAACAAAAAAGGAAGATAATGCCTATACAAGGAAGTAATTAAAATACCTACAGAATACTTTAACTATTAAATTTCAAGCACACACAGAATTGACCAATTTTATCAGAGTTATCTAAATGGAGTACCAGAACAAGGATTCCAACAGATCACTACTACCCAGGATTCCTGTTTAAAAATAAAGCAACACTCACTTTATTTCAGTTCATTTTATCAAAAAAGCCCCTAGCCTAAATCTTAGTTTGCTGAAAAATTCTTGCAAAATGGTTAAATAAATCTGCAGTAAGCAATTCCTACCAAATATTGTTTAACCTGGCAGTGCATGCATCTGGTTATCGTAATTAGTACACAGATCCTTACAGTTTCCATTGCTTTTAAAATGCTCATCGTGATATATCACAGAAAGCTGTTAGCAAATGAACGAGTATCATTATCAAACAGTGTCATATATTTATTTAAAAGAAAATGTTTATATTTTGCAAAATATAGATGCATAATAAATAAGCTGTAATCAAAATAACGCAGATATTCAATGGAATATTTTGTTGAGTTTTTGGCATACAGTGATGGAACGTTCAAGGCAAATGTATTTCTTGCACATCTGGTTTTTCTGTTTTTGGTTTTTCAGTCTACCAGCTTCCATGTAAGCTCGCAGTCAATTCCATTTCAAAACTTTTCACATCACAAAGCTCTCCAATTCTCTCAGTTACTTATTTACCAAGGTCTTTTGCTGAAGATTGTCTTGCACAGGTGCAGAAGAAAGCTGTCTCAAGAAACATCAACTTCATTTTCGGCCACTATTTCCTCAAACAGCTGTCTAATTCTCTCATCTTCTGCCTTGTAAGAATATGCCATTGTAGTTACAATACGTTAAAATAAAGTACAAAGCAGGAAAATGTATGTTCTAACATTAAACAAAGCCGGTAATGCATACATGTGTGCATGGGAATAACTAGCTAGCAGAGCTGGTGACACTGATGCATTCAGTTGGTCTGTGATATCCTAGCACTGTTTGTCGACAGCTAACCAGAAGTGTTGTTAATGAAATACTGGTACACCATACCAAACGACTCCTATTATGCTCACTTAAAGATAGTGAAGATAATTTCTTGAAAGCAATCCTCAAATGCTGTATTAATGTGAAAATATTCCCCATGGTCTCAACACCTATTGTTTTTTTACAGTGTTTAACAGTCGCTTTTATTATATATGGCACTGCAGGCAATGAAACTTATTATACTATGTAATGAAGGGCGCACCGGTGGAATGCGATGGCGGGGGAAACCAGAGAAAACACTCGCCCCTACGCCGCTTTGTCCTCACAAATCCCATAAGTGGTCGCCTGGGATCGAACCTGGGACGCCTTGGTGAGAGACCAAAGCTTAAGCAATTATCCTTTTCACTAGGTGTAATCATTTGGCTACTTCTGTATGCTCGTTTAAGATTTTAATATAATTATATTTACTTTTGACAACTACAATTTCATAATGTACTGGAGAGTTAAATGATAGATACATAAACATTTCCAGAAGTTAAAATATCGGGAAAATCGACTTTGAGCATGCTTTTTCCATAAAATAAATGAATTTTATTCTTGGGCTTTCTGATTTAAGCAAACGGCACAGAACGGCATCGGTTAGCTAAATGTCAAATTCATGGCCTTCAAATTAACATTTATGTAATTACCTGTTGGTGTCTCCAAAACACAGGATATCGCAAATGAATTCACTAAAGGAAAGAATTCCAAAATCTCAGCAGATTGCTTACAGTTATTCGCTATCACAACTTACACATTCATAGGAAACTCCTGCCAATAAAACTTAAGCAGTAGACAAACTCTGTCTTTTTGTCACCTGATTTACTCTTCTCGTCTTTGTTAGTGAGGTGTGATGGTTGGCCAACTGGATTTCAAAGTCGCCAACATTTAAAAATTAAGAACTGAATGAGTAAGCCAACAGACACAAAATATTAACAAAAATAGATGCTAACTTTAATAATGCAGATCTTTGAACTGTGGAGCTTTTTGGTTGTTAGCTTTTGTGATTAGTATTGGTAAGGTACGCAGTATTTTTTTTTTTTTTTTTGATTATGCTTTGTTCGCATAACGGGAAACTTTGTAGCCTTGAGGGATATCTTTGGAAGTTAATGTTGGTTACACTGGAGTATGTAGTTGGCTGACTGACAGGTTTTCAGATGGGGTGTGTGCAAGTGGTGCTCAGTTCTTGACAGTTTCGATGGTTGAAAGCAGCTAATTAGTCGTATAAAGATATGGCAGCATCAAGCAAGCGCTTGTTCTTAACAGGAGCCTCTGGGCTATTAGGAAGGGCTGTGTATAAAAGATTTGTTGAAGATGGTTGGGAAGTTCATGGTGTAGCACTTTCAAGGTAAAGTCAAATTCTCTAAATGGAAAAGTCTTTTCTTTTCAAATTGTAGATTGCTGCACTTAACAGCTTGGCATTTTAATAAAATATTCATAATATTTTACTCGGTTAACGCAATTATTTTCAATGACAATTTGTAACAGTAATGGTTTTCTGTGCATACATGGCCGATTGGGGCACTAATGTTGAAACTTATTCGGTTCCACTACCATAAATTATTTGTATAATTAAATGGAAAATTGGAATGTTCAAAATCTACATATAATTTAATTGCAATTTAAGATAGAATTAAATAGTCTGCAAAATTTTAATTCAATAAGTTAATTTCTGAGATGCAATTGAAGCCAATATGAACATTTATCACAAGATTAAATTTTATGTGTGCAACGATTTTGAATAAAGAAAATTGTTGCTATTATTGGTGCACCTGCCGGCCATTCCAGTCTTCATTGCAGATTTATATCAGGAAGAAAATATATTAATATTTGCAGAAATTTAAATATGTAACTTTTGCAAAGTTATTTTTTTTTATGTTAAGCTTTCCAAGGAAGTTAAGATAATCTTTTTCTTATTAGTAACTTAGCAATATACTATTTTATTTTTAGTTAGGCATTGCCTACATACCACATGTAGGTGAAGATTGAAAATGTTGCAAAAGCTTGTCTATTCTTATTAAAAGTACTATACACTATATTTTTTTCAAAAACATGTTATCAGTCATGACCTTTTTTTGCAGCCATATTAAAGTATGTAGTTTATATCACTAAAATCACAAATTATGAATATTCATCCTACATTTATTTTATCTTGAGTTGAAAAGTTATGTATTGAAATACTGATTATATAAGAACTAGTATCCAGTCCCTTTAAGAGGGCTTTCCACATCTTTCTCTAATAGCAGCCAATTCTTTTCGACTGACTCATTAAGTCTTTGTGGCCTTTAATTGGTAAATTACATACTTCAGCAAATGAAGCAGAGAATAAATTTAATATTATGAAATCAGCTGTTTAAAATAGTTTGACTTGGTATAAATGAGTGTTAAGGAACTGTTCAGTCCATTGCCTGTAAAGCTCAATTGTGCACAGCCTTTGTGTCCTTGTGAACAAGGCAAATGTAGTCTTTGACTTGGATGCTCCTGCATTGGAATATCTGGTATGTGGATTCTGAATTTCATTAAAAATTTAATATGATTTAA